>CM060709.1:335206224-337683977 GCA_030686995.1 Artemisia argyi
TTGAGTTCATAACATATAAGATCACTATTATTGAAACAGATATTTTGCAGATTGATTGTGACAAATCTATAATGGTGACTTTGAAACATGATGATAAATTAACATATGGTAAATCTGATTAGGAAAACTTTATTATAACACAGTTCAGGAGGTTATATGCATTATACACCTGTCGGCAACTTTCGACCCGTTTCCATTTTAACTGCTTTTAAAACTTAGCAAAACTGACTCATTTTTTTATTAGTACTACCGAAATCCCTTCTAATTGTAAATGGGTTGAAGTTGGCATCTGTATATGCTCATTGTCTCATTGCATAGATCTTGTCGCTTTTAAGGCTGATGTTTGCTAGAAGGTCTATTGATTCATCAATCATCTGTTTAACTCAAACTTTTCAATACAGTTGGTACTGAAGCAATATGAAAACCCCTTGTCAAAGAAGCTAAATGAGGTTGCAAATGATATACGAAGCCAAGGATGTAACTATCTACAGTATGTAATGTCTGTGGTATATCATCTTATCAGTCAGATTAGTTTATCTGTATAGTACAATGCGGACACATTCATCAATCTAACTTGCAAATTCTACAAAATAATCGTTGCAATTTTTATAGTTTCTGATATTAGTTTCAATTCCAGGGATGACATTCTTCTCGTATATAGTGGAAGACAAGTCTCCAAATAGTCCTTCATACGCTGAGTTCTTAGCACATGTCCATAGACAAATTCAAAACAAAATGGGTTGTTGTTTAACAAACACTAGGGTTTATGGTTAGAATTTACATGGAGACACAGTTGGGTTCGAGCCAAAAGAAGTCAAGCTTGAATCTTAGCAAAAATTGGGATTGTCATCATTGGTTTCACCTATTCTTGGTGAAAACTCGAGTAAAGTTTTGTTAGCATTATTTGTGAAAGCTTAGCATAAACTGATAAAAGAAACATCATATCATTTGGCCTAGACTAAAGGTGATATATATATATATATATATATATATATATATATATATATATATATATATATATATATATATATATAGTGAGACTTTCTTACGAGAATCATCTTATCTGCGAGAACTGAGATAACCACTAAAAACATACATGCACGCCTTCAATAATTGTATTTTTGCACATATGTTCTAAAAACAACATATATGTTTTTAGAAAAAGCATAGTTGTTCTAAAAATTTGCTAAGAAATTGGAAATACAAAATTTTTCTTTAAAGGTGTGCATGTATGTTCCTATAATGCGTGCAACGACAATATTACGGCCGCGTGTAAGGTTTTTGTGAAAAAAGATGATAAGTTCATGATGATATTTAAGAACATAGGTGAATACTTACGATTATTGATGATTTGCATGTATTTTAATTTTATTTTAAAATGCGTGCAAGTATGTTTTTGGTGGTTCTCTCAGTTCTCGCAAGAAAGTCTCCCTATATATATATATATATATATATATATATATATATATATATATATATATGCAAGGTGTTTTTTTCCCCTGTTTATAATGATATAAGATTTACATGTAATGCTGTTCTTTAGGGGGGCACGTTTCATTTCTTATATTTATTGACTTTATGTGTGAGTATGTTTGATTCGATTTGTGTTATATTGCTAACGATGGTAAATTAAGAGTTACAAAGTGGTTAGAGTGGTAGACTAAAAATTCCGTCACTATAAAATTATGTGCCGCTATATCGCAACTAAACTTTTCAAAAAAAATGCGCTTAAGGTAATGCACTTTCATTTTGTTCACTTGTTTACTGAGATATTAAGCAGGAATATTGTTCTATAATTTCAATGTTAATCAGAGTGATTTGAACGCATATTTTTTGATATGCTAAGTAACATAAATGTTGCGTTTTTCAAGTTCGATGATATGTATGTATATTTTTATAAGTTTAATGACTCAAATGTCATGTTTTATAACTTTAGTTACGCAAGTAACAAAATAAAATTTTGTTACGCATTTTTTGAAAAGTTTAGTGACATGTTTGTTTGTATCTTTTTAGCTTCTATCTTGGAAGAATTTCGTGTTCTTTCCTTTCCCCCTTATAGTTGGGGTGTTTTTAATATAGTCTTGACTTTTATAAAAAAAAGTATAAATTTGTCTATTCACGAATTTTGACTCCTGAAGTAACATACACTCAATGTTAGTCTATCACTTAATATTAGTCTTTGCATAACAATGACGGATGCTAGCTATTGTTGGCCCGAACTTTTCAAATTAATAAATAAACTCGCGTTGTGGCGGCGGGTATCATGCAATTTAAATTTTCAGCGAGAAATATTTTTCACTTCTACATTTTACAATACAATAAGTTATGGATGATGGCAGTTTTAGTTTTGAATAATTTTAAGCAATAACAAGTTAACACATATAAATTTATAGATTACCCACGCGATGTTGTGGCCATACAAACACAGTAGCTGGTATATTAGGGAGCTATGAGGTTAAAGTAGCTAACAATGACCCATAGTTGCAAGTTATTAATAAATAAAAATATACCATATCGAATTTTAAAAATCACTTACATCATGTTAAGAAAAATTAATTATCTAAAAATACGCCTTATAAGTGTTTTTTGGCACTTACTTGAATTATGAACAATTTTTATTATATTTATCCCACATAGGTATAAAATACAAGTAAAAGAGTACTTATAGACATAAAGAAAACCTAAACATTCAAGAAATAATGTTGTGTAACTTTAAAGAGTATAATTATTATTATATAAATGTATTTAATAAATATAAAATAATTGAATTAGCACTTAGCACACTTGTTTTGAAAAAATCGTCCGATTTTTATAAAACACAGTTTTTAGTTTTTACGGGTAACTTTTATCAAAAAATTCTAAAAGGTGTATATGTTGGTTCTCGAGGCATTTTTACCATTTTAATAATATTTTTCGAACATTGTAATTTAGTATGCATTTTTAAACTCTAATGATTTAATAGTATTACATTGAAAATTAGAGTACATTTTCTGCTATTGATAAAAAAAAAAAAAAAAAAAAAAAAAAAAAAAAAAAAAGTGTACCAGTACCATATAAAAATGTGTACTTAACTGATACCGAATTAGTGGTATCATTTTTCCCGAGCATAAAAATATTGTTCATGTTGTTGATAAAAATGTGTACTGATACCGTACCGGATAGGATTCCGGTACCGGTACCCGTTACCTGGAAACAGTACGTATCCAATTTTTCTCTTTTTTTAAAGTATAAAAAAATAATAAATTCTAGATTTCATGCCATAACACTTCTGTAACAGCAACAAAAAACAAAGGTACACTTACCATATAATATAAAATAAATTGAAATTCAACGAATGAGGCCAATGTTGTTCTTATATTAAACCATTTGTGTAAGATCGACAAGCTAGTGAACCATTTACACGTGGTTAGGACTCATATAATTTTTGTTAGATTTTTTTTTTTTTTTTTTTTTTCCATGTATAGGGAACAATCCATGTACGTTTTCATTTCAATCATGATGGTGATTATTAGTATACACATGCATATCTAAGATAGAAGAACTTAGATATGCCAGTTAGAATGATGATGAGAGTTGAGATTAAAGCAAAATGGAGAAAAAAAAACCCATTTAGTTACTAGACGAGTATCTATGCATAGCAACGGGATTTTATAGCGACAAATAGTATATTGATAAAAAAAGTTTATAGGTTATAAACAAAAAATAATAAAAGTTTGAAGATTTGGGGATTAAACATAATGTTTTAAAACCCGGTTCCACCCGGGTGGTTCAACCGGTTGAATCATTTTGGTCGAAAAATGGGTCAATTTAAACCGGTTCAACTTGCTAGATTGGTCGAAAACGGGTCAAATTAAACCTGGTCAACCCGCCGGGTTTGAAGCGTCCCAGGTCAACCCGGTTTGTGATTTGTATTAATAGTTTCCTTTTGAAATATATGTTTCAATATCTCCTTTTTTTAGTTTCAACTTTTCACTTTTCAGTTTTTCCTTCGGGTATCCGTGACGATTAACCGGAGAAATAGATCTCGATGAGACCTGATTCACCAGTTTGTATCGGTCTCAACGGGTCCTCTCTGGTTCGTTTTCGGATGGTTTTTATTGGTAAGCTGAACCGGTGGCGACACCAGTTCCCGGTTGAACCCGTTGGTCCCGTCCAGTTTTCAAAACTATATGTATCATCAACTTGTTAGGTTGTATGAAGCTTTTTGTGTTTTATTAATTTGTATAATGTGTAGAATAGCATGTACTTTTCATTTTAGGGTGTTTAAAAATAACATTAATTAGTGTGTTTAATTATTTCATATGGATTATGTTGTAGCTTATTTAAATTTTATATTATGAAAATTTTATTGTACTTTTTAGTAAGTGGTGTTTTAACCGGTTATGTTTAATTTGGTAGATATGCTTTTAATTTGTTGTACAATGTGAATAAATCATTGTACTTAACATTATGTAAAGACTCCATTTTTGTGGAGCTTCAGTTTAAATAAAATAAGTTTCATGTTCCTTTAATTAAAAGTCCAATTATATAATTTATACTTTCACAATAAAGGTAATCTGATTTTCATTCAAATTTAATCAATATATATGAATAGTCAATTGGGCACTTATTATTATATTATTACAAGATAATATGATTACAAATACTAATCTAAATCCTATGAAAATAAAACTACATTTCATTTCTGATATCAACCAATTAAGTACATAAATTAGAAATTTTAAACAAGATATCACATGAGGTGAGGCTTAAATTTCCATTCGATTTTGGTAAAATATATATTTATTGCCATTGGATTTCTGGAAATGTGGTTGCTTAAATTACAGCATTTTATAAAAGGAAATTGTAAGATCTTTTGTTTATTCATTCGCTTGAATATTGTGGTCCCTAAGTTAATTTTTTGAAACTGATTTTATGATAATAAAGTGGCAGACAATTACATTTAGAGGAGAAACTGAAGCATGAAAGAGCAAGAAGAGAGTTTAAAGATGGTCAATAAGTGGGTGCAACTAAAGAATTGCATTGAAATATAGTATAATGCGACTACTCTAGGTGGGAGCAGTCATCGCAAATTTGTGTTCACTAAGCAGGCTCATCAACATAAGCGATATCGCATAAAATATTGGTGCTAAAAATCATGAAGGTGGGTAGGATTATCAAACGTTTAGAGTAAAACAATATTTATAAAATAATAGTTGAGAATATGAGGTACAAATTTACAATAATTTGAGGGTTGTAGTATGTTATGTTTGAAAAGAATAACGTCATCGGTGCATAATTGGCAAATTATCAATTAACAAGCATTATTGTTGTGATATTTTTTATTTAGTTTGATTGATGCTCCCTCTATGCTTTCTCAAGATTGCATAATAATCATGAGGTAATCCATACATGCTATCACTTTGTTCTAAAACTATCATGCTAACATAATGAGTACATATATTATACCTATAACCAAGATATAACATATGAAGCTCGCCCATCTATCAAACGGGTCATGAAGCTATTATTAATATTAACAGAAATTATGCCTCTTGATTTAACAACTTTAGATTTTCAATAAAAAAATAAAAACGAACTTGATATGTTATTATTTCAAAAACAAGTTAGCAACATAAAATGTAACGACTTTACTTAAATCAGTCAAATATGAATTTCAAACCATTATAAAACACACAAATTTCCATGATCAAGAATTTATACACATTATGCAAATTTGATTTTCTACACTTCAACAAAACGATTTTCTTCGTACGTCTGGAATAATATTTAATACCAAACAATACTAATATTTTAATTTTAATAACAAAATTCTAAGAAACAAAAGCACCTTTAAATCATAATATAAACCAATTTAGATAGATAAATTAAAAATGTCTATCAAGATATTACATGAGACTCGCCCGGCCATCGGTCGGGTCATGAAGCTAGTATATATGTATATGTATATATATATATATATATATATATATATATATATATATATATATATATATATATATATATATATATATATATATACATATATGGTGGGTTATTCTAAAAAGGGCCTTATAATAAAAAGTGTAGGAAGGATTGTGGGAGTGACATGTGTCACCCCCACCCCCCCCCCCCCCCCCCGCCGAAAAAATAAAATTCCCGCCAATTATGAATTTAATGCATCACTGTTATAAATTTAATGCATCACGGTTATAAAGTTACTGCATCACGTTTACTGCATCACAATTATGATTTTACTGCATCACGGTTACTGCATTCATGGTTTTAATGTTACTGCATCATGGTTATAAAATTATTGCATCATTGTTATAAAGAAACTGAATTATCATAAGTTTTCTGCATCATATATGTATGTAACTGCATCACAATTAAAATACAATTCTTTTTTAAGTTTTGGTGCATCTTTATTATAAGTTACTGCATCATAGTTAATAGTTTAGTGCATCAACTATGTTGCAGTAACTTATAACCTCAATGCTCTAAAATTTAAAACTGTGATGCGGTAACTTTTATAATTGTGATGCAGTAACTTTATAACTGTGATGCACTAAAAAATTTTGGAGGGAAAAAAAAAATTTTTTGCCCAAAAAAAAATTTTTTTTGGCGGGAAAAAATTTTTTTTGCGGGGGGGGGGGGGGTGACATGTGTCATATGATGTGGCATAGGGGTGACACATGTCGCCCTCACAATCCTTCCTACACTTTTTATTATAAGGCCCTTTTTATTTTAACCCATACCTATATCTCTATATTATATATAACAGGAGGCGTTACACGTAGATAATGCCACGTAAACGCCACCTCATTGCCCAGTAATTCATTATCTGCCATGTCATCACATTGTCGCCATGTAAGCAATTTTTAAATTTATTTTATTTTAATTTATTTAATTAATTTCGAAAATTAGGACTTTTTTTTTTTAAATTCAATTTGTTCAATTTTTATTATTTATTTTTATTTTTTTAATTTTTCCCGAAATTAATGTTTGATTAGCAAAGACTATTAAAATTGGAATTTAAAAATGTAGTTAGTATGGTTCAAACCTTGGTCACTCTAGAAACATAAACCAACCTCTCTACCACTAGAGTAATTCATTTTTTGTTTTATATTTTGCAAGACAAACTTAATAAATGTAAAAAAAAATGTTAAATATATTTTCGTTCCTAAATATTCTGTGCATATTAAAATTTAAAAAAAAATAAGAATAAAGAAAACCTGCCATAAAACGTGTGTATAAAGATTTTTGTAATTTTTTCTTTGAAAAATATTGGATAAGTTTGGAATATATCAATTGTTATCTTATAGATTTTCTTAATGTTTAACCTAATCCCTACACTATATATACAACGGATATAAACAATATTGTCCTCGATTTGTGATTATGAGTAATGTGATCATGGTTATTTGTGTATAGAACTTGATATAGCATTCAGTCTCCAGTTGTAAGAAGGTATCTTAATTAGCATTAAGTCATAAATATCATCTTAATAAAACAATGTGCAAGAGGAACGTTCACTACTTCTAATTTTGAGATTTTATTAATAGTGGAAAGCACCAATTATAACTGTTGATGGGCTACATCAGTTGCGAATCCTCACATTCTTTCTTGCCATCTTACAGGTTATCTGAAATCATCCTTGGTAGACTAAAGGTACAATATCATAACTAGCAATCTGTTTAATTTGATACGATAATTATCACCACTGATGCTCCTATATTTGTTTAGCATCTGATACTTTTTTATTGTGTATTTGATAGTCTTACGCGTGATGCTGGTCTTTACAGGTTATCAGAAATCATCCCTCAGGGCTCGATGTATAGTTGTACAGGACTTATGGCTAATATGAAATTTTCTGTAACTCATTAACTAATTACTACATTTATTATTGATATACATTATCTACTTATTTTCTCATAATCTTAACAGGGTACAGATATCAATATCCATAAGCGGTGGTATCGAGAGAAGGTGGTGCATAAACTCTTCAAGGTTAGGGATATATCCGTTCTCTCGATGCCTTTTCAGGTAAGGATATTCTAATAGTATCAACCATATCAAATGGCACAGATGCTTATTCAGCCATTATGCAGAAACTTTCTCGCCAGGTTTCTTTCAGTAAGCATTGGCTTATGTATTACACTGTGTTTAGGTTGGAACAAGAATATGCGTTTACTGTAATATGAAATACTTCGAGGATCAAGTTCAAGTTGGTGAATGTGATGACGTTGAGCGATATTTATGTGGGTTCACAAAGGTTGAAAACAATCGTTACTCAATGAAGATATTCTTTGAGTTGAGGAAATTAAAGTACCTTGAGGCTCTCGATAGGCAAGTTTACAATCCTTTGTTTTTATGGCACGTTTGGGATTGCGTATTTGCTTATATTTGAGTAAAAAACACTTAAAAATAAGCCTACGCCCTGTAGGTACTTGCTGAATTTTAAAGAGATAAGCATGCTGGTAAGCAAAAATTTTCAATCTATTTATATTATATAACCATTTTGAAGTCTGAATTTAGTTATAAACATTTTTAACAGTAGTTTATAAACTTTTAATTTTAAATACTTTTTTCAGTCATTTTTGTGCGATGAGTCAATAATTACATCATATAGCAACTTAGTAAACCGCACAAGTTTACATGAGACATTTTTTAGCTTAATTGAAGTATGAAGATGGATATTGTGCGACTCCAACATGAAATGTTTTGTTATTTCATGATAGGGTATTGGGAATGGGATCCCCCTTTGGTGCAGTAGTCACAACTCCAGAGATCGCGAAGGTTCTAACCCGTAGAAATTTTATATATCGAAACTCATCTAAAAATTTTGCATTATCTGCTTTTGCATGTGTGATAGGTATGTTCCGGAAATCATCTTGGTTAGCATAGTCATGGTTTCCGATGGCTATATGGCCCTGTAAGACGCGTGACTGAGTACAAAGACTGTCAAGTTCCAATGGTGTTGGAAGCCCTTGAAAGAATGCATGCACATTTAACGGCTGATGTGGTCTCTAATGATTCATTGTTTAATTTGATGGAAGGATATGTGTTACCACCATCTTAGTCAACTCGGATCCTAAAGTACAATGATATTATATGGCCAGGTTAATTATTAACTTTGTACATATTTATTGATGATCATATAACGAGCAATTTGACAAGTCGACACCTTTTCTGTTTATTCAGTGTAAAGCCACAATCTGATACTATGGCATTTGTTGTCATCACATTTTTCTTTAAGTTCATGTTTTAGTACTATTGACTATTGAGTTTACACATAGTATTTGCTACGTGGTTTTGCAATGTGAGTAGCTCTTCAAACCCTTTTGATGAAGATGAGGCTTATGCACATGGCAAGGGCTCAGCTGATGAACATGATAATTCAGTGGTGGCACAAAATGCAACACACTACAATTATGGAACACACATGAGAAAAAGACAGACAATCAAATGGACAAAACAAGATACAGAGCTCTTCCATGAGGTAAACTATTGAGTGTCTACTTACTTCAGTTCAAGTTTATATTTAATTTAGTTCATTCAGTAGTCATAAGAATGCTACAAGTTTAGCTTAAACCATATGTTAGGTATTTTTTTTATAAGATTCTGTTGAAGCTTGGGCTTTATTTTATCAGATGATACTGATTTCGTTGGTGTTTATTTTGTCTATAGTAGCTAGGAAATTTGAAAGTCTGTACGAAACCTGTTTAAAACATGCGTATTTTACTAAGCGAGAATTAACTTCTAACCTATTCGACCCACTTCATTTTAGCTTGAAAAATTATATGAACCAATTGTGTTAAAATACACCCAAACAGAATCATACACATATAAACGGGTCAAAATCCTTGAAAGAGCCACGAGTAAACTTGAATACTTAAAATAGCTTGGCCACAAATAGTTGAATAGAGAAACTTTGGACAGAAATGCACTGGACTTTTGAAACTTTGAAAAAAACATTATGTTACTATTGTTACAAAGACCCATCTGACCCATTTAAGCACAAATACCTGTTTGACCCGTTTCACTGCAACAACCCGCCTGTTCCATATGAAGTAAATGCCTATCTCATCTATCTTAAGATAACTACATATAATGCGCTATTTATTTTTGTGTGTTTCAAGTTGTGTCGTACTCTTAATGCTAGAGTTAGTATTATTTTTGTGTTTTCAAGTTGTGTCATACTCTTAATGCTAGATTTAGTGAGAGGAAGAGGATGTGTGGATAGGCTAATATTGAAAGTCTGTGAGGTCCATTAATATGTTAGTGTTTCCTGGAACAGAAAGCAATCCCAGACACCCCCATATTAAAGTAAATCCATTATGACTTTATGAGTTAGCATACTGTTGAGGCTTGAATGCTATCCAATATCCATTCAGTAACGGTGAGTTCGTGAAAGCGGGGTTAGCTGAAATAAAACATTGGTGTTGCAATGCAACTGATGAGGTATTTCAAAGGTGACACTTTATTTAATATTTACGTAGTACTATTTTTCATCTTCATTTGCTAAACAAAAGGGATGCATTATGCACGTTCAGCTTGGGATGGACTGAAGCATATACAAGTTGCTACTCCACTCTCAATATTCAGTTGATCAAGGTTGATTATTACTCCACTATTATTTTCATTTTGTAAAGGGCTAGAATGTGCATTGATTTATGTTTGTTGTATAGAGTTTAGTGGCTCCCATTGCATTTAAACAATCCTAAATGAGTTGGTAAATATTTTTGAGCAGATAAATTATACATGTTGTCATTTTTAGTAACTTATTATCAACGATTGTCGTCAATGTGTGAAGCACATTTACCGATTTTAACCTGTAATTGACAGTTAAACCTTTCATCTCGTAACAGTTTGGGCATATGGTAGGCTGCCAAACAGTTCAAATCAGGATATGGCTGATGCATTGGGACTTATTCATCTTCTTTAACCATGATAATGGCAGAACACAAAGATACAATAAAAACTTCATAAACTTTAAAGTTGCCTGATACTTATGGAGATCATCACGATACAGGTACATTGCTAAACCTTATTAGTGGTAAAATTGGTGTTGGGTTTCTTATGCAGACCAGTAGGAAACTGAAACGCAATAAGTCTTATGCTATTTAGTTTTTACACGGAACATTTAAGTGATCGTTTAAATCAGATTGAACAGCAATGATGTCCTGTTGTAGTACCTGTTACTCATAAATTATATATGACCCATATAAGATCAATTGTTTGTGAAATAGGAAAAAATGTTAAATGCCGGGATGGAGAATGGAACACCGGTAGTCACTGTGATGTATGTAAGGCACCAAAAATAGACTACGTAACAGTATGTAAGTATCATTGTTTATTACTCATCTGAAATTTATTTTACATGACGAGGAGACCCACCATCCAGAAACCCGGAAACCTGCCTTTAGGTGGGTGATAGTGATGTTGGACAACCACAGGTTTCTCAGAGATACCAATATGGGTAAATTCTTTATAAGCCTTTATAACTTAATAAATGCTTATTTTTCCTTCAATTTGCTGTTTTATGCTTTTTGGATGTATGTTGTGTTAAAAATTCACAAGTTCTACACATTAAACAGTTATTTTAAATTGTTTCTGTAGGCTTTTATAAAGCATATCTATTTCAAGGTTGTGTATGCTGTGTGTAGGAATAACATTGTGTCACACTCAACATAGGGAAGAAAGTGTATGCTGTGTGTGAAACGTTTGAAATTTTCTTTATGCTTGACGATTTCTTTCATGTGTACATCAGGTTCAATTTCATCAACATTTAATGTTAGAAGCAGAAAGGAGAGACCTTAGTAATATGATTGAGAATAAATCACGAATCATTCTCGTGCACTCGACTTCAAGATACAAATATGTTGATTGTTGTGTTTCAAACTCATTAATGTACTATTATGCTATCTTTGATTATAATGATACTGTCCATCCATTACAGAATCAATCTCGCTTCAAAATAGAGGAATCGTTCAGACGTGAGATTAGGAACACTATAGCGTGTGAAGGGTTAGAAAGATATGAGAGGCATGTAGGGTTCAATCGAAGTCAATGCAGGAGCTTGGAGGATTCAGAAACGTCGAGATCAGCGAGAGGGAGTATTTTCAAAGCCAAATGATACTCAGAATGTACCAGCATCTATTTGGCCCAAACTCATTCAAAGTCGAGAAGAAGCGGTCCAATGGTGGGGCCACAGCCGGGATTACTCTAACTTTGTCAGATAAGCCTCTTTACACCATGTCGGCGTGGGACTACTTTTAAATCATTTGGAAGGATTATTTTGATGTGTGGTGATGGCGCTAATGATACCAGAGCTTTAAAGCAGGTAACATTGTGGTGGCTTCTAATTAGAGATGGAAATTTCTATGCACTACCTTTTTTTTTCCCTCTATAATGGCACAAACAGCTACCATAAATAAATAACTGAAAAAGAAGAGGTCAAATGGTCGAATGTGTTGAAATTCACAAACTAATTATATGCAAATTTATGACTCTTTAATGCAAAAAAACTTTTAATAATTTTGTATATATAGCTGTGCAAAAAGCCATTTACATGATGCTAATAACAACTTCATTAACTATTGTCATTTTTCTTAATTATTGCTATTGTTGTGCATGACAACGCCGCCATCTGAAAGTCCAAAGTGGTTGCCTGATCTGATTCAAAATGCATCTATATGCATGTGAAGGTATAATAATTAAACAATTCGTATATTGGTTGTTCAAACTATACTGATAATAGTGTTCACAAGTTGCTACTGCATTTTTTAAACAGATATTAGTGACAACAAACAACAAATTAAGCAGTTGTAGGACATGTTATCTCCTTGACAATCTATTAGTTTATGCGTCATTTGCAGCCATTGCTTTTGTAGTTTCATGACTAATTTATATCAGGATCTTCGGGCATTGATCTACGTTGGGAACGGATAGTAGAAGCAAGTACGTGGTTCATCACATTAATGGTATATATGAATTTGAGCTAAAGCCATCTCAGGTTTGATCTGATTACACACACTTTAATCCTTATAATAATACAATTGTGATGACATGTTTGTTATCAGGTTTGACTGAAGACGAAAAAGGTGTAATCATACGATTTGTTATAAGCCAAAGGTAAGTTCCTCAAATCTTAATTATCAAGACAAAGACAAGATCATTTAAAGTCGTTTGTAACTTGAATTTTACCTGTTTATTGCAACTCAAATCGTGGAGCAGCAAAAAAAACCAAACTGTTCTATATTGATGCATTAGAACACTGGGATGCTGAGTTTTAAAGTTGTTATATGTTACGCAGATGCCCTTGGTGCTATTCTTTCAAACCGTGTAAATACGCTTTACCCAATAATATGCTTTGTCACCTGTTAAAGGTGTCTGTTGGTGAACCTCCTACCTCTTTGAAGTTCGTGACTTCAGGTATTGTATTATGAAACAAGTGGGTCACTTGTCCCATTGTTTGAGATAGTACTTACAACGTATATGCCACACTATTCTAAGCAATCTTAGCCTGTCAATGTATCATTTGCTCTTAAGATGAATATTTTTGATATTAATATCGAGATTAAGTGGTATGTATATAGTGTTGTTAATATGCTTTTGAAAAATGTGGTTGTCCACAAGGTACTTTTCTCTGATATAACAATTTAGGATCAAATGCCACTGAAAGCCAAGCATGAAATGATGGTAGTGCTATTGTATTCCTATGAATCAAGTGACCCACAGAGATGATTACCATTTACCCACATATTTTGTAAAACAAATTTCGGTATGTTTTATGTGTGACATGTTCCTTAACTAATTTACTGCAATCAAAGATCATTTAGGCCTCTGTGATATAAGCTAGATGTTGACACCGAGTAAGGAGATGAACAGCCTTAGCGACTGTTTGGGTTTACTTTCTGATTACCCTTTTAAATTGAAAACAACAGCGGAATAATCCTTCATTCTTTGGAGTCTCGACCTTAATTATTTTCTCTTTTTTTGGTAGGTTTATGAATGGCTACATCATTGGGACGTGGACTAGAAATTTTTCTTAAAGAGTCTGCTATTTGGTAATGTTAATTTACTGTCTATTTCTCCGAGTTTGATTATTTTGACTAATGTTATTAAGAATTATAATGGTTTTACCCAAACAGTTCAAACCACAGCAATCCAAACACCCCTTTGTATCACAGTCCTCCCAAGGAGTATATAATAAGAAAATACTAATTTCTTCATTTGTTGCAGTTGATATTTATATTTTTTTTATTCAATACAAACTAATTGTAGTAGCATCGTGAGTTGCTGTTACAGTGGGTTTTCTTCCTGGTGGAGATGACAACAAAAACCAGAACCTACGTTGTGAGCATCGTGAAGGAGTTTCTATGCATCGATACAGGTTTGCACTTCCTTCAACTCCTGACAGTTTTTGGAATATTGAATTCAAATCTGAAATTTGACTAGCCTTTTTTGTAAAAGTGATGTTAATAAATAGGTATCACCTGTTTTTGGTGTTTGGGCATTCAACCTATATCAATTTTATCTATACTTCGTTTAGTGAAAACTTCTTTAGTCCCTGATATGACAAGTATGCATTTCTCACCAATTAAAACAAATTCCAGATTGTTTTCCTCCTCCACCATTTCCAGAATTTTCTGAAAAAGTTTGGCAACCTGAAACCATTGTATTCATGTTGAAATTTATGATTAAGGCCAAAGGACTACAATGATAAAGGTCTTTATTAAAACATAAATGTACTAATCAGATTATGAGAATGTACGCGGCATAAATGCACTTAAAATTCATATAGCTGAGAGTTGTAACAGGATCCTCTGGCATCATGTCAGCAGTTTCGCCATTGGTACAGCCAATTGGTCATACAGCAAACGGTTCATGCATGTACGGGTAACACCAGTTTTTAGTAAAGCCTCTTTTTTCGTTGAAAAAGATAGAACCCGATCCATCATAATTGAAGAACTCGCTTATGTAAGTTAACTCATCTTTTGTTCATTTTCTCATTCTATATCGACACTACTTTTCCATGAACTCGGTCTTACATGTAGCATGGATCATATATATACTTATTACATCAGTTGGACCTCTATTGATACACATATGTAGTAACATGCTTATGATCATGTCCAAAACAACCCCTGTATAATACCATTAGTAAAGATACCTTTTACCTTATGTAAGAGTGCTTATGCCTTTTAGCAAAGAAAAAGCTCCTTGAAACGCTTATATAGGATAAGCTACAGAACCTTGATAGCAAAATATAAAAAATTTTAGTATTTAACTGTTTGGCTTATTACTCCATATTTAGCAAAAACAAGTCCATTTTAGTGTTTGGATAAGCTTATAAGCATACCTTTATTCATCATTCTCATACGCATACATGTCACATGTTTCATGTTTCAGCCTTCAAATGATTGGGTTAGCAAGATAAATGAAGAGTGAAGTATTCTTAAGATCTTACCTGGTATGTATCGCAAATAAGTGGTGAAAAACCATTATATATGCATGTTTCAACTGGCACCCATGTAAGTTTGTAGTCTATTGCTTTTTCCCGCCTATTGGTTTTAACTGGAAGGATAGTTTTGGTGAAAACACATTTGTATTATTAAGATTTTCTATTCCTTTTTGATACATTCTAATCTTGATATAACTTATCTTTATTTTAGTCATATATCATCTTAGATTTAGGTTTATAGAGAGTATTAGTTGCTGATATATTGTCATTTAAATGTATCAATACGTACATGGAAGAGACGGATCATGCCTCTTTTTACAATAACCGAGCTTCCCATAACATACAACGTTTGGGGAACTTACTTCGAGTAATCTATATTCCATCTCTTTTTTGTTTCTTATTTTCCTGTAATTCTAATATTTGAAAGTGCATGTCTCTGTCTTGCCTTGGCGCGTCTTGGCTTATATTCGGTTGACTGAGGAGGACACACCTTCATCTTCCCGAATTTTTATCAAGATTCTTTTCCAGGTAGATTCTCAGCGTGAATTACAGTTTAGTTTTACTTATCTATGTGTTCTTAAACTTGTCTCTTTTTGTTGTTATGATGCATTTTCTTTGACCAAGGCTCCTTTAGTGTTATGAAAGTGCTTCCAAACTTGTAGAACTGATATAACATGAGTTGTAAATAAATTTCATATCTGTAACGTTGTCTAATAGAACTTACAATTCAAGGGATTCCCTTTCTGGATTCTAACATTCAAGTTTGCCTCTTCTTTACAATATATTCTTTAATCAAAGTTCAATATCGTACTTGGTTGATTTATTAAAGAATTTCGTTTCTTTTTATATGTAGGAAAACAAAGAAGGTCTCGAGCTTTTGAAGACCGTGAAATACACGAGGCAAACAAATTTTCTTTGGTTTCAACATAACCTGATAATAGTGGGTTCAATAGGAGTTCATGAGTCATGACCATTCTTCTGTATTTTTTTTTATACTCAATTTAGAGCAAATATCTGAACGGCGGAAAAGGCCACTATGTTGAAAAGCTGTAAAATACGGCACTTAAGTGTTCGCAATAGCGTCATCGCGAGTGTGGCGTTATTTCTAAATTTTGTTTTTGTAATATGTTACCAAATAGTTCATAGGTATGTCCACAAGTCCACCTACGTGAAAAGAAAGACACAAACTGAAAACAACAAAATTTGGGTTCAGGATTACTAATATTATCAAAGGCGTGTTTGACCTTGTCCAAGATTGCATTTTCTTTGTTTCATCACGCTTATTACTTTTAGATAGCATGCTCTGTTTCTTATCCCTCTCAACGTCTTATTCTTTTTCAGGCCAATCCATGATGTGACAATATATTTTCAAGTACACGATCATTATGATGAAAGTGGTATGATGTTGGTTGAATTAGTAGCTTCATCTACTGATGTATGCTATGTTTAACATGTGAGAGATCAGTAGAGGTTCGAGCCAATGGAGTCACCAAGGTTTGACCTTTTCCGTCACCCTTTTCACGTGATTGTATTATCATGAACCCACATAAATCTATGATTATTATTTTTTTTGTAAAATTTATACAATACGTGCGCGTAAGTGTCTTTTTAGATCAAATCATACATGAAAAAGATATAATGTATCAAATCGAGTATGTACTCTGTGTTGGTCATTTCCTTACAAAGGTACGTGCACAAATATTGAATTAGTTGACTTTCTACATAGATAAATATGTTTGACTATTGGAGTTCAAATTTATTTGACCTTGTGTTTATTACTGTTTTAGGATGAAGATATATTTATATATTGTCGTTCAAAAAAAAGGATGAAGATATATTTACATTTTTTGAACCTGAACTACCTGCACTAACACCAACCTCAAATTTTGGGAGTCCCAACAGTTTTTCTTAGAATTATTCAGAAGAGATTGCCAAATTTGATGACCAACCAATTATAAAATCAGAAAGTGATAGTGGCTGCACCAACAATGGATCCATGCAAACATATGCATCCAACAACGGTTCATCTTGGATCTCCAAGGTGACCAAATAAACATAGAAATCCTTTGACACCCTCCTTTATGGCCTGTAATTTAGTATCCTTTGACTCCGTTATTTTTCGCTGTAGTTGAGTCCTGTGAAGGTGTTTTTCCATACACCTTTTACCATAAGTCATTGATCCACATGCTTCTTCATTAAAAAGGTTGGTTTTTATGTTTTTGGTTATTTATTTTTTTTTTCTTTTGTTTTTGTTTTTGTTTTTGTTTTTTGTTTTTTGTTTTTTGTTTTGGTTTTTTTTTTTTTTTTTTTTTTTTTTTTTTTTTTTTTTTGGTGTTTCAATATATGTGGAATGACACGTGGTGGTATGTGATTAAGTGAGATAGTGATAATTAGGATTAAGCAATGTCATTGGGTTTCCAACTACTTGCCATTTAAACTAAGCATCCCCATACCTGCTTATTAGAATGAGCGTTTTTAATCTCAAAATAACAAGTTTGGATAATAAAAATGCTTAAAAATAGTTGGAAAAACCAGAAATGCAACATGAGAAGCAAAAGAACAAAAACGGGAGGCATGAGGCTTGGAGAGTGCATGGAGCCTTGATGGTGAATTATCTTTCACTTCCACTTTAGTTAACATGTTTCTCTGATAGCCCAAAACATACATCTACATTGTACATCCAGTCTTATCTGCTTATAATTAGACTCATGAAATGGGTTTGAACTACATTTTTCAGTGTGCAGAGGGTCTATGCATTTACAATTAGCTTAAGACGATTGCAATCTGTTAGCTCAACCAATACATAGCATATGACATCAAACACAAGTTTGGCTTCTTTCTCATATCTGTTGTTTGTATTTTCCTTTTAGGCACTAGGAAGATCTCTAAATTCAAGTCAGCTATAGGCGCAAGAGTAGAGATGATGTTACAATCATAGCGAATTTGATTAATATTGAAGATGAAATATTTATCCAGTATAAAAAAAAACAAAGAAGTATGGTTAAAAATCACTCATTTCATACGCACACTGTTTGCTGCCAACATGCAGGCACTCACAGAACGTAAAAAAGCATATCACATATAGATCATGTCATGTTCTAATGTTATTCAGTATACCGCGGAGTATATATATTATAACCACTCTCTTTTCTATGAGTCATACGAATAATAAGTCATGAATTTCTATGAAGATAAGATTGACGAGGACATGATTTTGGAAGAAGATGAAGATGAAGAAGAAAATGATGGTGGAGTTAAGCCACAAGTCAGAAAGCCCCAAACAAACTGGCAAGACAAGCTTGAGTTGCTGCACTAAATCACGATGTTCTAAAGGCTAATCAAAGGCCAGTTTTAATTGTTCATATTCATTATCATTGTCATCAGTATCATGTTTGTTGTCAGTTTTGGCGACTTAGGTGGATGGTTCACTGCGCCGTATGGTCAAGGTAACACTTTTGTGCGAAGCAATCAAGTTACGATGCTGTGAGAGTATATGTTAAGCTTTAGTCGATTGATTTGCCTATCATACGTGATCAATATGTATTCTTGAAATAATGTGGTCTTTGTTTTGAACAACGTACAAGTCATTGTTGATTATATTTATGGCTTCAGTTTTTAAACCTAATTTGAGAAGTGTCTTAGACTTTCATCAGTAATATGGTTACTTAAAACAAAATATATCATTCTACACAAGATATGTCACTATTCTTTTAGTTGATGGTTGTGATTTATTTGTAAGAATAACATCAAATTATTATAAACAAAATTTATCTTCTCTATCAAATGTATACAAACAAATAATATAGTAAAAAAACCAATAATAACCATATAGTACAATACTTGAACAAATAATATAGGAAAGACATATAATACTTGAACAAATTTGAAGCAAATCATAATAATCAACACCATTTAATAACATAATGAGCAAGTAAAAGTTAGACTTAACGTAATATGTTTATCGTATCAAATGATTTTCACATTAAGCAAACCACACTATATATAAACATTGATATAAGATGTTAAAAGAGGAACATGCTTTTGTCAATGCTAAACAATATCATGGCATTTCAAGTAAAGATATAATTACTTTTTTAATATACTTATTACTCCATAATAAAAAATGTGTTGGAACCGTTTATTTTTTTCCGTTCTTAATTGTAACAAACAAAAACTAATACCATACAAGGAACTTTAGAAGTCATGTCTGTCTCTTTATTAATAAATAAGTGATATCCGAATATAACTAAATTAAAATGTAAATTACAAGTCATACCCGCCCATCGGGCGGGCTTAGAAGTCTAGTATATATATATATATATATATATATATATATATATATATATATATATATATATATATATATATATATATATATATATATATATATATCCTGCTCACATGACAGGCATACACACATACCAAAATGGCCAAGTGATCACATATCATATCATATCAAAATGGGGACGCTGTGGATCAACCACACCTCCACAGAAAGTGTCATGCCATTGGTGCCTCAATGACATGGCCATGGTACCTCCACTAGTTAGTAAACTTGGGCATAAGAACAAAATGAAACACATCATATCATATCATCATAGCATATCAAACTAATCATATCAAGGTATCATGTTGAACGAATCATATCAAAGGATCATATCATAGGATCATATCAAATGAATTATCACACATATTCAAGCCCCTTTACTCACGTAAATTAATATGTATGCCCATGTTAATTATATAGTTTATTTCTAGATTTTAGATCATGTTTTCAACGTCATAATAAGATCTTAACCTTTATGTGACCCATGATATTCATGCATGCAATATACCAAGTTTTAAATCAAGTTTGACACCACAAAACATACATATGAAAGCTAAGTATAACCTGTTGATTTTCTACACTATGCATGCACTCACACGTCCAACACAACCCAAGACTTACTAGTCACAACCCGATTCGAATCAAAATCACACACACATGCGAGACGATTTCATTGATTACAATCGCTTAAATAGACACGATGGGATAATCCCAGATAGACGCGAACACTTATCCTAAAATGACTCAAACACTTATTCTAACAAAAGATAAAACACATGATAGTTATCCTTGTAGGCGTATCATTAATGTACAACTAGTTAAAGCAGAATTTATAAACAATACAACAGTTTAATGCACAAATTGGAGTGTGCAAATCATTTCCCTTTCACTATAAGTTTTCATTTGATATATTTACTTTAGTTGGATCATGAATGAATTAATGTAATACGTCGATACGAAACGATGTCGCTGTGATATGATATGTTTACTTTAGTTGTATCCAGTACGTTAATCATGTGCACGATAATGTCCACAACCATGATTCTGTTTATAATGGATCAATTTATAATTATGTTGATTCTGTCTACAAACTGGAGCAAGAACTACCTGAAAGTGTATCGAATAGAAAGTTACTGGACACAAAGGTTGGTAAAATGGAAGAAAAAAAATAGCCCCTTGGATGGCTTGCCAATCGGGGGACGTAAATTTAGAAAGTTGATCCATGATCTGAAGAATTATGTTCTTGACTTCAGCATCATGTTCGTTACAACAACAGCGTACTGCAGAGCAAAACAGTGAGACTCCTTGCAAATTTTTTTATCAGGATAGTCAAGACAAAGTGTATGAATAAACCCCTACCCAGTGACATGGCAATTCATAACGAGAATGAATTTGTGTCATAATCTGAAGCTAAAAGACAGTACCCCCTTGGTTGGAGCTTATCGGTTAGAACCTTGACAATCATTGAATTAATGGCGCTACGTGGCATCAAAAAAAGGTCTCACTAATAACTTCACAAGCCCAAAGAAAATAGGTTCAACTACCTAAAAAGATACGTTGAGGAGTATCTACTATACTGTTGCATACTCATATTCCGTTGTTTGCATTGACAACTGGTTGTAGCTATTCGAATCCTTTCATCTCAGAAACTCAAATCAAACATACTCGCACAAAGTCATATAATCAACCACTATCTAAGTTCTTGCAATTGGGTACGGTGACAGAATATTAGAGTGAGTTTGAGATATTTATAAATTGAGTAACGGGGATCTCTGAAAACTTACTTAAATCGATGTATATCTCTGGATTTAAACCAGCTTTACAATGTGAACTCTTAAAGTCAAACCCTATAACTTTAGGCGAAGCTTTTTCATTAGCTCGCTTAATGTAAGCACGTTTTGTAGACCAATGGCCGGCTACTACCAGCGCTACACTCAGTGGATATCAAAAGAAGAACAACTATATTTTATTTGGCAAAGCTTGACGATTTCATTGATTACAATCGCTTAAATAGACACGATGGGTAATCCCAGATAGACGCGAACACTTATCCAAAAATGACTCAAACACTTATCCTAAAAAAAGATAAAACACATGATAGTTATCCTTGTAACCGTATCATTATTGTTCGATGTGGCACTTTTAATCCTCAAAGGGGAATTGTCATCGTCAAAATTTTGTTCAAAAATTTTACACATCAAATAATTTCGTAGTACATCATATTTAAAAGATTTTGTTGAAACAATGAGTCCAATGTACTTCTATTGGTTTATTTTTGAGCTCACATGACTTTATTCCTTTTTCCGGTATCTAAAACTATCTATTTTATTGCTTTTTTTTTTCCAGCCACAATTTAAATTCAAAAACTTGCTTTAACCAATGCATCTTTATTGGAAACACGAAAAGTTCTTATCACGATTTTAATTTTGGAGTTTTGATATTTAGACCTACAATATATACCTAATAATAAACCTAACCAATAATAGAATGACACTTGTCTTTATTTGAAAAGTTTAATAAATCATTAATATCATTCCTAATATACCCTTTAAAGGTAAATTCCTAATTTTAAGGAACTAGTTTTCTCTCCATTTGTCAACTTATTTCTCTATATCTGTGATGCATCGTTGTTCATTTTGGCCCACAAACAATTAAGTATCGTTGATACTTGATACTACAATCTAATTGTTACTTGTAATACACAAAAGCACATACAAAAACATAAATTTGGTGGCAGAGATTCTTCACGTAAATGAAGATGAAGAGGTCGTTATGGTTGAGCAAAATATTGGGAGGGAATTAGAGAAAGGAAAAACAATTAACTAAGGGTATATGAGGAATAACACATTAATTTGACTTGGTATTTAAATAAGTAACAAGTGGACCAATAAGATTTGTAGGTCTAATTTTAGGCAATACATTTAGGCTTAAGTATCATTTTTCTTAATTTTGTATCTATATATTCATTATCACGATTTTAATTTTGTATCACAAATATTCATCGAATAAATTGAATATTATCTCTTGTCCTTATGCTTTTTAATTTCTTATTTACAATCTTTCATTTTATAAAAAAAACTCAGGGTATGTTCGGTAGAGAGAATTTTAGAGAAATGATGTGAGTAAAAGGATATGAATTTAGAGAATTGAAATTAGTTGATAAATTTGATAAATCCTGCTATTTGATAACACTAAAGAAGTTGATATGAGAAATTAGCTATTTTAATATATACTAAAAATTTGTTGACTAATAAATGAATAATAAAGTTATGAAAAAGCAATCTTAATCATTTACGTTTGAGATAGTCACGTTAAACAAAAATATCGTTAACGAAACTTTATCTAGACTAAAAGGATCCAAGGGCACATATGGTAGAGATAATTACAGAGATATGACATGAGTAAAAGAATATAAATTTAGAGAATTGAAATTAGTTGAGAAATTTGTTAAATTCTTATGTTTAATAACATTCAAAATTGTTATGAGAAATTAGCTATTTTAATATATACTAAAATTTTCTTGACTAATAAATGAATAATAAAGTTATTAAAAAGCAATCTTAATCATTCACGTTTGAGATAGTCACTTTAAACAAAAATATAATTAACAAAACTTTATATATACTAAAAGGATCTAAGGGCACGTTTGGTAGAGATAATTTTAGAGAAATGACATAAGTAAAAGAATATAAATTTAGAGAATTAAATTAGTTGAAAATTTTGATAACATTAAAGAAATTGATATGAGAAATTAGCTATTTTAATATATACTAAAATTTTCTTGACTAATAAATGAATAATAAAGTTATGCATAAGCAATCTTAATCATGATAGTCAGTTTAAGCAATAATATCATTAACGAAACTTTATCTAGACTTAAAGGATCTAAGGGCACGTTTGGTAGAGAGAATTTCACAGAAATGACACGAGTAAAAGAATATAAATCTAGAGAATTGAAATTAGTTGAGAAATTTGATAAATTCTTTTGTTTGATAACATTAAAGAAATTGATATGAGAAATTAGCTAGTTTAATATATACCAAAATTTTCTTGACAAATAAATGAATAATAAAGTTATGCAAAAAGCAATCATAATCATTCACGTTTGTGATAGTCACTTTAAACAATAATATCACTAACGAAACTTTATCTAGACTAAAGGATCACCTTTTCCCTTTTACTGAATAAGTTCAATCAATCTTGATTTTTTTTTTTTTTTTTTTTTTTCTTTTTTCCTAAGGATATTTGGTTGTCCAGTACCAACCCATGAAATGGATATATCATATATGAAGTGTATTTGTTCTCCATGTTGTGTTTCTTTGTATAAGGAACACATGCAGTTGCATCATGCATGTCTGGGCTTTTGTATTTTGTTACATTTACATAAGGGAGATGATTTGTGTACCATTTTTTGGCTATACACCACTAAATCAAACCAGTAATGCACACAATACAACACCGTTATGCATAATTTTGTAGTGGATGGCAAATAAAAATGGTGTACAAATCACATCCCTTTACATAAGTGTATATTTGCTTCTTTTCTTTTCGATCATGAAACTGGGTATCAAGCAACAGGAATTTTCTATGTAGACTGATCATCATATAAAGATCCTATGGTAAGCCGTTTGTATTTTGAGTCATATAGTGTATTTGATTACGGGTTAATGGCATGTAATAGCAAAGTACTTTCCCATTTGTGCCATTATCAGATACGAACCCAAAATATTACAGATATCAGATACGAACTTTCAATTTTTTTTTCATTATCAGATACGAACTTTCAAATTTTTGTTTCATTATCAGCAACGTACTTTTTTATTTGTTTCATTATCAGCAATTTTTATTTTTAAAGTTTTTCTTATATTTGAACAAAGGAGAAAAGTACATTGCAGATAATGAAACAAAAATTTGAAAGTTCGTATCTGATATCTGATATTTTAAAGTTCGTATCTGATAATGAAAAAAAAATTGAAAGTTCGTATCTGATATCTGTAATATTTTGGGTTCGTATCTGATAATGGCACAAATGGAAAAGTACGTTGCTATTACATGCCATTAACCCTTTGATTACCGTATGTATTTGAAAGGGTTGGCATGCTCCATATTTTTGCACTTCTTTTAGACTTTTTTGGCACAACATATCATTAACGCTTTTTGAAATTTACTTTAGAAAAGATTTAAAATTTTATGCTCCAATTAGAAGAAAGCACTCATATACCATCTTGTCAATAAAGTTATGTCATATGTGGGTAGGTATGGGGAGGTCGTCGACTCGTCGTTGATTAGCAAAAAGGAACATGCCCATGTTATTCACCGGTAAGTTTGGTTAGGTCATCGTTGATAAGAGTGAACAAAAAAAGGTAAAATCATGTCGATGTAAATATTTTGGTGCTAACTGCTAAGTGAAGTTTGTTCTTTAAAGAAAGATTGACCTTTGACCACTTCTTTATTCACTTTGAAGCTTGATTAGCAAAGGTTGATCTTATGTGATCCACCACAAAAAACATGTCTAAAAATCTTCAAATTATTCTTTTCTCATGCATGCATAACGAGACCTGTCACCTATCCTTTTCTTTTTCATTATTGCAAAACACATTAGTTTACAGATTTATGAGAAAAGGGTAGCTCAATTATAAATAAAGACATACGAACCATCAGTTATAGAAAAAAAACATGCAAAAGCAAGTAATGGCTTCTTCAAACTTCTTACTTTTATCTCTAGCTCTACTACTCATTGCTCTCTCATTTGTACCAAACTTTACTTCTGCTTCTTTGGAAGAAGCAAATGCTCTTCTAAAATGGAAAGCAAGCCTTAAAATCCCAAACAACTCCCAAATTGTATCTTCTTGGACACCCCTTCCAATGAATACTAGTGCACCCGCTTCGTGCCCTTCTTGGTTTGGAATTGCTTGCAATGCTGATGGGAACATTAACAAGTTGAACCTTTCTACGTCTGAGTTAAAAGGTACGCTTCACCAGTTCCCGTTCTCTATTCTAGGCAACCTTACCCATTTTGATCTTAGTGTAAACAGTTTCTTTGGTCCCATCCCACCAGAAATCGGACTCTTGTCCAAACTTGTCTATCTTAATTTTTCAACCAATCCGTTTTCAGGTGTAATTCCACCTAACATTGGTAAACTAAGCCAGTTAACCGTTTTGCAACTTTTCGGAAACAATTTTACTGGTTTAATCCCTTCATCGTTGGGTGACTTGACATCTTTGAATATCCTTTATGTGCACACAAATCAACTCTCTGGACCCATTCCAATTGAATTAGGGAATTTGAAGTCTCTAACTGATTTACAATTGGGTAAAAATCAACTCAAAGGTTCAATCCCTTCATCGTTGGGTGACTTGACGTATTTGAATATCCTTTATTTGTGGGGAAATCAACTCTCTGGACCCATTCCAATTGAATTAGGGAATTTGAAGTCTCTCACTAAATTAGATTTGAGGGAAAATCAACTCAATGGTTCAATTCCTTCATCGTTGGGTGATTTGAAGTCTTTGAATATCCTTGATCTGCTCAAAAACCAACTCTCTGGACCCATTCCAATTGAATTAGGGAATTTGAAGTCTCTCACTGACTTAGCTTTGAGCGAAAATCAACTCAGTGGTTCAATTCCTTCATCGTTAAAAAACCTGACAAGCCTTCAGATTCTTCATCTTCGTGTGAACAAGTTATCCGGTCCTATACCACAAAGAATCGGAGGTCTACAATTGATTAAGCTACAGCTGGACACAAATCAGTTGTCTGGCCAATTGCCTGATGATTTGTGCCAAGGGGGAATGCTTCAAAATTTATCTGTATATCAAAATCAATTCTCTGGTCCTATACCAAGAGGGCTAAGGAATTGCCCCAACTTAATAACAGCACGCTTTGAATTTAATCAATTTAGTGGAGATATATCGAATAGTTTTGGTGTCTACCCAAGCTTAAATTTCTTTGATGTCAGTCATAATAAATTTCATGGGCAACTATCTCAAAACTGGGGTAAATGCAAAAACTTGACTACATTAAAGATGGGATATAACAACATCAGCGGTAGCATACCACCGGAGTTTGGGAATTCAATTCAAGTGCTTGATCTTTCTTCTAATCATTTGGTTGGTCAAATTCCAAAGGAGTTTGGGGAGATGAAAAATTTGTTAAATTTAAACTTGAGCGATAACAACCTTTCAGGTGTTATACCTCAAGAGCTTGGATCACTGCAATACCTCCTTACTCTTGACCTATCCAAAAATAGGTTAAACGGGTCATTACAAAGATATATTGGTGATTGGGCACAAATCACTCACATATATCTTAATAATAACAAGCTCAGCGGAAAGATCCCGATGGAGATCGGTAAATTAAGTCAACTCAACGTTCTTGATTTATCTTGGAATTCACTCACAAAAGAGATACCATCGGAAATTGGAAAATTAAAAAGTCTGGAAATGATGAATCTTTCTCACAATAAGCTATCTGGTTCTATTCCTAATGGTTTCAGTAACTTGCCAAGAGTGATTGATATCGACTTGTCATACAATGAGCTCACAGGTCCGGTTCCCCATTATCCTGTCTTTCTAAATGTGTCTGGAGAAGCATTAAAAGGAAATGATGGTCTGTGTGGAAATGTTACAGGTTTGAAACTTTGTGAAAGTCAAACTAATCATTTTCTTCATAAGTTCATCCTTGTAACTATTGTCCCACTTTTTGCGGCTCTTTTACTTGTTTTATTCGTGTGTGGCCTCATTGCTAGTCGACATAGAAAGAAAACTTCTCCTCAGAAACTATCTGGCGAAGAAGCTGCAAAATTTTCTCAATAACAAGTTTTGATGGACAGGCGATGTATGATGAAATCATCAAGGCAACAAATGATTTTGATGATGCTTATTGTATTGGGATGGGAGGATACGGTACTGTGTATAAAGCTAAGTTACAACCCAACAATATAGTAGCTGTCAAGAAACTTCATTCATCATCTGAGAATGACGATCATATAGGCTTCCTAAATGAGGTACGAGCATTAACAAACATAAGGCATAGAAACATAGTTAAACTCTATGGATATTGCTTCCATGCTCGTCACTCATTTTTTATTTATGAGTATCTTGAGAAGGGAAGTCTAAAATCGCTCTTAAGTAGCGATATCACAGCAATGGAAATGGATTGGCTGAAAAGGGTAAGAATTGTTAGGGCTATAGCGAATGGTTTGGCTTATATGCTCCATGATTGTATGTTGGTAATTCACGAACAATAACACACACTTTATAATGTATAAACTATAATCTTTATTATGGAATTGTTAATATGAATACAACTTTCTGTTTCCTGCTTTTGTCCTATTTATACTACATCAAAGGGTACCATGTCGATTCATGAACCATCACAATGGTTCAACCATAACCGACTTTAACTAACTATAACTAACTATAACCGCCATTCGGTTATTAACTAACTAATATACATGTTTAGCCCTTAGGCTTTAGTTTATTACATAAGCATCCTTAAACTTTCTAATATACTATATTTAGTTTATATCTTCAACACTCCCCCTTAAACTAAATATAGTTTAAATGAGGTCTTCATCTTCATCTTTGCAACTGGTGTATAATAACGTTGGCTCGTCATCCTCGTACTCAATCAGATTTGCCTCTTCTTTCTTATTTTCCCATTTTGGACATTCATTGCTAAAATGCCCAAGTTCATTGCATTTGAAACACTTCACGTTGCTCTTGTCCCGTTGTGCTCGACCATCTCCTTGACTTCTCCCAGACCCCCGACCTCGTCCTTGGCCACGTCCAAAGTCTTTCTGTCTTGCATCACAACCGCAATATTCACACTTTTGTTCCTTGGTCTTCTCCTTTTCATCCACTTTGCTGTAAAACAGGCTACTGGACCCGTCTTCCTCTCTGACTGCCTTTTTTGTCCGTTCTTCGAAGGCTTTTAATCTCCCCACGGCTTCTTGAAATGGCATCGTATTCAAATCCGCAAATTGCTCAATCGCCGCTACTATTTGAATAAACTTTTCTGGCACCGATCCTAGAAGTTTTCGAACCTGTCTTTTTTCATCCAATGTATGTCCAAGATTGCTTGCTTGTGAAGCAATCTCACTAATCTTTCCCGCATAGACATCTAGTGGTTCATTTGCACCCATTTTTAACGATTCAAACTCTGACTCGAGTGTCTGAACGCGTGCTTCCTTAACCCTTTCAACTCCCACGTGTCGAACCTTTAATGCTTCCCAAATTTCTTTTGCCGAAGTAAGGTTTGCAATTTTCAAAACCATATTTTCTAGAATTGCTTGGTATAACATTGCAATTGCCATGTTGTTTTTCTTTTGATCAACTTCAGCATCCGTTGTTGGTTCAACTACTTCCCAGATTCCATTGACATTGAATAACGCTTTAATCTTTACTGCCCAAATCGTGTAATTCGTTGAATTGAGAACCGGGTATTGGAATGTCATTGATGTTCCACTATCCTTCGTAACTTCGTTCTTGTTTTTATTTGATCCGTCGCCTGCCATTGTCTTTTTCTTCCTTCCTTTTCCAATCTTGATAATCGGTTTCTTTGATTTTTGGGTATGTGATCAAACCCGCCTTGCTGTTGAAAGCCAAATCCGTCTAGCAATCAAACCCGCTTCTCCGCTGTTGATCCTGATCAATCCCGCTATTCTGCTGTTGATAATCAAACCCGCCGCCCCGCTGTTGTTTATCAAACCCGCTATTCCGCTGTTGAACTTAAACTACCCCGTTTCTACCACTATTTCTGTATATGAAAAAATAGTGCCCTTCTGATCGATTTCTTTTTCTCCTTGAATCGTAACACGCTCTGATGCCACTGTTGGTAATTCACGAACAATAACACACACTTTTAATGTATAAACTATAATCTTTATTATGGAATTGTTAATATGAATACAACTTTCTGTTTCCTGCTTTTGTCCTATTTATACTACATCAAAGGGTACCATGTCGATTCATGAACCATCACAATGGTTCAACCATAACCGACTTTAACTAACTATAACTAACTATAACCGCCATTCGGTTATTAACTAACTAATATACATGTTTAGCCCTTAGGCTTTAGTTTATTACATAAGCATCCTTAAACTTTCTAATATACTATATTTAGTTTATATCTTCAACATTGTACACCTCCTATCATTCAAAGAGACATTTCTGGAGCAAACATTCTTCTCGATTCTGATCATGAGGCACATATCTCGGATTTTGGAACAGCGAAGCTTCTAAAGCTGGATTCATCCAATTGGACTGCGGTTGTAGGCACCTATGGCTATATTGCGCCAGGTAACTACCATATATTTTAAAGTTTTATATACTATACATACTTATTCTCAAGTTTTATAACAACTTTTTTTTGGATTCTCCTGCTTCCTTCAATGTAGAGCTTGCTTATACGATGGTGGCGACCGAGAAATGCGATGTGTATAGTTTTGGAGTTGTTGCACTAGAAGTGATTATGGGAAAGCATCCTGGAGAACTTATATTATGCCTACCAACATTGTCGACTGATGATCTATTGCTAGCCAATGTAGGAGATAGACGGATTCCGCGACCATCACCTCTTGTTGAGAAACTAGCTCATTTAATTTTGAATGTCACACGGGCATGTTTGAACTACAACCCACAGGAAAGGCCAACAATGCGCGAAGTCAAAGATTTATTGTCAGTGGATGATCGAGTTTGGATGAAGATGCATGTGTCGGTAACTTAATGCTTGATCGATTTTGTATGATGTCTAGTCATAAGTCATAAAGTTTAAGAAACCTTGTATGTTTTTTTTTTTTTTCTTGTCCTGAATTACGCTATAGATTGTTATTAAATAAGAAAATAATTTATATCAATGAAGATTGCTACCTTTCTAGACTAATATAGTTAAGTGTATTATGGATCTTTTTGGTAATTTCTTTAAATTATTCCAGTTTTACAATTGAAAGTTTACCAATGGGAAATTTGTATATGGTAAACAGCGAGTGCACACAAAAGATATTCAAAGACGTCAAATCACCCAACGATGGAAGTGATACGAGCTGAACTAACAACAATAAACAACTAAACTAGAACTACCTTACTGAACTAAATTCTCATTCTTTTTCTTCTCTGTTACAAATCATGCCAAGATTACATTTATATAATAAAAGATGCATGAAGACTACTACTCTAACTACTTAATCCACTAGCCTAAGAATTAGTAACTTGCATGGAAATGGAAAAGTGAATAAGAGGGTACTTGTTGACCACTTCTCGTACACGTCATGGCCATAATGCAATACTAAGAAACAACTGTGAACTGTTGACCACTTCTTGTTTGACCATGTCAATCGTATCAGGAAGTCTGTTAATTTGTCAAAAAAGATTGCATATACTGGAGAAGAGAGTTAGCTAAAGGAAATTTGTCAAAAAAGATGACCTATGGTATGGAGTAACTAACGTACTGTTGTTTTCAGAAAGGGAGAAAGGTGAATAAGGTAGCAAGAAGGCTTGTGCGAATATCTAGAGCAGAAGGGAAATGGCAGGGAAACTGTAATGCTAACTATAACTTCACACTTTGAGACCTACAATTGGATGATTTAGTTGAAGTTGGCGATCCAAAAAACGTACGAGTCTTGGTGTCTCTAACTATTCATAGGGTATCTAATTTCCCCTTGACGTGCTTAGTGAAAACGATAGAGGTGGCAACATGAGCAGGTCGATTGGGTTTAGTAACGGGTCAAAACGGTTAACTTTTTGGTACGTTCAAATTGGTTTTCCAGAAACACCTTTGGTACACAATTTCATTAACTCTTATTAAAAATAATTAGTGTGACACGTATGATAACAAAATATATATTCTTATCAACCAATGTTATTGAATGAATTGTACACTATGTGAAACCTTCAACCCTGTTTTCTTTAGCTAACTTTTTTTATTTTACTCGTTTGACCGTCAGAGTTTAACATATCTCACATTGACCCATTCATACTTAATTGGGTCAGAATTTGGGTTTAAAACTATATGGGAATGTATTTTAAGATAAACTATGGATGGGAAAGAAGGTCATGCAAGTCTGTTAATTTCTCAAAAAAGATGGCATAAACCAAAGAAGAAAGAATCTAACAAAAGAAAAATCCCTTTAGAGTGACAGCAATTTTTTCATCACTAATACAAAACAAGTGGTCACTATAAGAATTTAAAACTCTATAGCTAATTGATCGATTGACTAGTGATGCAGAGGGGTGGTTTTATTTGTTAGATGGAAAGTGGCAGTAGGTGTTCACCGGAGATGACAAGTTGGGAGGAAAAGATGAGGTGGTTATCGAGAAGAATTTTCTTTCCTTGTTTTTTTTTTTTTTTTTTTTTTTTTTTTTGCTGCTCACCGAGAGAAATGGAGAAAGGGAAACAGTAGACGATACGTAGAAATGGAAACTAAAGAGTAAATTAAACGGATGGTCCCTGTGGTTTGCATTGACTTGTGTCTTTGGTCCTTTGACTTGTTTTATGCCTATAGTCCTTAACTCGAAAACCTTTAACACTTACTGTCCTTTGACCAAACGGCGTTAGTTTTGACTGTTAAAAGTTCATCATCCATAATTGTCATTTCACTTTTCTCTTTCTATCTTTTTTTCACATCCTTGCCCACCTCTTCTCTCTGTTCCATTCTTTTCTCGCATCCTGCCCACCTTTTTTTATCATACACAGGACATAGTTTTAATGGTTTTGAAAAGTTTCACTTTTTTTAATAAACGTCTTCATTATTCATCTGTATAATATTATACAAATAGGAAAAATAAGATTTTGTGGCCTAATGCTAAAAACCAAAATTTTACAAATAAGCTTTCACACAATGACGTGTAACAAAATGATAAGAGTGAGGATACTCTCAAGTTGTTTATAATTTGATTGGTCATATTAAAAAATTACTAGCTATTAGATTAAAGAGTTAATTACTTAAATCGTCCATGTGGTTGACACACAGTTGCACATTTCATCCTTAATTTTCAACAAGTATACCAGTCGTCTCTATGGTTGTCCATTTTACATTGACAGGTCCTTTGACTAAACTGGTGTTTGTTTTGGCCGTTAGGTTCAGGCATACGATCGTCATGTAAAGGGCAAAATAGTCCTTTTAACTTTATACTAAAGCATATGGACAATTTTTTTAACTAGAATATAAATTGTTATTATTTTAACTAACCCACAAGGACGATTTATGTAACTGACATTTTATTTTATTTTTTATTATTATTTATATATATATATATATATATTTTAGTTTAACTCTTAACTAAACAACACACTACGGCACAAAATAAATTATCATCTCTTCCTTCACTACCTACCACCACCCTCACATATGAATAAAGTAATAAATCACATATGATTTTTCTAATCGGAAATTTTGAAGAAAAAAAAATTCGTCAAGAGTATATAAAAGTACATACCCATAGAAAGATAATTTAAGTCTTGTCACGATGGTATAATTAATTTCGCGTAACGAATAATGGTTTGTGAGATATTTTAATTTTGAATAATAATAATAATAATAATAATAATAATAATAATAATAATAATAATAATAATAATAATAATAATAATAATAATAATAATAAATAAAAATGATGAAAGCGGATTTTTTTATTTGATGAAAAAATGAATGACTGAGATTGTATGGTTTATTCTTTAGTTAGAGTTGTTCCTTACGGAACTTTTGTCCAAAAATGTATAGCTTATAAGACAAAACTTAAGGACACATTACGTTAATATGAATTTCTTATGTTTTAAAGCTATTTGGACATGTTTAAGTTAGTGGCGAAGCTAGCACAAAAATTAAAGTGGTTCACTTAATAAGCTAAAGTGAAAAAAATTTAGCAATAACAACTTAACAACCAATAAATGTGTCAATTCAGGTCGGATCGAACCCAATTTAAACGAGAAAACTAATACTAGCACGTCAAAAACCTATAACCGATTGTCAAATTTATTGAAATCGAGTATTTACTGAAAGAAAAGTAACACACTCATACTATTAGTACACCACACATTTTCAAGTTACAAGATTAAAATAAGATTTTCAATCTACAACATGAAAAAATAAAATTTATAGCCTAGGAAATACGAAGAAACAAAGATACAGAGATTTCTAGAAACCGAATTTATAAAAAGAAGAAGAAGAAAAATAAATAAATAAATAAATAAATAAATAAATTAAAAAAAAAAAAAAAAAAAAAAAAAAAAAAAAAAAGATGAAAAGTCAACTATCGGTCTCTTTCCTCTCTCTTCTTTCTTCCCCATTGCGTTCACCTTCTTATTTTCCACTATACGTATTACTTTTGACCATCAAATGTCAGTCAAACTTATTAGTGACTCGTAATTGGTTAAACATGTTGATAGGGATATTTTCGTCATTTGCACCACCACATCCAACTTATCCAGTTTTTCTCCATCTGGGTTTTCCTTATATGTTGAAAATGTGTGATAAAAGAAGACACCAATTTCCAAATGAAGAATCGGGTTACAAAGTGTTTGATGAAATGTCTCATTTAATTTTTTTTTTTAAGTTGTAGATTTCTAAAAACCAAATGTTAAAAAAAAATGAAAAGTCAACTATCGGTCTCTTTCCTCTCTCTTGTTTCTTCTCCATTCAGGCGTTCACCTTCTTATTTTCAGTACCAAGGTGTTGACTTTTGACCATATCCAACTTATCCAGTTTTTAATTTGTCTCATCCACACCTCCCTCAGTCTCATATCTCCATCTGGGGTTTCGAAATGAAGATACCAATTTCGAAATGAAATGATTCATTTAATTTTCTTTTACTTGTAGACCTTAAGGGTGCTTACTAATTTGTTTTATTTAGTTTCGTAGTATCAATTGACGAGAGTGGATTAAAGTTTAGTTACTGATAGTAACAGTGGGTCAGTTTTACTTGTGTTTAGAAATGGTGTTCACTAGTTATAATGTGTGTCAGTTTCTCAATGTTTGTGTTGACAATTTTAATCTCATTGTGCTTGTTTATGAACCGCCGGTTCTTTTGTTGACCTGCGTCGACCCATTTTGCTAAATCCAGTTGGGTCATACCTTTTGTTTTTAAAAAGTTTGGCACCTGTAGTTTTGTTGAAAAGTATGTGTTTGGTACTGAATTTTTAGAGCTCTCTGGACATGTTTAAGTGTTGTTTTGAGCTTTTTAGGGGTGTTTTTGGATAGGTTTAAAAGCTTTTTGATCATTTTGATCAAAGCATTTACTGGAACTGTTTTGAAAACAAAAATAGAGTATACTTTCTTACAAAGCGATTAGAATAGTACTACATAGTTAAAGTATTCTCCAAAAAGGGACATTAATTTCTCAAGTAAAACAATATTTGTGGAATAATGACACCACCTAAAATTTAATTTCTAAGAAGTGAAAGTTGTTGGATATATATGAGACGTTACTCTCACAAAATATTTCGACAAATTATGTAAAAAACTTTTCTAATAGGAAACAAATGTCACGTAATAATTATTTATTTAAAAACTTTTAAATATTTGAAGGCACTGCAGGTACTTTTGGCTACCAATACATTTTCTCTTTTATAGACCAATTGTGTGGCCATGTAGATGTGAACTATAGGAAAAACATGCTAGTCAACTATTGTATGTGATTCACATGTTACTTGACTTATAGAAGTCAATCTTCACTTTTCTTCACCACAAAAAACGTGTCTAAAAAATCTTCAAATTATTCTTTTCTCATGCATGCATAACGAGGTTTGTCTCCCATCCCTTTCTTTTTCATTTATTGCAAAACACATTAGTTTACAAAAATTAATTTGTGAGAAAAGGTTAGCTCAAGTATAAATAAAGACATACGACCCCTCACTGTATAGAAAAAAACATGCAAAAGCAAGAAATGGCTTCTTCAAACTTCTTACTTTTATCTCTAGCTCTACTACTCATTATTGTCTCATTTGTACCAAACTTCACTTCTGCTTCTTTGGAGGAAGCGAATGCTCTTCTAAAATGGAAAGCAAGCCTTAAAATCCCAAACAACTCCCAAATTGTATCTTCTTGGACACCCCTTCCAACAAATACTAGTGCACCGGCCTCGTGCCCTTCTTGGTTTGGAGTTTCTTGCAATGCTGATGGGAACATTAACAGGTTGAACCTCTCGATGTCTGAGCTAAAAGGTACGCTTCACCAGTTCCCGTTCTCTATTCTAGGCAGTCTTACCCATTTTGAGCTTAGTGCAAACAGCTTCTTTGGTCCCATCCCACCAGAAATTGGACTCCTGTCCAAACTTGTCTATCTTGATTTTTCAACCAATCAGTTTTCTGGTGTAATTCCACCTACCATTGGTAAACTAAGCCAGTTAAACGTTTTGCAACTTTACAAAAATAATTTAACTGGTTCAATCCCTTCATTAGTTTTGAGCGAAAATCAAATCTCTGGACCCATTCCAATTGAATTCGGGAATTTGAAGTCTCTCACTGAATTAGATTTAAGCGAAAATCAACTCAATGGTTCAATTCCTTCATCTTTGGGTGATTTGGCGTCTTTGAATATCCTTTATCTTGACACAAACAAACTCTCTGGACCAATTCCAGTTGAATTAGGGAATTTGAAGTTTCTAACTGAATTAAGTTTGAGTTATAATCAACTCAATGGTTCAATCCCTTCAACGTTGGGTGATTTGGAGTCTTTGAATATTCTTTTTCTGTACAAAAATCAACTCTCCGGACCCATTCCAGTTGAATTAGGGAATTTGAAGTCTCTCATTGACTTAGATTTGAGCGAAAATCAACTCAATGGTTCAATTGCTTCATGGTTGGGTGATTTGAAGTCTTTGAAAATGCTTTATCTGCACGTAAATCAACTCTCTGGACCCATTCCAATTGAATTAGGGAATATGAAGTCTCTCACTTATTTTGATTTGGATAAAAATCAGTTGTCAGGCCAATTGCCTGATGATTTGTGCCAAGGGGGAAAGCTTCAATATTTATCTGTAAGCAAAAATCAATTCTCGGGTCCTATTCCAACAGGGCTATGGAATTGCTCCACCTTAATAAGAGTATGGCTTGACTTTAATCAATTTCGTGGAGATATATCGAATAGTTTTGGTGTCTACCCAAGCTTAGATTTCTTTGATGTCAGTCATAATAAATTTCATGGGCAACTATCTCAAAACTGGGGTAAATGCAAAAAATTGACTGCATTAAAGATGGGATATAACAACATCAGTGGTAGCATACCACCAGAGTTTGGAAATTCATTTCAGGTGTTATACCTCAAGACCTTGGATCACTGCATGACCTCCTTAGTCTTGACCTATCCAAAAATAGGTTAAACGGGTCATTACAAAGATATATTGGTGGTTGGGCACAAATCAATCACATATATCTTAATAATAACAAGCTCAGTGGAAAGATCCCATCGGAGATTGGTAAATTAAGACAGCTCAATGTTCTTGATTTATCTTGGAATTCACTCACAAAAGAGATACCATCGGAAATTGGAAAATTAGATAGTCTGTTAATGATGAATCTTTCTCACAATAAGCTGTCTGGTTCTATTCCTAATGATTTCAGTAACTTGCCAAGAGGGATTGATATGGACCTGTCTTACAATGAGCTCACAGGTCCGGTTCCCCCTTACGATGTCTTTCTAAATGTGTCTGGAGAAGCATTAAAAGGAAATGATGGTCTGTGTGGAAATGTTACAGGTTTGAAACTTTGTGAAAGTCAAAATAATCATTTTCATCATAAGCTCATCCTTGTAACTATGGTCCCACTTTTTGCGGCTCTTTTACTTGGTTTATTCATGTGTGGCCTCATTGCTTATCGACGTAGAAAGAGAACTTCTCCACAGAAACAATCAGGCGAAGAAGCTGGCAAATTTTTCTCAATAACAAGTTTTGATGGACAGGTGATGTATGATGAAATCATCAAGGCAACAAATGATTTTGATGATGCATATTGTATTGGGATGGGAGGATATGGTACTGTGTATAAAGCTGAGTTAGAACCCAACAATTTAGTAGCTGTCAAGAAACTTCATTCATCATCTGAGAATGACGATCATATAGGCTTCCTAAATGAGGTGCGAGCATTAACAAACATAAGGCACAGAAACATAGTTAAACTCTATGGATATTGTTTCCATGCTCGTCACTCATTTTTGATTTACGAATATCTTGAGAAGGGAAGTCTAAAATTGTTTTTAGGTAGCGATATCACAGCAAAGGAATTGGATTGGCTGAAAAGGGTAAGAATTGTTAGGGCTGTAGCAAATGGTTTGGCTTATATGCACCATGATTGCACACCACCTATAATTCATAGAGACATTTCTGCAGCTAATATCCTTCTCGATTCTGATTATGAGGCACATATCTCGGATTTTGGAATAGCAAAGCTTCTAAAGTTTGATTCATCCAATTGGTCTGCGGTTATAGGCACCTTTGGCTATGTTGCGCCAGGTAACTACCGATATTTTAATGTTATATATACATACTTATTCTCAAGTTTTAGATTGATCTATGTTACATTTAATCATGATCTGATATAACAATTTTTTTTTCCTCATGTTTCCTTCCATGTAGAACTTGCTTATACGATGGTGGCCACAGAGAAATTGATGTGTATAGTTTTGGAGTTGTTGCACTAGAAGTGATTATGGGAAAGCATCCTGGAGAACTTATATCATGTCTACCAACAATGCCGACTGATGATCTATTGCTGGCCAATGTAGGAGATAGACGGATTCCGCGACCATCACCTCTAGTTGAAAAACTAGCTCATTTAATTTTGAATGTCACACAGGCATGTTTGAACTACAACCCACAGGAAAGGCCAACAATGCGCCAAGTCAAAGATTTATTGTCAGTGGATGATCGACTTTGGATGAAGATGCATGTCTCAATAACTTAACGCTAGCTCGATGGATTTTGTTTGATGTCTAGGCATAAGTCATAAAGTTTAAGAAACTTTTTATGTGTTTTTTTCCCTTGTCCTGAATTATGTTGTAGATTGTTATTAAATAAGGAAATAATTTATATCAACGAAGATTTCTACCTTTCTAGAATAATACAATTATGTATCTTTTTGGTAATTTCATTAAATTATTCCAGTTTGTTAGTAAATTTAGTGCACTTGAGGGATCAATTCACACCTGGTAATGGGTTTGGAGGTATGGAGTATACACCCATTTGGTCACTGAATCCCCTGACTCAATAGTGGTTATGTTGTGAATCTGCTGCTAGTTGATTCAGCTACTAGTGTGTTTCCACTGATGTGTTAACGTTACCACTGCAAGGGTTATTGTTTCCACTGCAAGGGTTGTTGTTACCACTGAAAGGGTTGTTGTTACCACTGCTAGTGTTAACATTACCACTGCTAGTGATAATGTTTCCACTGATAACCACTGATCCTATAATTATGGAAATTATTATGATATAATTAATGGGCCGTTAATTATGCGTAATACCATGGGCTAGGGTTTTGAGTATTCTCTATTATAAATAGAGGTCACATCATTCTGCATGGATATACAAGTTATCATACGATATACTAAACATAAAACCCTAAACACTTCTATACGCATCTGGTTCTTGGTTTGTGCCTAAAGCAAGAACATCACTTGGTCTTATCCCATAGAGATATTCGTGTAACCCAGACATAGGGTCGAATAGTTTCTATTGGAAAGTGATACCACGATTTCAAGTGATTATCCGGTACCTTTATTGATTATCTTAACCCTAATCTGGGAACTGTTTTGCAACTAAACAACCAACAATCAATAGAAACTATTAGTGATAATCAATGGCTGCTGCTATGAGACAAATGGCTGCTAACTTTTCCAAGTTGGAAAAGTTTGAAGGTGTTGATTTCAGAAGGTGGCAAAAGAAGATGCACTTCTTATTGTCAAGTATGAATGTGGTGTATGTTCTCACGACTGAGATTCCAGAAGATCATGGAGATGATGCTACTATCGATCAGATGAGGGCAAGGAGCAAGTGGGAGAATGATGACTACATATGCAGAGGTTTAATTCTCAATGGTATGTCTGATTCTCTATTTGATATTTATCAGAATGTTGAAACTTCTCAAGAACTATGGGATTCCTTGGAGGCCAAATATATGGCTGAGGATGCATCAAGTAAGAAGTTCCTTGTAAGTAATTTTAACAATTACAAAATGGTTGATTCTAGACCTGTCATGGAACAATACAATGAACTTCTTAGTATACTTGGTCGATTCACACAACACAAGATGAACATGGATGAGGCTATTTCAGTCTCTTGTATCATCGATAAACTACCTCCTTCTTGGAAAGAGTTCAAGCATATGCTTAAGCATAAGAAGGAGGAGTTAACTCTTGTTGAGTTGGGCAGTCACTTGCGCATTGAGGATTCACTCAAAGCTCAAGACATTGACAAGCCAAAGAGTAACATTGCTGCTGGTCCATCAGTTGTCAATATGGTGGAGCATAACAACTCCACCAAGTACAATGACAACAAGGGCAAGCGTAAGCATCAAGATAACACCAAATCTGATCTTAACAAGAAACCTAAGGTGACTTGTTGGAAGTGTGGGAAACCTGGACACTTCAGAAAAGATTGCAAGGGTGGTAAAGTTGGAAACAAATCCAATGGATCAGGCATAAGTGGAGGGAATGGTAACACCAATTCTCTGAAAGGTCAGAATGTATTTAATAAGTCTTTTAAGATTTATTATGTTACATATATATCTGACATTTACTTTGTGCAGGATGATGATGTTGCGTGGTGGGTTGACTCTGGAGCAACAATTCATGTGTGTAAAGATAGAAGCGGGTTCAAGACCTACAAGTCAATGAATGATGGTTCTATTCTTCACATGGGAAACGAGTCAACTGCCCTGGTGCATGGAAAAGGATGTGTTGATTTGAAGTTTAGTTCTGGAAAGATTGTTTCTTTATTTAATGTTTTACATGTTCCTGATATTAGAAAGAATTTGGTTTCTAGTAGTGTTTTGAATAATTGTGGTTATAAACAGGTTATTGAATCTGATAAGTTTGTTTTGTCTAAAAATGGTGTGTTTATTGGTTTTGGTTATTTATGTAATCAAATGTTCAGACTTAATATTGTTCATGATAATATTGATTCTGCTTTTATATCTACATCTAAACTTAATGATTCAAACCTATGGCATGCAAGACTTGGCCATGTACATTTTAAAAGAATGCAAGATATGTCTAAGGATTGGTTAATTCCAGCCTTTGATGTGAACACTGAAAAGTGTAAAACTTGTATGTTGAACAAGATAACTAAGAAACCTTTTCAAGGAGTAAAACGCGAAACTAAAGTTTTGGAGTTAATTCACAGTGACCTTTGTGATGTACATGCAACTCCATCTTTGGGGAATAAGAAATACTTTGTGACTTTTATTGATGATGCTTCTAGGTTTTGTCATGTTTATTTATTACATTCTAAAGATGAAGCATTAGATAAATTTAAAGTATTTAAAACTGAAGTTGAATTGCAACAAAGTTCCCTGATCAAAAGATTAAGGACTGATAGGGGAGGTGAGTACATGGATACTCTGTATTTTCAGTCTGTTGGTATAATCCATGAAACGACTGCCCCTTATACTCCTCAGCAAAATGGTATTTCTGAAAGGAAAAACAGGGTGCTGAAGGAGATGGTTAATTCCATGTTGTCCTATTCAGGGCTGAGTCAAGGATTCTGGGGTGAAGCTATGTTAACAGCTTGCTATTTATTAAATAGGGTTCCCAACAAAAGGAACAAAGTTACCCCTTATGAACTTTGGACTAAAAAGAAACCTAACCTTAATTATCTTAGGATATGGGGTTGTAGGGCTGTTGTAAGACTCCCTGATCCAAAGCAGAAAACTTTGGGTGAAAGAGGCATTGAATGCATCTTTGTTGGATATGCTGAGCATTCCAAGGCATATAGGTTTTATGTTATAGAACCAAATGAGTCTGTTTCAATTAATTCAATAATTGAATCAAGGGATGCACTATTTGATGAGAACAGATTCTCATCTATCCCTAGACCAAGTCAAAGGATTCCAAATGGAACCAATGACAATGGTGTTTCAGAGGTTCCTGCTGATGAGGTTCCTGCTGAGGTTGTGGAACAACAACCTGAACCTGAGCTCAGAAGGAGCAATAGGGTGAGGACTCCAAAGTCATTTGGACCTGAGTTTCAATTATACTTAATTGAAGGTACAAGGAGTGAGGTCTCTGACCAATACTCTTATTGCTTCATTATGGAGGATGATCCCAAAACATTTGAAGAAGCAATGAAGTCCCAGGATGTTGCTTTCTGGAAAGAAGCAATTAATGATGAGATGGACTCTATCATGGGCAATAACACTTATGTGTTGAATGATCTACCACCTGGTTGCAAACCTTTAGGTAGCAAATGGATTTTCAAAAAGAAAATGAAGGTAGATGGAACTGTTGAAAAGTTCAAGGCAAGATTAGTTATTCAAGGCTTTAAACAAAAGTCAGGAATAAACTACTTTGATACTTATGCTCCAGTGGCACGTATCAGTACCATAAGATTGCTAATTGCTTTGGCATCAATTCACAATCTGATTATTCATCAGATGGATGTGAAGACAGCTTTCTTGAATGGTGATTTAGATGAGGAGGTTTACATGAACCAACCTCAGGGCTTCATCATGCCTGGCAATGAAAACAAGGTGTGTAAACTGATTAAGTCTCTTTATGGACTAAAACAGGCACCTAAGCAATGGCATCAAAAGTTTGATGAAGTGGTTGTGTCTAGTGGTTATTTACTTAATCAAGCTGACAAATGTGTATATAGCAAATTTGATGAATCTGGTAAAGGAGTCATCATTTGTCTATATGTTGATGACATGTTGAACTTTGGCACTGACCAAAATCAAGTTGATCTTACAAAAGAATTTTTGTCATCAAAGTTCTTCATGAAGGATATGGGGGAGGCAGATGTTATCCTTGGCATTAGGATTAAACATGAAAGTAACAAAATTTCTATTTCACAGTCTCATTACATTGAGAAGGTGTTAAAGAAATTTAATTACTTTGATTGTACTCCAGTGAGTACTCCTATGGATACAAGTGAGAAGCTAATGCCTAATACTGGCAAAGCTGTATCTCAACTTGAGTATTCTAGGGTGATTGGCTGCTTGATGTATGCCATGACTTGTACAAGACCTGATATTGCTTTTGTTGTGGGTAAACTGAGCAGGTATACTAGTAATCCTAGTGCTCATCATTGGCAAGCAATTCAGAGGGTCTTTAAGTATTTGAAGAGAACTATGGATTATAGTCTCTCATATACTGGTTATCCTTCAGTATTAGAAGGATATACTGATGCAAGTTGGATCAGTAACACTGAAGACAATTCGTCTACTAGTGGCTGGGTATTCCTACTTGGTGGAGGTGCAATTTCTTGGGCATCCAAGAAACAAACTTGCATTACCAGTTCAACTATGGAATCTGAATTTGTGGCTTTAGCTACTGCTGGCAAAGAAGCTGAATGGTTGAAAAACTTGCTTCTTGAGATTCCATTGTGGTCTAAACCTATAGCACCTATTTCTATCCGTTGTGATAGTGCTGCTACATTGGCAAAGGCTTATAGCCAGATGTACAATGGGAAGTCTAGACACTTAGGTGTCAGGCATAGCATGATTCGTGAGCTTATCATGAATGGGGTGGTATCTATAGTGTTTGTTAAATCTCAACAAAACTTAGCTGATCACTTGACGAAGGGTTTGGCTAGAGACTTGGTTTTGAAGTCTGCTAAAGGGATGGGTTTAAGTCCAACTTAGTCACTGAATGCAAGGATACCCAACTCCCTTCTACGGAAACTTGGAAGCTGAGTTCAATGTGGAAAGCTGATCATTTAGTGGACTGAAGCACATGTATTACAAACATCCCAACGTTGTGCTTGTTACCTGCTGAAAGGAGGATGAAGTCTTCACTTCTTAATGGTTAATTTTCTTTGAAAAAGTGCTAAGCAGGAGCATGAATTAAAGATGAACCACCTATGTAAATGTTGAAGTTTTGCCGCTTCAGGAAGCTTTGGACTTTTAGCTTTTACAACATTTATGAATTGGATATGGACACATGGCTTGTATAGTGTTAGGAGTATTTAAGTGTTTGAAAACTTGTGTGTATTTATCATCAGGTATTCAAATGGGTTGAAGGGTTCAATTCTTAGAACACCCTGATTCTCGAATATTTGAAAGTATATGTACTAATGTGGAAATTCAATCCTCAGGATATTTTCATTTATGCACTTGTTTTGGTTTGTGTTTGAATTTTCATGCAAAAGAAGTGAACTAAATTTGGGGAGGATTGTTAGTAAATTTAGTGCACTTGAGGGATCAATTCACACTTGGTAATGGGTTTGGAGGTATGGAGTATACACCCATTTGGTCACTGAATCCCCTGACTCAATAGTGGTTATGTTGTGAATCTGCTGCTAGTTGATTCAGCTACTAGTGTGTTTCCACTGATGTGTTAACGTTACCACTGCAAGGGTTATTGTTTCCACTGCAAGGGTTGTTGTTACCACTGCAAGGGTTGTTGTTACCACTGCTAGTGTTAACATTACCACTGCTAGTGATAATGTTTCCACTGATAACCACTAATCCTATAATTATGGAAATTATTATGATATAATTAATGGGCCGTTAATTATGCATAATACCATGGGCTAGGGTTTTGAGTATTCTCTATTATAAATAGAGGTCACATCATTCTGCATGGATATACAAGTTATCATACGATATACTAAACACAAAACCCTAAACACTTCTATACGCATCTGGTTCTTGGTTTGTGCCTAAAGCAAGAACATCACTTGGTCTTATCCCATAGAGATATTCGTGTAACCCAGGCATAGGGACGAATAGTTTCTATTGGAAAGTGATACCATGATTTCAAGTGATTATCCGGTACCTTTATTGATTATCTTAACCCTAATCTGGGAACTGTTTTGCAGCTAAACAACCAACACAGTTTTAGAATTAAAAATTTACCAATGGGAAATTTGTATATAGTAAACAGTGATTGCACACAAAAGATATTCAAAGATGTCAAATCACCCAACAATGGAAGTCTGTTAATTTGTAAAAAAAAGATAGCATAGAGTTGAGGAGAAAGTTAGCTAAAGGAAATTTGTCAAAAAAGTGATATGGTCTTCACCAGAAATGACTTGAGAAATGAGGTTTAGATCCGTAAAACAACTAGGAATTCAAGATATTAAGAAACGAACTCGAAATTGGATTACAATGGGATAATTTGTTTCAGAGAGAAAGAAAAGTGTTTACAATTTCATAAACTAACGAGTAAATGAGAGGAAGGAGAATTTGGCTGGAAAATCTGTTTTGTTTTGATCTTGCTGTTCTGTTGACTTTTATTGACTTTGTTGACTTCTGTTGACTTTTATTGAGGCAAACTTTCTTAGGACCTTTAACACATTCTGTTGTAGCAAGCCAAACACCCCAAAAAACAATAACCCTTTTCCTTAAGCCAAGCACCCATTTCACCCTTTGTGAATACCCATTTCATAACCCAACTACACGACCCATGTATAAAATCTAACAGCTGAAGTTCTTCCCGAGCATGAAGGATTGAAGTCACCCACTCTTCAAACAACTCTGTTGCGAATCCCTCTGCCTTCGACCAATTTATTAGGTTTTCTGATGCAAAAAACTCGATAACCTGAGTCAAAATGTAGAGAGTAGAGACTGATATGTTTCGCATCATCATACTTTCCTAACCGAGATAAAGCGAGACACACTTCCACCTGTAACCGGCTACACTTCCACAACTGCTTCTCATAGCCTTAAAGAATCAGGTATATGTTCAAGACCTTTTCTTAGTACTTTGCTTTTAGTCACATCTCCATGTTCCAATGTTGCAGCCCTTTCCTTAAGCCAATCAGCAGCATCATTTCCATCTACACCAGATACCAAGCTATTTATAGAGGCACCCGCGAGAAATTTAACACCGTTCACTTGGTACAGTTCTTCATATTTCTGTGCCAGTAAAGGAGTGAACAACCTTGGAAGGAAACGCTCTTCTGGAAATATGACAGTTGCATCAAGGTTCCCTCCAACAGCAGCGGCTGCAACTTTCATGCCAATATAACCACCACCAACCGCAACTACCTTTTGTGCTTTTGCCAATGATGATACTAATGAATCAACATCAGCATATTGCGTATGTGATGAACACCAGGTAAAGTATCACCAATTTTCTCAGAAAATCCAGATGCAGTGTACCCTGTGGCAATAATGAGGGATCCAAATTTCAGTGAATTTGTTGTCTATGTTTGCTTCTCTGCATCGATTTCAGTCACCGGATCTTCATAGAGCATCTCTATCCCTTTCTCTTTTTACCAATCAGGAGTTTGCCTCTCACCTCTTTTTTTGAGAGTCGGGCGCTCATACGGTGCAAATGCCTCCTTAGAAACGATACACATAATCCCATTAGCCACCCCCTTTCCGACAAAAGTCCTAGTTAAATATCCACCTCCAACTATCACAAACCATTTCTTTTTCCTCTTTGTCCATTTCCATAAGTCGAACTCCCACTTTCCATACTTCAATTTGCATTTTGTGCCTCCTGATTTCTTCCTCTTAGGCCATTTCCATAACTCAAACTCCAAACGACTAAAATTATCTCCATGAATCACTATAACAGAAGCCTTCACCGTATCAATCACTGTTGTCGTTACCACTAAAGAAACACCACTAAAATCATTTTCCATACCATCATTATCAGTCGAATTAGAACTAACACCACGTTCCTTATCACACAATTCAATTCGATCCCGATCACAGTTTTCGACCAAACAAACGCCTTTTTTCTCCTCCTTCACATTCAGTTCATCACTTTGATCCCAGTCACTCAAATCATCTTTTACACTGACCTCGATCAACTCATTAAAGTAGCATTCGGTTTTTGAATATCCATTAAAACATTAGAGCCAAAAGTATCAGAATTCGATGATGACGATACACCTAACAAACACTCCGTTTTTGGTTTCGGAACTTCTTTAAAAATCTTTACCAACGAACCTTCCAATTTATCCAAAAGACATGAATTAAAGCTTGAATCTTTAACAGCATTACTAATTTATTCTTTAACAGTTTCAACCACATTTACAACATCATCAAGTAATCTATTTTTTAACCCAGTTGATTCTTTTCTTTTTCCATCATCATGAACCAAATTACTCACACCCATTATATTATTCTTGTTTTTAATCTCATCATCGTCGTCAACCTTACTCGAATCTTTAAACTCAATTTCTTGCACTTTATCACATTATTTAGAAACTTCATCAAGAACCATATTAGTAATGTTGTTTTCGACCATATCACTTGCTTCTTTAACACCTTGTTTGAAATTCTTCTTTATTGGCATTTCATCAAACATCTTATGTGCTCCTTCATTTTTTTCCAAGCCAGTTTTCCACGAATCATTCCTAGAAACTGCTAATGCCACTTCAAATAAGTGTGTAGAAATGAGGATTTTGACCGTGAAGGATAACGGAGTTACCCGGAAGGCAGCTTGATACCAATTGATATGATCTTAACCAGAAATGACTTAAGAAATGAGGTTTAGATCCGTAAAATAACTAGGAATTCAAGATATTAAGAATTGAACGTTTAGAGAGTTACTAGAAGAAGGAGGATTTGGCGGGAAAATTTGTTTTGTTTTGTTCTAATCTTGCTGTTCTGTAGACTTTTGTTGACTTTTTCATTGATATTACTTTGACACATATAAAAAGATGACCTAAGGTATGAAGTAACTAATGTACTATTGTTTTCAGGGATAAAGGTGAATAAGGTAGCATGAAGGCTTGTATGAACATCAACAGCTGAAGGGAAATGCCAGGGAAACTCGAATGCTGACTATAACTTCACACTTCGAGACCTACAAATGGATGATTTAGTTGAAGTTGGCGATCCAAAAAATGCACGAGTCTTGGTGTCTTTAACTATTCATTGTAATGTGATATAACGATTTGGTTTTCTTGCATTCCATAATGAAGTGGTACAATATAAAGGATTACAATAATATTCTAGAAACGGGCTTGAGCCCAATGACTAATACATAGCTAACATTCATATGGTATCTAATTTCTCCTTGTTGTGCTTAGTGAAAACAATAGAGGTGGCAACATGAGCAGGTCGATTGGGTTTAGTAACGGGTCAAAACGGTTAACTTCTTGGTACGTTCAAATTGGTTTTCCAGGAACACCTTTGGTACACAATTTCATTAAATCTTATTAAAAATAATCAGTGTGACACGTATGATAACAAAATACATATTCTTATCAACAAATGTTGTTAGATAAATTGTACAATATGTGAAACCTTCAACCCCTTTTAACCCGTTTTCTTTAGCTAACTTTTTTATTTTACTCGTTTGACCCGTTAAAGAATTTCCACGGCTATAAAACTGTATGGGAAAGTATTTTAAGAAAACTATAGACGGAAAGAACACCATGGAAGTGGTCACTATAAGAATTTAAATCTCTAAAGCTAATTGATAGATTGACTAGTGACGCAGAGGGGTGGGTTTATTTGTTAGATGTAAAGTGGCAGCAGGTGTTCACCGAAGATGACAAGTTGGGAGGAAGAGATGGGGTGGTTATGGAGAAGAATTTTTTTTTTTTTTTTTTTTTTTTATTATTATTATTTTTTTTTTTTTGCTGCTCACCGGGAGAAATGGAGAAAGGGAAACAGTAGACGATACGTAGGTAGTAAGAGCATGCCCACGCGTAACCTGTGTTAAAACTTAACGCAGTGCCACGTCAGCGCCACATCAGCTTCTACCCTCAACTAAAACTATTCTTTCATTTAATAACTAATGAAAACAACTTATATTAATACTTAAGATTTAAACATACATTAAACTTAAACGCAAGTTACATTAAACATGAAACATAAAGTACGATAATTAAACGTTTAAACAAAATCCCGCCCATTCATTTCAAATTTTGAATTTTAAATGTTTATTAAAGAAAATCCCGCCCATTCATTTCAAATTTTGAATTTTAAACGTTTAAAAGAATCCCGCTTCTGCATCTGAATTTGAATTTTTCAAATTTTAAAAATCCCTTATAAATAACACAACATCTAATACTTTTCTTCACACATCTCTTCACCACTATCTAATACTTTTCTTTACACATCTCTTCACAATGAATAATCGTTGGTTAATGGAAGAAGAAGTCTTGCTAGCTATCGTATGGCTAGAAGTTCAAGAATCTACAGACCTTTTGAATGAACGTTCTTTTTGGAATGTCGTTACACGAAAGTTTAACGAGCAGACTAATGGTGTTCAACATAATAAGAATAGTATTACGGCTCAATGGAATAGAATGAACATTGAATGTCGTAGATATAACGCTATTTACAAAGAGTTGCAGCGTACCAGTCAAGACACCAATCGTCTCACCAATGCAAACCGAATTTATTATGAACGCTATGGGAGAGAGCTACATTACCCACAAGTGTGGTTCACTCTGAGAAACACAAGGGCATGGGACAGATACGATGAGTAATGATCTTTTATGTTAAGTATTCCGCTTCGTTTCTTTCTGTTATTCGTATCGTAATTAGTTGTTTCCTGTATCGTTTGTAACCATGTTAACTTTGTATGGTGTTTATGTAATGTTTACGTTTTTATTAATGAAATTAATGTTTTATTAAGTTTTTAGTTTATTTATTTATTTACTTATTTTGAAATCTTATAAAAGATCACAAGTTCAAGCCATGTGTCCTTGAAATCTTATAAAAGATCACAAATTACAAGGGCCAAAATTGTCAACACATAAACATAAATACAGGGACTAGAAGTGTAAATTTTTTTTAAGCAAATGTGGCTTAACGCCATGTTAGTGGCTTAACTTGCCACGTTAACGTGGCCTTAACGCAGCCCTCCACATCAATAACGCACGTTAACGTGCGTTAAAACTGCCTTAACGCAGCCTTCCACGTTACGTGTGCTCATGCTCTAACTGTTAAATGGAAACTAAGGAGTAAATTACACGGATGGTCCCTATGGTTTGTGTTGACTTGTGTCTTTGGTCCTTTGACCTTTTTTATGCCTATATTCCTTAACACGAAAACGTTTAACACTTATGGTCCTTTGACCAAATGCCGTTAGTTTTGACTATTAAAAGTTCATCATCCATAATTGTTATTTCACTTTTTTCTTTCTATCTTCTTCTCACGTCCTTGCCCACCTCTTCTCTCTGTTCCATTCTTTTCTCACATCCTGTCCACCTTTTTTTTATCTTACACAGGGAAAATAGTTTTAATGGTTTTGAAAAATTTCACTTTTTTTAAATAAATGTCTTCATTATACACCTATATAATATTATACAAATAGAAAAAATGAGATTTTGCAGCCTTTTATAGTCTCTTATAATTTAAAAAGAGAAATGCTAAACCATAATTTTTTTACAAATAAGCTTTCACACAATGACCTGTAACAAAATTAAATGATAAGATTGAGGATCCTCTCTAGTTGTTTATAATTTGATTGGTCATATTAAAAAAAATTACTAGCTATTAGATTAAAGAGTTAGTTACTTAAATCGTTCATGTGGTTGACATACAATTGCAGATTTCGTCCTTAATTTTCAATAAGTATACCATTCATCTCTATGGTTGTCCATTTTACATTGACTGTCCTTTAACCAAACTGGCATTTGTTTTGGCCGTTAAGTCTAGGCATATGCTCGTCACGTGAGGGGCAAAGTAGTCATTTTAACTTTATACTAAACCGTAGGGACAATTTTTTTAACTGGAATATAAATTTTTACTGTTTTAACTAACCCACAGGGACAATTTATGTAACTGACTTTTTCTCTTTTTTCTTAAAAAAAAATTAATTCTTAACTAAACAATACACTACAGCACAAATAAATTATCATCTCTTCCTCCACTACCTACCACCACCCTCACCACCCCCCCCCCACCACCCATACGGGTGGTGGTGGTGGGGTGGTGAGGGTGGTGGTAATAGGTGGTGATAATTTTTGTGTTGCGGTGTGTGGTTTAGTTAAGAGTTAAGAAAGAAAGAAAAAAAATAGTTACATAGATCGTCCCTGTAGGTTAGTTGAAAAAATTAAAAAAATAAAAATAAAAAGTTTAAGTTCCAGTTTCAAAAACCGTTATTGTGGTTTGGCATGAAGTTAAAAGCTCACATGACAAGCGTGTGACTACTGCCAAAACAAATGTCAGTTTGGTCAAAGGACCGGTCAATGCAAAATGGACAACCACATGGGCGACTGGTGTACTTATTGAAAGTTAAGTATGAAAGGTGCAACTGTGTACCAACCACATGGACGATTTATGTAATTAACTCTATATTAAATTAAAGGCCAAAGCAAAACGTATCAAGTAACTTCTTACTTCTTCCCTTTCCTATATGTAATTATCTATGTCTGAACGTTTTCTACTACCATCCAATTAAATTTCTTCATTTCTAATCCACTTAAGTTTGCATCAACCCATCTTCATATTCATATAGGCATAGGTTTAAAGGGACCAAGGAAGGTGTTGGCCCTCCTAGAGTTTGGTCAATAGCTTAGGTTCAGGTATACTTTAAAAGTATTTTTTTTTACTATATATTCATAGCAAATAAGGCACCCTAATTCTTATGGCCGTCCCACGATACACTCAAACCAAAAATGCTTATCTTATTCTAAAGATTCTCTAGATTCACTTGTCTTATAAATATTTTTTCTATTCTATTTTTTTTTTTTTTTTTTTTTTTTTTTTTGCTAATGTTTTATTTATAATGCTTTGGATATTCTAACACGCCACACTTTAAACTTTAAAAGACTTTCGGCCATCTAAAATTCAAGCTCCACCATTGCATATTAATTAATTAACTTCTCCACTTCATTTTATTGTATCAAATTCCATCACATACGAGGCTCACATCCAAAGCTACCATGTTACAAGCCTTTTACTTTCCCACATTTTTATTTATTCTATCCAATTATATTTTCTAAACCTTTTCTTTTCCCACCAGACCAACGACACACAACTTCAGACATAACCATTTAAATAAATATGGATGACACTAGCTTATAAACCCGTGAAATCCACAGGATTTTAGAGGGTTTTTGCATAAAAAAAATTGAGTACATGAATAAAGTAAGAAAGAACAACGAACGTAAATGTGGAAAACTAGAAGGGGGGTTGAATAGTTTTACATCCTTTTAAAAGTTTATTACCAAAATATTTTGTAGGTTATTAAAAACTTTCGATTCGATCTCAAGTGAATTCAAATGACAACCAATATAAGCAATTCTAATCAAGTAATGAAAGTATTGAAATGTAATGAAGAAAAGATAGAGTTAGAAAGATCAAACCACAACACGCGAATTTATAGTGGTTCGGCTACAAGGACACCTTCCTTGCCCTACTCCACTCCCCGAGTACCACACTCGAGAGTTTTCTTCACTATGTCAACAAACTCCTTATGGTGGAGAAACCTTACACACCTTGGCTTACACGAGTTAACGACACTAAGCTAAATGTCGAGTTCTAATCGTAGCTAGAACCAATCTCACGACTTCTTCAAGGCTTCACACCTTCTTCACAACTTCACAACTTCTTCAAGGCTTCACACCTTTTTCACACCTTCACAACTTCACACCTTCTTCTATACACAACTAATTCACAACTACTAAACTACTTTACAACACACCTAGTTTCTACAATCAACAAATTTACACAACACTTTTACAAATATCTACCACAACTACAATATAAAACTAGTTATTCACAACACTACTACAATTAGATGGATGTAGAGGAGTGTTCTTCTTCTTGCACTTGAATGGATGAAGCTTTGGATCACTTGGAAACAAAGACTTATGAATTATATGATCAAAGGATTTTAGATCTAGAAATGGAGGTTGGATCATAAAGTTTATAGTGCAAAAAGGTGAGAAAAATGTGTGAAATGATCCAGTATTTTACTGTTCTGGAGCGTGCCGGTCCCCTTAATCATTAAGGGGGCCGCCTAGTAAAATTAAGGGAGCCGCCCTCCTGAACATTGGAAAAGTTTTTCTGGATAAAATTTGCCCTTTTTGGTTGGAAATTTGAAATCATATCTTTGTGGTTTAATATAGCATTACCAAAAATGATTTACAAATATATATAAAATGTTTATATCATTTTATAAGATGTTATGTCTTAAGACAAAATTTCCTTTGATCATGTAATGCATAAGATGCTTAGTTTATGCATACCTTAAGTGATATAAGATGTAGAGGTAAATATTTGTTACCAAATACTTGTTTACGTCTTAATCTTGACTTAATTTGATTTGAGTTTTGTGATTATCAAAACATAGGTTTATTGAGAGATATTAATAACCTTTTCAAACATTATTTATATCAACAATCTCCCCTTTTTTGATGATTACAAAACTTAAACTCATTAACTCAAAAATTAATTTTTAAACAAGTATTTTAGTGAGTTTATATTTACTTCTCCCCCTTTTTGTAGAATCAAAAAGGATATGCCGACAATTTTTAAACGTGAAATATTGACGGGTAGAAATCTCCCCCTTGATGTGTACTCCCCCTCGTTTGGGGGCACCAAGAGAACGAGCTATGGAATGCTTTGCAAAAAAAATATTAGAAGCACAAGTATATGCATGCAAACATGTATAAGGTGATAAAAAAAAATAAAGCAAGTTTGAAAAGAAAGCATTCATATTAAATAATTGGTTGTGTCAAGACACAATCATACAAGTAGCAATTTGAATTACAAGTAGAAAAGCTAGTTCACAAATAAACAACTAGGAAAATACATCATCATGCAAAAAGTACATGGTCTTCATAGAGCTTGCAAGCAAAAGGGTGGTAGAGGCTTTATTTATTAAGCATATGAAATGCTTAATTAGGAGAGCATGATGGTGATGGTGAAGAAATGGGTGAGAATTGTGGTGGAGGAATGATTGGAGAGAATGGTGGAGTTGGTGGTGGTGGTGGGTTGGTAAGCAAATGTTCAATATATGAAAACATATATTGAATTTCATCTCTAAGGCCAAAGATGACCGTGCGGTTGTGGATGCAACAAAGACAAGTATCCCCATGGGATTCAAGTAGTCTCCAAGGCACGGGATTGGCAAAGAATGGTGGTGTAATTGGTGGAGATGAGAGATGAGCATCAAGTGGTGTTATTGGTGAAAGTGAGATGGTAAGATGAGTGGACATGGGTTCTTGTGTAGGAAGTGGTGATGATACTTGTGGTGACAAGTGTGAGTTGATGTAGTCATTGATTGATGAGGTTGAGGGTATGGAGGATGAGGAAGTTCCATGAGTGGAAGGTGTTTTAGATGGTGCATTGGGTGCACTAGGGGATGAGCATTTGGGTGGAGGTGATGGTGTTTTGTTGTCTTCATTTGTTAAGTCAATGAAGAGTTGTTTTGGAGGGATGACCACAAGTTTTTGTTTCTTGGAGGCTTTGGAGTGTGAGGTGCTTGGTGGAGTCATGATGATTAAGATGGTGAATGATGAGATGAAGAATGGTGATTGTGGAGGGAATTTATAGTATGGAAATGGTTGATTTAGGTATGTATTTGAAATGGTTGAATGAGATTCTAAAATCAGTTGGGTTAAAATGGGAAATGGTAGCTGAAACTAGAGAAAGGGTTCACAAGATGCAAAAGAAAACAGTGAATCCAGTTCCAGATGGCCGGTCCCCATAATTGTATGCCGGCCCCCTTAATAATTAAGGGGACCGCCTAGGGAATTAAGGGGGCCGCCCATCTGGTGTTTTCCCAGACGACCAGAAATCCAAAATTTGCAGAATTTGGTGATTTTTCAAGTGTGTTTTCCCAGCAAGCTCTATTAGAAGTATATACTCTAAGAATGATGATATATAAACATATATATATATATAACCAAATTTCATGCAAATAAACATATTATAATCCATTTTGAAAATAAGCATGGCATAACATTAAGATAGTAGCATGATAACTATTAAAGTCTAAACATCATTCAAGAGGTAAACAAGAAATAAGACAAGTATTTCCGAATAAATCGGACAAATACCAAATCATACAAATGTCAAATAGAACCAAGTAATAACAAGTAGCAATTTATTAATATCTCCTACTTCTTCTTCTTTCCAAGCATCTTCCTAAACATCTTCCCAACGGATTTGAAACCTCCTCGAAGTTCTTCATGCTTTTGTTGTTGACGGTTGATGATAGACGTTTGACGAGTGAAGAGAAGCTCATCGGTACGTTCATGAGGAAAAGGAATTTGATACTCGGTATCATCAATATCGGAAAGATTTTCAACAAAGGTCGTGGGGGATGGAGTACTAACATGTGAGGTGTTTTCCTCCTCATCATCATCGTCATCACGATGAGATGTAGAACCACGAGGCCTAGAATACAAAGGAACACGAGATTTTCCTTTGTCACTTCGAGAACGACGAGTACGAACAAGGGTAAGTTGGTTCAAGGTAGGAAGGATATGAATGTAGTAGTCTCTTTGAAGATGTGGATAATGTTCCATCACATAACGATAAAGTCGTGTGAGAAACATACCGTAAGGAAGATTGGCATTAGGGGTGTTTTTGGCGGACATGATTCGATGAATAAAAAGATAAGCCAAATTGTATTGCTCTTCAGCAATAACACAATAAAGCATGTGGGCAAAGCTTGCCGTGACATGATCACGGTGACCACCAGTACCAAACGCATTCTCTCGAATGAGTTCTTCCCACTTCTTCATATCTTGGCTTAGCTCTTTGAGGAGGATTTGATTGGCATGAATATCGACATTCTTCGACTTGATTACTCGACTAGTCGTACGACGTTCTAGTTCAAGCATTCGACGAATGTCTTCAGGACTAGGAATCTCAGAATAGTAGGGGCCATCCTGAGGACGATTTCTTTCAAGAGAGGAAAGATCCCATTCATTTGAGAAAACGGCTTGGCCGTTGAATGGGATTCTAAGAATTTGTCCAAATTGAGCAAGAGTAAGAGTGATGAATTGATTTTGAATCATGAAGGAAATGAGGAGATGACCATAGGGATCAGTTTGCACCATCACTTGGCTATAGAAATCGAGGACAAAACGAGGAATGATTGGTTCGTTGATTTGGAAAAGACATTCGAAACGAATATTGGTGAACATTCATTCGGTTTGATCATTTTCATAGAAAGATGGATCGACAATTCGTCCTTCGTGAATGTTTCTATTTTCAATAGGACGATAGAAACATGCAACTGAAGGAGACATGCCGGGAGTAGAAGAGACATTTGGAATGAATTGTTTGGTTTTGGATACATCACCAACCGTGGTCTTAGGCATTTTCACCTAAACAATATAATAACAAAAATAGAATTAATATAAAAACAACTATCATGCATATGTTATATATATGTATATATAATTATATGCAATATATGTGGAACGAAATTCTACTTCGACACAAAAAAAATATTCAATGAAGTAGTTTCATAATGTTCCTTTTATTTTGATTTTAAACTCGTTTAGAATTTATAATATCAAAGAGTGTGATATCATAATTCATTTCAAAATAAGGCTAGATATATATTAGATTATATATCTTCCATTTCGTAAGAGTTTGACACAACATAACCTTGTTTAAAAGATTAAAATGCGAATTTTATTTTTCAAAAATATCATTTTCGAGATAAACCAAACGCTCCCTTAACTAGAAAAAAAATCTCCTAAAACATCAATATATATTGATTATATATCTTGATGACGTCTATTGATTCTAGTAGTATTAACAAGTTTTATGAACTAGTTTTAAGTTTCAAATAACTACATATAGTTACAGTTAGTTCATGAACCAAACGCCCATGTTGTCTTCATGAACCATTTTATAACAAATTGAGAAGTATGTTTTGATTGTTTAGAACGTTAAAACAATGTAATGTAGTAAGTTTTAAGTAGTTTTTAAGAGTTATATCAACAATGTGCCTCTTGAAAAATAAAATTTGACAAGGGTTTATGGGCGATTAATGATTTTGACAAAATGATATGTTATACTAAATTTGAGTTGAAATACATCATCCTAATCCTATGGGAAGCATTTGGTAGTTCAATTTCTAGCTTCTATTACACTTAAATTCGAATTAAAATAAATTTTAATAAAATGCATAATTATTGATTAGACACTAAATCGAATGAAATGTGATGAAATGCATGTTGAAAAACTTACAAAAGATGTTGTTATATGTTTGGTTGATGTTTGCCCCTTGCGAAACAACCCCGGATTGGTGATATGGTGGAGGATTTTGATGATTTTGGGTGTTTTGGTTCGTACTCAGCAGCAATAGGGAAGAGATGAATGAGCAAATGGGGTCTTTGGGAATGGAAATAAGGTGGAAAACGTATTTGGAAGTGTCAGATGGCCGGTCCCCTTAAACATTAAGGGGACCGCCCTCGATAACAAGCCGGTCCCCTTAATCTTTAAGGGGGCCGCCTTTGAAATTTTCGAAATTTCACGGAATTAGTTTCTGGAACAAAAATATTTATACGTATATAATTAGATTTATAATATATCAAAAATACGTAAACGTTTAATGGCATGATGATAACATTCTTAACAATTTTTAATTACCATTTCGATAATTAAAATATACCTTTGACAATTTTGGATAAAATGATCAAAGTGCTAAGTTGATGAAGGGTTTGAGGTGTGTTCGGGAATATGTGAATGAGTGTATATATATATATATATATATATATATATATATATATATATATATATATATATAAGTATAAGTGTGAGTGAAAGATGGGTTAATGGGTGAGGTTTGAATGAGTGTATATATATATATATATTTATGTATAAGTATAAGTGTGAGTGAAAGATGGGTTAATGGGTTAATGGGTTAAGTGTGAGTCAAATCAATCCAATCAATAGCTTACCTAGCTCATGTCTAGGCCTCGCTCTATAATCAATCCAATAGCTTACCTAGTTCGGGACTAGGCCTCGCTCAATCACCAATCAATAGCTTACCTAGTTCGGGACTAGGCCTCGCTTTATAACCAAATCAATCAAATCAATCTGTATGCGTAAGGATACGACATACCCAACATTCGTAAGGATACGACATGTTCAACTTACCTAGTTCTAGACTAGGCCTCGTTCCATAACCAATTCAATAGTTTACCTAGTTCGGGACTAGGCCTCGCTCTATCCTACCTAGTTCTATAAGTATAGCAAGTTTTAAAATAAATAAAGCGATAATAGTCCACATAAAACATTTGCACGTTTCTCACCCCAAGTATTGAAAACATAGTTCAAGAGTAAAAGTGGGGCTATGACTCACCTCAAGTCCAGAAAATCCTCAAAAGAAATCGATAGATGAAAGACGTAAGCAAACTCAAGTAACGGCAACTACAGACTCGGCACTTCCTAACAATCTCAAACTCGTTCAGAAATCATTTCCTCAAAATCAAATATTCCCATTCCCGAACGTATTCCATTTTACTTTCCAAAAATATCCATTTCTCGAATTATCTTCATATTAATTTGAAGTTTGACATTTGGTATCCATATGGGTGGAGGGTCGACACAACTCAAACCAAGAAGCCACAACAAAAAGAAATAATAAACATCTATAGGTCTAATATTAGCCCAATATATTATTTAAATAAATCATCGAAGTTTATCAAATCCGTCGATTTGGTAATCTCCCATATTTATTTACGTAATATATCACTCCAAGATTATACCCAACCTAAATCACATAGCACAAATAATATTATATGGTATATATCGTAGTCCAATAAATTCCCTATATATATCGTCCAATTTGCCAAATTCGTCAATTTAGCCAATTCCACGAGATATATAGTAATTTATTATCCTAATACACGTACCAAAACCTATGGGCGTCGTGGGATACGATGCCCATTAATATACTCATTTTATATAGCTAAATAAACTCGATTTAACCCGTCGATTAAATAAGTTACGTAGTTATAGAAAATGGTTATATTAATCGTCATATATCCGTGACAACACAAAAGTCACATAATAAAGCCCACTTGGACTTAAGTAACCACAACTCGTATAACTCGATAAGTTTTCCAAATTTATAAAAGTTGTCATGTTTCTATTTATTACTTACCCGACGTATTAGTTCTCAACATTATTTATAGTTATTTAATTATAATAATATCCCAACTTTTATTGCACTATTCGCATAGTATAATAATTATCGTTATATTATTATAACGTTTACTCGTGATCGTTTTATTATTAATATACGTATTTATATATATATACATACGCTTATGACGTCTATATACGTATATAAACGATTATATTATCAATAATATTATTACGAGTATTATTTTTAATGTTTGCTTTTATATATTTATCGAGTCATAAGAATTTGGTCACATGTCTGAGTCATCACTCTCGGCTCATAGTCCAAGTCCAAAAATAGAAATAACCAAGTCATAATATATAAACCAACTCCGTCCAAATCAATCCCAAATCCACGTGCTACAACATGAGGGTCTGACTACGACACCCGACTAATCCTATCTCCGTCATTCTAAGTGACCGTCTCACAATCGGTCCCCAAATCCACACTCGTCAACACAACTCCAAAATCAATCAAAAGTATACCATTTCGAGACCACAAAGGATCTCGACCCAACCAAATGCTTCGGTCCAAAAAATATGCCACAATAATAATAACAACAACAATAAATCAACAACAAGAAACCATCAAATATGCATATCATATGGTTTGGGTTACCACGCCAAACCCGAGCCAAACGACCCACTTGGGTCTCGGCTAGAACCACGAGTCACAAGGACTCAATACCAAGGCCACTAGGCCACGACTTAGCTCTCTTGAGCCGATCCAAAACTGTCAAACGGACCCTATACGGTCGCGGCATACCAAAACAATCACAACATCAAATCGGTCACCAAATACAACCAAGAATCAAACAATATAGGACCAAGAGTCCTCTTAGACTCCCAACGAGCCAAGAAAGTAGTCACACCGAGACCATAGGTCTCGGTCAAGCTCCCATCGAGCCAAAAACCCAAAACCAAACGCGACCCATATTACAAATCAAGCACTAACTCGAGTCAAACTTCACACCCAAGATACCAAACGGATTTTTATTACAAAATATTAATTTCCCGTCACTTATATTTCGAAACCCAACAAAAACAACCCGTGTGGACACGGATTTAACCATGAATCGAGGCACACGACATGAAACTTGTGGCCACTCACCTTCAAAATGCTCCAAACTTGATTTCTTTACAAACCCAAAAAGAAAATGTAAGAAAAATGGTGTTAAGGTGGTGGTAGTAAATTCGTACGTGGTGAAATGAAGGTTTTAGAGCGCGTGGTTTATACCAATAGATAGATCAGGATGAGGTGGTGATGATGGTGGTGTTATTTTGTTTATTGGGATGGTGGTGGCGGCGCTTATGGAGGTTTAAGGGACGGCGGTGGTGTTTGTATTAAAAAGAGAGAGAGAGATGTGAAAGTGTTGGTGAGGGTGATGGTGGGTTGTGTTTGCTTTTGGTCCAGGTTCACACAAGGGACGATTTTTGTATCTTACTCTTAAAAAAAAGATTTTTGTTGATAATAATAATAATATTATTAATGGTAGGATGGGTGAAGTAACCCGGTGTAAAATACACGGACCAAACCCGAAACCTTTTATAACAAATCAACTCTCTCGAACCGAACTCATTCCAATTAATCAAAAATCTCGCGATCCGTTCCAAAAATATAAATATCCGAACCAATATTTAAAATAATAAAAATTGTTAGGTTATCCTAGTGCCGGAGTCAATGTAGTGCTGCATAAAGATCTCAAAAATAAATCATCACGAATGAACCGAACCAAACCATTAATTAAATAATCAAATTCCATAAATAACGTACGATTCAAAAATCACATTCCAACGTTCACAAAATCTCATCACAATAAACTTTTCAAATATTCCAAAGTTATAAATTTTTAAAGTAATGCGGGTTTTCACAATGGCTCCCTAATTTGCCAGTTGTCACAGAAAAGTAGACTGAAAATTTGTACATTCTTTGAATAATACAGGTATGTGTATTGTGGTTCTTTTGGGTATATTCTTTAAATTAGTGCAGTGTTATGATTAAAAAACTACCAATGATGACAAGTTTATTAAATAATATACACTTTGAAAGAAGACCGTCGAAATTTGTATATTCTTTGAATAATACTCTGACGTGTATTGTGGTTTTTTTTTTTTTTTTTTTTTTGTATATTCTTTGAATTATTGCAGTTTTGTGATTATAAAATTACCAATGAGCACAAGTTTACTAAATAATATGCATTGTGAAAGAAGACCGTTGAAGTCTATTAATTTTTTGGTCACTAATATAAATAAGTGATCACTTTAAGAATTAAAAACTCTATTGCAAATTGATCGATTGATTGGTGGTGGGTTTTTTTATTAGATGGAAGGTGGCCTGAGGAGAGGAAGACATAGAAATTAATGTCACAGGGGAAATGATAATTGTCAAATGAAAACTAAATATATAATTCCACATAAATAAAAATAACAAAATGTAAAAGATGCCGAACAAAAGACTTTGGATAATAACCAAAAAAAAATTGTTGTGGTTGAATATGTTGATGTTTATTTTAACAAAAATACGAAAAGTAAATTCATTTATATAAATAAAGATGTCACTGAAATTTTCAAAAAATTGCGTTTAAGTTTTTGAACTTTTATTTTTTCAATTAGAAAACTGAACTTATATGAAGAATATTATTTTATAATTTCGGTGTTAATCGGAGTGATTTGAACGCATATTTTTAGATAAGTTAAGTAACATAAATATCATGTTTTTCAAGTTTGGTGATGTGTATACATTTTTATAAGTTTAGTAACTCAAATGTCATGTTTCATAACATTAATAACACAAGTGAACAAAATGAAATCTGGTTATTTTATGCAATTTTTTTAGAAAAGTTCAATGACATTTTTATTTATTCTTTTTAGCTTCTATTTTGAAAGCTTTGTGTTCTTTCCTTTTCCTTTTATAGTCCAGGTGTTTTTAATAAAAGCCTTGCCTTTTAAGAAAAGGATAAATTTGTCTATTCACGATTATTGCTCCCTCATGCGATGCTCAAGCGGTGACCATTTGGACTTTTCATACCAATAAATAAGTTAGAGGCTATGTTTCTTATAGATAATTAACTACTTACATGTTTGGTGCATATACGAAGCTTTGACATAAATTTTAGATACTGTGTTTTATTATCATATCGTACTATATTATAAAGCATGAAGGCCTACTATTAATAGAAATACTTAAAATTAAGTAATACAACTTCTAAAGCTATAAGTATAACAACAAATGCTACTTATAGAAATTCTCCTCATATTTAATTCTAACATACAATTAATACTAACATTATATACAATAAATAAATCATTAAGTATATTAAATACAGTTAATTAACTTGTCAATAAATATAATTAATGCACTTATTAAAACACCCCTTACATAAGAAATACAAATTATCAAGCATATTGTACAATAAACTTAAATACAATTCCTGCATTAAATGTCACTAATACAAACAATAAAGCATATTATACAAATATTCAAGCCTGAACGGGCAATGGGCCAAATGGGCTCGAGCCCGAACGGGAACGGGTCAAACGGGCTCGAGCCCGAACGGACACGAGCTAAACGAAATTTTTGATATCCATAAATTTATTGTCAAAAAGAACATAATAAACTAAAATATGTTCACATATTGTACAAACCAAGCAAACTACTAAACAAAAAAATAAATAAAATAATACAAACTAAGCAAAATTTCATCAAACTTTTGCTATAAAAAACTAATCAGCAAAGCTATTGTCAAAAAATGTACAAATAAAATAAATTATTAGCCGAAAAAATTAAATTATAGGGTGCCCGCAGCTGCATCGCGCGGGGACCCTGCTAATATGTTATAATATATTTAAATTTTAATTATTAAAACTCTATGGTTTTAATATAATCTAAATTTCTATCTTGGCATGCTAAAGTTAGTCTAATGCATACTCGAAAGTTTTGTTAAATCAAATTTATCTATAACATTAGGCAAAATCTTTTATATTTATATTGTTATAATAGCCGTGTGTTAGACGTATATTTTTAGCCTATGAGATTTGTACTTAATTAATTAGTTTAGCCCATAGTATTACCTGTTTCTAGAATAGGGGTGAGCAAAACCGACCGACTCCCGAATCCCATCTTGATCGCGAGTCCCAAATCCTGTCCCGAAACCGAACCAATCTCAAACGGGTTGGGACTCGGTTTGTTTTCCGTTTTTCGGGATTTGGGATAGTCGGGATCGGGTCGGGACGGGCCGAAAACCGAAAAACAACAAAAAAAACCGATCAAACCGACCGATCTCCTCCCGTCCCGACTATCCCGAAACCAAACCGAGCTTAATCGGGTCAGGACTTGATTTGTGTTTTCAGGCTTCGGGATTCGGGATAACCGGGATCAGATCGGGAGCGGCCCGATGCTCAGCCCTATTCTAGAATACTTTTCATGTGTTATATATTGTAATTATGATTATTTTAACGACAAAATTTTTTTCACTCAAATATGATATCATATCCTTATTCTAAACTTAATCCATTTTTTTTTTCTTTTTCTTATTCAACCGTTAACCCCACCACCAGAATAATCTCAACCAGACAAGTAGACACTATCATTCACCGTCCCATTTTTAATACTGTAATTGTTTTTGTTTTACAAGTCTCCATCACTTGTTAGCCGGAAGATTGTTTTTTCTTTTTTTTTTTTTTTTTTTTTTGTTTACACGTCCCATCACAAGGAGTGGTGTATTATTTATTTGTTTGCCTATCGAACACGTCACTTCGAAGATATTGGCATACTGTTATTTACTACCTCTGTCTCAAAATTATTGGAAAAAGACAAAAATCTCATAGTTTAATAAAAAATGAGATTATTAAAAATTTTAACCTTTTAAATAGAATATTTCTTTATAAAATTATCTTTTTATTACAAAAAATTAAAAATGAACAATTATTTTGAAACATCCAAAAAATGAAATATGGACTATTATTTTGAGACGGACAGAATATTTTCTTGGCGAGCACGCAGAATAAAGGGATTATTTATTTTGGTTTCTGGCTTTTGATACTAGCGGCACCTAATAACATACAATAACAAGTGTTAGCTTTACTATTTTGTGAGATATGTAATAGAGTTGCACCCGCAGAGACTTATTATATACGTGGGGCAAACTTGTAGTGTGATGAGCCTATAAACATCCCCATGACTCTCCATGGGAGGTGAGGGAAAGTGTTGTATCATTTCATTCAATCAAGCTATTTTTTTAGAACGACAATTTTTTCGCACCTATAACTTTATAACACCTATCTCACAAATGCCTCCAGCGAGGTTTGAACCGATAACCTCTAGGTTGATGGACAACTATAGACCAAAGACATCGGGTTCTATCAAGCTAATATATACATCTTTCGTGCATCTTTCTATCTCTCTACTGTCTCTTTCTGGAAAACATGTATTGTTTTGGGTTCTTCGATCAACCTCGACCTCTCGATAGTGATCTTGACCAATGTAACAATTCGTATCATTCGCCTCTCATCAATCTAGGAGTGTTCTTGTTGACAAAAACGTTTTTAATTTTAAGATTTGGAGACGAAATGTGCTTTCTTGGTCTCACGTCTCATTTGCTCTAGATATTTAGATTTTCATGTGTTTGTGCATCAAAGTTTTTTTATTCGTGTTGCTATAGAAGTTATTTAAAGGTTTTTTCAAAAAGAATGTACAAAACAATTAAAAATTGATTCTTTTAAGTATTTTTTCATGTTTAGGTGCGTATTTGAAATTTCGGTTCCTGTCCAATCCGAATCTTGGAACCGAATATGTCCAATCTGAATCTTGGAACTGAATCTATCCAATTCAAATCTTGCAACCGAATATGACAAATCCGAATGTTGGAACCGAATCCGTCCAATCCGAATCTTGGAACCGAATTTGTTCAATCCGAATCTTGAAACCGAAATTGTCCAAACTGACTCCTTGAACCGAAACTCATTGAACTGAATCTAGTGCCCGAATCTTGTTGGACCGAATCCTTAGAATGAATCTTTGTACCTGAAATTTCCAAACCAAAACTTGCAAAACCAAATCAGTATTGAACTGAAACTCTGAGCAATCGAATCTTGTGGAACCGAAATTTTGGACCAGAAATTTGTAAACCAAATCTCTACTGAACCGAACTTTTGAACCCAAAATTTAGGAACCGAAATTGGAACTTAATTTCTAAACAACTTAATATTTAACAACAACAACAACAACAACTCCTTTATCCTTGAAAAGATCCAGATCAACTTTACTTTTACATAATGTCGACTTAGCAAGTCATTTACAAAACTGGTAATGAGAACCGTTCTCCAATGCTCGAAAAAGACGGGTATCTCCAATGGTCAAGTCGTATGCTCTGTTATCTCAAGACCAACCCTAATGGAAAACTCATGATCAAATCCATTATGGAAGGACCTTTTAAACCGAGACAAATCCAAGACCAAGGAGACCCTAACCATACACCCCATCCTCATCTTCGTGATCAAACTGAAGCAGAATACAATGAGGATGATAAGCTCTAGATTGAAGCTAGTGATCTTGTAATGCACTTAATTCAACTTGGATTGCCACGAGATATCTATACTGCTTCCGATAGCGATGAAAGTACATATGCTATGTGGGAATGAGTCAGAAAGTTGTGTCATGGAACAGAAATTGGGGATGGAAAACAAGCTGTTAACTGAGTTTGAGAAGTTTACATCTACTCTAGAGAATCCATTGAGTCCTACTATGTGAGGTTTCATACATTGATGAATGAGTTAACTAGCATGTTTTTGTGTTAAATCATGGTAAAAAAATGGGTCAAAATGTGTTTTTTGAATAAAAAATGGAATCACATTATAAGAGTTTTGTGCTAATTGTATGTAGAAGTTTCTTCTACATATATTTGTTGAGTGTTTGCAGATTCTGAAGATTAGCTTGTAGATGACTTATTGGAGCAAACTAGAAGATCCAACCATGATTATAAGGTGCACTCGATTCCCTTGTATAAATTGGTTACAAAATTGATTTGATGGTTTGCATGTAGTTAGGCATGTGTATATTAGTAAATGATAAAACCATATCCGATTGAATTTTCCTACTTACTTTTGCTTAGAACGGGAAGAAAGTAAAATAATATAACATAAAATATAATAATGTAATAGTTGGGTTAGGACACTTAAACTGATCTTATCCAGCTTGTCACCCGCGCACGGTGGCCATAGAAAAAAGTTTGAGAACTATCATACTTATTGATGGTAGTCATATGCTAGGCTTGCCTATCTGATTCGTCACCCGCGTAAGGTGATATTTTAGTTGTTAGCATGGGTCGGACACCAATTCTTATGATTGATAGCATTGCACTTAGCTGAGACAATTTTATGTGAAATAACCCAATCCTTGTATTGTTGTTAATGAAATTAGGAAGGTTGTTTTAAGGCGTTTGGTATCCGACTATGGGAATAACACTATGACTATGAAAGTGATTAAATGTGTTTGTTTAGGATGAGAGGGCCCACAACTATGGTAATGAATGATAGAAATGCTCCATACTCCATATACCTCAAAAAGGGTAAGGTATGGATCTTTCATACCGAGGGGCCCACCACTACTATCAAAATCATTCCTATTGTGATTGATGACAGCATAACAAACGCACCCTTAAGTTAGTGCATTGATCAATTAGACTATGTGGTAGATAACTCTATCATATGATATACTAGTAGGCACAAAACGTAGATGTTCCCATTTAATTAAAACGGACTAAATTAACTAGTTCTCGTGTACCGATGTGTCTTAGTATGCACCTATAGGATAGATATTCATACTTCTGAATGAGTGATCTTTATATCAACCTTAAAGGGAGTGTATAAAGCATTCGGAATGACTTGCATAAGAAACGGTTCCGAATGGCTAAAAAAGGTGCTTTTGTATGTTATGAGCAAAAATGCTTCAAATTTGAAGTAAAATTCATGTACAAAAACTGCGTGAAAAGTGAAAATATGTAAGTTAATGTATGATGGCTTATGTGCTCTTAAAAAGTTTGCTCATATGGTAAAAAAAAATCCGGTATTATAAAAGGTGTAAGATATTCTCACCTCTTGTTTTGGATCTATGTTTAGATTGATTATAGGGGTGTACTAAGTATGTTGTGCACATGGTTAATTATGTGAAACATAAAGTAAATGGAACCAATGGGAACGGTTATGTTAAGTTGTTGGGAATTATACTTGAGTTGATAAGACAAAACATGTGAAAGATGAAGGACTAAAGAAGACGAAGTGAAGAATGAAGAAACTGCAAAAGACAAGGACTTGCTGCATAAAGAAGTTTTTGCATTATAGTCCTCTGTAGTATTTTGGAAACCCTAATGTCTCTATTATATAAAGAGATATAGGGTACATGTTTGTATTCATTCAAGTGTCAAGATGTAGAAAACCAATAAAGCGTGTGTGTAGAGACGTTTTATGGGAAAACGTCTAGGGTAGTTTTGTTTAGCCTCGAGGATCTTTGATTCCTTGTTATAGTGTAGATAACATGTACTACCATTGATCAAGGTAGTATTGGGGTTGTATTGGAGATTGTAATAGAGTAGAGATGATGGCGAAGCCTTATAGCAATAACAAAAATGTTTATATATTCCGTTGTGCATGTTCTTGTTGCGTTGTTATTGGTATTCCTAAATAAAGACCTAACAAGTCTGAGCTTAAACGATTCTTAACAAGTGGTATCAGAGCTTGTGATCTAGAAGTTGTAATCAAGGAGAACTTGTTCCTTACAAGTTAACTATTTCAATCAACTGCTGAAGATGGGTGACGACACACACATGGTAACTGCTTCAAAGGTTCCCATGCTCAATCCAGGAGAGTATGAGCTGTGGAAGATGAGAATCAGACAGTACATTCGCATGATTGACTTCAACATGTGGAATGTGATTGTGAATGGTGACTCACTACCACTTAAAGGTCCTGATGGGAAAGATATACCTATCAAATCCGCAGAAGAAAACACAGTGAGAAAGATGGAGATCAAGGCACATAGTATTCTCTTGATGGGGATACCGAATGAATTTCAATTGGACTTTGATGGTTGTGAGACTGCAAAAGCTTTGATGGATGCTGTGGAATTTAGATTTGGAGGTAATGAGACTACCAAGAAGTCAAGGAAGAATATGTTGAAGCATCAGTTTGAGAACTTCTCTGCTACAAGGGGGGAAAAACTTGATGGTACATATATACAACAGACTTAATCAACTTGTTAGTCACTTAAAGCTCGTTGGTTATGTTGTTCCTCAAGAAGATGTAAACCTTAAGTTTCTTAGAAGTCTAGCACCTGAATGAGGCATGCATACAGTTGTTTAGAGGAATAAGCCTGATTTTGAAACTATGATGTTAGAAAGCCTCTACAACAACTTAAAGGTGTATGAACCAGAGTTGAGTGGTACAACTACATCATCTTCTACTACTTAAAACCTAGCCTTTGTTTCCTCTAAGAACAAAGGATCACAAGAATCACACTCTGCTGCTTATGGAGTATCTGCTGCTAGTACTAATGGCTCTGCTGTTGGTTCTACTGACTTCAATTCAATAAGTGATGCTGCTATCTGTGCATTCTTGGCTGATCTTACAACCAACACACAGGTTCTCAATCAAGATATGGATCATATTGATCCTGATGATCTTGAAGAGATTGATCTTAAATGGCAGATGGCAATGCTAACTTTAAAAGCAAGAAGATTCTTGAAGAGGACTGGAAGAGAAGTTAAGTACAGGGCTAATGAGAACATGGGTTTTGATAAGTTAAAGAAGGAATGCTTTAACTGCAAAAGGAAGGGACACTTTGCCATGGAGTGCATAGCTCCTAAGAAGAATGTTGAAACTCTAAAGAAGACCTCTGAAGAATCAAAGAATACCACAACTGCATTGGTGTCTTGTGATGGTTTGGGTGACTATGATTGGAGTGATATGGCAGATGAAGAACCAAATTATTCTCTTGTGGCTGAAGTGAGACCTAAAGTGCATAACTTTGCACTTATGGCTTATGCTTCATTATCTTCTGGATCTGACTCTGAGGTATCTAATGATTCTGATATGTCTGTTTGTTCTTTTAAATCATGTGCTGCCACTATAGAAGAACTTAAGTCTAGGAATGAGAGCCTTATAACAGAAGTAGAACACCTAAAACTTCATAACTTAGGTTATAAAGTAGGTATTCAAAATGTGGAAAGAAGATTAGAATATCTCAAACAGTGTGAGCTAGAATATGTGGATAGAATTAACCAACAAGATGTAGAGATTTTTAAGAAAAACAGTGAAATCAATGCTCTAAAGAAAATGTTGGAAGAAGCATAATAGGCAAAAGCATTAGCTCCTGCAGAAAAAGAAAATCATATGGTAAGAGTAAATAAACAACAATTTGCTTCAGGTTTAGTCAATAAATCTATTGAGAGTGTTTTGATGAGAAAAGGTAGTGGAATAGGCTACAACGAAGTAGCTCCCCCAGTTAAGAGTGCTTTTGCTCCACCAGAAAAATAGTTGTCCTTCATAAATGAGTTAAACATTGAAAAACCTGTAGGTGAGTCTAGCAAAAGTGTCATTGAAACACCAAAGGTTAGCGAGAGGAAATTTCCTGATGGTCCAATTATTGAAGACCGGGAATCAGATAGTGATGATGAACAGGTTGAACCAATAAAGTGTGATAAAAAGGAAGAAATTCCTATAAAAGTTGAACCTAAAAATGAACAGGTTAAGTTTGTGAGACCTGTGTTGGGTAAGAATATCTCTAGGAGAATCGTAGATTATAAGGAGTTACCTAGAGAACAGATGAGTCAGTTTAATAATAAGCCTAGGGGTAATCAGAGAAACTTTAATAACCTAGTCTCAAATAAGTTAGGTGATGAGTTTCAATTAAAGAAGAAGGCTTTTTATAAGTGTGGTAGCTTTGAGCATTTGGTAAATAGTTGTAAAGATCACCAAAGGCCAGTTTGAAATCAATACTCAAGGGTGAATCACAAATATGTTTCAAGAAATTCTCACCCTCATCCTAATAGAAATATGGTTCCAAGGGCTATGTTGCTAAGATCTGGTGCAACTAGATCTATTTAGCTGCTAAACCTAATGGTGCTTTTAAAACTACAACGGGTTCTACTGCTGGCTCTGTTGCTAGTAAGCACTCTGCTGCTAGTACAAAACTTTCTACTTCTAGGCCAAAAGTAATGACAAATACAGTTGTTGGAAATCACTTTTATGCTATTAAGGCTTCAGCTTGCTGGACTTGGAAACCTAAATCAAATGTTTCAAATCATGCTTCCAAGAACAGCAGTGCATCAATTGACTATTTTGATGCACAAGGCAGATCCAAGTTAGTAATGGCTTGGGTCCCCAAGAGAAACTAATTTCTCTATTTTAATGTGCAGGGCAATCTACAGGATGAGCTAAAAGATATTGTTTCTGTTGCTGCGTATCATGATTATATTGCTAGCTTTAGTTCGTTTCCACTCATCGTTCTATTTTACCACTGCTAGTATTACGTTTCCACTGCTACGCTAAAATGTTTCCACTGCTGTTCTATATGATGGTTTTTCAAAGTGATGATACTAATGATTGGTGCTGCTACTGTAACTCATGACTTGATTAATATACGTTCTGATGGAAAGATGTGTGAGCTACCTGATTTGATACATAATGAAACTGATCTGTAGTACATGTTTGCATGGTTGGAGTTCGTTTCTTGGTGTTCAATGATAATATTCAGTCTTGTTATATTATGAGGGTTGTGGAAAACCCTAGGTTCGAATTGACTGATACCATAACTGGTCTGAAGATTATGACCAGTTTTCTGAGCATGATATTGTTGACCATATAATTCATTAATTGATTATTATTACAACATGTGGACGGTGGTAATATTTTATCACTTGGGAGAAGTCACAATTATTGGTATTTAATTGAAGGATTCGAGTGGAGAAAGATGATGTGTTAAAGGTTGCTAAGTTTGTTTTTGTTCCTATTGATATGCGTTTTGAAACTGCCTGCTCATTAATTTTTCGTTTGGTGCAAGAGGTGGAATCAAGATGAAGTTTTTTTCATTTAAAGTTACCTTGTACTGATCGATTCACTCATTGGTTGTGCAATAATGAATTTACAAGGATTTACTCTAATATGGAAAAGATGGGGTCAGTGGTCATTTAATGATTTCAACAAATCTAATGTTTTGCTCGATATTGGACATCACATAGAATTGATTTTCGGATGAGATGGTTTTACACACACATGGGATATTGGTTCACACACACAGAAGATTTTTTGATTTTGGTTTACATGGTTCTTCACAGATACAAAGGCTCATTTTATTTGATTTAATTGAAAAGTTTTTTATCATCTATTTGACGTTGAAGTGGAATTGTTCAAGATTGTGTTCTTATTATATCTACGAATTGACAAACACTTGAAGGAGTTACGTTATTGTGCTCAGTGATTATTGTCAAGAGATTGCGGTCTCCCTATACATCGGTTTGGATATACGTTCGACGTTATATTTAAGACATGAGTTTGAATTGTTCTACTTCATCATCAAGTTGGTAATACTTAGTTTTCTTCATTAGTAATCATTACATAAGAGCCTACAGAATTGAAGATTCAATAAATGGTTAACATATGGGTTTCAGGGGAAGCTTAATGTTTAAATGATTAACCATTTATGTGCTACATCAAGGTGAAGGTTTTCATGATTATTCGTTGGTATTCTTACTGAAGATTTGGGATTTTTATGTCTTGAGTTCATTTAATAAGTAAGCGTTTTGGTGTTCTTAATGGTGGGTAATTCAAGACATTAAAGGACTAAATTGGATGTATGGTACTGGTTGGTGATTATGAAGATCAAGGTTTTTGCTACTGCTAGTTGTTATTACTACTGATCGTTTGGATTTCTATTGTTTCAAGTACATTTCTAGATGCGGAAAACTTAATGGTAGGCGACTTTGAAACATTGGAAAGATGGATTGGACGTGTAATATTGATTTGTGGTTGTGAAGATCAAGGTTGCTTATATTTGTCCCCTATTTGATGATGACAAAAAGGGGAAGAAGATATACATAGAAGCTGCAACTTGAAGAGCCTTGGTGATATAGCATCGTTTAAGGGGAAGTTCGTATCTTTCATACATAATAACTTCAGGGGAAGTTCATGATTACTTGGTTTTGTCATATCAACTATGGGAAGATTGTTGGGAATTATACTTGAGTTGATAAGACAAAACATGTGAAAGATGAAGGACTAAAGAAGGCAAAGTGAAGAATGAAGAAACTGCAAAAGACAAGGACTTGTTTTACAAAAACATTTTTGCATTATAGTCCTTTGTAATGTTTTGTAAACCCTAATGTCTCTATTATATAAAGAGAGATAGGGTACACGTTTTTATTCATTCAAGTGTCAAGATGTAGAAAACCAGTAAAGTGTGAGTGTAGAGACGTTTTATGGGAAAACGTCTAGGGTAGTTTTGTTTAGCCTCAAGGATATTTGATTCCTTGTTATAGTGTAGATAACATGTACTACCATTGATCAAGGTAGTATTGGGGTTGTATTGGAGATTGTAATAGAGTAGAGATGATTACAAAGCCTTATAGCAATAACAATAATGTTTATATATTCCGCTGTGCATGTTCTTGTTGCGTTGTTACTGTTATTCCTAGATAAAGACCTAACAAGTCTGAGCTTAAACGATTCTTAACATAAGTGTTTAAGATGGACAAAAATATTGGTAATCATTTTAGATTATTGGTCATATAGGATGGTTATTAGTGTACTACGTTGAATTTGATCTTTTTGATGGAATTTAAATGGTATGATTAAAAATTATGTAACTAACATGCTAAGATATATTAGATTTCTTCCTCGGGACAAGTAAGGGTTAAGTTGGGAAGATTTGATCGGTGTATTTTACATACACCTCATAGCATGTTAATTACTCATTGTCACATTGTTATTCTTCATTATACATGTACTTTCAGGGTGTTTTGTGATTATGAATGCCATGCACACAAACGAGCAATTGATGAAAAGATACATTGTATACGTGCCTCAGAAAGAAAACATAAAAATATACATCTCTATATTATAACATAAGAAAGTCCAAAGCTTCTATTGGTGGGTTGGTTGTTATCGTCCAGCAAAATCAAGAAAAAGAAAATGAAAAGCCCAAGAAGTATGGGTCGGTTTATGTGTACGAGAAGAAACAAAGAAAAAGGGTTTCATCCCTTGTGACATATACGTTTGGCAGATAAAAAGAGGAGATCCCATCTCATATTAAACATAGCCGCACCCCGTTATTTTTCACAAAAATATTCAGCCGACGCAAGAGACAAAAGAGACACGTTCATTTGCAATTCATGCCAACCTTTTGATGAATTGTAGACATTGGCGGAGCTTGATTATCTTTGCTAGGAGCGCCAAAATATGATTCATTAAATTTAGGAGGGCCAAACCATAGTTTATGTATCAGATTTAAGGTCTATAACTCAAAGTTTTCATTGATACAAGGGTAAATAGTGTAAACAAGAAAAACCGTAGGGGGTCATAGCCCTTCCTAATCATCACATAGCTCGGCCGTTGATTGTAGAGACACATTCATTTGCAATTCATTCCAACCCTTTGATGAATATACAATTCGTCCTAGTATATTAACGAGGAAAAGGCACCCGCCATGTTGCGGTAGGTTTTTCTGAACGTTTTTGGCATGTGTTCTCGCTTAGTTGTGTTAGATCATTCAAGTTTTTCAATGGGCTTACTACCGCAACTATTTTTGTATGTGTGATGATGGATGGGTATTTCAAAAGGCGGCTTGATATGTACGTAACTCTAACATATATGAATTGAGTATAATGAGATATATATGGAAAAGAATTTTCGAATCATTCTGTACACTATAATAAGTAGGTTAAACGTGGATTTTTGGACAGCTCGAGAAAGGCCACCGTCAATGGTCCAGCCCAATTGCTTTCGTTAAAATGGGATTATAGATAGGGAGGTGACATGCACACATTGTTTTTTGATTTGCACACCAATATTTACAAGCAAGTAAAGCTTGATGTGTATATAGTATAATTGTTTAAAACATTGATAAGTGTGTATGAATAAAAAAAAAATTAGTGTGCAAATATTAATATTGGTTGTACAATTATTTTAATAAAATATTAGGCTGCAAAATATTTTAATCAGACGCCAATTATTTTATGTAATAATATCGGCAGTCTTTGGTTATTTTATTATTTGACTGAACATTTACTGTTGGTCATAGCTTATTTTAATATATACCGGCCAGTATTTTATTACAGTTGGGTTTGTTCCACCTATGAATCTATCTATATAGCAAAGGGATTGCTTATTTCTTTGGCTAACCGAAATAGTTGTTTAAGTCTCTTCGCTCAACGATGACTTCACGCTATAATATATAGAGATAATTCCCAGCCGCCATTCTTAATTGACATTCATTCTTTATTTATTTTCGCTGGACCCCATCTTTTTATGGGATTCGGTGGACAAAGTAGTAACAAAGATCATTTGAAGACAAACAAAATATTAGCAGCCACTTCTTTTATTAATATATTCGAAAATTGGTCCTAGGAAGAAAAAGTCAGCCGCTTCATCTTTTGATTATTTTCAGTATAGCCAATCATTCACAAATAGAAAAAGTACGTGGTAACAATGTAACATGCTAGGCGAAACGAGGATCGTGTCTACCAACGTGATCCGCGGCTAAATTTTTTGTAATCCCTCCCGGTAAAATATATATTTGATTTGATCATATTTACAATTTTATTTTATTTGTCAAATATTAATTCATATGATTTTAATGCATATCATGTATTTGATTTTAACATTTTAATATAATTATTTGATTGAATTATTGCAAGACATATATTATTGTGAGTCAACGATTGTGCCGCGCCTAATTAGTATAGAGGTTAAAACGGTTGTATGGTAAACATAATTTGTACCTATAATTGTTCATTTGAGTAATTATTAAATTAATTGATAGGATTATTGTAAGACATGATATTGCTACTCAACGAGTTGTGACGAGTCCAATTAGTTTAGGGATTAAGACGATTTGTGTGGTAAACGTAACTTGTGCCCAAAATTGTTCTTTTCAATTAACACAACTATGTCTGCTGTTTGTAGGTAAAAATTATTAGTAATCCGTAAATTAGTCATATCAATCTATCCACTGCTGAGAGGGATTGCTTTTCTACCAATTAAATTGTTTACAAATTCTACTTTTATTTGCTTATTTACTTTTTTATTTCTTATTTACATTCAAGTCAGTTAGTAGTTTAATTCTTAGCTTAATCGGTATATGAGTTATTAAGATTTCAACCCCAAAACTTTATTGATCAGTGATCACCCCAAAACGTAAATTAAAAATCACATACTCCTCGTGGATACGATACCCGCTTGCCCCATCTAGTATAAGGTTATTAGTAGTTTTTGTTTTTGTTTTTTTGTAATCGGTACAACGACATCGATCAGGCAGATAACAGAAATAAGCGGTATATTCAATTTGAATTCCCTAAAAACTTCATATCCAATATATTTACAGCAAATGTATATCCGTGGTAGAGAATGAAAAAATGAGGCAAACCAATAGTGTTAAAATAGATAAAGAACATAAACAGACAACAGTTCTACCAAGTTACATTCGACTAATACGTTTCGCTACCCGACCCACTTATTCACCAATGTTGAAAAAGCCAATTTGTGAATGCCACCTATGAGTTATGCTTACCTTTTTCATTGGTTTACTTACTTTACGCTTCTTGTATGCCGAAAACTGTAACACATTGTAAAAGGAATTAGTCTGATGAAAAAAAAATGGCATGAACTATGGATTCTGATCCAGGAACAAAAATAAAAGGTACAGAAACTAACAAACAAACCTTACTCGCCCTTTTTTTCCAACATACCAAAAAAGCCATAAACGCACCTTTTTTTATCCAAGAATAATACTCCAAACTTCAAGATCTGCCTGTCACTAACAGTATGAAACGCACCTTTTTTTAATCCAAGAATAATACTCCTACCTTGTCTGATTTTTAGAGAGAGAGAAGTGTGAGATAAAGTGTGGTGCCGAATGTTCTAGGGGATTCAAGGCGATGGTGGTTTAACAAAAAAAAAAAAAAAAAAAAAAAAAAAAAAACCTCATAGCACTGTTAAAAGAACAGTGCAACGACATCGTTTTGGTTGTGGGTTTTGGTAGCACTGTTAAAAGAACAGTGCCACGACGTCGCACCCTTTGGTATTTTGAGGGAGTCCTGTAGTGGCTACAGTTGTAGAGAAGACCAAAACGCCACCGTTTGGTTCTTCGTTTAAATATATTTATAATAAGCAAATGTAAAAGAGCTTTATCAGGAAAACTTATTTACAGATTTGCATCTAACAGAACTAAAAAAACAAAAAATTATACTCCTATCTGATTCTGTACTTGTTATTATACTTCTATAAGAATTTTAACATAAAAATTGACGAGCTCGTTTTAGGTTTTTCCTTTTTTTTTTTTTTTTTTTTTCCTACTTTCGCACCAGGATCTCTACAAAGCACACAATTTCACAGTTGATCTCAGTGAAAATGAACAATTAATTTAATAATTACTCGTTGAGTAGCTTTTACTGTACTGATTGGAAAACAAACATAGAATACTTGTGGAATAATATGACACCACCTAAAATTTAATTTCTGAGAATTGGAAATTAATTTATGAGTAAAGGGTAGCTCAAGTATAAATAAAGACATACAAGCCTTCACTTTATAGAAACAAAACATATGCAAAAGCAAGCAATGGCTTCTTCAAATTTCTTACTTCTATCTCTAGCTCTACTACTCGTTGCTCTCTCATTTGTACCAAACTTCACGTCTGCTTCTTTGGAGGAAGCAAATGCTCTTCTAGAATGGAAAGCAAGCCTTAAAATCCCAAACAACTCCAAAATTGTATCTTCCTGGACACCCCTTCCAACGAATGCTAGTGCACCTACTTCATGCCCTTCTTGGTTTGGAATTGCTTGCAACGCTGATGGGAACATTAACAAGTTGAACCTCTCCACGTCTGAGTTAGAAGGTACCCTTCACAATTTCCCGTTCTCTATTCTAGGAAATCTTACCCATTTTAATCTTAGTGTAAACAGCTTCTTTGGTCCCATCCCACCAGAAATCGGACTCTTGTCCAAACTTGTCCATCTTGATTTTTCAACCAATCAGTTCTCTGGTGTAATTCCACCTACCATTGGTAAACTAAGCCAGTTAACCATTTTGCATCTTTACGGAAACAATTTAACTGGTTCAATCCCACAAGAAATAAAGAATATTGTCTCACTAGAGAAGCTAAGCCTCCATAACAACAATATTTCTGGCACTATTCCTTCAGGGTTGGGTGATTTGACGTCTTTGAATATCCTTTACCTGTACACAAATAAACTCTCTGGACCCATTCCAATTGAATTAAGGAATTTGAAGTCTCTCACTGAATTAGATTTGAGCGATAATCAACTCAATGGTTCAATCCCTTCATCGTTGGGTGATTTGAAGTCTTTGAATATCCTTTATTTGAATGCAAATCAACTCTCTGGACCCATTCCAATTGAATTAGGGAATTTGAAGTCTCTCATTGGATTATTTTTGTACGAAAATCAACTCTCTGGTTCAATCCCTTCATCGTTGGGTGACTTGACGTCTTTGAAACTCCTTTATCTGTACATGAATCAACTCTCTGGACCCATTCCAATTGAATTAGGGAAAATGAAGTCTCTCACTGAATTAACTTTTGGCAGAAATCAACTGTCTGGGCCCATTCCTACTGAATTGGGGAATATGAATTCTCTCACTAGATTAACTTTGAGCGAAAATCAACTCTCTGGTTCAATCCCTTCATCGTTGGGTAACTTGACGTCTTTGAATATCCTTAGTTTGTTCGAAAACAAACTCTCTGGACCCATTCCAATTGAATTAGGGAATATGAAGTCTGTCTACGGAATAGCGTTGAACAGAAACCAACTCAATGGTTCAATTCCTTCATCGTTTAAAAACCTGAGAAGACTTCAGACTCTGTATCTCAGTGAGAACAAGTTATCCGGTCCTATACCACAAGGAATCGGAAGTCTACAATTGTTTACACTACATCTGGAGAAAAATGAGTTGTCTGGCAAAATACCAAAGGAGTTTGGGGAGATGAAAAGTTTATTGTACAGGTTCATATAATAACGAATTGAAATAAACGAATAAGTAATAACTATAATTTTTATTGCTGTAACTTTGTTGTTGTTTCTGTTGTGTTTTCACTGGACGAAAACACATCTATATATACTAACCTAAGCGACACACTGGTTCATCCAAACGTTGTGTTGGTTTGTGATTGAACCGTTCTTCTAATCGACCTACTGCTTCAACAAAACGTTGTATTGTTTTGATGAAAACGTTTAACTAAAAACTGCCCTAACTGTCAATCTTATGGGCCTGTTTGGACTAACAAGTTTCGACCCATAAGCAGACTTTAAAACTTGACCCAAATACAGAAAATAAAACTAATACAAATACAAACTAAAAGTCTTAAACGTTTAATGCTAACTATTTGTTCTAACCACATTAAAAAGGCTAACAATTTCCCCCCTAATGTGTTAGTAACAAATCCTTCATTCTTCTTGAGTTACTTTAGAGAAGTGTTGGTTCGTCGTCTACATCCCAAATCAGGTTTGCTTCCTCCTTCTTTTTCGAATTTGGACATTCATGCTTGAAGTGTCCAAGTTTATTACACTGGAAACATCTTATATGATCCTTATTTTGTTGGAGGCGATTCCCATCTTTATTTCTCCATGTCTTCCAATTTTCACCTTGGCCACGTCCTTTGTATTCTTTACTTGAATTCTCATGACCACATTGTTCACATTTATGTTCCTTTTCTTTTTCCTTCCCATCTTTTTTGGTAAACAAAAGTTTACTTGACATGTCTTCTTCCTTAGATTGCTTCTTGGTGCGTTCCTCAAAAGCCTTCAATCTTCCCACGGCTTCTTGGAATGGCATCGTATTAAGATCAGCAAATTGTTCAATTGCAGCAACAATTTGAATATACTTCTCTGGTACCGACCCCAAAAGTTTACGAACCAATCTCTTGTCATCCAATGTGTGTCCGAGACTGCTTGCTTGTGATGCAATCTCACTAATCTTTCCCGCATAGACATCAAGTGAATCCTTAACATTCATCTTTAGAGATTCAAAGTCTGACTCTAGCGTTTGTAACCGTGCTTCTTTAACCCTATCAACTCCTACATGTCGAACCTTCAATGCATCCCAAATTTCTTTTGGTGAAGTAAGATTAGCAATTTGCAATATCATGTTTTCTGGAAGTGCTTGATATAACATTGCAATTGCTGTGTTATTCTTCTTTTGATCCACTTCAGTTCCCACTGTAGGTTCCACTGCTTCCCAAATTCCATGGACGTTAAAGATTGCCCTAATCTTTAATGCCCAAATAGTATAATTTGTAGAGTCGAGGATTGGGCACTGGAAGTTCATTGTCAATCCCCCTTCCTTCACTTCATTTTTCTTTGACGTATCCCCAGACATCTTTCTTGTCTTCTTTCTCCCTATTTTAACAATCTAACTTTGTATTCTACCTGGTTTCGGATCGATTTTGATTTCAACTTTACTAGTATCGGATCAAAACGATATCAACCTTCAACTATGATTAATTTGATATCAACTCTAAATAGTTTCGGATCAAATTAATCAATCTTCTTTCAATAACAGTATATGGGTTTTTCGGTCGCAAAGCGAATCAAAACTAACTATTAATACACGGGTTTCTCTAAAACTAATTGTTTCAATACCAACGGTTCTCTGGTTTTTCGGTCGCAAAGCGAATCAAAACCAAAAAAACGTCTTAACCAAGAATAGTGAAAAAAGGTTTTCGGTTGCAAGGCAAATCAAACCAACTACTCTAAAACACAACGGTATACGGGTTTTTCGGTCACGGAGTGAATCAAAACCAACCGTTACTTCCAGGAAACAACAATAATAATCCAAGAACAACAATAATCCCTTTATTCTTTATTGCAATTGTAAAATGAAAAATAAAAAAACGTATCTGAGAATCTGTTCTTGATTTAAACAAATTGTTCTTCTTCTCCTGTTCTTCCTTCTTCGAACAGCAGCAAGAAAAAGCTTCGAACAAATAACCACAAAACTTCTGCCTCCCTTGAATCGATTGAACCTTGGGCTCTGATGCCAAATATTGTACAGGTTCATATAATAACGAATTGAAATAAACGAATAAGTAATAACTATAATTTTTATTGCTGTAACTTTGTTGTTGTTTCTGTTGTGTTTTCACTGGACGAAAACACATCTATATATACTAACCTAAGCGACACACTGGTTCATCCAAACGTTGTGTTGGTTTGTGATTGAACCGTTCTTCTAATCGACCTACTGCTTCAACAAAACGTTGTATTGTTTTGATGAAAACGTTTAACTAAAAACTGCCCTAACTGTCAATCTTATGGGCCTGTTTGGACTAACAAGTTTCGACCCATAAGCAGACTTTAAAACTTGACCCAAATACAGAAAATAAAACTAATACAAATACAAACTAAAAGTCTTAAACGTTTAATGCTAACTATTTGTTCTAACCACATTAAAAAGGCTAACAAAGTTTGTTAAATTTAAACTTGAGCGATAACAACCTTTCAGGTGTTATACCTCAAGAGCTTGGATCATTGCATGGCCTCCTTACTCTTGACCTTTCCAAAAATAGGTTAAACGGGTCATTACAAAGATATATTGGTGATTGGGTACAAATCAACAGCATATATCTTAGTAATAACAAGCTCAGCGGAAAGATCCCATCGGAGATCGGTAAATTAAGTCAACTCAATGTTCTTGATTTATCATGGAATTCACTCACAGAAGAGATACCATCAGAAATTGGAAGTTTAAAAAGTCTCGTAATGATGAATCTTTCTCACAATAAGCTATCTGGTGCTATTCCTAATAGTTTCAGTAACTTTCCAAGAGGGATTGATATCGACCTGTCTTACAATGAGCTCACAGGTCCGGTTCCCCCTTATGCTGTCTTTCTAAATGTGTCTGGAGAAGCATTACAAGGGAATGATGGTCTGTGTGGAAATGTTACAGGTTTGAAACTTTGTGAAAATCAAAAGATGATGAAAAAAAATAATCATTTTCATCATAAGCTCATCCTTGTAATCACGGTCCCACTTTTTGCGGCTCTTTTACTTGGTTTATTCATGTGTGGCCTCATTGTTTATCGACGTAGAAAGAGAACTTCTCCACAGGAACCATCAGCCGAAGAAGGTGGCAAATTTTTCTCAATAACAAGTTTTGATGGACAGGCGATGTATGATGAAATCATCAAGGCAACAAATGATTTTGACGATGAATTTTGTATTGGGATGGGAGGATACGGTACTGTGTATAAAGCTGAGTTACCACCCAACAATATAGTAGCTGTCAAGAAACTTCATTCATCATCTGAGAATGACGATCAAGGCTTCCTAAATGAGGTACGAGCATTAACAAACATAAAGCACAGAAACATAGTTAAACTCTATGGATACTGCTTCCATGCTCGTCGCTCATTTTTGATTTACGAATATCTTGAGAAGGGAAGTCTAAAATCGCTCTTAAGTGGCGATATCACAGCAAAGGAAATGGATTGGCTGAAAAGGGTAAGAATTGTTAGGGCTATAGCGAATGGTTTGGCTTATATGCACCATGATTGCACACCACCTATAATTCATAGAGACATTTCTGGAGCTAATATCCTTCTTGATTCTGATTATGAGGCACATATCTCGGATTTTGGAACAGCGAAGCTTCTAAAGCTGGATTCATCCAATTGGACTGCGGTTGTAGGCACGTATGGCTATATTGCGCCAGGTAACTACCATATATTTTAAAGTTATATATACGATACATACTGATTCTCAAGTTATATAACAACTTTTTTTGGATTGTCCTGCTTCCTTCAATATAGAGCTTGCTTATACGATGGTGGCGACAGAGAAATGCGATGTGTATAGTTTTGGAGTTGTTGCACTAGAAGTGATTATGGGAAAGCATCCTGGAGAACTTATATCATGTCTACCAACAATGTCGACTGATGATCTATTGCTGGCCAATGTAGGAGATAGACGGATTCCACGACCATCACATCTAGTTGAGAAACTAGCTCATTTAATTTTGAATGTCACACGGGCATGTTTGAACGACAACCCACAGGAAAGGCCAACAATGCGCCAAGTCACAGATTTATTGTCAGTGGATGATCGACTTTGGATGAAGATGCATGTATCAGTAACTTGATGCTAGCTTGTTTGATTTTGTATGATGTCTAGTCATAAGTCATAAAGTTTAAAAAACTTTTTATGGCTTTTTGTTATCCTGAATTATGTTGTAGATTGTTATTAAATAAGAAAATAATTTATATCAATGAAGATTGCTACCTTTCTAGACTAATATAGTTATGTGTATTATATATCTTTTTGGTAATTTCTTTAAATTATTCCAGTTTTACAATTAAAAATTTACCAATGTGGAATTTGTAAAAAAAGAAGACTGTCGAAATCTGTTAATTTGTCCAAAAAGTGATATGATCTTAACCATAAATCACTTAAGAAATGAGGTTTAGATCCGTAAATCACTTACAATGGGATAAATCTGTTTTGTTTGCTGTTCTGTTGACTTTTTCCATTGATATTAATTTGACACATATCAATCCATCCCGCTTAAAATGATGCTTGTCCTCAAGCATCTAAGCATTCAAATGAACTTGAGGCAACCTTTCTTAGGACCTTTAACACATTCTCTTGAGCAAGCCATACACCCCAAAAAACAATAACCCTTTTCCTTAAGCCAAACACCCATTTCACCCTTTGTGAATACCCATTAGGTGATCCGATGCCAAAAACTTTGTTGCGGATCCCTCTGCCTTCGACCAACTTATTAGGTGATCCGATGCCAAAAACTTGATAAGCTGAATCAAAATGTAGAGACTGATATGTTTCGCATCATCATACTTTCCTAACCGAGATAAAGCGAGCCACACTTCCACCTGTAACTCCACAGCTCTCTGAAGCAAAAGCTTTGCATCCTCTTCATTAGCAAATTCCACAACTGCTTCCATAGCCTTAAAAAATCAGGTATATGTTCAAGACCTTTTCTTAGTACTTCGCTTTTAATCACATCTCCATGTTCCAATGTTGCAGCCCTTTCCTTAAGCCAAACAGCAGCAATATTTCCATCAACACCAGATACCAAGCTATTTATAGAGGCACCCAAGAGAAATTTAACACCGTTCACTTGGTAAAGTTCTTCATATTTCCGGGCCAGTGAAGGAGTGCACAACCTTGGAAGAAAATGATCTTCTGGAAATATGACAGTTGCATCAAGGTTCCATCCAACAGCAGCTGCTGCAACTTTCATGCCAATTTTCTCAGAAAATCTAGATGCAGTGTACCCTGTGGCAATAATGAGGGATCCAAATTTCAGTAAATTTGTTGTCAATGCTTGCTTCTCTCCGTCGATTCCAGTCACCGGATCTTCATACAGCATCTCTATCCCTTTCTCTTTGTACCAATCAGGAGTTTGCCTCTCATCTCTTTTGTGAGAGTCGGGCGCTCATATGGAGCAAATGCCTCCTTAGAAATGATACACAGAATCCCATTAGCCACCCCCTTTTTTCAACAAAAGTCCTAGTTACGTATCCACCTCCAACTATCGCAAACCTTTTCTTTTTCCTCTTTGGCCATTTCCATATGTCAAACTTCCACTTTCCATACTTCAATTTGCATTTGATGCCTCCTGATTTCTTCCTCTTAGGCCATTTCGATAACTCAAACTCCAAACGACTAAAATTATCTCCATGAATCAGTATAACAGAAGCCTTCACCGTATCAATTATTGTTGTCATTACCACTAAAGAAACACCACTAAAATCATTTTCCATACCATCATTATCAGTTGAATTAGAACTAACACCACTTTCCTTATCACACAATTCAATTAGATCCCGATCCCAGTCTCTCAAATCATCTTTTACACTAACCTCGATCAACTCATTATGTGTAGCATTCGTTTTTTGAATATCTATTAAAATATTAGAGCCAAAAGTATCAGAATTCGATGATGACGATACACCTAACAAACACTCCGTTTTCGGTTTCAGAACTTCTTTTAAAATCTTTACCAACGAACCTTCCAATTTATCCAAAAGACATGAATTAAAGGTTGAATTTTTAACACCATTTCTAATTGATTCTTTAACAGTTTCAACCACATTTACAACCTCATGATCAACAACGTCATCAAGTAATCTATTTTTTTAACCCAATTGATTCTTTACTTTTTCCATCATCATGAACAAATTAATAATCACACCCATTCTATTATTCTTCTTTTTAATTTAATCTCATCATCATCAACCTTACTCGAATCTTTAAACTCAATTTCTTGCACTATATCACATTATTTAGAAACTTTATCAAGAACCATGTTACCAATGCTGTTTTCAACCATATCACTTGCTTCTTTAACATCTTGTTTGAAAATTTCCTTTATTGGCATTTCATCAAACATCTTATGTGCACCCATGTGATAACAAAATAGATATTCTTATCAACCAATGTTATTGAATAAGTTGTACACTATGTGAAACCTTCAACCCCTTTTGACCCGTTTACTTTAGCTAACTTCTTTTATTTTACTCGTTTGACCCAGATGAAACATATGTGTCAGAATTCGGAAATAAAACTATATGGGATGCAGTAGAAGATACTACGTAACTGTTAAATGGAAACTAAAGACAAAATTACACGGATGGTCCCTATGGTTTTTGTTGACTAGCATGCTTGGTCCTTTGATTTTTTTATGCCTATAGTCCTTAACTCAAAAACCTTTAACACTTACGGTCTTTGACCAAATAGCGTCAGTTTTGTCCAATAAAAGTTAATCACCAATAATTATCATTTCACTTTTCTCTTTCTATCTTTCTCTCACATTCTTGCCCACCTCTAGTTTATGTACCATTCTTTTCTCACATCTTGGCCACCTTGTCCTTATCCCACCACTCTTTATCTTACACAAGGAAAATAGTTTTAATAGTTTTGAAAAATTTCACTTTAAAAAAAAAATAAACATCTTTAATATTTACCTATATAATACTATACATATAGAGAAAAAAAAAAAGAGATTTTGCGGCCTTTTATTGTCTATTACATTTAAAAAAAATACCTAATTACGAAAATAGAAAAAAAAAAAAAAAAAGTTGGATTTTCAAAAATAAGAATGTGCAGCCTGGAATTCCAGATTTATTTTTGTACGACTGTGCGACTCCATAAAAATGTTGACAAGTGTCCATATGATACGATGATTTTTTTGTGAAACTTGATAGTGTTGGTGCGACTAATGTGACATTTGATTGCGAAGTTTTGTCTTTTTCAAAAAAGACAATAGTTTTTGTCTTTTATGAAAAAGAAAACAAAATAATTTCTTTATTTCTTCTTTAGTTTTTCGAGAATTTTGTCTTTTTTTTTTAAAACAAAACATTACATCAGTTATCATGGGGCTTGTGGTTTAGTGGTAAAGGCTTAAGTAGTTAAGCAAGCCTAAGTGAGAGTATTACCGGCTTGGGTGACCGACCGGGAAGTCCTCACTTGGGAACCACAAGCTCTAATGATATCAGACGAATCGGGAATAGGAGTGGGGTTATCCCCTAAGGAGAGGCTCGCGGTTGGTATCTCTGCCCGAGGATGCGACACTAACTCGAGCCTACAACTAACAACTAACCCGCCGTTCAAAAAAAAAAAAAAAAAAAACATTACATCAGTTGAACAAAAGACATTTACCTACCTTAAATTGACCCTTATCAAAATTATAGGGGAGTCGGGCGGTCACGCGGTCACACAAGTCTAAATTTGGAGTAAATGAAGTTTTGGTCAGATGGAAATTGAACCTTTTTTTTTTTTTTTTTTTTTTTTTTTTTGGTACTATGAAATGGCCCTTTGAAAAAAGACAAGCAAATGTTAACAAGGTACAAAAATGTATCAGCCTATAAGTCAAAACTTAGGGACAAGTTACATTAATAAGAAAATAAAAAGCCAAAGTAGCCGCTTCATCTTGTTCACTTTTTTCCGGTTAATATGTTTTCTTTAGGTTCTTCTTCTAAGGCTATGTTTGGGGAGGGCATTTATGGGGCTTATGGGGGCTTGGGCTTTTAAAATAAGCCGGCTAATTAAATAAGTCTCGTTTGTTATAGGGCTTATGGAAGAGCTTATAAAATAAGCCGGCTAAAAACTTTAGCCCCATAAAAGAGGCTAAAAACTTAAGCCCGGGGCTTTTGAAAAATAAATTACTTATTTACCCACAAAAATATCTAACATATACAAAAACTCATTTAATTAGTAATTTTGCAATAATAAGCCCCAGCCCCAGCCCATTTGCCAAACAAGTTTATAAAAATACAAAATTTAATTTCGGCTTATAATATAAGCCCTAGCCCCAGCCCCAACTCCAGCCCGTTTCGCCAAACATACCCTAAGTAAAGACTCAACACAAGCGTGTTTGTGTCATTCACAACTTCATCCAACGAATTATTACAAACCCATCACCAAATTTACATTTTTATCTTCGAATCTTCAATTATCAATAGTAAATTGCAAGAATCGTCCCTATGATTTGCCTAGATTGCATATTCCATCCATGACCTTTTATAAGTGCAGGCGACCTACCCATGGAGAAAACTTGGGATCGATTTTGTCCTTATATAAATGCAAACGGCCTCCTTGTAGTTTTCCAAAATTGCAAATTTCGTCCCTTGATTGGGACAAGAAGTGAACCCAACTTTTCCTCACAGGGAGGCCGCCTGCACTTATGAAAAGCCAAAGGCGAAACATGCAATCAGGGTAAACCACATGGACGATTCTTGCAATTTACTCATATATCAATGTTCACCTATCTTCAGTTACTACTTTCACCCTCACCACGACAAACACTATCTAAACCCTTGAATTCGTTTTGTCTTTGTTTAAAAGGGCAATGTTTTATAACCCGGGTTGAACCAGGAACATGGCCGGATATGACTGTTGTTTGCTTGTTTATGAACCGGGTCTACCCATTTTGCTAAATCCAGCTGGATCATACCTTTCATTTTTTTTATTATTATTATTTTTTTAAGTTTGGGACCTGTAGTTTTGTTGGAAAATATGTGTTTGGTATTGAATTTCCAATGTTTAAGTCCACAATAATCCCAACTTCATCAGGTTTTCACAAAACAACCAAATCCTCATCTACTCGGATACATCACCATTAATCGCAACAACAATATTACCACTTTGCCAAAAGTCAAACTATCCTAGTCCTAATCCTTTTTCCCAGCTTCTAGTCGATATCACCAAACCATAACCGAACCACAACTAAACCAATAACAACAAGAAAATAACTAATCCATAAGGCTCGTAAGCTCGACATTTTAAACAATAACGACAAGGATACCAAACAAGTTTTCATTTATGTTTCTGTTACTAAAATGACTTTTCCATTTGTTTAAACCTTAAACCCATTTGTTATCTTACTCGTATCCTACCAAAGGTAAAAAGAAACAACTCGTTTGACCCACACCGAGTCACACCTGAGCGTTTCAGTGTCACTTACCTTCCAAGATCACGGATCTATAAAAATGAATAGGTGGTAGCAGTGGGAGGGGCGCGTGTGGATGGTGGGGATGGTTTTCTTGGCGCGTGGTGTTGCTAGGAGTGATAAGGATGTCACAAGGTAGTGTTTGATGGTGGTGGTGATGGTTGCAGAAGAGGTGGCGGCCGATTGCGCTAGAGAAGAGGGTGACGGCCAGGGTTTTGAGAGAGAGTGAGATGACTTATTAATGATTAATAATGATGATAAAATGAGGGAGCGTGAGGGTGTGTTTGGTTATTTAACGACCATTTATGTATTTTCTAAAATAATCTAGGGGGGCGCCAATTCTAATCACAAGGACCATTTCTGTATTTTTCTTAAACTTCCCCGAAACACGATTACGAGCTCACAACTTATACTAGGAGTGTTCAAAATACCTTCTAGTGTTCGCCACTAATTCTAAAATAGTTTTTCCATGAAATTTGACTATAAATATGTCTACATTCAATAATTGTGTCATAATTTATCTGTTCAAGGTATTATTAAGTTTTTTTAATGCCGACTCACGTAGTGCTTAAGGTGATTATACAGTCAACGATACCAAGAGTAAATCACCGGATAATGATCATTCATGTAACCAAATTCATCACTACGAATAATATCCAAAATATTCTGAACGAGTTTCATGTTAATTCTTAACTTACTTTCAGATCTTTAACTTAGTGTTTAAAACACAGTCACCAAATTGTCACAGGATCCCAATCATGACACATACTTAGTTCAGTTGTCACAGGATCGCAGTCATGACACATACTTTGGGGACCAATGGTGTAATCTACTCGTAACAAAATGATGCTTAAGTGTAAATTAAAACATTTTCAAGACACATATTAAACTTATTCCCAAACAACCCTTTTTCACAGAGAGTGAGAAACACCATTATCTATGGCAAACATCAATCTCTCATATTACGATTTGGTATTGCAATTAATGGGCTGCTGCGTGGAGTGCCGAATGGTGGTGCTGGAGTGAGACCTTTGGCGTCGGCGACGGGACCTCCGCCACCTCAACAAACTATGTCGTCGTTTTTAGGAGGTGGGATTGGGAGTGAGGCAAATGCAATTACGACCAGTAAGTTTTTTTTTTTTTTTTTTTTTTTTTTTTTTTTTTTTTTTTTTTTTTTTTGATGTTTTACTTAGTTATGTATATTTGAATAAAACCGAGCTAGTGAAGTCGAAGTAGTTAGTTTTAGTAATGGTTAGTAACAAGTAGGGTAGAATTACGAATAGGCCCTTAGTTTATATATTAATTAGTTTCTAAATACTCGCGAATTGCCAGCACTCCATACCATTCAAAGTCATTATTGCAAGTTTCAAGCAGAAACGCTATTTCATGTATCGCGTTTTATGCACATCCGAACAGTTTACTTTCAAATCGAACATCCAGACGCTCGAAATGCTTTCATATTTTAATAAGGATTCTGGTTGTTTGAGATAACTAATCCCTCGATTAATACAGATATATGTGTAGTCGCGTAGAAGCTTTAGATTATCTAAGATACTTGATCCCTCGAGGCCTCAATCATACGAGAAATATGCGTAGAAGCTTTAGATTATTTAAGATACCTAATTCCTCTATCAGAACAGAAATTTGCGTAGAGCTTTAGATTAAACTCAACCCCTCGATCGGAACATTAATTACAGAAGCTTTAGATCAAGTAGTTTGCATTTCAGCTTTAGAAGCTATTGTGGATTATGAACCATTTGCTTTCTCTATCTTACATACTGATATGACACGTTAAAATTTTCACTTAAATAGTACACTCACGAAGATATAAGTGATATAGACATCCAAACGCTATCTCATGCAGCGTGTTTTATTACAGATTTTGGGTACTTAAGATCAAGGAGTTTGCATTTCAGCTTTAGAAGATTCTGGTCTTGAATCTTCATGCAAGTAAGCTAACCCCCGAGCAGCACCCAAAAGCTATCTTCAAGCGGGCCCCCCAATCCAGTGGTGCGACTTCCTTATCAACCCCGGCCTAAACAACCAAAATTTCACTCCAATTATAAACCATCTTCACTAAAAAAGATTAAAGTCAAAATATTTGACTTTTGAAAAGTCAAACATTTCAATCCCTAACCAACCGAATTGTCACATCTAAGTACCTTTGACAGCAACTTTAGTCCCATCTTCAAGGGTCCCAATATAAATTTGAGTACAGTTATGATTAATGATAAAAGTTACCGTGTGGTGGTTTAGTTGAAAGATTGTTTTGGCGGTGATTGTGATGGCTACGAGTAGGCAGATGAGATCGAAGATTCTATATGATGATGAAACTAACCCTCTGTTTTTTATATCCTATCATTTACTTACTATGTGTCATCCTTTAACTAACTCTGTTTGTTACTTTTAGTCCCTAGTTTTATTCACCCATTTTATAAAATTTACTTTTACTTTGCTCTATGGTGAAGTTACTACTATAAAAATGCTAGGTTGTAGTTTTCTTTTTTTGGTATTATAAATTTTACTCTTTATCTATTGAAAAGTGAAATGTTGAAATACAAAATATTGAAAAGTGAAATGTTGAAAGTCAAAAGATGAGAAAAAAGCATAATGTCATTAATACTTTTATTAAAACACCTTATTACTTAAACATATAATAATTTATTCACATTGTACAACTAATTAAAAGAATATATACTAAATTAAAAACAACCAACTAAAACACCTCGTACTAAAAAGTACAATAAAAATTTCACAATGTACAATTTAAACTAGCTACGATATAATCTAAAATATAAAATAATTAAACACACTAATTAATGTTATTTTTAAAACACCCTAAAATGAAAAGTATATGTTATTATACACATTATATAAATTAATAAAACATACAAAGCTTCATACAAACTAACAAGTTGATGGTACATATAGTTTTGAAAATCGGATTGGACCAACGAATTTAATCGGGAACCGGTGTTGTCACCGGTTTGGCTAACCAATAAAAGTCATCCGAAAACGAACCAGAGAGGACTCGTTGAAACCGATACAAATTAGTGAATCATGTCTCATCAAGATCTATTTCTCCGGTTAATTGTCAAAGGGTACCCGCCGCCGAAATGCGCAGGTACCCTATATACTATGTGTAAAGGAAAAACCAAAAAGTAAAAAGTGAAAAGTTGAAACTAAAAAAAAAAAAAAATGTTAAAAACATATATTTTAAAAGGAAACTATTAATACACATTGAAAACCGAGTTGACTCTTCAAACCCTGTGGGTTGACCCAGTTTAATTTGACCCATTTTGACCCAACCCGTCGGCCTGACTCGGTATAAATCGACCCATTTTTTGACCGAAATGGTTCAACCGGTTGAACCACCCGGGTCGAACCGTGTAATACCCTAGGTAAATCCCACACCGGTTGTGGCCTGGAGTGATGCTAGGATATAAGGATAACATTCCCCTTATCAGACACAACTCGTTTTATGGACTACTGCGAGTGGGGTTCTTAGGAACTGAAAGTTAAGCGTGCTCATGTGAAAGTAGCACTGGTATGGGTGACCTGCCGGGAAGTCTCACATGAGGGCCACAAAGCAAAGCCGTGAGGCTGCGGGCAAAGCGGACAATATTGTGGTCTCAGTAGGCGGGATGTCACAAGTGGTATCAAAGCCACTCCTGAGCCGTTCGGGATGGTGGGGCAAACCTCGATATTGGTTGCGGCCTGGAGTGATGCTAGGATATAAGGATAACATTCGCCTTATTAGACACAACGCGTTTTGTGGTCTACTACGAGTGGGGTTCTTAGGAACTGTCAGTTAAGCCTGCTGATGTGAGAGTAGCACTGGTATAGGTGACCTGCCGGGAAGTCTCACATGAGGGCCACAAAGTAAAGCGGACAATATTGTGGTCTCAGTAGGCAAGATGTTACAAACCGGATTTCAAACATTATGTTTAATCCCCAAATCTTCAAATTTTATTATATTTCGTTTATAACCCATAAAGTTTTTTTTATCAGTAAACAATCTGTCACTATAATAATTCGTTGCAATGCACGGGTACTTGTCTAGTGTTCTAAATACAACAATATTAGATCGGAATGATAATGAAGCTGACTCGGAATGATAATGAAGCTGACTTGGGCCCAGTTCTTAACGTTGATCCACCGACCCTTGATGATTATATGACGGATAGTAAAGTTGCAATAGAACGCAAATAGCAACAGAGACACCGAGGGCTTGATGTCCCTTCCGTTGTTTCCGTGACCGCGGCTACAACTGCTGAACCAGTCGAACTGATAACCGGTGATGTTACAACAAGCCGGTTTTGTGGGGATTTATAACCCAGATCGAACCACTGGTATCAGCCGACCCGGGTCAAACCGGTTGACTGTAACCATATGGTTCAAAAAAATTTCTTTCTTGAGCCGTGAGAGAGAGTGTGATTGTTGGAGGGTTATGAGTATTGGTCAAAGTGAGTTTAATACTAATAGTTAGTTAAATATACTCTGGTTAGTTTAGATTTTAACTAAGGTTGTGAGTAAGTGAGCACTAACTAGTGAATGAATATATCTGTTTACTAAATTAAGTGATTTGGAGACATGTCTAGATTAGTCATTTAATTGAGAAATAAGTGTTTTTATGGACCTACCCAATAAGATGGAAACAAGGGTTTGGGCTCACTTATTAAGTGGAAAAGAAATACCCTACTTAGTTTTAGACACCGAGAGGCTTTATATCCCTACCGTTATTTCCGTCATCATATTGTCCACAATTCTTTGCGTGATGATGGCATAGGTGGCAATGGAGGAAGACCATAGGGGTGACAATCAAGTCGTGTTCAGGTTGACCTATTCGGGTTGGCGGGTTATGATAATCTCTACCCAAACATGACCCATTTATTAATCGTGTGAAGAAACTCAACCTTAACCGAGACCTGCATAACACATGTAACCCATTTTTGACATGTTTAAGTAAATAAGTCAAATGGTGAATAAGGTTAGTGATTTGTCGATTTAATTAGTTTAAATGCAAAAATGATATAAGGAATTAAAACAATGATAAAAATAACATACCAATAACTATACAACAATTTCAATGATATCTGAATATAATCGTAATTCACTCACATATTAAGTAGATAACAAAAGTACATTAATCCAAATCAAACATAAAACCCAAGTTACATAAAGGGCATGCTTGGTTCAAATTAGGGGGAATGGAAAGGGAATGCAATTCAATGTAATGAGCAATCCCCCCCAGTTTATTAGGTAATGACCCATTACCCACTATTGGGTGATGGGTCATTACACTAGAGCATACCAAACACCATGGTTCATATCCTTTGCCATTGATTAGGCCATATAACCCTCCACCAGGCACCCAAGCACCCCCTTAATTTTAGTGGTTTATATACTTTAATTATAGTGGCTTGTATACTTTCACGGGTTGACATGTTTAATACTTACTCAACCCAAACACGACCCGTTTATTAAACGGGTTAGATGGGTTGACCTATTTTTTGACCCAAACATATTTAAGTTTGTGTCGGGTTCGTGTCATTTATCGTGTCGTGTCGAGAATTGCCACCCCTAGAAGACCTATTAACAACCAAATGAATATAACTATATATTAAAAAAAAAAAACAAAACTTTAGTTTGACTTCCAAGTTGCTAAGTGGAATTATTTTTATTGGATTGGCATTAGTATTTATTTATTTATTTTTTTTAGACTTACTACTTGTATTTGTATTGGTTTACCTCAAACTAAAGTGTTAGGTTAATGATTAGTATAAATATTGGGTCTCATCTAAATACTATTATCAATCAATATATCACGTTTTATATGGTATTCGAACTTTAGGTAAATTTACCAACAAAATTTTCTATCCTCCGATCATCGGCTATTCGCCAGTGATCCGGATCCCGGTCATGACACATACTTTGGGACCAATGGTGTAACTCTTAGCAAAATGATGCCTACGTGTAAACTAAAACATTTTCATGAGACGTAACTTATTCCCAAACAACCCTTATATTCATTTTAGAAAGGATACCCCGTACCGGTCTCTCCACAAAATTGGATATGTTGTTATTGTTGATTGTAGATTAGAGAAATATGTATGTTACTGTAATCTATTTTTCATAAATATCATAAGTTGGCTAGATTTCATAAATTCGCACGTATATGTCCGAAGAGAAAAGTTCAACATAAATTATAAACTCTTTAAAGAACAAATGAACAAGTTTGTCGAAAAAAAGTTTGATAGTTCGTCGAAAGTATATTAAAGTACCCATCGACAGAAAGATAAAATAGTTCTCTTTATGATGGTATATTTTTTGTGGCTTGATAATGTAACTTTTATAAATATTTTATTTTAAAAAATATTTTATTCTTGATCTATATTGATGTCACATCAACCATATAAGGAATTGCTAAAACAAAAAAAATCATGGAATTGAAATATAATGAAAAGTGTATAAAGAAAACAAAATTATATTATATTTCTATTCCCTATGTTACTCTAATCACGTGACTAGTCTAACCAAAAAAAGTTTTACATTTCCCACATCCAATCACAAATAAGAAATATTTTAGTCTTCATCTTCCTTATACTTGACTGTTCCTTCCGGCAACTGTAACATATTTTTCCGGCGAACACATTTATCAAAAATGGCTCAGCTATTTACCATTCCGTTTATCATCCCAAAACCATATTCATCACTTAAAACTAGTTCGCAACTCCAAATATTTGATGCCCCCTGTTCGTTTGATGCCCTGGGCTGTCCCCCAGCCCGCCCACCCCCAGGGCCGGCCCTGCCAGTGGCAATGCAGTTTCAGGACCATCAAAGATTGATCCTAACCAAATCCCACGCCCTGGTCCAACATCGTCTGTCCTTTTACATGAAACTCGACAGGGTAACCAGGCCAATCCTCCACCGGTATTCATCATTACTCTTCTTAAATATCCTTTTTATTCACAGTTTATGGAATAGTGTTTACTTTATAGTTGGAAAGATTGGCGGGCTGTCAGTTTGAATTTATTGTAAGGGATACTGGAAATTGCAGTCCCCGGTACATGAGGAGCACCATTAATCAAGTTACGTGGGTATTCTTTCAACTACTTCTCTTGTGGAAATTTTATGCTTACTTAATTGTTGGATTGTCTTGTTGCTCTTTCAGATTCCTTGCACCTCTGATCTTTTGACCACGTCTGGCATGCAATTGGCACTGTTGGTCCAGCCCCTGGCCCTTGCTCATCCAGAAGAGGAACCTATCCAAGTAAGGCTAGATATACTAACTAAGATTACTATATAGCCCTTAAGTCTTAGGGGTACTTATTTGTTACCTCAAGTGTCTTGACATTAATTGAGGTGATAGAAAATTTCAAAGTTGAAGTATAACATTTTTTATCTTAAAAAGTCAGATATGGACTCTAATTTTGTGAGGGAGGGACGGATAAGTTTTTCATATGGTAAATGTGAATCTATTTTTTCAGATAGTGGATTTCGGCGAAGGTGGCCCTGTTCGTTGTTCTCGTTGCAAAGGCTACATCAATCCGTTCATGAAGTTTGTTGATCAGGGAAGACGTTTTGTCTGTAATTTCTGTGGTGAGTGTTGATCTCTTCTTTTCTACCTTTTGCCATAATTTAGTTCTAAGAATACATACCGATTAGAAAATAGCGTCTTTATATACTTGACCTACATGCTAATAGCTGACTATGAATACACAAACAATACAAAATTTTAGCCGTTAAATTTATATATTGACAATAAAAACATCTTTCCTGTGGATTTGAATTGCTGCATGTCAACATGTATATTGACTTGTTGGACATAAAATAAAACCCATGTCAACCGACTTAAAAGTGAATGGGTTGAATATGCCACTTTTAGTTCAATTTGTCGTCTTACATTCTACCCTTTTGCAGGCTTCACGGATGAAACTCTGCGTGACTATCAATGCAATCTAGGTCCAGATGGCAGGCGAAGGGATGCTGATGAACGGCCTGAGCTATGCAGAGGAACAGTTGAATTCGTTGCCACAAGGGAATTCCTGGTTCGTGTGATCTCTAGCTTCATTTTGCACTTCTCTCAACAATTATACTATCTTTATAATATTTTGTTATATTTTTCCCAGGTACGTGAGCCAATGCCTGCTGTATTCTTTTTTCTCATTGATGTATCAATGAATGCCTTGCAAACTGGTGCAACAGCGGGAGCTTGCAGTGCTATCAGCCAAGTCATTGCTGATCTTCCAGTAAGTTCATGTTAATTGTGGTTAGAGGTGAAAATGGTTGGGATGGATAATGGTTAGAGGTGAAAATGGTTGACCAGTTTTTAATCCTTTTTTCTTTATGAATAATTAGTGTTCCTAATTAGATTACAAAAATAAAAAATTAGATTATCTCAGATTGTCAACTACAATATAATTGAAAGTAAATGGGTCACAGTTGCCACCTTTCGTATTTGTGGCAATAGGTTTGAAGTTTGTATATAATTATTGATCGGTTTCATGTACACAGTTAATCGTAGATTTTATGATGTAACAAACTAATAATATGGTTGCTGCAGGAGGGTCCTCGAACAATGGTGGGAATTGCCACATTTGACTCAACCATCCATTTTTACAATCTGAAACGGGCATTACAACAGGTATATATAATGGCAGATTATTGTTTATAGATTTTCGGTACGGTTTGTATGCGTAAGAAAAACTTTGTCCAGCTTTCACCATGTTTTCTTTTGGATTTCCGTTTCCATCATACCAGTTTTACCTGTTAGAAATAAAATATAACCAGAATTGACCCATTTATAAGTAAATGGGTCAAAACAGCCACCTCTAGTTTAGTAACTTACAAGATGATATTGCTGTTTGTGATCAAGTTTTTGTGTTTTGTTGTTGCAGCCATTGATGCTCATAGTTCCTGACGTTGAAGATGTTTACACTCCTCTCCAAACTGATGTTATTGTTCAACTTTCCGAGGTAAGTTATTTCATGCATTAGTACATTACCTTGAAACTGTGATGGAGCTCTTTTCTTGGCAGTTCTTGCCAACTCGTGATTATCCGTCATATTCTAGAAGTTATTATTTTCATCCAGTTTTATGTGACTTTGGAACTGATTCCCAACTTATTTCACATCATTGTGATGTTACAGTGTCGTGATCATCTAAACTTTTTGCTGGAGAGCATCCCGAGTATGTTTGAGAGTAATAAAACTGCTGATTCTGCTTTTGGTGCCGGGATGAAGGTATTAATTTTTCTCTGTTTGATTGTACATTTGTACCCGCGCAAGCACAGCGTGTCTAAGGGTAGAAGTTACCTATATACCTACCAATAACCTAATCTCAGAGACTGTCACTTTATTTCACAAGACATCTCTATTTTCTTTTTCTTCTCAGATCATCTTTTTTTGGTCATCCCGTTTAATGATTTTTTGAACGACCAGAATTCATCGAACACTCACATTTCCCATTTTTAAACAGGCTAATGTCTGTTCGTTATTCTGATATATTTTTTTTTATCAAATAATCTGTGTCAAAGCGCACATCCAAACTCCCACTTAGTATCAGCTTAGCAGTCTATGTGACTATTGCTTCATATGTGTCAATTAGGCTGCTTTTCTGGCAATGAAGGGTACCGGAGGCAAGCTTTTGGTATTTCAATCAGGCAAGTTTATTTATATTTTTAGCATGTGTTATTATTAAGAGGTCTGAGGTAGAAACATATATTGACCCCATTTATTATGTCTCAGTCTTGCCTTCTGTTGGTATTGCGGCTCTTTCTGCTAGAGAGGCTGAAGGAAGAACTAATATCTCTGCAGGAGAGAAGGTAATATCAACTAATGACCAGGTTGAACAAACAGGCCAAAATGGTTGGCGTTGGGCAGCTGGACCAACACTTTTTTGTCCTATATTTTAAGTCTATATATACTGTTAGTGGGTCAAATACGATTACAAAATTATCTTATTACAATAGTTATGTAATGTTTGCTATAATGATTAAATAGGTCTTATGCATGAAAAGATACTTTGGGCTAAATTTGACCTTTTTGACCCGTTTCCTTTAAATCTTTTGATACTAGAATCATATCTGCATGGTACTAAGATCTTATAAATGGGATTCACGTAGTATGTATAATGGCCTCACCAAAGTGCATCTACATGTTTAACGTAGTAAAGTTGATGAAAGAAGTTAATCTGAAATCGCTTTTTCTTTTTTAAACCGCAGGAACCTCATAAATTACTTCAACCAGTAGACAAGACTATGAAGACATTGGCAATTAAATTTGCAGAGTACCAGGTGAACCTTTATCTAATTTGCATTTTGCTACCTCTTTGATGAGATTCAACCATTTTGATTTTATCTTACCAAATAGTTTATGTGATCACAAATATTTTATAAGTCTCTGTCGCCACTACCAAAAGTTATGTTGATATTGCTTCTATCTCTGTTATCCCTCGAACCACTGGAGGACAGGTAGTCATTGCAATCTTATTTTTTGTCAAACAAATTAGATTGGTTTTGTTGCCATTCTTTAAGAGTCGCTTTTATAAAATTCCCTCCTATTTTCAGGTTTATTATTATCACCCTTTCTCTGCACTTTCGGATCCCGCAAAACTTTACAATGATCTGCGATGGAATGTCACAAGACCACAAGGTTTTGAAGCAGTAATGCGTGTTAGATGTAGCCAGGTGAGCCCTAAAAAGATTTATTTCTTCAGTTTAACTTTCATACCATATCCATTGATGTGGCAAATTGGGTGGGTCTGTCGGGTTGGGCATCGGGTCAAATCAGTTAGGGTAAATGTAGGTATTGGTTGGATCTGCTTGACCCGAAACACTTCTTTATTTCTTATCATTGATGTGGGAGTTTTTGGTATATAGTTGATGTGCCAAATATGATTACAGACAGTGGTCTTATTTCAACAATGATTCAATGTTTCACATAAAATGGTTTAGACTAATTTGTCCTGTTTCCTTCCAACACTTTTTATTTATGTTACCCTTAAAAACTAAGCGTAAACCTCGACACATTCATATCTAAATGTGTCAAAATGGTCACCTCTTATAATATTTTACAAAATATGGTATACTTATCCGTTTCTCATTTTGTTGCTTCTTCCCTTCGATTCTTTAGGGTCTTCAAGTACAAAACTACTCTGGAAACTTCTGTAAACGCATTCCCACAGATGTTGACCTACCTGCGGTATATACTGAACTTCAAATTTATAAGCCTTGAGTTCCTAGCTTATAAGATCACTTTTATTGAAACTAATATTTTGCAGGTTGATTGTGACAAATCTATAATGGTGACTTTGAAACATGATGATAAATTAACAGATGGCACCGAATGTTCTTTCCAGTGTGCGCTTCTTTATACTACTGTATATGGGCAAAGAAGAATACGTGTGTCCACTTTATCGTTGCCTTGCACAAGCATGCTGAGCAATCTTTTTCGCTCAGCTGATTTAGACACCCAGTTTTCTTGTTTCCTAAAGCAAGGTATTTGAATTTGTTTAATTTTGGATTTCACTTTTGCTTTATTGAATACTACAAAGATTTATTCTTTTTTTGTGTGTTTCAGCGGCTAATGAAATCCCTTTTACTCCATTACCTCAAGTGAGGGATCGGGTGACAGATCTTTGCATTAGTATACTTCATTCTTATCGGAAGTTTTGTGCAACTGTGTCATCATCTGGACAGCTAATTCTTCCTGAGGCACTCAAGTTGTTGCCTCTATACACTCTCGGTCTGTTTTCTTCTTTATTAAAGGCATTCTAAGTCTTGGGTTATCAGTAGTGGTGGCATTGGATACCGTCCAAAACTAATAATCCAATCATTCTAAATCAGTTCGGTCGCAAACCATTCCTTGAAAGCGAGAGCCACTAAAGGTGGCAATTTCAGCGCATTCATTTATTACCAACAATTTGATTGAATGGGAATGTATCAAATGTGTTGGAAGTCCCCTTAAGGTTTTTTATAATGTATACAACCTCATAAATTACCTTCTATAAAAGATTAAGATAATATTCTTGGTAATCTTGTTTTTTGTAATCATAATCAACTCTTTAACAATCTCTATAAGTTCAAAAAAGATTGGCAAAAAGTGTTTGTGGGTCATTTCAACCTGGCTCATGCTAAAGATGACCTGTTTTGACTTGTTCTTTTTTCACCTGGTCATCTTGCCAACTCTAATATAATGAATCCAAAAATTCTTTCGATTTGCCCACCCCCTAGATACCACTTAAAATGTTTTGGTTTAATATTGCATAAGATACGCACAGGTAATTGACCTCCTTTATTTCTTGATTGCAGCTTTGATTAAAAGTATTGGACTACGAAGTGATGGGCGTATAGATGACAGGTCATTTTGGATCAACTATGTTACCTCACTTTCGGTTCAATTAGCAATCCCGCTTGTGTATCCCAGAATGATAAGTGTTCATGATATTGACTCAAAGGTTTAGAATAATCTCACTTAACAAAATGTTCAGATATTCAATTTCTACAACGTACTTACAGGTTTTTTTTTTTTTTTTTTTTTTTTTTTTTTTTTTTGCATGTTTCATCTGTGGCTACAGGATACCGATGGATCCGTTATTCCCCCTCCTATACCACTCTCTAGTGAACATGTGAGCGATGATGGGATCTATCTTCTTGAAAACGGAGAGGACTGCTTAATTTACGTTGGAGGCTCTGTAGATCCTGATATAACACAAAAACTGTTTGGCGTTTCTTCTTTTAGTGAAATCCCCACTCAGGTACACTTGATATTCTTATCTCTTGTCTTGTATCATTATAGTGGCAAAATGGCGAGTCTAATAATGGGTATAAACAAGCTTTGGTGGCTTGGATTGACTTGAAACATTATTTTTATTCTAAGCAATAACCGACAAGGTATATCTGATTTGGAAAACTATATTATAACACAGTTCAGGAGGTTATATGCATTATATACCTGTCGGCAACTTTCGACCTGTTTCAATTTTGGCTGCTTTTAAAACTTAGCAAAACTTACTCATTTGTGATTAATACTACCGAAATTCCTTCTAATTGCAAATGGGTTGAAGTTGACATCTGTATATGCTCATTGTCTCATTGCATAGATTTTGTGGCTTATAAGTCTGGTGTTTGCTAGAGTAACTCTTTCAGAAGGCCTATTTATTCATCAATCATCTGTTTAACTCAAACTTTTCGATACAGTTGGTACTGAAGCAATATGAAAACCCCTTGTCAAAGAAGCTAAATGAGGTTGTAAATGAGATACGAAGCCAAAGATGTAACTACCTACGGTATGTAATGTCTGTGGTATATAATCTTATCAGTCGGATTAGTTTATCTGTATATGAGAATGTTTGTGTTGACAAAGTAATCCCTTTTTTAATCTCATTGTACTTATGGCAGGTTAAAATTATGCAAGAAAGGAGAACCATCGGGTGAGTTTTATAATATACATCTAGTAGTTCTGTCTTCGTATGAAAATTGCAAGATTCAAGTTGATTCTTTTTTAAGAAAAAATTCCTTTCATATACATAAAGGCTGTTTGGTAATTTTAAACGTCGAGAATTAAAAACTTTCCTGACTATATGCTAAAAAAATGAAAAATCCCTCCAACAATTATAAAATAAAGAAAATCTTGTGAAACCCATAATGCCATATATCATAGGCAACTTTAGCTCAGGAACTTCCTTAGAAACGATAAAGATTGTGTCTTTTCTGAGTATTTGTAAAGTACCATTCTATAAAGACAAGATAAAGAAAATTAATTACAGTGAGGACGCATTTATCAATCAAAGTTGCAGTTTTTACACGGTAATCGTTGCAATTTCTATAGTTTCTGATATTAGTTGTTTCAATTCCAGGAATGACATTCTACTCGTATATGGTGGAAGACAAATCTCCAAATAGTCCTTCGTACGTTGAGTTCTTAGTACATGTCCATAGACAAATTCAAAACAAAATGGGTTGATGTTGTTTTAACAAACACTAGTTCAGTTATGTTTATGGGTTTGTAGTTAGAATTTACATGGAGACACAGTTGAGTTCGACCCTAAAGAAGCTAAAACGTGGGGATAGTCATCATTGGTTTCACCTATTCCTGGTGAAAACTCGAGTAAAGTTTTGCTAGTATTATTTATGAAAGCGAGCATATACTGATAAAAAGAACGGCTGTGGTGTGGTTCTTGGTAATTGTTACTATTTAGAAGTGTTTTTTGTTTATTAATTTTATAATGAGATAAGATTTACATGTAATGCTGTTCTTTAGTGGGGAAAGTTTCAACTTATTTCTTATATTTATTGATTTTATGTGTGAGTATGTTTGGTTCGAGTTGTATTTTATTGCTAACTAAGTAGTTTTTGTATTAAGTTTCTAACCAAAGTGCAAAACCAGTATAGCCACATACGACACTACACATCATTGACTAAAAGGTCCATAGATATATGCATATATTACAGCCACATAATACTCTAGATAAGAGTCGTTTGCTAAGGACAGTGACTCGTGAAGTAAAATACATTTCATATTAGTCTATCACCTTTTTTATACATTCTGTCTTCTAGTCTTCGCATGACAAGGATGGATGTCAGTTGACCTGGACTTTTCATAATAATAAATTAATTAGAGGCTATTTTCATATAGATACTAATGTTAAACTTTTGATTTACAATTCGAAATGCCCTTCTTATAGATACTATTATGGATTAATGGTCTCTACTTTAAAACAACAAACGTGATTTGCACAAACTTAGTTTTGATTTGTACATAACATTTTATGCTTTGTATATGTGTTACGTTGTGCTTATTCTCCTTTGTATCTTGTTATGCGTAAATGGAAAGTAACTATGTGCAAATCTAGAGTATATGTGTGTGCAGATTACCTCAAAGTAAACCAAACAAGTTTCAAGGTGAATTAGACTTAAACCGGGTATAGCCTTTCATTTCTAGGAGTTTTGTGTGGCTACTTTAGGGATTGTTTGTACCTAGCTTGTTACATATGATATACTAATAAACTTATATAAGCTCATGTATGAAACATTCTAAACCATTGAATTTGTTTTGTCTTTGTTTTAGACGACAATGTTTTATAACCTGGGTTGATCCGGGAACAGGTCCGGATATGACTGTTGTTTGCTTGTTTATGAACCAGCGGTTCTTTTGTTGACTTGGGTAATACCTTTTTTTTTTTTTTTTTTTTTTTTTTTTTTTTTTTTTTTTTTTTAAAGTTTGGGACCTCCAGTTTTGTTTGAAAGTATGGGTATTGAATTTCTAATGTTTTAGAACTGGAGCTTTTTTAGGGTTGTTTGGGTATGTTTAAGGGTGTTTTTGGAGGGTTGTTTGGTTAGCTTTAAAAGCTTTTTGCAGCTGTAGGAATTGAATTTCCATGTTCAAAAGCTAACATTTTTTTTGTTGCATAAAACTGGTTCCATACGATGGTTCAACGAGCGACTCGTCGGGACGATCAAAAACCGGTTTTTAAAATAATGCAAAAGGTTATAAAGATGTTGGCTTTTGAACGCCATTGGTCAAACTTATTACTCCCTTGCCATCATGGTAATTTTTTTTCTTGCGGATTAATTGTTACGAGTACTCTAATAGTGATTCATAATATGCAAATGGTTTGATGTTAACACTGATTGCATAAATAAAAAACGATTGATATGATATATGTAATAAATTGCATAGACACATGAAAAATCATGATTTTGAACCTTTAATTCATCATTTTTTCTTGTGTGTTTGGTTCATAGCTAAATTCACAACTTGATAATTAGTGACCCGTAACACGTAAGGGTCCAACCAGTCAAAAGGGTTTTTTTTTTTTTTTTTTTTTTTTTTTTTTTTTTTTTTTTTGCGGTTGAAAAATACTGAGTGGATTTATTGACAAATTTTATTTTGTAATGGTTTTTGTGACATTTGCCCGTTCTTTTATGTTGCTGAATTATATATAATTATACATAAATACTTTTGTTGATGTCTTGGGAAATATTTTGGTTATAGCATCATCTAGAGAATTGTGTGGGCATATTATGAATGGGAAATAAAGTTTATACTTTGGTTGAACCTACTAGGGATCTTCGAAAAATCACGTCTAGCATTCATGGTTAGCTTCTTTATTAATTATGGCCATATATATTGTGAATATTTGTATGATGTATGTATAATTATCAAGTTTATTTGTTGCTCAGGTGCATGAGTAGACAGTGATAGTATGCACATATTAGATGCATTCAAGAGTGCGGGCGAGTTTCTAAAAGAAAATCCTTTTATTTAAGTTGTAAAGCTCAACAAGTTATAAGGCTCAATAAGCCAAACCAATTGAAACGAGTTTTTGAAAATGAGTAAGGCTTATAGTCAGTCAAAATTACTTAAATAACGGATTAACATGCAAAAGATTAAAATATATGTGAATTTAATTTGACGTATGTTGATATGATTTTATAATAATAAGCTTCAACACCAATTAATTCGCCAAACAGCTTTACAAAAATATAAACTTCAACTTTAAACTTATAATATAAGCTATAGTTACAACTCCGGCCTTAGCTACTCCTTCAACTCATTTCGCCAAACATACTCATAGCCACATACGACCCTACACATCATTGACTAAAAGGACAATATATAGTCTAGATAAGAGTAAGGAGTAAGGACATTGACTACCGAAGTAAAATGCACTTCATATTAGTCTATCACTTTTGTATATATTCTAATGCACTTCATAATAGTCTATCACTTTTGTATATATTCTATGTTTCTATTTTTGTATAACAACTATAGATAAAAGGACCTTGTATATATGCATTATACGAACTCATAATACTCTAGATAAGAGTAAGGAGTAACGACATTGACTACTGAAGTAAAATGCACTTCATATTAGTCTATCACTTTTTGTATACATTCTATCTTTCTAGTCTTTGCATAACAACGATGGATAAAAGGACCTTATATATATGCATATTACGACCACATAATACTCTAGATAAGAGAAGACGGAAGTAAAATGCACTTCATATTAGTCTATCACTTTTTGTATACATCCTATCTTTCTAGTCTTTGCATAACAATGATGGATAAAAGGACCTTATATATATGCATATTACGACCACATAATACTCTAGATAAGAGTAAGGAGTAAGGACATTGGATATGTATGTAAAATGCACTTCATATTAGTCTATCACTTTTTGTACGTTCTATCTTTCTAGTCTTTGCATAACAACGATGGATGTGAGTTATTGTTGACCTTGACTCTTCATAATAATAGATAAATGAGAGGCTATTTTTTCCTATATTGATGGTAAACTTTCAATACAATTCGTAATGACCTTCTTATAGTTACAATTATTGATTAATGGTCTCAAGTTTGAAATAACAAACGTGATTTGCACAAACTTAGTTTTGATTTGTACATTTATGCTTTGTGTATGTGTTACGTTCTGATTATTCTCCTTGTATCTTGTTATGTGTCAATCTAAAGTATATATGTGCAAATCTAAAGACTAAAGTATATGTGTGTGCAAATCTAAAGACTAAAGTATATGTGTGTTCAGATCACCTCACATTAAAGCAAACAAGTTGGATGGCCGAGACCCCCTTAAATAACGCATGACAAATTATAATGTTATTCAAACTCAACTGCAATTATGTATATTTTATATATAATAATGTCCATTAGTTCACTACAAGGATAATGGGTTATAGTAATGACATGTCGTCGCTAAAGTATTTATTAAATAAGTAATAAACTTATTTGATAAATTAAAATTAATAAATGATAAAACTAAATAACCAATAATCACTTTTAGCGACAAAACAAGTCGCCGCTAAAAGTATTTATTAAATAAAAAGAAATGATAAAAACTTTTAGTGGCATGCATCATTTCCCGATCGGTAAGGCTGTTGCCTACATTTTTCCCAGATTTTTCATGACCAAATTTTTAGTTTTTTCTTTCCAAAAACGTACTAATCCCATTTGAAAGTTCAAATTTCAAAAAAAAAAAAAAAAAAAAAAAAAAAAAAAAAAACCATTGGTAGTCGTCACAATAAAAATACGAATATAAGTTCAACAAAGAAAATAGTTCAAAGTTCACAGTACATCCCTACTCACTTACATCTTCTCCATCCTCTTCATCATCTAGAATCTCAAAGGGATTGAGTGGTCGAGACACGGGGATATCAATGTTCCCGGCTTGTAACTTATCTATAATTGCCCCATCAGTTGGGAGGGAAAACAAAAAAATAGCTCTTCAACGGAAGTGATATGTGACTTTATTTATGGTCAATATTGTGACAAATCATATAACTTATTTTTTATATTTTAACAATTGATAAGAAAATGTTGAAGGACTATATAATGAAAATCTATTTACAGATTTGCATCAAACAGGAAAAAAAAAAAAAAAAAAAAAAAAAAAAAAAAAAAAAAAAAAAAAGGTATCTGATTATGTACATGTTATTTACTTCTATAAGAATTTTAACATCAAAATAGATGAGCTCTTTTAAGCCCTTTTTTTATTTTTTATTTTATTGTTTCTCTTTCACACATTCTGGATCATTTTGATCAATGCTTTTACTGGAACTGATTTGAAAACAAAAATACAATACTTGTTTACAAAGCGATTAAAGTTGTACTATAGAGTTAAAGTATTCTCCAAATGGGACATTAATTTCTCAAGTAAAACAATCTTTGTGGAATAATATGACACCACCTAAAATTTAATTTCTAAGAATTGGAAAATAATTTATGAGAAAAGGGTAGCTCAAGTATAAATAGAGACATACGAACCTATACTTTATAGAAAAAAAAAACATGCAAAAGCAAGAAATGGCTTCTTCAAAGTTCTTACCTTTATCTCTAGCTCTACTACTCATTGCTCTCCCATTTGTACCAAACTTTACTTCTGCTTCTTTGGAGGAAGCAAATGCTCTTCTAAAATGGAAAGCAAGCCTTAAAATCCCAAACAACTCCCAAATTGTATCTTCTTGGACACCCCTTCCAACGAATGCTAGTGCACCCGCTCCATGCCCTTCCTGGTTTGGAATTGCCTGCAACGATGATGGGAACATTAACAAGTTGAACCTCTCGATGTCTGAATTAAAAGGTACGCTTCACCAGTTCCCGTTCCCTATTCTAGGTAACCTTACCCATTTTGATCTTAGTGTAAACAGCTTCTTTGGTCCCATACCACCAGAAATCGGATTCCTGTCAAAACTTGTCTATCTTAATTTTTCAACCAATCAGTTTTCTGGTGTAATTCCACCTACCATTGGTAAACTAAGCCAGTTAACTGTTTTGCATTTTTACAAAAACAATTTAACTGGTTCAATCCCTTCATCGTTGGGTGATTTGGAGTCTTTGAATAACCTTTATCTGTACAAAAATCAGCTCTCTGGACCCATTCCAAATGAATTAGGGAATTTGAAGTCTCTCACTGAATTATCTTTGAGCCGAAATCAACTCAATGGTTCAATTCCATCATCGTTGGGTGATTTGACGTCTTTGAATAACCTTTATCTGTACAGAAATCAACTCTCTGGACCCATTCCAATTGAATTAGGGAATATGAAGTCTCTAACTGATTTAGAATTGAGCTATAATCAACTCAATGGTTCAATTCCTTCATCGTTGGGTGATTTGAAGTCTTTGAATCTCCTTTATCTCAGCTCAAATCAACTCTCTGGACCCATTCCAATTGAATTGGGGAATATGAAGTCTCTAACTGATTTAGAATTGAGCTATAATCAACTCAATGGTTCAATTCCTTCATCGTTGGGTGATTTGAAGTCTTTGAATCTCCTTTATTTGGGGCAAAATCAACTATCTGGGCCCATTCCTATTGAATTGTGGAATATGAAATCTCTAACTGTTTTAGATTTGAGCGAAAATCAACTCAATGGTTCAATTCCTTCATCTTTGGGTGATTTGAAGTCTTTGAATCTCCTTTATCTGAACTCAAATCAACTCTCTGGACCCATTCCAATTGAATTAGGGAATATGAAGTATCTCACTGATATAGATTTGAGCTATAATCAACTCAATGGTTCAATTCCTTCACCGTTAGAAAACCTGATAAGCCTTCAGAGACTGTCTATCAGTGTCAACAATTTATCCGGTCCTATACCACAAGGAATTGGAAGTCTACAATTGCTTTCGCTACTGATATTCAGTAATCAGTTGTCTGGCCAATTGCCTGATGATTTGTGCCAAGGGGGAAAGCTTCAACATTTATCTGTATTTGATAATCAACTCTCTGGTCCTATACCGAGAGGTCTACGGAATTGCCCCAACTTAATAAGAGCAAGCTTTCAATTTAATCAATTTCGTGGAGATATATCGAAAAGTTTTGGTGTCTACCCAAGCTTAAATTTCATTGATGTCAGTCATAATAAATTTCATGGGCAACTATCTCAAAACTGGGGTAAATGCGAAAAATTGACTACATTAAAGATGGGAAATAACAACATCAGCGGTAGCATACCACTGGAGTTTGGAAATTCAATTCAAATGCTTGATCTTTCTTCTAATCATTTGGTTGGTCAGATTCCAAAGGGGTTTGGGGAGCTGAAAAGTTTGTTAACTTTAAACATTAGTGATAACAACCTTTCGGGTGTTATACCTCAAGAGCTTGGATCCCTTCATGGCCTCCTTACTCTTGACCTATCAAAAAATAAGTTAAATGGGTCATTACAAAGATATATTGGTGATTGGGTACAAATCAGTCGCATATATCTAAGTAATAACAAGCTTAGCGGAAAGATCCCATCAGAGATCAGTAAATTAAGTCAACTCAATGTCCTTGATTTATCTTGGAATTCACTCACAAAAGAGATACCATCAGAAATTGGAAGTTTAGAAAGTTTGGTGATGATGAATCTTTCTCACAATAAGCTATCTGGTTCTATTCCTAATGGTTTCAGTAACTTGCCAAGAGGGATTGATATCGACTTGTCTTACAATGAGCTCACAGGTCCAGTTCCCCCTTATGCTGTCTTTCAAAATATGTCTGGAGAAGCATTACAAGGGAATGATGGTCTGTGTGGAAATGTTACAGGTTTGAAACTTTGTGAAAGTCAAAAGATTATGAAGAAAAATAATCATTTTCATCATAAGCTCATCCTTGTAACAACGGTCCCACTTTTTGCGGCTCTATTACTTGGTTTGTTCATGTGTGGCCTCATTGATCATCGACGTAGAAAGAGAACTTCTCAACAGAAACCATCAGGCGAAGAAGGTGGCAAATTTTTCTCAATAACCAGTTTTGATGGACAGGCGATGTATGATGAAATCATCAAGGCAACAAATGATTTTGATGATGCATATTGTATTGGGATCGGAGGATATGGTACTGTGTATAAAGTTGTGTTACAACCCAACAATTTAGTAGCTGTGAAGAAACTTCGTTCATCATCTGAGAGTGACGATCATATAGGCTTCCTAAATGAGGTTCGAGCATTAACAAACATAAGGCACAGAAACATAGTTAAACTCTATGGATATTGCTCCCATGCTCGTCACTCATTTTTGATTTACGAATATCTTGAGAAGGGAAGTCTAAAATCACTCTTAAGTAGCGATATCACAGCAAAGGAACTGGATTGGCTGAAAAGGGTAAGAATTGTTAGGGCTGTAGCGAATGGTTTGGCTTATATGCACCATGATTGCACACCACCAATAATTCATAGAGACATTTCTGGAGCTAATATCCTTCTGAATTCTGATTATGAGGCACATATCTCGGATTTTGGAACAGCAAAGCTTCTAAAGCTGGATTCATCCAATTGGACTGCGGTTGTAGGCACCTATGGCTATATTGCACCAGGTAACTGCCATGTATTTTAAATTTATCTATACGTACGTCTTCTCAAGTTTCAGATTTATCTATGTTACATATATTCTCATATTTCCTTCCATGTAGAGCTTGCTTATACGATGGTGGCGACAGAGAAATGCGATGTGTACAGTTTTGGAGTTGTTGCACTGGAAGTGATTCTGGGAAAGCATCCTGGAGAACTTATATCATGTCTACCAACAATGTCGACTGATGATCTATTGCTGGCCAATGTAGGAGATAGACGGATTCCGCGACCATCACCTCTAGTTGAGAAACTAGCTCATATAATTTTGAATGTCACACTGGCATGTTTGAACGTGAACCCACAGGAAAGGCCAACAATGCGCCAAGTCAAAGATATATTGTCTGTGGATGATCGGCTTTGGATGAAGATGCGTGTATCGGTAACTTGATGCTAGCTTGATCGATTTCGTATGATGTCTAGTCATAAGTTATAAAGTTTAAGAAACTTTTTATGTTTTTTTGTTGTTCTGAATTATGTTGTAGATTGTTATTAAATAAGAAAATAATTTATATCAATGAAGATTGCTACCTTTCTAGACTAATATAATTACGTGTATTATGGATCTTTTTGGTAATTTCTTTAAATTATTCCAGTTTTGTAATTAAAATTTACCAATGGGAAATTTGTATCAGTTAGAATTTATTCTTACTCATATCAAGAAATATAGTTACCAGTGAGTGCACACAAAAGATATTCAAAGACGTCAAATCACCCAAAAATGGAAGTCTGTTAATTTGTCAAAAAAGATAGCATAGACTTGAGAAGAAAGTTTGCTAAAGGAAATTTGCCAAAAAAGAAGACCGTGGAAGTCTGTTAATTTGTCAAAAAAGATGACCTAAGGTATGGAGTAACTAATGTACTGCTGTTTTCCGATAGGGAAAATGGTGAATAAGGTTGCAAGAAGGCTTGTACGAATATCAACAGCAGAGGGAAATGACAGGGAAACTGGAATGCTGACTATAACTTCACACTTCGAGACGTACAATTGGATGATTTAGTTGAAATTGGCTATCCAAAAACGTACGAGTCTTGGTGTCTCTAACTATTGATAGGGTATCTAATTTCTCCTTGATGTGCTAAGTGAAAACGATAGAGGTGGCAACATGGGCGGGTCGATTGGGTTTAGTAACGGGTCAAAACGGTTAACTTCTTGGTACGGGTCCAATTGGTTTGCCAGAAACACCTTTGGTCCAAAATTTCATTAAATCTTATTAGAAATAATCAGTGTGACACATATGATAACAAAATACATATTCTTATCAACCAATGTTATTGAATAAATTGTACACTATGTGAAAGCTTCAACTCTTTTTGACCCGTTTCCTTTAGCTAACTTTTTTATTTTACTCGTTTGACCCATCAGAGATGAAACATATCCCACATTGACTCATTCATACCTAAATGGTCAGAATTTGCACAAAGATTACATATAAATAGGATAAAAATAAGCAGCTAACAAATAAGCATAACTACCTTATGTGACCCACTACTTTTCTACTGTAGGAAATGAAATCATGCATGCATGGGACAATACTAAACTAAGAATATGGTATAAACTTGCAGATTATTTTCTCCTACCAGTAATGGTCATATGACCACTTCTTCAAGAATAAAAGAAATGGTAGTAGTTCGCATGCTTCTGCCTTTTGGAGACCCGGAACGTATCACACACTAATACAAAACTGTAAAATAAAAATCCAACCTATGAATTGATCTAGAAAAGCTTGTTACGCATTCACCATGATTGAGCATACACAAACAAATAAATATCTGAATACTTTTCAAACTAACATACAAGAAGATTGATCTGATACATATACAAAATCGCAGGGACATATGATTGGGCTTAAACAAACACTATCTAAATCGTTGAATTCGTTTTGTCTTTCTTTAAGAGGGCAATGCTATATAACCCGGGTTGAACCGGGAACATGGCCGGTTATGACTGTTGTTTGCTTGTTTATGTAACGGTTGTTCTTTTGTTGACCCGGGTCGACCCATTTTGGTAAATCCAGCTGGGTCATACCTTTCGTTTTTTTAAAGTTTTGGACCTATAGTTTTGTTATAATGTATGGGTTTGGTAGTGAATTTCTAATGTTTAAAACTGGTTAGAAACTGTCCTTTTATAGGAGCTGTTTGGAGCTTTTTAGGGGCGTTTGGGTATGTTTAGGGGTGTTTTTGTAGCTGTAGGAATTGACATGTCAACGGGTTTTGTTCGTGTTAGGAGCTCAAGGAGTACCTCTCCGTAGCTATATACGTCACTATTTACAAGAAACTTTACGAGTTAAGTCATGTTCTAGCAGAATGTTGCTAGACTTGAAGTCTCTGTGTATGACTCTTGGGCTTTAATCTTCATGCAAGTAAGTTAAACCCTCTAGCCGCACCCAAAGCTATTTTCAAGCGGGCCCCCCAATCCAGTGGTGCAACTTCCTCATCAATCCCTAACAAAAAATAAATAAATAAATAAAAATAAATAAAAAAAATAAAAAAACGCAAAATTAGCTAACTTTTGCAAGTCAAACATTTGACTTTGGAAAGTCAAGCATTTCATACCGTGAAGGTGAGATTCAATGCTTCCATTTGACTTTTGAAAGTCAAACATTTCAATCCCTAACCATCCAAATTGTCACATGAAATAAAACCATCTTCATAAACAAAAAAGTAAAGCACAAAAAAGCCAACATTTGACTTTGGAAAGTCGAGCATTTCATACCGTGAAGGTGAGATTCAACGCTTCCATTTGGGATTAGCTCATAAACCAAACACCGATTTCTTTCTACTGTACAAATGCCAAGCAGCCGAACCAACTTTCTATGGTGCAAGCGGCTAAGCATCTCAACTTCAGCCAGGAATTCCCGCCCCCCTTGTTTATCATCACACTTAAGTACCTTGACAGCAACTTTAGTCCCATCTTCAAGGGTCCCACTATAAACCCGCCCAAACCCACCCTCACCTAAAACACCCAACTCATTAAAATTATCAGTTGCTTTTTCCATATCACTTGAACTAAACGTCTTTGCAGATCCTTTATAAGCTATATTAGACCGGAATGATAATGAAGCTGACTCGGGCCCACTTCCTATCGTTGATCCACCAACCCCTGATGATTTTGTGACGGATAGTAAAGTAGCTGGTGGAGTGTGTCCTCATTGGGCCCCTTCCCTACGTTTAACCAATAGAACCCAAGCAGCAACAGAGACTAGAAACACAGCTACAACTGCTGATAAAACCAGGGTTTTAAAACCCGGTTGACCCGGCCGGTTGAACCGTGAACCGGTCGGATGACAGGAAGGCGGTTTTGAAAGAAAAACCCGGTTGAACCCCCTGTTAAACCGGTTGAACCGTAACCCGTTGGCTCGACCAGGTCAATTAGAAAAACCAGTTTTTAAAACATTGGATAAAACTATTATGGAAATTATGCTTTATGTCCCTACCGTTGTTTCCGTGACCATACGGTCCACCATTACCGTTGCGTGATGATGGCATAGGTGGCAATGGAGGAAGACCTGTTAACACCAAAATGATTGTGATTAGAGTTAATTACAATAGTCCTTGTGGTTTGTCAGGTATAAGAGATTTCGTCCCTAAACTTTAATTCACGGATCCTCTCCTTGTGGTTCTGACCAAAACCCGTAACGGGTTTGATCCTTTGACCAATATTTCCATTTGTTTGACTGGGAAACCCATGCTCATACAAGTAAAAGGACAAAATTGTGCTATTTTTATTTAAAAAACAAATCATAAAACCCCTCTTTGAAAGTTATGGTGGTGGTTTTAGAGATAGTGGTTAAATTGTTTTATTTTTAAATCTTTTATTAAGAAATGCATCTCTCTTTTGCTGATACCAAAAATTTTGATAGCAATTTACTGATGGACATTTTATTAGATGAAGAAGATTATGATGTTTGAAAAGTCAAACTAAAAAAACAATTCATATGCGGCAATAAACTGTTATAAATATTTAAATACGATTAAAGGCATTTTAAATGTTAAAGTCAGTTGTAGTGAACTAGTGATTATGATATACTAGTATAAAAAGTAGGTCGTGTTGGGATAGTGTTGATTGTAAATGTGAAATTATAATGATATAAAATATAAATAATGTGTTTTGCTTTTTGTTATAATGTGGTATGTGATTTGTTGAAGAATAAAAGGGAGGAAGTTGGTGTTTGTTGATGAAGATGGGGTAATTTTGTCATTCATCTCATTTAACATGCCTACGGTCAAACAAATGGAAATATTGGTCAAGGGATCAAACCTGTCACGGGTCAAAACCACAGGGAGAAGATCCGAGGAAAAAAGTTTAGTGACTAAATTTATTATACCCGACAAACCACATGGTCCATTTAAGTAAGTAACTTTTATCATTATAAGCAAAAAAAAATTATGTTTGACTTTCGAGGTCAAACATATTGATCCTAAAAGTAGGGGTGTCAGTAGGGTCGGGCCCGAACCCGATAAGGCTTATCGGGTCGGATTAAATCGGGTTAAAAAATCTTGTCGGTGGTTTTGACCCAAACCCAATAACCCGATAGTGTTATCTGGTCGAGTTCAGGTTAGATAATTAAATGTTATCGGGTTATCGGGTCAACCCCGATAAGACCTGAAAAGATGCTAGTCATCATTGCTGTCATATAGCCTAAGAAATGGTGACTACTGTGTAAACTTTTTTTGTAAAAGTGTGTAAAAGATGCTACTCATTTTTAATTACTTTACATTTTAGTCTATATAATGTGTAAAACTTTTTGGTGACTAAATCTTTTTTTTCATGCAAGTTGTATGCAAAAAGATGCTAGTCATTGGTGCTAACTGTTGTAAAACTTTTATTTGTAAGAGTCATATTTGATTATTAGTGCTAACTGTTGTAACTTTGGTTTATGCTAGTTTTAGTCTATTTGATTCAAATGTACTCGTAGTTGACTGCTAACTCTTGTAAAACTCGTATTTGACTCGTAAGAAATGACGAGCTATTAAAAAAATGAAGATATTATCGTAAAACTTTTAAGGTTCATAATGAATTTGTACATGATAAAATTGAAGTGCTTAGCAGGTTTTAGTAATTTGCTATGGTTAATATTAGATGGGAGGGCCGAGATAAAAAAGATTTTTTTTTAACACATAAAATTGCAAATAATTACACTAACGGACTTAGGCCTAGGGAGGCCGGGACCCTTCCCGGTCCTCATGTAGCTCCACCTATGGTTAATAACAAACTGGTCCAAACAAACAGAAGATGGAATTATTACTTTGTACCCAGTAACCCAAACCAACCGACCCGACATAACCCGACCCGAATATCACCCGAACCCGATAACCCGATTCCTTACGGATCGGGTTGCGGGTGAGTTTTAAAAAATCATAACCCGACTCAACCCGACCCGACAAGAGCCAATAAAACTCCTACCTAGAAGTATGGTAGATGTGACAGTTTTACTTATTCATGGGTCGAGCTTGTTGAGGTTACTTAAAAAGCCTGTTTAAACCCAAACCCAATAGTGAATAATTGGGCCCTTTTCAACCTTATCCCATTACAATGTTAGTTTCTACCCGTTTACTTATTAATGTGTCGACTTCTCAACTTGCGTTGTATTTTATACATTTTGTCAAAAATCAGAAAACAGAAATGGGTCAAATGGACAAGGAAGTGTGTTAGAGTCAACCCGGGCTGTTTCGTCCAGCATTGAAAAAAGGCTCGTTTTGAATTGTTGCCCAAACCCTCCTGGCTCGGCCATTAACTCGATCTCTTAATATAGAGGCACTGGGATACTTCACGAACAAAACTTCATAATCGCCAAAAAGAGAGTTCTTAATAGTCACTTGTTTCAGCCATAATCTTTGAGTAGTTACATACGCGGTTAAGTTTTCAAATTTTTCATTAAGCGGGTACCAAGTTAATAACAACTGTTTTTTCTGAATTTTGGTTGTCTTCGTTTGCTCCCATGATTCGAACTAGACTTGATTTCATGAAAAGTCCGCCAGCCATTTCAAAGGCCAACTTGCATTGGCAAAACACACTTGCATGGTGTACCAGGTGGGGTGTTCGTTAACGACTCCACTCACATTATGTAAAAGTCAATTTGTATGGATTTGCTAAGAGTTGGTGTTCCAAAAAAGTGCACGAATCTTGGTGTCTCTAACTATTCATAGGGTATCTAATTTCTCGTTGTTGTGCTTAGTGAAAAAAGATAGAGGTGGCAACATGGTATGGGTCTAATTGATTTGCCATAAACACCTTTGGTGCAAAATTTCATTAAATCTTATTAGAAATAATCAGTGTGACACGTATGATAACAAAATACATATTCTTATCAACCAATGTTATTGAATAAATTGTACACTATGTGAAACCTTCAACCCCTTTTGACCCATTTTCTTTAGCTAACTTTTTTTATTTTACTCGTTTGACTCATCAGAGATGAAACATAGACTCATTCGTATCAAATGGGTCAGAATTTCCACGGATATAACGCTATATGGGAATGTATTTCAAAAATAAACTATAGACGGCAAAGAAGACCCTTGTTTTGTATTAGTGAAACTTTTGATTGTGACCACTTGTTTGTATTAGTGAAACTTGTTTTGTTAGATTCTTTCTTCTCCGGTCTATGCCATCTTTTTTGGCAAATTAACAAATTAAAAACATGCCAAATAATCAATTTCGATGTTATATCACAGGTATATTTGGTGAAAATAGCAGCTGTTCGCAATTTTTTTTATAAAAGTGTGCGGTAAGATAGTTGCAATGAAATTTTAGTGTGTAAGAAAAGATGTTAAATGTAAAAAAGTTTAAAACGAATGGTTTTAAGAACACATGTAGTTACATGTTATCGTTCTAGGTCTATTTTTCTACTTTCGTACCAGGATCTGTACAAAGCACATAGTTTCACACATTCTGGATCAATTTCACACATTCGAATCCGAGCCGGCCCCGGTTTTCATCCGGCCATTACTCCAGCGAATTCTAATCGTGTAGAGGCGGTACAGTTTTCCGGGCGGACGCCGTTAAAAATCCCCACTGCGCCAGCGTAGACCCGGTTAAGACAACATAGTCGGGGTATGTGGTGGATGAGGGCCTACCATGTGGTGGGTGCGACTCTAATCCAAAAAATGAAAGTCACCATTAAAAAAAATAATAAAAAAAAATAAACAATAAAAAAATTGATTAACGCTTTTGCTGGAACTAAATGGAAAACGACAAATAGAATACTTGTTTACAAAGCGATAAAGTTGTACTACACAGTTAAAGTATTCTACAAAAGAGACATTAATCTATACATCCTATTAAAGAATATTTTTTTACCTGATGTCATAATATTGTCAATTTGAATACGTGCGTGTCATAATATGAAATTTCAATTGGTGATGTCATAAATAAATATATATATATATAGGAAACATGAAAAGTTGTTATCACGATTTTAGTTTTGAATAAATTGAATATTCTCTCCTGCCCTTATGCTTTTTAACTTCTTATTCACAATCTTCCATTTTTCAAACTTAATACCTGGCCTTGAGATGGTCAGAGATATATGTGAGCATATAATCTCGACATTGCTCCGGTTTATAGATTCAAAAGAAGAAGGACCAAAGTTGCTCGTTGAAAAGATAGTAACCGAAAGTTGGTTATGTTAGTTAGTTAGTTATTTTAGTTGTTAGTTATGGCGGTTACAGAACCGAACCATTGTGTTGTTTGGGTGATAACCATTCGAACAAACACATCTTTTAGTGAACATACACGAAGGTTCATGACAACCTTTCGTATAGTATAAATATGTATTTACATGTAAGAGAAATTTGGTTAGACGATTAATAAAGTTATCTAGTTTTTACTTTGCAATTTCATATCGACTCACTCTTATTTGGGACCAACATTTGGCATCAAGAGCCTCACGCTCGTTACACTTTCAAAACAGATCCATACTAGCGAGAACAAAAGGAAACCAAGAAGAAAAACACGCTGAAACTCTTGTTTCAGAAGAAGAAGACGCAACGTATACATTCTCATACGCTGCCTGGATAACTTTGAACGCAAGGAAAGTAGTGCACGACCGTACTTGTGTAGGAATTGCAATCGAGAAGGCACCAAACGAAGTGGTGACTTGTTAGTTTTGGGTGTGTGATTCTGCGTAAACAAATATACAACGTTTGTTTACAAACGTCTTTTTTGACAACCAACAATCATAAAACAAAACGTAGGCCTAGTTGTTGTTATCTATCGCAACAAATTTTTGAGTAGAAGACATCGTAAGAAAGATAGAAGATCTACGCTTGCAAACGCAAATGTTTGGACAGAAGGTGATCCGTTGCTTGGGATTTAGAAAAGGTACTGATAGAAGAAGAGAAACAATCAAGGATTGTTTACGAATACGCTCCAATACAAGGGATGACAACAGGAACAAACTTGATCACTTGTTCATAGGGAATACCGTCGAGTATTCTCGTAGGTTGTTGTGTAGATACGGTGTGGAATAAAGAAGAAGAGTATTTTGGAACGCGGACAAGCAACAAAGGGAACAAAGTTTTTAGCAACTCGCTGACTTTGTTGAGATTACTACCGTCAAGTAGTAAGAAGAAGAAAATAAGCAATACACTTATTTTGATTAAAATACCGAGGGTATTTTTGGCTTTGTGTTCATACGAATTTGGAAACAAAACAACAAGGACTTGCGAGTTCTGGGTAAATAAACAGCCGAGACAAAATAAAGTCTAGGGCACGAATTGTTTCAAATCAACAAAAAGAAGAAGGAACAACATGGTACGAAGTGGTTTATAGGAAAAGGCAAGTCGAGAACATCAAAGAAAGGGTGTACCGTTTGTCTTTGGAGAACGAGGGACAAAGAAAAGCAATAGTTGGTATATTCAAGTACCGACAAGAAGGGAATACACGCGTGACTAACACAACAAGGTCACAACAAATCTTAAATTTTCGGATTTCATTTCATACTTATAGTATAGATACTTACTTTATACTATTAGAAATCCATAGAATTTTATATTAGGATTCCCGGATAACTATTTCTGTTCCTGTAGTATTAAGTGAAACCACATTAGTTAAATTCCCATATGATTCGAAAGTGAAGATCATAAACAGCATTAAGATTTCGGTTGAAGATACAACTAGCACAACATTGAAACCCGGAACACCTATTGCACAATACCAAAGCCCTAAACTCAAAACCACAAATTACACAGTTTGGGCAATACAAATTAAGGTTATACTAGAAGCACATGGGTTATGGGAAACAATAGAACCTAAGGAAAACACGCAACTAGATGATAAGAAGGATAAGGCAACAACTGCCCTCCTATATCAAGCGTTGACCGAAGATGTGATTTTACAAGTAGCAAGTTGTAAGACGGCAAAGGAATTATGGGAATCATTGAAGAAGAGACACATTGGAGAAGAAAAAGTGCAACAAGCACGGTTACAATCATTGATGATTGGATTTGAGACCCTTCAGATGAAGGAAGATGAAACGGTGGATGCATTTACAGCCAAATTGAACGGCTACGCCACGAAGGCAAAATAATTAGGAAAGACTTTGGATGAATCATTTTTAGTACGAAAACTATTAGACTCCACACCAGATAGGTTCATTCAGATAGTAGCATCCATAGAACAGACGAATGATCTCGATGACATTATGTTAGATGAGGTCGTAGGAAAACTTAAGGCATTCGAGGAAAGGATAAAACTCCGAAAGGGAGGACAAGTAGAAAGTCAGGATAATTTATTATTCGCACAAGGTGAACACTCTAAGAGAGGAAGACGTTTTCACAAACGCGGTGGTAGATCGAACTACTCACGAGGAAACTGGAAGAATAAGGGAAATAAAGGCAACTCGAATGAAGGAAACTCATCTCACAAAGATAAATCAAATAATGATAGACAAGGGTGGGATACGAGTAAGATAAAGTGCTACAACTGTGGAAAACTAGGACACATGAGAAATACCTGTAGAAAACCATCAACAAATCAGGAACAGTCAAACCTTATCTTAGAAGACGAAGAACCATCACTTGTGACAACTGGCAAAATAGGGAGCCGTTTTATAAAACCCGCATTACATTGAAATTATAAATTTGGAATTTTTTAAAGTTTATTGTGACGAGATATTTTATGAACGTTGGTACTTGATTTTTAATCGTACGATGTTTATGAGATTTGGTTATTTATTTATGGTTTGGTTGATTCGGTCGTGATGATTTATTTTATGATCGTTACTTTGGCACTACATTGACTCCGACACTAGATTAACCTAATGAATTTTAATCTTTTACTTAACGGTAGCGATTCACCGTTAAATAAACATTATGTCTTTCATACGTATCTATATGTTTCGGGAAATATTGTTGGGAAAATCATTTATGACGTGCACGAATATGTTTGACGAAAATTTAATACTTTTATGAACGAGTAATCGTGTTACGGGAAAACCGATTAAAAAGAGTTCACTAAATATTAAAGTTATTGTGGCTAGTTTTTGAAAAGTGAAACTTGAGGGACCAATGTGCAAATTTCAGGTATAATACCCACACCCTAACCCTAACCCTTTCATAATTATCATCACCACACCTCCCCTCTTCTCCCTCTTGTCGCCGCCGACTGCACACCCCAACACCATCACCACCGCCGTTTTCCAAGCAACACCACCATCACCAAAATACTCACCATCATCTCCTTGTTCTTGTGGTGTGAAACACGCGCCCCTCCCCTTCGTTTTTATTGTTACCGCCGCACTCCACACCACACGCCACCACACCATCATTTCTCTTGGTTTTCATTCGATTTAAAGGTGAGAAATCGTGAGTTTTGTGTCGGGTTTGACTATTTTGAGTTGAACCCAAATTGAATCTTGATATATTGTGAGTTAAAAATCGAGATGAAAACGGGTTTTGATATAAAGACGGGTTTGGTATCCATGGAGGTCGACTTTTGCTTGTTTTGGTGCTCGGATCGGATTTTTGGATGCGTTTGGTTTGGGTTGTGGCTCGTATTGAGCTCGACCGAGACCCAAGGTCTCGGTGTGATCACTCCTCGACTCGATTGAGAGTCTTGGAGGTGTTGTGGTTCTATTATTTTTTGATTCTTGGTGATTGGTAAATTGCTAGTTGATGTTTTGGTCACTTGGTTGCTTTCGACTTGTTATTGTGTTGTTTTGATTCTCGGCCGACACCCCCCCTTCGCGGGCTGTTTTGGTCGAAGGGCTCTTTAGAGCTAGCCGAGACCAAAAGGTCTCGGGTGAGGTTGATTCTTATGGTTTGTGGTCTCATAGTTGACCCGGGTTTGACTTGGTAGGTCGACCCGTATAATTGGTATATTTGGTTTTGGATAATATTGTGTTAAAATTTCATGTTGTGGCATATGTTGGACCGAAGCTTTGGGCATTGGTTTACTTGTGTTTTGATTTGGAGATGTGTTGACGAGCATGGAATTGGGGACCGATTGTGAGACGGTCAATTAGATGACGGAGATAGGTTAGTTGGGTGCCGTAGTCGGACCCTCATGTTGTAGCACGTGGATATGGGATTGTTTGGACGGAGTTGATATATTTAATTGTGACTTGATTCTTATTATTTTGGACTTGGACTATGAGCCGAGGGTCATGACTCGGACATGTGACCAAATTCTATAACTCGATAAATATTTAAAAGTCGATATTAAAAATAATACTCGTAGTAATATTATTAAGAATATAATCGTTTATATACGTATATAGACGTGTTAAACGTGTATATATATATATATATATATATATATATATATATATATATATATATATATATATATATATATATATATATATATATATATATATATAAATGCGTATATTAATAATAAAACGATCACGAGTAAACGTATAATAATAAAACGATAGTTATTATACTATGTTAATAGTGTAATAAATGTCGGACTATTGTTATAAATAATAACTATATAAATAATGGCGAAATAATAAGTCGGGTAAAGAATAATTAAAAGTGTGATTTTGTTTATAAATTAGAAACTTATCGAGTTATACGAATTGTGGTTCTTTAAAGTCCAAGTGGGCTTTATATTGTGATTTTCGTGTTGTCACGGATATAGGACGATTAATATAAACATTTTATATATCGAGTGACTTATTCTAGATCGAGTTATTTGACGATATAAAATGAGTATATTAATGGGCATCGTATCCCACGACGCCCATACGATGTGGTATATATTTTAGAATAATAAATTACTATATGTCTCGTGGAGTTTGGCCGATTCGACGATATATATAGGGAATTCATTGGACTACGATATATATCCAATAGAAACTTATGTGCAATGTGCTTTAGGTTGGGTATAATTTTGGAACGATATATTACGTAAATAAATATGGGGGATCATCAAATCGACGGATTTAATAAGCTTCGATAATTATTTAAATAATATGTTGGGCTAACATTAGACCTATAGTTGGTATATTATCTCGTTTGTTGTGGCTTTTTAGTTGAGTTGTGTCGACCCTCCACCCGTATGGATACCAAACGCCGAATTTCAAATTAATATGAAGTTAATTCGAGAAATGGATGTTTTTGGAAAGTAAAATGGAATACGTTTGGGAATGGGAATATTTGATTTTGAGGAAATGATTTCTGAACGAGTTTGATATTGTTAGGAAGTGCCGAGTCTGTAGTCGCCGTTACGTGAGTTGTTTGAGATTACTTACGTCTTTCTTCTATCGTTCTTTTGAGGATTTCTGGACTTGAGGTGAGTCATAGCCCCACTTTTACTCTTGAACTTTGTTTTCAATACTTGGGGTGAGAAACGTGCAAATGTTTTATGTGGACTATTATCGCTTTGTTTATTTAAAACTTGCTATGCTTATAGAAATAGGTAGGATCAAGCGAGGCCTAGTCCCGAACTAGGTAAGCTATTGATTTGGTTATTGAGCGAGGCCTAGTCCCGAACTAGGTAAGCTATTGATTTGGTTATTGAGCGAGGCCTAGTCCCGAACTATGTAAGCTATTGATTGGTTGTTGAGCGAGGCCTAGTCCCGAACTAGGTAAGCTATTGATTTGGTTATAGAGCGAGGCCTAGTCCCGAACTAGGTAAGCTATTGATTGGTTGTTGAGCGAGGCTTAGTCCCGAACTAGGTAAGCTATTGAATTGATTATAGAGCGAGGCCTAGACTTGAGCTAGGTAAGCTATTGATTGGATAGATTTGAGCTATAGCGTGCACCTATAGGGTTGATTTGATTTGATTTGGTTGGATTATATTGGTTGGATATTTTGGTTGGATGATTGAGGCCTAGTCTAGCTAGCAAGCGTTTTGCGTATATGTCCACTATATTGAATTATGAATCTAAACCTATGATCTCACCAGCGAAAGCTGACTTTTAGCACGTTTTCTCAGGTAATTAAGTGATGCTCTATGGATGCTTGGGATTGGAGGCTTGGCATTGGCACCGGTTATGGATCTATATTTCTAAAACTCTGATAACTATTGTGGACCTATATTTATTTCTTTTGGGCCTGACTTTGGATGATTTTGGGATAAATGTAAACTTTAAAACCCCGCGTGGTTGTATTTTTATTATGTTTACTTTATCTCGTTCTTTCATGACTTTGAATGGATACCAATCCCCGTAGCACCCCGAAAGCTTGTTGAGTCTTCCGCTGTATCAAATTTTGGGGGTGTTACATCACTATTAATGGCTACATATGAAACTGAAGAAGTTTTATTGAACGAAGGTCAAATACAACCCCAGAAGTATGCTACAACAGATGCTAGCATATGGTATTTAGATAATGGTGCAAGTAACCATATGACCGAAACCAAGAATCATTTTAAAGATATTGACGAAAGCATCACTGGACGCATTCGTTTTGGAGATGGATCGTATGTAGAGATAAAGGGTAGAGGTTCAGTATTGTTAGGATGTAGAAACCAACAACAAAAGATAGTTTCAGACGTTTACTACATTCCAAACCTCAAGAGCAACATACTTAGTCTAGGACAACTTACCGAGATAGGTTGCAAGATCATCATGGATTGAAATATACTGACTTTGTATGATAAGAACAAGACTTTGTTGATGAAAGTAGAAAGATCTAAGAATCGACTTTACAGTATCAAACTACGCATTGAAGCACCTATATGTCTCTTAGCAAACATAGATAACCAAGCATGGTTATGGCATGCTAGATTGGGTCATCTGAACTTTGACGCGTTAGACAAGATGACAAGAAAAGGTCTAGTAGATGGGATACCGAGAATAAAACATGCAGGACAAATATGTGATGCATGCTTACTAGGAAAACACATCAGAACACCATTTCCAAACAAAGCTAAATTCAGATCCAAGAACCCGTTGGACTTGGTATATGGAGATCTTTGTGGTCCCATAAGCCCAGCCACAAATTCTGGAAAGAAGCTCATCTTCTTATTAGTAGATGACTGTACACGTTTTATGTGGGTCTACTTTCTAACCTCGAAAGATCAGGCATTTAACACGTTTAAGGAATTTAGGCAAAAGGTAGAAATGGAGTTGAAGTTGAAATTAAAAATGCTAAGAATAGATAGAGGAGGTGAATTTACATCTAACGAATTCACTAACTACTGTAAGGAGAATGGTATCCCAAGACAATTGACAGCACCGTACTAACCACAACAAAATGGTGTAGTAGAAAGAAAGAATATGATAGTTTTATCAACTACTAGGAGTATGATGAAAGCAATGAAGTTACCCTTAACTTTTTGGGCGGAAGCAGTCAGACACGCCATTTACATACTCAACAGGGAACCTACCAAAGCCCTGGAAGATAAAACACCATATGAAGCCCTCTACAACAGAAAACCAAACCTGGAATACCTAAGAATATTCAGATGCACATCTTATGCTAGGATAACGATACCTCACTTGAAGAAGTTAGATGAAAAAAGCATATCGATGATTTATTTAGGCGTAGAGGAAGGATCAAAAGCATGTAGGCTATATGATCCAGTAAGAAAGAAGAAACATGTTAGTAGGGACGTAAAGTTTATGGAAACGAAACCGTCAGAGTGGGATAGTAGTGAAGATGATACGAGTACACAAGACATATTTTTGACTAGTTTTGTGGTAGACGAAGTTGACAACGAGAATCTTACACCAGCCAACATAGAAAACATTGATAATACGTATCATGAAGAGGTTCAAATACCCGAACCAATACCAGATCCAGAATCACCAACCACACCACCAACATACACTTACGAACCCAACTCAGAAGTGACAGAGAATCTACTTTTAGCTCATTAGGAAGCTCAGATAGATATGATCATAGACCGGTACGAGGATTAAAAGATATAAGGGAAATCTACCAGACTGCACTTGAAGTAGAAGCACCTAGCTTACTCTTCACAGAAGAAGAACCTCGTAATTACAAGGAAGCATCATCAGATAAGAAATGGATTGAGGCCATGGAAATTGAATTAGATTCGATCAACAAGAATAACACATGGACTCTTACTACATTGCCTGAAAACCAGAAGGCAATCGGACTCAAATGGGTTTATAAAACCAAAAGGGATGCACACGGGAAGATCATCAAATATAAAGCAAGATTAGTAGCAAAAGGTTATGTACAAGAACAAGGAATAGACTTCGATAAAGTATTCTCACCAGTTGCTAAGATAGAGACAGTTCGGTTAATATTAGCACTAGCAGCATATCATGGTTGGCCAGTACACCACTTAGATGTAAAATCAGCATTTTTACATGGAGAGTTGAAGGAAGAAGTCTATGTCAAACAACCGGAAGGGTTTATTCAGCAAGGAAACCCTGATAAAGTCTACAAGCTAACTAAAGCTTTGTACGGCTCAAGACAAGGACCTAGAGCTTGGAACATGAAGCTTGATCAAACCTTGAAATCATTAGATTTTAAGAAATGTAATCTTGAACAAGCAATTTACACAAAGAGAAGCAAGACTTCTACGCTTATTGTTGGAGTATATGTAGATGATTTGATAATCACGGGAACTCCAAAGAAAGAAGTAGACTTGTTCAAATCTCAGATGGAAGACAAATTCAAAATGAGCGACTTAGGGTTGCTAGCTTATTACCTTGGGATAGAAGTTACAGAGACACGAGGAGAGATTAAAATCAAGCAAACAGGATATATTAATAAGATCTTGAAAGAAACAAGTATGACGAACAATAATGATACAAAGATACCTATGGATCCCGGCACTAAGTTGGTCAAGGCGGAAGATAGTGGAAACGCAGTTGACGCAACTTACTACTGTAGGTTAATTGGAAGTCTTAGGTACCTACTGCAAACAAGACCATATCTTTGTTACTCAGTCGGACTACTCAGCAGATTTATGCAAGACCCGAAGGAAATTCACCTGAAGGCAATAAAACAAGTAATCCGATATATCAAAGGAACAAAGGAGCATGTAATCATATACAAGAAAGAAGGCGGCTGCAAGATTACAGGTTATAGCGACAGTAGCTATGGAATCAACACCGATCAAGGAAAAGGAACTACTAGCATAGTATTTTACTTTGGAGAGTCACCTATTACTTGGTGTACTCAGAAACAACCTACAGTGGCACTATCACCATGTGAATCAGAATTCATGGCGGCTACTGGAGCAGCATGTCAAGCTTTGTGGTTAAAATGTTTACTTAGTGAATTAACTGGATGGCAAGAAAAAAGGATAACGCTTAGAGTTGACAACGTATCAGCAATAGCACTCGTAAGGAACCCAGTATTTCATGGAAGAAGCAAGCACATCGACATTCGCTATCATTTCATTCGTGAATGCGTAGAGAATGGTCATATCAACATTGAACACATTAATGGAGAACTACAAAGAGCAGACATTTTAACAAAGGCCTTACCAAGACTTAAGTTCGTGACTATGCGACAAATGCTTGGACTTCAAGACTTAGGACGAAGCAACGATCAAGATTAAGGAGGAGAATGTGAGCATATAATCTCGACATTGCTCCAGTTTAAAGATTCAAAAGAAGAAGGACCAAAGTTGCTCGTTGGAAAGATAATAACCGAAAGTTGGTTATGTTAGTTTGTTAGTTATTTTAGTTGTTAGTTATGGCGGTTACAGAACCGAACCATTGTGTTGTTTGGGTGATAAGCATTCGAACAAACACATCTTTTAGTGAACAGACACGAAGGTTCATGACAACCTTTCGTATAGTATAAATATGTATTTACATGTAACAGAAATTTGGTTAGACGATTAATAAAGTTATCTACTTTTTACTTTGCAATTTCATATCGACTCACTCTTATTTGGGACCAACAATATCTACCAAAGGTAACAAACCATTTTCTCTTTTACTGAATATGTTGAATCAAGCTTGAAATTTGTATGTCGTTTTCTTTCATTTTCTTTTGCAGATAATGATATTTGGTTGTCCAGTACCAACCCATGTTGCGATTTCTTTGTATACGTTATTTGTAGCTAGGTTGTTTAAACAAGTGCATGGTTAAAACAACACATGCAGTTACATGTCTGGGCTTTTGTATTGTGTTCATTTACATTTCCTTCTTTTCTATTCCATCATGAAACAAGGTATCATGCTACTGGAATTATCTATGTAGATTGAGCATACAGATAAAGATCCTATGGTAAGCCGTTTGTATTTGTGTCATATAGTGTATTTGATTACCGTATGTATTTGAATCGGTTGGCATGCTCCATATTTCTGTAGTTCTTTTAGGCTTTTTTGGCCCAACGTATCATTAGTGGTTTTTGAAATTTATATTAGAAAACATTTAAAGCTTTATGCTCCAATTAGAAGAAAGCACTAATATACCATATTGTCAATAAAGTTTCGGTTAAGTGGGTAGGTATGGGGAGGTGGTCGTTGATTAGCAATTAAAAAAAGAAAAGAAAATGCCTGTATTCTTCACTGGTAAGTTTGGTGAGGTCGTCATTGATAAGAGAGAACAAGTAAAGGTAAAATCATGTCAGCGTAAATTTCTTGGGTGTTAACTGTTAAGTAAAGTGTATTCTTTAAAGAAAGATTGACCATTGACCCTTTGAAACTTGATTAGCAAAGGTGGACCAGAGAAAGAAACAGAGGATTTGTGTGATGTTGTGTGACCAATGGTCTTTTGGCTGTTAAACAATATTGTTGTGTGATGGTTAGGCCAAATAAACTTAATTCGCAAAACTATCAACATAATTCGACACAATATTTGTGACATTTACTCACTAAAACTGTTACCCTATAAAAAGTCACCAAATGTATATGTAGGCTATTAAAAATAAAAATCAGTAAGATAAAATTAAAAACAAAGTATAAAAGTTTTAATCGCTCTCTCACCCAATACCAAAAATGAAAAGCAGAATTATCTCCGTCGTCACCTAATCGCTCCACCACCACCACCACCACCGTAATTTTGCCGATCGAAACCCTAACTCCGGCACCGTCGTCACCACATCTATCTCTATCTGGTCGTCGATCGGAACCCTAACTCCGGCACCGTCGTCACAGTTATCAACTTAGGTATAATATAACTGATTATGTGTCGTTTACATATTATTTTGAATTTTTTTGCTCATTACATGCTTATTAATAGCTGAATTATTATTAGTTATGTTGTTTACAGCTTATTATATGCTTATTAATAGTTGAATTAGTAAGAAATTAGATGTTAATTTGTATTAATATTGGCTGATTATCTGCTTATTTGCGGATGAATGCAAATATGGCTTGTTATTCGTGTTTGTAAACGAATTAAACATACATGAATGAGGCTCATAACGAATCAAGTTTAACGAATGTAGTTGATATGCTGTAACGAATCAAACGAACATGAATGCGAATTGAACAAGCTTGAATGCGGCTTTTTGTGTTTGTTTACGCCTAACAATAAAAAAGAATGAAGTAATGAAGTTTACAAATTAAGTAAAACATGAATGTAGTTTGTTTGTGTCGGTTCCGTTTATTTACAGCAAGAACGAACGGACACGAATACTTAAATGAATGAATTTCTGTGCTCATCTTCGTTTAGAAAATTATTTGTGTTAGTTTATAACGATGCTAGATAACTGAACATTAAATACCTTATTGTTGTTTCACGAAGCAACTGTTCTGTTCTTGCAGAGACAAATGCTCTGTTTTGCAAATAGAGCATGGTGAAACGACAAAGAGAGGGAAGCCAAAGGTAGCGGGACTTGACCCGAGGCTTGGGACAATGGATAGGAAGATGAAGTGCAAGACTTGTACAGCAAATATGGCTGACTGCATAGTTGTCAAAAGCGTGCGCTTCATGCGCTATAGCGAGAAGCGACGCGCATGCGGGCCCACATCGCTCCGTCCATGAGGCAAAAGCCCACCAACATTAAAAGCGACGATTTGGAAATTAGGGTGTGATTAAATGGGTGGGTTTTGGTCGGAATCATGTTATAAACATGATACAAGGATCAATCATACCCAGAAACACGTTTGGTTTGATTTTGGAAATTAGAGTTCATGGTAAGATTTGGGATTTTTTGATTTAGAGTGTTTTAATCCAATTAAGTTAGTGGGTTTTGGTCGGAATCATGTTATAAACATGATACAAGGGTCGAATTATACCCAGAAACACGTTTGGTTTGATTTTGGAAATTAGGGTTCATGGTACGATTTGGGATTTTTTGATTTAGAGTGTTTTAATCCAATTAAGTTAGTGGGATAGTGTTAGAATGCAGTGTGAATCTTATTACAACCCTAGAATCTAACCAGAAACACAAAATGAATCAAAATCAAAGTTTATTGCAACCATGCACTTTTTTTTTTCGAGCCCGCGCTTTTTTTGCGCTTCTCGCTATAGCGATTTTTGGGTCTTTGCGCTTTGCAATCGCTTTCGCTTTTGACAACTATGGCTAGAGGTGGCAATTTGTGCCCAAAATCAAAAAAATGGGCTAAATGGACAAATTTTTAGAAGATTTGGGCACATTTGAGCCCCCTCCTTTTTTTGAAATGGGCATATCTTGCCCATTTAGAAGTTAAATGGGCATAATTGGCACATATTTTTCTCTAAATTGGAGAATATTAAATTATTTTTAATTAAAAACTTGTGGATATAGTATATTTAATTACTTAAATATAAATGAGGTGTTACGTTTGAGGTCTTTTCTAAAGCGATTCGGATAATATGCGCCCATTTTGCCCGCGCCCGTTTAGCCCATGCCCGTTTAGCCCATCGCCCGTTTAGCCCGTAGCCCGTGCCCGCTTGGCCCGCCCGTTTTGCCACCTCTAACTATGGCTGACTGTCCCGGTCATTTTGGACACCTTGAGGCTTGAGCCTACATTGCGGTATATATTCTATGATTAGATATTATCGAGTCTTTTACTGGTGTTGCGTGTTTAAGGGAATTTTTATCTATTGAATCTGTGCATTCTCTTTGGTACCATCTAAGTTGCGTGTTCTATATGTTTTTTCTGCTTATGTGCATGTCTTGCACATAACAAAATTTATTAACTGGCTCCTCACTTTATGATCCTGCAGGTCCTTCCAATCAGTTAGACCATCTGTGTTTTAGTCATTTCTAAACTCTTGCTCTGGTTAGGTATCCATCTATGACTCTAAAATAGTAACCCGAGCTTAGTTTCACCATAAAACGAATTTTCAATTAGTATTTAGATTAGTCACTATTAGTATACCTAAAGAGAAAAGACATAAGTGTGGTTAAATGCAATACCCGATCATTTAGTGTTCTGAAAGAGTTAGTCAGTCTTGGTTTTATCTTTAACTTAAAGAAGCAAGAAAAAAGAGTAAAATGTCGTTGTTAGAGTTCATGTTCTGATCATGATTTTTACGTGGTTGAGTATGACACGATTTTTGTTTGTTTCTTGATATATGCAGAAGAGTTGCACAGGAGCTTGATGTCCGATTGGGTGATGAAGTTCGTTATGCTATAAGATTTGAGGACATGACATCAGAGAGAACTCGTATTAAGTAACTGACACATTTTAATATGCTTAGTTGCTGTTATTGCATTATCCACATTTATATCCGACAACTTATGCAGATTTCGTATCTTTATATATGGCCAGGTATCTTACTGATGGAGTACTACTTCGTGAAGTCTTTCTGACCCTGAGTTGAAACAATATTCAGTAATCATATTCGATGAAGCTCACGAAAGGAGTCTAAACACGTAAGGCCTTATACTTTACCCGCAACGTAACCTAAAATATAAAGCTAATGCATACACTTTAATCTATACTTAAGTACTTTATTTGTTACTTCTAGACTCTTATGCCTATAAACGTTGCTGTAGATATACACGTTAATGAGCCAGAAGGGGACATTTTGATATTTATGACTCGGACAGGTAAATCTAAATTCATATATTGCAATATCCATTCTGTTGCCATAGTTGATATACTCATTGTTGTACTTCACTATTTTAAAAAAAGAAAACTGATAAAAAAAATTTAGGATGACATAGAGAAGTTAGTATCGAGATTGGAGAATAAAATTCAAATCCTCGAGGTTGGCTCGCGTTATAATAGTTGATATATCTTGCTATGCCGGGTTCCATAATTATCTTTCTTTTAATGCGTTGTTGTCTACAAACTTTGTAGGATCTCTACAAACAGAGCATACAGTGGGTGGGGATAGATGCCGAGAGTCTTCAGAAGCTACTTGAGGAAATTATTTGCAACCATAATAATTAGTTTACTTCAACAAATTCCTATTGGACCTCTTCTTGATCTTAACTAGTTGAACTTACTAAGTTACAAAAAAGAGTACAGGAAATATGATTTTTTGCATTATTATTGACTTATTGTGTATGCTTCAAATGCTTTGTTTAGTCATTACTGAATAGTTTATACACTTGTAGGAAATTCGTGGGCATTCTACTCCATCAGATGAAATTGTTGTGGAAGAACTACGCCTTCCAGGTTTATCTGAACTTAAAGATCGCTAGTGGATCTTTAGATGCCAGTGGTGGAGGCTATGGTGACACAATGGTAAATTTCTAAACCAGAACTTCTGGGTACATTTTCCATAAGAACCGGTGGACTGAAAAATCTGTCCTCTATGATGTTGCCTGTATTTTGGCTGCACATAACGTTGGGTCATTTGAGCATGCCAGATGCTCCGAATAGTGTGCAACATACTTCTGCAAGTACCTATAATTATCAATAGATACTTGCTACTTTTGACTTATCCGAACATTGTGCTTTGTCTCCAAGGGTTGATGACACGTGTCTAGGTATGCTTGATGCGCGTTAATACTTAATAGTGATACAGAATTTGACAACTTGATTCTTTAAGAGGCGTTTGTAAGTGCACTAACTTTTTTCAACATGTCATAATTACAGATGTTCAGAAAAAAGCAGGGAACGAGTTAAAAACAGTTGCTGATGCTAATAGATCCAATCGTTCTATGAATGAAGGTATGCGAACTTATTTGTGAATCTGTTATTTAGTTGTTGCATGTAACATGTACGTAATTGTCTGAATTATACTGATCAATGACGATTTACAATTTTAGTACATGTCAGTGAGACTTTTGAAAACAAATGTCATGTTTTGCATAAAAACAATCAGCATTGGCATTCAGTGAGTCAAAGTAAGGTTATGAATTCCTATGTACATGGATTGTTGTTTTACAAATATACTATCAGTAAGCTATATACAGTGTACAGTTGATAGCTTAAGCTACACCGATTGTTAACAATTTGTTGTAACAGGTCTTAATAGAGGCATACAAAACGTTAGTAGCACCTCGCACAGAAATAGCATAGATGCATGTTCTATGAAACCAGGTTCGATTACCACTATGTTCGTATTTTAGTATTTACATTAGCTATATGATCCACATGAACTTACAGGTCCACATGAACTAAGAAATCTGTCATTATACGCTCTTCTTGCATCTTTTAACCGCATTATATGCTCCATAATTGAAGGTTGCATTTATAAATAGTTGCTACGAATCAAATGTCTTCTTTTGGATGCTATTGCATTTGTAGTAGTAACCTATAAAAGATACAAAGTGAATCCCAAAAATTAATGGATAATATGGTATTGATCTATAATTATTCTGATGACAGGAACTCTTCATGTTTGGAGTCATATTTGGATCCTGCTTTCATGCCTGTAATTAAAGCTCCAGAACAGCCATGCTAGGAACAATGGGAAAAGACCGCTTTGCTAAATTTTTAGCGTCTGTTGATCTTGGGAATGCAACACTTTCTCGGTTTCTCCTGCTGAAGAATACTCGCTCCAAATTTTGGGCATGAAATTGAGTTCCTAGCGTTTTTGTACATTTGAGATTGAGATTGTTTTAGAGATTGATGTGTTTGAACTTATTTTGTGAAATGCAATTTGTATTTGTGCAATAATTTTTTATTTTTGAGAAATGCAGAATGTATTTGTACATTGATATTGCAGTTTCTATTTGTATATATGCCAGACAGGGCAAACCCTTTGCTGACTGAATTAACTAAACATATCTGTCATTTTATTGATTTGATAGAAACTGGTGCACCCATTTAGTGACTAAAATAGTTTAGTCAGTGAATCCTTTTAAACTTTTGCTCACTAAAATTTTAGTAACAAATGACTTTTAGTGATCCTTTTGTTACTTACTCTTTTTCTTTTTAGTGGGAGTTGAATAAATAGCTTTTAGTGACTGTTTTGTATCTTTTGCTTACATTTGATGTAGTGAGCAAATGTCTTTAATTTTGTAGTGTGTGATTGTGACCACTTGTTTGTATTAATGAAACTTGTTTTGTTAGATTCTTTCTTCTCCGGTCTATGCCATCTTTTTTGGCAAATTAACAAATTAAAAAAATGCCAAATAATCAATTTCGATGTTACATCACAGGTATATTTGGTGAAAATAGCAGCTGTTCGCATTTTTTTTTTTATAAAAGTGTGCGGTAAGTTAGTTGCAATGAAATTTTAGTGTTTAAGAAAAGATGCTAAATGTGAAAAAGTTTAAAACAAATGGTTTTAAGAACACATGCAGTTACATGTTATCGTTCTAGGCCTATTTTTCTACTTTCGCACCAGGATCTGTACAAAGCACATAGTTTCACATATTCTGGATCAATTTCACACATTCGAATCTGAGCCGGCCCCGGTTTTCATCCGGCCGTTACTCCAGCGAATTATAATCGTGTGGAGGCGGTACGGTTTCCGGGCGAACGCCGTTAAAAATCCCCACTGCGCCAGCATGGACCCGGTTAAGACAACATAGTCTGGGTATGTGGTGGATGAGGGCCTACCGTGGGGTGGGTGCGACTTTAATCCAAAAAATGAAAGTCACCGTTTTAAAAAAAAATGATTAACGCTTTTGCTGGAACTAAATGGAAAACGACAAATAGAATACTTGTTTACAAAGCAATTAAAGTTGTACTACACAGTTAAAGTATTCTACAAAAGAGACATTAATCTATACATCCTATTAAAGAATACTATCTTTTTACCTGACGTCATAAAATTGTCAATTTGAATACGTGCGTGTCATAATATGAAATTTCAATTGGTGATGTCATAAATAAATATATATATAGGAAACATGAAAAGTGTTAGAGTTTGACAATCAAAGTACACATATTGCGGAAGCTAGGATCAAGTAATAACACGTATAAAGATTAACTAAAACATAGATAGTAAACATACCCGATGCACTTCAAATTAACCTTGATTCTTGTACAATTAGATCAATGATAAACCCCTTACCGTTTTGTTTATCGATCTCTTGATAATTACTAAAGTAAGTGATTACCTCATTCTTGTACACACAAACTACCAACGAATAAAGGTTTGATGCAAGTAAACAAAACACTTAATATTTTGTTATGGAAAAATCGATCCAAACCCTATGGGGGGGGGGGGGGGAAGAACCGATCGGCCACAAAAAACAAGGAGAAAAGAAAAGGTTTTAGGGTTGTGTGTGTGCACAAAAGATGTGAAACCCTAATCCTTGGCCTTGTATATATACTAGGTGAAACTTGGTGACCAAGAAAGGCATGGGTCGACCCATGGAGTGGGCTTCGACCGGCCATAGCACCCAAGGGGTGTTTCTAGATCTTTCTTGACTCCCAAGTTACACTCTAGTCCATATCTTTCGTCCCTAATGATAATTAGTCCATACGTTTAATAACTAACGATCATTTAGTCCATTAAGTGTTTATAAATATATATATTCGATACATTTAATATATATATATTTATTATACATTATTCTTGTTTGTAAAGTGTGCAATCCCGAGGTCTCGGGTTCGATACTAGACATTTACTTATTAATATTTATACGTAACTTTTAACAGCTCCCACTCGTATATCTATTAATAGTAAAATGACACTGGTTAGCGTCTTGCAACACTCCAATGCCCCTAGTTCGACCTGAGCTAGGTTTCCTGGAAAACCTTTAATGATTCATCATTATTATTATCCTTTCGCCTCTAATACTACATTAATAAAGATGTGAGGTCCTTTATTAAATTCTGTTTCTCGTATCTTTATGATTGAACAAAATTACCAAAACATCTGAACGTATTCCAGATAGACTTTGGGCGTGGCCACGCAAACATTTTGTCAACCCTACGAGGGGCCCAACAGTATTAAACTTCTGAACAAATCAGAAGGAACGAATTCTCTCTTGACTACAAGAATAACCCATGAACTTTGCAACATTCTGAAAACAACCCTTATGACTTCCAATTACGGTAATCGGTTGATTGCTCCACAAAATGCACTACATCGATGACACTTATCTGGTATCTCAAGTCTGAGGATAACTGTTAAATATGATTCTCACATTAAATTTAAATCATATTGTTGGGATAAGTCCAATACTCAATTCATTGAATATCATATGAAATTGGTATGACTACGCATCAATATACTTTCAAGTATATCCTTAACCAATACTCAAAATTGTCTTAGTTTAATGATATTCCCATATCATTAATCGACAACGGACATTTAGAATAATAAATTATTCACGGATCTTAAACATGCAAATATAGGATATATTATTAAGACTTGAATAAATAAACATAACCAATACTTTATTTCATTAAACATTAATAATTGTACATTACATCCTTTATCCAAATACTAATCACAAATGGGCATGAAACTATCAGCTAATTTAAGTCCTATTCCTTCAGCATGCTTATAAAGCTTGGTGCCAGGTAAAGGCTTTGTAAATTGATCAGCTAAGTTTTCATCTGTGTGAACTTTGAGCATTTCGATTTCACCTATCTCAACTTGTTCTCTGACATAATGGTGCTTAATCGGGAAATGTCGGGTGCCTCTCATGATTCCAGGCTCATTGGCAAATGTAATTGCGGCTGAGTTGTCACAATACATTTTTATAGGTCGCTGAATCGAAGGCATAACCCCAAGCCCTGAAACAAACTTCCTAATCCAAACAGCTTCCATTGCAGCTTCTGAAGCAGCTATATACTCACTTTCTGTAGCAGACATCGCTAGTACACTCTGCTTTTTGCTCCTCCAATCAACAGCTCCTCCATTAATGACAAAGACATAACCCGTCTGAGACTTCGTATCATCTTTATCACCTTTCCAAGAAGCATCGCAGTAACCTGTTACATCAAGCTCTGCAGATGGAGTACCCCCATAAACCAAGAACATCTCTTTAGTAGCCCTAAGGTACTTAAGAATATTCTTAACAGCAGTCCAGTGTTTTTCACCTGGATTCTGCTGATATCGACTGGTTAAATTCTGAGCAAATGCCACATCAGGCCTTGTGCTTTTCACCGCATACATAATAGATCCCACAGCCGAAGCATAAGGGACTCTCTTCATGCGTTGCACCTCTTCAGGTGTTGAAGCACAAACTTTGTTGCTCAAGCCATGTTGCTCTTGCATTGGCAAATATCCTTTCTTGGAATTTTGCATACTGAATCTCTTCAATATTTTATCAATGTAAGCACTTTGGCTTAATCCAATTAATCGCTGAGATCTATCTCTATATATCTTGATTCCCAGAATAAATGCAGCTTCCCCTAAATCTTTCATAGAAAAACAACTTCCAAGATATGCCTTAACCTTTTGCAAACTTGGAATGTCATTCCCCATGATCAATATGTCATCGACATATAATATAAGGAAAATTACATTACTCCCACTAGCTTTGTGATATACACATGGCTCATCAAGATTTTGAGTGAATCCATACTTCTTAATTTCACTATCAAATCTCTTATTCCATTGTCGTGATGCTTGCTTTAATCCATAAATGGATCTCTTAAGCTTGCATACACGATCTGGGAATTCTGGATTCACAAACCCCTCAGGCTGCGCCATATAGATGTCTTCATCTAGGCGACCATTTAAGAAGGCGGTTTTGACATCCATTTGCCAAATCTCATAGTCATAGTAAGCGGCTATGGCTATAAGAATCCTAATTGCCCTTATGTCAGCTACAGGAGAAAAGGTCTCCTCATAGTCAACACCAAAAGTTTGAGTATAGCCTTTAGCTACCAAACGGGCCTTGTAGGTGTGTACAATGCCATCCATATCAGTCTTTTTCTTGAAGAGCCATTTACTCCCAACTAGCTTGGCACCCGGAGGTAGGTCTACTTCTTCCCAGACTTCATTGTCTTTCATGGATTGCATTTCCCCATTCATAGCTCCCTGCCATTTTTCCTTTTCAGGACTATTCATGGCAGCTTTATAACTTGCAGGTTCATCAAGATCCCCTGTCAAGTTGTCATCACACTCTACGTTTAGACATAGACGTGTAGGAGCCTTCACAGATCTTGAAGATCTGCGAACGGGAACCACTTCAACTTCTGGTGGAGGACCTAAACTTTCAGGTTCTTCAGGAAGTTGGCTAGTGTTTTCAGAAGGTGTTACATCTTCATGATCGTCTTCCAGATCATATACTCTCCCACTGAATTCTTGAGATATGAGCTCCTTTTCTAAGAAGTTTCCATACCTTGCAACAAAAACTTTGTTTTCAGCTGGGTAATAAAAGTAGTAACCCAAAGTTTCCTTAGGGTATCCTACGAAGATGCACTTTACAGATCTTTGTTGGAGTTTGTCTGCTGAGTCACGTTTAACATACGCCTCACAACCCCAGACCTTTAGATAAGACAAGTTTGGAGCTTTTCCAGTCCATACTTCATATGGAGTCTTATCAACCTTCTTTGTTGGAACCATATTTAAAATGCGAACCGCAGATTCCAAGGCATAATCCCAAAACGAGTAAGGAAGAGTTGTTAGATTAAACATAGTTCGTATCATGTCTTGCAATGTACGATTCCTTCTTTCAGATACACCATTTTGTTGTGGAGTATATGGAGAAGTAAGGTGCTGGACAATTCCCTCCTTTGCTAAGTAATCTATAAACTCTTGACTCAGGTATTCACCACCTCTATCGGATCGAAGAGCTTTAATCTTCTTTCCTAGTTGCAACTCTACTTCTGCTTTAAACACTTTGAATGTCTCAAACACCTCATGTTTATGTTTATGTAAATAAACATAACCATAACGGCTGTAGTCATCCGTAAATGTTAAGAAGTAGCTAGCACCTCTCCTTGACACATGTCTAAGTGGTCCACACACATCTGTGTGAATAAGACCAAGTAGATCATTCGCCCTTTCAATCCTATTTTTAAAGGGTTTCTTAGTCATCTTCCCAGCAATGCAAGATTCGCATTTATCAAATGATTCGTCATTGATCGTTTCTAAAAGCCCATCATGTTGCAGCTTTTTCATGCGATCTTTGCCAATGTGAGCAAGTCGACAATGCCAAAGATAAGATGAATTCAGACCTTTCTTGATTCTCTTATTGTTGATGCTATACATTGAATTATTTTTAACAAAAGCATTATCATTGTAACACCCCCAATTCATGATGCAGCGGAATTCAACTTGGGTGTTACTCGACGGCACAACAGTCATAATAATAGAAAACGATCTCTAAACGAATCGTAATAAAAGAGTTGTCATTCATATTATTCAAATGTATCAAAGTTTACATAGTAAGGTCCCAAAATGTTCCATGGTTTCAAAACACATCAATATAAAGTCTATGATGTTTTTATTGAATGACAATATAGTTTATAGCCTTCTTCCTTCGGTACGTGCCCTTCCCGCTCCATTCTTGATTATCATGGACCTGAAATACATGCTTAAGAGGTCAACACAAAGGTTGAGTGAAATTCATAGAGTTTGTTTAAGGTTGAACACAATATGTTGGTAGTAATGAGTTAATTAGACTCATACTCATGTTAGAAAACAAAACAGTTATTATTATGTACTAAGCTCATGCAACCAATACGTTAACGTGTACCAATATCAATCGGCGGTTATGTTGCCCCGGTAAGTACTTTGCCGTCATACTTAATGTTTTCAAATATAGTGCATTCGTTTGAACTAACTGCTCAAACAAATGGGATTCGTCAATTCCAATAGGCCTATTCACAATACTCGCGCTCACTAATACTAGTGATTAAATGGTTCATGATGGGGCCTAGGATTGGCAAGGTAGGTACTTAGTAATAATAAAACAATCAGGCAGCATACAGTTTCAAAGCATTGTGTTCGGTTTAAAAGTAGCATGTATTCCCCCCAAGGGTTTGTAAAACATTGAAGTAATGTAAGGTGGGGCTATGAACTCACCTTAAGTACGATAGCAAGTAATGAACGTGATAGACGGATCGTGTAGGTTTCTACGAGCAACCTAGAATAGAATGTTGCGACTTAGGATTTGTGTAAAGAATATAACGGAGTGCCTATATATATATCTTGCAATTAGTCCATGATGAGGTATGATGTATATTTGTAAGTCTTTGTAAGAAAGATTTATGAACATGTATGTTTTGGTATATCGTTTACTACCGTTCGGGCTAACATATTTCAGAAGTCATGTTAGTAAGCGTTCGAGGAGCCAGGACACTTTAATTCGTAAATCCACAACTCATCTCGACGGCTTACATAATGAACTCCTCACATGAAGCTCCCTACTATTGTAGTGGTTGATAAAGTATATAGATATAAGTTTTGATCCGAAAAAGTTACATGTCCGATATTTGTATAAACTTAGGAAAGTTTATAGTACATGAAGATTGTTATTAGGGGTAGTTTCATATGTCTTGTATGACCATTTGTCTTGGTAAAATCTCATGGTTTCCTTTTAGGTGAAGTAGATACAAATTGCTTGTTCATGTTATCGCCAATTTCATTGTTTCATGTTTACGCCTTGGTAAGTTGGTATGGTCATTTCGTCATGGCCTAGCCATGACCTTTGGTCCTTGTTCCATGGTCATGAGACACTACCTTGGTTCTAGCCATGGTGGTGGTCTTGTTTATAGGTCATAAGACCTTTTATTCCTTTGAAAGTATAACAATAGTATAGTGACTTGAAATATGTAAATAGCTGTTAAGAAATTGTGAAATATCTTACTCAGAAAGTGTTTTCAAGGCTCGAGCCTCTTTGTTCCTGAAGGAAAACGTGATTCCGGACAACTTTCGTGTTTTAACTTTTTCATGAATCGGACCAGAAAGGCCTCTTTTTGCGTGTTTTAGGTTCTGTCACAGAAACTTTTAGGCAGTTTTGCCGGAAATCTTTGGTAACTTCAAATCGCCATAACTTTTGACTCGTTTACTCTTTTTAGGTGGTTCAAATTGCTATGGTTTGCTTATTAAGTCCTCTACTGTAATATGTAATAATCCAACATCATATTTTTACCATTTTGATCAGGTTATACCAAGATATTCACTAGTTTGCTTGTTTTAGTAACTTGTTTCAATAAGTCATTACAACAACATCTTTTACTCATCATGATTCATCATGGACATAATTACAACACATAATATAGCAAGAATAACATATAAATGAGATGAACATGATAAATAAACAAGAAGCATGTTAGGTTTAGGCTTACAACTTTAGGCTTTCTAATTAAAGAAAGGAGTAACTAGTAAGGAAATGGACTTTGATAGACTACTTCAACCCTTTTTCACTTCAAGCAACCTTTCTACCCTTGGTATTCTTGAAAGATATGTAATGAAAGTTGAGGTGTATTGAGTGGATTTAAACTCAAGAGAAAACACCAAGTATGTTAGGGTTTGGAAGATTTTTGGTAAGAAATAAGCTATCTAGGGTTTCTATACTTGAACTTCACTTGAACCTTGCAACAAATTAGAAGAGATAAGCTAAGTGTGAGATGATTTAGGTGTGTTGGGATGGCCGGCCATATGGAGAGGGGAGGGGGTATATATATGACTTTGAGGAGGTTAGTTTTCAAGAGATATTTTGCCAAAAAGAACACATGTATGCATCCTAGATCACAAGGCACAAGATCAAGCCACCAAGGGTGTGACTCCCCCCCCTAGAGGCGGTTCCAAAACAGATAAGGAGGGGAGGTGGCTTGGCTTGGTATTATCTTGGTTATTTGGATGAAACTTGACTCCGGGAAATGCCAGCCGTAAATGATTAGGCCTTAAAACGTAAAACCGGGTGTCGTAAAATTATGAAACTTTAAAGTATTGTTAGAAATGTTCACAAGTCCCATAATAAAATATAAAATGAGTGGTAGGTGTCATTTGGGTGGTAAAACCCTGCTAAAAGCTGGAAACACGGGTCTAAACGCGTAATACGTAAAATGTACGAATACTGCGTAAAATTGAGAAAAGTAAAATGTTACTTTTCTTATATGCTAAAAATGATTTAAAATGATTTATAATGTCTAGACTGGGCTCAGTCTGGTGTCGGTTGGTGTTAAATGTCTTTTAGACATCAAACCGGAAGCCTAAAAATCACGAACTGTCTTATAACATCAAGGGATGATTTTTAGTCAATGGAGGAGGGAAAAATATGTTGACTTATTTAAATAAGTTGAAAGCTCAAATCATCTTAGAAATGCGGTGCAGGTAAAGGCTAGGGTTACGGCTGAGTAAAAACGCGTAAAACTGAAAATTCCAGTTTTTCACGGCCGAAGTTTATTTGGGCCATGATTTTTCTCAGTCATGATTTATTCTTAAATAAATCATGAATGTGTTAAACATTTTTCTGATGTGGGGTCACCTGACGGGATCAAATTTCGTTGTGCGTAGAATTTCTGATTGACGTTTTGCCCTAAAACGGGTAATTCTGTGTAATCCCTTAATAACTTTCACGAAAGTGATCTGACGAGTGTCAAACATTTAATTTGCCATGGAAATGATTTATCACTCGAGAATATGAAGTAAAAATCAACTTTCGGGAAAATTTCAGAAAGAAATGAATAGTAGAAATGAATAGTAACATGAATAGTAAAATTTTCCGAAAATAGAAATTAACCTGAATTTGCGAATTGTTACAGTCTCCACCCCATATGAGAGCTCCGTCCCGGAGATCAATTAGCGTTAGAAGTGGAAGCTTCGTTGGTAAAAAGATGTGGGTATTTCTTACGTATCTGGTCCTCTCGTTCCCATGTGTATTCAGGACCACGTCGTGAGTTCCAACGAACCTTAACAATTGGAATACGGCTTTGTTTGAGTTGTTTGACCTCTCGGTCCATGATTTCTACGGGTTCCTCAACAAATTGAAGATCGTCATTGAGTTGAATTTCATCGAGTGGAATCACGAGTGATTCATCCGACAAACATTTCTTTAGGTTAGATACATGGAAAGTGGGGTGTACACTACTGAGTTCTGATGGAAGCTCAAGTCTGTACGCCACAGGGCCAACCCTGGCTAGGATTTTGAATGGTCCGATGTATCTTGGGTTTAGTTTTCCTCGTTTGCCGAATCGTATCAAGCCTTTCCAAGGTGATACTTTTAGCATAACCCTATCTCCGACTTGGAATTCTAGGGGTCTGCGTCGTGTGTCGGCATAACTTTTCTGTCGATCTCTTGCGGCTTGTAGTCGATTTTTGATTTGTACAATTTTATCCATTGTTTCACGGATGAGTTCTGGTCCAGTGAGTTGAGCTTCTCCCACTTCAGCCCAACAAGCAGGTGAACGACACTTTCGACCATAAAGTGCTTCAAATGGAGCTGCTTGAATACTTGCATGATAGCTGTTGTTATAGGAAAATTCGACTAATGGTAGATGAGTATCCCATCCTTTTCCAAAATCTATAATACAAGCTCGAAGCATGTCTTCAAGAGTTTGGATGGTTCGTTCACTCTGACCATCGGTCTGAGGATGATACGCGGTACTCATGTCTAGATTTGTTCCAAAGGCGTCTTGGAGTGACTGCCCTACCATCTCTGTCGGATATGATGGATATTGGTGCACCATGTCTTGAGACTATTTCTTTGACGTACAGTCGGGTTAGTTGTTCCATTTTGTAAGTCTCTTTGATTGGTATAAAGTGTGCGGATTTTGTGAGACGATCAACTATGACCCAGATGGAGTCATAACCGCTTGATGTCTTTGGGAGCTTGGTAATGAAGTCCATAGTGATTCTTTCCCATTTCCAAGAAGTAATCTCTGGTTGTTGCAATGGACCGGATGGTTTTTGGTGTTCGGCTTTTACTTTGGAGCAGGTAAGACACTTGCTAACATAAGTTGCAATGTCGGCTTTCATGTTCGGCCACCAATAGAGTAACTTAAGATCATGATACATTTTATCAGATCCTGGATGTATGGAGTATTTAGATTTGTGTGATTCATGCATGATCAAGTCTCGTAAGCCACCATAAAGTGGTAACCAACTTCGACCTTGAAAGCATAGAGTTCCATCTGAACGGGTTTCGAATTTCTTCTGTATCATGCCATCCAATTTCTCCTTTTGGATGTCTTCTTGTTTCACCGCCTCAGCTTGAGCGTGAAGGATTTGAGTAGGAAAGTTGGAATTTATGGTTAAAACTAAGGCTCGGACTCGTAATGGTTTAATCCGTTCCTTTCGGCTTAGGGCGTCGGCTACTACGTTGGCTTTTCCTGGGTGGTAACGAATGTCGCAGTCATAATCACTTAGTAATTCCAACCAACGACGTTGTCTCATGTTTAGTTCTTTTTGGTCCAAAATGTGTTGTAGGCTTTTATGATCGGTGTATACAGTACATCTAGTACCGTATAGATAGTGCCTCCAGATTTTTAGTGCAAAAACCACAGCTCCTAACTCTAAGTCATGAGTGGTGTAATTTTCCTCATGAACCTTGAGTTGCCTTGATGCATAAGCCATGACCTTATCGCGTTGCATCAACACAGCACCTAACCCTTGGTGCGACGCATCACAATAGACTACAAAATCTTCGATCCCATCGGGCAATGCTAGGATAGGAGCACTACAAAGTTTCTGTTTGAGGGTTTGGAAAGCATTTTCTTCGTCTTCATTCCATACGTATTTCTTGTCTTTCTGAGTTAGCTTAGTCAAAGACTTTGCTATTGAGGAAAATCCTTCAATAAACCTTCGGTAATACCCAGCTAGACCCAGAAATTGACGAATTTCTGTAGGGGTGGTAGGTGTTGGCCAATTTTTGATAGCTTCAATTTTAGCGGGATCGACATGTAAACCGGTCTTGTCAATCACATGCCCAAGGAATTGTACAGTTTGAATCCAAAATTCACATTTGGAAAACTTCGCATACAATTTCTCTTCCTTGAGTAGTCCTAAAATTGTTCTAAGGTGTTCTTTGTGTTCCTCTTCGTTTTTGGAATAAATGAGAATGTCGTCTATGAATACGATCACGAATTTGTCCAAGTATGGCTTACACACTCGATTCATGAGATCCATGAATACTGCTGGTGCATTAGTTAACCCAAAGGGCATCACTTGGAATTCATGGTGACCATATCGTGTCCTAAAGGCTGTTTTTGGAATGTCTTCATCACGAACTCTAACTTGGTGGTAACCTGAACGTAGGTCAATTTTTGAGTAATAGGTTGAGCCTTGCAATTGATCAAATAAGTCATCAATTCTTGGTAGTGGGTATCGGTTCTTTATGGTTAATTTGTTTAGTTCACGATAGTCAATACACATGCGTAATGACCCGTCTTTCTTTTTCACGAATAAAACTGGAGCTCCCCAAGGTGAGGAACTGGGTCGAATAAATCCCTTGTCCGCAAGTTCTTGTAATTGATTTGCTAGTTCTTGCATCTCTGAAGGTGCTAGCCGGTATGGTGCGCGGGCAACTGGTGCCGCTCCTGGTATTAAATCAATTCTGAACTCTATTTGACGATTTGGTGGTAGTCCGGGTAAGTCTTCTGGAAAGACTTCAGGAAACTCACGGGCAATAGGAACATCTTCGAGACGTTTTTCATCGGTTTTCTTTTCTGTTACATGGGCTAAGAAAGCATAACATCCTTTCTCAATGTACTTCATGGTTTTGATACATGAGATGATGTTTATTCGAGTTCCACTTTGATCACCACGAATGATCAAAGTTTCATTGTCACATGGAATGTGCACAACTCTTTCACCACAAATAATGTTAGCTTGATGTTTAGACAACCAATCCATGCCAATAACTACATCAAAACTTCCGAGTTCAATTGGCATAAGATTGATGTCAAAGGGGTGGTCTAAGAGATTAAGGGTACAGTTTGGGATTACGGTATTGGTATTTACTAAGTCACCGGTAGCTAGCTCAACATTATAACTAGTGGTTAAAGTGATTGATGGAATATCAAGTAAAGGCGCAATTCTAGTAGATATAAAGCTCATATCAGCACCAGAATCGAATAATACTTTAACAGGAATATTATTGAGTAAGAACGTACCGGTAACCACGTTCGGGTCCTGGTGTGGTTCTTCCTTTCCTATGACATAGGCCCTAGCACGAGCACCTCCGCCTTGGGGTCCTTGGTTTTGAGGACAGTTGTTCTTATAGTGTCCCCTTTCACCACACCCGAAACATGTAACTATGGGCTGTGTGTTAGCCCCAGTAGCTATACCCTTGCCTCTGCAATCCTTGGCAAGATGTCCAGGCTTTTGGCACTTGTGGCATTTGGCCGGGCATGGACCTTCGTGATGGTAATTACACTTGGTACATTGTGGTTGATTACCCACGTACCTACCACCAGCTGGTGCAGCAACATAAGCCGTCGCGGCTTCCTGTCTCTTGTTCTGTTGATTGTGGTGGTTGTTGTTTCGGGTTTGGTTGTTGTTGTTGTTATTGTTGTTGTTCCCACAGTTACCATCATATGGTCGTTTGTTGTTGTTGTTCTTGTTGTTGTTGTTGTTACGGTAGTTGGAGTTGTTGGGATTGTTGGCATTGCTGTTGTTGGTGTTGTTGTTGGTGTTGAGGTTGTTTTGCTTGCGGGTTTCCGACATACGTACCACTTGATCCATGAGACTACGGGACATCCGCATAGCCTCATCAAGTTCTTTGGGATTTGCCGAAGTCACATTCCCCTGTATGCTTGAGGGAAGTCCCCAAATATACCTTTCCAACATCTTTTCCTTTGGGGAAACCATCGTTGGACAAAGTATCCTCAGTTCCTGGAATCTACGGTTGTAGGTCATGATATCATTTCCCTTAACCGTAAGATCCCAGAACTCAACTTCCAACTTTTGTATCTCACTGCGTGGACAGTATTCCTTAATCATCATTAGTTTCAAATTAGCCCAAGTAATTTTGTAGGCATTCTCAATGCCCATGGGTTGAGCAATTGAGTTCCACCAGGACAACGCCTCATTCAACAAAGTACTTGTGGCATACTGAACTTTGTCAACCTCAGTACATTTACTAACAATGAACACCGACTCCGCCTTTTCGAACCAACGAGTCAAACCTACAGCCCCTTCAGTACCCTTGAATTTGAGGGGTTCACATTTAAGGTAGGAAATGAACGAGCAACCCTTTGGTACAGTAGTAACATTGGTCACCGGAGGGGTAGGTCCTCCAAGGTTAAGACTGGCAAGTCTGGCAGTCTCTGCAGCTATTGCAGCAGCTTCCGCAGCAATGGCGGCTTCTGCGGCTGCTGCAGCCTCAGCAGCTGCTGCAGCCTCAGCGGCTGCTGCAGCATCAGTAGCACCAGCAGCTGTGGCGGCTTCGGCAGCTGCTGCAGCTGCTGCAGCTACGGCTGCTCTTTCCGCGACAAGTGCTGCATTGACACTATCCTTTACCAGTTTGCGGATGGCGGCTTGTGTCATCGTTGGTGGTGTCTTTTTCTTGGGCGCCATGATTCTATTGTTCAAAAGATACGTTGTAATTAGAGAGTTGTGAGATGAGCACAATTTTTGATAAGAATGATAGGATAATAATGTTTGAAATTTAAAAAAAAACATAACACATGATAGTATATAAAACAAGAGTTTTATTTATATAACGTTGATTACAAAATCGAACTTATTACAAGTTCATTCAAAACTTACTAACTGATACTTTCAGTTAGTAATTACAACGTTGTACAAAAGCTAACTAGTACTATAACACTAGTCTAACGTCGGTTGGGAGGTTGTTGTTGTCCGGTCGGATTATTATTTCCGCATGTTGCTAACACATCTACACTTTCGTTTGGATGATATTCTTTGACATCCTTTCGGTATAGCCTTTGTTGTATGGAACTCATTTGAGTTTGCATCCCACACAAATCATTCCTAAGTTGATACCTGTCAAAGTTTGCAACATCTAACCGGATTTCGGCGGTATTTAGGCGGTGAAGTAGTTTATGAATTTGTACCGCATCCTGTTCTTGGGCCCTCTCAACCAAAGTGAGTCTATCCTTGACATTATCCAAGCCAGTCAAAGGATTTAAGACTTCTTCCCCAACATGAGTCGAGTCACTCTTCACGTAGCTCATGTCAAGCTTAAACCAATATAGGTCGTCTCGAGCATTCATGGCATCCATTCTAGCAGAATTTACCTTGGATATACATTCGTGCATTTGTCTTGCCATACATTGAACTTTGAGTTGGGTTAGGTTGAGAGCTTGTTTCAAAGAGTAGATTTCGTATTGAGCTGAGTTTGCGAACATATGTGTAGATGTAGATGTTCCGCCGGTTTGATAAGTAGATTTCGGAACTTGAGCTGGAGTGGTACGGTTAGATTCGGATGAAATTGGTGAAACCGGAGGTGGAGATGTCAATGGTGATAAATGTGGCACTACTAATAGTTCCTCCGCTTCCTCAATGTCATTAACCATTTCATGATCCTCTTCGTAATCATCGATGTTTATGTCCAAATCCATTTCAGGATCCTCATCCGAATCTATATCTAGATCCTCATAAGGTTCTTCCTCATCGTCGTAGTCAATTGGTTCAAAGTATGGATCATCGGGTCCGGGAAGGATAGGTAAATACTCGGGCATAGCAGGAAGATGATCGGGAGATGGAGGTGCGGACATGATGTCTACAATTAGTATTTCGATGTCAAAATAAATCAAATGCTTATGGAAAATGCTCAAACTATGGCAATGTGCATATAACAATATACAAATATGTTCATGTAGCATAACATGTGTAATAAGTCCATAATCTTCTGGAGGATGGAAGGCACGAAGAGCGGAAGGCTATAAAAATGTTTTTGCTTGTTATTGTAGTTATAGTTTAGGTCTCACTTAGACCCGTTTCTCTATAACCATGGCTCTGGTACCAATCTGTAACACCCCCAATTCATGATGCAGCGGAATTCAACTTGGGTGTTACTCGACGGCACAACAGTCATAATAATAGAAAACGATCTCTAAACGAATCGTAATAAAAGAGTTGTCATTCATATTATTCAAATGTATCAAAGTTTACATAGTAAGGTCCCAAAATGTTCCATGGTTTCAAAACACATCAATATAAAGTCTATGATGTTTTTATTGAATGACAATATAGTTTATAGCCTTCTTCCTTCGGTACGTGCCCTTCCCGCTCCATTCTTGATTATCATGGACCTGAAATACATGCTTAAGAGGTCAACACAAAGGTTGAGTGAAATTCATAGAGTTTGTTTAAGGTTGAACACAATATGTTGGTAGTAATGAGTTAATTAGACTCATACTCATGTTAGAAAACAAAACAGTTATTATTATGTACTAAGCTCATGCAACCAATACGTTAACGTGTACCAATATCAATCGGCGGTTATGTTGCCCCGGTAAGTACTTTGCCGTCATACTTAATGTTTTCAAATATAGTGCATTCGTTTGAACTAACTGCTCAAACAAATGGGATTCGTCAATTCCAATAGGCCTATTCACAATACTCGCGCTCACTAATACTAGTGATTAAATGGTTCATGATGGGGCCTAGGATTGGCAAGGTAGGTACTTAGTAATAATAAAACAATCAGGCAGCATACAGTTTCAAAGCATTGTGTTCGGTTTAAAAGTAGCATGTATTCCCCCCAAGGGTTTGTAAAACATTGAAGTAATGTAAGGTGGGGCTATGAACTCACCTTAAGTACGATAGCAAGTAATGAACGTGATAGACGGATCGTGTAGGTTTCTACGAGCAACCTAGAATAGAATGTTGCGACTTAGGATTTGTGTAAAGAATATAACGGAGTGCCTATATATATATCTTGCAATTAGTCCATGATGAGGTATGATGTATATTTGTAAGTCTTTGTAAGAAAGATTTATGAACATGTATGTTTTGGTATATCGTTTACTACCGTTCGGGCTAACATATTTCAGAAGTCATGTTAGTAAGCGTTCGAGGAGCCAGGACACTTTAATTCGTAAATCCACAACTCATCTCGACGGCTTACATAATGAACTCCTCACATGAAGCTCCCTACTATTGTAGTGGTTGATAAAGTATATAGATATAAGTTTTGATCCGAAAAAGTTACATGTCCGATATTTGTATAAACTTAGGAAAGTTTATAGTACATGAAGATTGTTATTAGGGGTAGTTTCATATGTCTTGTATGACCATTTGTCTTGGTAAAATCTCATGGTTTCCTTTTAGGTGAAGTAGATACAAATTGCTTGTTCATGTTATCGCCAATTTCATTGTTTCATGTTTACGCCTTGGTAAGTTGGTATGGTCATTTCGTCATGGCCTAGCCATGACCTTTGGTCCTTGTTCCATGGTCATGAGACACTACCTTGGTTCTAGCCATGGTGGTGGTCTTGTTTATAGGTCATAAGACCTTTTATTCCTTTGAAAGTATAACAATAGTATAGTGACTTGAAATATGTAAATAGCTGTTAAGAAATTGTGAAATATCTTACTCAGAAAGTGTTTTCAAGGCTCGAGCCTCTTTGTTCCTGAAGGAAAACGTGATTCCGGACAACTTTCGTGTTTTAACTTTTTCATGAATCGGACCAGAAAGGCCTCTTTTTGCGTGTTTTAGGTTCTGTCACAGAAACTTTTAGACAGTTTTGCCGGAAATCTTTGGTAACTTCAAATCGCCATAACTTTTGACTCGTTTACTCTTTTTAGGTGGTTCAAATTGCTATGGTTTGCTTATTAAGTCCTCTACTGTAATATGTAATAATCCAACATCATATTTTTACCATTTTGATCAGGTTATACCAAGATATTCACTAGTTTGCTTGTTTTAGTAACTTGTTTCAATAAGTCATTACAACAACATCTTTTACTCATCATGATTCATCATGGACATAATTACAACACATAATATAGCAAGAATAACATATAAATGAGATGAACATGATAAATAAACAAGAAGCATGTTAGGTTTAGGCTTACAACTTTAGGCTTTCTAATTAAAGAAAGGAGTAACTAGTAAGGAAATGGACTTTGATAGACTACTTCAACCCTTTTTCACTTCAAGCAACCTTTCTACCCTTGGTATTCTTGAAAGATATGTAATGAAAGTTGAGGTGTATTGAGTGGATTTAAACTCAAGAGAAAACACCAAGTATGTTAGGGTTTGGAAGATTTTTGGTAAGAAATAAGCTATCTAGGGTTTCTATACTTGAACTTCACTTGAACCTTGCAACAAATTAGAAGAGATAAGCTAAGTGTGAGATGATTTAGGTGTGTTGGGATGGCCGGCCATATGGAGAGGGGAGGGGGTATATATATGACTTTGAGGAGGTTAGTTTTCAAGAGATATTTTGCCAAAAAGAACACATGTATGCATCCTAGATCACAAGGCACAAGATCAAGCCACCAAGGGTGTGACTCCCCCCCCTAGAGGCGGTTCCAAAACAGATAAGGAGGGGAGGTGGCTTGGCTTGGTATTATCTTGGTTATTTGGATGAAACTTGACTCCGGGAAATGCCAGCCGTAAATGATTAGGCCTTAAAACGTAAAACCGGGTGTCGTAAAATTATGAAACTTTAAAGTATTGTTAGAAATGTTCACAAGTCCCATAATAAAATATAAAATGAGTGGTAGGTGTCATTTGGGTGGTAAAACCCTGCTAAAAGCTGGAAACACGGGTCTAAACGCGTAATACGTAAAATGTACGAATACTGCGTAAAATTGAGAAAAGTAAAATGTTACTTTTCTTATATGCTAAAAATGATTTAAAATGATTTATAATGTCTAGACTGGGCTCAGTCTGGTGTCGGTTGGTGTTAAATGTCTTTTAGACATCAAACCGGAAGCCTAAAAATCACGAACTGTCTTATAACATCAAGGGATGATTTTTAGTCAATGGAGGAGGGAAAAATATGTTGACTTATTTAAATAAGTTGAAAGCTCAAATCATCTTAGAAATGCGGTGCAGGTAAAGGCTAGGGTTACGGCTGAGTAAAAACGCGTAAAACTGAAAATTCCAGTTTTTCACGGCCGAAGTTTATTTGGGCCATGATTTTTCTCAGTCATGATTTATTCTTAAATAAATCATGAATGTGTTAAACATTTTTCTGATGTGGGGTCACCTGACGGGATCAAATTTCGTTGTGCGTAGAATTTCTGATTGACGTTTTGCCCTAAAACGGGTAATTCTGTGTAATCCCTTAATAACTTTCACGAAAGTGATCTGACGAGTGTCAAACATTTAATTTGCCATGGAAATGATTTATCACTCGAGAATATGAAGTAAAAATCAACTTTCGGGAAAATTTCAGAAAGAAATGAATAGTAGAAATGAATAGTAACATGAATAGTAAAATTTTCCGAAAATAGAAATTAACCTGAATTTGCGAATTGTTACAATCATCATCATTCATATCAATTTCAAAGATACCATTCACAGCAATAGCATTAAAATAAAAAACACCATTTAAAGAAACCGAAATTCCATTGCTAGAAATAGTATGCTCAAAACCAAGGTTCAACAAACATGAAAATGAAATTACACCTCTAACAATTGACGGTGCATAATGACAATTATTTAAAGATAGTACTAAGCCCGAAGGCAACACTAAATCATAAACTCCTAAAGCTTCAACTCCTGCATGCGCTCCGTTACCAACGTGCAAGAATTGTTGTCCATAGGCCAGCTTTCTCTCAACTCTAAACCCCTGCAAGGTATTGCAAATATGAATGCCACATCCCGTATCATATACCCATGAATTCAATTTAGGAGTAAGAGTGAATAATTCAATCATAAAGAACGCACCTGATGAGCTGGGGTTACCAGCTTCATTCCCCTGCTTCTTGAGTCGCAAGTCATGAATATAGAGAGGGCAATTGCGCTTCCAATGGCCCTTTTCATGACAATGGTGACATGCCTGATCCTTCTTATTTGGCGGATTCACCTTTTTCTGCTTAGGCTGATGTTGCTTCATCTTGGGTTCAGGTTGATAGGCCATGACCTGCTTGCCTTTGTTAACCTTCCCTTTGCCTTTGTTCACATGCGATTTCTTCAGGATTCTCCCACCATGAATTGCCAACATTTGCGGGGTAGGAGGCTTGACCTTGGCTGGTAGACTTTTCTCATACTCAACAAGCAATGCGAGTAATTCAGATACTGTCTTCCCCGAGCAGTGCATGTTGAAATTCTGCACAAAACCAGCAAAGTCCTTGTTAAGGGACCTGTTGATCAAGTGCACTTGCACATTGTCAGGGTAACCAAATCCAATCCTGTGAAGCTGATCAAAAGATTCCTTCATCTCAGTCACATAATCTTCAACTGGTTTACCATCACCATGCTTGCAGTTATGTAGCTTGTCCAATTCATCATACAATTCAACTGCAGGTTGTTTCTCATAAGATTGCCTAAGTACCTCAAGCATATCTTTAGGGAAAAAGTACTCAAACTTCTTTTGTAACTGAGCACTCATGCTAGTGAGCATTAAACAAGCAACCTCATTAAACTTAGCATGTTCCACCTTCCAAGCCGCCTTAACTGCTTCTGGTTCAGTAGCAGCAGGCTCAGCTGGGCATTCATCGGTCAAATAGTCCATTTTACCGGTCGACCTCATGACCCATCTAAGTGAGCGGTACCAATCGTTGAAATTCTTTCCAGTCAGGTTCTCTCTCTCAAGATGACTCTTGAAAGCAGAAATCACAGATGGGGTATCGGGTTGAGCCATATCTACAGATAAAAGTTCAAACATTAGTATTTTCGATAATAAATATCTTCAAGAAAATAAAATACCCAAAGTTATATTCATATAACCACCAAAAATTTCTTGAAAACCTAGGATCTAACTTTACATAGTTCCACCACATCAGTTGATCTGCTAGTGGTGAAAGTACAAAAGATAGTAATCTGTCGAACAATAATTAGCAAACAAGATTTCCAATTCCTGGATCATTATGGGAATTACATCAAATTGATTCATCAATTTGCCTTGTAAGCATGTTTCATCCCATCTCATGCCTTAAGTTCTAGGTCTCACGCACAACTTAATTAAGTCGTCTACCTTAAAAACTGTAAAATTACAATTATGGTCTCACGCGTTAAAAGAATTTTACCTTGTTATAGTAATTTAGCCTAGGTCTCACGTTTACTAAATTAAAATCCCAAGTGTTCCTTATAGATAGATGGCATGTAACTTAAATTTTAAGGGTATTTAATTTTGATGTGTAAATCAAAATATGTATAAAGATGCATGCACTCATCTTTATAGCATAAGTTTTCAAAACCTTTTTATTACCAATTCGTGAAATTAATACACAAAGTTTTACTTGAGGTTTAACAAACCCTAAGATGACTTTCTACAATTATGATTTTAAAAGTAATTCGTTTAAGACATATTCAAGATTGTGATAACCAAGGCAGACTCTAAGGCTCTTTTCTAAGCCTTCAAATCACGGTTATGAATATCGTCTTAAAGGACTTAATTTTAAAAGCATATTTGTACAAAACATCAATCAAGCAAAAGTTTATGGATTCAATCTCAAAATCTTATAATAAAGTATGAATTTTGCTAGTCTCGCCTGGGAGCTGATTACCGTGCGAATCGGACCACTATCGGCACTTAAGACCTTGCAAGATTCTTACTTTATCACTTTAGTTTCACCGTTATTAGTCTATATTATTTTCTTTTATGAAAATCACCCTTTTTTATTGCTTACAACAAGTCAAACAATTAAGAAAACAATAAAAACAAGTAATTTAAAGAAAAATGAACAACTAATAATAAAACGTGAAACAATTAGCCACATGCAAACCTTATTAAAAAGATCCTAATAAAATCAATTCTAGGTATTATAACGCATGTAATCAATTAAGGCCTTCTCCTCTTAGTGGAGGAGAGCCACATGCATTGACGTATCAATTGCGTAGGCCAAAATCAATATACACACCACATAGCATACAAATTGATTTTAATATATATATATATATATATATATATATATATATATATATATATATATATATATATATATATATATATATCAATTGGAGTCTTCCCCAATTTAAGATCTATTTAAAAACATGTGACAAAAATAATCAAACAAGATCCATGACTAACATGCATGTTTCGTCATGGATTAACCTAACAATTAGCACATAGGTCACAAGTACGTTCACAAAAACCGGTTTAAACCTAGGGTTTCTATATGATTACAATTTAATCAAGAAAACCACAAACCCTAATTAGGGTTTTATAAGTGGAAATCGACCCCCCCTAAAATTAGGGTTAGGGTTATAAATTTTATAAAAAATTTAATGAAAAACCCTAGAAAAACATGTATCTAAAACAATTAAAGATCCGATTTTTATTACGTTTTAGTAATCAATTACATGTTATCCATGGCTCGTGATGCCACTGTTAGAGTTTGACAATCAAAGTACACATATTGCGGAAGCTAGGATCAAGTAATAACACGTATAAAGATTAACTAAAACATAAATAGTAAACATACCCGATGCACTTCAAATTAACCTTGATTCTTGTACAATTAGATCAATGATAAACCCCTTACCGTTTTGTTTATCGATCTCTTGATAATTACTAAAGTAAGTAATTACCTCGTTCTTGTACACACAAACTACCAACGAATAAAGGTTTGATGCAAGTAAACAAAACACTTAATATTTTGTTATGGAAAAATCGATCCAAACCCTATGGGGGGGGGGGGGGGGAAGAACCGATCGGCCACAAAAAACAAGGAGAAAAGAAAAGGTTTTAGGGTTGTGTGTGTGCACAAAAGATGTGAAACCCTAATCCTTGGCCTTGTATATATACTAGGTGAAACTTGATGACCAAGAAAGGCATGGGTCGACCCATGGAGTGGGCTTCGACCGGCCATAGCACCCAAGGGGTGTTTCTAGATCTTTCTTGACTCCCAAGTTACACTCTAGTCCATATCTTTCGTCCCTAATGATAATTAGTCCATACGTTTAATAACTAACGATCATTTAGTCCATTAAGTGTTTATAAATATATATATTCGATACATTTAATATATATATATTTATTATACATTATTCTTGTTTGTAAAGTGTGCAATCCCGAGGTCTCGGGTTCGATACTAGACATTTACTTATTAATATTTATACGTAACTTTTAACAAAAAGTTGTTATAACGATTTTAGTTTTGAATAAATTGAATATTCTCTCCTGCCCTTAGAGCTCTAGGTGTAGTCTCGTTGTTCTCCCTCGCCGTCTGACTTGGCAAGCTCAACGGCGAGCCGTTGCTCGCCGCCACACCAAATGCCCTTCGCCGTTGCTCGTGGCCACGGCGAAGCAAAAAGGCTGACAAAATGGCAGCATCTTTCTCTTTTTTTTTTTTTTTTTTTAGCAGCTTGGGTTTTATATCTTGTGTGTTTGCAGGTTTTGTTAAATATATTGTGTGTTTGCAGGTTTTTGGTGAAGAAGAAGACAACACTATTCATTTTGGTCCTTGTTTTTCTTATCAAAATGGCATCATCTAAACTTGTCCTTATGGTTTAGTTTATTTGCAGTTTTCTTATCAATATTTACAGTTTTGGTCCTTGTTTATTTGCAGGCTTTTTTTTTAGCAGCTTAAATTTTTTCAAAATATAAGCATAAAATTTTAATTTTAGTTATTTTTGTTTTGAATGAAATAAATTTAATTTGATTGAAAAATAAATAAATAAATAAATGTGTAAGAGGTGGGACCCTAATGGGGAAGTTGAGGTTTGTTGTTTGGTGAGGGGGGGTTTGTTGTGGTTAGTTGAAGTTGAGGTGTTTGGTGATGTGGCAGGGGTGGGACCCGAATGGGGAGGCAAGCCTCCCCATCTACACCTAGTGCTCTTATGCTTTTTAACTTCTTAATTATTCACAATCTTCCATTTTTCAAACTTAATACCTGGCCTTGAGATGGTCAGAGATATCTACCAAAGGCAACAAACCATTTTCTCTTTTACTGAATATGTTGAATCAAGCTTGAAATTTGTATGTCTTTTTCTTTCATTTTCTTTTGCAGATAATGATATTTGGTTGTCCAGTACCAACCCATGTTGCGTTTTCTTTGTATACGTTATTTGTAGCTAGGTTGTTGAAACAAGTGCATGGTTAAAATAACACATGCAGTTACATGTCTGGGCTTTTGTATTGTGTTCATTTACATTTCCTTCTTTTCTATTCCATCATGAAACAAGGTATCATGCTACTGGAATTATCTATGTAGATTGAGCATACAGATAAGATCCTATGGTATGCCGTTTGTATTTGTGTCATATAGTGTATTTGATTACCGTATGTATTTGAATGGGTTGGCATGCTCCATATTTCTGCACTTCCTTTAGGCTTTTTTGGCCCAACGTATCATTAGTGGTTTTTGAAATTTATATTAGAAAACATTTAAAGTTTTATGCTCCAATTAGAAGAAAGCACTAATTTACCATATTGTCAATAAAGTTTCGGTTTAGTGGGTAGGTATGGGGAGGTGGTCGTTGATTAGCAATTAAAAAAAGAAAAGAAAATGCCTGTATTCTTCACTGGTAAATTTGGTGAGGTCGTCATTGATAAGAGAGAACAAGTAAAGGTAAAATCATGTCAGCGTAAATTTCTTGGGTGTTAACTGTTAAGTAAAGTGTATTCTTTAAAGAAAGATTGACCATTGACCCTTTGAAACTTGATTAGCAAAGGTGGACCAGAGAAAGAAACAGAGGATTTGTGTGATGTTGTGTGACCAATGGTCTTTTGGCTGTTAAACAATATTGTTGTGTGATGGTTTGGCCAAATAAATTTTTTGAGAAAAGGGTAGCTCAAGTATAAATAAAGACATACGAGCCTTAACTTTATAGAAAAAAACATGCAAAAGCAAGTAATGGCTTCTTCAAAGTTCTTACTCTTATCTCTAGCTCTACTACTCGTTGCTCTCTCATTTGTTCCAAACTTTACTTCTGCTTCTTTTGAGGAAGCAAATGCTCTTCAAAAATGGAAAGCAAGCCTTATTATCCCAAACAACTCCCGAATTTTATCATCCTGGACACCCCTTCCATCGAATACTAGTGCACCCGCTTCGTGCCCTTCTTGGTATGGAATTGCTTGCAACGCTTGTGGGAACATTAACATGTTGAACCTCTCGACGTCTGAGTTAAAAGGTACGCTTCACGAGTTCCCGTTCTCTATTCTAGGCAATCTTACACGTTTTGAGCTTAGTGTAAACAACTTATTTGGTCCCATTCCACCAGAAATCGGACTCCTGTCCAAACTTGTCTATCTTGATTTTTCAACCAATCAGTTTTCTGGTGTAATTCCACCTACCATTGGGAATTTGAACTCTCTCACTCAATTATGTTTGGGCACAAATCAACTCTCTGGACCCATTCCAATTGAATTAGGGAATATAAAGTCTCTAACGCATTTACAATTGGACACTAATCAACTCAATGGTTCAATCCCTTCATCGTTGGGTAATTTGGAGTCTTTGAATATCCTTTATCTGTACACAAATCAACTCTCTGGACCAATTCCAATTGAATTAGGGAATATGAAGTCTCTAACTGATTTACAATTGAGCACTAATCAACTCAATGGTTCAATTCCTTCATCGTTGGGTGATTTGAAGTCTTTGAATCGCCTTTATTTGTGGGGAAATCAACTCTCTGGACCCATTCCAATTGAATTAGGGCATTTGAAGTCTCTCACTGAATTATCTTTGGGAGAAAATCAACTCAATGGTTCAATCCCTTCATCGTTGGGTGATTTGAAATCTTTGAATACTCTTTATCTTGAGACAAATCAACTCTCCGGAGCCATTCCAATTGAATTAGGGAATATGAAGTCTCTAACTATATTAGGATTGAGCGAAAATCAACTCAATGGTTCAATCCCTTCATCGTTGGGTAACTTGACGTCTTTGAATATCCTTCATTTGTGGCAAAATCAACTTTCTGGACCCATTCCAATAGAATTAGGGAATTTGAAGTCTCTCACTGATTTAGAATTGAGCTATAATCAACTCAATGGTTCAATCCCTTCATCGTTGGGTGATTTGAAATCTTTGAATACTCTTTATCTTGACACAAATCAACTCTCCGGACCCATTCCAATTGAATTAGGGAATATGAAGTCTCTAACTGAATTAGAATTGAGCGAAAATCAGCTCAATGGTTCAATCCCTTCATCGTTGGGTAACTTGACGTCTTTGAATATCCTTCATTTGTGGCAAAATCAACTTTCTGGACCCATTCCAATAGAATTTGGGAATTTGAAGTCTCTCACTGATTTAGAATTGAGCTATAATCAACTCAATGGTTCAATCCCTTCATCGTTGGGTGATTTGAAGTCTTTGAGTAACCTTTATCTGCAGGCAAATCAGTTGTCTGGCCAAATTCCAAAGGAGATCGGGGAGATGAAAAATTTGTTAAATTTAAACTTGAGCAATAACAACCTTTCATGTGTTATACCTCAAGAGCTTGGATCACTGCATGGCCTCCTTACTCTTGACCTTTCCAAAAATAGGTTGAACGGGTCATTACAAAGATATATTGGTGATTGGGTACAAATCAATACCATATACCTTAGTAATAACAAGCTCAGTGGAAAGATCCCATCCGAGATTGGTAAATTACCTCAACTCAATATTCTTGATTTATCTTGGAATTCATTCGCACAAGAGATACCATCGGAGATTGGAAGTTTGAAAAGTCTGGTAATGATGAATCTTTCTCACAATAAGCTATCTGGTTCAATTCCTAATGGTTTCAGTAACTTGCCAAAAGGGATTGACATAGACCTGTCATACAATGAGCTCATAGGTCCGGTTCCCCCTTTCGCTGTCTTTCTAAATGTGTCTGGAGAAGCATTTAAAGGAAATGATGGTCTGTGTGGAAATGTTACAGGTTTGAAACTTTGTGAAAGTCAAATAATAATGAAGAAAAATAATCATTTTCATCATAAGCTCATCCTTGTAACTACGGTCCCTCTTTTTGCCGCCCTTTTATTTGGTTTATTCATGTGTGGCCTCATTGCTTATCGACATAGAAAGAGAACTTCTGCACAGAACTCATCAGGCGAAGAAGGTGGCAAAATTTTCTCAATAACAAGTTTTGACGGACAGGCGATGTATGATGAAATCATCAAGGCAACAAATGATTTTGATGATGCATATTGTATTGGGATCGGAGGATACGGTACTGTGTATAAAGCTGACTTACAACCCAACAATTTAGTAGCTGACAAGAAACTTCATTCATCATCTGAGAATGACGATCAAGGCTTCCTAAATGAGGTACGAGCATTGACAAACATAAGGCACAGAAACATAGTTAAACTCTATGGATACTGCTTCCATGCTCGTCACTCATTTTTGATTTACGAATATCTTGAGAAGGGAAGTCTAAAATCACTCTTAAGTAGCGATATCACAGCAAAGGAAATGGATTGGCTGAAAAGGGTAAGAATTGTTAGGGCTGTAGCGAATGGTTTGGCTTATATGCACCATGATTGCACACCACCAATAATTCATAGAGACATTTCTGGAGCTAATATCCTTCTGAATTCTGATTATGAGGCACATATCTCGGATTTTGGAACAGCAAAGCTTCTAAAGCTGGATTCATCCAATTGGACTGCGGTTGTAGGCACCTATGGCTATATTGCGCCAGGTAACTGCCATATATTTTAAAGTTATCTATACGTACGTCTTCTCAAGTTTCAGATTTATCTATGTTACATATATTCTCATATTTCCTTCCATGTAGAGCTTGCTTATACGATGGGGGCGACAGAGAAATGCGATGTGTATAGTTTTGGAGTTGTTGCACTAGAAATGATTATGGGAAAGCATCCTGGAGAACTTATATCATGTCTACCAACAATGTCGACTGATGATCTATTGCTGGCCAATGTAGGAGATAGACGGATTCCGCGACCATCACCTCTAGTTGAGAAAGTAGCTCATATAATTTTGAATGTCACACGGGCATGTTTGAACGACAACCCACAGGAAAGGCCAACAATGCGCCAAGTCAAAGATTTATTGTCAGTGGATGATCGGCTTTGGATGAAGATGCGTGTATCGGTAACTTGATGCTAGCTTGATCGATTTTGTATGATGTCTAGTCATAAGTCATAAAGTTTAAGAAACTTTTTATGTTTTTTTTTTTCTTGTCCAGGATTACGCTATAGATTGTTATTAAATAATGAAATAATATATATATCAATGAAGATTGTTACCTTTCTAGAATAATGCGCAGTTATGTTAGAATTTATTCTTACTCATGCACACAAAAGATATTCAAAGACGTCAAATCACCCAACGATGGAAGTCTGTTAATTTGTCAAAAAAGATGGCATAGGCTGGAGAAGAAAGTTAGCTAAAGAAAATTTGTTTGTCAAAAAAGATGACCTAAGGTATGGAGTAACTAATGTACAGTTGTTTTCAGATAGGGAAAAAGGTGAATAAGGTAGCAAGAAGGCTTGTACAAATATCAACAGCACAGGGAAATGACAGGGAAACTGGAATGCTGACTATAACTTCACACTTCGAGACCTACAATTGGATGATTTAGTTGAAGTTGGTGATCCAAAAAACGCACGAGTCTATGTGTCTCTAACTATTCATAGGGTATCTAGCTAATTTCTCCTTGTTGTGCTTAGTGAAAACGATAGAGATGGCAACATGGGCACGTCGATTGGGTTTAGTAATGGGTCAAAACGGTTAACTTCTTGGTACGGGTCCAATTGGTTTGCTAGAAACACCTTTGGTCCAAAATTTCATTAAATCTTATTAGGAATAATCAGTGTGACACATACGATAACAAAATACATATTCTTATCAACCAATGTTATTGAATAAATTGTACACTATGTGAAAGCTTCAACCCTTGTTGACCCGTTCCCATTGGCTAACTTTTTTTATTTTACTCATTTGACCCATCAGAGATGAAACATATCCCACATTGACTCATTCATACCTAAATGGGTCAGAATTTCTACAAAGATTACATATAAATAGGATAAAAATAAGCAGCTATCAAATAAGCATAACTACCTTATGTGACCCACTACTTTTCTATTCTAGGAAATGAAATCATGCATGCATGGGACAATACTAAACTTGCTGATTATTTTCTCCACTACCAGTAATGGTCATATGACCACTTCTTCAAGAATAAAAGAAATGGTAGTAGTTTGCGCTAGGGCTGTAAACGAACCGGACGAACACGAACAGAGCATTGTTAATGTTCGTTCATTTAATTTTAACCGGAAAAATAAACGAACACGAACACTTAAACGGACGAATTTTCTTGTTCATGTTCATTTATTTAGAAAATAACTTGTTCATGTTCGTTTATGTTCGTTTATTAATACATTAAACGGACATGAACGATCGAACATAAATGAACATACACAAACAAACATAAACTTTATTAAATTATTCATCTAAAATTGTTTTATAAGTCTTATTTTGTTTAAACAAATTAATTTTAAAATTATACAATTAAAAGATATGATATACGAACATAAATAAATAAATGAACATAAACGAACGTTAGCGAACACATAATCGGACGTTCACGAACATAAATAAACGGACGTGACCTTTGTTCATGTTCGTTCATTTAACTAAACGATCTTAAAATATTGTTCGTGTTCGTTCATTTAATAAATAAACGAACATAAACGAACTTTTTACCGAACGGTTCATGAACTGTTCACTGAACGTTCAGTTCGTTTACAGCCCTAGTTTGCGCGGTTCTGTCTTTTGTTGGAGACCCGGAACGTATCACACACTAATACAAAACTGTAAAATAAAAATCCAACCTATGAATTGATCTAGAAAAGCTTGTTACGCATTCACCATGATTGAACATTCAAACGCATACACAAACAAATAAATATCTGAATACTTTTCAAACAAACATACAAGAAGATTGATCTGATACAATCGCAGGGACATATGATTGGGCTTAAACAAACACTATCTAAATCGTTGAATTTGTTTTGTCTTTCTTTAAGAGGGCAATGCTATATAACCCGGGTTGAACCGGGAACATGGCCGGTTATGACTGTTGTTTGCTTGTTTATGAAACGGTTGTTCTTTTGTTGACCCAGGTCGACCCATTTTGGTAAATCCAGCTTGGTCATATCTTTCGTTTTTTTAAAGTTTTGGACATATAGTTTTGTTATAAAGTATGGGTTTGGTAGAGAATTTCTAATGTTTAAAACTGGTTAGAAACTGTCCTTTTTTAGGAGCTGTTTGGAGCTTTTTAGGGGCGTTTGGGTATGTTTAGGGGTGTTTTTGTAGCTGTAGGAATTGAATTTCCATGTTTAGAAACTGTCCTTTTTTGCTTAAAACTGGTTCCACACGACGGTTCAACCGGCGACTCGGCTGGGTCGTTAAAAAAACCGGTGCACGGAAATTCAAGAAAATTTACACAAAGATTTATACTTTTATAGACAACCCGAACCTCTTGTATTTGCTGCTACAGTTTGTATTTACAACTATACCAAGGAATACATTACCAATACAATGCAACACTTTTTCTATACATCTCATTCAGCAATTTTCCTAGTAACCCGGCGGGTTGGGATGACCATGGTCAAACTAAAGAAAAAAATAACTCAAAAAAGTCAACGTGACAGTAACTTCAAAAAGTCTCTATAATCGCTCATACTACCACTCGAAAATCTCTTCAAGTTTTCCCAAATCTGCAAACGTCTACTAGGCCTCAACGGGCCTGAACTTGAGGTTCTCCTATACGAATGTACAAGTAGCCCAAGACCCGAAAACCCACTCTCCGCATCAAGTGGAGATTCATAGCTTGGATAGGTGGAATGCGATAGACCCAGGTCTGGGACAGGGCCGTGGCCTGAGTTTGTACTGGCCCGTGGATCAAAGTCCATGGAAGTTAAATCCTCTTGGCTACACGTCCTTGAGGCCAAGTCTCATGTTTCTGCACACTCGTTGCAGACCAACTTCAAGGCCTGAACCACCTCACCCATGAAGGGTCGGTGTAATACTTCGGGCTGCACACATATTGGTGCTACTGCTGCTACTTTAGCAATACTGTCGAATGAAGCTTCAGGGGATAGTGATGGATCAGTAAGCAAGTTTAGACCTTCTGGTGCTTGAAGCAGGGGACAGGCCCACGCGACAAGGATTTCTTGTCCCAATAACATTGACATGCCAACGGGTTTTGTTCGAGTTAGGAGCTCAAGGAGTACCTCTCCGTAGCTATATACGTCACTCTTTACAAGAAACTTTACGAGTTAAGTCATGTTCTAGCAAAAGTTAACCCTCTAGCCGCACCCAAAGCAATTTTCAACCCCCCCCCCCCCCCCCCCCCCCCCACACCAAAATCCCTAACAAAAAAATTTCACTCCAATTATAGACCATCTCCATTAAAAGTTGAAGTAAAATCATTTGACTTTAAAAGTCAAAATTTCAATACCTAACTAGCCGATTTTTCACATGAAAGCAAGCCATGTTCTTAAAAAAAAAAAAATAGTTGACTTTTGCAAGTCAAACATTTGACTTCGGAAAGTCAAGCATTTCATACCATGAAGGTGAGATTCAACGCTTCCATTTGGGATTAGCTCATAAACGAAACACCGGTTTCTTTCTTCTGTACAAATGCCAAGCAGCCGAACCAAATTTATATGGTGCAAGCGGCTAAGCATCTCAACTTCAGCCAGGAATTCCCAACCCCCTTGTTTATCATCACGTTTAAGTACCTTGACAGCGACTTTAGTCCCATCTTCAAGGGTCCCACTATAAACACGCCGAAACCCACCCGCACCTACAGGACCCAACTCGTTAAAATTATCAGTTGCTTTTTCCATATCACTTGAACTAAACGTCTTTGCAGATCCTTTATAAGCTATATTTGACCGGAATGATAATGAAGCTGACTAGGGCCCAGTTCCTATCGTTGATCCACCAACCCCTGATGATTTTGTGACGGATAGTGAAGTAGCTGGTGGGGTGTGTCCTGATTGGGCCCCTTCCCTACGTTTAACCAATAGAACCCAAACAGCAACAGAGACTAGAAACACAGCTACAACTGCTGATAAAACCAGGGTTTTAAAACCCGGTTGACCCGGCCGGTTGAACCGTGAACCGGTCAGGTGACCGGAAGGCGGTTTTGAACGAAAAACCTGGTTGAACCGCCTGTTAAACCGGTTGAACCGTAACCCGTTGGCTCGGCCAGGTCAATTAGAAAAACCAGTTTTTAAAACATTGGATAAAACTATTATGGAAATTATGCTAGACATTTGCTTACTGATATCCACACCGTGGGGCTTTATGTCCCTACCGTTGTTTCCGTGACCATACGGTCCACCATTACCGTTGCGTGATGATGGCATAGGTGGCAATGGAGGAAGACCTGTTAACACCAAAATGATTGTGATTAGAGTTAATTACAATAGTCCTTGTGGTTTGTACTGTGTATAAGAGATTTCGCCCCTAAACTTTTTTTTCACGGATCCTCTCCTTGTGGTTCTGACCAAACCCGTAACGGGTTTGATCCTTTGACCAATATTTCCATTTGTTTGACTGTGAAACCCATGCTCATACAAGTAAAATGACAAAATTGCGCTATTTTTATTTAAAAAACAAATCATAAAACCCCTCTTTGAAAGTTATGGTGGTGGTTTTAGAGATAGTGGTTAAATTGTTTTATTTTTAAATCTTTTATTAATAAATGCATCTCTCTTTTACTGATGGACATTTTATTAGATGAAGAAGATTATGATGTTTGAAAAGTCAAACTAAAAAAATAATTCATATGCGACAATAAACTGTTATAAATATTTAAATACGATTAAAGGCATTTTAAATGTTGAAGTTAGTTGCAGTGAACTAGTGATTATGATATACTAGTATAAAAAGTTGGTGGTGTTAGGATAGTGTTGATTGTAAATGTGAAATTTTAATGATATAAAATATAAATAATGTGTTTTGCTTTTTGTTATAAAGTGGTATGTGATTTGTTGAAGAATAAAAGGGAGGAAGTTGGTGTTTGTTGATGAAGATGGGGTAATTTTGTCATTCATCTCATTTAACATGCCTTTAATGGTCAAACAAATGAAAATATTGGTCAAGGGATCAAACCTGTCACGGGTCAAAACCACAGAGAAAAGATCCGAGGAAAAAAGTTTAGTGACTAAATTTATTATACCCGACAAACCACATGGACCATTTAAGTAAGTAACTTTTATCATTATAAGCAAAAAAAAAAAAAAAATTATGTTTGACTTTCGAGGTCAAACATATTGATCCTAAAAGTAGGGGTGTCAGTAGGGTCGGGCCCGAACCCGATAAGGCTTATCGGGTCGGATTAAATCGGGTTAAAAAATCTTGTCGGGTGGTTTTGACCCGAACCCGATAACCCGATAGTGTTATCGGGTCGGGTTCAGGTTAGATAATTAATGTTATCGGGTCAACCCGATAAGACCTGAAAAGATGCTAGTCATCATTGCTGTCATATAGCCTAAGAAATGGTGACTACTGTGTAAACTTTTAATGCTACTCATTTTTAATTGCTGTACATTTTAGTCTATACTGTGTAAAACTTTTTGGTGACTAAATCTTTTTTTTCATGCAAGTTGTATGCAAAAAGATGCTAGTCATTGGTGCTAACTGTTGTAAAACTTTTATTTGTAAGACTCATATTTGATTATTACGTAGTAGTTCTAACTGTTGTAACTTTGGTTTATGCTAGTTTTAGTCTATTTGATTCAAATGTACTCGTAGTTGACTGCTAACTCTTGTAAAACTCATATTTGACTCGTAAGAAATGAAGAGCTATTAAAAAAAATGAAGATCTTATCGTAAAACTTTTAAGGTTCATAATGAATTTGTACATGATAAAATTGAAGTGCTTAGCAGGTTTTAGTAATTTGCTATGGTTAATATTAGATGGGAGGGCCTAGATAAAAAAGATTTTTTTTAACACATAAAATCGCAAATAATTACACTAACGGAGTTAGGCCTAGGGAGGCCGGGACCCTTCCCGGTCCTCATGTAGCTCCGCCTATGGTTAATAACAAACTGGTCCAAACAAACAGAAGATGGAATTATTACTTTGTACCCAGTAACCCAAACCACCCGACCCGACATAACCCGACCCGAATATCACCAGAACCCGATAACCCGATTCCTTACGGATCAGGTTACGGGTGAGTTTTAAAAAATCAAAACCCGATTCAACACGACCCGACAAGAGCCAATAACACTCCTAAAGTATGGTAGATGTGACAGTTTTACTTATTCATGGGTCGAGCTGGTTGAGGTTACTTAAAAAGCCTGTTTGAACCCAAACCCAACAGTGAATAATTGGGCCCTTTTCAACCTTATCCCATTACAATGTTAATTTCTACCCGTTTACTTATTAATGTGTCGACTACTCGACTTGCGTTGTATTTTATACATTTTGTCAAAAATCAGAAAACAGAAATGGGTCAAATGGACAATGAAGTGTGTTAGAGTCAACCCGGGCTGTTTCGTCCAGCATTGAAAAAAGGCTCGTTTTGAATTGTTGCCCAAACCCTCCTGGCTCGGCCATTAACTCGATCTCTTAATATAGAGGCACTGGGATACTTCACGAACAAAACTTCATAATCGCCAAAAAGAGAGTTCTTAATAGTCACTTGTTTCAGCCATAATCTTTGAGTAGTTACACATGCGGTTAAGTTTTCAAATTTTTCATCAAGCGGGTACCAAGTTAATAACAACTGTTTTTTCTAAATTTTGGTTGTCTTCGTTTGATCCCATGATTCGAACTAGACTTGATTTCATGAAAAGTCCGGCAGCCATTTCAAAGGCCAACTTGCATTGGCAAAACACACTTGCATGGTGTACCAGGTGGGCAGGTGGGGTGTTCGTTAACGACTCCACACACATTATGTAAAAGTCAATTTGTATGGATTTGCTAAGAGTTGGTGATCCAAAAAAGTGCACGAATCTTGGTGTCTCTAACTATTCATAGGGTATCTAATTTCTCGTTGTTGTGCTTAGTGAAAAAGATAGAGGTGGCAACATGGTATGGGTCTAATTGGTTTGCCATAAACACCTTTGGTGCAAAATTTCATTAAATCTTATTAGAAATAATCAGTGTGACACGTATGATAACAAAATACATATTCTTATCAACTAATGTTATTGAATAAATTGTACACTATGTGAAACCTTCAACCCCTTTTGACCCATTTTCTTTAGCTAACCTTTTTTATTTTACTCGTTTGACTCAACAGAGATGAAACATAGACTCATTCGTATCAAATGGGTCAGAATTTCCACGGATATAAAGCTATATGGGAATGTATTTTCAAAATAAACTATAGACGGCAAAAAAGACCCTTGTTTTGTATTAGTGAAACTTTTGATTGTGACCACTTGTTTGTATTAGTGAAACTTGTTTTGTTAGATTCTTTCTTCTCCGGTCTATGCCATCTTTTATTGGCAAATTAACAAATTAAAAAAATGCCAAATAATCAATTTCGATGTTATGTCACAGGTATATTTGGTGAAAATAGCAGCTGTTCGCAATTTTTTTTATAAAAGTGTGCGGTAAGTTAGGTGCAATGAAATTTTAGGGTGTAAGAAAAGATGTTAAATGTGAAAAAGTTTAAAACAAATGGTTTTAAGAACACATGCAGTTACATGTTATCGTTCTAGGCCTATTTTTCTACTTTCGCACCACGATCTGTACAAAGCACATAGTTTCACACATTCTGGATCAATTTCACACATTCGAATCCGAGCCGGCCCCGGTTTTCATCCGGCCATTACTCCAGCGAATTATAATCGTGTAGAGGAGGTAAAGTTTCCGGGCGGACGCCGTTAAATTAAAAATCTTCACTGCGTCAGCGTGGACCCGGTTAAGACAACATAGTCTAGTTATGTGGTGGATGAGGGCCTACCGTGGTGGTGGGTGCGACTCTAATCCAAAAAATGAAAGTCACCGTTAAAAAAAAAATAAAAAATAAAAAAATTGATTAACGCTTTTGCTGGAACTAAATGGAAAACGACAAATAGAATACTTGTTTACAAAGCTATTAAAGTTGTACTACTCGTACAGTTAAAGTATTCTCAAAAAGAGACATTAATCTATACATCCTATTAAAGAATATTTTTTAACCTGACGTCATAAAATTGTCAATTTGAATACGTGCGTGTCATAATATGAAATTTCAATTGGTGATGTCATAAATATATATATATATATATATATATATATATATATATATATATATATATATATATATATATATATATATATATATATAGGAAACATGAAAAGTTGTTATCACGATTTTAGTTTTGAATAAATTGAATATTCTCTCCTGCCCTTATGCTTTTTAACTTCTTAATTATTCACAATCTTTCATTTTTCAAACTTAATACCAGGCCTTGAGATGGTCAGAGATATCTACCAAAGGTAACAAACCATTTTCTCTTTTACTGAATATGTTGAATCAAGCTTGAAATTTGTATGTCTTTTTCTTTCATTTTCTTTTGCAGATAATGATATTTGGTTGTCCAGTACCATTGTACCAACCCATGTTGCGTTTTCTTTGTATACATTATTCGTAGGCTTGTAGCTAGGTTGTTGAAACAAGTGCATGGTTAAAAGAACACATGCAGATTTCCTTCTTTTCTTTTCCAACCCATGTCTGGGCTTTTGTATTGTGTTACATTTACATTTCCTTCTTTTCTTTTCCATCATGAAACAGGGTATCATGCTACTGGAATTATCTATGTAGATTGAGCATACAGATAAAGATCCTATGGTAAGCCGTTTGTATTTGTGTCATATAGTGTATTTGATTACCGTATGTATTTGAATGGGTTGGCATGCTCCATATTTCTGCACTTCTTTTAGACTTTTTTGGCACAACGTATCATTAGTGGTTTTTGAAATTTATATTAGAAAACATTTAAAGTTTTATGCTCCAATTAGTTTCGGTTAAGTGGGTAGGTATGGGGAGGTGGTCGTTGATTAGCAATTAAAAAAAGAAAAGAAAATGCCTGTATTCTTCACTGGTATGTTTGGTGAGGTCGTCATTGATAAGAGAGAACGAGTAAAGGTAAAATCATGTCAGCGTAAAGTTCTTGGGTGTTAACTGTTAAGTAAAGTGCATTCTTTAAAGAAAGATTGACCATTGACCCTTTGAAACTTGATTAGCAAAGGTGGACCAGAGAAAGAAACAGAGGATTTGTGTGATGTTGTGTGACCAATGGTCTTTTGGCTGTTAAACAATATTGTTGTGTGATGGTTTGGCCAAATAAACTTTTTGAGAAAAGGGTAGCTCAAGTATAAATAAAGACATACGAGCCTTCACTTTATAGAAAAAAACATGCAAAAGCAAGTAATGGCTTCTTCAAAGTTCTTACTCTTATCTCTAGCTCTACTACTCGTTGCTCTCTCATTTGTTCCAAACTTCACTTCTGCTTCTTTGGAGGAAGCAAATGCACTTCAAAAATGGAAAGCAAGCCTTAGAATCCCAAACAACTCCCAGATTGTATCTTCTTGGACACTCCTTCCAACGAATACTAGTGCACCAGCCTCGTGCCCTTCTTGGTTTGGAATTGCATGCAACGATGATGGGAACATTAACATGTTGAACCTCTCGACGTCTGAGTTAAAAGGTACGCTTCACCAGTTCCCGTTCTCAATTCTAGGCAACCTTACCCATTTTGATCTTAGTGTAAACAGCTTCTTTGGTCCCATCTCACCTGAAATCGGACTCCTGTCCAAACTTGTCTATCTTGATTTTTCAGTCAATCAGTTTTCAGGTGTAATACCACCTACCATTGGTAAACTAAGCCGGTTAACAGTTTTGTTTTTTTTCAAAAATGATTTAACTGGTTCAATCCCACAAGAATTAGGGAATTTGAACTCTCTCACTGAATTAGTTTTGCTCGACAATCAACTCAATGGTTCAATCCCTTCATCGTTGGGTGACTTGACGTCCTTGAATATCCTTTATTTGTCCACAAATCAACTCTCTGGGCCCATTCCAATTGAATTAGGGAATTTGAACTCTCTCACTGAATTAAATTTGAGTGATAATCAACTCAATGGTTCAATCCCTTCATCGTTAAAAAACCTGTCCAAACTTGTCTATCTTGATTTTTCAACCAATCGGTTTTCTGGTGTAATTCCAACTACCATTGTGGATTTGAACTCTCTCACTCAATTATTTTTGGGCAAAAATCAACTCTCTGGACCCATTCCAATTGAATTAGGGAATATGAAATCTCTAACTCATTTGCAATTGGACAGTAATCAACTCAATTGTTCAATCCCTTCATCGTTGGGTGACTTGACGTCTTTGAATATCCTTTTTCTGTACAAAAATCAACTCTCTGGACCCATTCCAATTGAATTAGGGAATATGAAGTCTCTAACTGACTTACGATTGAGTGAAAATCAACTCAATGGTTCAATTCCTTCATCGTTAAAAAACCTGAGAAGCCTTCAGACTCTGTCTCTCTTTGAGAACAAGTTATCTGGTCCAATACCACAAGGAATCGGAACTCTACAATTGTTTAGGCTGCATCTGGACACAAATCAGTTGTCTGGCAAATTGCCTGATGATTTGTGCCAAGGGGGAAAGCTTCAATATTTAACTCTAAAATTTAATGAACTCTCTGGTCCTATTCCAAGTGGGCTATGGAATTGCTCCACCTTAATAAAAGTAAGCTTTGTATTTAATAAATTTCATGGAGATATAACAAATAGTTTTGGTGTCTACCCAAGCTTATATTCTTTTGATGTCAGTCATAATAAATTTCATGGGCAACTATCTCAAAACTGGGGTAAATGCAAAAACTTGACAACATTAAAGATGGGATATAACAACATCAGCGGTAGCATACCACCGGTGTTTGGGGATTCAATGCAAGTTCTTGATCTTTCTTCTAATCATTTGGTTGGTCAGATTCCAAAGGAGTTTGGGGAGATGAAAAGTTTGTTAAATTTAAACTTGAGTGATAACAACCTTTCAGGTGTTATACCTCAAGAGCTTGGATCAATGCATGGTCTCCTTACTCTTGACCTATCCAAAAATAGGTTAAACGGGTCATTACAAAGATATATTGGTGACTGGGTTCAAATCAATCACATCAATCTTAGTAATAACATGCTCAGCGGAAAGATCCCATCGGAGATCGGTAAATTAAGTCAACTCAATGTTGTTGATTTATCTTGGAATTCACTCACAAAAGAGATACCATCGGAAATTGGAAGTTTGGAAAGTCTGGTGATGATGAATCTTTCTCACAATAAGCTATCTGGTTCTATTCCTAATGGTTTCAGTAACTTGCCAAGAGGGATTGATATCGACCTGTCCTACAATGAGCTCACTGGTCTAGTTCCCCCTTATGCTGTCTTTCTAAATGTGTCTGGAGAAGCATTACGAGGGAATGATGGTCTGTGTGGAAATGTTACAGGTTTGAATCAGAAGTTAATGAAAAAAAATCATAATTTTCATCATAAGCTCATCCTTCTGATCACGGTCCCACTCTTTGCGGCTCTTTTTCTTGGTTTATTCATGTGTGGCCTCATTGTTTATCAACGTAGAAAGAGAATTTCTCCACAGGAACCAGCAGGCGAAGAAGGTGGAAAACTTTTCTCAATAACAAGTTTTGATGGACACGCGATGTATGATGAAATCATCAAGGCAACAAATGATTTTGATGATGCATATTGTATTGGGATTGGAGGATACGGTACTGTGTATAAAGCTGTGTTACAACCCAACAATTTAGTAGCTGTCAAAAAACTTCATTCATCATCTGAGAATGACGATCATATAGGCTTCCTAAATGAGGTATGAGCATTAACAAACATAAAGCACAGAAACATAGTTAAACTATATGGATACTGCTTCCATGCTCGCCACTCATTTTTACTTTACGAATATCTTGAGAAGGGAAGTCTAAAATCGCTCTTAAGTAGCGATATCACAGCAATAGAAATGGATTGGCTTAAAAGGGTAAGAATTGTTAGGGCTATAGCGAATGGTTTGGCTTATATGCACCATGATTGTACACCTCCTATCATTCATAGAGACATTTCTGTAGCAAACATTCTTCTCGATTCTGATTATGAGGCACATATCTCGGATTTTGGAACAGCGAAGCTTCTAAAGCTGGATTCATCCAATTGGACTGCGGTTGTAGGCACCTATGGCTATATTGCGCCAGGTAACTACCATATATTTTAAAGTTTTATATACTATGCATACTTACTCTCAAGTTTTATAACAACTTTTTTTTGGATTCTCCTGCTTCCTTCAATGTAGAGCTTGCTTATACGATGGTGGCGACAGAGAAATGCGATGTGTATAGTTTTGGAGTTGTTGCACTAGAAGTGATTATGGGAAAGCATCCTGGAGAACTTATATCATGTCTGCCAACATTGTCGATTGATGATCTATTGCTAGCCAATGTACGAGATAGACGGATTCCGCGACCATCACCTCTTGTTGAGAAACTAGCTCATTTAATTTTAAATGTCACACGGGCATGTTTGAACTACAACCCACAGGAAAGGCCAACAATGCGCCAAGTCAAAGATTTATTGTCTGTGGATGATCGAGTTTGGATGAAGATGCATGTATCGGTTACTTAATGCTTGATCGAGTTTGTATGATTGTTATTAAATAATGAAATAATATATATCAATGAAGATTGCTACCTTTCTAGAATAATGCGCAGTTATGTGTATTATGGATATTTTTGGTAATTTCTTTAAATTATTCTAGTTTTGCAATTAAAAAATTACCAATGGGAAATTTGTATATGAGTTAGAATTTATTCTTACTCATGCGATCATATCAAGAAATTAAGTAAACAGTGAGTGTACACAAAAGATATTCAAAGATGTCAAATCTGTTAGATATTGTGACTTCACCTTCTAAGGGTATTTTGGTAATATTAGTAGTAAGGGTATTTTGGTCATTTTGTTAGTAGCTTAAGAAGTATCAGGATCTTTTATGTCGGTTTGTAAAGTCGGTTGTTTAGCTATATATATAGGATTGAATACAGACTTTGTACTTCATAATTTTTGATAATGAAATAGCATATTTTGTTCCAAAACCTTTGGTGTTCTGATCTTTGTGCTTCTGTTGCTGGTCTTTGGTCTTTTGCCCCATGAATATCTATCCCTAATCCTAACAAATTGGTATCAAGAGCCACTCGATCGATTTGAAGCAAGCTACAATCGTTGTGGGTTATGAATCCTTTGTGTTGGTTTGATTCATCCCTTTTTGGTTTATTTCAAGAATCAGTTTCTTGAACTCGTTGGAGTTTTGGTTTGTGTTTGGTGGCTGCTGATTCGATTGGTTAGAAGTGTCAGGTTTGTTGTTTTGTTATTGTTCAATCGATTTTGCTTGCTTGTTTAATAGATTGAAGGTGTTTGTGATTGGGATTAGGGATAGTTAGAACTTGTGTTGAATCGATATTAGGTTTGTGATTTGGGATTTTTTGTGGATTGACCTGATATTGCTTAGGACCAGTTTTGGTTTAGAATTTGCAATGGGCTTATATTGGAATTCGGGTCTTGATTTTCGTACTAATAATCATGCCATTGGAACTACCGATTGTTTTGAACTAGTTATTGGGTTAGAACTTGGGGCTTTGGCTAAGAGGGCTTTGAATCAGAAAATGGGATTTTGGATTGTGCCAATATTTTTTAGTTCTTTGGTTTTTCGTTTGGTAGTTGGCGACTGAATTTTGGATTTCGGGTTTGCTCGTTGTTTTTTGTTTTGAGATTTGGAATAATCAGTTATGGTGGAGCTATTTGATGTCGCCTTAATGGAATTGGTAGGAATTGTTTTGGAAACTGGATATCGTAGGTTTGAAGGCTCGACCAATATTTGTTTGGCTTTGGTATTTGCTATGGAATTTGTTCGTATTTAGACTGTAATTCTTATTCGATAAGTGGGTCATTGGTATTATTATCCATATCATAGTTGGAGCATTTGAATTATTAGGGCTCATTCGTCAAGTTATATATTAGCTTGAGTTTGTTTGATACGGATAATAAGTTTGAAGTTGGACCGTAATACTTATCAATAAGTGGGTCGTTAGAATTTGAATTTGGTATTTGAAATTTGAAGATCGATTTGGTGCTTGAAGACTTGGTTCAAGTTGTTTGAAGTTTGTTCGATCGTTTGAAATTTGTCATTTTGGAAATTTGGATCTTCGTTTGTCGGGCTTTTGAAGTTTGCGGCCTGAATTTGATTGTCATTGGTGAAGATCGTTTGAGTCGATTTGTTTGTTCGGTTGGCCGTTTTGAATTTGTCAGCTAACATTTGATAGTTCGTTTTGAAGACATCGGCATTTGCATTTGTTTTTGGATCGTTTTCGGATTCGATCGTTTGTTATGAATTTGGCTAGCACCTCTAGCATTTGGAAGTTTAGAATTTGATTGAAACTTTGGCATCACTTAGAAGTTGAACTCAAGGTGGAGATTGTTAGATATTGTGACTTCACCTCCTAAGGGTATTTTGGTAATATTAGTAGTAAGGGTATTTTGGTCATTTTGTTAGTAGCTTAAGAAGTATCAGGATCTTTTATGTCGGTTTGTAAAGTCGGTTGTTTAGCTATATATATAGGATTGAATACAGACTTTGTACTTCATAATTTTTGATAATGAAATAGCATATTTTGTTCCAAAACCTTTGGTGTTCTGATCTTTGTGCTTCTGTTGCTGGTCTTTGGTCTTTTGCCCCATGAATATCTATCCCTAATCCTAACAAAATCACCCAACGATGGAAGTCTGTTAATTTGTCAAAAAAGATGGCATAGACTGGAGAAGAAAGATGACCTAAGGTATGGAGTAAGGTAGCAAGAAGGCTTGTACGAATATCAACAGCAGAGGGAAATGACAGGGAAACTGGAATGCTGACTATAACTTCACACTTCGAGACCTACAATTGGATGATTTAGTTGAAGTTGGCGATCCAAAAAAACGCACGAGTCTAGGTGTCTCTAACTATTCATAGGGTATCTAGCTAATTTCTCCGTGTTGTGCTTAGTGAAAACGATAGAGATGGCAACATGGGCACGTCAATTGGGTTTAGTAATGGATCAAAACGGTTAACTTCTTGGTACGGGTCCAATTGGTTTGCTAGAAACACCTTTGGTCCAAAATTTCATTAAATCTTAATAGAAATAATCAGTGTGACACATATGATAACAAAATACATTTCTTTTCAACCAATGCTATTGAATAAATTGTACACTATGTGAAAGCTTCAACCCTTGTTGACCCGTTCCCTTTAGCTAACTTTTTTTATGTTACTCGTTTGACCCAGCAGAGATGAAACATATCCCACATTGACTCATTCATACCTAAATGGGTCAGAATTTCCACAAAGATTTCATATAAATAGGATAAAAATAAGCAGTCAATAAATAAGCATAACTACCTTACGTGACCCACATTATAACCTGGGTTGAACCGCGAACATGGCTGTGCTTGTTTATGAACTGGCGGTTCTTTTGTTGACCCCGGTCAACCCATTTTGCTAAATCCAGTTGGGTCATACCTTTCGTTGTTTAATGTTTTGGACCTGTAGTTTCGTTTGAAAGTATGTGTTTGATATTGAATTTCTAATGTTTAAGAGCTGTTTCGAGCATTTTAGGGGTGTTTGGGTATATTTGGGGACCTTTTTGGAGCTGTTTAAGGGTTGTTTGGTTAGGTTTAAAAGCTTTTTGTAGCTGTAGGAATTGAATTTCCATGTTTAGAAGCTGTCATTTTTTGCTTAAAACCGGTTCCACACGATGGTTCAACTGGCGACTTGGCTAGGTCGATAAAAAAACCGGTGCACGGAAATTCTAAGAAAATTTACACAAAGATTGATACTTATATAGAAAACCCAAACCTCTTGTATTTACAACTATACCAAGGAAAAAACTTCCCAATTACAATGCAACACTTTTTATGTACATCTCATTCAGCAATTTTCCTGCAAACCCGATGGGTTGGGATGACCATGGTCAAAGTAAAGAAATAAATAACTCCACAAAATCAACGTGATCGTGACAATAACTTCAAAAAGTCTTCATAATTGCTCATACTTCCACTCGAAAATATCTTCATCTTTTCCTAAATCTGCAAAAATCTCCTAGCCTCAACGGGCCTGAACTTGAGCTTATCCTATTATTCCTATACGAATGTACATCTTGCCCATGACCCGAAAACCCACTCTTCACATCAAGTGGAGATTCATAGCTTGGATAGGTGGAATGTGACAGGCCTGTCCTGGGTCTGGGCCAGGGCCGTGGCCCGAGTTTGTACTAGCCCGTGGATCAAAGTCCATAGAAGTTAAATCCTCTTGGCTACATGTCCTTGAGCCCAAGTCTCGTGTTTCTTCACACTCATTGCAGACCAATTTCAAGGCCTGAACCACATCACCCATAAAGGGTCGGTGTGATACTTCGGGCTGCACACACCTTGATGCTATTGCTGCTACTTTAGCAATGCCATCGAATGGAACTTCAGGGGATAGTGATGGATCAATAAGCAAGTTTAGACCTTCTGGTGTTGGGAGGAGGGGACGGGCCCATGCGACTAAGTTTCCTTGGCCAGATGGCATTGACATGTCAATGGTTTTCTTCCTGTTAGGAGCTCAAGGAGTACCACTCCATAGCTATATATATACGTCACTCTTTACAAGAAGATGGCCTGTCGTTGCATACTCGGGAGCCACATACCTGAAATCAAATGAAAATAAGTTTAAGAAAATTTGGACACCGCGGGTTCCCTAACGGGCCAAGACATATAATCTGACTTTTGTGCTGAGAAAAAGCTCATTTTACTTTAAACTTGACCTGTAATGTACTCATTTTACAGAGAAAAAAAAAAGTACCCGAAAGTGCCCATGACACGTGTCGAAATATGTTGGTTTTGTTCATCTAAAGCGGATCGAGCCAAACCAAAATCAGGAACTTTAGGTGTAAAGTCATGTTCCAGCTGAATGTTGCTAGACTTGAAGTCTCTATGTATTACTCTTGGGCTTGAATCTTCATGCAGAAAAGCTAACCCCCGTGCCGCACCCAATCCAGTGGTGCGACTTCCTTATCAATCCCGGCCTAATCAACCAAAATTTCACTCCAATTATAAACCATCTTCACTAAAAAATATTAAAGTCAAAATATTTGACTTTTGAAAAGTCAAACATTTCAATCCCTAAGTAACCGAATTGTCACGTTTAAGTACTTTGAGAGCAATTTAGTCCCATCTTCAAGGGTCCCGCTATAAACCCTCCCAAACCCACCCTCACCTAAAAGACCCAACTCATTAAAATTATCAGTTGCTTTTTCCATATCACTTGAACTAAACGTCTTTGCAGATCCTTTATAAGCTATATTAGACGGGAATGATAATGAAGCTGACTCTGGCCCACTTCCTACATTTAACCAATAGAATAAAATGATGATGGCATACGGTCCACCATTCCCGTTGCGTGATGATGGCATATGTGGCGATGGGGACGACCTATCAGCAACAAAATGATTATGATTATAAGCAAGAAAATTTTCAGTTTGACTTTCGAGGTTAAATGAATCGATCCTTTAAGTATGGTAGATTTCCAAAATTTGGGATTTTTTGTGGTTGTGGTAGTGGTTAGGGGTGTTGTATGTGCATGCATGGTGGTCAAGATAATATAACAATGTTTAAGCAAAATCACTGTTTTTATACAATGTTTCTAACCAACTTGTCATTTTGCACTAAATAAACGAATACAAGTGTCGTTAGCAAAACCCCGAGTTTGTGTGTCAAAAGTTTTCATTATAGAATGACTCTTTTAAATAATAATAATAATAATAAAATAAAATAATACAAAGACTACACTAGACATTCTAAAACTAGAGTGACTTACAAATACAATAACCCATTTTGCTCACTATATAAGAGCAACAAAAACACAAAACCATACTCATATAGTTGTATAGTATTTTTATATTTTAAAAAATTATATGTCTCGTCCATGTCCTTTACCCAAAATCACACTAGTTGTCCATATTCGATTTTAATCACACAAATAATCCTTAATTTTCAAACAAATTTCCATTGATAGTCTCTATTTTCAAAAATAGGGACTATCCATGTAATAACGACAATGACTACGTGTGTAATAGAAAATTTTCGATTATTACGCAGATGATCCCTATTTTTCAAAATAGAAACCATCGACACAAATAGTTTAAATATTAGGTATCATTGGCGTAATTAAAATCAACGACAAGTCACCTAGATTCTTGGCTCAAGCTGATTATATTGAACTCTAATGTAAGAAAAATTCGACGTATGTTATTCCACATTTACTATCTCTTATGCATATTTTTTTTGGCAAATGTCACATTTTTTTAATCTAATGTGTGTTTGTTTAAGCTTATGAGCCCATTTTTATTTATTTTTAAGTTTATGGCCTTATACGAGATACTTATGATATAGTAACGAAACATAAACCAAAATCAAATAAACTTAGAGGGTGTTTGTTTAAACTTATTTGGCCTGCTTATGGGCTTATTAAACTTTTGAAAAGCTCCTTGCTCTAAATATTGGCTTATATAATTTGCGTTTATTAAGCGGATGTTTGTTTAAGCTTATTTGGACTACTTTTGAGCCAATTTTTATGGTTTATTTTGAATTTTATGGGCTTATTTAAGCTTGCTATGATATAGTACTAATAAACTTATACAAGCTCATAAGCTAATAAACCTAAAAGTAAGCTTAGGGGTGTTTGTTTAAGCTTATTTGTGAGCTTATGAACTTATATTTAATATGCCTGATTTTTCGGGCTTATTTTGAGACTTAATGGTCTTATATAAGTTTAATGTATCATGATAACCTTATATTATCCTATACGTCTCCAAATATGCCGAAAAAGTTAGGCTTATAACATACAAGCCGAAATAAAATATTCTAATAAGCCCACAAATAAGATTAAACAAATACCCCCGAAGCCATTGAATTTTTTTTTTTTTTTTTTTTTTTTTTTTTTTTTTTTTTTTTTGACCCGGGTTAACTTATTTTGCTAAATCCAACTAGGTCATTTTTTATTTTTTATTATTTTTTTTAATAAGTTTTATCCTGTAGTTTTGTTGGAAAGTATGGGTTTGATATTGAATTTTGTGTTTTAGAGCTATTTGGACATGTTTAAGTCAGTGGCAGAGCCGGCACAAAAACTAAGATGATTCTCTTAATAAGTCGCAGCTAAATTTTTGTAACAATGAAAACCGATAAATGTGTCAATTCGGGTTGGGTCGGACCCAATTTAAACAAGAAAATTAATACTGGCACATCAAAAACCTATAACCTATTGTCAAATTTATTGAAATCGAGTATTTACTGAAAGAAAAGTAACACGATACACTATTAATACACCACACATTTTCAAGTTACAAGTTTAAAATAAGATTTTTCAATGTACAACATGAAACAAATAAAAAATATAGCCTAGGAAATACGAAGAAACAAGGATACAAAGATTTCTAGAAACCGAATTTGTAAAAAGAAAAAAAAAAAAAATTGAAAAGATGAAAAGTCAACTATCGGTCTCTTTCCTCTCTCTATTAGTAGTAATAATAATAATAATAATAATAATAATAATAATAATAATAATAATAATTTAATTATTTATAATAATAATAATAATATTAATAATAAATAATATTTATTATTAATATTATTATTTAAATTTTAAATAATAATAATATTATTAAAATAATAATAATAATAATAATAATAATAATAATAATAATATATTATTATTATTATTATAGTTATTATTATTTAATATTTTTTTTATTATTATTGTTATTATTATTAATTATAAGTTTTTATTAAAAAAAATTTTAAATTATATTACATTGAGATCCAACCAAACACAATGACAGAATATATCAATTACAATTCCAACACATTACAACTCTTTAAATTACAATTCACTCAAATTACAATTCCTTTGACAGATTACAATTCCTTTCAAAACATACTACGAACCAAACGGCCCCTTAGTGGCTCCTACATCGCTAAATTACTTAGTGCAATAATAATCATCCAGTGGTAGTTTATCTTTTTATCAAACATGCTGATCGCTTAAGTAAGTAATAATCAGCACTGAAGCATCTCATTCAAGACCAATCAAACACACCCTTACACTATTAGGGCATTCACTATGGTAGTTTCATTAAAATGTCTAAAACCAATATAAAGCTTTATCTTTCCTTTTAACCATAATGATCATTTGTTTCATGCACATATAACATGAAGAGGTTCATATTCTTGAACCTATTCATAATTTAATGCATGTTTTATTATGACTTATTTTAAGAGTTGTAAAAAATTTATCTATAGTGAACATAGGTTTATAACATCAAAAAGTTTATAAATTAATAAGAGTAAAGATCATTTGAGGGCCAAACTTTTTTTACATACCAAGGGACTAATCTCCACCCTCCATCTTTATTTGATCTAATGGATGAGTTTAATCCCAACAATTTAAAAAACCCACTTTCATTATTTTTTTTCAAATATTAATATCTTTCAAACCGTTAATCGTTAAGCGAAAAAAAATATACCGTTACGACGAGCATTTAATTATCTTTCTATAGATAGGCTAATTGATATATTTTCAACAATTTTTTTTTCTTCGTTTTTTTCACGTTTTTTTTTGCCGAAAAAATCATATATGATATTACATATCATATATGATATATATATATGTAATATCATATATGATATTACACATCATATATGATATGTAATATCATATATGATTTTTTTTCGGTCACGAAAAAAAAAACGTGAAAAAAATGATTTTTTTTTCTTTTCGAAAGTATATCAAAGTGGCCGTCTATAGAAAGATAATTAAATGCCCATCGCGATGGTGTAATTATTTTCGTTTAACGATTAACGGTTTAAGAGATATTTAAATTATAAAAAATGAGTGAAATAAAAAAATGCTTTTAATCTCAATCATTGATTTCCTTTTTAGATGGATGGTGAGAAATGTTTGATTTGTAGAATAAATCGGCTCAATTAATAATTATAAACTTATATAAAAGTTCACCATTGTAAATGCTCTTAGCAAGGTTTTCAATTTATAACATGAAACAAATAAAAAATATAGGCTAGGAAATACGAATAAACAAATATACAAAGATTTCTAAACACCAAATTTTGAAAAAGAAAAAGAGAAAAGAAATGAAAAGATGAAAAGTCAACTATCGGTCTCTTTCCTCTCTCTTCTTTCTTCTCCATTGCGTTCACCTTCTTATTTTCCACTATACTTATTACTTTTGACCATCAAATGTCAGTCAAACTTATTAGTGACTCGTAATTGGTTAAACATGTTGATAGGGATATTTTCGTCATTTGCACCACCACATCCAACTTATCCGGTTTTTCTCCATCTGGGTTTTCCTTATATGTTGAAAATGTGTGATAAAAGAAGACACCAATTTCCAAATGAAGAATCGGGTTACAAAGTGTTTGATGAAATGTGTCATTTAATTTTTTTAAGTTAAAAACCAAATGTCAAAAAAAAAAAAAAAAAAAAAAAAAAAAAAAAAAAAAAAAAAAAAGATTAAAAGTCAACTATCGGTCTCTTTCCTCTCTCTTGTTTCTTCTCCATTCAGGCGTTCACCTTCTTATTTTCAGTACCAAGGTGTTGACTTTTGACCACATCCAACTTATCCAGTTTTTAATTTGTCTCGTCCACACCTCCCTCAGTCTCATATCTCCATCTGGGGGTTTCGAAATGAAGATACCAATTTCGAAATGAAATGTTTCATTTAATTTTCTTTTAGTTGTAGACTTCATAGGTGTTTACTACTTCGTTTTATTTAGTTTCGTAGTATCAATTGACGAGAGTGGATTAAAGTTTAGTTACTGATAGTAACAGTGGGTCAGTTTTACTTGTCTTTAGAAATGGTGTTCACTAGTTATAATGTGTGTCAGTTTCTCAATGTTTGTGTTGACAATTTTAATCTCATTGTGCTTGTTTATGAACCGCCGGTTCTTTTGTTGACCTGCGTCGACCCATTTTGCTAAATCCAGCTGGGTCATACCTTTTGTTTTTAAAAAGTTTGAGCCCTGTAGTTTTGTTGGAAAGTATGTGTTTGGTATTGAATTTCTAATGTTTTAGAGCTCTCTGGACATGTTTAAGTGCTGTTTGGAGCTTTTTAGGGGTGTTTTTGGATAGGTTTAGAAGCTTTTTGATCAAAGCATTTACTGGAACTGTTTTGAAAACAAAAATAGAGTACTTTCTTACAAAGCGATTAGAATTGTACTACATAGTTAAAGTATTCTCCAAAAAGAGACATTAATTTCTCAAGTAAAACAATATTTGTGGAATAATGACACCACCTAAAATTTAATTTCTAAGAAGTGAAAATTGTTGGATATATATGAGACGTTACTCTCACAAAATATTTCGACAAATTATATAAAAAACTTTTCTAATAGGAAACAAATGTCATGTAATAATTATTTATTTAAAAACTTTTAAATATTTGAAGGCACTGCAGGTACTTTTGACTGCCAATACATTTTCTCCTTTATAGACCAATTGTGTGGCCATGTAGATGTGAACTATTGGGAAAACATGCTATTCAACTACTGTATGTGATTCACATGTTACTTGACTTATAGAAGTAAATCTTCACTTTTCTTCACCACAAAAAACGTGTCTAAAAAATCTTCAAATTATTCTTTTCTCATGCATGCATAACACATTAGTTTACATATTTATGAGAAAAGGGTAGCTCAATTATAAATAAAGACATACGAACCATCAGTTATAGAAAAAAACATGCAAAAGCAAGTAATGGCTTCTTCAAACTTCTTACTTTTATCTCTAGCTCTACTACTCGTTGCTCTCTCATTTGTACCAAACTTCACCTCTGCTTCTTTGGAGGAAGCAAATGCTCTTCAAAAATGGAAAGCAAGCCTTAAAATCCCAAACAACTCCCAAATTGTATCTTCTTGGACACCCCCTTCCAACGAATACTAGTGCACCTGCCTCATGCCCTTCTTGGGTTGGAATTGCTTGCGATGCTGATGGGAACATTAACATGTTGAACCTCTCGATGTTTGAGTTAAAAGGTACGCTTCACCAGTTCCCGTTCTCTATTCTAGGCAATCTTACCCATTTTAATCTTAGTGTAAACAGCTTCTTTGGTCCCATCCCATCAGAAATCGGACTCCTGTCCAAACTTGTCTATCTTGATTTTTCAGCCAATCAGTTTTCGGGTGTAATTCCACCTACCATTGGTAATTTAAAGTCTCTGAATACCTTTATCTCTCACTGAATTAGCCTTAAGCGAAAATCAAATCAATGGTTCAATTCCTTCATTGTTGGGTGACTTGACATCTTTGAATATCCTTTATCTGAACACAAATCAACTCTCTGGACCCATTCCTATTGAATTAGGGAATTTGAAGTCTCTCACTGGATTAGCTTTGTATGAAAATGAACTCAATGGTTCAATTCCTTCTTCGTTGGGTGATTTGAAGTCTTTGAATATCCTTTATTTGTTTTAAAATCAACTATCTGGGCACATTCCTACAGAATTAGGGAATTTGAAGTCTCTCACTGAATTATCTTTAAACAGAAATCAACTCAGTGGTTCAATCCCTTCATCGTTGGGTGATTTAAAGTCTTTGAATATCCTGTATCTGCACATCAATCAACTCTCTGGACCCATACCACAAGGAATCGGAAGTCTACAATTGTTTAAGCTACAGCTGCAAACAAATCAGTTGTCTGGCCAATTGCCTGATGATTTGTGCCAAGGGAGAAAGCTTCAAAATTTATCTGTAAGTCATAATCAACTCTCTGGTCCTATTCCAAGAGGGGTATGGAATTGCTCCAACTTAATAAGAGCAAACTTTCAATTTAATCAATTTCGTGGAGATATATCGAATAGCTTTGGTGTCTACCCAAGCTTAAAATTCTTTGATGTCAGTCATAATAACTTTCATGGGCAACTATCTCAAAACTGGGGTAAATGCAAAAATTTGACTACATTAAAGATGGGATATAACAACATCAGTGGTAGCATACCACTGGAGCTTGGGAATTCAACTTAAGTGCTTGATCTTTCTTCTAATCATTTGGTTGGTCAAATTCCAAAGGAGTTTGGGGAGATGAAAAATTTGTTAAATTTAAACTTGAGCGATAACAAACTTTCAGGTGTTATACCTCAAGAGCTTGGATCACTGCAAGACCTCCTTACTCTTGACCTATCCAAAAATAAGTTAAACGGGTCATTACAAAGATATATTGACTGGGTTCAAACCAATCACATATATCTTAGTAATAACAAGCTCAGTGGAAAGATCCCATCAGAGATCGGTAAATTAAGGCAACTCAATGTTCTTGATTTATCTTGGAATTCACTGACAAAAGAGATACCATCAGATATTGGAAGTTTGGAAAGTCTGGTAATGATGAATCTTTCTCACAATAAGCTATCTGGTTCAATTCCTAATGGTTTCAGTAACTTGCCAAGAGGGATTGATATCGAGTTGTCTTACAATGAGCTCACAGGTCCGGTTCCCCCTTATGCTGTCTTTCTAAATGTGTCTGGAGAAGCATTACAAGGAAATGATGGTCTGTGTGGAAATGTTACAGGTTTGAATCTTTGTGAAAGTCAAATAGTAATGAAGAAAAATAATCATTTTCATTATAAGCTCATCCTTGTAACCGTGATCCCAGTTTTTTCGGCTCTTTTACTTGGTTTATTCATGTGTGGCCTCATTGTTTATCGACGTAGTAAGAGAACTTCTCCACAGAAACCATCAGGCAAAGAAGGTGGCAAATTTTTCTCAATAACAAGTTTTGATGGACAGGCGATGTATGATGAAATCATCAAGGCAACAAATGATTTTGATGATGCTTATTGTATTGGGATTGGAGGATATGGTACTGTGTATAAAGCTGAGTTACAACCTAACAATTTAGTAGCTGTCAAGAAACTTCATTCATCATCTGAGAATGATTACATAGGCTTCCTAAATGAGGTACGAGCATTAACAAACATAAGGCACAGAAATATAGTTAAACTCTATGGATATTGCTTCCATGCTCGTCACTCATTTTTGATTTACGAATATCCTGAGAAGGGAAGTCTAAAATCGCTCTTAAGTAGCGATATCACAGCAAAGGAACTGGATTGTCTGAAAAGGGTAAGAATTGTTAGGGCTGTAGCGAATGGTTTGGCTTATATGCACCATGATTGCACACCACCTATAATTCATAGAGACATTTCTGGAGCTAACATCCTTCTGAATTCTGATTATGAGGCACATATCTCGGATTTTGGAACCGCAAAGCTTCTAAAGCTGGATTCATCCAATTGGACTGCGGTTGTAGGCACCTATGGCTATATTGCGCCAGGTAACTACCATATATTTTAAAGTTATGTATACGCACTTCTTCTCAAGTTTTAAATTTATCTATGTTACATTTAATCATTATCTGATATAATTTTTTTTTTTTTGGATTATCCTGTTTCCTACCATGAAGAACTTGCTTATACGATGGTGGCGACAGAGAAATGCGATGTGTATAGTTTCGGAGTTGTTGCACTAGAAGTGCTTATGGGAAAGCATCCTGGAGAACTTATATCATGTCTACCAACATTGTCTACTGATGATCTATTGCTAGCCAATGTAGGAGATCGACGGATTCCACCACCATCATCGCTAGTTGAGAAACTAGCTCATTCAATTTTGAATGTCTCACAGGCATGTTTGAACTACAACCCGCAGGAAAGGCCAACAATGCGCCAAGTCACAGATTTATTGTCAGTGGATGATCGACTTTGGATGAAAATGAGTGGATGATAGACTTTGGATGAACATGCATGTATCAGTAACTTAATGCTTGATTGGTTTTGTATGATGTCTAGCCATAAGTCATATAGTTTAAGAAACTTTTTATGTTTTTAAATAAGAAAATAAAATTATATCAATGAAGATTGCTACCTTTCTAGAATAGTGTTATGGATCTTTTTGGTAATTTCTTTAAATTATTCCAGTTTTACAATTAAAAAATTACCAATATGGGAAATTTGTATATCAGTTAGAATTTATTGTTACTCATATCAAGAAATTAAGCAGTGAGTGCGCACTAAATATATTCAAAGATGTCAAATCACCCAACAATGGAAGTCTGTTAATTTATCAAAAAAGAAGACCGTGGAAGTCTGTTAATTTGTCAATCTTAACCAGAAATCACTTAAGAAATGAGGTTTAGATCCGTAAAACAACTAGGAATTCAAGATATTAAGAATTGAACTTGAAATTGTATTACAATGGGATAATTTCTTACAATTGAATGTTTAGGGAGTTACAGAGAGAAAGAAAAGTGTTTACAATTTGATAAGGAAGGAGGATTTGGCGGGAAAATCAGTTTTGTACTCATCTTGCTGTTCTGTTGACTTTTTCATCGATATTACTTTGACACATATCAATCCATCCCGCTTAAAAAGATGCTTGTCCTCAAGCATCTAAGCATTCAAATCAACTTGAGGCAACCTTTCTTAGGACCTTTAACACATTATGTTGTAGTAAGCCAAACACCGTACCCCAAAAAACAATAACCTTTTTCCTTAAGCCAAACACCCGTTTTACCCTTTGTGAATACCCCCATTTTATTGAGAGAATGACTTTTGGAAGGAAAATTTATTATTTCTCATTAAAATGAAATGAACAATACAAAGTCCTATTTATAGGACAAAAGTCAAAATACAGAAAGTCAACTATGCTAATTCTACATGTACAGTACTACTACTGCTAATACATCAATACAGCCATTATCCTACTTATATACATAGCTAAACTACACAATTCCACATAGTGCTTGAGCCTTTTGATGAAGCTTGAGCTTATTTGGCTTGATAAGCTTTGACTGAGCAATATTGTGGACTTGAACTGTGGCATCACTTGGCTTGTCAGCTGAGCTTCCATCTTTAGTTCCTTTACATTTCATAACCCAACTACACGATCCATGTATAAAATCTAACAGCTGAAGTCCTTCCCGATTGTGAAGGATTGAAGTCACTGCACCCACTCTTCAAACAACTCTGTTGCGAATCCCTCTGCCTTCGACCAACTTATTAGGTGATCCGATGCCAAAAACTTGATAAGCTGAGTCAAAATGCAGAGACTAATATGTTTCGCAGCATCATACTTTCCTATCTGAGATAAAGTGGGCCACACTTCCACCTGTAATGGGCAACACTCCACAGTTCTCTGAAGCAAAAGCTTCGCATCTTCTTCATTAGCAAATTCCACAACTGCTTCCTATAGCCTTAAAGAATCAGGTATATGTTCAAGACCTTTTCTTAGTACTTCGCTTTTAATCACATCTCCATGTTCCAATGTTGCAGCCCTTCCTTAAGCCAAACAGCAGCAACATTTCCATCAACACCGGATACCAAGCTATTTATAGAGGCACCCGCGAGAAATTTAACACTGTTCACTTGGTAAAGTTCATATTTCTTGTCTAGTGAAGGAGTGAACAACCTTGGAAGAAAATGATCTTCTGGAAATATGACAGTTGCATCAAGGTTCCATCCAACACCAGCCGCTGCAACTTTCATGCCAATATAACCACCACCAACCGCAACTACTTTTTGTGCTTTTGCCAATGATGATACTAATGAATCAACATCAGCAATAATAAGTACGTGATGATCATCAGGTAAAGTATCACCAACTTTCTGAGAAAATCTAGATGCAGTACCCTGTGGCAATAATAAGGGATCCAAATTCAGTGAATTTGTTGTCAATGCTTGCTTCTCTGCACCAATTCAAGTAACCGGATCTTCATACAACATCTCTATCCCTTTCTCTTTGCACCAATCAGGAGTTTGCCTCTCATCTCTTTTGTGAGAGTCGGGCGCTCATATGGAGCAAATGCCTCCTTAGAAATGATACACAGAATCCCATTAGCCACCTCCAACTATCACAAACCTTTTCTTTTCCCTCTTTGGTCATTTCCATATGTCGAACTCCCACTTTCCATATTTCAATTTGCATTTTGTGCCTCCTGATTTCTTCCTCTTAGGCCATTTCCATAGCTCAAACTTCAAACGACTAAAATTATCTCCATGAATCACTATAACAGAAGCCTTCACCGTATCAATCACTGTTGTCGTTACCACTAAAGAAACACCACTAAAATCATTTTCCATACCATCATTATCAGTCGAATTAGAACTAATACCACGTTCCTTATCACACAATTCAATTCGATCCCGATCACAGTTTTCGACCAAACAAACGCCTTTTTTCTCCTCCTTCTCATTCAGTTCATCACTTTGATCCCAGTCACTCAAATTATCTTTTACTCTGATCTCGATCAACTCATTAACAGTAGCGTTCGGTCATTGAATATCCATTAAAACATTAGGGCCAAAAGTATCAGAATTCGATGATGACGATACACCTAACAAACACTCCGTTTTTGGTTTCGGAACTTCTTTAAAAATCTTTACCAATGAACCTTCCAATTTATCCAAAAGACATGAATTAAAGCTTGAATCTTAAACACCATTACTAATTGATACTTTAACAGTTTCAACCGCATTTACAACCTCATGATCAACAACATCATCTAGTAATCTATATTTTAACTCAGTTGATTCTTTACTTCTTCCATCATCAGGAACCAAATTACTCACACCCATTCTATTATTCTTGTTTTTCATCTCATCATCATCATTAACCTTACTCGAATCTTTAATCTCAATTTCTTGCACTTTTTTCACATTATTTAGAAACTTCATCAAGAACCATATTACCAATGTTGTTTTCGACCATATCACTTGCTTCTTTAACATATTGTTTGAAATTTTTCTTTATTGGCATTTCATCAAACATCTTATGTGCACCCGTATGATAACAAACTACATATTCTCATCAACCTATGTTATTGAATAAAGTGTACACTATTATGTGAAAGCTTCAACCCCTTTTGACCCGTTTCCTTTAGCTAACTTCATTCATGTGAATAGTAAATTACATAATTGGTCCATGTGGTATGTGTTGACTTGCATGTTTGGTCCAAAATGTAAATTACATAATTATATCATGAATTACGGGGTCATTAGCAGAAGATAAGCTTTAACAAACTTGGATACGTTGGTAATTATACCATGATTGCTATCTCGATGTATCAAACTATTTGTAAATAAACGAAATGAAGGTTACTGTTGACTTTTGGTGTTTTGACCAATTTAGTCCAAATTATAACTGGTGGGCATGACAGACAAAAATAAATAAACAGTAACACGGTAATCATAATTAAAAAAAAAAAAAAAAAAAAAAAAGATTAAACTATTTGTTATTTAATAGATAAAAGCACATTAATAAAATTTTTTGAAAAAACCCGGTGCATGCACGGGGATTATAAGTAGTTATAATTTATACTAAAAAATTTTCTTGATTAATAAATGAATAATAAAGTTATGCAAAAGCAATCTTAATCATTTACGTTTGTGATAGTCACTTTAATTAAACAATAATATCATTAACGAAACTTTATCTAGACTAAAGAATCGCCTTTTCCCTTTTACTCAATTTGTTCAATCAAGGCATTTTTTTTTCTTCTTTTTCTTTTTTGCATATAATGATAGTTGGTTGTCCAGCACCAACCCATGAAATGTATATATCATATATGAAGTTATTTGTTCTCCATGCATGTTGCGTTTTTTTTTAAAGGTATTTATAGGTTATTGATACAAATGGTTTAAAGAACACAGTTACATGTCTGGGCTTTTGTATTATATTTGCTTCTTTTCTTTTCGATCATGAAAAACAGGGTATCAAGCTACTGGAATTTTCTATGTAGATCGATTATCATATAAAGATACTATGGTAAGCCGTTTGTATTTTGTGTCATATATATAGTGTATTTGATTACCGTATGGATTTGAAAGGGTTGGTATGCTCCATATTTTTGCAACTCTTTTAGACTTTTTTGGCACAACGTATCAGTAATGCTTTTTAAATTTACTTTAGAAAACATTTAAGTTTTATGCTCCAATTAGAAGAAAGCACTCATATACCATGTTATTCACGGGTTAAGTGGGTAGGCATGGGGAGGTCGTCGTTGATTAGCAATAAAAAAAATAAAATAACATGCCCATGTTATTCACGGGTAAGTTTGGTGAGGTCGTCGTTGTACGTTTAGCAAAGGTTGATCTTACGTGATTCACCTTTCTTCACCACAAAAAACATGTCTAAAAAATCTTCAAATTATTCTATTCTCATGCATGCATAACGAGGATTGTCTCCCATCCTTTTCTTTTCCATTTACTGCAAAACACATTAGTTTATGAGAAAAGGGTAGCTCAAGTATAAATAGAGACATCCGAACCTTCACTTTATAGGTAAAAAACATGCAAAAGCAAGCAATGGCTTCTTCAAAATTCTTTCTTTTATCTCTATCTCTACTACTCATTGCTCTCTCATTTGTACCAAAGTTTACTTCTGCTTCTTTGGAGGAAGCAAATGCTCTTCAAAAATGGAAAGCAAGCCTTAAAATCCCAAACAACTCCCAAATTGTATCTTCTTGGACACCCCTTCCAATGAATACTAGTGCACCCGCTCCGTGTTCTTCTTGGTTTGGAATTGCTTGCAATGCTGATGGGTACATTAACAAGTTGAACCTCTCTACGTCTGAGTTAAAAGGTACGCTTAACCAGTTCCCGTTCTCTATTCTAGGCAACCTTACCCATTTTGATCTTAGTGTAAACAGCTTCTTTGGTCCCATCCCACCAGAAATCGGACTCATGTCCAAACTTGTCTATCTTAATTTTTCAACCAATCCGTTTTCTGGTGTAATTCCATCTACCATTGGTAAACTAAGCCAGTTAACTGTTTTGCAACTTTTCAAAAACAATTTTACTGGTTCAATCCCTTCATCGTTGGGTGGCTTGACGTCTTTGAATATCCTTTATCTGCACACAAATCAACTCTCTGGACCCATTCCAATTGAATTAGGGAATTTGAAGTCTCTAATTGATTTAGAATTGGGCAAAAATCAACTCAATGGTTCAATCCCTTCATCGTTGGGTGACTTGACGTCTTTGAATATCCTTTATTTGTGGGGAAATCAACTCTCTGGACCCATTCCAATTGAATTAGGGAATTTGAAGTCTCTCACTGAATTATCATTGAGTAGAAATCAACTCAGTGGTTCAATCCCTTCATCGTTGGGTGATTTGAAATCTTTGAATACCCTTTATCTGCACACAAATCAACTCTCTGGACCCATTCCAGTTGAATTAGGGAATTTGAAGTCTCTAACTGATTTAGAATTGAGCGAAAATCAACTCAATGGTTCAATCCCTTCATCGTTGGGTGACTTGACCTCTTTGAATATCCTTTATTTGTGGGGAAATCAACTCTCTGGACCCATTCCAATTGAATTAGGGAATTTGAAGTCTCTCACTGAATTATCATTGAGTAGAAATCAACTCAGTGGTTCAATCCCTTCATCGTTGGGTGATTTGAAATCTTTGAATACCCTTTATCTGCACACAAATCAACTCTCTGGACCCATTCCAGTTGAATTAGGGAATTTGAAGTCTCTAACTGATTTAGAATTGAGCGAAAATCAACTCAATGGTTCAATCCCTTCATCGTTGGGTGACTTGACCTCTTTGAAAATCCTTTATCTGTACACAAATCAACTCTCTGGACCCATTCCAGTTGAATTAGGGAATTTGAAGTCTCTAACTGATTTAGAATTGAGCGAAAATCAACTCAATGGTTCAATCCCTTCATCGTTGGGTGACTTGACCTCTTTGAAAATCCTTTATCTGTACACAAATCAACTCTCTGGACCCATTCCTATTGAATTAGGGAATTTGAAGTCTCTCACTGGATTAGCTTTGTACGAAAATCAACTCTCTGGTTCAATCCCTTCATCGTTGGGTGATTTGAAGTCTTTGAATCTCCTTTATCTGTACAAAAACAATCTCTCTGGACGCATTCCAATTGCATTAGGGAATATGAAGTCGCTAACTGATTTAGAATTGAGCGAAAATCAACTGAATGGTTCAATTCCTTCATCGTTGGGTGACTTGACGTCTTTGAATACCCTTTATCTGCACACAAATCAACTCTCTGGACCCATTCCAGTTGAATTAGGGAATTTGAAGTCTCTAACTGATTTACAATTGAGCGAAAATCAACTGAATGGTTCAATTCCTTCATCGTTGGGTGACTTGACGTCTTTGAATACCCTTTATCTGCACACAAATCAACTCTCTGGACCCATTCCAGTTGAATTAGGGAATTTGAAGTCTCTAACTGGATTAGAATTGAGCGAAAATCAACTCAATGGTTCAATTCCTTCATCGTTGGGTGATTTGAAGTCTTTGAATATCCTTTTTTTGTACAAAAACAACCTCTCTGGACCCATTCCAATTGAATTAGGGAATATGAAGTCTCTCACTCAATTATATTTGTGGGGAAATCAACTATCTGGACTCATTCCAATTGAATTAGGGAATATAAAGTCTCTCATTGAATTATATTTGAGCATTAATCAGCTATCTGGGCCCATTCCTTCTGAATTAGGGAATATGAAGTATCTCACTGATTTATCTTTGAGCCAAAATCAACTTAACGGTTGTATTCCTTTATCATTGGGTGACTTGAAGTCTTTGAAACTCCTTTATTTGTGGCAAAATCAACTATCTGGGCCCATTCCAACTGAATTAGGGAATATGAAGTCTCTCACTGGATTATCTTTGAGGAATAATCGACTCAATGGTTCAATTCCTTCATCGTTAAAAAACCTGAGAAGCCTTCAGACTCTGTATCTCAGTGTGAACAAGTTATCCGGTCCTATACCACAAGGAATCGGAAGTCTACAATTGTTTAAGCTACTGCTGGACACAAATCAGTTGTCTGGCCAAATTCCAAAGGAGTTTGGGGAGATGAAAAGTTTGTTAAATTTAAACTTGAGCGATAACAACCTTTCAGGTGTTATACCTCAAGAGCTTGGATCACTGCGTGGCCTCCTTACTCTTGACCTATCCAAAAATAGGTTAAACGGGTCATTACAAAGATATATTGGCGATTGGGTACAAATCACTCGCATACATCTTAATAATAACAAGCTCAGTGGAAAGATCCCATCGGAGATTGGTAAATTAAGGCAACTCAATGTTCTTGATTTATCTTGGAATTCACTCACAAAAGAAATACCATCAGATATTGGAAGTTTGGAAAGTCTGGTAATGATGAATCTTTCTCACAATAAGCTATCTGGCTCAATTCCTAATGGTTTCAATAACTTGCCAGGAAGGATTGATATAGACCTGTCTTACAATGAGCTCACAGGACCGGTTCCCCCTTATGCTGTCTTTCAAAATGTGTCTGGGGAAGCATTTCAAGGTAATGATGGTCTGTGTGGAAATGTTACAGGTTTGAAAGTTTGTGAAAGTCAAATAATAATGAAGAAAAATAATCATTTTCATCATAAGCTCATCCTTGTAACTGTGGTCCCACTTTTTGCGGCTCTTTTACTTGGTTTATTCATGAGTGGCCTCATTGTTTATCGACATAGAAAGAGAACTTCTCCACAGAAACCAACAGGCGAAGAATGTGGCAAATTTTTCTCAATAACCAGTTTTGATGGACAGGCGATGTACGATGAAATCATCAAGGCAACAAATGATTTTGATGATGCATATTGTATTGGGATTGGAGGATATGGTACTGTGTATAAAGCTGAGTTACAACCCAACAATTTAGTAGCTGTCAAGAAACTTCATTCATCATCTGAGAATGACGATCAAGGCTTCCTAAATGAGGTACGAGCATTAACAAACATAAGGCACAGAAACATAGTTAAACTCTATGGATACTGCTCCCATGCTCGTCACTCATTTTTGATTTACGAATATCTTGAGATGGGAAGTCTAAAATCGGTCTTAAGTAACGATATCACAGCAAAGGAAATGGATTGGCTGAAACGGGTAAGAATTGTTAGGGCTGTAGCGAATGGTTTGGCTTATATGCACCATGATTGCACACCACCTATAATTCATAGAGACATTTCTGGAGCTAATATCCTTCTCGATTCTGAATATGAGGCACATATCTCGGATTTTGGAACAGCGAAGCTTCTAAAGCTGGATTCATCCAACTGGACTGCGGTTGTAGGCACCTATGGCTATATTGCGCCAGGTAACTACCATATATATTAAAGTTATATATAGTGTACGTACTTATTCTCAAGTTTCAGATTTATCTATGTTACATTTAATCATGACCTGATATAACAATTTTTTGTATTATCTTTTTTCCTTCCATGTAGAGCTTGCTTATATGATGGTGGCGACAGAGAAATGTGATGTGTATAGTTTTGGAGTTGTTGCACTAGAAGTGATTATGGGAAAGCATCCTGGAGATCTTATATCAGCTCTACCAACATTGTCCACTGATGATCTATTGCTAGCCAATGTAGGAGATAGTCGGATTCCACCACCGTCATCTCTAGTTGAGAAACTAGCTAATTCAATTTTGAATGTCTCATGGGCATGTTTGAACTATAACCCACAGGAAAGGCCAACAATGCGCCAAGTCAAAGATTTATTGTCAGTGGATGATCGAGTTTGGATGAAGATGCATGTATCGATCACTTGATGCTAGCTTGATCGATATGATTTCGTATGATGTCTAGTCATAAGTCATAAATTTTAAGAAACTTCTTATGTTTTTTTTGTTGTCCTGAATTATGTTGTAGATTGTGATTAAATAAGAAAATAATTTATATCAATGGAGATTGCTGCCTTTCTAGACTAATATAGTTAGGTGTATTATGGATCTTTTTGGTAGTTTTTTAAAATTAATTCAGTTTTACAATTGAAAGTTTACCAATGGGAAATTTGTATATCAAGATATATAGTAAACAGTGAGTGCACACAAAAGATATTCATCAAATCACCCAACAATGGAAGTCTGTTAATTTGTTAAAAAAGATAGCATAGACTGGAGAAGAAAGTTAGCTAAAGGAAATTTGTCAAAAAAGTGAACAACTAGGAATTCAAGAAATGAGGTTTAGATCGGTAAAACAACTAGGAATTCAAGATATTAAGAATTGAACTCGAAATTGGATTACAATGGGACAATTGCTTACAAATGAAACAATTGAACGTTTATAGAGTTACAGAGTTACAGAGAAAAATAAAAGTGTTTACAATTTCATAAGCTAACTAGTAAATGGGAGGAAGGAGGATTTGGCTGGAAAATCTGTTTTGTTCTGATCTTGCTGTTCTGTTTACTTTTATTGACTTTTCGTTGATATTACTTTGACACATATCAATCCATCCGGCTTAAAATGATGCTTGTCCTCAAGCATCTAAGCATTCAAATCAACTTGAGGCAACCTTTCTTAGGACCTTTAACACATTCTGTTGTAGCAAGCCAAACACATATTTCACCCTTTGTGAATCCCCATTTCATAACCCAACTACACGATCCATGTATAAAATCTAACAGCTGAAGTCCTTCCCGAGTGTGAAGGATTGAAGTCACCCACTCTTCAAACAACTCTGTTGCGAATCCCTCTGCCTTCGACCAAACTTATTAGGTGATCCGATGCCAAAAACTCGATAAGCTGAGTCAAAATGTAGAGACTGATATGTTTCGCATCATCATACTTTCATAACCGAGATAAAGCGAGCCACAATTCCACCTGTAACGGGCAACACTCGACAACTCTCTGAAGCAAAAGCTTTGCATCCTCGTCATTAGCAAATTCCACAATTGCTTCCCATAGCCTTAAAGAATCAGGTATATGTTCAAGACCTTTTCTTAGTACTTCGCGTATAATCACATCTCCATGTTCCAATGTTGCAGCCCTTTCCTTAAGCCAATCAGCAGAAACATTTCCACAGACACCAGATAGTCAGATACCAAGCAATTTATAGAGGCACCCGTGAGAAATTTAACACCGTTCACTTGGTAAAGTTCTTCATATTTATGGGCCTGTAAAGGAGTGAAAAACTTTGGAAGAAAATGATCTTCTGGAAATATGACAGTTGCATCAAGGTTCCATCCGACAGCAGCCGCTGCAACTTTCATGCCAATATAACCACCACCAACCGCAACAAATTTTTGTGCTTTTGCCAATAATGATACTAATGAATCAACATCAGCAATATCGAGTATGTGATGAACACCAGGTAAAGTATCACCAATTTTCTCAGAAAATCTGGATGCAGTGTACCCTGTGACAATAATAAGGGATCCAAATTTCAGTGAATTTGTTGTCAATGTTTGCTTCAGTCACCTGATCTCCATACAGCATCTCTATCCCTTTCTCTTTGTACCAATCAGGAGTTTGCCTCTCACCTCTTTTGTGAGAGTCGGGCGCTCATACGGAGCAAATGCCTCCTTAGAAATGATACACAGAATCCCATTAGCCACCCCTTTTTCGACAAAAGTCCTAGTTACGTATCCACCTCCAACTATCACAAACCTTTTCTTTTTCCTCTTTGGCCATTTCCATATGTCAAACTCCCACTTTCCATACTTCAATTTGCATTGTGTGCCTCCTTATTTCTTCCTCTTAGGCAATTTCCATAACTCAAACTCCAAACGACTAAAATTATCTCCATGAATCATTATAACAGAAGCCTTCACCGTATCAATTATTGTTGTCGTTACCACTAAAGAAACACCACTAAAATCATTTTCCACACCATCATTATCAGTCTAATTAGAACTGATACCACGTTCCTTACCACACAATTCAATTAGATCCCGATCACAGTTTTCGACCAAACAAACGCCTTTTTTCTCCTCCTTCACATTCGTTCATCACTATGATCCCAGTCGCTCAAATCATCTTTTACACTAACCTCGATCAACTCATTAACAGTAGCATTCGGTTTTTGAATATCCATTAAAACATTAGAGCCAAAAGTATCAGAATTCGATGATGACGATACACCTAACAAACACTCTGTTTTCGGTTTCGGAACTTCTTTAAAAATCGTTACCAACGAACCTTCCAATTTAACTGAAAGACATGAATTAAAGCTTGAATCTTTAACACCATTACTCGAATCTTACTTGAATCTTTAAACTCAATTTCTTGCACTTTATAACATTCTTTAGAAACTTCATCAAGAACCATATTACCGATGTTGTTTTCGACCATATCACTTGCTTCTTTAACATCTTGTTTGAAAATTTTCTTTATTGGCATTTCATCAAACATCTTATGTGCACCCATGTGATAACAAAATAGATATTCTTATCAACAAATGTTATTGAATAAGTTGTACACTATGTGAAACCTTCAAACCCTTTTGACCCGTTTCCTTTAGCTAACTTCTTTTATTTTACTCGTTTGACCCAGATGAAACATATGTGTCAGAATTCGGAAATAAAACTGTATGGGATGCAGTAGAAGATACTACGTAACTGTTAAATGGAAACTAAAGACAAAATTACACGGATGGTCCCTATGGTTTTTGTTGACTAGCATGCTTGGTCCTTTGATTTTTTTATGCCTATAGTCCTTAACTCAAAAACCTTTAACACTTACGGTCCTTTGACCAAATAGCGTCAGTTTTGTCCAATAAAAGTTAATCACCAATAATTATCATTTCACTTTTCTCTTTCTATCTTTCTCTCACATTCTTGCCCACCTCTACTTTATGTACCATTCTTTTCTCACATCTTGGCCACCTTGTCCTTATCCCACCACTCTTTATCTTACACAAGGAAAATAGTTTTAATAGTTTTGAAAAATTTCACTTTAAAAAAAAAAATAAACATCTTTAATATTTACCTATATAATACTATACATATAGAAAAAAAATGAGATTTTGCGGCCTTTTATAGTCAATTACATTTAAAAAAAATACCTAATTACGAAAATAGAAAAAAAAAAGGTTGGATTTTCAAAAATAAGAATGTGCAGCCTGGAATTCCAGATTTATTTTTGTACGACTGTGCAACTCCATAAAAATGTTAACAAGTGTCCATATGATACGATGATTTTTTTGTGAAACCTGATAGTGTTGGTGCGACTAATGTGACATTTGATTGCGAAGTTTTGTCTTTTTCAAAAAAGACAATAGTTTGTCTTTTTTGAAAAAGAAAACAAATTAATTTCTTTATTTTTTCTTTAGTTTCGAGAATGTTGTCTTTTTTTTAAAAAACAAAACATTACATCAGTTATCATGGGGCTTGTGGTCTAGTGGTAAAGGCTTAAGTAGTTAAGCAAGCCTAAGTGAGAGTATTACCGGCTTGGGTGACCGACCGGGAAGTCCTCACTTGGGAACCACAAGCTCTAATGATATCAGGCGAATCGGGAATAGGAATGGGGTTATCCCCTAAGGAAAAGGCTCGCGGTTGGTATCTCTGCCCAAGGATGCGACACTAACTCGAGCCTACAACTAACCCGCCGTTAAAAAAAATAAAATAAAATAAAAAAAATAAAAATAAAAAAAATTACATCAGTTGCACAAAAAACATTTACCTACCTTAAATTGACCCTTATCAAAATTATAGGGGAGTCGGGCGGTCACGTGGTCACACAAGTCTAAATTTGGAGTAAATGAAGTTTTGGTCAGATGGAAATTGAACTTTTTTTTTTTTTTTTTTTTTTTTTTTTTAGGAAATGGTCCTTTGAAAAAAGACAAGCAAATGTTAACAAGGTACAAAAATGTATCAGCCTATAAGTCAAAACTTAGGGACAAGTTACATTAATAAGAAAATAAAAAGCCAAAGTAGCCGCTTCATCTTGTTCACTTTTTTCCGGTTAATATGTTTTCTTTAGGTTCTTCATCTAAGGCTATGTTTGGGGAGGGCTTTTATGGGGCTTATGGGGCTTATGGGGCTTGGGCTTTTAAAATAAGCCGGCTAATTAAATAAGTCTCGTTTGTTATGGGGCTTATGGAAGAGCTTATAAAATAAGCCGGCTAAAAACTTTAGCCTCATAAAAGAGGCTAAAAACTTAAACACGGGGCTTTTGAAGAATAAATTGCTTATTTACCCACAAAAATATTTAACATATACAAAAACTCATTTAATTACGTCATTTTTTGTAATTTTGCAATAATAAGCCTCAGCCCCAACCCATTTGCCAAACAAGTTTATAAAAATACAAAATTTGATTTCGGCTTATAATATAAGCCCTAGCCCTAGCCCCAGCCCCAACCCCAGCCCATTTCGCCAAACATACCCTAAGTAAAGACTCAACACAAGCGTGTTTGTGCAATCAGGGTAAACCACAGGGATGATTCATGCCATTTACTCATATATCAATGTTCACCTATCTTCAGTTACTACTTTCACCCTCGCCACGACAAACTTAAGTACATGCACACACACAAAAATGCAAAACTGAAAAATTAAAATCCAACAAAAACATACACAAACAAATAAATATCTGAATATTTTTCAGACAAACATACAAGAAGATTGATCTGATTCATATGCTAAATTGCAGGGGCACATGATTGTGCTTAAACAAACACTATCTAAACCCTTGAATTCATTTTGTATTTGTTTAAAAGGGCAATGTTTTATAACCCGGGTTGAACCAGGAACATGGCCGGATATGACTGTTGTTTGCTTGTTTATGAACCGGGTCTACCCATTTTGCTAAATCCAGCTGGATCATACCTTTCATTTTATTTTTATTTTTTTTTAAGTTTGGGACCTGTAGTTTTGTTGGAAAATATGTGTTTGGTATTTAATTTCCAATGTTTAAGTCCACAATAATCCCAACTTCATCAGGTTTTCACAAAACAACCAAATCCTCATCTACTCGGCTACATCACCATTAATCGCAACAACAATATTACTAGTACCACTTTGCCAAAAGTCAAACCATCCTAGTCCACATCCTTTTTCCCAGCTTCTAGTCGATATCACCAAACCATAACCGAACCACAACTAAAGCAATAACAACAAGAAAATAACTAATCCATAAGGCTCGTAAGCTCGACATTTTAAACAATAACGACAAGGATACCAAACAAGTTTTCATTTATGTTTCTGTTACTAAAATGACTTTTCCATTTGTTTAAACCTTAAACCCATTTGTTATCTTACTCGTATCCTACCAAAGGTAAAAAGAAACAACTCGTTTGACCCACACCGAGTCACACCTGAGCGTTTCAGTGTCACTTACCTTCCAAGATCACGGATCTATAAAAGTGAATAGGTGGTAGCAGTGGGAGAGGCGCGTGTGGATGGTGGGGATGGTTTTCTTGGCGCGTGGTGTTGCTAGGAGTGATAAGGATGTCACAAGGTAGTGTTTGATGGTGGTGGTGATGGTGGAAGAAGAGGTGGCGGCCGATTGCGCTAGAGAAGAGGGTGACGGCTAGGGTTTTGAGAGAGAGTGAGATGACTTATTAATGATGATAAAATGAGGGAGGGTGAGGGTGTGTTTGGTTATTTAACGACCATTTATGTATTTTCTAAAATAATCCAGGGGGCCGCCGGTTCTAATCACAAGGACCATTTCTGTATTTTTCTTAAACTTCCCCGAAACACGCTTACGAATTCACAACTTATACTAGGAGTGTCCAAAATACCTTCTAGTGTGCGCCACTAATTCTAAAATAGTTTTTCCATGAAATTTGACTATAAATATGTCTACATTCAATAATTGTGTCATAATTTATCTGTTCAAGGTATTATTAAGTTTTTTTAATGCCGACTCACGTAGTGCTTAAGGTGATTATACAGTCAACGATACCAAGAGTAAATCACCGGATAATGATCATTCATGTAACCAAATTCATCACTACAAATAATATCCAAAATATTCTGAACGAGTTTCATGTTAATTCTTAACTTACTTTCAGATCTTTAACTTAGTGTTTAAAACACAGTCACCAAATTGTCACAGGATCCCAATCATGACACATACTTAGTTCAGTTGTCACAGGATCGCAGTCATGACACATACTTTGGGGACCAATGGTGTAATCTACTCGTAACAAAATGATGCTTAAGTGTAAATTAAAACATTTTCAAGACACATATTAAACTTATTCCCAAACAACCCTTTTTCACAGAGAGTGAGAAACACCATTATCTATGGCAAACATCAATCTCTCATATTACGATTTGGTATTGCAATTAATGGGCTGCTGCGTGGAGTGCCGAATGGTGGTGCTGGAGTGAGACCTTTGGCGTCGGCGACGGGACCTCCGCTACCTCAACAAACTATGTCGTCGTTTTTAGGAGGTGGGATTGGGAGTGAGGCAAATGCAATTACGACCAGTAAGTTTTTTTTTTTTTTTTTTTTTTTTTTTTTTTTTTTTTTTTTTTTTTTTGTTTTTGATGTTTTACTTAGTTATGTATATTTGAATAAAACCGAGCTAGTGAAGTCGAAGTAGTTAGTTTTAGTAATGGTTAGTAACAAGTAGGGTAGAATTACGAATAGGCCCTTAGTTTATATATTAATTAGTTTCTAAATACTCGCGAATTGCCAGCACTCCATACCATTCAAAGTCATTATTGCAAGTTTCAAGCAGAAACGCTATTTCATGTATCGCGTTTTATGCACATCCGAACAGTTTACTTTCAAATCGAACATCCAGACGCTCGAAATGCTTTCATATTTTAATAAGGATTCTGGTTGTTTGAGATAACTAATCCCTCGATTAATACAGATATATGTGTAGTCGCGTAGAAGCTTTAGATTATCTAAGATACTTGATCCCTCGAGGCCTCAATCATACGAGAAATATGCGTAGAAGCTTTAGATTATTTAAGATACCTAATTCCTCTATCAGAACAGAAATTTGCGTAGAGCTTTAGATTAAACTCAACCCCTCGATCGGAACATTAATTACAGAAGCTTTAGATCAAGTAGTTTGCATTTCAGCTTTAGAAGTTATTGTGGATTATGAACCATTTGCTTTCTCTATCTTACATACTGATATGACACGTTAAAATTTTCACTTAAATAGTACACTCACGAAGATATAAGTGATATAGACATCCAAACGCTATCTCATGCAGCGTGTTTTATTACAGATTTTGGGTACTTAAGATCAAGGAGTTTGCATTTCAGCTTTAGAAGATTCTGGTCTTGAATCTTCATGCAAGTAAGCTAACCCCCGAGCAGCACCCAAAAGCTATCTTCAAGTGGGCCCCCCAATCCAGTGGTGCGACTTCCTTATCAACCCCGGCCTAAACAACCAAAATTTCACTCCAATTATAAACCATCTTCACTAAAAAAGATTAAAGTCAAAATATTTGACTTTTGAAAAGTCAAACATTTCAATCCCTAACCAACCGAATTGTCACATCTAAGTACCTTTGACAGCAACTTTAGTCCCATCTTCAAGGGTCCCAATATAAATTTGAGTACAGTTATGATTAATGATAAAAGTTACCGTATGGTGGTTTAGTTGAAAGATTGTTTTGGCGGTGATTGTGATGGCTACGAGTAGGCAGATGAGATCGAAGATTCTATATGATGATGAAACTAACCCTCTGTTTTTTATATCCTATCATTTACTTACTATGTGTCATCCTTTAACTAACTCTGTTTGTTACTTTTAGTCCCTAGTTTTATTCACCCATTTTATAAAATTTACTTTTACTTTGCTCTATGGTGAAGTTACTACTATAAAAATGCTAGGTTGTAGTTTTCTTTTTTTGGTATTATAAATTTTACTCTTTATCTATTGAAAAGTGAAATGTTGAAATACAAAATATTGAAAAGTGAAATGTTGAAAGTCAAAAGATGAGAAAAAAGCATAATGTCATTAATACTTTTATTAAAACACCTTATTACTTAAATATATAATAATTTATTCACATTGTACAACTAATTAAAAAAATATATACTAAATTAAAAACAACCAACTAAAACACCTCGTACTAAAAAGTACAATAAAAATTTCACAATGTACAATTTAAACTAGCTACAATATAATCTAAAATATAAAATAATTAAACACACTAATTAATGTTATTTTTAAAACACCCTAAAATGAAAAGTATATGTTATTATACACATTATATAAATTAATAAAACATACAAAGCTTCATACAAACTAACAAGTTGATGGTACATATAGTTTTGAAAATCGGATTGGACCAACGAATTTAATCGGGAACCGGTGTTGTCACCGGTTTGGCTAACCAATAAAAGTCATCCGAAAACGAACCAGAGAGGACTCGTTGAAACTGATACAAATTAGTGAATCATGTCTCATCAAGATCTATTTCTCCGGTTAATTGTCAAAGGGTACCCGCCGCCGAAATGCGCAGGTACCCTATATACTATGTGTAAAGGAAAAACCAAAAAGTAAAAAGTGAAAAGTTGAAACTAAAAAAAAAATGTTAAAAACATATATTTTAAAAGGAAACTATTAATACACATTGAAAACCGAGTTGACTCTTCAAACCCTGTGGGTTGACCCAGTTTAATTTGACCCATTTTGACCCAACCCGTCGGCCTGACTCGGTATAAATCGACCCATTTTTTGACCGAAATGGTTCAACCGGTTGAACCACCCGGGTCGAACCGTGTAATACCCTAGGTAAATCCCACACCGGTTGTGGCCTGGAGTGATGCTAGGATATAAGGATAACATTCCCCTTATCAGACACAACTCGTTTTGTGGTCTACTGCGAGTGGGGTTCTTAGGAACTGAAAGTTAAGCGTGCTCATGTGAAAGTAGCACTGGTATGGGTGACCTGCCGGGAAGTCTCACATGAGGGCCACAAAGCAAAGCCGTGAGGCTACGGGCAAAGCGGACAATATTGTGGTCTCAGTAGGCGGGATGTCACAAGTGGTATCAAAGCCACTCCTGAGCCGTTCGGGATGGTGGGGCAAACCTCGATATTGGTTGCGGCCTGGAGTGATGCTAGGATATAAGGATAACATTCACCTTATTAGACACAACGCGTTTTGTGGTCTACTACGAGTGGGGTTCTTAGGAACTGTCAGTTAAGCCTGCTGATGTGAGAGTAGCACTGGTATAGGTGACCTGCCGGGAAGTCTTACATGAGGGCCACAAAGTAAAGCGGACAATATTGTGGTCTCAGTAGGCAAGATGTTACAAACCGGATTTCAAACATTATGTTTAATCCCCAAATCTTCAAATTTTATTATATTTCGTTTATAACCCATAAAGTTTTTTTTATCAGTAAACAATCTGTCACTATAATAATTCGTTGCAATGCACGGGTACTTGTCTAGTGTTCTAAATACAACAATATTAGATCGGAATGATAATGAAGCTGACTCGGAATGATAATGAAGCTGACTTGGGCCCAGTTCTTAACGTTGATCCACCGACCCTTGATGATTATGTGACGGATAGTAAAGTTGCAATAGAACGCAAATAGCAACAGAGACACCGAGGGCTTGATGTCCCTTCCGTTGTTTCCGTGACCGCGGCTACAACTGCTGAACCAGTCGAACTGATAACCGGTGATGTTACAACAAGCCGGTTTTGTGGGGATTTATAACCCAGATCGAACCACTGGTATCAGCCGACCCGGGTCAAACCGGTTGACTGTAACCATATGGTTCAAAAAAATTTCTTTCTTGAGCCGTGAGAGAGAGTGTGATTGTTGGAGGGTTATGAGTATTGGTCAAAGTGAGTTTAATACTAATAGTTAGTTAAATATACTCTGGTTAGTTTAGATTTTAACTAAGGTTGTGAGTAAGTGAGCACTAACTAGTGAATGAATATATCTGTTTACTAAATTAAGTGATTTGGAGACATGTCTAGATTAGTCATTTAATTGAGAAATAAGTGTTTTTATGGACCTACCCAATAAGATGGAAACAAGGGTTTGGGCTCACTTATTAAGTGGAAAAGAAATACCCTACTTAGTTTTAGACACCGAGAGGCTTTATATCCCTACCGTTATTTCCGTCATCATATTGTCCACAATTCTTTGCGTGATGATGGCATAGGTGGCAATGGAGGAAGACCATAGGGGTGACAATCAAGTCGTGTTCAGGTTGACCTATTCGGGTTGGCGGGTTATGATAATCTCTACCCAAACATGACCCATTTATTAATCGTGTGAAGAAACTCAACCTTAACCGAGACCTGCATAACACATGTAACCCATTTTTGACATGTTTAAGTAAATAAGTCAAATGGTGAATAAGGTTAGTGATTTGTCGATTTAATTAGTTTAAATGCAAAAATGATATAAGGAATTAAAACAATGATAAAAATAACATACCAATAACTATACAACAATTTCAATGATATCTGAATATAATCGTAATTCACTCACATATTAAGTAGATAACAAAAGTACATTAATCCAAATCAAACATAAAACCCAAGTTACATAAAGGGCATGCTTGGTTCAAATTAGGGGGAATGGAAAGGGAATGCAATTCAATGTAATGAGCAATCCCCCCCAGTTTATTAGGTAATGACCCATTACCCACTATTGGGTGATGGGTCATTACACTAGAGCATACCAAACACCATGGTTCATATCCTTTGCCATTGATTAGGCCATATAACCCTCCACCAGGCACCCAAGCACCCCCTTAATTTTAGTGGTTTATATACTTTAATTATAGTGGCTTGTATACTTTCACGGGTTGACATGTTTAATACTTACTCAACCCAAACACGACCCGTTTATTAAACGGGTTAGATGGGTTGACCTATTTTTTGACCCAAACATATTTAAGTTCGTGTCGGGTTCGTGTCATTTATCGTGTCGTATCGAGAATTGCCACCCCTAGAAGACCTATTAACAACCAAATGAATATAACTATATATTAAAAAAAAAACAAAACTTTAGTTTGACTTCCAAGTTGCTAAGTGGAATTATTTTTATTGGATTGGCATTAGTATTTATTTATTTATTTTTTTTAGACTTACTACTTGTATTTGTATTGGTTTACCTCAAACTAAAGTGTTAGGTTAATGATTAGTATAAATATTGGGTCTCATCTAAATACTATTATCAATCAATATATCACGTTTTATATGGTATTCGAACTTTAGGTAAATTTACCAACAAAATTTTCTATCCTCCGATCATCGGCTATTCGCCAGTGATCCGGATCCTGGTCATGACACATACTTTGGGACCAATGGTGTAACTCTTAGCAAAATGATGCCTACGTGTAAACTAAAACATTTTCATGAGACGTAACTTATTCCCAAACAACCCTTATATTCATTTTAGAAAGGATACCCCGTACCGGTCTCTCCACAAAATTGGATATGTTGTTATTGTTGATTGTAGATTAGAGAAATATGTATGTTACTGTAATCTATTTTTCATAAATATCATAAGTTGGCTAGATTTCATAAATTCGCACGTATATGTCCGAAGAGAAAAGTTCAACATAAATTATAAACTCTTTAAAGAACAAATGAACTAGTTTGTCGAAAAAAAGTTCGATAGTTCGTCGAAAGTATATTAAAGTACCCATCGACAGAAAGATAAAATAGTTCTCTTTATGATGGTATATTTTTTGTGGCTTGATAATGTAACATTTATAAATATTTTATTTTAAAAAATATTTTATTCTTGATCTATATTGATGTCACGTCAACCATATAAGGAATTGCTAAAACAAAAAAAATCATGGAATTGAAATATAATGAAAAGTGTATAAAGAAAACAAAATTATATTAAATTTCTATTCCCTATGTTACTCTAATCACGTGACTAGTCTAACAAAATAAAAAGTTTTACATTTCCCACAACCAATCACAAATAAGAAATATTTTAGTCTTCATCTTCCTTATACTTGACTGTTCCTTCCGGCAACTGTAACATATTTTTCCGGCGAACACATTTATCAAAAATGGCTCAGCTATTTACCATTCCGTTTATCATCCCAAAACCATATTCATCACTTAAAACTAGTTCGCAACTCCAAATATTTGATGCCCCTGTTCGTTTGATGCCCTGGGCCGTCCCCAGCCCGCCCACCCCCAGGGCCGGCCCTGCCAGTGGAAATTCAGTTTCAGGACCATCAAAGATTGATCCTAACCAAATCCCACGCCCTGGTCCAACATCGTCTGTCCTTTTACATGAAACTCGACAGGGTAACCAGGCCAATCCTCCACCGGTATTCATCATTACTCTTCTTAAATATCCTTTTTATTCACAGTTTATGGAATAGTGTTTACTTTAGAGTTGGAAAGATTGGCGGGCTGTCAGGTTGAATGTGTTAGTTTGTCAAATACGATTTTAGAAATTATATTAAATAATTAATTGAGATTTTGAATGGAATTATCTAGTAGGTTTATGTATTAAAAATACACTCTCCTGAATCCTGACGTGTTAACTTTGAAGTTATTCATAGTTGTATGGGTCAAACTTTCCATCTCTAGTTTATAGTGACCATGGTTCTCAGCTCCTATTATGAAAGTATTTGTACTAATCTTGTATATCACTATATCCTGATATGTTGTTTTAAATTGAAGCCTGCTACAACCGAATTTATTGTAAGGGATACTGGAAATTGCAGTCCCCGGTACATGAGGAGCACCATTAATCAGGTTACGTGGGTATTCTTTCAACTACTTCTCTTGTGGAAATTTTATGCTTAGTTAATTGTTGGATTGTTTTGTTGCTCTTTCAGATTCCTTGCACCTCTGATCTTTTGACCACGTCTGGCATGCAATTGGCACTGTTGGTCCAGCCCCTGGCCCTTCCTCATCCAGAAGAGGAACCTATCCAAGTAAGGCTTGATATACTAACTAAGATTACTATATAGCCCTTAAGTCTTAGGAGTACTTATTTGTTACCTCAAGTGTCTTGACATTAATTGAGGTGATATAAAATTTCAAAGTTGAAGTATAACATTTTTTATCTTAAAAAGTCAGATATGGACTCTAATTTTGTGAGGGAGGGACTGATAAGTTTTTCATATGGTAAATGTGAATCTATTTTTTCAGATAGTGGATTTCGGCGAAGGTGGCCCTGTTCGTTGTTCTTGTTGCAAAGGCTACATCAATCCGTTCATGAAGTTTGTCGATCAGGGAAGACGTTTTGTCTGTAACTTCTGTGGTGAGTGTTGATCTCTTCTTTTCTACCTTTTGCCATGATTTAGTTCTAAGAATACACACCGATTAGAAAATAGTCTTTATATACTTGACCTACATGCTAATAGCTGACTATGAATACAGAAACAATACAAAATTTTAGCCTTTAAATTTATATATTGAGAATAAAAACATCTTTCCAGCGGATTTGAATTGCTGCATGTCAACTTGTATATTGACTTGTTGGAAATAAAACATAACCCATGTCAACCGACTTACATTCTACCCTTTTGCAGGCTTCACGGATGAAACTCCGCGTGACTATCAATGCAATCTAGGTCCAGATGGCAGGCGAAGGGACGCTGATGAACGGCCTGAGCTATGCAGAGGAACAGTTGAATTTGTTGCCACGAGGGAATTCCTGGTTCGTGTGATCTCTAGCTTCATTTTGCACTTCTCTCAACAATTATACTATCTTTATAATATTTTGTTATATTTTTCCCAGGTACGTGAGCCAATGCCTGCTGTATTCTTTTTTCTCATTGATGTATCAATGAATGCCTTGCAAACTGGTGCAACAGCGGGAGCTTGCAGCGCTATCAGCCAAGTCATTGCTGATCTTCCAGTAAGTTCATGTTATTTGTGGTTAGAGGTGAAAATGGTTGGGATGGATAAAGGGTCTATACTGGCATAATATTAGATATAGGTCGGGTTGGATTCACCTGGTTTTTGACCAGTTTTTAATCCTTTTTTCTTTATGAATAATTAGTGTTCTTAGGGAAGGGATCAAGTAAGAAGAATAATTAAAATGAGAAGGGTAAGAAGTAATTCTAGCCACACATTTCAAATTAGGAGGGAAAATTTGAAGGAAGATGCATCCACTTTTGTAGGTGCATCTAAAATGTGTGGTTGTGGTTACATCTTATCATTCCTATTTTAATTATTCTTCATATTTGATCCTAACTAGTGTTCCTAATTAGATTACAAAAATAAAAAATGGGTCACAGTTGCCACCTTTCGTACTTGTGGCACATGGCTACGGGCTACCCATAAGTATTGAATCTTATTGATGTTTCACCCTTTGACAATAGGTTTGAAGTTTGTATATAATTATTGATCTGTTTCATGTACACAGTTAATCGTAGATTTTATGATGTAACAAACTAATAATATGGTTGCTGCAGGAGGGTTCTCGAACAATGGTGGGAATTGCCACATTTGACTCAACCATCCATTTTTACAATCTGAAACGGGCATTACAACTGGTATATATAATGGCAGATTATTGTTTATAGATTTTCGGTACGGTTTGTATGCGTAAGAAAAACTTTGTCCAGTTTTACCGGTTAGAAATAAAATATAACCAGAATTGACCCTTTTATAAGTAAATGGGTCGAAATAGCCACCTCTAGTTTAGTAACTTACAAGATGATATTGCTGTTTGTGATCAAGTTTTTGTGTTTTGTTGTTGCAGCCATTGATGCTCATAGTTCCTGATGTTGAAGATGTTTACACTCCTCTCCAAACTGATGTTATTGTTCAACTTTCCGAGGTAAGTTATTTCATGCATTACCTTGAAATTGTGATGGAGCTCTTTTCTTGGCGGTTCTTGCCAACTCGTGATTATCCGTCATATTCTAGAAGTTATTATTTTCATCCACTTTTACGTGACTTTGGAACTGATTCCCAACGTATTTCACATCATTGTGATGTTACAGTGTCGTGATCATCTAAACTTTTTGCTGGAGAGCATCCCGAGTATGTTTGAGAGTAATAAAACTGCTGATTCTGCTTTTGGTGCCGGGATGAAGGTATTAACTTTTCTCTGTTTGATTGTACATTTGTATCCGCGCAAGCACAGCGTGTCTAAGGGTAGAAGAAGTTACCTATATACCTACCAATAACCTAATCTCAGAGACTGTCACTTTATTTCACAAGACATCTCTATTTTCTTTTTCTTCTAAGATCATCTTTTTTTGGTCATCCCGTTTAATGAATTTTTGAACGACCAGAATTCATCGAACACTCACATGTCCCATTTTTAAACAGGCTAATGCCTGTTCTTTATTCTGATATTTTTTTTTATCAAATAATCTGTGTCAAAGCGCACATCCAAACACTTCTTTATTTCTTATCATTGATATTTGAGTTTTCGGTATATAGTTGATGTGCCAAATATGATTACAGACAGTGGTCTTATTTCAACAATGATTCAATGTTTCACATAAAATGGTTTAGACTAATTTGTCCTGTTTCCTTCTAACACTTTTTATTTATGTTACCCTTAACACTTTTTATTTATGGTTTATACATATGTTAACTTATGACAAGTAAACAAGCAAACTAGTGATTTTTATGGAGAACCACGACCAAAATAGTACAACTATGATATTTGACACTTACTTACTGTTATAAAGGACTTCAAAAGGAAAACATAGCAATTTGAATCACCCAAAACGAGTACACGAGTCAAAAGTTATGGCCATAAGAAGTTAGCGACACCAAAACGCCGAAAATGCCTATACAAACTGTTTTGCATTCTGCCAATTTGAAAGTCACTCTTCTGGTCCGATTCATCAAAAAGTTAAAACACGAAAGTTGTCCGGAACGACGTTTTCGTTCAGGTGCAAAGAAGCTCGAGCCCTGAAAACGCTTTCTGAGTGATAATTTTCTTCAAATTCTTAACAGCCCATTTTTAGACCAAAGTCACTATATAATAGTTATGATTTACAAAGACCAAGAGGTCTAATGACCTAAAGCCAAGACCACAACCATGGCTAAACCCAAGGTTGAGTCTCAAGACCATGGTAACAATGACCAAGGTCACGGCAAAGCCACGGCTAAAGACCATGTAACTTTTAAAGATCAAAAACTTATATATATGTTATCAAATACTACAATAGTAGGGAGCCTCATGTGAGGAGTTCATTAAGTAAGCCGTCGAGATGAGTTGTGGATTTACAAATTAAAGTGTCTTGGCTCCTCGAACGTTTACTCCATGACTTCTGAATTATGTCGGCCCGAACGGTAGTAAGAGATGTACAACCTATACATGTTTCATAAACAATTTATATTCAAAGACTTACATATTAAGTACTACATCATGAACTATATGCAAGACATATATAGGCAATTCTTTGTATTCTTAGACATTACTCCAAACCTAAGTCGCAACGTTCTATTATAGGCTGCTCTTAGAGACTTTCGCGATTCGACTACCACTTTCATTTCTCATTACATAAGCTTAAGGTGAGTCATAGCCCCTACTTTTTCATACTTGTTTTAACTCTTTGGGGGGGATACATGCACAACTACTTGCTTACTTGTACAAATACTCAAAACATTTATACTTGATTGTTTTATACTTGATTGTTTTATACTTGATTGTCTTATACTTGATCGCATTATACTTGATGTCATATATACATGATTGCATTATACTTGATTGTGAGACTTCCAGTGGCTCCAGATTAAGTTGCTGGATGACCATTGAGACTTCCGGTGGCTCCAAATTAAGTTGTTGGATGACCATTGAGGCTATTGATACATCCTAACATTTGCGAATGTTGGATACATCATAAACGTGAGGTCTTCGGAGATGAAGTGTAGACTCACGACTAATTGCTTAACTGTTTTGATGAACTTATACATGTCTTAATCATACTATATTGTAGCAGTGAGTTGTGAACACACAGGTTACAAGTCTCTTATGGCGGGACTTGTAGCTGAGTGGATTCACGATGCCTTTGCTGTGTGAACATTCTTTTAAGGATTTTCAACTGTTTTAAGACAAACTCTATGAACTCACCAACCATTGTGTTGACACTTTAGCATGTTTATCTCAGGTTAGTAAGGCGATAGCTAGTGCGTGGAACTTAGAGTCAAGCTGCATATTCTGAAGACTTACGCTTTTATCATTTACCATTCAAAACATTTTGTATACATTTATGTATCATACTTTGGAATCTCATGTTTCTAACTTTGAATTCATTAATCGAATGGTAACTTTTCAAAACGTCTCATTTAGAGTTCGTTTTCTATAACTTTTACTTTGTATTATGAAGTAGCACCCCTATGACACAGTCTTCCGCTGCGGTATTTTGGGGGTGTTACAGATTGGTACCAGAGCCTTGGTTATAGAGAACTAGGTTGCATTTAGTGCCTAGACTATAACTGCTATATACGTTGGGACCTTCCTCTTTATTTGCCTTACACAATACATACACATATGCTTTTTGGTTAGAGGTTTGCTTAGTTCCACGCTATTAGATGATGTGACTTTAGCATTATAAGGAGCCCCAGAGATTAGTTGAGTCATTAAAAACATGGAGCTCAGTAATAACCCATTATTTAACTTGATCTTGTGACAGTTCTTGTTTGATGAGACACAAGATTTGAGTTAAATAATATTATTGCTTAGCTTAAGGGATTTGATGACTTGATTTTCTTACTATCGGTCTCAGAAGGCGGATTTTGTGTCGGAAATTCTTAAGTAGGATGTTTTAGAATCTCCTTATTTAAATGGATTGGGACGCCTCTTCATTTAAATAAAGAAATTGTAAATCACCGAACCATAAGTTTATGAGACCTTACTTACATAAATTTGGACGCTTCTTTATGTAAGTAATGTGTTATAAATAAGTGGGCTTAATTGTAGCCGATACGACTCCTTAACCAGAACCTTAGACGAATCAGAGTGAACACCACTATTTTAGAGATCCTGAATTCTCCTAGACACACTAAACTTCGGGACGAAGTTTCCTTAAGGGGTAGAGACTGTAACAATTCGCATTTTCAGGTTAACTTTTATTCCCGAAAATTTTACTATTCACTTTTTACTATTCACTTTTACTATTCACATCAAAAATTTTTATTTCATATTCTCGTAAGTTAAACTATTTTAATGATAATCCGAGAATTTGACACTCGTCGGATCATTTCTGCAAAAATCACAAAGCCGTGTCCGAGATTTACTTTTAGGTTTAAACGTCATTCTAGCATCCCGATATGTCCATAAAACATTATAAACAATAGAAATATGATTTTCTCTCATTTTAGGACAATTCCAAAAGTTTTGGAATTTTACGTTTTTCAGTTCAGCGTTTTACGCGAATTACGCGTTTTAGACCCGTGTTTCCAGTTTTTAGCAGGGTTTTAGCACCCGATAGAACCTACCACTCATTTTATATTTTATTATGGAGTATATTGATAAGTTCTAGCATATTTACAAGTTCCATGTTTTTAGGATACCCGGTTTTACGTTTCGTGGCCTAAAAACTTACGGTTAGCAATTTACGGAGTCAAAACTAGCTACATACTTAGGATATTATCATCATCCAAAGACCATGACTACTCATCTAGTCACCCTTATCCATTCCAAACCGACTTAGGGGTGGGGGGAGTCACCATGTGTGGTTAAATCTTGACCATTGATTCTTTAGATCATTACAAGTGTCTTAAATTAACCATGGTTAAATTCTAACCCAATATATGGTTAACTATTTTTCCTACCCTATAAATACCAAGCTAAAACACATAGAAAACTTGCACCACACCTTCTTATAACCTTCAAGTCCTAAAACCTAAGGCACTTTTCTTATATTTTGTAAGAAAGTTAACTAGTTTTTGAAAGAAAACTAGTGTTTGATCTTCAATCTTGCAAATTTTCTAAGAAAAGTTGTTATAACTCTAAAGTCTCCTAAAAGACGTAGTTATAATCTTCAAATAGCTTTGGACTTTCAAGAAGGCGTCGTTATAATCTTCAAATAACCTCGGTTTATCATAGATTGCAAAGAGTGAAGCTTAAGTCTATCAAAGTCCGTACCTTACTAGTTACTTACCTTTCTTTTAGAAAGCCTCAAGTTGTAAGCAAATCCTATTACACTTTCTTGCTCATTATCATTTTCATGCTCTTTGTGTTCCTTTCATGCTATATATGTTCTTGTTATTGTGTTCATGATGTTTAAAAATGGATAAAACAAGTATTGGTATACATATGTTAACTTATGACAAGTAAACAAGCAAACTAGTGATTTTTATGGAGAACCACGACCAAAATAGTACAACTATGATATTTGACACTTACTTACTGTTATAAAGGACTTCAAAAGGAAAACATAGCAATTTGAATCACCCAAAACGAGTACACGAGTCAAAAGTTATGGCCATAAGAAGTTAGCGACACCAAAACGCCGAAAATGCCTATACAAACTGTTTTGCATTCTGCCAATTTGAAAGTCACTCTTCTGGTCCGATTCATCAAAAAGTTAAAACACGAAAGTTGTCCGGAACGACGTTTTCGTTCAGGTACAAAGAAGCTCGAGCCCTGAAAACGCTTTCTGAGTGATAATTTTCTTCAAATTCTTAACAGCCCATTTTTAGACCAAAGTCACTATATAATAGTTATGATTTACAAAGACCAAGAGGTCTAATGACCTAAAGCCAAGACCACAACCATGGCTAAACCCAAGGTTGAGTCTCAAGACCATGGTAACAATGACCAAGGTCACGGCAAAGCCACGGCTAAAGACCATGTAACTTTTAAAGATCAAAAACTTATATATATGTTATCAAATACTACAATAGTAGGGAGCCTCATGTGAGGAGTTCATTAAGTAAGCCGTCGAGATGAGTTGTGGATTTACAAATTAAAGTGTCTTGGCTCCTCGAACGTTTACTCCATGACTTCTGAATTATGTCGGCCCGAACGGTAGTAAGAGATGTACAACCTATACATGTTTCATAAACAATTTATATTCAAAGACTTACATATTAAGTACTACATCATGAACTATATGCAAGACATATATAGGCAATTCTTTGTATTCTTAGACATTACTCCAAACCTAAGTCGCAACGTTCTATTATAGGCTGCTCTTAGAGACTTTCGCGATTCGACTACCACTTTCATTTCTCATTACATAAGCTTAAGGTGAGTCATAGCCCCTACTTTTTCATACTTGTTTTAACTCTTTGGGGGGGATACATGCACAACTACTTGCTTACTTGTACAAATACTCAAAACATTTATACTTGATTGTTTTATACTTGATTGTTTTATACTTGATTGTCTTATACTTGATCGCATTATATTTGATGTCATATATACATGATTGCATTATACTTGATTGTGAGACTTCCAGTGGCTCCAGATTAAGTTGCTGGATGACCATTGAGACTTCCGGTGGCTCCAAATTAAGTTGTTGGATGACCATTGAGGCTATTGATACATCCTAACATTTGCGAATGTTGGATACATCATAAACGTGAGGTCTTCGGAGATGAAGTGTAGACTCACGACTAATTGCTTAACTGTTTTGATGAACTTATACATGTCTTAATCATACTATATTGTAGCAGTGGGTTGTGAACACACAGGTTACAAGTCTCTTATGGCGGGACTTGTAACTGAGTGGATTCACGATGCCTTTGCTGTGTGAACATTCTTTTAAGGATTTTCAACTGTTTTAAGACAAACTCTATGAACTCACCAACCATTGTGTTGACACTTTAGCATGTTTATCTCAGGTTAGTAAGGCGATAGCTAGTGCGTGGAACTTAGAGTCAAGCTGCATATTCTGAAGACTTACGCTTTTATCATTTACCATTCAAAACATTTTGTATACATTTATGTATCATACTTTGGAATCTCATGTTTCTAACTTTGAATTCATTAATCGAATGGTAACTTTTCAAAACGTCTCATTTAGAGTTCGTTTTCTATAACTTGTACTTTGTATTATGAAGTAGCACCCCTATAACACAGTCTTCCGCTGCGGTATTTTGGGGGTGGTACAATATGGTACCAGAGCCTTGGTTATAGAGAACTAGGTTGCATTTAGTGCCTAGACTATAACTGCTATATACGTTGGGACCTTCCTCTTTATTTGCCTTACACAATACATACACATATGCTTTTTGGTTAGAGGTTTGCTTAGTTCCACGCTATTAGATGATGTGACTTTAGCATTATAAGGAGCCCCGGAGATTAGTTGAGTCATTAAAAACATGGAGCTCAGTAATAACTAATTATTTAACTTGATCTTGTGACAGTTCTTGTTTGATGAGACACAAGATTTGAGTTAAATAATATTATTGCTTAGCTTTAGGGATTTGATGACTTGATTATCTTACTATCGGCCTCAGAAGGCGGATTTTGTGTCGGAAATTCTTAAGTAGGATGTTTTAGAATCTCCTTATTTAAATGGATTGGGACGCCTCTTCATTTAAATAAAGAAATTGTAAATCACCGAACCATAAGTTTATGAGACCTTACTTACATAAATTTGGACGCTTCTTTATGTAAGTAATGTGTTATAAATAAGTGGGCTTAATTGTAGCCGATACGACTCCTTAACCAGAACCTTAGATGAATCAGAGTGAACACCACTATTTTAGAGATCCTGAATTCTCCTAGACACACTAAACTTCGGGACGAAGTTTCCTTAAGGGGTAGAGACTGTAACAATTCGCATTTTCAGGTTAACTTTTATTCCCGAAAATTTTACTATTCACTTTTTACTATTCACTTTTACTATTCACATCAAAAATTTTTATTTCATATTCTCGTAAGTTAAACTATTTTAATGATAATCCGAGAATTTGACACTCGTCGGATCATTTCTGCAAAAATCACAAAGCCGTGTCCGAGATTTACTTTTAGGTTTAAACGTCATTCTAGCATCCCGATATGTCCATAAAACATTATAAACAATAGAAATATGATTTTCTCTCATTTTAGGACAATTCCAAAAGTTTTGGAATTTTACGTTTTTCAGTTCAGCGTTTTACGCGAATTACGCGTTTTAGACCCGTGTTTCCAGTTTTTAGCAGGGTTTTAGCACCCGATAGAACCTACCACTCATTTTATATTTTATTATGGAGTATATTGATAAGTTCTAGCATATTTACAAGTTCCATGTTTTTAGGATACCCGGTTTTACGTTTCGTGGCCTAAAAACTTACGGTTAGCAATTTACGGAGTCAAAACTAGCTACATACTTAGGATATTATCATCCAAAGACCATGACTACTCATCTAGTCACCCTTATCCATTCCAAACCGACTTAGGGGTGGGGGGAGTCACCATGTGTGGTTAAATCTTGACCATTGATTCTTTAGATCATTACAAGTGTCTTAAATTAACCATGGTTAAATTCTAACCCAATATATGGTTAACTATTTTTCCTACCCTATAAATACCAAGCTAAAACACATAGAAAACTTGCACCACACCTTCTTATAACCTTCAAGTCCTAAAACCTAAGGCACTTTTCTTATATTTTGTAAGAAAGTTAACTAGTTTTTGAAAGAAAACTAGTGTTTGATCTTCAATCTTGCAAATTTTCTAAGAAAAGTTGTTATAACTCTAAAGTCTCCTAAAAGACGTAGTTATAATCTTCAAATAGCTTTGGACTTTCAAGAAGGCGTCGTTATAATCTTCAAATAACCTCGGTTTATCATAGATTGCAAAGAGTGAAGCTTAAGTCTATCAAAGTCCGTACCTTACTAGTTACTTACCTTTCTTTTAGAAAGCCTCAAGTTGTAAGCAAATCCTATTACACTTTCTTGCTCATTATCATTTTCATGCTCTTTGTGTTCCTTTCATGCTATATATGTTCTTGTTATTGTGTTCATGATGTTTAAAAATGGATAAAACAAGTATTGGTATACATATGTTAACTTATGACAAGTAAACAAGCAAACTAGTGATTTTTATGGAGAACCACGACCAAAATAGTACAACTATGATATTTGACACTTACTTACTGTTATAAAGGACTTCAAAAGGAAAACATAGCAATTTGAATCACCCAAAACGAGTACACGAGTCAAAAGTTATGGCCATAAGAAGTTAGCGACACCAAAACGCCGAAAATGCCTATACAAACTGTTTTGCATTCTGCCAATTTGAAAGTCACTCTTCTGGTCCGATTCATCAAAAAGTTAAAACACGAAAGTTGTCCGGAACGACGTTTTCGTTCAGGTACAAAGAAGCTCGAGCCCTGAAAACGCTTTCTGAGTGATAATTTTCTTCAAATTCTTAACAGCCCATTTTTAGACCAAAGTCACTATATAATAGTTATGATTTACAAAGACCAAGAGGTCTAATGACCTAAAGCCAAGACCACAACCATGGCTAAACCCAAGGTTGAGTCTCAAGACCATGGTAACAATGACCAAGGTCACGGCAAAGCCACGGCTAAAGACCATGTAACTTTTAAAGATCAAAAACTTATATATATGTTATCAAATACTACAATAGTAGGGAGCCTCATGTGAGGAGTTCATTAAGTAAGCCGTCGAGATGAGTTGTGGATTTACAAATTAAAGTGTCTTGGCTCCTCGAACGTTTACTCCATGACTTCTGAATTATGTCGGCCCGAACGGTAGTAAGAGATGTACAACCTATACATGTTTCATAAACAATTTATATTCAAAGACTTACATATTAAGTACTACATCATGAACTATATGCAAGACATATATAGGCAATTCTTTGTATTCTTAGACATTACTCCAAACCTAAGTCGCAACGTTCTATTATAGGCTGCTCTTAGAGACTTTCGCGATTCGACTACCACTTTCATTTCTCATTACATAAGCTTAAGGTGAGTCATAGCCCCTACTTTTTCATACTTGTTTTAACTCTTTGGGGGGGATACATGCACAACTACTTGCTTACTTGTACAAATACTCAAAACATTTATACTTGATTGTTTTATACTTGATTGTCTTATACTTGATCGCATTATATTTGATGTCATATATACATGATTGCATTATACTTGATTGTGAGACTTCCAGTGGCTCCAGATTAAGTTGCTGGATGACCATTGAGACTTCCGGTGGCTCCAAATTAAGTTGTTGGATGACCATTGAGGCTATTGATACATCCTAACATTTGCGAATGTTGGATACATCATAAACGTGAGGTCTTCGGAGATGAAGTGTAGACTCACGACTAATTGCTTAACTGTTTTGATGAACTTATACATGTCTTAATCATACTATATTGTAGCAGTGGGTTGTGAACACACAGGTTACAAGTCTCTTATGGCGGGACTTGTAACTGAGTGGATTCACGATGCCTTTGCTGTGTGAACATTCTTTTAAGGATTTTCAACTGTTTTAAGACAAACTCTATGAACTCACCAACCATTGTGTTGACACTTTAGCATGTTTATCTCAGGTTAGTAAGGCGATAGCTAGTGCGTGGAACTTAGAGTCAAGCTGCATATTCTGAAGACTTACGCTTTTATCATTTACCATTCAAAACATTTTGTATACATTTATGTATCATACTTTGGAATCTCATGTTTCTAACTTTGAATTCATTAATCGAATGGTAACTTTTCAAAACGTCTCATTTAGAGTTCGTTTTCTATAACTTGTACTTTGTATTATGAAGTAGCACCCCTATAACACAGTCTTCCGCTGCGGTATTTTGGGGGTGGTACAATATGGTACCAGAGCCTTGGTTATAGAGAACTAGGTTGCATTTAGTGCCTAGACTATAACTGCTATATACGTTGGGACCTTCCTCTTTATTTGCCTTACACAATACATACACATATGCTTTTTGGTTAGAGGTTTGCTTAGTTCCACGCTATTAGATGATGTGACTTTAGCATTATAAGGAGCCCCGGAGATTAGTTGAGTCATTAAAAACATGGAGCTCAGTAATAACTAATTATTTAACTTGATCTTGTGACAGTTCTTGTTTGATGAGACACAAGATTTGAGTTAAATAATATTATTGCTTAGCTTTAGGGATTTGATGACTTGATTATCTTACTATCGGCCTCAGAAGGCGGATTTTGTGTCGGAAATTCTTAAGTAGGATGTTTTAGAATCTCCTTATTTAAATGGATTGGGACGCCTCTTCATTTAAATAAAGAAATTGTAAATCACCGAACCATAAGTTTATGAGACCTTACTTACATAAATTTGGACGCTTCTTTATGTAAGTAATGTGTTATAAATAAGTGGGCTTAATTGTAGCCGATACGACTCCTTAACCAGAACCTTAGATGAATCAGAGTGAACACCACTATTTTAGAGATCCTGAATTCTCCTAGACACACTAAACTTCGGGACGAAGTTTCCTTAAGGGGTAGAGACTGTAACAATTCGCATTTTCAGGTTAACTTTTATTCCCGAAAATTTTACTATTCACTTTTTACTATTCACTTTTACTATTCACATCAAAAATTTTTATTTCATATTCTCGTAAGTTAAACTATTTTAATGATAATCCGAGAATTTGACACTCGTCGGATCATTTCTGCAAAAATCACAAAGCCGTGTCCGAGATTTACTTTTAGGTTTAAACGTCATTCTAGCATCCCGATATGTCCATAAAACATTATAAACAATAGAAATATGATTTTCTCTCATTTTAGGACAATTCCAAAAGTTTTGGAATTTTACGTTTTTCAGTTCAGCGTTTTACGCGAATTACGCGTTTTAGACCCGTGTTTCCAGTTTTTAGCAGGGTTTTAGCACCCGATAGAACCTACCACTCATTTTATATTTTATTATGGAGTATATTGATAAGTTCTAGCATATTTACAAGTTCCATGTTTTTAGGATACCCGGTTTTACGTTTCGTGGCCTAAAAACTTACGGTTAGCAATTTACGGAGTCAAAACTAGCTACATACTTAGGATATTATCATCATCCAAAGACCATGACTACTCATCTAGTCACCCTTATCCATTCCAAACCGACTTAGGGGTGGGGGGAGTCACCATGTGTGGTTAAATCTTGACCATTGATTCTTTAGATCATTACAAGTGTCTTAAATTAACCATGGTTAAATTCTAACCCAATATATGGTTAACTATTTTTCCTACCCTATAAATACCAAGCTAAAACACATAGAAAACTTGCACCACACCTTCTTATAACCTTCAAGTCCTAAAACCTAAGGCACTTTTCTTATATTTTGTAAGAAAGTTAACTAGTTTTTGAAAGAAAACTAGTGTTTGATCTTCAATCTTGCAAATTTTCTAAGAAAAGTTGTTATAACTCTAAAGTCTCCTAAAAGACGTAGTTATAATCTTCAAATAGCTTTGGACTTTCAAGAAGGCGTCGTTATAATCTTCAAATAACCTCGGTTTATCATAGATTGCAAAGAGTGAAGCTTAAGTCTATCAAAGTCCGTACCTTACTAGTTACTTACCTTTCTTTTAGAAAGCCTCAAGTTGTAAGCAAATCCTATTACACTTTCTTGCTCATTATCATTTTCATGCTCTTTGTGTTCCTTTCATGCTATATATGTTCTTGTTATTGTGTTCATGATGTTTAAAAATGGATAAAACAAGTATTGGTATACATATGTTAACTTATGACAAGTAAACAAGCAAACTAGTGATTTTTATGGAGAACCACGACCAAAATAGTACAACTATGATATTTGACACTTACTTACTGTTATAAAGGACTTCAAAAGGAAAACATAGCAATTTGAATCACCCAAAACGAGTACACGAGTCAAAAGTTATGGCCATAAGAAGTTAGCGACACCAAAACGCCGAAAATGCCTATACAAACTGTTTTGCATTCTGCCAATTTGAAAGTCACTCTTCTGGTCCGATTCATCAAAAAGTTAAAACACGAAAGTTGTCCGGAACGACGTTTTCGTTCAGGTACAAAGAAGCTCGAGCCCTGAAAACGCTTTCTGAGTGATAATTTTCTTCAAATTCTTAACAGCCCATTTTTAGACCAAAGTCACTATATAATAGTTATGATTTACAAAGACCAAGAGGTCTAATGACCTAAAGCCAAGACCACAACCATGGCTAAACCCAAGGTTGAGTCTCAAGACCATGGTAACAATGACCAAGGTCACGGCAAAGCCACGGCTAAAGACCATGTAACTTTTAAAGATCAAAAACTTATATATATGTTATCAAATACTACAATAGTAGGGAGCCTCATGTGAGGAGTTCATTAAGTAAGCCGTCGAGATGAGTTGTGGATTTACAAATTAAAGTGTCTTGGCTCCTCGAACGTTTACTCCATGACTTCTGAATTATGTCGGCCTGAACGGTAGTAAGAGATGTACAACCTATACATGTTTCATAAACAATTTATATTCAAAGACTTACATATTAAGTACTACATCATGAACTATATGCAAGACATATATAGGCAATTCTTTGTATTCTTAGACATTACTCCAAACCTAAGTCGCAACGTTCTATTATAGGCTGCTCTTAGAGACTTTCGCGATTCGACTACCACTTTCATTTCTCATTACATAAGCTTAAGGTGAGTCATAGCCCCTACTTTTTCATACTTGTTTTAACTCTTTGGGGGGGATACATGCACAACTACTTGCTTACTTGTACAAATACTCAAAACATTTATACTTGATTGTTTTATACTTGATTGTTTTATACTTGATTGTCTTATACTTGATCGCATTATATTTGATGTCATATATACATGATTGCATTATACTTGATTGTGAGACTTCCAGTGGCTCCAGATTAAGTTGCTGGATGACCATTGAGACTTCCGGTGGCTCCAAATTAAGTTGTTGGATGACCATTGAGGCTATTGATACATCCTAACATTTGCGAATGTTGGATACATCATAAACGTGAGGTCTTCGGAGATGAAGTGTAGACTCACGACTAATTGCTTAACTGTTTTGATGAACTTATACATGTCTTAATCATACTATATTGTAGCAGTGGGTTGTGAACACACAGGTTACAAGTCTCTTATGGCGGGACTTGTAACTGAGTGGATTCACGATGCCTTTGCTGTGTGAACATTCTTTTAAGGATTTTCAACTGTTTTAAGACAAACTCTATGAACTCACCAACCATTGTGTTGACACTTTAGCATGTTTATCTCAGGTTAGTAAGGCGATAGCTAGTGCGTGGAACTTAGAGTCAAGCTGCATATTCTGAAGACTTACGCTTTTATCATTTACCATTCAAAACATTTTGTATACATTTATGTATCATACTTTGGAATCTCATGTTTCTAACTTTGAATTCATTAATCGAATGGTAACTTTTCAAAACGTATCATTTAGAGTTCATTTTCTATAACTTGTACTTTGTATTATGAAGTAGCACCCCTATGACACAGTCTTCCGCTGCGGTATTTTCGGGGTGTTACAATATGGTTATTTAGTCATGGCCTTGCCATGACCTTTGGTCATTGTTCCATGATCTTGAGACTCAACCTTGGCTCTAGCCATGGTTGTGGTCTTGAATCTAGGTCATAAGACCTCTTGGTCTTTATAAACCATAACCTTTATATAATGACTTTGGTCTAAAAATGGCTGTTTAGAATTTGAAGAAATTATCACTCGGAAAGCGTTTTCAGGGCTCGAGCTTCTTTGTTCCTGAACGAAAACGTCGTTCCGGACAACTTTCGTGTTTTAACTTTTTGATGAATCGGACCAGAAGGGTGACTTTCAAAAAGTCAGAATGCAAAACAGTATGGTCTAGGCAGTTTTGCCGTTTTAGTTTCGCTAACTTCTTATGGCCATAACTTTTGACTCGTATACTCATTTTAGATGGTTCAAACTGCTATGATTTCCTTGTTAAGTCCTCTACTGTAATATGTGATGATCCAATATCATAGTTATACTATTTTGGTCGTGGTTCTCCAAGAAAGTCACTAGTTTACTTGTTTGAATAACATAAGTTACATATATGTATCAATACTTGTTTTACCCATTTTTGTACATCATGGACATGATCACAAGACAAAATATAGCATGAATGATATGTCAATAACATAAATATGATATTTAGCAAGAAGTATGTTAGGGTTTGGCTTACAACTTTTGGCTTTCAAATAAAGAAAGGAAGTTAACTAGTAAGGATAGAACATTGATAGACTTTAGCTTCAACCCACTTCACTTCATGCAACCTTTCTACTCTTGTAATCTTGAAAGATAGATGATGAAGGTTGAGGTGACTTGAGTGGATTCAAACTCAAGAGAAATCACCAAGTATATGAGGTTATGGAAGTGTTTTGATAACCTAAGATCAAACTAGGGTTTATGTGTTGTTATGCTCTTGAATCTTGCATGAAACTTGGAAGAGAATGAGCAAAGGATATGGTGTTGGTGTGTGATATATCCCACGGCAACAAGAGGGGGAGAAAGGCTTTATAGGAGCTTGAGGAGGTTACATATGTTGACTTGTCAACCCTTGGAGGCCAAGTTCTACACATGTAAGGATCTAAGGCCAAAAAGCTTGAGATCAAGCCACCTAAAGGGTGACTCCCCCCCCTAAGTCGGTTTGCTAAGCTTGGGGAGGAAGGTTTGACTTGTGATGATATTATCCAAGATATCTAGTATGTTTTGACTCCGTAAAATGCTAACCGTAAGTTGTTACGTCACAAAACGTAAAACCGGGTATCGTAAAAATACGAAACTTGGAGGAATGATTAAACTTGTCAAAATACTCCATAATAAAATATAAAATGAGTGGTAGGTTCCATTGGGATGCTCAAACCCTGCTAAAACTGGAAACACAGGTCTAAAACGCGTAATACGTAAAACGTACGAATATTGTGTAAATTGAGAAAAGTAAAATGTTACTTTTCTAATGTGATAATAATGATTCAAAATGACTTATTATGTCTAGACTGGGCTCAGTCTAGTGTCGGTTGGTATTAAATGTCTTTTAGACATAAAACCGTAAGCCTAAAAATCAAGGAATGACTTATAAAATCAAGTAATGATTTTTGGTCAAAGGAGGAGGGAAAAATATGTTGACTTTTTCTAATAAGTTGAAAACTCAAATCGTCTTAGAAACGCGGTGCAGGTACAGGCTAAGGTTACGACTGAGTAAAAACGCTTAAAAACTGAAAATTCCAGTTTTTCACGGCCGAGGCTTATTTTGGTCATGTTTTTCTCAGTCATGATTAATTCTCAAATAAATCATGAGTGTGTCAAACATTTTTCTGATGCGGGGTCACTTAACGCGGTCGAGTTTCGTTGTGCGTAGAATTTTTGAATGACGTTTTACCCTAAAACGTGTAATTCCGTGTAATTCCTTAATAACTTTCACGAAAATGAGCTTATGAATGTCAAACTTTTAATTTGCCATAGAAATGATTTATCCCTCGAGACCAAGAAATAAAAATCAAATTTCGGGAAAAATGAATAGTAAAAGTGAATAGTGAAATTTTCCGGGAATAGTAATTAACCTGAAATTGCGAATTGTTACAGTCCACCATTCCCGTTGCGTGATGATGGCATATGTGGCGATGGGGACGACCTATCAGCAACAAAATGATTATGATTATAAGCAAAAAAAATTTCAGTTTGACTTTCTAGGTTAAATGAATCGATCCTTTAAGTATGGTAGATTTCCGAAATTTGGGATTTTTTGTGGTTGTGGTAGTGGTTAGGGGTGTTGTATGTGCATGCATGGTGGTCAAGATAATATAACAATGTTTAAGCAAAATCACTGTTTTTATACAATGTTTCTAACCAACTTGTCATTTTGCACTAAATAAACGAATACAATAAGCGAGTTGTGTTTGTAACCGATAATATATAGCTGGTTAGATCTGATTTTATTTAAACACCGCATATTATCTAAACTAGGGTTGTTTGATTACTTCTTAATGAATTTGGTTAAGCGCCCAAATTCTGAATCGGTCAAAGCTTGAGCGTTTGATAAATATTCCTTTGCCTCTTTATCATTCAACGTGGCTCTTAGTGATTTTGCATAGGATGGTCCCCTAAATCATTAAGTAGCTATACTCTTTCTTTTGCCATTATTTTCATTTACTTTTTTCATTTGTTGATATAATAACCTGTAATTTTATGAAGCCTTTTTTAATTTATAAATTTATAACGTAGGCTTAATGGGGTTACAATCCAATTATAAATTCACACTAATAAATTTTTTAATTCTCCATTAACTACTTATCATTAATCAAGTATTATTATAAATTTAAATGCGTAACTTTTTTTTTTTATTATTGGAGTCACTCATTCAGTGCACTTATCAAACACTTTCTTTTCGTTCAGCACAGTTTTATTCAGAGCCATTGAATCATTCAGGTTTTTAAATCATTCAGCGCTAAATCATTATATTTTACCAAACAGCCCCTTGTTAACAACAACCAGCCTTACAAGTGTCGTTAGCAAAACCCCGAGTTTGTGTGTCAAAAGTTTTCATTATAGAATGACTCTTTTAAATAATAATAATAATAATAATAATAAAATAAAATAATACAAAGACTACACTAGACATTCTAAAACTAGAGTGACTTACAAATACAATAACCCATTTTGCTCACTATATAAGAGCAACAAAAACACAAAACCATACTCATATAGTTGTATAGTAATTTTATATTTTAAAAAATTATATGTCTCGTCCATGTCCTTTACCCAAAATCACACTAGTCGTCCATATTCGATTTTAATCACACAAATAATCATTAATTTTCAAACAAATTTCCATTGATAGTCTCTATTTTCAAAAATAGGGACTATCCATGTAATAACGACAATGACTACGTGTGTAATAGAAAACTTTCGATTATTACGCAGATGATCCCTATTTTTCAAAATAGAAACCGTCGACACAAATAGTTTAAAAATTAGGTATCATTGGCGTAATTAAAATCAACAACAAGTCACCTAGGTTCTTGGCTCAAGCTGATTATATTGAACTCTATTGTAAGAAAAATTCGACGTATGTTATTCCACATTTGCTATCTCTTATGCATATTTTCTTTTGGCAAATGTCACATTTTTTTAATCTAATGTGTGTTTGTTTAAGCTTATGAGCCCATTTTTATTTATTTTTAAGTTTATGGCCTTATACGAGATACTTATGATATAGTAACGAAACATAAACCAAAATCAAATAAACATAGAGGGTGTTTGTTTAAACTTATTTGGCCTGCTTATGGGCTTATTAAACTTTTGAAAAGCTCCTTGCTCTAAATATTGGCTTATATAAATTGCGTTTATTAAGCGGATATTTGTTTAAGCTAATTTGGACTACTTATGAGCCAATTTTTATGGTTTATTTTGAATTTTATGGGCTTATTTAAGCTTGCTACGATATAGTACTAATAAACTTATACAAGCTCATAAGCTAATAAACCTAAAAGTAAGCTTAGGGGTGTTTGTTTAAGCTTATTTGTGAGCTTATGAACTTATATTTAATATGCCTGATTTTTCGGGCTTATTTTGAGACTTAATGGTCTTATATAAGTTTAATGTATCATGATAACCTTATATTATCCTATACGTCTCCAAATATGCCGAAAAAGTTAGGCTTATAACATACAAGCCGAAATAAAATATTCTAATAAGCCCACAAATAAGATTAAACAAATACCCCCGAAGCCATTGAATTTTTTTTTTTTTTTTTTTTTTTTTGACCCGGGTTAACTCATTTTGCTAAATCCAACTAGGTCATTTTTTATTTTTTATTATTTTTTTTAATAAGTTTTATTCTGTAGTTTTGTTGGAAAGCATGGGTTTGGTATTGAATTTTGTGTTTTAGAGCTATTTGGACATGTTTAAGTCAGTGGCAGAGCCAGCACAAAAACTAAGATGATTCTCTTAATAAGTCGCAGCTAAATTTTTGTAACAATGAAAACCGATAAATGTGTCAATTCGGGTTGGGTCGGACCCAATTTAAACAAGAAAATTAATACTGGCACATCAAAAACCTATAACCTATTGTCAAATTTATTGAAATCGAGTATTTACTGAAAGAAAAGTAACACATTACACTATTAATACACCACACATTTTCAAGTTACAAGTTTAAAATAAGATTTTTCAATGTACAACATGAAACAAATAAAAAATATAGCCTAGGAAATACGAAGAAACAAAGATACAAAGATTTCTAGAAACCGAATTTGTAAAAAGAAAAAAAAAAAAAAAAAAAAATTTGAAAAGATGAAAAGTCAACTATCGGTCTCTTTCCTCTCTCTTGTTTCTTCTCCATTCAGGCGTTCACCTTCTTATTTTCAGTACCAAGGTGTTGACTTTTGACCACATCCAACTTATCCAGTTTTTAATTTGTCTCATCCACACCTCCCTCAGTCTCATATCTCCATCTGGGGTTTCGAAATGAAGATACCAATTTCGAAATGAAATGTTTCATTTAATTTTCTTTTAGTTGTAGACTTCATAGGTGTTTACTAATTCGTTTTATTTAGTTTCGTAGTATCAATTGACGAGAGTGGATTAAAGTTTAGTTACTGATAGTAACAGTGGGTCAGTTTTACTTGTGTTTAGAAATGGTGTTCACTAGTTATAATGTGTGTCAGTTTCTCAATGTTTGTGTTGACAATTTTAATCTCACTGTGCTTGTTTATGAACCGCCGGTTCTTTTGTTGACCTGCGTCAACCCATTTTGCTAAATCCAGCTGGGTCATACCTTTTGTTTTTAAAAAGTTTGGGACCTGTAGTTTTGTTGAAAAGTATGTGTTTGGTACTGAATTTTTAGAGCTCTCTGGACATGTTTTAGTGTTGTTTTGAGCTTTTTAGGGGTGTTTTTGGATAGGTTTAAAAGCTTTTTGATCATTTTGATCAAAGCATTTACTGGAACTGTTTTGAAAACAAAAATAGAGTATACTTTCTTACAAAGCGATTAGAATAGTACTACATAGTTAAAGTATTCTCCAAAAAGGGACATTAAAATATTTGTGGAATAATGACACCACCTAAAATTTAATTTCTAAGAAGTGAAAGTTGTTGGATATATATGAGACGTTACTCTCACAAAATATTTCGACAAATTATGTAAAAAACTTTTCTAATAGGAAACAAATGTCACGTAATAATTATTTATTTAAAAACTTTTAGAGTAAATTGCAAAAATCGTCCCTAAAGTTTAACCAATTTGCATGTTTTGTCCCAAATATTTCGAAACTGCAAGGATCGTCCCTAAATTTTGGCCCGTGTGCATGTATCGTCCCTAAAGTTTTGGCCCCGTGTGCATGTATCGTCCCTAAAGTTTTGGCCCCGTGTGCATGTATCGTCCCCAAAAAGGACTATATATGCCCCAAAGGTTAACTTTAAGGACGATCCTTGCAGTTTCGAAATATTTGGGACGAAACATGCAAATTGGTCAAACTTTAGGGACGATTTTTGCAATTTACTCAAACTTTTAAATATTTGAAGGCACTGCAGGTACTTTTGGCTACCAATACATTTTCTCTTTTATAGACCAATTGTGTGGCCATGTAGATGTGAACTATTGGAAAAACATGCTAGTCAACAACTACTGTATGTGATTCACATGTTACTTGACTTATAGAAGTAAATCTTCACTTTTCTTCACCACAAAAAACATGTCTAAAAAATCTTCAAATTATTCTTTTCTCATGCATGCATAACGAGGCTTGTCTCCCGTCCTTTTCCTTTTAATTTATTGCAAAATACATTAGTTTACAGAAATTAATTTATGAGAAATGGGTAGCTCAAGTATAAATATAGACATACGAGCCTAAACTTCATAGAAAAAAAACATGCAAAAGCAAGAAATGGTTTCTTTGGAGGAAGCACACTTTACTTCTGCTTCTTTGGACCTAGCTCTACTACTCGTTGCTCTCTCATTTGTACCAAACTTTACTTCTGCTTCTTTGGAGGAAGCAAATGCTCTTCTCAAATGGAATGCAAGCCTTAAAATCCCAAGCAACTCCCAAATTGTATCTTCTTGGACACCCCTTCCAACGAATACTAGTGCACCCGCTTCGTGCCTTTCTTGGTTTGGAATTGCTTGCAATGCTGATGGGAACATTAACAGGTTGAACCTCTCGACGTCTGAGTTAAAAGGTATGCTTCACCAGTTCCCGTTCTCTGTTCTAGGCAATCTTACCCATTTTGATCTTAGTGTAAACAGCTTCTTTGGTCCCATCCCACCAGAAATCCGACTCCTGTCCAAACTTGTCTATCTTAATTTTTCAACCAATCAGTTTTCTGGTGTAATTCCACCTACCATAACTAAGCCAGTTAACCATTTTGCAACTTTTCGAAAACAATTTTACTGGTTCAATCCCTTCATCGTTGGGTGACTTGACGTCTTTGAATATCCTTTATTTGTGGGGAAATCAACTCTCTGGACCCATTCCAATTGAATTAGGGAATTTGAACTCTCTCACTGAATTAAATTTGAGCGAAAATCAACTCAATGGTTCCATCCCTTCATCGTTCGGTGATATGACGTCTTTGAAACTCCTTTATTTGTGGCAAAATCAACTCTCTGGACCCATTCCAATTGAATTTGGGAATTTGAAGTCTCTCACTGATTTGGCATTGGGCGAAAATCAACTCAATGGTTCAATCCCTTCATCATTGGGTGATTTGAAGTCTTTGAATCTCCTTTATTTGTACAATAACAAACTCTCTGGACCCATTCCAATTGAATTAGGGAATTTGAAGTCTCTAACTGATTTAGAATTGACAAATAATCAACTCAATGGTTCAATTCCTTCATCATTGAGTGAGTTGACGTCTTTGAAACTCCTTTATATCAGCAATAATCAACTCTCTGGACCCATTCCAATTGAATTAGGGAATTTAAAGTCTCTCATTCAATTATATTTCAGCAAAAATCAACTCTCTGGACCCATTCCTTCTGAATTAGGGAATATGAAATCTCTCACTATACTAGATTTGAGCAAAAATCAACTCAATGGTTCAATTCCTTCACCGTTAAAATACCTGAAAAGCCTACAGGCTCTGGATCTCAGTGAGAACAAGTTATCCGGTCCTATACCACAGGGAATTGGAAGTCTACAATTGTTTCAGCTATTTCTGGAGACAAATCAGTTGTCTGGCCAAATTCCAAAAGAGTTTGGGGAAATGAAAAGTTTGTTAGATTTAAACTTGAGCAATAACAACCTTTCAGGTGTTATACCTCAAGAGATTTATTTTTGTTACAATGGTTTTTATGACATTTTCCCGTTCTTTTATGTTGTTGATGTCTTAGGGATTTATTTTTGTTACAGTTTTATCCAGAGAATTGTGTCGGCATATTGGCAATGGGACACTACGTTCATAATTTGGTTGAACCTACTAGAGATCTTCAAAAGATCATGTCTAGAATTCATGGTTTGCTTCTTTAATCAGTTATGGCTATATATATTGCGAATATTTGTATGAAGTTTGTATAATTAATTATCAAGTTTCTTTGTTGCTCAAATACAGGAATAGACACTGATCATATGCGCATATTAGATGCACTCAAGAGTGCTGATCAGTTTCTTGGAAACAAAATGCTGTATAAAAGGATTTTCGTGTTTGCTGGAGGGTATGTCTGTTTATGCGATGTTTTAATTATAAGCATGTTTACTCCATAAAAATATTTATATGTTGTGTGTGTTTCTTGGCTTTCAGTCCGGTATATTGGTTTATGCATGATTTAAGAGAAATTGGACTGAAGTTAAAAGAGAAGGGTGTAGCTGTTGATGTTGTCAACTTCGGTGACAAGGACGGACCTAGGGCCGGAGTGTGTTTGGATTGGCGTGATGTATTTAAAGATAACAGAATCCCGGGAGAAAGTAAGAAGGCAAGTCTTGAGGCGTTGGTTACTGCTGCGAATGATAATGACAACAGCACATTTTTCATGTCCCGGAAGATGAGTTTTCTCTGCGTGACAACTTATCAAGGTTCATAATATACTGGTTTGCTTAATCAGACTGGTATTTGTTACATGCTTAATCAGATGACTCGTATTGTATATATTTACTATCAGGTCTCCAATCCTCTCACGGATACGGTGGGAGCAGTGTTGCAGCAGCAGCTCAGAGTCTATCATAGCAAGGCAAAAGGCACAAATTGACGCATTAACTCAAGAGAATGAGAAGCTGAAACGAGAGTTGGAATTTTTCCGTACTGAATCTTTGAAGTTTGTGCACAGGGTACAAGACCATGGTGCTCGAAATTGGTGATGTTTGTGGCTGCTGAACTGTTATTGATTGTCCGGAACATCTAAATTTCTAAAATTGACCCTGATTGATTATATGACTTTGTGCGAGTATGTTTGATTTGAGTTTCTGAGATGAAAGGATTCGAATAGCTACAACCAGTTGTCAATGCAAACAATGGAATATGAGTATGCAACAGTATAGTAGGTACTCTTCAACGTTCTTTTTAGGTAGTTGAACCTATTTTCTTTGGGCTTGCGAAGTTATTAGTGAGACCATTTTTTGATGCCACGTAGCGCCATTTCAATGATTGTCAAGGTTCTAACCGATAAGCTCCAACCAAGGGGGTACTGTCTTTTAGATTCAGATTATGACACAAATTCATTCTCGTTATGAATTGCCATGTCACTAGGTAGGGGTTCATTCATACACTTTGTCTTGACTATCCTGATACAAAAATTTGCAAGGAGTCTCACTGTTTTGCTCTGCAGTACGCTGTTGCTGTAATGAACATGACGCTGAAGTCAAGAACATAATTCTTCAGATCATGGGTCAACTTTCTAAATTTATGTCCCCCGATTGGCAAGCCATCCAAGTGGCTATTTTTTTTCCTTCCATTTTACCAACCTTTGTGTCCAGTAACTTTCTATTCGATACACTTTCAGGTAGTTCTTGCTCCAGTTTGTAGACAGCCTTAATTTGGATACACTAGACAATCAAAATAATTAGAAATTGATCCATTATAAACAGAATCACGGTTGTGGACATTATCGTGCACATGATTAACGTACTGGATACAAGTAAAGTAAACATATCATATCACAGCTACATCGTTTCGTATCGACGTATTACATTAATTCATTCATGATCCAACTAAAGTAAATATATCAAATGAAAACTTATAGTGAAAGGGAAATGATTTGCACACTCCAATTTGTGCATTAAACTGTTGTATTATTTATAAATTCTGCTTTAACTAGTTGTACATTAATGATACGCCCTACAACGATAACTATCATGTGTTTTATCTTTTGTTAGGATAAGTGTTTTGAGTCATTTTAGGATAAGTGTTCGTGTCTATCAGGTATTATCCCATCGTGTCTATTTAAGCAATTGCAATCAATGAAATCGTCAAGCTTTATCAAATAAAATATATTTGTTCTTCTTTTCTTCTTCTTAAGGAGCTCGCGCCCGCTTGAAATTGTGCCTTATTGATACTACCTAAATGAGTCGTATCAATTGGTGTTTTTATTGAGAGTCCTCGTTAAGAGGGCTACCAAATTAGAGTTCCATTTAAAAAATAAATAAAAAAAAAAAAAAAAAAAAAAAAAAAAAAAAAACTGTTTGGCGTCACTGTAGTTACTGTTCATGGCATCGTACAACAGCGATCGGGACGCACTATCTAAGCTCTTGCAAATGGGTACGGTGACAGAATATTAGAGTGAGTTTGAGATACTTATAAATCAAGTAACGGGGATCACTGAAAACTTACTTAAATCGATTTATATCTCTCGACTTAAACCAGCTTTACAATGTGAACTTTTAAAGTCAAACCCTACAACTTTAGGCGAAGCTTTTTCATTAGCTCGCTTAATGGAAGCACGTTTCACAGACCAATGGCCGGCTACAACCAGCGCTACACTCTGTAGATATATATCAAAAGAAGAACAACTATATTTTATTTCTCAAAGCTTGACGATTTCATTGATTACAATCGCTTAAATAGACACGATGTGATAATCCCATATAGACACGAACACTTATCCTAAAATGACTCAAACACTTATTCCATTAAAAGATAAAACACATGATAGTTATCCTTGAAAGCGTATCATTATTGTTCGATATGGCACTTTTAATCCTCAAAGGGGAATTGTCATCATCAAAATTTTGTTCAAAAATTTTACACATCAAATAATTTCGTAGTACATCATGTTTAAAGGATTTTGTTGAAACAATGAGTCCAATATACTTCCATTGGTTTATTTTTGAGCTCACATGACTTTATTCCTTTTTCCGGTATCTAAAACTATCAATTTTATTGCTTTTTTTTCAGCCACAATTTAAATCCAAAAAATTGCTTTAACCAATGCATCTTTATTGGAAACATGAAAAGTTCTTATCACGATTTTAATTTTGTATCACAAATATTCATTATCACGATTTTAATTTTGTAACACAAATATTCATCGAATAAATTGAATATTATCTCTTGTCCTTATTCTTTTTAATTTCTTATTTACAATCTTTCATTTTATAAAAAACTAAGGATACGTTCGTAGAGAGAAGTTTAGAGAAATGATGTGAGTAAAAGGATATGAATTTAGAGAATTGATATTAGTTGAGAAATTTGATAAATCCTGCTGTTTGATAACATTAAAGAAGTTGATATGAGAAATTAGCTATTTTAATATATACTAAAAATTTGTTGACTAATAAATGAATAATAAAGTTATGAAAAAGCAATCTTAATCATTTACGTTTGAGATAGTCACTTTAAACAAAAATATCATTAACGAAACTTTATCTAGACTAAAAGGATCCAAGGGCACATATGGTAGAGATAATTACAGAGAAATGACATGAGTAAAAGAATATAAATTTAGAGACTTGAAATTAGTTGAGAAATTTGTTAAATTCTTATGTTTAATAACATTCAAAATTGTTAAAAACATTAAAGAAATTGATATGAGAAATTAGCTATTTTAATATATACTAAAATTTTCTTGACTAATAAATGAATAATAAAGTTATGCATAAGCAATCTTAATCATGATAGTCACTTTAAGCAATAATATCATTAACGAAACTTTATCTAGACTTAAAGGATCTAAAGGGCACGTTTGGTAGAGAGAATTTTACAGAAATGACACGAGTAAAAGAATATAAATCTAGAGAATTGAAATTAGTTGAGAAATTTGATAAATTCTTTTGTTTGATAACATTAAAGAAATTGATATGAGAAATTAGCTAGTTTAACATATACTAAAATTTTCTTGACAAATAAATGAATAATAAAGTTATGCAAAAAGCAATCTTAATCATTTACGTTTGAGATAGTCACTTTAAACAAAAATATCGTTAACGAAACTTTATCTGGACTAAAAGGATCCAAGGGCACATATGGTAGAGATAATTACAGAGAAATGACATGAGTAAAAGAATATAAATTTAGAGAATTGAAATTATTTGAGAAATTTGTTAAATTCTTATGTTTAATAACATTCAAAATTGTTATGAGAAATTAGCTATTTTAATATATACTAAAATTTTCTTTACCAATAAATGAATAAGAAAGTTATTAAAAAGCAATCTTAATCATTCACGTTTGAGATAGTCACTTTAAACAAAAATATAATCAACAAAACTTTATCAAGACTAAAAGGATCTAAGGGCACGTTTGGTAGAGATAATTTCAGAGAAATGACATTATTAAAAGAATATAAATTTAGAGAATTAAATTAGTTAGAAAATTTTGATAACATTAAAGAAATTGATATGAGAAATTAGCTATTTTAATATATACTAAAATTTTCTTGACTAATAAATGAATAAGAAAGTTATGCATAAGCAATCTTAATCATGATAGTCACTTTAAGCAATAATATCATTAACGAAACTTTATCTAGACTTAAAGGATCTAAAGGGCACGTTTGGTAGAGAGAATTTTACAGAAATAACACGAGTAAAAGAATATAAATCTAGAGAATTGAAATTAGTTGAGAAATTTGATAAATTCTTTTGTTTGATAACATTAAAGAAATTGATATGAGAAATTAGCTAGTTTAATATATACTAAAATTTTCTTGACAAATCTTTTATATAATAAAACAAAATCTCAGGTGGGGACTTTTCCATTTCAAAAAAATTAAATCATACCTTATTTAGTAATAATATTATTTTAAAAAAAAGATTATTTTCTTATTAGATAACATTTTATATTTATCCATAACACAAGTAGAAGATAAATACAAAAAATATAGATAAGATGCAATTAACAATATGATTAAAATTTTTAAATAATTATCTTTAATAATAAAAAACTATAATTAAAAATCATAAATCAAACAAAACCAAGATTAAATTATTTGTTTTTTAATAAATAAAAGTATATGATTCAACATTTTTTTTAAAAAAAAAACCCGCGCATGCGCGGGTATTATAAGTAGTAAATGAATAATAAAGTTATGCAAAAAGCAATCATAATCATTCACGTTTTTGATAGTCACTTTAAACAATAATATCACTAACGAAACTTTATCTAGACTAAAGGATAGCCTTTTCCCTTTTACTGAATATGTTCAATCAATCTTGAAACTTTTTTTTTTTTTTTTTTTTTTTCTTTTAATAAGGATATTTGGTTGTCATATATGAAGTGTATTTGTTCTTCATATTGTGTTTCTTTGTATAAGGAACACATGCAGTATTTAGTAGTGGATGACAAATAAAAATGGTGTACAAATCACATCCCTTTACATTACATAAGTGTATATTAGCTTCTTTTCTTTTCGATCATGAAACTGGGTATCAAGCAACAGGAATTTTCTATGTAGACTGATCATCATATAAAGATCCTATGGTAAGCCGTTTGTATTTTGAGTCATATATATAGTGTATTTGATTACCGTATGTATTTGAAAGGGTTGGCATGCTCTATATTTTTGCACTTCTTTTAGACTTTTTTTGGCACAATGTATTATTAACGCTTTTTGAAATTTACTTTAGAAAAGATTTAAAATTTTATGCTCCAATTAGAAGAAAGCACTCATATACCATCTTGTCAGTAAAGTTATGTCATATGTGGGTAGGTATGGGGAGGTCGTCGACTCGTCGTTGATTAGCAAAAAGGAACATGCCCATGTTATTCACGGGTAAGTTTGGTGAGGTCATCGTTGATAAGAGTGAACAAAAAAAGGTAAAATCATGTCGGTGTAAATATTTTGGTGCTAACTGCTAAGTGAAGTTTGTTCTTTAAAGAATGATTGACCTTTGACCATTTCTTTATTCACTTTGAAGCTTGATTAGCAAAGGTTGATCTTATGTGATCCACCACAAAAAACATGTCTAAAAAATCTTCAAATTATTCTTTTCTCATGCATGCATAACGAGACCTGTCACCCATCCTTTTCTTTTTCATTATTGCAAAACACATTAGTTTACAGATTTATGAGAAAAGGGTAGCTCAATTATAAATAAAGACATACGAACCATCAGATATACAAAAAAACATGCAAAAGCAAGTAATGGCTTCTTCAAACTTCTTACTTTTATCTCTAGCTCTACTACTCATTGCTCTCTCATTTGTACCTAACTTTACTTCTGCTTCTTTGGAGGAAGCAAATGCTCTTCAAAAATGGAAAGCAAGCCTTGAAATTCCAAACAACTCTCCAATTGTATCTTCTTGGACACCCCTTCCAACGAATACTAGTACACCTGCTTCGTGCCCTTCTTGGTTTGGAATTGCTTGCAACGCTGATGGAAACATTAACATGCTGAACCTCTCGATGTCTGATTTAAAAGGTACGCTTCGCGAGTTCCCATTCTCTATTCTAGGCAATCTTACCCATTTTGAGCTTAGTGTAAACAGCTTCTTTGGTCCCATCTCATCAGAAATCGGACTCCTGTCTAAACTTGTCTATCTTGATTTTTCAACCAATCAGTTTTCTGGTGTAATTCCACCTACAATTGGTAAACTAAGCCAGTTAACCATTTTGTATTTTTTCAAAAACAATTTAACTGGTTCAGTTCCTTCGTCGTTGGGTGATTTGAGGTCTTTGAATATCCTTTATTTGTACAGTAACACACTCTCTGGACCCATTCCAATTGAGTTAGGGAATTTGAAGTCTCTCACTGATTTAGAATTGAGCCATAATCAACTCAATGGTTCAATTCCTTCATCTTTGGGTAATTTGGAGTCTTTGAGTACCCTTTATCTGTTCAAAAATCAACTCTCTGGACCCATTCCAATTGAATTAGGGAATATGAAGTCTCTAACTGATTTAGATTTGAGCGAAAATCAACTCTCTGGACCCATTCCAATTGAATTAGGGAATATGAAGTCTCTAACTGATTTAGATTTGAGCGAAAATCAACTCTCTGGACCCATTCCAATTGAATTAGGGAATATGAAGTCTCTAACTGATTTAGATTTGAGCGAAAATCAACTCTCTGGACCCATTCCAATTGAATTAGGGAATATGAAGTCTCTAACTGATTTAGATTTGAGCGAAAATCAACTCTCTGGACCCATTCCAATTGAATTAGGGAATATGAAGTCTCTAACTGATTTAGATTTGAGCGAAAATCAACTCTCTGGACCCATTCCAATTGAATTAGGGAATATGAAGTCTCTTACTGAATTAGATTTGAGCGAAAATCAACTCAGTGGTTCAATTCCTTCATCGTTAAAAAACCTCAGAAGCCTTCAATATCTGTTTCTCCGAGAGAACAAGTTATCCGGTCCTATACCACAAGGAATCGGAGGTCTACAATTGGTTAATCTACAGCTGGGAACAAATCAGTTGACTGGCCAGTTGCCTGATGATTTGTGCCAAGGGGGAAAGCTTCAATATTTATCTGTAACTGATAATCAACTCTCTGGTCCTATACCAAGAGGGCTATGGAATTGCTCCAACTTAACAAGAGCAAGGTTTGAATTTAATCAATTTCATGGAGATATATCGAATAGTTTTGGTGTCTACCCACGCTTAAATTTCATTGATGTCAGTCATAATAAATTTCATGGGCAACTATCTCAAAACTGGGGTAAATGCAAAAATTTGACTACATTAAAGATGGGATATAACAACATCAGCGGTAGCATACCACGGGAGTTTGGGAATTCAATTCAAGTGCTTGATCTTTCTTCTAATCATTTGGTTGGTCAAATTCCGAAGGAGTTTGGGGAGATGAAAAGTTTGTTAAATTTAAACTTGAGTGATAACAACCTTTCTGGTGTTATACCTCAAGAGCTTGGATCACTGCATGGCCTCCTTACTCTTGACCTATCCAAAAATAGCTTAAACGGGTCATTACAAAGATATATTGGTGATTGGGTACAAATCAATCAAATATATCTTAATAATAACAAGCTAAGCGGAAAGATCCCATCGGAGATCGGTAAATTACGTCAGCTCAACTTTCTTGATATATCTTGGAATTCACTCACAAAAGAGATACCATCAGAAATTGGAAGTTTAGAAAGTTTGGTGATGATGAATCTTTCTCACAATAAGCTATCTGGTTCTATTCCTTACGGTTTTAGTAACATCCCAAGAGGGATTGATATTGACCTGTCATACAATGAGCTCACAGGTCCAGTTCCCCCATATGCTGTCTTTCTAAATGTATCTGGAGAAGCATTAAAAGGAAATGATGGTCTGTGTGGAATTGTTACAGGTTTGAAATTTTGTAAAAGTCAAACTAATCATTTTCATCATAAGCTCATCGTTGTAACTATTGTCCCACTTTTTGCCGCTCTTTTCCTTGGTTTATTCATTTGTGGTCTCATTGCTTGTCGCCGTAGAAAGAAAACTTTTCCACAGAAACAATCAGACGAAGAAGGTCGCAAATTTTTCTCAATAACAAGTTTTGATGGACAGGCGACGTATGATGAAATCATTAAGGTAACAAACGATTTTGATGATGCATATTGTATTGGGATGGGAGGATACGGTACTGTGTATAAAGCTGAGTTACAACCTAACAATTTAGTAGCTGTCAAGAAACTTCATTCATCATCTGAGAATGATTACATAGGCTTCCTAAATGAGGTACGAGCATTAACAAACATAAGGCACAGAAATATAGTTAAACTCTATGGATATTGCTTCCATGCTCGTCACTCATTTTTGATTTACGAATATCTTGAGAAGGGAAGTCTAAAATCGCTCTTAAGTAGCGATATCACAGCAAAGGAACTGGATTGGCTGAAAAGGGTAAGAATTGTTAGGGCTGTAGCGAATGGTTTGGCTTATATGCACCATGATTGCACACCACCTATAATTCATAGAGACATTTCTGGAGCTAACATCCTTCTGAATTCTGATTATGAGGCACATATCTCGGATTTTGGAACCGCAAAGCTTCTAAAGCTGGATTCATCCAATTGGACTGCGGTTGTAGGCACCTATGGCTATATTGCGCCAGGTAACTACCATATATTTTAAAGTTATGTATACGCACTTCTTCTCAAGTTTTAAATTTATCTATGTTACATTTAATCATTATCTGATATAATTTTTTTTTTTTTGGATTATCCTGTTTCCTTCCATGTAGAGCTTGCTTATACGATGGTGGCGACAGAGAAATGCGATGTGTATAGTTTCGGAGTTGTTGCACTAGAAGTGCTTATGGGAAAGCATCCTGGAGAACTTATATCATGTCTACCAACATTGTCTACTGATGATCTATTGCTAGCCAATATAGGAGATCGACGGATTCCACCACCATCATCGCTAGTTGAGAAACTAGCTCATTCAATTTTGAATGTCTCACAGGCATGTTTGAACTACAACCCGCAGGAAAGGCCAACAATGCGCCAAGTCACAGATTTATTGTCAGTGGATGATCGACTTTGGATGAACATGAGTGGATGATCGACTTTGGATGAACATGCATGTATCAGTAACTTAATGCTTGATCGGTTTTGTATGATGTCTAGCCATAAGTCATAAAGTTTAAGAAACTTTTTATGTTTTTTTTTTGTTGTCCTGAATTATGTTGCGGATTGTTTTTAAATAAGAAAATAAAATTATATCAATGAAGATTGCTACCTTTCTAGAATAGTGTTATGGATCTTTTTGGTAATTTCTTTTAATTATTCAAGTTTTACAATTAAAAAATTATCAATATGGGAAATTTGTATATCAGTTAGAATTTATTGTTACTCATATCAAGAAATTAAGTAACCAGTGAGTGCACACTAAATATATTCAAAGATGTCAAATCACCCAACAATGGAAGTCTGTTAATTTATCAAAAAAGAAGACCATGGAAGTCTGTTAATTTGTCAATCTTAACCAGAAATCACTTAAGAAATGAGGTTTAGATCCGTAAAACAACTAGGAATTCAAGATATTAAGAATTGAACTTGAAATTGTATTAAAATGGGATAATTTTTTACAATTGAATGTTTAGGGAGTTACAGAGAGAAAGAAAAGTGTTTACAATTTGATAAGGAAGGAGGTATTGAAAGGGAAATGGGAGGAAGGAGGATTTGGCGGGAAAATCAGTTTTGTACTCATCTTGCTGTTTTGTTGACTTTTTCATCGATATTACTTTGACACATATCAATCCATCCCGCTTAAAATGATGCTTGTCCTCAAGCATCTAAGCATTCAAATCAACTTGAGGCAACCTTTCTTAGGACCTTTAACACATTATGTTGTAGTAAGCCAAACACCGTACCCCAAAAAACAATAACCTTTTTCTTTAAGCCAAACACCCTTTTCACCCTTTGTGAATACCCATTTTATTGAGAAACTAGAGAGAATGAGTTTTGGAAGGAAAATTTATTATTTCTCATTAAAATGAAATGAACAATAAAAAGTCCTATTTATAGGACAAAAGTCAAAATACAGAAAGTCAACTATGCTAATTCTACATGTACAGTACAACTACTGCTAATACATCAATACAGCCATTATCCTACTTATATACATAGCTAAACTACACAATTCCACATAGTGCTTGAGCCTTTTGATGAAGCTTGAGCTTATTTGGCTTGATAAGCTTTGACTGAGCAATATTGTGGACTTGATGAACTGTGGCATCACTTGGCTTGTCAGCTCAGCTTCCATCTTTACCCCCCCCCCCCCCCCCCCCCCCCCCCCCCACAAGTTGGCAGTGTGAAAGGATCACAAATGCCAAACTTGGACAAACAATTATAGTGTAGAGCCTTGGGTATACCTTTGGTGAGGACATCAGCTATTGCTTTTGATCTTATCTCTGACAAAGTGGCAGTCTATCTCTATGTGTTTTGTTCATGCATGGTGAATAGGATTAGAAGCCACAGCAATGGTAGAAACACTATCACAGTAGATTTGTATTGGAGTAGAAACTTGTACTTATTGATCCTTGAACAAACATTGTAGCCATGTGAGATCACAAGTACAATCAGCAAGAGCTCTGTATTCAGCCTCTGTGGAGGACCTTGAGACAACTCCTTGTTTCTTTGAAAGCCGGGATACTAAGCATGGTCCTAGAAAAATGGCATAGCCAGTCACTGATCTTCTTGATATACGACATGAAGCCCAATCACTATCACAATAGGCTGACAATTGTAAGTTGTTGATAATAGGAAATTGAAGGCCTTGACCAGGACATAGTTTAATGTATCTAAGAACCCTGAGCAATGCTTTTATGTCAGCTCAGCTTCCATCTTTAGTTCCTTTACATTTCATAACCCAACTACACGATCCATGTATAAAATCTAACAGTTGAAGTCCTTCCCGAGTGTGAAGGATTGAAGTCACTGCACCCACTCTTCAAACAACTCTGTTGCGAATCCCTATGCCTTCGACCAACTTATTAGGTGATCCGATGCCAAAAACTTGATAAGCTGAGTCAAAATGTAGAGACTGATATGTTCCGCATCATCATACTTTCCTGACCGAGATAACGCGAGCCACACTTCCACCTGTAATGGGCAACACTCCACAGCTCTCTGAAGCAAAAGCCACAACTGCTTCCCATAGCCTTAAAGAACCAGGTATATGTTCAAGACCTTTTCTTAGTACTTCGCTTGTAGTCACATCTCCATGTTCCAATGTTGCAGCCCTTTCCTTAAGCCAATCAGCAGCAACATTTCCACCGACAACAGATACCAAGCAATTTATAGAGGCACCCGCGAGAAATTTAACACCGTTCACTTGGTAAAGTTCTTCATTTTTCTGGGCCAGTGAAGGAGTAACAACCTTGGAAGAAAATGATCTTCTGGAAATATGACAGTTGCATCAAGGTTCCATCCAACAGCAGCCGCTGCAACTTTCATGCCAATATAACTACCACCAACCGTAACTACTTTTTGTGCTTTTGCCAAAGATGAACACCAGGTAAAGTATCACCAATTTTCTCAGAAAATCTAGATGCAGTGTAGCCTGTCGCAATAATGAGGGATCCAAATTTCAGTGAATTTGTTGTCAATGTTTGCTTCTCTGCATCGATTTAAGTCACCTGATCTTCATACAACATCTCTATCCACCTCCAACTCAAACCCCAAATGACTAAAATTATATCCATGAATCAGTATAACAGAAACCTTCACCGTATCAATTATTGTTGTCATTCCACTAAAGAAACATCACAAAAATCATTGTCCATACCATCATTATCAGTCGAATTAGAACTAATACCAAGTTCCTTATCACGCAATTCAATTTGATCCCGATCACAGTTTTAGACCAAACAAACGCCTTTTTTCTCCTCCTTCACATTCAGTTCGTCACTTTGATCCCGGTCAGTCAAATCATCTTTTACACTAACCTCGATCAACTCATTATGTGTAGCATTCGGCTTTTTAATATCCATTAATACATTATAGCCAAAAGTATCAGAATTCGATGATGACGATACGCCTAACAAACACTCCGTTTTCGGTTTCGGAACTTCTTTAAAAATCTTTACCAACGAACCTTCCAATTTATCCAAAAGACATGAATTAAAGCTTGAATCTTTAACACCATTACGAATTGATTCTTTAACAGTTTCAACCGCATTTACAACCTCGTGATCAACAACATAATAAAGTAATCTATTTTTTAACCCAGTTGATTCTTTACTTTTTCCATCATCATGAACAAACTCATCAAAAATCACACCACCAGGAACTAAATTACTCACACCCATTCTATTATTCTTCTTTTTAATCTTATCATCATCATAAACCTTACTCGAATTTTTTAAACTCAATTACTTGCACTTTATCACATTATTTAGAAACTTTATCAAGAACCATATTACCAATGTTGTTTTCGACCATATCACTTGCTTCTTTAACATATTGTTTGAAATTTTTCTTTATTGGCATTTCACCAAACATCTTATGTGCACCCGTATGATAACAAAATACATATTCTTATTAACCAATGTTATTGGATAAATTGTACATTATTATGTGAAACCTTCAACCCCTTTTGATCCGTTTCCTTTAGATAACTTATTTTATTTTACTCGTTTGACCCAGATGTAACATATCCCATATTGACTCATTCATACTCAAATGGGTCAGAATTCGGCAATTTGAACTACTCGTATATGGGAAGCAGTAGAAGATAATTATTAAATGGAAACTAAAGAGTAAATTACATAATTGGTCCCTATGGTTTGTGTTGACTTGCTTGTTTGGTAATTTGACTTTTTTTATGGCTATAGTCCTTAACTCGAAAACCTTTAACACTTACGGTCCTTTGACCAAACGGCGTAGTTTTAACCATTAACAGTGCATCTAGAATTATCATTTCATTTTTCTCTTTCTATCTTTTTCTCACTTCCTTGCACACCTCTTCTTTATGTACCATTCTTTTCTCACATCTTGGCCACCTTATCCTTATCCCACCACTCTTTATCTTACACAGGGAAATAGTTTTAATGGTTTTGAAAAATGTAACTTTTTTTAGATAAACATCTTTAATATTTACCTATATAATACTATACATATAGAAAAAAAAAAATGATATTTTGCGGCCTTTTATAGTCTATTACATTTAAAAAATACCTAATTATGAAAATTGACAAAAAAAAAAGGTTGGATTTTCAAAAATAAGAATGTGCAGCCTGGAATTCAAGATTTAATTTTGTACGACTGTGCGACTCCATAAAAATGTTGACAAGTGTCCATATGGTACGATGATGTTTTTTGTGAAACCTGATAGTGTTAGTGTGACTCATGTGACCTTTGATTGCGAAGTTTTGTCTTTTTCAAAAAAGACAATAGTTTTTGTCTTTTTTGAAAAAGAAAACAAAATAATTTCTTTATTTTTTCTTTAGTTTTTCGAGAATTTTGTCTTTTTTTTTTAAAACAAAACATTACATCAGTTGCACAAAAAACATTTACCTACCTTAAATTGACCCTTATCAAAATTATAGGGGAGTCGGGCGGTCACGCGGTCACACAAGTCTAAATTTGGAGTAAATGAAGTTTTGGTCTATTAGATGGAAATTGAATTTTTTTTTTTTTTTTTTTTTTTTTTTTTTTTTTTTTTGTATACTAGGAAATGGCCCTTTGAAAAAAGACAAGCAAATGTTAACAAGGTACAAAAATGTATCAGCCCATAAGTCAAAACTTAGGGACAAGTTACATTAATAAGAAAATAAAAAGCCAAAGTAGCCGCTTCATCTTGTTCACTTTTTTTCCGGTTAATATGTTTTCTTTAGGTTCTTCTAAGTAAAGACTCAACACAAGCGTATTTGTGTCATTCACAACATCATCCAACGAATTATTACAAACCCATCACCAAATTTACATTTTTATCTTCGAATATTCAATTATCAATAGTAAATTGCAAGAATCGTCCCTATGATTTGCCTAGATTGCATGTTCCATCCATGACCTTTTATAAGTGCAAGCGACCTACCTATGGAGAAAACTTGGGATCGATTTTGTCCTTATATAAATGCAGGCGGCCTCCTTGTAGTTTTCCAAAATTGCAAATTTCGTCCCTAGATTGGGACAAGAAGTGAACCCAACTTTTCCTCACAGGGAGGCCGCCTGCACTTATGAAAAGCCAAAGGCGAAACATGCAATCAGGGTAAACCACAGGGACGATTCTTGCAATTTACTCATATATCAATGTTCACCCATCTTCAGTTACTACTTTCACCCTCACCACGACAAACACTGTCTAAACCCTTGAATTCGTTTTGTCTTTGTTTAAAAGGGCAATGTTTTATAACCCGGGTTGAACCAGGAACATGGCCGGATATGACTGTTGTTTGCTTGTTTATGAACCGGGTCTACCCATTTTGCTAAATCCAGCTGGAACATACCTTTCATTTTTTTTTATTATTTTTTTTTAAGTTTGGGACCTGTAGTTTTGTTGGAAAATATGTGTTTGGTATTGAATTTCCAATGTTTAAGTCCACAATAATCCCAACGTCATCAGGTTTTCACAAAACAACCAAATCCTCATATAATCAGCTACATCACCATTAATCGCAACAACAATATTACCACTTTGCCAAAAGTCAAACTATCCTAGTCCTAATCCTTTTTCCCAGCTTCTAGTCGATATCACCAAACCATAACCGAACCACAACTAAACCAATAACAACAAGAAACTAACTAATCCATAAGGCTCGTAAGCTCGACATTTTAAACAATAACGACAAGGATACCAAACAACTTTTCATTTATGTTTCTGTTACTAAAATGACTTTTCCATTTGTTTAGACCTTAAACCCACTTGTTATCTTACTCGTATCCTACCAAAGGTAAAAAGAAACAACTCGTTTGACCCACACCGAGTCACACCTGAGCGTTTCAGTGTCACTTACCTTCCAAGATCACGGATCTATAAAAGTGAATAGGTGGTAGCAGTGGGAGAGGCGCGTGTGGATGGTGGGGATGGTTTTCTTGGCGCGTGGTGTTTCTAGGAGTGATAAGGATGTCACAAGGTAGTGTTTGATGGTGGCGGTGATGGTGGCAGAAGAGGTGGCGGCCGATTGCGCTAGAGAAGAGGGTGACGGCTAGGGTTTTGAGAGAGAGTGAGATGACTTATTAATGATTAATAATGATGATAAAATGAGGGAGGGTGAGGGTGTGTTTGGTTATTTAACGACCATTTATGTATTTTCTAAAATAATCAAGGGGGGGGGGGGGAGGGGGCGGTTGTAATCACAAGGACCATTTCTGTATTTTTCTTAAACTTCCCCGAAACACGCTTACGAGCTCACAACTTATACCAGGAGTGTTCAAAATACCTTCTAGTGTGCGCCACTAATTCTAAAATAGTTTTTCCATGAAATTTGACTATAAATATGTCTACATTCGATAATTGTGTCATAATTTATCTGTTCAACGTATTATTAAGTTTTTTTTAATGCCGACTCACGTACTGCTTAAGGTGATTATACAGTCAACGATACCAAGAGTAAATCACTGGATAATGATCATTCACGTTACCAAATTCATCACTACGAATAATATCCAAAATATTCTAAACCAGTTTCATGTTAATTCTTAACTTACTTTCAGATGTTTAACTTAGTGTTTAAAACACAGTCACCAAATTTACCAGTTCAGTTGTCACAGGATCCCAGTCATGACACATACTTTGGGGACCAATGGTGTAATCTACTCGTAACAAAATGATGCTTACGTGTAAATTAAAACATTTTCAAGACACATATTAAACTTATTCCCAAACAACCCTTATTCATAGAGATTGAGAAACACCATTATCAATGGCAAACATCAATCTCTCATATTACGATTTGGTATTGCAATTAATGGGCCGCTGCGTGGAGTGCCGAATGGTGGTGTTGGAGTGAGACCTTTGGCGTCGGCGACGGGACCTCCACCACCTCAACAAACTATGTCGTCGTTTTTAGGAGGTGGGATTGGGAGTGAGGCAAATGCAATTACGACCAGTAAGTTTTTTTTTTTTTTTTTTTTTTTTTTTTTTTTTTTGATGTTTTACTTTGTTATGTATATTTGAATAAAACCGAGCATGTGAAGTCGAAGTAGTTAGTTTTAGTAATGGTTAGTAACAAGTAGGGTAGAATTACGAATAGGCCCTTAGTTTATACATTAATTAGTTTCTAAATACTCGCGAATTGCGAGCACTCCATACCATTCAAAGTCATTATTGCAAGTTTCAAGCAGAAACGCTATTTCATGTATCGCGTTTTATGCTCATCCGAACAGTTTACTTTCATAATGAACATCCAGACGCCGAAACGCTATCATATTTTAATTAGGATTCTGGTTATTTGAGATAACTATTCCCTCAATTAAAACAGAAATGTGAGTAGTAGCTTTAGATTGTTAAGATACTTAATCCCTCGATCATAAGTGAAATATGCGTAGAAGGTTTAGATTATATGAGATACCTAATTCCTCGGTCCGACTAGAAATATGCGTAGAAGCTTCAGATTATGTAAGATACCTAATTCCTCTATCAGAACAGAAATTTGCGTGGAGCTTTAGATTAAACTCAACCCCTCGATCAGAACATTAATTACAGAAGCTTTAGATCAAGTAGTTTACACATTAAAATTTTCACTTAAATAGTACACTCACGAAGATATAAGTGATAAGTTGGTTACAAAATACATATATGTTTGAATTGAAGTACTCAAGTACGAGTTTAATCTGCATTTGCTTATTGTTATATAGACATCCAAACGCTATCTCATGCAGCGTGTTTTATTACAGATTTTGGGTACTTAAGATCATACAAGCAGTTTCAAAATGCACATTAGAACAGTTTACTTTCAAAATGCAACTTCCAAACACTATTAAAATGCTATCACGTTTTATTACAGATTCTAGCTATTTAAGATGCTTAATCCCCCATATTTGAGTAGAAGCCTTAGATTATTTAAATACTCAACCCCTCAACCATATCATTATAAAACTTATGGATTAGGATCCATTTTTATCTCTAACTTAGATACTAATGTGACCCGCAAAACTTTGCACCTGATAACGGTGATAAGTTAGTTACAATATACATATTAACATATGTATTTGCAGTACGAGTTTAATCAAAGATTCTAAATATGTTCTTGTTGCATAAATATATACAGAATGTGCCACCTCCTCCAATCCCTGGTCCGGGTCCCAGTGGAAATACAGTTTCAGGACCATCAAAGATTGATCCTAACCAAATCCCACGCCCTGGTCCAACATCGTCTGTCCTTTTACATGAAACTCGAACGGGTAACCAGGCCAATCCTCCACCGGTATTCATCATTACTCTTCTTAAATATCCTTTTTATTCACAGTTTACGGAATAGTGTTTACTTTAGAGTTGGAATGATTGGCGGGCTGTCAGGTTGAATGTGTTAGTTTGTCAAATACGATTTTAGAAATTATATTAAATAATTAATTGAGATTTTGAATGGAATTATCTAGTAGGTTTATGTATCAAAAATACACTCTCCTAATCCTGACGCGTTAACTTTGAAGCTATTCATAGTTGTATGGGTCAAACTTTCCATCTCTAGTTTATAGTGACCGTGGTTCTCAGCTCCTATTATGAAAGTATTTGTACTAATCTTATGTATATCCTGATATGTTGTTTTAAATTGAAGCCTGCTACAACCGAATTTATTGAAAGGGATACTGGAAATTGCAGTCCCCGGTACATGAGGAGCACCATTAATCAGGTTACGTGGGTATTCTTTCAACTACTTCTCTTGTGGAAATTTTATGCTTACTTAATTGTTGGATTGTTTTGTTGCTCTTTCAGATTCCTTGCACCTCTGATCTTTTGACCACGTCTGGCATGCAATTGGCACTGTTGGTCCAGCCCCTGGCCCTTCCTCATCCAGAAGAGGAACCTATCCAAGTAAGGCTAGATATACTAACTAAGATTACTATATAGCCCTTAAGTCTTAGGGGTACTTATTTGTTACCTCAAGTGTCTTGACATTAATTGAGGTGATAGAAAATTTCAAAGTTGAAGTATAACATTTTTTATCTTAAAAAGTCAGATATGGACTCTAATTTTGTGAGGGAGGGACTGATAAGTTTTTCATATGGTAAATGTGAATCTATTTTTTCAGATAGTGGATTTCGGCGAAGGTGGCCCTGTTTGTTGTTCTCGTTGCAAAGGCTACATCAATCCGTTCATGAAGTTTGTTGATCTCTTCTTTTCTACCTTTTGCCATAATTTTGTTCTAAGAATACATACCGATTAGAAAATAGCGTCTTTATATACTTGACCTTTAAATTTATATATTGACAATAAAAACATCCTTCCAGCGGATTTGAATTGCTTCATGTCAACTTGTATATTGACTTGTTGGAAATAAAATATAACCCATGTCAACCGACTTACAAGTGAATGGGTTGAATATGCCACTTTTAGTTCAACTTGTCGTCTTACATTCTACCCTTTTGCAGGCTTCACGGATGAAACTCCGCGTGACTATCAATGCAATCTAGGTCCAGATGGCAGGCGAAGGGACGCTGATGAATGGCCTGAGCTATGCAGAGGAACAGTTGAATTCGTTGCCACAAGGGAATTCCTGGTTCGTGTGATCTCTAGCTTCATTTTGCACTTCTCTCAACAATTATACTATCTTTCTAATATTTTGTTATATTTTTCCCAGGTACGTGAGCCAATGCCTGCTGTATTCTTTTTTCTCATTGATGTATCAATGAATGCCTTGCAAACTGGTGCAACAGCGGGAGCTTGCAGTGCTATCAGCCAAGTCATTGCTGATCTTCCAGTAAGTTCATGTTAATTGTGGTTCGAGGTGAAAATGGTTGGGATGGATAATGGGTCTATACTGGCATAATATTAGATATAGGTCGGGTTGGATTCACCTGGTTTTTGACCAGTTTTTAATCCTTTTTTCTTTATGAATAATTAGTGTTCCTAATTAGATTACAAAAATAAAAAAATTAGATTATCTCAGATTGTCAACTACAATATAATTGAAAGTAAATAGTTCACAGTTGCCACCTTTCGTACTTGTGGCACATGGCTACGGGCTACCCATAAGTATTGAATCTTATTGATGTTTCACCCTTTGACAATAGGCTTGAAGTTTGTATGTAATTATTGATCTGTTTCATGTACACAGTTAATCGTAGATTTTATGATGTAACAAACTAATAATATGGTTGCTGCAGGAGGGTCCTCGAACAATGGTGGGAATTGCCACATTTGACTCAACCATCCATTTTTACAATCTGAAATGGGCATTGCAACAGGTATATATAATGGCAATTTATTGTTTATAGATTCAGTACGGTTTGTATGCGTAAAAAAAAACTTTGTCCCGCTTTCACCATGTTTGCTTTTGGATTTCCGTTTCCATCATACCAGTTTTACCTGTTAGAAATAAAATATAACCAGAATTGACCCATTTATAAATAAATGGGTCGAAACAGCCACCTCTAGTTTAGTAACTTACAAGATAATATTGCTGTTTGTGATCAAGTTTTTGTGTTTTGTTGTTTGCAGCCATTGATGCTCATAGTTCCTGACGTTGAAGATGTTTACCTTCAAATTGTGATGGAGCTCTTTTCTTGGTAGTTCTTGCCAACTTGTGATCCAGTTTTATGTGACTTTGGAACTGATTCCCGACGTATTTCACATCATTATGATGTTACAGTGTCGTGATCATCTAAACTTTTTGCTGGAGAGCATCCCGAGTATGTTTGAGAGTAATAAAACTGCTGATTCTGCTTTTGGTGCCGGGATGAAGGTATTAATTTTTCTCTGTTTGATTGTACATTTGTACCCGCACAAGCACAGCGTGTCTAAGGGTAGAAGAAGTTACCTATATACCTACCAATAGCCTAATCTCAGAGACTGTCACTTTATTTCACAAGACATCTCTATTTTCTTTTTCTTCTCAGATCATCTTTTTTTGGTCATCCCGTTTAATGATTTTTTGAATGACCAGAATTCACCGAACACTCACATTTCCCATTTTTAAACAGGCTAATGCCTGTTCTTTATTCTGATATATTTTTTATATATTTATTAAATAATCTGTTTCAAAGCGCACATCCAAATGCCCACTTAGTATCAGCTTAGCAGTCTGTGACAATTAGGCTGCTTTTCTGGCAATGAAGAGTACCGGAGGCAAGCTTTTGGTATTTCAATCAGGCAAGTTTATTTTTATTTTAGCATGTGTTATTATTAAGAGGTCTGAGGTAGAAACATATATTGACCCCATTTATTATGTCTCAGTCTTGCCTTCTGTTGGTATTGCGGCTCTTTCTGCTAGAGAGGCTGAAGGAAGAACTAATATCTCTGCAGGAGAGAAGGTAATATCAACTAATGACCAGGTTGAACAAACAGGCCAAAATGGTTGGCGTTGAGCTGGACCAACACTTTTTTGTCCTATATTTTAAGTCTATATATATACTGTTAGTGGCTCAAATACGATTACAAAATTATCTTATTACAATAGTTATGTAATGTTTGCTATAATGATTAAGTAGGTCTTATGCATGAAAAGATAATTTGGGCTAAATTTGACCTTTTTGACCCGTTTCCTTTAAATCTTTTGATATTAGAATCATATCTGCATGGTACTAAGATCTTATAAATGGGATTCACGTAGTATGTATAATGGCCTCACCAAAGTGCATCTACATGTTTAACGTAGTAAAGTTGATGAAAGAAGTTAATCTGAAATCGCTTTTTCTTTTTTAAACCGCAGGAACCTCATAAATTACTTCAACCAGTAGACAAGACTATGAAGACATTGGCAATTGAATTTGCAGAGTACCAGGTGAACCTTTATCTAATTTGATTTTATCTTACCAAATTGTTTATGTGATCACAAATATTTTATAGGTCTCTGTCGATGTGTTCATCACTACCCAAAGTTATGTTGATATTGCTTCAATCTCTGTTATCCCTCGAACCACTGGAGGACAGGTAGTCATTGCAATCTTATTTTTTGTCAAACAAATTAGATTGGTTTTGTTGCCATTCTTTAAGAGTCGCTTTTATAAAATTCCCTCCTATTTTCAGGTTTATTATTATCACCCTTTCTCTGCACTTTCGGATCCCGCAAAACTTTACAATGATCTGCGATGGAATGTCACAAGACCACAAGGTTTTGAAGCAGTAATGCGTGTTAGATGTAGCAAGTTGTGCCCTAAAAAGATTTATGCTTCAGTTTAACTTTCATACCATATCCATTGATGTGGCAAATTGGGTGGGTCTGTCGGGTTGGGCATCGGGTCAAATCAGTTAGGGTAAATGTAGGTATTGGTTGGATCTGCGTGACCCGAAACACTACTTTATTTCTTATCATTGATATTTGAGTTTTTGGTATATAGTTGATGTGCCAAATATGATTACAGACGGTGGTCTTATTTCAACAATGATTCAATGTTTCACATAAAATGGTTTAGACTAATTTGTCCTGTTTCCTTCTAACACTTTTTATTTATGTTACCCTTAAAAACTAAGTGTAAACCTCGACACATTCATATCTAAATGTGTCAACATGGTCACCTCTTATAATATTTTCCAAAATATGGTATACTTATCCGTTTCTCATTTTGTTGTCTCTTCCCTTCGATTCTTTAGGGTCTTCAAGTACAAGACTACTCTGGAAACTTCTGTAAACGCATTCCCACAGATGTTGACCTACCTGCGGTATATACTGAACTTAAAATTTATAAGCCTCAAGTTCCTATCTTATAAGATCACTTTTATTGAAACTAATATTTTGCAGGTTGATTGTTCTTTCCAGTGTGCGCTTCTTTATCGTGTGTCCACTTTATCGTTGCCTTGCACAAGCATGCTGAGCAATCTTTTTCGCTCAGCTGATTTAGACACCCAGTTTTCTTGTTTCCTAAAGCAAGGTTTTTAAATTTGTTTAATTTTGGATTTCACTTTTGCTTTATTGAATACTATAAAGATTTATTCTTTTTTTGTGTGTTGCAGCGGCTAATGAAATCCCTATTACTCCATTACCTCAAGTGAGGGATCGGGTGACAGATCTTTGCATTAGTATACTTCATTCTTATCGGAAGTTTTGTGCAACTGTGTCATCATCTGGACAGCTAATTCTTCCTGAGGCACTCAAGTTGTTGCCTCTATACACTCTCGGTCTGTTTTCTTCTTTATTAAAGGCATTCTATGTAGTGGGTTATCAGTAGTGGTGGCATCGGATACCGACCAAAACTAATAATCCAATCATTCTAAATCAGTTCGGTCGCAAACCATTCCTTGAAAGCGAGAGCCACTAAAGGTGGCAATTTCAGCGCATTCATTTATTTCCAATAATTTGATTGAATGGGAATGTATCAAATGTGTTGGAAGTCCCCTTAAGGTTTTTTATAATGCATACAACCTCATAAATTTCCTTCTATAAAAGATTAAGATAATAATCTTGGTAATCTTGTTTTTTGTAATCATAGTCAACTCTTTAACAATCTCTATAAGTTCAAAAAAGATTGGCAAAAAATGTTTGTGGGTCATTTCAACCTGGCTCATGCTAAAGATGACCTGTTTTGACTTGTTCTTTTTTCACCTGGTCATCTTGCCAGCTCTAGTGAAAATATAACAAATCCAAAGATTCTTTCGATTTGCCCACCCCCTAGATACCACTTAAATGTTTTGGTTTAATATTGCATAAGATATGGACAGGTAATTGACCTACTTTATTTTTTGATTGCAGCTTTGATTAAAAGTATTGGACTACGAAGTGATGGGCGTATAGATGACAGGTCATTTTGGATCAACTATGTTACTCACTTTCTGTTCAATTAGCAATCCCGCTTGTGTATCCCAGAATGATAAGTGTCCATGATATTGACTCAAAGGTTTAGAATAATCTGACTTAACAAAATGTTCAGATATTCAATTTCTACAACTTACACGTTTTTTTTTTGCATGTTTCATCTGTGGCTACAGGATACCGATGGATCCGTTATTCCCCTTCCTATACCACTCTCTAGTGAACATGTGAGCGATGATGGGATCTATCTTCTTGAAAACAGAGAGAACTGCTTAATTTACGTTGGAGGCTCTGTAGATCCTGATATAACACAAAAACTGTTTGGCGTTTCTTCTTTTAGTGAAATCCCCACTCAGGTACACTTGATATTCGTATCTCTTGTCTTGTATCATTATAGTGGCAAAATGGCAAGTCTAGTAATGGGTATAAACAGGCTTTGGTGGCTTGGATTGACCTGAAACATTATTTTTATTCTAAGCAATAACCGACGTGGTAAATCTGATTAGGAAAACTATATTATAACAAGTTCAGGAGGTTATATGCTTTATATACCTGTCGGCAACTTTCGACCTGTTTCAATTTCGGCTGCTTTTAAAACTTAGCAAAACTGACTCATTTGTGATTAATACTACCGAAATTCCTTCTAATATGCTCATTGTCTCATTGCATAGATTTTGTGGGTTATAAGTCTGGTGTTTGCTAGACTCTTTCAGAAGGCCTATTTATTCATCAATCATCTGTTTAACTCAAACTTTTCGATACAGTTGGTACTGAAGCAATATGAAAACCCCTTGTCAAAGAAGCTAAATGAGGTTGTAACTGAGATACGAAGCCAAAGATGTAACTACCTACGGTATGTAATGTCTGGTATATAATCTTATCAGTCGGATTAGTTTATCTGTATATGAGAATGTTTGTGTTGACAAGTAATCCCTTTTTTAATCTCATTGTACTTATGGCAGGTTAAAATTATGCAAGAAAGGAGAACCATCGGGTGAGTTTTATAATATACGTTCTGTCTTCGTATGAAAATTGCAAGATTCAAGTTGATTCTTTTTTAAGAAAAAATTCCTTTCATATACATAAAGACTGTTTGATAATTTTAAACCGGGACTTCCCAAGAAACGTCGAGAATTAAAAACTTTCCTGACTATACGCTAAAAAAATGAAAAATCCCTCCAACAATTATAAAATAAAGAAAATCTTGTGAAACCATAATGCCATATATCATACGCAACTTTAGCTCAGGAACTTCCTTAGAAACGATAAAGATTGCGTCTTTTCTGAGTATTTGTAAAGTACCATTCTATAAAGACGAGAAAAAGAAAATTAATTACAGTGAGGACGCATTTGTCAATCAAAGTTGCAGTTTTTACACGGTAATCGTTGCAATTTCTATAGATTCTGATATTAGTTGTTTCAATTCCAGGAATGACATTCTTCTCGTATATGGTGGAAGACAAGTCTCCAAATAGTCCTTCATACGTTGAGTTCTTAGTACATGTCCATAGACAAATTCAAAACAAAATGGGTTGATGTTGTTTAACAAACACTAGTTCAGTTATGTTTATGAGTTTGTTGTGGTTAGAATTTACATGGAGACACAGTTGGGTTCGAACCTAAAGAAGCAAAGCTTGAATCTTGGCAAAAACGTGGGGATAGTCATCATTGGGTTTCTCCTATTCCTGGTGAAAACTCGAGTAAAGTTTTGCTAGTATTATTTATGAAAGCGTAGCATAAACTGATTAAAAAAAACAGCTGTGGTGTGGTTCTTGGTAATTGTTACTATTAAACACTGGTATTATTTAAAAGTGTTTTTTGTTTTTTAATTTTATAATGAGATATAAGATTTACATGTAATGCTGTTCTTTAGAGGTGCAAGTTTCAACTTATTTCTTATAATTATTGATTTTATGTGTGAGTATGTTTGGTTCGAGTTGTATTTTATTGCTAACTAGACAAGTGCATCTGAAATGAAAGGATTCAAATAGCTACAAGTTGACTATGCAAACAATAGTATTGCTTGATATACATAAGAATGCAAGAATATAGTAGGTACTCCTCAAACTAGCTTTTTATAAAAGAATATAGTATGTTTAAACAAAATCACTAGTTTTTGCATTAAGTTTCTAACCAAAGTGCAAAACCAGTATCATAGCCACATACGACACTACACATCATTGTCTAAAAGGACCATATATAGATGCATATATCCACAGCCACATAATACTCTAGATAAGAGTCGTTTGCTAAGGACATTGACTCGTGAAGTAAAATACATTTCATATTAGTCTATCACCTTTTGTATACATTCTATCTTCTAGTCTTTGCATGACAAGGATGGATGTCAGTTGACCTGGACTTTTCATAATAATAAATTAATTAGAGGCTATTTTCCTATAGATACACTAATGTTAAACTTTTGATTTACAATTCGAAATGCCCTTCTTATAGATACTATTATGGATTAATGTTCTCTACTTTTAAACAACAAACTTATTACTCCCTTGCTATCGTACTAACCTTTTTTTTCTCTCTCTCTCTCGCAGATTAATTGTTACGAGTACTCTATTAGTGACTCATAACATGCAAATGGTTAATTGTTAACGTTGATTGCATAAATAAAAAACGATTGATATGATATATGTAATAAATTGCATAGACACATGAATAATCATGATTTTGAACCTTTAATTCATCATTTTATTTTGTGTGTTTGCTCCATAGCTAAATTCACAACTTGATAATTAGTGACCCATAACAGTCAAAAGGGTTTTTTTGGCGGTTGAAAAATATTAAATTGATTTATTGACAAATTTTATTTTTTAATGGTTTATGTGACATTTGCCCGTTCTTTTATACTGTTGAATTATATATAATTATACATAAATACTTTTTTTTTTTTTTTTTTTTTTTTTTTTTTTTTTTTTTTTTTTTTATGTCTTGAGAAATATTTTTGTCACAGTATCATCTAAAGAATTGTGTTGGCATATTAGCAATGGGCAATAAAGTTTATAATTTGGTTGAACCTACTAGAGATCTTTGAAAAATCACGTCTAGCACTTATGGTTAGCTTCTTTATTAATTATGGCCATATATATTATGAATCTTTGTATGATGTATGTATAATTATCAAGTTTATTTGTTGCTCAGGTGCACGAATAGACAGTGATAGTATGCACATATTAGATGCACTCAAGAGTGCGGGTGAGTTTCTAAAAGAAAATCCTTTTATTTAAGTTGTAAGGCTCAACAAGTTATAAGGCTCAATAAGCCAAACCAATTGAAACGAGCTTTTAAAAATGAGTAAGGCTTATAGTCAGTCAACATTACTTAAATAACATATTAACACGCAAAAGATTGAAATATATGTGAATTTAATTTGTTGTATGGTGATATGATTTTATAATAATAAGCTTCAACACCAATTAATTCGCCAAACAGCTTTACAAAAATATAAACTTCAACTTTCAACTTATAATATAAGCTACAGTTATAACTCCGGCCTTAGCTCCTCGTTAAACTCATTTCGCCAAACATATTCATAGCTACATACGACCCTACACATCACTGACTAAAAGGACCATATATAGTCTAAATAAGAGTAAGGTGTAAGGACATTGACTACTAAAGTAGAATGCCCTTCATATTAGTCTATCACTTTTGTATACATTCTATCTTTCTAGTCTTTGCATAACAACTATGGATAAAAGGTGATCGACATATCTTCTAAAAAACCCTAATTCTCTCTCCCCTAGGAGGCGAAATCCGGCCACCCTATCCCCTATTTTCCGATGGAAAAATTGCCTTTAATTCCGCCTCTCTATTGTTCTTATGAATGATATGCAATCGGACTAAAGGTAGATATCATCTGGGATGGGGTGTGTCATTGATATTAATTCATCACATATTCTGATTTCGTCTCTTTACTATTAAACCCTAATCGCTTTATTGATGTCGGTTTTATAATCGGCCTATTATCGAGGGTTTATGTTTGTCGGTTTCTATTTAACCCTAACGATTACTGTTCTTTTTAAACTAAATGATTACTTTTTGTGATCGTTTTTAGGGTTTTCTCTAATCGGTTTTGGGTCCACCGTATGGTATTCTACAAGGTACTGTATGATATGTGGTTTATGTTTCCGAAATCCTAAAATTCTTTCTTGCAATCGACTTTCCTATTTATTAGGATTATCGTTATTCTGTTTGGGTTTTGGTATTTTTTGGTTCGGTTTTGTGCCTCATCAAGCTTATCATAATATATGTGAGGCGGTTTGGTTATGATTGCTGGTCGATAATGCTATATGAAACCCTTTTAGGGTTTTGACTTTTGTTTATGTTTATGGTGCTGCTGGAGCATGTTATTCTTCATGGTATCCCTTTTTTAGGGTTTGTATGTTGGCTGCGTGTTCTGTATATCTGATGGATGAAGTGTGTACGTGGGTTAAGGGAGAGATGGAAGTTATGTTATTGGAGGTGTAGGGATTCGTTTTACCTACTGATGGTTCAATCTGATTCTGCTGCTTATGTCTTGAGGATCACCTATGTTAGTAGGGTCCTTATGATGCGGCTTATGGATTCAGATGATGTTCGTGATGGTGTGTTTGGGTTGTGTTTGGTAGTTACGGTGCATACTATCAGTACTCACGTTTTGCTTTTGCATCATGGTACTGTTAGTGTCCTTTGGGATTGAGGTGAGGGATATCACCCTCATCCTATGTATTTCAACGGTTCGTGCTGCTGGGTGGATGTGGGATGTTCGCATCTCAAGTTTTGTCATGTTATTATACCTAGTTTGATACTTTGTAACAAGCTAGGTTTGGTTTGTGTTTATGGCCTGTCATAAACACTTGTTTATCAAGCGCCTGTGCTTGAGGTTAATGTGGTACTTCAGCCACATTCCATTGTACTTAAATGTTTTTTTGGATAATATATTTACCAGGTCGTTGACCTTTTACCCAAAAAAAAAACTATGGATAAAAGGACCTTATATATATGCATTATATGACCGCATAATACTCTAGATAAGAGTAAGGAGTAACGACATTGACTACTGAAGTAAAATGCACTTCATATTAGTCTATCACTTTTTGTATACGTTCTATCTTTCTAGTCTTTGCATAACAACGATGGATGTGAGTTATTGTTGACCTTGACTATTCATAATAATAGATAAATGAGAGGCTATTTTTCCTATATTGATGGTAAACTTTCAATACAATTCGTAATGCCCTTCTTATAGTTACAATTATGGATTAATGGTCTCAAGTTTGAAATAACAAACGTGATTTGCACAAACTTAGTTTTGATTTGTACATAATAATTTATATAATTTATGCTTTGTATATGTGTTACGTTCTCTTATTCTCCTTGTACCTTGTTATGTGTAAATCTAAAGTACATATGTGCAATCTGAAGACTAAAGTATATGTGTGTTCAGATCACCTCCCACTAAACCAACAAGTTGGATGGCCGAGACCCCCTTAAATAACGCATGACAAATTATAAAGTTATTCAAACTCAACTGCAATTATGTATAATTTATATATAATAATGTGCATTAGTACACTACAAGGATAATGGGTTATAGTAATGACATGTCGTCGCAATAACCAATAAACACTTTTAGCGATAACACAAGTCGCCGCTAAAGGTATGTATTAAATAAAAAGAAATGATAAAAACTTTTAGTGACATGCATCATTTCTAGATCGGTAAGACTGTTGCCTACATTTTTCCCAGATTTTTCATGACCAAATTTCCAGTTTTTTCTTTCAAAAAACATACTAATCCCATTTGAAAATCTATTTACAGATTTGCATCAAACAGAACTAAAAATAAAAAATAAAAAAAATAAAAAAAAAATAAAAATAAAAAAATAGAGAGAATTATCTGATTATGTACTTGTTATACTTCTATAAGAATTTTAACATCAAATAAGACGAGCTCTTTTAAGCCTTTTTTTCTACTTTCGCGCCAGGATCTGTACAAAGCACATAGTTTCACAGTTGATCACACATTCTGGATCATTTTGATCAATGCTTTTACCGGAACTGATCCGAAAACAAAAATAGAATACTTGTTTACAAAGCGATTAAAGTTGTACTATAGAGTTAAAGTATTCTCCAAATGGGACATTAATTTCTCAAGTAAAACAATCTTTGTGGAATAATATGACACCACCTAAAATTTAATTTCTAAGAATTGGAAAATAATTTATGAGAAAAGGGTAGCTCAAGTATAAATAGAGACATACGAACCTTCACTTTATAGAAAAAAACATGCAAAAGCAAGCAATGGCTTCTTCAAACTTCTTACTTTTATCTCTAGCTCTATTACTCATTGCTCTCTCATTTGTACCAAACTTTACTTCTGCTTCTTTGGAGGAAGCAAATGCTCTTCTAAAATGGAAAGCAAGCCTTAAAATCCCAAACAACTCCCAAATTGTATCTTCTTGGACACCCCTTCCAACGAATGCTAGTGCACCCGCTCCATGTCCTTCTTGGTTTGGAATTGCTTGCAATGCTGATGGGAACATTAACAAGTTGAACCTCTCAATGTCTGAGTTAAAAGGTACGCTTAACCAGTTCCCGTTCTCTATTCTAGGCAACCTTACCCATTTTGATATTAGTGTAAACAGCTTCTTTGGTCCCATCCCACCAGAAATCGGACTCCTGTCCAAACTTGTCTATCTTAATTTTTCAACCAATCAGTTTTCTGGTGTAATTCCACCTATCATTGGTAAACTAAGCCAGTTGACCGTTTTGCAACTTTTTGGAAACAATTTTACTGGTTCAATTCCACAAGAAATAGGGAATGTGAAGTCTCTCACTAAATTAGATTTGTCTGAAAATCAACTCTCTGGACCCATTCCATTTGAATTAGGGAATTTGAAGTCTCTAACCGATTTAGATTTGAGTTAAAATCAACTCAATGGTTCAATTCCTTCATCGTTGGGTGATTTGAAGTCTTTGAATACCCTTTATCTGCACACAAATCAACTCTCTGGACCCATTCCAATTGAATTAGGGAATATGAAGTCTCTAACTGATTTAGAATTGAGCCATAATCAACTCAATGGTTCAGTTCCTTCATCGTTGGGTGATTTGAAGTCTTTGAATACCCTTTATCTGCACACAAATCAACTCTCTGGACCCATTCCAATTGAATTAGGGAATATGAAGTCTCTAACTGATTTAGAATTGAGCCATAATCAACTCAATGGTTCAATTCCTTCATCGTTGGGTGATTTGAAGTCTTTGAATATCCTTTATCTGCACACAAATCAACTCTCTGGACCCATTCCACTTGAATTAGGGAATATGAAGTCTCTAACTGATTTACAATTGAGTTCTAATCAACTCAATGGTTCAATTCCTTCATCGTTGGGTGATTTGAAGTCTTTGAATATCCTTTATCTGCACACAAATAAACTCTCTGGATCCATTCCAATTGAATTAGGGAATATGAAGTCTCTCACTGAATTAGAATTGAGCTATAATCAACTCAATGGTTCAATTCCTTCATCGTTAAAAAACCTGAGAAGCCTTCAGACTCTGTCTATGGGTAACAACAAGTTATCTGGTCCTATACCACAAGGAATCAGAAGTCTACTATTGTTTAGGCTACAGCTGTTCACAAATCAGTTGTCTGGCCAATTGCCTGATGATTTGTGCCAAGGGGGAAAGCTTCAACATTTATCTGTACATCATAATCAACTATCTGGTCCTATACCAAGAGGGCTATGGAATTGCTCCAACTTAATAAGAGCACACTTTGAATTTAATCAATTTCGTGGAGATATATCGAATAGTTTTGGTGTCTACCCAAGCTTAAATTTCTTTGATGTCAGTCATAATAAATTTCATGGGCAACTATCTCAAAACTGGGGTAAATGCAAAAACTTGACTACATTCAAGATGGGATATAACAACATCAGTGGTAGCATACCACGGAAGTTTGGGAATTCAATTCAAGTGCTTGATCTTTCTTCTAATCAATTGGTTGGTCAGATTCCAAAGGAGTTTGGGGAGATGAAAAGTTTGTTAAATTTAAACTTGAGCGACAACAACCTTTCAGGTGTTATACCTCAAGAGCTTGGATCACTGCATGACCTCCTTACTCTTGACCTATCAAAAAATAGGTTAAACGGGTCATTACAAAGATATATTGGTGACTGGATTCAAATCAATCACATATATCTTAGTAATAACAAGCTCAGCGGAAAGATCCCGTCAGAGATCCCGTCAGAGATCGGTAAATTAAGTCATCTCAATGTTCTTGATTTATCTTGGAATTCACTCGCACAAGAGATACCATCGGAAATAGGAAATTTAAAAAGTCTGGTAATGATGAATCTTTCTCACAATAAGCTATCTGGTTCAATTCCTAATGGTTTCAGTAACTTGCCAGGAAGGATTGATATAGACCTGTCTTACAATGAGCTCACTGGTCCCGTTCCCCCTTGTGCTGTCTTTCAAAATGTGTCTGGAGAAGCATTTCAAGGAAATGATCATGGTCTGTGTGGAAATGTTACAGGTTTGAAAGTTTGTGAAAGTAAAAAAATAATGAAGAAAAATAATCATTTTCATCATAAGCTCATCCTTGTAACTGTGATCCCACTTTTTGCGGCACTTTTACTTGGTTTTTTCATGTGTGGCCTCATTGCTTATCGACGTAGAAAGAGAACTTCTCGACAGAAACCATTAAGCGAAGAAGGTGGCAGATTTTTCTCAATAACAAGTTTTGATGGACAGGCGACGTATGATGAAATCATCAAGGCAACAAATGATTTTGATAATGCATATTGTATTGGGATGGGAGGATATGGTACTGTGTATAAAGCTGAGTTACAACCCAACAATATAGTAGCTGTAAAGAAACTTCATTCATCATCTGAGAATGACGATCAAGGCTTCCTAAATGAGGTACGAGCATTGACAAACATAAGGCACAGAAACATAGTTAAACTCTATGGATACTGCTTCCATGCTCGTCACTCCTTTTTGATTTACGAATATCTTGAGAAGGGAAGTCTAAAATCGCTCTTAAGTAGCGATATCACAGCAAAGGAAATGGATTGGCTGAAAAGGGTAAGAATTGTTAGGGCTGTAGCGAATGGTTTGGCTTATATGCACCATGATTGCACACCACCAATAATTCATAGAGACATTTCTGGAGCTAATATCCTTCTGAATTCTGATTATGAGGCACATATCTCGGATTTTGGAACAGCAAAGCTTCTAAAGCTGGATTCATCCAATTGGACTGCGGTTGTAGGCACCTATGGCTATATTGCGCCAGGTAACTGCCATATATTTTAAAGTTATCTATACGTACTTCTTCTCAAGTTTCAGATTTATCTATGTTACATATATTCTCATGTTTCCTTCCATGTAGAGCTTGCTTATACGATGGTGGCAACAGAGAAATGTGATGTGTATAGTTTTGGAGTTGTTGCACTAGAAGTGATTATGGGAAAGCATCCTGGAGAACTTATATCATGTCTACCAACAATGTCGACTGATGATCTATTGCTGGCCAATGTAGGAGATAGACGGATTCCGCGACCATCATCTCTAGTGGAGAAACTAGCTCATACAATTTTGAATGTTTCACGGGCATGTTTGAACTACAACCCACAGGAAAGGCCAACAATGCGCCAAGTCACAGATTTATTGTCAGTGGATGATCGACTTTGGATGAAGATGCATGTATCGGTAACTTGATGCTAGCTTGATCGATATGATTTCGTATGATGTCTAGTCATAAGTCATAAAGTTTAAGAAACTTTTTATGTTTTTTTGTTGTCCTGAATTATGTTGTAGATTGTTATTAAATAAGAAAATAATTTATATCAATGAATTATGGATCTTTTTGGTAATTTCTTTAAATTATTCCAGTTTTACAATTAAAATTTACCAATGAAAAATTTGTATATCATTTAGAATTTATTCTTTCTCATATCAAGAAATATAGTTGACAGTGACTGCACACAAATAGCATAGACTGGAAGTCTGTTAATTTGTCAAAAAAAAACATATACTGGAGAGGAAAGTTAGCTAAAGGAAATTTTCCAAAAAAGTAGACCGTGGAAGAAGGCTTGTATGAACATCAAAAGCAGAAGGGAAATGGCAGGGAAACTGGAATGCTGACTATAACTTCACACTGCGAGACATACAATTGGATGATTTAGTTGAAGTTTCCGATCCAAAAACGTACGAGTGTTGGTGTATCTAACTATTTATACAGTATCTAATTTCTCCTTGATGTGCTTAGTGAAAACGATAGAGGTGGCAACATGGGCAGGTTGATCGGGTTTAGTAACGGGTCAAAACGGTTAAATTCTTTTTACGGGTCCAATTGGTTTACCAGAAACACCTTTGGTCAAAAATTTCATTAAATCTTATTAGAAATAATCAGTGTGACACATATGATAACAAAATACATATTCCTATAAGTTATAACCAATGTTTTGACCCGTTTCCTTTAGCTAACCCTTTTTTTTTTTACTCGTTTGACCCATCAGAGATGAAATATATCCACATTGACACATGCATACCTAAATGAGTTAACAAATAAAAACATGGTATAAACTTGCTGATTAATTTCTCCAATACTAGTAATGGTCATATGACCACTTCTTCAGGAATAAAAGAAATGGTAGTAGTTCGCGCGGTTCTGTCTTTTGGAGACCCGGAACGTATCACACACTTATACAAAACTGAAAAATAAAATCCAACCTATGAAGTGATCTAGAAAAGCTTGTTACACATTCGCCATGATCGAGCATTCAAATGCACACACAAACAAATAAATATCTGAATACTTTTCAAACAAAAATAGAAGAAGATTGATCTGATAAATATACTAAATCGCAGGGGCACATGATTGTGCTTAAACAAACACTATCTAAACCGTTGAATTCGTTTTGTCTTTCTTTAAGAGGGCAATGCTATATAACCCGGGTTGAACTGGGAACATGGCCGGTTATGACTGTTGTTTGCTTGTTTATGAAACGGTTGTTCTTTTGTTGACCCAGGTCGACCCATTTTGGTAAATCCAGCTGGGTCATACCTTTCATTTTTTTAAAGTTTTGGACCTATAGTTTTGTTATAAAGTATGGGTTTGGTAGTGAATTTCTAATGTTTAAGAGCTGTTTGGAGCTTTTTAGGGGCATTTGGATATGTTTAGGGGTGTTTTTGTAGCTGTAGGAATTGAATTTCCATGTTTAGAAACTGTCCGTTTTTGCGTAAAACTGGTTCCACACGACGGTTCAACCGGCGACTCGGCTGGGTCGATAAAAAAACCGGTGCACGGAAATTCAAGAAAATTTACACAAAGATTTTTACTTTTATAGACAACCCGAACCTCTTGTATTTGCTGGTACAGTTTGTATTTACAACTATACCAAGGAATACATTACCAATACAATGCAACACTTTTTCTGTACATCTCATTCAGCAATTTTCCTGCTAACCCGGCGGGTTGGGATGACCATGGTCAAAGTAAAGAAAAAAATAACTCAAAAAAGTCAACTTGATCGTGACAGTAACTTCAAAAAGTCTCTATAATCGCTCATACTACCACTCGAAAATCTCTTCATGTTTTCCCAAATCTGCAAACGTCTACTAGGCCTCAACGGGCCTGAACTTGAGGTTATCCTATACGAATGTACAAGTAGCCCAAGACCCGAAAACCCACTCTCCACATCAAGTGGAGATTCATAGCTTGGATAGGTGGAATGCGATAGACCCAGGTCCTTGAGGCCGTGGCCTGAGTTTGTACTGGCCCGTGGATCAAAGTCCATGGAAGTTAAATCCTCTTGGCTACACGTCCTTGAGGCCAAGTCTCATGTTTCTTCACACTCGTTGCAAACCAACTTCAAGGCCTGAACCACCTCACCCATGAAGGGTCGGTGTGATACTTCGGGCTACACACACATTGGTGCTACTGCTGCTACTTTAGCAATACTGTCGAATGAAGCTTCAGGGGATAGTGATAGATCAGTAAGCAAGTTTAGACCTTCTGGTTGTCACAACTCACCATTTCAGGTCATTTCAGGTCATTTCCCGAACTTTGGAAAAACACTATTCATCAAACACTATTCATCAAAACACTATTCATCAGTTTACTATTCATCATTTTTAGTGTCAGTTTGACATTCCGAGAAGCATTCAGAAATTTTACTATTCACGGAACACTATTCATTGCGGGAAAAGATTTCATCATTCACGTGCATTACACATTTCATCGTAAATTTAGTTTACGGGTATTCAAATTCGCGTAACCGTATTGGTTTAGGTGCGAATTCATGCATTATCAGTAATGGCATTTCATATGGACTGGAGATAGTCTGCATATCATCAGTAGGTCATTTACATGTTATACCACTCTTAGGATTTTCAAATTTATATATTTGATACATTTAACGTTTTACGTATAATTATTTATAATAAACGTTAACACCCGGTTTATACACGACGAATATATCTAAATATTCCCACAATGGTCCCGACATATTTTTATATCCATTATAACATCATAAAAGTTATTACCTTCATTTACCCAGTATTTTGGAAATTTATTTTATTTATAACGTAAGCTTATGAATATTACGACGGTTTTCGTGAAAACTAAACAATAATCACCCGAACACCCAGTAATTGTACCCAACATATTTTTAATATGTTTTTATCAATATTATAACTTTATTTCATCCCGGTTAACTTCGTGAACATTTATTTCTAGCAAACCCGGTACCCGATTATAACTAATACTTACACTAAACTACAACTAATAATACACTACATTTTCTAAGTGATCAAAACCGACTTTGCATCTCTTTTTCTCATGTAAAACCGGTCCAATACCACCCCTAAATACCACAAGTATTATTTTCTAACCTTATGCATTTATGTACCATTTTAATATAATAAACCTCAAAAATACTTACATAAACTTAAATCAAGAATCATTTCATACACTTTTTAGATAAGAAGAAAAATCATCTCATCCTCTTTCTCTCTTGCAACCCCACGACCCAAACCCAAAATCATGATCAAGTGAAGTTTTTACAAAAGTTAAAACACCAAAGTTGTTCCTTATACTTGCCTAATCAAGAATCAAGCAAGAAATACACAAGTAATCCAAGGTTTCTAGTCATCTAATCATCTCATTTTATCAAGTAAGTTATCAACTTTATTTTTACATGAATCATCTTATATTTACTTGTATTGCATGAGTTCCATGCTAAAAACCATGTACAACTAGCTATACCACCATTTATTTTGTCAAGAATGGAACATACAAACCCTAACTTTTTATTTATGAATTCCCTTGCTATAATAACTTGGTTAGGAGCCCATGGCACCCTAAGAAGGTGTATGGTAGGATTAGATTAGTTTTGTGAAGTTTGCAAGAGATTTGGTTGAAGTAAAAACTAGTTTTGAACCTTGGAAATGGATTTCTAACAAGTATATATACATGCTGTCCCATTTTTGTAAATCCAGAAAAATCAGGGGATTCCGGGTAACTTTGGGCTAAAGATTTAGAAAATACTTTCAAAAACGAAGCCGTGGGCGAAAGAATGGATTAAAACGAGTTTATAACGAAGGAGATATGATTTTTGCAAGTTTAACGACGAAAACTATTTTCTGAAAATTGTACATGCTGTCCCACGATTTTCAATGGGCAATCTGAGGTGTAAAACTTGATCTAGCCATCCCGACTTATCAAAAATATATTAGTATGTTGTCCCACGATTTCGGGGATATAAAGAACGTAGAAAACAAGCTTATAACGACCAAGATATACACGTTTCAAAATCGGCGAAACTCTATTTATTTCCATCAGCTTTTTAGCAAAATATTACCAAGTATAGAAAAACAGTTTTTGTAAGACATCATGTTGAGAGCCAATTTACTCATTGATAAACTCATTTCTGGAAAATTTACATCATTGACAAAAAGTTAGTTCACCCAGCCTAGTTTTCAAAACATCCAGCCGTTTGTCAAAAGGATTTATAACGAACAACTTATGGACTTCCAAACTTTCCTGAAAACTGCCCAGAATCTGCCAAAACAGCCCAAACACCTCACTTGACGGCTAATTATCTTTATGATCGAGACCTGTATGGACAAACTTCACTTCTGTGACTTTTTAGATATGGTGAAAATCTTCTCAAAACTACTGAGCTTCTTTCCTAACTCCTAATATTCACTATTTCACGACTAGTTTTGCGAGACCATTTTGTCACTAATAGAAGTAATAATACTTCTACGTACTAAATTCTAGATTTTCTAGAAATATTAACCAAGTACCCAATTTCATAACTAATGATGTATTAGTGATTACAAGTATATTTTCATTAGTACAAGGCGTTATTTCAAGGATTTCAAACCGAGGATTTCAACACAAACATTGGTACATACGATATATATATATAAGTATATATATTACAACTAGTTTATTTTTCTAATAGCCATATTTTCCTAAGTCTTGGAATATATACTTTTGATAACAACAAGTGTTTTTCAAAGAGTAGAGTGGTATAGGAAACATGTGCATGGACATTCATAACATCATTTCATGATCTAAAGTAGATCGTTCATCATTCATATTAGGTTGCGGCTAGTGTGCGCGCCTTGTTTTTCAGCTCATTACATGTTCATGGTATCATCATATTGGGTTGCGGCAGCTAATTGTTCATTGGTGTTCATTTCATTTCATCACAGTTTCATCAGTTAAGGTGAGTTTTCATAGCCCCGTTTTCAATTCAACATTTTTGATTGTTTTCAAATCCCACGGGGGGAATACATTGCATCAATCATTTTAGTACGAGCCCAAGTATTCAAACATGTACATTGCTTAAGTTACCTTGCCATGTGATAAGTCCCCTGTAACATCATGAACCGTTAATTTACCGTTAAGCGAGAGTGAGTGGATAGATCTATCGAGGGTGACGCCTCCATCCGTGGTAGTGATTACCAACAGTAAGCGGATGCATGTCATGTCTTTTACATTTGAATGTTTCGGCAGAACATTCAGGAGGGGCATAGAGTTTCATCAGTCATAGCTTCGGTGTCATGAGCTTAAGGTCAATTGTACAATTTTCATGAGATTTTTATCTTGCACTTTTACTTGTGGTGGCCGTACATCATTACATTTTACAAACCTATGGAATTCACCAACATTCGTGTTGACGTTTTAGCAATGTATTTCAGGTTATTAAGGTAGCTCATGTGACATGCATTTGGACCTTCATGGAGTCGCGGAGTCGACGCGTCTCATCATTATTTCATGCACTTATGTAAACATTTGATCTAGTAGGACTTGTTTTCATAAACTTGCAACACATTTTGGGGACCTCATTTTGTAAACTCTGGATTATTTCAATGATCAAATGCAGTATTTTCCAAACGACACTTTAGGTCGTTCAATGTAACTGTAACTGTGGTGCTATGACAGACACCCCCAGGTATTCCATTCCGCTGCAAGTCAGGTAAATTGGGGGTGTGACAGATTGGCATCAGAGCTAAGGTTATAGCGAACTAGGATGTATCTTGTACCCTAGACTATAACCACATCAGCATAGCATCTCATCATTTCATCATAAGTGCATAATCATGATACATGTTGTTTCATACATACCCTGTGCGAGTTATTTATACTCATATCCGTATATGTATATCATTTTATTGACCTGGCTCACAAGTGACATGTCTTCAGATACTCACCCTGACATCCTTTTACCGGATTCCGACATTGAAGATGCCTTGTCATCTTCCACTACCATTATACCACCAGTTGCATTTACACCACCATTAGTACTATTGATTTGCCATAGGAACAGGGTTTTCCTATCATTCAGCCCGTACATAGAATGCCTTTTGGTAGTGTATTCAGAATTAATCTTAATGGACTTATTAGGATGCTTATTGCAAGGAAGATAGTGTGTTTTCTTTCCATCACTAGTAGGGCACTTACTACTCAGGTACTATCACCACCATCAGTTACTTATTACACTATTGGCCTTCCCACAGTGTGTACTTTAGTTTTACCTTTTGGATGTCGCGAGGTAGCGCGAAAGAGGGTAATATTTCATTCACTAGTACCATCATTGTCATTTCCTTTTCCATTCCCACTTGCCATGAACTAGATGACATCTAGTAGATAATACCAATAACACGGACTCAACAGAAACATCCACAGATTCTTCAGGAATGGTTCAGAACCTACATTATCTAAGATTTGATAGATGCGCAACTTCAGACACCACTTCAGGACTATCTCGACCTTATGATGCCACAAACCTGATTTCACACAGAAGGACACCAGGAAGTCCCTAGACCAGATTTATATCCTCACTAGCTTTTACTATTATCCTAGCCACAGAAGGTGTGGAACAACAATCTAGGTTGCAATGCTGCTCAACAATCACCCAAAGGACAAGAAATGAATAGAGCCTTTGCTGCAGAACCGCACACAAAGAGAAGGTATATTGGAAAGTTACCTTACTACAACCTGTGTAATCAACATCACCGAGGTCATTGCAGTAAAACGTGTGGAGTGTGCAAGAAGCGGGGTCATTGGACTGAAGACTATAGGAAAATCACAAATCAGAAGATCCCAGGGAGTTGCTTCCAATGTGGAACGTTAGGGCATTTCAAGAATGACTGCCCGGAGTTAAGGAACAAGGAAAAATCAGGAACTTGAAATCAAGACTGAATCACTCAAGGAATAGCGTGAGCTGTTGAAAGAGAACCGTCAGGATATTAGCAACATCAAGGATAACAACAATGCTTCAGCAGGAGGAGCTTTGTTTCAATATAAAAACCGTAGTTCGAGCCCTTTAGGGTTGTATCTTTCCTTTTGTACTTACCGTTGGTACGATGACATGACCTAGTGGTATTAAGCACTTTCCTATCCAATGTAGTATCTATCCTTTGTTACCTAGGTGATAATCATAACCTTCGTTTACTCCATTTTCTATCCCAATTGCTCAGACTTCAATCGTTTCGCAACATTTTAGCATTGTCTCATCAGGAATTAGGTTGATTTCGTTTTTGACGAATTAGTAGACTATTACCATTCGACAAGATTCACCCACGTATCCAATACACCATTCAAGCTATTTTACTATCATATGGGGAAACTGCTTTACAGAAAAATTTCTGAAGTAAGCTATTTTATTAACATCCTATAAATTGATTTTCTGTCATTACACCAAGTATTTACTATTGTTACGCGAAGCAATTTTCATGTTACTTGAAAGAAAACATCAGGATACCATTTTAATAACAATGCGTTGAACACCATCTAAAACTTTTGAGGAAAGTTATGATATTTTGACAAAATCCAACATCGCATCATTAGTCCTCAATTATACATAGCCTGATCACCTATGTAAAATTCAGGAAGGATTATGCCATGAAGGAAATAATTACTTTTTCAAAGGATTGTTAATGACAATCTTCATCCAAAAGTTTTGTAAATAAAGGAACTCTTTCATAAACATCCCTTTTGCCGAACTATCCCTGGATACTTACCCCACCAGTCACTCATTCAGCCATTAAGTTGGATTTTCCCATTGACTTCCCTAAGAGAGACTTTCCATATCAATTACATGCAGGATTCCTCAATACAATAAAAGCAACGAAAGGATTACAGAACTACTAACCAGGACTAGAAGTATATAGTGAGAGAATTCATAACTCAACAACAAATTCTAAGATACTGCGAGACCATCCGAATCACCATCTTTAACCTAGTTGTCCAATGTTATTATTCAAGGGTACTAGCTAGACTGAGCTACAGGATTGAACTCAATATAAATGTCCGCAGGACAACACAATAGAAATAAACCAAGCTTCTAATTGAGACTGTAGAGCATTTCATTTAAACATGGCCTCATCCATACATAAACTTTCCTGCAGTAAGTTTTCACAAAGGACAATTGTTTGAATCAAGAATATCGATGTAGATTCCTCTAAGGCATTATGTCTAGAAATTTCAGATAACCTCACCTTCATACCAAGCAAGGGATCAAACCAGAACATATCTCCTCATCTACATGGGAAAACAGAATAGACATTCATCGACACAACATCAAGTGATACCTTCGTCTTGCCAATTACAACGATAAACTATTTCAAGACTTAAGTTAGTCTAAATACCTATGCTTGTAGTTATGCCAGATAACCATCAATAGACATTATCCAACCCCAGGAACTAAGTGTTAGACATCTATGCATTTAAGCGAACATTTCCTATTCTACCATTTTATCCTTTTCAGTGTTTTCACTTTTAAATAAAGTTGATGCGTTTACATAAATCACATACCTTGTGGAAAAATGATTTCTGAAATTCTTATTTTGAACAAGTGCGATCTTTTTTTTTGGTCAAACTTTAGCAACACTATTGTACAATGAGAAATATACATAAACATCAAACTTTGGTAAGCAGTCTTAATCACAACATGTTTGAAAACATTTTTCTACTTCATAACTACTGAAATTTTGAATCATCAGGAAAAATATTACTTAGTAAATCATTTGCTCCATTTTTCTAAGTTCGTTTATTCAGAAAAAGATTTCAACCAAAACTCACAATCGTGAGACAAATTTCCAGAACCAACTTCCCTACAACATCGCTTATGCATTTAGGATTTGTGACTTGACAATAAAGAATATTTGGAATATGTGATGAAGGAATTAGGAAGGACATCACAAATTAATCACGAACTTCAGTAGTGGAGACCAAACCCAATAGACAAAGAAGGACTTATGTCTTATCATCCGTTGGAACAAAACACAAGGAATCAAATTGTTACCTATATTCTATCCCTTCAGATAACGCCAAGTTCGAAGGACCGAACGTTATGGAATTAGTCACAAAGGTTTATTGTACCCATTTCAGTTGTTCCTGTTAAGAAAACCGAATTCACCGTGGACTTCAGGTAATCATTTCAGGATTTCCTTCAGAAACCCATTTAGATGTGAACATCACCTATTACCCTCAGAACGATGGTCAAAGCGAGAGAACAATTCAAACATAGGAAGGTATGCTCAGAGCATGAGTGATTGACCCTGTAAATGGTTGGACTAATCACTCAACATAAATCAAATTCATCTACAACAATAGTTATCACACCAACAACGGGAAACTGGCAGAAGTTAGGTTGGTACATAACACACATCATTTGGATTGGATATCCTGAACAACAAACCATCCAGATTCAAGTGGGAGAACAAACTAAGTTAAAAGCTATGCCTTGGATTGGCATGATACAAATTGGATAACAAGAGAAGTTGAACCTTTAGCATATTGGACCATTTAAGATTCATTTTAGAATCGACCAACTAGCATACAAACTTGAGTTCTGGCAGAATTCAGCAGTATATATTACCAGTATCACATTTAAAACATTAAGAAGCGCAGACCATCTATTGATGGGCCAAACTTGGAAAAAGCTCAACTCATTAGTTCAGTAGGCATTCATGAGATAACCAGAAATTTTCTACAAGTCAAGAATCAGTTACAAGTTCAATAAGTCGTAAACCATTAAAACTTCAAGTTCTGCAGAGTTAGCAGAAAGTTCTGCCTAGGAAAGGCATGTTATCGTTCAGAAAACTTGGAAAGTTACACCATTATACACTGGACCCTTTATATTTTGCCAGAGAAGGCATAGTGGCCGTCAGACTTGAACATTGTCAGAGAACAACAGGATTACACGAACATATTTCACATTTTCAGATCCCCAAAAATGACTTTCAGATGAGTCACTCATGATTCCATTGGAAGGGATCCAACCCAAATGACAATCTCAGACCTTGTAAGAGAACCAACAGAAATCATGGACCGTGTGGTCAAACAGTTGAAACAGAGTCGAATTCCTATCGTTAGAGTTCGCTGGAATTCTCGAATATCATCACCTTTTCATCAATACATTCTCAGAGACCAACATAAACTGAACTTCGGGACGAAGTTCCTTTTAGAGGGGAAGACTGTCACAACTCACCATTTCAGGTCATTTCAGGTCATTTCCCGAACTTTGGAAAAACACTATTCATCAAACACTATTCATCAAAACACTATTCATCAGTTTACTATTCATCATTTTTAGTGTCAGTTTGATATTCCGAGAAGCATTCAGAAATTTTACTATTCATGGAACACTATTCATTGCGGGAAAAGATTTCATCATTCACGTGCATTACACATTTCATCGTAAATTTAGTTTACGGGTATTCAAATTCGCGTAACCGTATTGGTTTAGGTGCGAATTCATGCATTATCAGTGATGGCATTTCATATGGACTGGAGATAGTCTGCATATCATCAGTAGGTCATTTACATGTTATACCACTCTTAGGATTTTCAAATTTATATATTTGATACATTTAACGTTTTACGTATAATTATTTATAATAAACGTTAACACCCGGTTTATACACGACGAATATATCTAAATATTCCCACAATGGTCCCGACATATTTTTATATCCATTATAACATCATAAAAGTTATTACCTTCATTTACCCAGTATTTTGGAAATTTATTTTATTTATAACGTAAGCTTATGAATATTACGACGGTTTTCGTGAAAACTAAACAATAATCACCCGAACACTCAGTAATTGTACCCAACATATTTTTAATATGTTTTTATCAATATTATAACTTTATTTCATCCCGGTTAACTTCGTGAACATTTATTTCTAGCAAACCCGGTACCCGATTATAACTAATACTTACACTAAACTACAACTAATAATACACTACATTTTCTAAGTGATCAAAACCGACTTTGCATCTCTTTTTCTCATGTAAAACCGGTCCAATACCACCCCTAAATACCACAAGTATTATTTTCTAACCTTATGCATTTATGTACCATTTTAATATAATAAACCTCAAAAATACTTACATAAACTTAAATCAAGAATCATTTCATACACTTTTTAGATAAGAAGAAAAATCATCTCATCCTCTTTCTCTCTTGCAACCCCACGACCCAAACCCAAAATCATGATCAAGTGAAGTTTTTACAAAAGTTAAAACACCAAAGTTGTTCCTTATACTTGCCTAATCAAGAATCAAGCAAGAAATACACAAGTAATCCAAGGTTTCTAGTCATCTAATCATCTCATTTTATCAAGTAAGTTATCAACTTTATTTTTACATGAATCATCTTATATTTACTTGTATTGCATGAGTTCCATGCTAAAAACCATGTACAACTAGCTATACCACCATTTATTTTGTCAAGAATGGAACATACAAACCCTAACTTTTTTTATTTATGAATTCCCTTGCTATAATAACTTGGTTAGGAGCCCATGGCACCCTAAGAAGGTGTATGGTAGGATTAGATTAGTTTTGTGAAGTTTGCAAGAGATTTGGTTGAAGTAAAAACTAGTTTTGAACCTTGGAAATGGATTTCTAACAAGTATATATACATGCTGTCCCATTTTTGTAAATCCAGAAAAATCAGGGGATTCCGGGTAACTTTGGGCTAAAGATTTAGAAAATACTTTCAAAAACGAAGCCGTGGGCGAAAGAATGGATTAAAACGAGTTTATAACGAAGGAGATATGATTTTTGCAAGTTTAACGACGAAAACTATTTTCTGAAAATTGTACATGCTGTCCCACGATTTTCAATGGGCAATCTGAGGTGTAAAACTTGATCTAGCCATCCCGACTTATCAAAAATATATTAGTATGTTGTCCCACGATTTCGGGGATATAAAGAACGTAGAAAACAAGCTTATAACGACCAAGATATACACGTTTCAAAATCGGCGAAACTCTATTTATTTCCATCAGCTTTTTAGCAAAATATTACCAAGTATAGAAAAACAGTTTTTGTAAGACATCATGTTGAGAGCCAATTTACTCATTGATAAACTCATTTCTGGAAAATTTACATCATTGACAAAAAGTTAGTTCACCCAGCCTAGTTTTCAAAACATCCAGCCGTTTGTCAAAAGGATTTATAACGAACAACTTATGGACTTCCAAACTTTCCTGAAAACTGCCCAGAATCTGCCAAAACAGCCCAAACACCTCACTTGACGGCTAATTATCTTTATGATCGAGACCTGTATGGACAAACTTCACTTCTGTGACTTTTTAGATATGGTGAAAATCTTCTCAAAACTACTGAGCTTCTTTCCTAACTCCTAATATTCACTATTTCACGACTAGTTTTGCGAGACCATTTTGTCACTAATAGAAGTAATAATACTTCTACGTACTAAATTCTAGATTTTCTAGAAATATTAACCAAGTACCCAATTTCATAACTAATGATGTATTAGTGATTACAAGTATATTTTCATTAGTACAAGGCGTTATTTCAAGGATTTCAAACCGAGGATTTCAACACAAACATTGGTACATACGATATATATATAAGTATATATATTACAACTAGTTTATTTTTCTAATAGCCATATTTTCCTAAGTCTTGGAATATATACTTTTGATAACAACAAGTGTTTTTCAAAGAGTAGAGTGGTATAGGAAACATGTGCATGGACATTCATAACATCATTTCATGATCTAAAGTAGATCGTTCATCATTCATATTAGGTTGCGGCTAGTGTGCGCGCCTTGTTTTTCAGCTCATTACATGTTCATGGTATCATCATATTGGGTTGCGGCAGCTAATTGTTCATTGGTGTTCATTTCATTTCATCACAGTTTCATCAGTTAAGGTGAGTTTTCATAGCCCCGTTTTCAATTCAACATTTTTGATTGTTTTCAAATCCCACGGGGGGAATACATTGCATCAATCATTTTAGTACGAGCCCAAGTATTCAAACATGTACATTGCTTAAGTTACCTTGCCATGTGATAAGTCCCCTGTAACATCATGAACCGTTAATTTACCGTTAAGCGAGAGTGAGTGGATAGATCTATCGAGGGTGACGCCTCCATCCGTGGTAGTGATTACCAACAGTAAGCGGATGCATGTCATGTCTTTTACATTTGAATGTTTCGGCAGAACATTCAGGAGGGGCATAGAGTTTCATCAGTCATAGCTTCGGTGTCATGAGCTTAAGGTCAATTGTACAATTTTCATGAGATTTTTATCTTGCACTTTTACTTGTGGTGGCCGTACATCATTACATTTTACAAACCTATGGAATTCACCAACATTCGTGTTGACGTTTTAGCAATGTATTTCAGGTTATTAAGGTAGCTCATGTGACATGCATTTGGACCTTCATGGAGTCGCGGAGTCGACGCGTCTCATCATTATTTCATGCACTTATGTAAACATTTGATCTAGTAGGACTTGTTTTCATAAACTTGCAACACATTTTGGGGACCTCATTTTGTAAACTCTGGATTATTTCAATGATCAAATGCAGTATTTTCCAAACGACACTTTAGGTCGTTCAATGTAACTGTAACTGTGGTGCTATGACAGACACCCCCAGGTATTCCATTCCGCTGCAAGTCAAGTAAATTGGGGGTGTGACACTGGTGCTTGAAGCAGGGACAGGCCCAAGCGACAAGGATTTCTTGTCCCAATAGCATTGACATGTCAACGGGTTTTGTTCGTGTTAGGAGCTCAAGGAGTACCTCTCCGTAGCTATATACGTCACTATTTACAAGAAACTTTACGAGTTAAGTCATGTTCTAGCAGAATGTTGCTAGACTTGAAGTCTCTGTGTATGACTCTTGGGCTTTAATCTTCATGCAAGTAAGTTAACCCTCTAGCCACACCCAAAGCAATTTTCAAGCGGCCCCCCAAATCCAGTGGTGCAACTTCCTCATCAATCCCTAACAAAAAAAATTTCACTCCAATTATAGACCATCTCCATTAAAAGTTGAAGTAAGATCATTTGACTTTAAAAGTCAAAATTTCAATACCTAACTAGCGGATTTTTCACATGAAAGCAAGCCCGGTTCTTAAAAAAAAAAAAAAAAAAAAAATTACTTTTGCAAGTCAAACATTTGACTTCGGAAAGTCAAGCATTTCATAATTCATACCATGAAGGTGAGATTCAACGCTTCCATTTGGGATTAGCTCATAAACCAAACACCGGTTTCTTTCTTCTGTACAAATGCCAAGCAGCCGAACCAAATTTCTATGGTGCAAGCGGCTAAGCATCTCAACTTCAGCCAGGAATTCCCAACCCCCTTGTTTATCATCACATTTAAGTACCTTGACAGCAACTTTAGTCCCATCTTCAAGGGTCCCGCTATAAACCCACCCAAACCCACCCTCACCTAAAACAACCAACTCATTAAAGTTATCAGTTGCTTTTTCCGTATCACTTGAACTAAACGTCTTTGCAGATCCTTTATAACCTATATTAGACCGGAAGAATAATGAAGCTGACTCAGGCCCACTTCCTATCGTTGATCCGCCAACCCCTGATTGGGCACCTTCGCTACGTTTAACCAATGGAACAAGATGATGGCATACGATCCACCATTCCCGTTGCGTGGTGATGGCATGTGTGGCGATGGGGACGACCTATCAACAACAAAATGACTATGATTATAAGCAAGAAAATTTTCAGTTTGACTTTCGAGGTTAAACGAATCGATCCTTAAAGTATGGTAGATTTCCAAAATTTAGGATTTTTTGTGGTTGTTGGTGGTTAGGGGTGTTGTATGTGCATGCATGGTGGTCAAGATAATATAACAATGTTTAAGCAAAAGCACTGGTTTTCATACAATGTTTGTAACCAACTTGTCTTTTTGCGCTAAAATAACGAATGCAATGAGCGAGTTGTGTTTATAACCGATAATATATAGTAAGTGATAGCCAGTTACATCTCATTTTATTTAAACACCGCATATTATCTAAACTAAATGTTTTGTTAACAACAGCCCTCAGAGGCGTCGTTAGCAAAGCCCCGATTTTGCATGTCATTGTTTAGGTTGCTAAAAAATTGTCAATCTCAAATAAAAAGTTTTCATTATAGAATGACTTTTTAAAAAAAAATGATAATAATAATAAAAAAATAAAATACAATAATACAAAGATAAACTTTACATTCTAAGACTAGAGTGACTTGCTAATACAATAACCCATTTTGCTCGCTATATAATAGCAACAAAAACACAACCATACTCATATAGTCATATGCAAGGTTATAAATAAAGCGTGGAGTGGCGTGGCGGCATGACCAAGCCTCACGCCTTAGCGGCCAAGAAAGAACTTTTGCATTTATAAGGCGTGGAATAAAGCGGCACAAAATAATAAAATATTTATATATTTATATCATATTTTATATATATCGTGTTTACAAAAAGATATGGTATAAGGCGGCATAAGGTGTGCCGTGGCGGCATTACCAAGCCTAACACCTTTGTGAGGCACCGCCTTTGCGCTCCTTTTAAAACCATGGTCATATGGTATATTTATATTTGAAAAAATTACATGTTTTGTCCCTATAGTTTACCAAAATCACACTCATCGACCATATTCGATTTTAATCTCACAAAATAAAATTTATAGCCTAGGAAATACGAAGAAACAAATATAAAAAAGATTTCAAAAAACCAAATTTTTAAAAAGAAAAAAATAAAAGAAATGAAAAGATGTAAAGTCAACAATCGGTCTCTTTCCTCTCTCTATTAGTGAGTCATAATTGGTCAAACATCTTGATAGATAGGGGGTATTTTCGTCATTTGCATCACCACATCCAACTTATCCAGTTTTTCTCCATCTGGGTTTTCCATATATGTTGAAAATGTGTTATAAAAGAAGACAGCAATTTCGAAATGAAGAATCGGGTAAAAAGTGTTTGATGAAATGTTTCATTTAAATTTTTTTAAGTTGTAGACTTTAAGGTGTTTAATAATTTGTTTTATTTACTAGTTTTCTTTTAGTCGAAATGATCAGAGAAAATCCAAAACACTCCCTAACTATATATGATTACTCAAGTCGCTATTATCAGTTTCTCAGAAAACACATCCTAAAACTAATGTCTTAACTCTACCTACCTTGAAACGGAGAAGGAAATGTCGAGCCTACAACCTTCTAAACTCTATACATGAAGGCCAATATCATCACTTTATTAAGCAATATTGTTCAAAAGCTTCTCAACTCAAATAGCATTAGACATTTTATGTATCAAAGTTCAACGCTCAATTAGCGATGACCCTATGACAGAACATCTTGGTATAGAGGTAGCAAAAAAGGTCAGATCAACCAGGTTAGGTAACGGGTCAAATTTAGTTTAGGTCAAAATGGGACGAGACATGTTGGGAGCTGAGCCGAAAAACGGGCATTCGTCTAACTTTGCACTAGGCTTACTATTTCATGCTAATGTACCTAAAAAGCTATGGTGTGATGCAACTGTCTAATCTGTATGTTTTCAATAGCAATTAAGCACGAACTTTTAAATGAAGAAAATTTCATTAGTTTTGAGTATTCAATAATCTATCTTTCTAATGTCAAACCCAAATAACCCGTTGTCAAACAGAACCCGAATAAAGTTTAGTTGCTAATAGTAACAGTGGGTCAGTTTAATCTCATTGTGTTTATGGCAGGCTAAAATTATGCAAGAACGGAGAACCATCAGGTCAGTTTTATAATATAGATCTAGTAGTTCTCTCTTCGTATGAAAATTGCAAAGATTTAAATTGATTCTTTTTTTAAGTAATTTGTGTTGATTAAGGGGGTGTTTGTTGAAAATGTCTACAAAGGGTTTGATGAAATGTTTCATTTAATTTTCTTTTAGTTGTAGAATCGGGTAATGGTGGAATGTGGCATATTTTTTAGTCTCAGACAAATCGTTCGGTTGGTTAGTGGCCTCTACTGTGATTCAATGAAGAATTTTTTGGGATGTAACTCCAAGCTTATTGGAACTATGTTAGAATGGAAGGGTCAACAATGGATTTAGTGATCAAAAAGGTCTATCTAGTCAACATGTGAGCAATGACGGGATCTATATTCTTGAAAATGGAGAGGACTGCTTAGTTTATGTTGGAGGCTCTGTAGATCCTGATATAACACAAAAACTGTTTGGCCTTTCCTCTTCTAGTGAAATCCCCATTCAGGTACACTTGGTATTCGTATTTCTTGACTTGTATCATTATACGGGCTTTGTTTGGCTTGAAATGACTTGAGCCATTTGACCCGTTCCAAATTTGCCTGCTTTTAAAAGTTAGCAAAACTGAATCATTTGTGATAAAATACTACCTATATAGAAGTTGGCATCTGTATATGCACGCTCATTGCATAGCTTTTTTGTGCCTTATAAGTCTGATGTTAGCTAGAGTAACACTTTCAGAAGGTCTATTGATTCATCAATCATTTGTGTAACTCAAACTTTTGGATACAGTTGGTACTGAAGCAATATGACAACCCCTTGTCAACGTAGCTAAATGAGGTTGTAAATGAGATACGAAGCCAAAGATGTAACTACCTATACCAGTCAATAAAGATTAACAAGTTCAGAGGGTATGTAATATCTGTGGTATTAGGGGTGTCATAAAAGCCGACCCGGCCCGAACCCGACCCGAACCCGACTATGGCTTTTCAGGTCGGGTTAGTCGGGTCCAAATTTATATTCGGGTCAATCGGGCCAACCCAAATTGACCCGAGTTCTAAACAAGGTCGGGTTCGGGTATAATATATGTCTCTTACTTGGGTTCGGGTCAACCCGATTGACCCGAGTTTCATTTTTTTCTTTCTAATTTATATGTAAACACCAAAATTGTATAATTTTTAAACAACCTAGACCCGAACCCGAGCTGAGCCGACCCGAGTCGACCCGAACCCGAATTGACCCGAATTCTAAACAAGACCGGGTTCGGGTATGTCTTTTTGAGCCTTGACCCGGATTGGTTTATCTGTTTATGAGAATGTTTGTGTTGACAAGTAATCGCTTTTTTTATAATATACATCTAGTAGTTCAGGAACTTCCTTAAGACGCAATCTTTATCGTTTCTAAGGAAGTTCCTGAACTATTATACATTTGTCATATATCAAAGGTAACTTTAGTTCAGGAACTTCCTTAGAAACGATAAAGATTGCGTCTTTTCTGAGTATTTGTAAAGTACCATTCTATAAAGACAAGATAAAGAAAATATAACGCAGTGCGGACACATTTGTCAATCTAAATTGCAATTTTTACACGTTAATCGTTGCAATTTCAGTAGTTTCTGATATTAGTTACGATTCCTGGAATGACGTTCTTCTCGTATATGATGGAAGAGTAGAAGACAAGTCTCCAAATAGTCCTTCATACGTTGAGTTCTTAGTATACATGTCCATAGAAAAGTCAAAACAAAATGGGTTGATGTTGTTTAACAAATACTACTTCAGTTATACATGTTTATGGGTTTGTTGTTAGAATTTACATGCAGGCACAGATGGGTTCGAGCCTAAAGAAGCCAAGCTTGAATCTTAGCAAAAAATTTGGATAGTCATCATTGGTTTCACCTATTCTTGGTGAAAACTCAGAGTAAAGTTTTGTTAGTAGTAAACTATTAATTGTGAAAGCTTAGCGTGCATAAACTGATAAAAGAAACATCTTTTGGCCTGGTTCATGGTAATTGTTATTCAAGACTAATGGTGATATGTATATCTACAAGTTTTTATTTATTTATTTATTTTTTAATTTTTTATTTTTGGGTTTATAATGATATAAGATTTACATGCAATGCTGTTCTTTAGGGGGCAAGTTTCAACTTATTTCTTATATTTATTGACTTTATGTGTGAGTATGTTTGATTCGATTTTTATTTTATTGCTAACTAGACAAGTGCATCTGAAATGAAAGGATTCAAATAGTTACAAGCTGTCTATGCAATGGTATTGCTTGATATACATGAAAATGCAAGAATATAGTAGGTAATTCTCAAACTAGTTTTTTATGAAAGAATATAGTATGTTAAAACAAAATCACAAGTTTTTGTACAAAGTTTCTAATCAACTTTGTATATTACGCTAACGTAATCAATAGGTGAGAGAATTGTGTTTGTAATTGAGAACATCTAGGAAGTGATAAGTGATCATCCATTTGCGGCTAAATGTTATTACAATTAGCCTAGCTAGATTAGAGTGGTAGACTATAACGTTTGAGATTAACGAAGGTAAATCAGGATTTACAAAGTGGTTAGTTAGAGTGGTAGACTAAAAATTTCGTCACTATACAATTATGTACCGCTATATCGCAACCAAACTTTTCAAAAAAAATGCGCTTAAGGTAATGAAATTTCATTTCGTTCACTTGTTTAGTGAGCTATTAAGTGTAACACCCCCAAAATTTGATACAGCGGAAGACTCAACAAGCTTTCGGGGTGTTACGGGGATTGGTATCCAAACACAAGACATAAAAGAACGAGATAAAGTAAACATAATAAAGTACAACCACACGAGGTTTTAAAGTTTACATTATCCCAAAATCATCCAAAGTCAGGCCCAAAGAAAAATAAATATAGGTCCACAATAGTTATCAGAGTTTTAGAAAACATAGATCCATAACCGGTGCCAAATGCCAAGCCTCCAATCCCAAGCATCCGCAGAGCATCACTTAATTACCTGAGAAAACGTGCTAAAAGTCAGCTTTCGCTGGTGAGATCATAGGTTTAGATTCTTAATTCAATATAGTGGACATATACGCAAAACGCTTGCTAGCTAGACTAGGGCTCAATCATCCAACCAAAATAATCCAACCAAATCAAATCATCCCTATAGGTGCACGCTATAGCTCAAATCAATCCAATCAATAGCTTACCTAGCTCAAGTCTAGGCCTCGCTCTATAATCAATCCAATAGCTTACCTAGTTCGGGGACTAGGCCTCGCTCAACAACCAAATCAATAGCTTACCTAGATCTAGTCTAGGCCTCGCTCTATAACCAAATCAAATAGCTTACCTAGTTCGGGGACTAGGCCTCGCTCAACAACCAAATCGATAGCTTACCTAGCTCAAGTCTAGGCCTCGCTCTACCTAGTTCTATAAGCATAGCAAGTTTTGAAATCAAAAAGCGATAATAGTCCACATAAAACATTTGCACGTTTCTCACCCCAAGTATTGAAAACAAAGTTCAAGAGTAAAAGTGGGGCTATGACTCACCTCAAGTCCAGAAATCCTCAAAAGAAACGATAGAAGAAAGACGTAAGTAAATCTCAAGCAACTCACGTAACGGCGACTACTGACTCGGCACTTCCTAACAATATCAAACTCGTTCAGAAAATATTTCCTCAAAATCAAATATTCCCATTCCCGAACGTAATTCATTTTACTTTCCAAAATATCCAATTCTCGAATTAACTTCATATTTATTTGAAATTCGACGTTTGGTATCCATACGGATGGAGGGTCGACACATCACAAACCAAACAGCCTCAACAAAGAACAATAATAAGACAACTATAGGTCTAATGTTAGCCCAACATATTATTTAAATAATTATCGAAGCTTATTAAATCCGTCGATTTGATAATCTCCCATACTTATTTACGTAATATATCGTTCCAAAATTATACCCAACTTAAAGCACGTTGCACATAAGTTTCTATTTGATATATATCGTGGTTCAATGAATTCCCTATATATATCGTCGAATCGGCCAAATTCCACGAGACATATAGTAATTTATTATCCTAAAATATATACCACATCCTATGGGCGTCGTGGGATACGATGCCCATTAATATACCCATTTTATATCGTCAAATAACTCGGTCTAGAATAAGTCATTCGATATATAAAATGTTTATATTAACCGTCATATATCCGTGACAACACAAAGTCACAATATAAAGCCCACTTGGACTTTAAAGACCCAAAATTCGTATAACTCGATAAGTTTCTATTTTTATAAACAAAGCCATATTTTTAATTGTTAGTTATCCGACGTATAATTCGCCATTATTTATATAGTTATTATTTATAATAATATCCCGACACTTATTACACCATTTTCATAGTATAATAACTATCGTTTTATTATTATACGTTTACTCGTGATCGTTTTATTATTAATATACGCATTTATATATATATATATATATATATATATATATATATATATATATATATATATATATATATATATATGTACGTTTAACACGCCTATATACGTATATAAACGATTATATTCTTAATAATATTATAACGAGTTTTATTTTTAATATTGACTTTTAAAGATTTATCGAGTCATAGAATTTGGTCAAATGTCCGAGTCATGACCCTCGGCTCATAGTCCAAGTCCAAAACAATATAATCAAGTCACAATATAAATCAACTCCGTCCAAACAATCCCATATCACGTGCTACAACATGAGGGTCCAATTACGGCACCCGACTAACCTATCTCCGTCATCTAATGACCGTCTCACAATCGGTCCCCAATCCACATTCGTCAACACATCTCCAAATATACTCATAATCAAGAAATACCGCGACGCGTCCGAATAATAACCAAATGCCCATAATACATTCACAACAAAAATAAATAATAACAAGTAACATATATTGTCCGAAAACCAAATATGCAACGGGTTGAGTTACCAAGTCAACCCGGGTCAAAGTTATACTCAAAACAAAGGTCGTGGGTCCACCCGAGACCTCTAGGGTCTCGGCTTGCTCTAAACGAGCCAACCCAACCAAACGGACCATAGTGGTCGTCAGCCAAACCCAAACAACAACAACAACAAGGTCAACGAGGACCCCTTGGGTCTTGGTGTCTCGACAACAACAATAACATGAAACGGGGAGGACCCCTTTGGGTCTCGGCTCGACAAAACAAGCCACAAAACCGACCCCGAGACCTCGAGGGTCTCGGTTATGCTCAAATCGAGCATCAACCCACCAAGAATCATCAATCCTTCCACACATTCGAACCCAAAACAATCCAACCCGGATACCAAACACGTTTTTATCAACCAAAATCCTTTTTCCCACTTTATTCTCACAAAACCCATTTGATTCTTGCCTCAAACTCCATGAAACCCGAAAAAGAAATGAAAACCCGTGACTCTAGGTCACGAATCGAACACAACACGAGTCCAAAAACTCGGCCTACCTTCAAAAATTAAAGCCAAACGAATAGATCTTCAAGAAATAATGCAAAGTGATGATGAACTCGTGGGGATTTAATTCGAATTAGGTGTTATAGGGGGAGTTAGGGCGCGTGGTTGGTACCAATAGATAGATCTCGAAAAGATGGTGAAGATGGTGGTGTTGTTTTTATGGTGAGGGCGGCGGTGGCGGAGCTATGGTGGATTAAAGGGGCGGCGGTGGTGTTTGAAGAAAGAAGAGAGAGAGAGTAGGGGTGAGATGTTGGTGATGGTTTGCTTGTAAAATGACAGCCACAAGGACGATTCATGTTATTTACTCTTATATAAAAAAAAACTTTTTAAATAATAATAATAGTAGTGGGTGTAGGGATTTAGTAGCCCGGTGTCAATACACGGACCAAACCCGAAACTTAAATAACCAAATATCTTTCTCAAACCAAACCCGTTCCAAAATAATAATATCCGATCCAATAATAAAATGAAATTAAAATTGTTAGGTCAACCTAGTGCCGGAGTCAAAGTAGTGCCAAAAAAAATAACGATCTCAAAATAATCATCACGAACGAATCAGACAAAACCGTAAATAAATAATCAATCCTCATAATTAACATACGATCAAAATCGAGTACCAACGTTCGTAAAATATCTCGTCACAATAAATTTTCAAAAATTCTAAATTATAATTTCAATGTAATGCGGGTGTCACAACTCGTAATTTCCGGTCATTTTCCAAACCTCGACAATTTACTATTCACAAGTTACTATTCATCATTTACTATTCATTGATCACTATTCATCATTTTTGAGGTCAATTTGACATTCCGAGAAACATTCAGAAATTTTACTATTCACTTGACACTATTCATTTCCGAGAGAAAACCACTATTCACGTGCATTACTAATATCATCGTAAATTTAGTTACGAATATTCAAATTCGCGTAACCGTATTGGTTCAGGCGCGAATTCATGCTTTATCATTTGGGACATCTCATACAGACTAGAAATAGTCCGCATATCATCATTTCGGCACTTGCATACTATTCCACTCGTAGGATAATTAAATTAATACTTTTGGTAAAATTAACTTTTACGTATAATTATTTCTATATAAGCGTTAACAAACGATCAATAATGTGACTAACACGTCCGACAATCCCGACTATGTTCCTAGTATATTTTCATACTCATAATAATAATATAAAAATTATAATATTAATTTACCTGGTATTTTGGAAATTTATTTATTTCGTATCGTACGCCTAATTTAATTACGACGGTTTTCGTAGAAATTACACCATAATTATCCAAACACTCAATAATTATACCCAACCTATTTTTATAATTTTTACGACTTTATAATGTCCCGGTTAACCCCGTTAAAATTTATTTTTTTAGTTAACCCGGTACACTTTAAAACAACTAATAAACTCATAATCTTACACCACTACACCAACTATCTTACAAATGGCCAAGTTTTCTTCCTTTCACCCATGTTGCCCCCCCCCCCCCCCCCCCCCCCCCCCACATCCATGCTAATCACTTACACAATCACAATAATTCACTAACTCTTTAAATGCTAGTCCTTTTTGTCTTTTAAATAAAAATATAAACCATATACTCCCATTTTTCACATCATTTTCTCATATCTAGCAAAACTCTCTTTTTCTCTTTTCCTCTCCTTTTGGTCTCGGCAAAACAACAAGGAGCAAGCAAGACATATAATTTTTCCAAGATCTAGTAATATTCAAGTGTAATTAGTTGTCCTTGTTGGAGTTTTGAGATATAAACTCAAGGATCCTTAGGTTTTCTTCATCTAAACAACAAACCCATTCAAAGTAAGTTTACAAAATTTATTTTCATTATTTCTTCAAGTATTTATATTTATCATATGGTCTTCATACAAGATCTTATGCATTTGATAGCTTATACCACTTTATTTTACAAACTTATAACTTTTGAGGCCTAGAAAGTGATTATAGTTAGATCTTTGTTAGATCCACTTGGTTTATGATGTTTAGGAACCCATGACACCCTAAGAAGGTGTATGGTAGGATTAGACTAGTTTTGTGGTGATTGAAAGTGGTTTGATTGAAGTTAGAACTAGTTTAGAGACTTGAAAATAGTTTTTGAAACTACATATTGACCTACTGTCCCTATTTTTAATTCGAGGAAAAATCAGTGAATGATGGTTAATTTTTGACCAAAGATTTAGAAAATACTTTCAAAAACGAAACTTTAGGCGAAAGAACGGATTAAAACGAGCTTATAACGAAGGAGATATGATTTTTGTAAATTTAACGACGAAAACTATTTTTATAAAAACTCCATGCTGTTTGGCAGTTTTCGACGGGCAAAAAGAGGTGTTAAACGTAACCTAGAAGAGCCGAGTTATCAAAAATATACTAGTATATACAAAAACGAATCCGTGGATATAAAGAACGAGGAAAATGAGCTTAAAACGACCAAGTTATACCCGTTTTAACATCGTCAAAACTATATATATATATTTGGTCACAAATAAAGATAATAACTTACGCAGTAGATGGTATATTTTCTAGAAATGGTACTAAGGACTATATTCTTAACAAACGAATACGTATGACCTAAGAGAATATTTATACGACTTAACGACGTTATTTTAAGGTTTTCGATACGAGGAATATAACGCTAACAATTTTCATACAAGATAATACGACAAGTTATATACTTCTATATTTGGACTTATTTTTCCTAAGTATGGAAACTATTTTACTATGACGATAACTAGTATTTCCAAATTACGAGTGGTATAGGTATCATGTGTGTCACAACTCACCATTTCAGGTCATTTCAGGTCATTTCCTGAACTTTGGAAAACACTATTCATCAAACACTATTCATCAAAACACTATTCATCAGTTTACTATTCATCATTTTCGAGGTCATTCGGATATTCTGAGTAACATTTGGGAAAATTTACTATTCACTAAACACTATTCATTTCCGGAAAAGTTTTCATCATTCACTTTCATTACTCATTTCATCGTAAATTTAGTTTACGGGTATTCAAATTCGCGTAACCGGATTGGTTTAGGTGCGAATTCATTTCATTAGTGTTAAGGACATTGCATACGGACTGGAGATAGTCTGCATATCATCATAACAGCATTTTCATGTTATACCACTCTCAGGATTTTCAAATTTATATATTTGATACATTTAACGTTTTCCTTATAAGTATTTATAGTAAACGTTAACTCCCGGTTTATACACGACGAATATGTCTAAATATTCCCACAATGGTCCCGACATATTTTTATACCCATTTTATCATCATAAAAGTTATAACATTCATTTACCCAGTATTTTGGAAATTTATTTTATTTATAACGTAAGCTTATGAATATTACGACGGTTTTCGTGAAAACTAAACAATAATCACCCGAACACTCAATACTTGTACCCAACGTATTTTTAACATTTTTATGACTTTATTAAGTCCCGGTTAACTTCGTTAATATTTATTTCTAGCAAACCCGGTACCCGATTATAACTAACTACGATTACCTAAATTTAACACTTAAAAACCTATACTTATACTACAAATCATTCACTAACTATCCTAAGTAAATCAAAGTCCATATTATGGCTTATGAACCCTTTGAAAATCAGCCATGAACCCCCCTTTTGACCTCATGCATATATGAAATCTTATTATACTATAAACCTTACATAAATATCTTTACAAACCCCTAAAACATAACTCATATAATTTCTTGGAATCAAAACACCAAAACCTCATCTCTTCCACTCTAAACCACGACCCAAATCCATAATCAATGATCAAGAGGTTATTTTTCAAAGATCAAAGCATCAAAGTTGTTCATTTCATCATCCTAATTAAGAATCATAACACAAAAACACAAGTAATCCAAGGTTTCTCATCATCTCACCACCTATTATTTTAAAGTGAGTTATCAAATTTATTTTCATGTTTTCATCTAATTAACATATGTATCTCATGGTATTCATGCTTAATTTCATGCACAAACTAGCTATACCACTTTATTTTTGTATACTTTTTGATCATACAAACCCTAGATTGTGATTTAGGTGTTCCCTTGTTAAATTAACTTGATTACTAGTCATTAGGAACCCATGGAACCCTAAGAAGGTGTATGGTAGGATTATTATAGATTTGTGGAGTTTGCAAGAGTTTTGGTTGATGTAGAAACTAGTTTTGAACCTTGGAAATGGTTTTGTAACAACTATATAAACATTCTGTCCCATTTTGGTAAATTCTGGAAAATCAGTAAATACAAAGTAAACTTTGGCAAAATTTTTAGAAAATACTTTCAAAAACGAATCCGTAGGCGAAAGAATGGATTAAAAAGAGTTTATAACGAAGAAGTTATGATTTTTGCAAGTTTATTGACGAAAACTATTTTCCGGAAAAATACATGCTGTTGGACGTTTTTCGTCGGACAAAAAGAGGCTTTAGACGTAACCCGGAGGAGCCAAGCTTTCCAAAATATATTACTACATACTAAGACGTAACCGTGGATATAAAGAACAAATAAAATGGACTTATAACGACAAAGATATTCACGTTTCAATATCGGCAAAAATCCTCTATAATTGGCAGCTTTTAGAAATAATAATATTAACACTACGTAGTACTAAATTCTAGATTTTCTAGAAATATTAACCAAGTACCCAATTTTATAACTATTGAAGTATTAGTTATTACAAGTATATTTTATCACTACAAGGCGTTATTTCAAGGATTTCAACCCGAGGATTTCAACACTAACATGGAAACATACGATATATATATAAGTATATATATTGCAACTAGCTTTATTTTTCTAATAGCCATATTTTTCCTAAGTCTTGGAAATGTATATTTTTGATAACAACAAGTATTTTTCAAAGAGTAGAGTGGTATAGGAAACATGTGCATGGACATTCATAACATCATTTCATGATCTAAAGTAGATCGTTCATCATTCATATTAGGTTGCGGCTAGTGTGCGCGCCTTGTTTTTCAGCTCATTACATGTTCATGGTACCATCATATCAGGTGAGTCATAGCCCCACTTTTACTGGTTTAATTACTTTATAAACTCTTTGGGGGAGATACATGCTTAAATACTCGTGTTATACTTTTATACGATTTGAATCCCACGGGGGAGAATACATTGCTTCAATTACTTTCGTACAATGCCAAAGTATTACAAATTCCATACATTGCTTAAGTTTCCTTATTATCACGTCAGGACAAGTCCCCTTTATTATTTCATGGACCGTTAATTAAGTTCCAAGCGAGAGTGAGTGAATAGATCTATTGAGGGTGACTCCTCCATCTGTGTTTGGGTTGCTCCAACAGAATTACAGATGCATTTCATGTCTTTATTATTAGAGTGCCTGATAAACACTCATTGGGGCCAAGTATCGTCTAGCTTCGGGGTCATGAGCTTAAGAGACAATGTAGCACTTTTGACATTTATGTCGGTTCACTTTATACTTGTGGCTATTGTACATACGAAAATTACTTATGGAATTACGATACTTTTCCACTACTATTACTACGGAATTACGATGCCTTTGCATCAGTCTTACTACTGATTTACGATGCTTTTGCATCAGTCTTACTACTGATTACGATGCTTTTGCATCAGCCTTATTACTGAATTACGATGCTTTTGCATCAATCTTATTACTTTTGTTTACACAAACCAAACTTATTACTTTTGGCAGTGGGTTGTAAACACACAGGTTACAAGTCTCTTATGGCGGGACTTGCAACTGAGTGGATTTACGATGCCTTTGCTGGGAAATCTTTATTTCAATGCATTACATTCTTTTTCATAAGACTCTATGAACTCACCAACCTCGTGTTGACACTTTAGCATGTATTTTCAGGTATTTAACAATGGCACGCTACAGGAGGTTTTGGCAGGGCATGGCATGGTCATAGAAGACTCTGATTATTCATTTGGGGACCGTTTTAAATTATTTTAAGGGCCTACTTCTGCATTATTTTTAACAATGTAGATTCAACATTTTGGTTAAATAATTTTATTCTAAATGATTGAAGTGAAAACCTTTTTGTACTTGTGTTGTGATATCAATTGAGTTACACCCCAGCTACATGTATGCTTCCGCTGGACCCGATTCTGGGAGTGTGACAATGTGCATGTGCATTCATTACATCATGGCATGATCTAAATTAGATCACAATTATTCATTTAGGTTGCGGCTAGTGTTCGCGCCTCATTGTCCCGATTACTTTACCATCGTTGTGCCATCTTTGTACTATCACTCCAGGTGAGTTCTCATAGCCCCGTTTTTAGTACTTATTTGATTTTAAATCCCACGGGGGAGAATACATTGCACAATTATTTTTGTACATGCCAAAGTATTAAATTCCATACATTGCTTAAGTTGTTAGTACTATCACTTCAAGTCCCCTTTATTATCATGGACCGTTAATTATATTGCCAAGCGAGAGTGAGTGGATAGATCTATCGAGGGTGACGCCTCCATTCGTGTTTGGGTTGCTCCATAAGGAAAACGAATGCATTTCATGTCTGAATAATTTGAGTGTCTGATAAACACTCCTTTGGGGCCAATTTTAGTACGTCTAGCTTCGGGGTCATGAGCTTAAGATCAATGTAGCATTTTGACATATTGTCACCTTGCTTTTACTTTTACTTTACTTGTGGCTATTGTACATACGATTTAACTTATAAACCTATGATTATTCACCAACTTTATGTTGACCGTTTTTTTTGCAATGTATTTCTCAGGTTATTAAGGTAGCTCATGTTTGCTTACATTTGGACCTTCATGGAGTCGCGGAGTCGACGCGTCTCACCATATTTTCTGCACTTATGAAACGTTTAATCTTGTTGAACTTATTTTAACTATATTGGCAAACTCTTTTGGGACCTAAGCTTTGTAAACTCTGAATGTTTTAATGATCAAACGCTGTATTCTCTAAACGACACTTTAGGTCGTTCAATATAACTGTAACTATGGTGCTATGACAGTCACCCCCAGGTATTCCATTCCGCTGCTAAAAACAGGTATTTTGGGGGTGTGACAGCGGGTTTTATAAAACGGCTCCCTATTTTGCCAGTTGTCACATCCTCCCAGCCTCAGAAGGAACCCGTCCCGGGTTTCTCTCGAAATAACCCATCTACGAAGTGAAAAGCTTCGGATATCTTTTTCGAAACTCATCCTCATGTTCCCACGTAAATTCCGGTCCGTGCCGCGAATTCCAACGAACTTTGATGAGCGGAATACGACTCCTCTTGAGTCGTTTGATCTCTCTATCCATTATCTCAATCGGCTCTTCCACAAAATTCAAACTTTCATCCACACGAATATCCTTGATCGGTATAACTGGTGTTTCCTCTGAAAGGCATTTCTTCAGATTACTAACATGGAACACATCATGAACTTTACTCAGTTCCATAGGTAATTCCAAACGATACGCTACGGGCCCAATTCTTTCCAAAATAAGAAATGGTCCAATATAGCGGGGATTAAGTTTCCCACGTTTCCCAAAATGTATCACACCCTTCCAAGGCGAGACCTTCAACATCACTCTGTCTCCAACCTGGAATTCTAGGGGTTTATGCCTCTGATCGGCGTAGCTTTTCTGCCTATCTCTAGCTGCTTGCAGTCGATCTCGAATTTGCATTACTTTCTCCGTAGTTTCCAAGATAAGCTCAGGGCCTGTGAGTTGGCTATCTCCAACTTCTGCCCAACCAATAGGTGAACGGCATTTTCAACCATACAAAGCTTCAAATGGTGCAGCCTTAAGACTTGTGTGGTAGCTATTGTTGTAGGAGAACTCCGCAAGGGGTAGATATTTCTCCCAGCCTTTACCAAAGTCTATGATGCATGCACGAAGCATATCCTCCAAAGTCTGAATAGTTCTCTCACTTTGACCATCGGTTTGGGGATGATATGCAGTACTCATATCAAGTCTCGTCCCCAAAGCGGTTTGAAGTGATCGCCATAATGCTGACGTGAAACGGCTGTCGCGATCCGAAATAATCGATATCGGAACTCCATGACGAGAAACAATCTCCTTCACATACAACCTCGCAAGTTTTTCCACACTATCATCTTCACTAATCGCCAGGAAATGAGCAGACTTAGTCAAACGATCCACAATTACCCATATAGCGTCGCAACCGCTAGCTGTCTTTGGTAATTTGGTAATAAAGTCCATCGTAATCCGCTCCCACTTCCAAACCGGAAGTTCTGGCTGTGTCAACAATCCTGACGGTCTTTGATGCTCGGCTTTAACCTTAGAGCAAGTCAAGCACTTACTAACATACAATGCTATATCTGCCTTCATATTCGGCCACCAATATAACTTCTTCAAATCCTGGTACATTTTGTCAGACCCAGGATGAATAGAGCATCTTGACTTATGCGACTCATGCATGATCAACTCTCGAATTCCTCCATACAATGGTACCCAACTTCGCTCTCCAAGACATAGTACTCCTTCAGAACGCTTAACAAATCCTTTCTCATTTTCTGCCATCCCAAATATGTTCTCAGCAGCTCTATTTTCTGCTTTCAATGCTTCCGTTTGAGCTTCCAATAATTGAGACGGTAATGGCGATACGATAGTCATTCCTAATGACCTAACTCGTAATGGTGGAATTCTCTCTTTTCGACTAAGAGCATCAGCAAGAACGTTTGCTTTACCAGGATGGTAGCGAATTTCACAATCGTAATCGCTTAGCAACTCAATCCAACGTCGCTGCCTCATGTTAAGCTCTTTTTGGTTAAGAATGTGTTGCAGACTTTTGTGGTCAGTAAACACTACACACTTGGTTCCATACAAGTAATGTCTCCATATCCTCAAAGCAAAAACCACAGCACCTAACTCCAAATCATGGGTGGTGTAGTTCTTCTCATGCTTCTTGAGCTGTCGGGAAGCATAAGCTATCACTTTCTCTCGTTGCATTAACACAGCTCCTAAACCTTTATGTGAAGCGTCACAATAGACGACGAAATCCTCGTTACCTTCGGGTAACGCCAAGACAGGGGCACTACACAACATCTCCTTAAGTAACTGAAAGGCTTCCTCTTCCTTATCTCCCCATTCATACTTAACACTCTTTTGAGTCAATTTGGTCAACGGTTTTGCTATCTTCGAAAATCCCTCAATGAATCTTCGGTAATAACCGGCTAATCCCAAAAATTGACGAACTTCTGTTGGGGTCGTAGGTGCAGCCCAATCTTTAATCGCTTCAATCTTAGCAGGGTCCACATGAACTCCTTGTCTATCAATCACATGACCTAGAAATTGTACCGTCGGAATCCAAAATTCACATTTCGAAAATTTGGCATACAGTTTCTCCTTCCTGAGCAATTCTAAGATAAGTCTTAGATGCTCCTCATGCTCCTTCTCACTCTTCGAATATATCAGAATGTCATCGATAAACACAATCACGAACTTATCTAAGTAAGGTTTACACACTCGATTCATGAGATCCATGAATACTGCCGGTGCGTTCGTCAACCCAAACGGCATCACCTGAAACTCGTAATGCCCGTAACGGGTTCTGAAAGCCGTTTTCAGAATATCTTCCTCGCGCACTCGAAGCTGATGATATCCCGATCTCAGATCGATCTTCGAATACACACTCGATCCTTGAAGTTGATCGAACAAATCGTCGATCCTCGGTAACGGGTATCCATTCTTCACCGTTAACTTGTTCAACTCTCGATAGTCAATACACATACGAAACGATCCATCCTTCTACTTCACAAATAAGACCGGGGCTCCCCAAGGCGAAGAACTTGGTCTTATGAATCCCTTTTCGGCTAACTCCGCTAATTGTTTCGACAACTCTTCCAATTCAGTAGGCGCAAGACGATAAGGTGCTCGTGCTACAGGTGCAGCACCAGGTAACAACTCAATCTGAAATTCCACTTGTCTAGTAGGCGGAATTCCCGGCCAATCATCGAGAAACACATCCGAAAAATCACGAACTATAGGTACATCTCCAATGCACCTTTCCTTCTTCTCCTTCTCTCCTTTCTCAGAAATTTGGGCTAAGAAAAGGTAACTTCCTTTCTCCATTAGCTTCGGCAACTTAGTACAAGATATGACCGCTAATCTAGACGGGCCTCTCAAATCCTTTCTATCTCCTGGTATGTTCAGAATCTCCTTGCCGTAAGGCACACGCACGATCTTCTCATCGCAGATTATATGAGCACGATACTTCGACAACCAATCCATACCAATAATGACATCAAAACTTCCTAAGGTGACGGGTAGAAGATCTACGTTGAAAGGACGGTTCAAAAAGTTTAACGTGCATCCGCGGATGATAGTCTTAATCCTTTCTATGTTTCCATTAGCTAACTCTACATCATACCCAATTCCTAAGGCCATCGGGGGTTTCTCAAGTAAGGGTGCAAACTTAGTGGACACAAAACTCTTATCAGCACCAGTATCAAATAGTATGGAAGCATAACGATTATTGAGAAGGAACGTACCAGTAACAACGTTCGGATCTTCTCCTCTCTCGTTCCCGAGTGCATACACTCTTCCATGAGCAACTCCAGCTTCCACACGTTGGTCCCCATTATCTTGTCGTCCACGGTTTCCTCCAGCTCCACGGTTTCCATTATTGTACCCATTACCACCCGATCCTTGATTTCCTCGGTTCCACGATTCCCTACATTCGTTCTGATAATGTCCTTTCTTTCCACATCCATAGCAAGTAACATTTGCTTTGCTCATAGTTTCAGGAGTAGCTTAAACCATAGCAAGTGGTCGAGCTCTACAATCCTTAGCTATGTGTCCCATCTTAGAGCAATTCTTGCACATCACAGTACATCGACAAGGATGATGCTTGTAACATCGGTTACATTTGGGTGCATCTCCATTGTAGTTCTTCTTGTCTCCATCTCCCATGGCATAAGCTCTAGTAGTTAGTTGTCGCTTGTTCCGACGATCCTTACCCTTAGAGTGATCGTCCCTCTTTCTCTTTCCATTCTTATCTTTCTCAGCTTCTTCCAATGCCAAAGAATCCATCAATTGTTGAGCAATAGTAATAGCCTCATGAATGCTTGCAGGCTTAGCAGAAATCACATCGTTCCTGGTAGCTACCGGCAATCCATCGGTATACCTCTCGATCTTTTGGGTCTCAGTCCTAACCATATCGGGACAGAGTAAGGCCAACTCTCGATAACGGCGATTGTAAGTTGCCATATCGGTACCTTTCACTTTATGGTTCCAGAACTCAATCTCCAGCTTCTTAATCTCATTCCTTGGGCAGTAAGTCTGAATCAGCAAAGACTTAAATTGCTCCCAAGTCATGGCATAAGCCACATCACTCCCAACCGAGTTACGGTAATTGTTCCACCAAGTCAAGGCTTCATCCTTGAAAGTAAAAGAAGCAAACTTTACCTTCGCATTCTCCGCACAACCACTGACATTAAACGCTGACTCAGTCTTCTCAATCCACCTAACCAAGTAAACCACTCCTTCAGTTCCACCAAACTCAATCGGTCCACAGATCTTAAACTCCTTGTAGTGACATCCATTAGCACGAACGGGTGGAAAAGTTCCAGCAGAATTGTTGGAATGATTTGACTCAGCTAGTAGCTCAGCAACTCGTTGCTCCACAAGTTGATTGATCATTGCTTGATCCACAGTAGGTGCATTAGGTGGAACATGATCATTGTCTCCTTGAACATCAACGTTTTGATTCCTGTTGTTGCGGTTAGTAGTGTCCAGGTTATCAGGAGTAGGGGTCTCAACATTTCGAGCTGGACGGCGTCCTCGACGACTAGGGGTAGCCGTTGCGGGTCCAGTTCTGGTAGCTCTAACAGGGTTTCTTCGTGGGGCCATTGATCTGAAACATCATACAAGTTCGTGAGTCTCCGATAGGACTTATCATATGGTCAACAAGAATTTAATCAACGAAGCCAAGTCATGGAAAGAAAATCAACAATACACCGTAACACACCAATAAGGCGAATAGGAACTCAATTTCCATAATATCCAAAAACCACATAATACCATATAATAATAACCATCGACCATACAATAAAGATCCAACATCGTTCCAACTACCGAAAACACAAGGATAATAATCGTTCCAACAAGACGAGTAATCAACGGAAAATACATCAAAAATAGGATAACTAGCTTTTCTAACCGAACACTCCTCGGTTAAGAAAGCAACAAGACAACATAAACCAATCAACTAGCCACGCTGCTGGTGGAGTCTACTCAACTCCTGCCTCAAGCCATCAAGATCCCTCCATAACGATCCTAGCTCAACGCTATGGGTGTCTCGGTCTCTCTTGAGGTCAGCCACCTCCTTCTCTAGCTCGGCATTCCTTTGCCATAGCTTGCGGTCGGCCTCACGAGCAGTAACAAATCCTCGCTGCAAACTATCGATATGCTCGTGGACATCCATCAAAACTCTCCTCAGCTCAGTAGTCCTGCCCACAACGACAGTCAAATCAACTCTCAAATCTGCTAAAAACTCTCCAATAACTCTCTCAAGTCGATCAGATACACGTGCAACCCTCTCACTAAGCTCAGTAATCTGAGCCCACAACCTACCAATCTCACCTAACTCTGCATGCTCAGCAGAAATCTCAGAAGATGCATCCGACCCAACGGGACTACCAGGTGGTAACTCAAACAAAAACGGATGATCAGGTGAGTCAGGCTCAATCGGATGTACAGGTGAATCAGGCTCCTCAGCCTGAGCTGGTGGTACTAACACATCATCATCATCATCAGGCATCTCATTCTCCTGAGGGTCATCCTCCTCCTCAGGGTCATCATCATCACCCTGCTCAACCTCCTGAGGGTCATCCTCCCGCTCAGGGTCATCAGCCTCATCCTCACCCTCGTACTCCTCCTCTTCATCGGACGAGTACATCATCAATCGTCGTCTCCTACTAGGTGAACCATGGGGTGAAGGAGTAGGTGATCTAGGACGACGACGCAATGATGTGGGTGGCGCCTCAGACAGAAGAGAATGAGCATCAATTTGTAAAGGTGGTGAAGTAGGGCGTACCGACATGCGTGCCGTAGCTCGGTGGGCAAAACGTGGAGCCACACGAGCCAAAGCCTGATGAAGAGTAAGCTGCCTCGATGTACCAGGGAGCCCTAGAGAAGATGAGGGTCCCTGCGTAGATGCAGCAAATGGTGCTAAAGTAGAACCTGTCGGTGTCATAGTAGCTGAATGCATGGCAACCTGGTAAGGGTCATCAGGGGCCATGGTGAACCGTGCTGGCAATACCGGTGTAGTAAGAATATCCTCAACGACATCAGGCGTATGGGAGGCCATAGTCTGTGACAACGGCGTAGGGTAGGTGTAAGTGTTTCAAAAACAACTAAACCGCGAACTCAAAATACCATATCCAAAAATCATCATATAATTCCAAATTGTATAAAATCAAGAAAGATTTAAATGCCGCATTACTAAAACCATTCTCAAAACAATTAAGCCATATAATTCCTCAAAACGCATATAATTCCTCAAAATGCATAATATCACTAAATCAATAATCCTCAAAACCTCAAATCATCTCAAGAAATCCCAAATCTCTAATCATCTCAAATATTTCATAATACCTTAATAACAAACAATGATGCTTCGGCTTGGCGGGCTGGCGGGCAATGGTCGAGGATCGTTTTCTATAAAAATCGGTTATAGTTTAGGTGTCTATTTACCTAGTTCTCTATAACCTTGGCTCTGATACCAATCTGTAACACCCCCAAAATTTGATACAGCGGAAGACTCAACAAGCTTTCGGGGTGTTACGGGGATTGGTATCCAAACACAAGACATAAAAGAACGAGATAAGGTAAACATAATTAAGTACAACCACATGAGGTTTTAAAGTTTACATTATCCCAAAATCATCCAAAGTTAGGCCCAAAGAAAAATAAATATAGGTCCACAATAGTTATCAGAGTTTTAGAAAACATAGATCCATAACCGGTGCCAAATGCCAAGCCTCCAATCCCAAGCATCCGCAGAGCATCACTTAATTACCTGAGAAAACGTGCTAAAAGTCAGCTTTCGCTGGTGAGATCATAGGTTTAGATTCTTAATTCAATATAGTGGACATATACGCAAAACGCTTGCTAGCTAGACTAGGGCTCAATCATCCAACCAAAATAATCCAACCAAATCAAATCATCCCTATAGGTGCACGCTATAGCTCAAATCAATCCAATCAATAGCTTACCAAGCTCAAGTCTAGGCCTCGCTCTATAATCAATCCAATAGCTTACCTAGTTCGGGGACTAGGCCTCACTCAACAACTAAATCAATAGCTTACCTAGATCTAGTCTAGGCCTCGCTCTATAACCAAATCAAATAGCTTACCTAGTTCGGGGACTAGGCCTCGCTCAACAACCAAATCGATAGCTTACCTAGCTCAAGTCTAGGCCTCGCTCTAACTAGTTCTATAAGCATAGCAAGTTTTGAAATCAAAAAGCGATAATAGTCCACATAAAACATTTGCACGTTTCTCACCCCAAGTATTGAAAACAAAGTTCAAGAGTAAAAGTGGGGCTATGACTCACCTCAAGTCCAGAAATCCTCAAAAGAAACGATAGAAGAAAGACGTAAGTAAATCTCAAGCAACTCACGTAACGGCGACTACTGACTCGGCACTTCCTAACAATATCAAACTCGTTCAGAAAATATTTCCTCAAAATCAAATATTCCCATTCCCGAACGTAATTCATTTTACTTTCCAAAATATCCAATTCTCGAATTAACTTCATATTTATTTGAAATTCGACGTTTGGTATCCATACGGGTGGAGGGTCGACACATCACAAACCAAACAGCCTCAACAAAGAACAATAATAAGACAACTATAGGTCTAATGTTAGCCCAACATATTATTTAAATAATTATCGAAGCTTATTAAATCCGTCGATTTGATAATCTCCCATACTTATTTACGTAATATATCGTTCCAAAATTATACCCAACTTAAAGCACGTTCCACATAAGTTTCTATTTGATATATATCGTAGTTCAATGAATTCCCTATATATATCGTTGAATCGGCCAAATTCCACGAGACATATAGTAATTTATTATCCTAAAATATATACCACATCCTATGGGCGTCGTGGGATACGATGCCCATTAATATACCCATTTTATATCGTCAAATAACTCGGTCTAGAATAAGTCATTCGATATATAAAATGTTTATATTAACCGTCATATATCCGTGACAACACAAAGTCACAATATAAAGCCCACTTGGACTTTAAAGACCCAAAATTCGTATAACTCGATAAGTTTCTATTTTTATAAACAAAGCCATATTTTTAATTGTTAGTTATCCGACGTATAATTCGCCATTATTTATATAGTTATTATTTATAATAATATCCCGACACTTATTACACCATTTTCATAGTATAATAACTATCGTTTTATTATTATACGTTTACTCGTGATCGTTTTATTATTAATATACGCATTTATATATATATATGTACGTTTAACACGTCTATATACGTATATAAACGATTATATTCTTAATAATATTATAACGAGTTTTATTTTTAATATCGACTTTTAAAGATTTATCGAGTCATAGAATTTGGTCAAATGTCCGAGTCATGACCCTCGGCTCATAGTCCAAGTCCAAAACAATATAATCAAGTCACAATATAAATCAACTCCGTCCAAACAATCCCATATCACGTGCTACAACATGAGGGTCCGACTACGGCACCCGACTAACCTATCTCCGTCATCTAATGACCGTCTCACAATCGGTCCCCAATCCACATTCGTCAACACATCTCCAAAATATACTCATAATCAAGAAATACCGCAACGCGTCCGAATAATAACCAAATGCCCATAATACATTCACAACAAAAATAAATGATAACAAGTAACATATATTGTCCGAAAACCAAATATGCAACGGGTTGAGTTACCAAGTCAACCCGGGTCAAAGTTTTACTCAAAACAAAGGTCGTGGGTCCACCCGAGACCTCTAGGGTCTCGGCTTGCTCTAAACGAGCCAACCCAACCAAACGGACCATAGTGGTCGTCGGCCAAACCCAAACAACAACAACAACAAGGTCAACAAGGACCCCTTGGGTCTTGGTGTCTCGACAACAACAACAACATGAAACGGGGAGGACCCCTTTGGGTCTCGGCTCGACAAAACAAGCCACAAAACCGACCCCGAGACCTCGAGGGTCTCGGTTATGCTCAAATCGAGCATCAACCCACCAAGAATCATCAATCCTTCCACACATTCGAACCCAAAACAATCCAACCCGGATACCAAACACGTTTTTATCAACCAAAATCCTTTTTCCCACTTTATTCTCACAAAACCCATTTGATTCTTGCCTCAAACTCCATGAAACCCGAAAAAGAAATGAAAACCCGTGACTCTAGGTCACGAATCGAACACAACACGAGTCCAAAAACTCGGCCTACCTTCAAAAATTAAAGCCAAACGAATAGATCTTCAAGAAATAATGCAAAGTGATGATAAACTCGTGGGGATTTAATTCGAATTAGGTGTTATAGGGGGAGTTAGGGCGCGTGGTTGGTACCAATAGATAGATCTCGAAAAGATGGTGAAGATGGTGGTGTTGTTTTTATGGTGAGGGCGGCGGTGGCGGAGCTATGGTGGATTAAAGGGGCGGCGGTGGTGTTTGAAGGAAGAAGAGAGAGAGAGTAGGGGTGAGATGTTGGTGATGGTTTGCTTGTAAAATGACAGCCACAAGGACGATTCATGTTATTTACTCTTATATAAAAAAAAACTTTTTAAATAATAATAATAGTAGTGGGTGTAGGGATTTAGTAGCCCGGTGTCAATACACGGACCAAACCCGAAACTTAAATAACCAAATATCTTTCTCAAACCAAACCCGTTCCAAAATAATAATATCCGATCCAATAATAAAATGAAATTAAAATTGTTAGGTCAACCTAGTGCCGGAGTCAAAGTAGTGCCAAAAAAAATAACGATCTCAAAATAATCATCACGAACGAATCAGACCAAACCGTAAATAAATAATCAATCCTCATAATTAACATACGATCAAAATCGAGTACCAACGTTCGTAAAATATCTCGTCACAATAAATTTTCAAAAATTCTAAATTATAATTTCAATGTAATGCGGGTTTTATAAAACGGCTCCCTATTTTGCCAGTTGTCACATTAAGCAAGAATATTGTTCTATAATATCAATGTTAATCGGAGTGACTTGAACGCACATTTTTTGATATGTTAAGTAACATAAATGTTGTGGTTTTCAAGTTCGATGATGTGTATGTATATTTTTGTAAGTTTAATGACTCAAATATCATGTTTTATAACTTTAGTAATGCAAGTGAACAAAAAAAAAATAATAATAATAATAAAAAAATTGTTACGCTTTTTTTGAAAAGTTTAGTGACATGTTTGTTTGTATATTTTTAGCTTCTATCTTGGATGAATTTCGTGTTCTTTTTTTCCCCCCATATAGTTGGGGTGTTTTAAATATGGTCTTGACTTTAAACGTTCAAAATTCAGGACATAGGACCCTACACATCATTAACTGAAAGGACCATATATGCATATTACAACCACATATCGTTTGCTAAAGATATTTTATATCGTTTGCTAAAGATATTGACTCCTGAAGTAAAATACACTCAATGTTAGTCTATCAATTAATGTTAGTCTTTGCATAACGACGACGGATGCTAGCTATTGTTGACCCGGACTTTAGTAATAATAAATAAATTCACGTTGTAGCAGTGGGTATCATACAATTAAAATTTTTAGCGAGAAATATTTTTCATTTTTATATTTTATGATACAATAACAACTTATGGATAACAACAATTTGTTTTGAATAATTTTAAGCAATAACAAGTTAACTCATATAAATTTGTAGATTACCCAAGTGATGTTCTGGCAGTACAGAGACGGTAGCTGATATATTATGGAGGTATAAGGTTAAAGTAGTTTACAATGGCCCATAGTCGCAAGTTATTTATAAATAAAAATACCGTATCGAATTTTATAATTCACTTACATCATGTTAAAAAATTAATTATCTAAAAATACACCTTATAAGTTTTTTTTTTTTTTTTTTTTTTTTTTTTTTTTTTTTTTTTTTTTTTGCTCTTATTTGAATTATTAACAATGTTTATTATACTTAACTCACACAGGTAGAAAATACAAGTAAAAGAGTACTTATAGACATAAAGAAAACCTAAATGTTCAAGAAATAATGTGATGTAACTTTGAAGAGTATAATTATTATTATATAGATATATTTAATAAATATAAAATAAAAGAATTCGCACTTAGCATATTTGCTTTGAAAAATCGTCCAATTTTTATCTAACACATGTTTTAGCTTTTATGGCAAGTTTTATCAAAAAATTCTAAAAGGTTTATATGTTGGTTCTCAAGACACTCTTGCCATTTTAATAATATTTTTAGAACGTTGTAATTTAGTATGCGTTTTAAAATTTTGTTGATTTAATAATATCTTTACATTAGTTAGAGTACATTTTGTGTTGTTGCAAAAAAAAGTGTAACGGTACCGTATAAAAATGTGTACCGAATCGGTAGTACCATATTTTTCCCGAGCATCAAAATGTTGTTCATTTTTTGATAAAAATGTGTACTGGTAACATACCGAACGGGATTCCGATACCGGTTCTCAGGAAACAGTACATATCCGGTTTTTTCCTTTCTTTTACAAGTGAAACTTAAAATAATAATAATAATAATAATAATAATAATAATAATAATAATAATAATAATAATAATAATAATAATAATAATAATAAATACAAAAAAATATAGATTTCATGCCTTAAAGCTTCTGTAACAGCAACAAAAAACAAAGGTACACTTACTATATAATATAAAATAAATTAATGTTCAACGAATAAGGCGAATGTTGTTCTTATCTGAAACCCTTTGTGTAAGATCGACAAGCTAGTGAACTATTTACATGTGCTAATTAGGACTCGTATAATTTTTGTTAGAATATTATTTTTTTTTATCTTCCATGTATAGAGAACAATCCATGTACGTTTTCATTTCAATCATGATGGTGATTATTAGTATACACATGCATATCTAAGATAGAAGAACTTAGATATGCCAGTTTGAATGATGATGAGAGTTGAGATTAAAGAAAAATGGAGAAGAAAACCTCATTTATTAGTTATACGTGATTATGTGAAATTTTTTTTTGTGTAAAGCATGTTATTTGATTATATATGGATGCACCTAAAAGCCTAAAATGATGTGTTTGGTTGTGGGTCGTATACTTTAGACGCTCTAACTTGCATGCAATAAGCACAAGGGTGTTTGGATAAGTATTTACTTGAAAAATATTGACTTTTTATATTTCGATACCTATTTCGGTATTATCCCATTTGGTACTGGTACCGTTTTGTGTATCCCGGGTTTTTTTTTTGGCTAATAACGTGGTAATGGTACCATACCGTGTACCGGGACCCGGTACCAGTTTGGTACGGTTCCGGTTCGATGCCGCGATTCGGGTCAAAATGCTCACCCGTAATTGTATTATTTTGATTATAGCATTTCCAAGTTTTACCAATCGCTTATTAATTTATTTATTTTTATTATTTTTTTATATTTTAGATTCTATCATAATTCCAATCTCAGTCTCAATCCATATTTCATTCTTAATTTGATATATCGGAACTCGTTACAGTTATTTTACAATATATGCATAATCGTTACATAAACACTTAGCTATAATATTGCAACTACAATTATGTGCCGCTATAAAATTTCGTCACTATGCACGGGTACCGATGTATACTTTAAATTTATAAGCAAAAGTGGTAAGTCTTCAGGAATTTTACTCATAACTCAGTTCCCACATTATCACGTTTGAGTAGTTGCTAATCTAATTTTACTCTTTTCTCAGTTCACACATTTGCACGTTCCAGTAATGGCTAATATTAGTAGGAGTACTGTCAGTAGGGTCGAGTTGACTCGACCCAAACCCGATAAGACTTACAAGGTCCGGTTTAATTGACCCGAACCCATTAACCGATAACCCCAAAATAATTTCAATGCGTTTTATTACTAATTATTTTAGCCCCCATAAAAACTAATAATATAGATTATATTATTTTCTAGTCTAAATATATAATATTGATATAGTTAATGCATTAACCTCTCGTTAAGTTTACTATAGGAATCAAAGTGCAAAATCAATATCAAGGGAGAATGGCTATATAATTATCAAAGTAGAAGTTTTGTGTTTTTCTCATTTCTGGATGTATAAACTGACTTTACGTATTACTGTTGCTTGCTTTGTTCCACTTTCTTATTTGTTGCATATAACTCTTGGATGAATGTATTATACATGCAGTAGGATCTCAAGTATAAATATTATTATGATGATAAATACTTGCACAAACGTTAAGGGAGGTGATTTGCACACTCTTAGAATTGATTGGCACAATCAAATTTAGAGTGTTTTGACATTTATAGTTTATACTACACTGTGAGATAAATGTCAAAACACTTTAAATTTAAGTGTGCCAATCATTTTCAGGAGTGTGTAAATCACTTCCCAAACGTTAAAGAAGAAACTAAAGATATGATGCTTCAACTAAGGCAACTTGAAATATCTTGACAACCCAACCGGATATAAACAAACTCATAGCCACATACGACCCATCATTGACTAAAAGGACCATATATATGCATATTACAGCCACATAATACATTAATACTATACTCTAGATAAGAGTCGTTTGCTAAGGGATTGACTCTTGAAGTGAAATGCACTTCATATTAGTCTATTACCTTTTGTATACGTTCTATCTTTCTAGTCTTTGCATGACAATGATGGATGTCAGTTATTGTTGACCCTGACTTTTTCATAATAATAAATAAATTATATGCTATTTTCCTATAGATATTAATGTTAAACTCCCGATTTACAATTCGAAATGCCCTACTTATATTTACTATTATCGATTAATGGTCTCTAGTTTAGAACAACAAACGTGATTTACGCAAACTTAGTTTTGATTTGTACATAATATTTTTTGTGGATATTGGCATGTTGGTATTGATGTTTATACAGGTTTGGATTGTGTAGATTTTTACCGGAATTCCGGAAAAAATCCGAAAACTACTGGTTTGCAGGCATGCAGCCTGCATATTATAACATGTCGACGCCATGTCGTCATCAATATAGATTTTAATTTTGACTTTTCTCATTTGACCTTTTTGACCTTTTATAGTATCGACGACATGGCGTCGGCAAATTAAGAGTTGACCGTTTGACTCGTTGACTGTTTGACCCTTGATTAATTAGTAATTGTTAATTAAAATTAATTATACCGACGAAGTGACGTCGGTAAATAATTTGTCGAACCACCATTTTGTTTGACTGAAAATGGTTGTGGGCCCCACCTGTTCGTCGGTACAGTAAGTCCAGACGGGGCATTCTCGACTAACTCGGACCGACTAAGGTTCGTCGGGATCCACTAACTGCCGACGTCATGACGTCGGCACATTTAAAAAAAGGGCGTCGACATTTGACCTGTTTGTACTATTGTGTTATGCTTATTCTCCATGTATCTTGTTATGCGTAAATCTAAAGTAACTATGTGCAAATCTAGAGTATTTTTGTTGCGGTTTCCACTTAGTTTAATATATTGCCTTTTAAAAAAAAAAAGACTTAAACCGGGTGAAGCCCTTCATTTCTAAGAGTTTTGTGTGGCCACATTAGGGGTTGTTTGTACCTAGCTTGTTACATATGATATACTAATAAACTTATATTAGCTCATGGATGAAACATAGGGTATGTTTGGCGTGCAGCTTGTAAGAGCTTATGTGGATAGCTTATAGTAGAAGCTTTAGTCACTATTACAATCGATGCTTTCCCCGGCGATATTTTTACCCCCTTTCCATCGACATGTCGACGGAACCATACCTTCCCGTCGACATGTCGACGGGAACATAACGACGGCTGTGTTTCGTCGGGAACAGTGTTCCCGTCGACAATCACCGTCGACATTGTGGGTCCCACATCGTTTTCCAGTCAAACGAAATTGATGTTCGTCAAATTCTTCCCGTCGATATGTCGACGGGAACATCTAACTAATTAACGTTTTAATTAATTGATGATAATTAAGTTTTATATTATGCCGTCGACAAGTCGACGGTAACATTAAACCAAAAATATTGGTTATTTAATTATGCCGTTGACATGTCAACGGCATAATATTAAAAACAATATTCGTTTTTTAATTATGCCGTCGACATGTTGACAGCATAATTAAGAAAACATTATTTTTCTTTTAATGATGCCGTCGACATGTCGACGGTATCATTAATAACATCCTGCTAACAGCAGGCTGCAAATATAGCAATTTTCCAGATTTTTTTCGGATTTTCCGGAAAAAATCTATCAAAACCTGTAACTGTAATAGCACCTATAACCACTCAATATCAACATGTCCTAAACGTATAACTCGCCATCGGCTAAAACATACCCAAAATATCGCTAAACACCCTAAAAATGAATAAAAACATATAAAGTCTACAAAACGGGGTGTGTTAATATCTAAACCTAGCTGCCATATCCACAAATGTTTTAATATCCGCGATGTTCAAGTCGCCAAAAGGTTAAACTATACAATACTAACATATGGGTTGCCAAAATATTGTTTCAAGCATAAGTACAACACAAAATATCCAAGTTTGTACCTCTACATCCAAAATCACTCGTGATCATCAGCAGGACCGTCATCATCGCCAGAACCATCCTCATCGCCTCTGCGACTCCCGCTCCCTCCAGCTGAGCCACTACCTCCAACGCCACTGCCCGAGCCATCCACGTGTTGAGAACCCGCCTGACTAACATGCTCGTTCCATCGCGGGTTGGAGGAGATAAAACCTGTGACCAAGTCAATCTGCGCCTTCAAGGCCTTACGCTCTTCAGCATCTCGACGGCTCTTCTCCTCGGCCTCAGCAATCTTCTTCTTGGCCTCAGCAAGCTTTTTCTCCATCTCGGCGTATTCTGAAAATGAAATAATCAAAATTAAAAAACATCTATTGCAATACTTAATTTGAGTCATGATCGAGTAATCTATAATTAATATATTATCAAACTGTACATACCTGGAGGTGGAGGCGGGGTGTATGGTAACGGTGGCCTGGAGAGACCGGGTACAACCCTACCCCGTCCGGCGATGTGGCCCCGCTGCTTGCCCTTCAAAACCATCGCAAGTATCTGCTCCTCCGTGTACGCCACCCCGTCCGGCGTATTCGCTCCCAGATCTCTCAGCCGAACCATCTCTTCCTATTTAATTGAGAAAAAAATTGAGAGAATTTATATATATATATATATATATATATATATATATACTAGACGAATACCCGTGCATAGCAACGGTTTCTAGCGGCAGATAATTAACGATTTGTGATATTGTGGTGAGTGTTTTGTGTAGCGTTCAAAATAGAACGTGAACATATCATAATGTAATTGCAAACGGTTGCACTACACGATAACTAAAGTCTAAGAAAAATTCTTAACATCTATCAAACAACATATAAAAACATTCACTTATAAAAAAAAAAAAAAAAAAAAAAAAAAAAATACAGGTTCAGTTTGCTTCTTTATACTTGTGAACAACATATTTGAAGTTGGGAAAGCATGCCTCTAACGTTTGGTGGCAACTTCTAATAGTTTATGTGCCGTTTAAAACATGTTTGGTGGCAGAGCTTAAAACATTAATTTGCACAATTCAAGATTTGATTGAACCACTCAATTTCATGCTTTAAACAGTTGTACATATATCACATAATACATACTATGCTTATACTTTTGAGTGTGTCAATCAATTATTGCAGTGTGCAAATCACACCACTAAGTAGAACAAATTCTTTTGATTACATAAAAGGGGGCTACAACTGAAATAACTAAATGGATAACATATTCCCGTCACTTTTCACTTGAAACTCTATGTATATACTAACATAATAAAAGTGACCTTTACAATTTATCTACTTTAACATTTTATTATCAATAGAATTTCACAACAAATGTTAACTCGTTGATTTCCTCTTATAATAAATGAAAGTTTAAATTTACAAATCTTTTGTCATCAAAATTTTAAAATAAATAGCCATTTTTGCCTTATTGCAATTCGTCTCTTCTTTTAATGTGTAGTTTACATGTATGTCATTTTTTTGGTTTATATACAAACCATAATCACAAAAATTAAGCTGTTGTAGTTCACTTGCAAATAGAGTTGTATAGTCTAATTTGTTTGGCACATTTGTATGTTAGTTACGCTCACTTGCAAATAGAGTTGTCTAGTCTAATTTGTTCACTTGCAAATAGAGTTGTCTAGTCTAATTTGTTTGGCACATTTGTATGTTAGTTACGCGTATGTCTATCTGTTCTGCATCCCACTTGTGTGTTATGTGTCGTGTCCCACATGTGCCTATTTGATCATCCGTTATCAAGTCCTCATATTAGTAGTTGTAGGTCTCCGATTGTTGAACATATGTATAACTGAGATTGTATAAAGGTGAAACAAATCACGAAAAATCATACTCCATAGTATAAAGCAACGTCTCAACTCTAATGATGTCTTGAAAATTGTAAAAGCATTTTGATACTTTTAACCTTAGATGTGAATAGTCAAAAGATTCCGACTGTCAATTATCGATCTTCCCTCGAGCCCATAAAAGTTAACACAAATAAAATGGTACAATAAACTCATGTAAAAAGTACTTTCGTGATATGTGATGGAAAAAGTAACATACAAATTTGCAAACTCAATTATCAAAAACATTGAACACAAATTTAGTTATTTTAAGGCTAGCAAAAATACACAAGAAACCCATGTAAAAACTATTTTCAGTGAATGAATAATGAAAGCGCAAGCACTAAAATCATAACCATCATGTCCAATTGTCCATGTTCAAAACCCATGTAAGTATCATTGGTGTCCAAAACATCCGGTTAAGCTACTATAAGCCTCAAAACTTCCTCGGCATCTTATTCTTTTTCACTTGAAAAATAGATCCACTTTCAAATTCACATTTTAACCACTTATATACAAATTTAACAAAAACATATACCAACAATTTACACAACTACAAAAAGAGTATTTTGTTGCCTCAATGTAATATACCACGAGCAGATCAAAAAAAAGTTAACCAAAGGTCAAAAACAAAAGATAACAACCGAAGGTTATTTATTCTCACAACTTGAAATCGGTTATATATCTATTTAGAAAGAAAAAAAATTACCTCAATACGCCCAACCATCAACAATAAAGTGTTCAAGCACAAGTAAACAATTTAATAGATTAGTAAAAAGTGTCATTTTTTAGTACCATAACTGTGCTCTTTTGGAAACAAATTTACCAAGAAATTAAAACAAAATTCAAAAATAAACTGAAGCAGTTTCTTGTGACGAAACGAAGACTGTAGATTCAGGCGACGGCGGCGGTGACAACAGCGAATCTACAAAAAAAAATTAAAAATGTTATGACAACTCAAATTTATAAAAAATAAAATAGATCTATACAAAAAAAAACTCAAAAAAGTAAGGAATATATATATGTCTATATAGAAAAGAACCTTTAAACTTGAAGAATACATAGATCTATAAAAAGTAAAAATAAAAAGATACCCAAAATTTGAAAAACCCTTCAAAGAAGTAGAGGTTTCAGTGCTGTCGGGTCTCGGTGGTGGGAAGCTCGGTGTTGGCTGTTTCGTTGATGGTGGCTAACTGGCTATGGACAACCGAAACCACCAAAAACGCAACCCTAACTACCTGAAACCACCTAACCCCTCAAAAGATGGTGGCAATTTCGGCAGATGAGGTTACGATGGCGGTGGCGGCTGTTGTTTGTATAGTGAGAGATAGGTTTGTTTTAGGTTAGAGGAGAAGAAAGAGAAAGAAAGAAAAAAGAAGTGTGGTGCGTGTATTTTTGTGTGTGTTTTATTGTTGCTTTCATTTTTATATGGAGTAGGTTTGGGTGGTTGAACTCTTGAATATTTAATGTGTTGAATGCGCATGGGGACGTTTGAATAATTAAGGCAACTGTATTTATGTCTTGAATGCGCATGTAATAGATAGTCAAGGGCAAGTGTATTTATGTCTTGATACAGTTTTTGATAGTAAAGGGCAATTTCGGTATTATTGAAAGTTCAGTTTTCACCCATTGACTAAGTTGACCATACACTCTTTATAATTAGTTAAGATATATATATATATATATATATATATATATATATATATATATATATATATATATATATATATATATATGTCGGGTTAATTACAAGATTATGTTTCAATGAATCATTAAAGTGCGTGTTTGGGGAAATAAATAAATAAATAATAAAAAAAAGATACTTACATATTGAACCCGAGCCTCATCCTGCAACCACGTACCATCATTGTCGCAGTGCGTGTCGTAAAACGACTGGACGAGTGACGGGTATTGTTTGTCCTTGCTGTTCTGAAACTGTATATACACATGCATATATTTATAAGATGAAACAAATTAAAAATGGCAAATCAAACACCATATTTATTTTAATTAAACTTAAATACTTTTATAAAATTAAAATTAATTACTTTTATATAATTATAATTAAATAATTTTATAAAAATAAAATACTTGTATAAAAATAAAATGTGTCTTACGTAGTCGTGGCGAATAGCGGCCAATGACTTGGAACCGTGGCGGCTGTACACCTTCAACTTCTTTCGGTTCTCCTTGTTCACAGCAGCATGCTTCAGGTTCTTCTCCTTCATGTAAAACTTGATATGCTCCTTCCACATAGATGGCTCGATGTTCGGAGGAGGGTTTCTTCTTATCTCATCCACTTTTTCAGGCCCACCCGGCCCGTCGAAGTAAACCCTCTTCATCGTGCCCTTGTTGTCGGAGTAGACCTTAGAAATGTACGCATTGAGGCCCGCCGAAATGGTTTTCCAATTGGGATCGCGCATGTGGGTCTTCAAGTCGAAGAATTGCAGCAAACAAATTTAAACAAATATACACAATTAAACAAATTTAAATAAATGTACACATTCAAAGAATTAAATATAGAGTTATAATTAAAAGGAAAATAAAATAACTGACCCCGAGTCGGTTCATGAAGCCCTATCGAGTCGCTTCGTCAAAGTCGTGCCAGGAGGGATAGTGCAGTGGCAAGGTCCTAACCAGCTCGCCAACATAGTTACTGAACCATGCGCGGTGGGGCCCAACATGATTAAATGTCCTCTGATCACGATACTCGAACTCGATCAATTGCGAGCCCGATTTAGTCACGGTTTTCCTGAGGTCTACGTTCTTGTTGGCTTCACGGACCTGTGCCCTGCCGCCATCCCGACCTCCACCCCTGCCGCCAGCTTGTCTCGCTCTACCTCCTCGTCGAGGTTTTTGTGACGAACCTACAATTGAAGTGAGTGAAAATGTTAAAAAATAACAAGTAACAAAATTCAAATTATCAAGTTTAAGTTTCTTACCACTACGGTGACCGCTAGTAATCGAACGATAAGGGGGTGGTGGGTCATCGGCACCGTCACCACCGTGACCTCGCGCTACTGCTGCCATCTGTAAAAGTACAAGTTGAATTATGTTAGGTCACCATTTAGTAAACACAAGTATGTTGATAAGAGAAATGAGATAAGAATGAGAGTGGGATGATTATGAGAAATTTGAGAAAATGAAATGCAAGAGTTTCCTTAATGTTTCCAAATAACCAACCAAATATAAATGAATACATGAGGTCCTATTTATAGGAGGAGAGCTAGGGCAACACACCTAGCTTCCAACATGTAGAAAACGTATGGGCTTTTAGGCCCTTGGGCTTTTTCATAAGCCTTACAATCATAACACATAACTTAAATGAAAGTAAATAATAACTAAGCAACCTAGTATTATTACAAATGACCGAGACTTCATAAAAGAGTAAAACTCTGGTTCCAACAATCTCCCCCTAAGGGTCGGTCATCATGGTTGCTTGACGTCTTCGTCTTAATCTTTGACTTTCATAGCTTCAGACGTCTTAGAAATGATAAGAATAATGATGTATATACTTTGCTCTTTGTCTTTGTTCTTTTGATGATGTTGTAGTGATTGTGTTACGAAGTTCTCTGCCATTCGTCACTCCTGCGTCTGTGGTGGTTGTCCGTCATTCCAACATACTCATACATCTTAAGACTTTGGACTTTATCGTACAAGAAGTTCCTTTTCATGCATTGAGATCTTTGTCTTTTAAACTTTGTAGATTCTGCTTATTGATGTAGAATCTTTCTTTGAACTTTGTGTTGCTAAGATCTTTGGGGGAGCTTTCTTTGACTTCAAGATGTATGTATGAGCATGTTGGAATCTACCATCATGGAAGTGAGGTACCTGCGAGTAAACAGTTAGCAATAAATCAACCGGTACTTACGGATAAGGAATTAGAGCTCATCAACAGCATAGTGTGAAGACTCCTTCTAATCCTTATCCCGGCCGTTCCCATATCAGATACTCCCGAAGGAGCTTACTAGACCTACTAAGTAGCTCAATGACTGGGTGAGTCGCTGGGGATCACTCCACGACTGTAGACCGAGATGGAACCACCGCAAACACTAAGCGTAACCCTTGAGGGGTTACCGAAGTGACCTGCTGTCAGGGCTGTTTGATGTTGACCCTGGCAGGATTTCCGTTCAATCATTGAGAAATACCTAAGTAATCCTCTCATAAACGTTCTAGGCAGATTGCTAAGATCTGCGAAGGACTCGATAGTTTACAACTGATGCCCATTGATGTAGAACACCAGTCGTAGAAATACTAAGTGTTCCTAAGAGATCTTTGATGTATCTCAAGGCTCTAGACTCTATAAGTGCACTCCTAGGTTTCCTATACGGAGACTGGGGAGGTGTCTCCTGCTTCAATATCAACCGTCTCTAAGAGATAGATCGATAGATTATGCGGGTTCCCCGTGAGAATGAAACAAGTTCTTTTAAGAGAACTTGAGTGGTTAAGAAGGTTTAGTGCATTGCGTCACTGGGTCCATGACGACTTAATCTTCAATACCGGTGTTGCCTTAGCAACAACCAGTAGCATACGTATTGAACCCGGTGTCTGCCCTAAGGTTGAACATATGGAGGGCTATTTCTTTTCACCCTTTTCTTTTGCTTTTCTTTTTAATTCTTCAACTCCTTCTTTCCCTTTCATTTATTTCTCCTTTTTTCGTATCATACCTAAGGACTTCTAATTCTAACTATGGGAGATGTCCTTGGGTAGATCCCTCCGGCACTGGCGGATCATAGGACGGATATTCCTATCTTAAACACCTTATAACTCCGACAGTAGCCAAGAAACCTTTGATTGAAAAATCTCTCAAAGTGTTAGTAATAATCAAATATTTTGGTTAACACTTTGAGAGTTTTGTGTACACTTTTGAAGGGCTCCCCCTGCACATGTGCTCATAAGTGTTTAATAAATTTGCACATGCGGGAGGAGCAAGCACTTTTGAATTGATCCACTTTCCGTGAACAAGACCGATTCGAGACACGCTTACATCACTAGTTAGACTAGCTTGAAGTTATTACCCGGCCTGATCAAGTTCACAGAAAGTTTCTCGAGATGGTACATTTCTACTAAGACATATCCTTTTCGAGACACGCTTACGTGGTTAGTTAAAGAGGTGCATTGTCAGCTTTTAGGTGACAACTAGCTCTAATAACTAACTTGATGTTATTACCCGTCGAGGATAAGTCCTTTCGATGTTACTAACTTGTATTATCTCGTCAATTCCTGGGTCAATACTGAGTCTAGCTCGCACATGATACAACTTAAAGCTTTAACTTCGTGTATTTTAATCACTTTTTCATTTTTTCTCCCCCTCAAAAATAGCATATAAAATGGTGTTTTTGACAAACATTTGATTAAAAATATGCCTTTTGAGTCTTACGGGGAGATTCACAAAGAACTTATGATTTTGAGCAAAGTATTTTGTTTTGACAAGTGCTCCCCCTCAACAAGTGATCAGGTCTTATGGAGGTGAAATACTTGTCCTTTTGAGCAGAATTATGAAAAATCATAAAAGTTTGATTAATTCTACTCAAAAGTAAGAAGCCTTCGTTCCTTATATTAGGATTGAGGCACTGACGCGTACCTCAGGGTCCTTTCAATACAAGACCGGGTTGTGCACTGTAATGCGTGCACAAGCCATTATGGAAAAAAAAATCATTCAATCAAATGAAATAATCAAATATACCAAGTTACTCTTCGTCCGGAAGTGGAGCATCAAAGTTAGTGAACTTGGGTTCAGGTCTTTCGAAGTTTCTGACAGGAAATGATGGTCTGACGCCGATGTAACTTTCCAGTCGTCTGATCTGTTCCCGTCGAAATAACCTCTCCTCAATCTTTAAAACAAAATTCCGAACTTGTCTTCGCGTGCTGGATTTCCATCTAGGTTGTTCCCCCTTAGCTATCTTTCGTCGATCATCATTCAACCTTTTGACCAGCCCATCACGAACAGATTTGAGTGTAACATCACAGAATTTGTGCACCTCATCGAATCGCATGAAACTTTGTAGCTGTTTGCTGTTGATGTAGGTGAAACCAAAAGGATCTTGGTTGAGAGTAAACTGTGACGTTTGATAAATGCCATCAAACGTGAATTGCGGCTTAGTCAAATTGATCTTTTTCTGATAACTTTCCACACCTAGTTGTAGATCTTCCACTCTTTCTTGAACTATAAGTCGTCGGATGTAGAGAAGTAGTGATGCCATAAAGTTGTACTGTACATCTCTGTCAAAACCCCGCATTCTTCCTTGAACCTTTTCGAGATACATATCTTCGATGTCATTCAGATAAAGGTCTGGAAAGTCTGCTTCGGAGAACTTATACTTCTTTTCATCCTGGCGTTTAACCACAATTTCACGCATGAATTTGTAGTTAAAACGTTGTGACTCGTGAATCTCCAAGATGGCGATGATCTTAGATTTCTGCTTCACATCTTCTAAGGATTTCTCTTCCAATCTGCTGGTGTACCCGAGACGGCGACGGTCTGGCCAGTGTTGAATACCATGTAGGGCATCTCTGTCGTATGCTACGATGGAGTTGCTGAATACACGAGTTGTTTCTTCGATGGCAGGGATCTCGTATCTGGCGGCTGGTACGGAGATTGTGAGTGATGAAGCATATTTCTTCTTGTTTTTCTCTTGGGTGAGTTTGATATTCTGAAGATCTTTGTTGAAGAAATAACTATAGGGTAACTTGGGCTGATCTGGAAATCCTGTCAAAGGCAATGGTTTTGTCCAGTCGGTGAAGTAAGGTTTTTCATGGTTCTTAGAGCTGAAATCGATATTCATCTCAGGATTTAGCCAGTCAAATTCGGCAGACATTGCACTGGCTATATTCTGCAAATGAAATTCGTATTCGACTTTGTTCCCAGATCTTTTCTTGAGAAAATCTTGTGCGTCCTTGTTGATTCTTCTCAGCTCTGTCTTTGTAAGTTTGTTAATATGAAGATCCTTCATGATGACTTGGGTAAACTGTAGAGTATTGCCCGGAAGGGGTTCTTCATCTTCTAGAGGAGGTTGTGCTTGAACCATGTCTGTCAACCAGTCGTTAAGAGGAGTATCGTCATTGTCGAGCCATGTATGACGGCTTTTCTTCTTGGATTTCTTAGACTTAGATGGAGCATCTTTGTCTTTGACCGTGGACGGTGACGATGGTCCAGCATAAGAATCATGAGTTGGTGGAGCACGGTAGTCGGTGTCAAGTTGATCCTGGAAGTCATCAGCGTGTTCCATGAAAATTTCTTCATCTTCGGTTGGACCTTTACTGGTGGTTGAGGGTTGTTGTTGATTTCCAGGAGGAGTAGAGTCCTTTTGTTGTTGTAGAGAGGATGAGGGACCTGTTCCAGACTTAGGTTTCTTGCCTTTGGAGTTTGGGTCAGGATCATCATCTTTTCTTGTTCGTTTACGGGTTCCAGCAGCCTCATTGCATGACTTCTTAGATATGTAAGCCATCATAGCATCATGCAGTGCTTTTTCTTCTTCAGTCTGTGTGGTTTTGGAGGCAATGCTGTCAAAGAGTTTGGTAAGCATGTCATTGAAGGACAATTCCGGTACGGTTGGAGCCACAGTAGAAGGTTTTGCTGTGTGAAGAGTGAATGGTGTAGTAGACAACATTTTCCTTGTAACACTTCTTATTCTGTGATCCAATTTGTCATTGATTGGTTCAAGAAGATTTGCTACGGTAGGAGTGATCATATCAACCAGATTTTCAGAGAGAAAATCATGTGTTGCAGTTCTGATAAATCCTTCGTAATCAGAGTTCAAGAACTTGTCGATCAGCTGCTTTGACTCCTGGAAATCCTTAACTTGTTTGGTCAGATTGGTAACCATGTTAGTGAGGTTGTTCACTTGCTCCTGAAGATCAACTGGTTGTTTTGGTTCATTGATCGAATGCTGTTTTGATGCGGTTTCAGAAGGTGTGGGGGATGAGTGCTCAGGTGATGATTCGGACGATGACTCGTTGTGAGAGTTTGAAGAAGAAGCGGGAGGAGTCGGATCCTTTGGTGGAGAGTCTTGAGGAGGTGGAGGTTGTGCGGAGGAAGTCTGCTGAGACGATGATTTAAGAAACATGTTGGTGTCGAACGCGTTCTTTTCTTCGTTTTCTTTTCTGCGACGTTCCTCTGCTTCCTCTGCTTCTCGTGCAAGAAACTCTGGAGTAATGAGGTAGTCGTGTTCCAGATCCGGAACAAATGGCTCTTGGCCGCCAAGATTCTCCTCTATGTTAGCAGTCTCTGTCATGATGTCGGTGTCATCAAGTTGAGGAGCTGTTTCAGTAGTAGTGGTCACAATGGGAGGAACCATGCTGCTTGTTGTTCCTTCATGTTCCGACTGAGCAATAGGTGGTGGTGTAGGAGGATGTGATAGAAGTCGGCTTTCAAGACTTGCTTTCCTTTGTTCCTTGAGTAGCCGCTTTTCTTCAGCTCTAGTGTCGACAACTATACTCTTGAGTTTTCGTTTATCGACCAACGGTTCAACGATTGGTTCATCTTCTTCATCATTCGGTTCATTGATAGTAACACCTTTTCTTCTCCTTGTCTCTTCTTCATATGTCTCAAGACTTTGTTGTACTGCAATCTCAGTAGCAGGGAATCCTTCTTCAGATGCTCTGTATTTCAGTTCATAGTCAGGTTCTTCATCTGATTCCGTATCAAACTCTGATTCGGTGTCAGAAGGTGGAGGTGTTGGTTCATCACGAAGAGTGTATCCTGAAGTTACCTTCTTCTTTGGCTTGGCAGCAGGTTTGGGTTTGGATGTATGCTTAGGTGTGGTGGTAGTCTTGGGTTTAGCCAATGAAGCAGACTTAGATCTTGTGCGAGGTGATCCAGTGGTGCTTGTTGTACTCCCAGACTTTGCACCTCCTTTGCTGCGAGTCTTAACTGTTTCTTCTTCCCGTACTCCTTTGTAGGCGTTGTCATACAACTTGTAGTTCGCCCTGTTCTTAATACTGTCATTCAGAAGGTATTCGGGAATCCTCATTCCTTTGATCTTGGTAGAGGTAGTGGTCGATTTGATGAATGAGGTGGTGAAGTCGTCCTCGAAGAGGTGCTTCGGCTCATTAGGATCAGCCATCCTTTTGATGAATTCTGGAGAACTTTTGCAGAGATGTTCGATGATAAGCTTGGTGAATCTTGTGAAAGGTATCATAGACTTCGCACGTTCAGTCTGAATACTGTGGACGATATCATTCATGATAGGAACTGCAAAGTCAATTGGTGTCAGAGTCATCATTCCCCAGAATGTTTGCAGGTGTTCGAGCCTGGGATGTTCATGACCACTTTTCCTTCCAGATATAGATCTTACCACCAACAAACAGAATGTTCTCCAAGGCTGAGGAATATGCTTGACATTGAACTTGGAAAGCTTGACAAGAGGTTCATCATCATCAACATCATAACCTAGTTCAATGAAGAAGTCAAGAAGTTCCAGGTCAGGTAAGATGGGAGCAAATTCAGTGTCAGGTTGTGGCATGAGAAGAGCTGTTCGAAGAACGTCATGATCCACAGAGTATTTATGGTTATCCAGAGTAACGGTGAAGGACTCATCATCCAAGTTGGTCTGAGCTGTAAGCCAGAACTGGTGAAGATAGAATAGCGGAACTGAGGTAGAGCAAGTGAGCAGTGGTTTGCAAGGATGTGCTAGTAGGATGTCTTTCACAATCATGCATGACTTCTCTGTGATTTTCAGCTTGTTAAAATCAACACGGGGGTTGTTGTTGCCAAGAGTGACATGGTAGTTCTCAGGAGTGATGTCATCCAAGGTGAGTAGTGGAAGAGGTTGTTCTGCAACATTCTCATTGTGTTCAGCCATGTTAATCTGAAACGTATCAATATAAACCAAACATCCAAAGTTGTAATGTGTTAGCACAATTTAGAGTTGGGATACATATGAATACATGAAACAGTTAGGCACAAAATGCGTCATTTAGTTAAGAGTCAAACCATGCATATGGCAAGTAAACACAACAAGGCAAGTACAATTCACAACAATATCACATTACATCAACCTAAATGAATCACACCAATTACATGAGAAACTTCATCATGGTCCATTTATCGAGACATCTTATTTTTCGAAAAAATTGAAGTTATCGAGAAAACAGGCAATACTGAAACCAACTTATCGAGAAAACAGGTGATTATCGAGAAAGTTGAAGTTTTGAAAGATTTTGATAACAAACATTTTATCGAGAAAACAACCTTTATCGAGAAAAATTTTATCGAGAAAATATTCAAAAAAAATGACTTTATCGAAAACGTAATTATCGAAAAACAAAATATTATCGAGAAACAATTTATTGAGAAAAACTTTACATTATCGAGAAACTTGAAGAATTGAGTTACTCAAATGATTTCGATAAAAAGTTTTATCGAGAAAGTGAGTTCTCGATACATTTCTTTCAAACTATCGAGAAACTTGATACTTATCGAGAACTTGAGTTTCTCGATAAGGTTCAAGGATTTCGATAGGATGCTGATTTCTCGAAAATATTCTTATACAAGAGTATTTTCGAATTCTTAAGAGATTAAGGCCTTTTGTATTGTCCCTAATGCACATTTCCACGGATATTCGTCTATCACCTATAGTCCAATACACGAGACTTGTAATTCTCGATAACATTCCAACCGAAGTAACCACATTTTATCGAAAACAAGTATGAGACGAGATAGACAACCAAGCATGATAGATACGGTGCATAAGGGACCTAACAAACAAATCCCACCAATACTCACAACCCAATAACCACAGATTCTAAACCACCCATTTCGACCCAATTCAAGGATTTCGACAAGCAAGAAAACATGATGGGATGAGACAATTTTCGATGATCATATGTTAGACACAATCATAGTTCCTAAACCCTATCAAGAATTACACCCCATAGCATGTTAATCGCATTTATCGAAAACCAACCCTAGAACTCGAAATCAAGAGATCACAAGATCTAACCGATGAAAAACAAATTAACCAAGAACCTATGTTTGTAATGCCATAGTGATACCATATGAACTTACAAATTAGTGATCAAGGTAGAAGTTAGCACGAGTGATTTTGAGCCGTTCGTATGAGAGGGTTTAAAAAAAGGTTTAAGGTTTTGAAATTTTGGGTGGTAGTAGTATGTACGGTTTGTATGTTTTGTTATATTATGAAACTTTGGTCATTAACACTTTTAGTCCTTGGACTAATATAACATTCAAAACATGTGTACTAAAGTTTTCCAATCTTAAAGGTTTTGACAATTTAGGTCCCTATAGTACCTAGTAAGACTAAAGATATAGAGATGTGCATTTGTTAAGGTAATATATGACGATTAAGACCAAGTGTGACAAGGTGAATAGAAATAAACCATCCGCACACACACCGAACCGAAAACATTTGAGGAATATGCAAGTATACCTATTTAGTTTTAAAAAAATTGGTGAAAGAATATTACGCGTGTCTCCCCCTCAACACTTGTATCGTGAGAACAAGATGTTGAATGGAAGCGATATACTTGCATTGTGTGTTTTTTTTTGTTTTTTTTTTTTTTTTTTTTTTTTTTTTTTTTTTTTTTTTTTAATAATAAAAAATGAAAGAGAGAAAATAATATACAAAGATAGTTTTGATGTTTGACAATCAGTGGTATTTTAAAAACTTTTCCAGATCCTCTGGTGTCAAACATCTCATACCAATCTGGTGAACTAGACTCGCAAACCTTGATGGTGCCAAGGATTTGGTAAGTAAGTCCGCCAATTGGTATTCAGTTCCAACGAAATAAAGTTCAACTGTACCCCTTTCCACATGCTCTTTGATGAAATGATAACGGAGATCAATGTGTTTGGATTTGCAATGATGCACCGTGTTGCAGGAGATAGCAATCGCACTCTTTGAATCACAGTAGATAGGAATCTTGTTGAATAGGTAGCCATAGTCTTTAAGTTGTGATCTCATCCAGATGACTTGAGCACAACAAGCCGACATGGCTACGTATTCAGATTCTGTAGATGATAAAGACGTGCAGTCCTGCTTCTTAGATTGCCATGACACAAGTTTGTCTCCAAGAAACTGTAATCCACCAGATGTACTTTTGCGTGTGTCTAAACATCCTGCATGATCAGCGTCTGAAAAAGCAATTAGTTCAAAACCAGAATCCTTCGGATACCAGATCCCCAAGTTAATGGTTCCCTTTATGTATCGAAGGATTCTTTTGACCTCATTGAGGTGTTTTTCAGTTGGTCTTGACTGATAACGTGAGCACATGAAGACAGCAAAAACTATATCAGGTCTACTAGCTGTGAGATACATGAGGGACCCAATCATACTTCGGTATTTGGTAGGGTCAACGGGAGTCCCATGTAAATCAGCATCTAGTTTTGTGGTATAACCCATTGGTGTATTATAAGTATCACAAGTCATCATTCCATGTTTCTTTAAAATTTCAAGAGCATATTTGGACTGATGTACAAAAATTCCACGGGGTGATTGATGAACTTGTAGTCCTAAAAAGAACGTAAGTTCACCCATCATGGACATTTCAAAATTATCTTTCATTAATTTTGCAAAATCATTAGAGTAACTTCGTTTTGTTGAGGCAAAAATGATGTCATCGACATATATTTGAACAACAAGTAAGTCCTCCCCGTAGGTTTTTGTAAATAGTGTGGGATCAACTGATCCTTTAAGGAATTTATTGGCCAATAAGAAAGTAGACAGTTTGTCATACCACGCCCGTGGGGCTTGCTTGAGTCCGTAGAGAGCCTTTTTGAGTCGGTAGACATGATTAGGACGCTCAGGATCAACGAAGCCTTCAGGTTGACTGACATAAACTTCTTCACGGAGTTCTCCATTCAGAAATGCTGTTTTCACATCCATCTGGTAAACCACCATATTCCTATGTGCAGCATAAGCCAAAAAGATCCGAACAGCTTCATGTCTTGCCACTGGAGCAAAGGATTCAGCAAAGTCAAGACCTTCAAGTTGAGAGTATCCTTTCGCTACCAGTCGTGATTTGTTGCGGATGACTGTCCCTTCTGCATCAAGCTTATTCTTCCAGATCCATTTTAACCCGATGACAAAGACTCCGTCAGGTCTTTCAACTAATTCCCAGACTTCTAATCGAATGAATTGCTGAAATTCCTCTTGCATAGATTCAATCCAGTTGTCATAAGTCATTGCTTCTTTAATGTTTTTGGGTTCTTCATGACACACTGTGAGTGCGTAGATGCAAGTTTCTCCATCTGTGTGAAGTCGTTGTCTTGTCATAACAGGTGCATCTGGATGGCCAATGATATGAACTAGTGGATGGTCACGAGTCCATTTATGTGTTGAAGGGTGTAGTTGGTATGTATCTCGCATGTTGGCAGGATCCAAGTTGCGTGTTGACGACTCAGCTATATCAGGAACTGTAGTAGCTGGTGCAAACGGATTAAAGAACGCATTAGGATCATGCTCTTCGGATTGTGGAACTGATAGTGTATGTGGATCTTCAGCTGAAAGGCGGGAAGTAGAATCAGTTAGTTCTGCTGTAGATGGTGATACAACTGGAGGACCGTCGTTCTCAACACTTGTAGAAGTTTGTTGAGGTGAGTCTGGTACTTGAATATGATCAGGTTGAGCAGCGGAATTTGGTGAGACCTCAGTAGGACGGTATTCAATTGTGTCATCAAAAAGTGGAGCAAACAAGGTTTCTAGCTCTTTGCGGTTAAGGGGCAAAGGTTCAGCTGAAGATGCCGGTGAGTTGAGACGGTTAAATTCGGGTCCTAAGCTGTGTTGCTCAGAAGCCATTTGGGTGAGTTCATCAAAATTAGCGTGAATGGTTTCTTGAATTTCTCGAGTACGACGATTCCAAATTCGAAAACCTTTAGAATTTTCACAATATCCAACGAATACTCCGATGTCAGCCTTTGCTTTAAGTTTACCTAAATCATCACGATCATTTTTCGGATAACAGAGTGCTCCAAAAACATGAAAGTAATCGATGTTAGGTTTCCTTTTGTGAACAATTTGATATGGTGTTTTGCGGTGACGTTTTGTGATCATACAACGGTTTTGAGTGTAACATGCAGTTGAAATAGCTTCTGCCCACAAGTAATCTGGTAATTGAGCATTAATCAACATAGTTCTAGCAGCTTCCACTAACGTCCTGTTGCGTCTTTCAACCACACCATTCTGTTCTGGGCTTCTAGGAATAGATGTTTGATGTTCAATTCCCACTTTCTCATAATAAGACCTAAGTGTCTGATTTTTGAATTCAGTTCCATTGTCAGTTCTGACAATTCGGACTGTGTTACGAAGCTGAACTTGAATTTTGGTGAGAAAGGTGATGATCATTGAAGGAGCTTGATCTTTACTTCGAAGAAAATAAACCCAAGTCCATCTGGAGAAGTCATCCACAATTACAAGTATGTAGCGTTTACCGTTGATACTTTGAACACGCATTGGTCCACACAAATCCATATGTAGTAGTTGTAAAACATGATTCGTACTTTGCTCAGGTTTGGACGGAAAATGAGCACGAGTACTTTTGCCTTGTTCACAGGCTGGACATAAGTGATCTTTGGTGAAACGGAATCTTGGAAATCCTTCAACAAGTTTATATCGAGCAAGGTCCGTCATTGTTTTGAAATTCAAGTGCGAAAGACGTTTGTGCCATAACCAAGATTTAGTTGACTCTGCTTTGGAGAGAAGACATATCGGAGATGTTGCAATCATATCTGACATTGATATAGTGTAAAGATTGGAGTCACGTGAGCCAGTCATAAGATCGTTTCCTTGTAAGTCACGAACAAAGCAAGTTTTCTCACGAAATGCCACTTCTAGATCCCCATCACAGAATTGACCAACAGAGAAAAGGTTGTGTCCAAGGCCTTCCACATAATAAACACGGCTAATTTCGATGTTCCCACTTACATAGTCACCATATCCCATGATTAAAGCGTAATGATCATTCCCGAATCTGACAGTGCCAATGAACTTTGAAACAAAGTTTTTCAACAGTTTGAGATTGCCTGTCATGTGTCGGGTGCATCCGCTATCAACAATCCAGAGAATGATCTGTACCACCTGCAGCACAAGAAGAGGGCACAGATGGAACAGAAGTAAGGGTGGAACCCAAAGATAGTGCGGGTTCCTGTTGGTTAGAAACACATTTATTCAATAATTTAGGAATCCATATAAAATCTGGTTTGTGTTGTAACCAACGTTGCCAATTCCAACTAGTATTTGCTTTCTTAATGTTAAATGCACTAGTCGGTGACGCAATCCTAGATTTGTTCTTGGCATCTATGGGGGTAACTTCAGCTGCATTAGAAACCGTAGAAGACGGCTTTCCTAAGTTAGACTTAGAGGCAATAGTGGGCCTAGAAGGAATGCGTGTCCTACGTTTCTTGTGACGATTTAGAAGAGAATTAGCTAAACATTTAGTATGATCACCAGATGATACGCTTTTACGACAAAACACACAAGATGCATTAATATTCAAAACATTTAAAGGTTCAGCATTCGTTACATTTAGATTTCGATTACAATTTGCCGGATTAGAATCTAAATCTGATGCAACATGAGTTTTATTCAAATTCCTAAGTTGGTCTTCTACTTCTTCAGCTTCTAGGTGTCCTCTCTTACGTTGCAAGATCCTATTCTTCTTTTTACTTTTCCGCTTGGGTTTGCTAACGCTAGTAGTGGAGACTAGTCCTGTAGAAGTGGAGGTATCAACATTAGTATTATGAACAACCTTTCCTTTTTCCGTTTTGTCTAATTTATACATTCCTGGTGCTATCACCGTGGTGTCAACCATCTTTCCTTTTTGAAGTAGCCTAACTTTCTCTTTTAAATCGATGATGATGTGATTTTTATCCTGAATTTCAGACTCAAGTAAACCATTGCAGTATCTGATGTCGTCACGGTTTTGTTGCCAATCGGCGTTTTCAGTTTTCAAATCCGCAATTTCTTTCTCGTATTTGAGACACAAACTTTTGAGAGACTCATTTGTTTTGCAAAGCTGACAAGAGTTAGAAATGTTTTGACTTTGAAGTTTCAATTCCATTTTAAGACTCTGAGCTTGACACCATTCAAGCCGTTGATTGAGTTGACAAATTTCTTTTGAAAATTGTTTTGTCACATCATCATTCTTTTTCTTCAAAAAAACATTCTCCTGTTTAAGTGTCTCAATTTCCGCATTCAACAAATTATTATCAACACAAAGATCATCCGTAAGCATAGAAGTACCAGATTTATAGAGATCATTCATGATAACAGACAAAATATCAGCACAGAGAACTTGTTCCAAGAGTCGATCAGCATCATTTTTGAAAACTTTTGTTTGTAGCTTTTGAACCAAAATCTCATTTTCAGCAGTATCAAAAATGTTTATCATATTTTTGACCTCCTTTTGAAGTTCCTGATCCCAACGTGTAGCACATAGACGAAGGTGTTGAACAATTGGTTTTATTTGTTTTTGAAAAATATCTCTCTTTTCTCGCTCGTAAGCGGATTGAAAAGTTTCAATTTTTATTTCAGAATTGCGTTCAATTGTTTCCTCCAAAATATCGATGTCTTCCATAAAGGTTTTGAAATAATTTAAGACACGACATCTTGGTAACCGTGTTAGTACACCGGATGATGGTAAAGGACCATTAATTTGTGCTACAGGTGGGACAGGAGCTGCATTGTGAGATGAAACATATGACTCTTCAATAAACCATGATTTCTCAGGTAATTCCTTTTGAGTGACAAAAGATTTTGAAAGTGGAGGAGCTTTTGAATAGTCATACGGTGTCCAATAATGAACATTGCTCATCTTTGACCGACTCTCGTCTTCAAGTTCTTCTTCTTCCTCAGTATCAAAAACAACAGCACGCACAACCGTATTATCCATTAAATAATCCATACTGTATATCTTTGGAATATCTTTGAATGCCGTGTGAAGAAACATTGAATTGTAATCACCAAGTGCATAACCGCAATTGGGTTTCGGTTTTAAAGTAAACTTTTGAATTGTTGTGACAGAGTTCCCGTGTTTGTAAACAATGTGACGAAATTCTTTGAGTTGTTTTTCAAGATCAACAATATCACCGAGTAAGTTATCTATGTACTTCCTTTTCCTTATTTTATGTTCATGAAAGTCTTTTTGACAACTTGACAATTTTGTTTCTGTTTTTGAAAGTTCAGTTTGAAGACATTCAACTTTAGTATTCAATTCACGCTTCTCACTTTCAAGTTTCGAAATCAACTTTCCATGTGACTCAATTAAATCTTGCATTTTTCGTTGAAGATCTTGTTCTTTGTTGTAAGACTCTTGAAAAGCTTTTTCAAAACTTTTAGTGTGTTTCATCTTTTCTTCTTGATTAGAAAGCTGAATTTTATAACACTCGATATCTCTTGCAAGTGCTGCATTATTTTCTTTTAAAACTTTGTTTTTCTCGTTGCACTTTGCAATTAGCAATTGTTGAGCATCCAGTTGTTTAGATAACATTATGAGGTCAGGGTCTGTATCAAATGATGGTTCATGTTGTTCTAACTGATCATATTTATCATTCTCAATAGGATCATCAAATGAAACAACTGTGTCATCATCAAATATGACAACTGTGCTTATTTGTTCATCTGTTTGAGAGGATGAAGATGATGTAGATGGAACAACTTGCGCCATATCTGATTCAGAAGCAGAGGGTGAAATAATATCTATACTCCTTTATAAAGGAGCAATAAACACAGCCTAACTCCGAGCCTTACACCAAACCTAATTTTAAGATTCAACACCCGATCCTAGCCCCGAACCTGAGAGATATAAAAAAACCTCACACACAAACTCTAAACCTGATATCCACACTCTCTCTCTCTAAAAACACACATTACAACAAAATTTTCTCTCTCTAGAAACACCAGGCACACACACAAAACTCTCAAACCTATGTCACCATTGACTATGCCGCCGCCACCACCTCCGCCTTCGCCAGCACCACAACCACCACTACCACGGAAGCCCACAACGATACCTATCAAACCGGAAACCTACTATCGAATCTGCTGCTATTATAACATTTTGTAGTCTTGTGAGTTTTTTATTTAAAGATCTAAATATGTCTTTTGAGTTTTTAAGGATTTTTTATTATTTTATCGATCCATCAGCTCTTCGAATATTGAAGGTGTTCTTTCATAAAACTGTGTTTTTATAACATTTTTGACTAAAAATATTTGTAGATCTACTGCCGCCACCACCTCTGTTGCCGAAATTAGTGCCACTACCGCCACCATGATAATGAAAGTTTTGAGGTATACAAATCTAATTTTATAAAAATCTAATTATTTTCATAATTTTTTTTTATGTATTTGTGTTTTTTTGCAAATATGATATTTAGTGATTTTTTTTTTTTTTTTTTTTTTTTTTCTCAGATTTGCTGCTCTCAACGGGACCGAAAAACTGTTGTCGTTATCTAACCAAGATTTAACCATAAACCATAGTTACATGGGGCCAATGATGTGAAAATCATCATATGTCTTTGTAGTAAAAAAAAGGAATTGTGATGGTCTACGCAAGTCGTTATTGGTTTTGAGTTTGTTCATTAATATATTTATGTATGGTTTCAGTGATGTTAAGTTTGGTTTTTTTTTTTTTTTTTTTTTTTTTTTAATCTAATCTGTTTTTGTGTTTTTGACTATTTGTGTGTTGTTTTTGTGCACCACTTTTGTGGTGTTGGTGGTCTCAATATTTCGAGATTTGATAATGAGTTTGCAAGGGTTTTTGAGACCATATATGTTTTAGTCATATGGTGCAGCTAGATCTGCTTTCTCTCTTTTTGAGACCATACATGTTGCTGAGTTTGCATGGGTTTTTTATGCTGAGTTTAAGGGTTTTTGAGACCATCATGTTGCTTTATCTTATTTTAGTCATCGATTTGTTGTGAGGCTCATTGTGACAATATTAACAATCAGGTAATCGGACATTTGGGTATGTTAATTTTTTTATTTAATAGAACCGGATGTGATGTTATTTTGAACCAATGTAATGTTACCAAGATTTGAAATACTTGAGGGTTGCTTTCAAGATGTGATGTTATAAAATCGTTATCCTATGGTCCTACCTACTCTAAATATGGAACAAAAACAAAACTATTGCATAATGTCAGAAAAGTGTGTTTTCAACACGGTCAACTATGGCATAAAATTTAAAATATTTGAGTTTTTAAGTTTCGTTAGCACGCTACTTTTTAAGATGTGTTGTGGCCAGCTGTTGTACACTAAACAGTTATACTCGGTATTCACGTGACCCATCAATATCATACGGAGTACATAAAAAAGTATTTCTTCCTAATACCATCAGAAATGTGAACTGCTTGAAATCAAATTGTTCAAAACAAAACTTGAAGTTTTTTTATGACTACCATAATTAATAAGAACTACTTAAAAATAACGTGGGACAATAGTTTCTATATCTGATTAGAAAATTTGTTGGCTTAAAAATAGTTTCACATATGTGGGAGACTGGGAGAACAGTTTCTACCCGATTACAAAATTTGTTGGCACATTGGTCGTGAATTGATCATTTGGGCTTGAGGTGCTCTTTTGAGCTCTTACACCACAAGAAAACAATTATTACTTTGAAATCATACACACTCATAGTAAAATACACATAGGGGTGAGCATCGGTCCAGGACCGGACCGACTGGACCGAGGACCGAATTAACTAAAAAGCCAAGACCGATGACTGGACTGAATGTAGTTGGTCCGGTCCGGTCCGGTTTGGTCTCGGTCTGTCGGTCTGTCCGGTCCAACAAGTCCAAATAATCGGTTTGTGGTACGAACCGGACTAAGGACTGAATTAGCCAAAAAGCCAAGACCGAGGACTAGACCGAATGTGGTCGGTCCGGTTCGATCTCGACCGGTCCGGTCCGTTCGGGTCGTTTGCTCAGTCCTACATACACATATGTCGCAAATGGTTTTCTCAAAAATTACGCGTCGATGGCTCTTGACATTCTTACCTTCAAATCAAACGCGTAAATATATGATAAAGATGCACAAAGAGTTGACGCAACCAAGTTTATCGGAAACTATACATCGTAGCTATGCAACCTTGCCATTGGAAATACAATTATTTGAAACAAAAAACACCTTAACGCTTCAACTATAGTTTTTCGGAAGGAAATTATTCGCCACCAAAATTATGTCAAAAACTAGGCACCGCTGCCGTTAGGCGCGGGTACTCGGCTAGTCATTTATAAAGCATGCATTAAGGTCATGTACCTGAGACAAGCCGTCAGTGTCGTACACTGGGCCTGAATCATTGAGCTTAAGTTCCTGCATGTTGGCCATAAGCATCACAGCTGCATTAGCTTCTAGATCTTCCATGTCATCATCATTGTGAACATTTGCCATGAAGTTGTTGTCTTGTTCAGGGAAATGTCCATCCTTTTCATCTTGAAGAGCCATGAGTAATGCCTGCTTGTGAAACTTACTACCCCGAGTACGCGGTTTAGTACATGCAGTCGCAATATGACCTTGTTCATTGCAGTTATAGCACCACACTGCATTCCCTGAGTTGGAGTTTCGAGTTGCAACTGGTTCAGACCTTTGCTGAAAAGATCCTGAGTTGTTCCTGAACCCTCCATTGTTACTAAACCTCTGACCATTCCCATAGTTTCCTGAAGAGCTTCCTGAACCAGATCGACCATAGCTACGATTCTGAATTTCAACTCTTCCATCATTAACAACTGCTTGATTCCTGGTGTTTGAAGATGAACGTTGACGGTTGTTAGTTTTGTTGGAGAATTTGCTGAAAGCACGAGCAATAAGAGCAAGTCCCTGATTCAACGTGTTAAAGTCATCATCGTCATCATCATTGGAGTTGGAGTAGTACACAGCATCATTGTTGTTAGACTGAACAAGTTGAGTAGAAGAATCGTGTGGAGATGAATCATAAGGGACCATTTGGTTCGAGTTGGAAGATTGTGGATAACTGAAGTAGTTCTGCTCTTGAACATATGCATGATTGGACATTGGTGGTGGAGCATAGGTAGATTGAGCTACAAGAGCCAAAGAATTTGGTGTTGATGTTGGTGTGTATCCTCCTCGTAGAGCTCTATCTTTTTCCACTTCAGGTTCATGGTGTTTCAGAAAATCATACAACAAGCCATATGGAGCGTCATGAAGATTCTTCGTCTGACGAACAAATGTCACATATTTATGCCAATCAGGGCCAAGACTACCAACAAATTTGGAGTTCACAGCAATCCTTGGTACTGTGATTTTGTGACGTTCCAGATCATTAACTACATTTGTGAAACGATGATAGTAGGATTCAAGTGACTCTCCAGGTTCAATTGTGATGTCAGTGTATTCCATGTAAAGCTTGGATTCCATGTCATCTTTGTTCAATTGAGTTCCTTCCATAAGGAGATGAACGTGTTCCCACATAGCTTTGGCTGTTTTCTGAGCATCGACACTTCGATAGATCGGATTAGGTATGCCTTGAAGTATGTAAGCCATTGCGTACTGATCAGCTTCACGATGTAGCTTCTGTTCTTCAGTGAGTGCAGATTCTGGAAGGGGTCTATCACCAGGAGGACGTGGAGGATCGGCATTTGGATCACCAGCTTCAAATCTAGTTGGCCACTCAAATGGTCCTTCAAGTATCACTTGCTTCAAGAATGGCCCATGAGGTTTCTTAAGTTCAAGAAATCGGAGGAATCGACTTGACCATTGCACATAATTACCAGGTGTAAGCATTGGAGGTGTCTCAAGTGATCCTGCCTCATGTCGGGATTGTTGAGTTGTAATGACTTCACACATTCTGTCAAACCAGTGAGGTTGTTTGGAGGAAAATTGAGTGTTTTGTTGTGGCACTTGATATGGTTGTTGTTGAGGAATGAGCTGTGACTGCATCATCAGGTATTGTTGTTGTGGATTGTATTTAGGAGGTTGTTGATTCATAATGTGCGGAAGGTATTGTTGGTGCTGATACTGCTGAGGTTGTTGTTGCTGAGGTGTTTGTTGTTGAACATGAGGAAAGTAGTGATTAGGTTGCTGAGACATCGTAGAACACTTGTGTAGAAATGGATCTTGTAGAAAGTGTAGTATAAACCAGTTATCGAGAAACACAAGTTCACTAAAGATTGCGATAAAGAGTTTTCGAAAACTTGGCAAATTATCGAAAATGTAGATATTTATCGAGAACCTTGGCTGAACACTTATCGAGAACCTTATCGAGAACCTTGGTGAAACTTATCGAGAAACTTATCGAGAACCTTGATTTATCGAGATCCTTGGCAAAGGTTTATCGAGAAACTTGGTGAACTATTATCGAGAACTTTGGCAAAGGTTTATCGAAAAACTTAGATTTCGATACTTAACAAATGTTCTCGATAAATCACAAGGATTTCGAAACTTGGTTTTTCGAGATTATACAATTTCGAAAAACGTTCCCAATAGTCGAGGTACTTAACTTTCTTATACAAGAAAGAAAATACCGAGTCCACGCAAACGAAGACGAGGGAGTGTACTAGATGATGTTCTCGATACTATGTAGATATTTGTTTTTCAAAGAAAGCAATCCTTAAATTCGTTTTTCTTTCAAGATACTTGTACTTTTGTGAATAAAATGTGTAAATCTTAAGGAAAGTAGAAAACTTTATGAAAAATTTTATACTTTGAAAGATCTCGATAAAAAGTACAAGTAAGGAGAAATCGAATTTTGGTGCAAAAGTTTGAAACTTTATGGTTTGTTTTGATTTTAAACACAAGTTTGTAAGCAAAGATGTGAGAAAAACCAAAAAACAAAGCAAAAGTTAAAAATTTACAAAAAAAATTCGGTATAAAAAAACGAATTTGAGAAGAAAAAATCAATGAAAACAAGAACTACACCTTCTTCCGGCGAATGATACCACTTGTTAGGTCACCATTTAGTAAACACAAGTATGTTGATAAGAGAAATGAGATAAGAATGAGAGTGGGATGATTATGAGAAATTTGAGAAAATGAAATGCAAGAGTTTCCTTAATGTTTCCAAATAACCAACCAAATATAAATGAATACATGAGGTCCTATTTATAGGAGGAGAGCTAGGGCAACACACCTAGCTTCCAACATGTAGAAAACGTATGGGCTTTTAGGCCCTTGGGCTTTTTCATAAGCCTTACAATCATAACACATAACTTAAATGAAAGTAAATAATAACTAAGCAACCTAGTATTATTACAAATGACCGAGACTTCATAAAAGAGTAAAACTCTGGTTCCAACAAATTAACATATAGAAATTCGGGAACAAATTAACATAAGCATGCACCCATTCAAATACATACACATTCAAAATAAATATACACATTTAAACAATCCATAACAATTTCATTCAAATAAGCTAAGTGTCATTTTACAAATTACAATTTAAGATCAATCTGCTACATCTACATCACTATCATAAACAGCATCAGTCGCATCTTCAACTTCATCATCAGAATTGTTTGCATCAGAGTCTGCTAAATCATAAGGATCGTCGTCCTCATCATCAATAAATTCATCGTCGTCATCAACTTGAATGATTGGTGGTGGTGCCTCAACTAACGTTGATCGACCATCGATATTTAAGGTTTCAAATACCAAATCATTCAAATTAGCAAACAGTTGGAGATTCGATGAGTTGTTGCCATGTATCACATCATCATCGTCTTCTGCCACAATGACATGCCACAATGACATCCCAGGTTGTGTTGAAATTCACTTCTTGGACGACCTTCTAATGGAGAGTTCATTTGGCAGGATCTTCAAGGTAGAAGACTTGTTTTGCTTGTGTTGCGAGAATGTAAGGTTGATCTTCAAACGCTGTGCTACATGCCCAAATTTGTGTCATGTTGTTTCTAGTGTTATAACGTTCGACTCTACCTCTTTTGACCAAGTCGAACCACTTAACTCGAAACAGCACAACTTTGAACTGGGTATACGCGAACTCCAGAATTTCTTCTAGCTGACCATAATACATTTCTCCTTCCTTCTCGCCAGGAGAACAAATTCCACTGTTCTGAGTTGTACGTTTTACATCGCGGCTGTGTACAACAAACTTCACACCGTTGACTACGCAAGAGTGAACTGAGGTTGCGGTCGATAATGGTCCACAAGCCAAAGCGAATAAGTCGGGAGTACAACTTGGGTCATTGTCTGTGTAAAGTTTACCGATCTATGAACAAAGATAAGAATAGATGGAGATGGGTATAGTCGTTATTTATACAAGGAAATACATATAATAAGTTTACCTTCGTCTCAAACCATCTACGAAATTCGTGTTGCATGTCGCTATCAGGATGTTCACTGAAAATGGACATGATATTAGAATTAATCGAAAAGATAACTTGGGAAAAAGAAATTTCAAAATAAAAACGCGTACCTCTCGAACTCGTTCATGTACGCGTCGATCTCAGGACTGTTGTGAAGTACATACCATATCACTTTCTTCATTTCTTGGAGACCTAACCGAATAATTGTCTCTTTACCAGACGTTTTACATAGTGATCGGAACACCTGGAAATCACTTGTTGGGCGAGGACAGCCCTGAGATGCAGTGGGACGATTAAATTTCATCCCAATTTCACCCCGAAAATAACGAGAACAAAAAGTTAATGCTTCGTCTGCAACATAACCCTCCGCTATTGAACCTTCCGGCTTAGCTTTATTTCGTACATAGTTTTTTAGCTTCTTCATGTATCTTTCAAATGGATACATCCACCGAAATGAAACAGACCCGCCTTCAAGAGCCTCTTCAGGTAAATGCATAACCAAGTGAATCATAATGTCAAAAAAAGCAGGAGGATATATTTGCTCGAGACTGCACAAAATTTTGATCAACTGGTCTTTAGCTTTCACCATGTCATTCACCATCAAAGTTCGGGCACAAATTTGCTTAAGAAGGAACAAAGCTCGATTAATGGTGTATAAGTCGGTGTGTCCAGGTATTGCTGAAGTCCATAAGGAAGTAACCGTTGCATCATTATATGACAGCCATGAGACTTCATGCCCGTTTTATTGTTATCATCTTTGGTCACTTTCGACTTGAACTTGGATCCGAACCTATCTGGCAGTTTAATTGTTTTGATGTATTGACAGAAGAGTTTTCTTTTATCGAGTGTGAGGGAGTACTTAGCTTGAGGCTTCGAGCACTTCCCGTTTTGTTTGTTTCCGAGCCACAACTCCTGTCGAATGCCCAAAGCTTACAAGTCCTTTCTTGCCTTAGCGGTGTCTTTAGATTTGTCATTCATTAACAAAGTGTTCAAGATACTCTCCAACACATTTTTTTCGATATGCATGACATCTAAATTGTGTTGTAGAGAAAGAGAAGACCAATATGGAAGCTCATAGAAAATAGACCGTTTAGTCCAGTTCAGTTCGGATGTATTACGTTTTATTTTCCCACCCCCATAATCTGGATGTTTCCCCGGCAAACGTGTGGGCAATATCGCAAGTTGAGCCAAGATATCAGCCGGAGTATATTTTTTAGGAGGATCTCTAGTATCAGTTGCACCATTGAATGTATTACGGTCACTCCTCCATTTATGGTTTTTTTTTTAAGAATCTTCTATGGCCAACATAAGCTGTTTTGCTTATCACACGCGTAGCCGGAGTGTCTGTTTTGCATGTAGGGCATGCATAGTAACCTTGCCCACTCCAACGAGACAAACTACTACGAGCAGCAAAATCATTGATGGTCCATAAAAGCATCGCTCTCATGTGGAAATATTTTCCTGTAACAGCGTCCAAAGTCAAGACACTTGGTTTTTTCTATAATTCTTGAAGGTCATCAATCAAAGGCTTTAAGTAAACATCAATGTCCTTCCCCGGTGATTTAGGGCCAGGAATCAACAACGTCAGCAACAAAGTAGTCTCTTTCATGCATAACCACGGAGGCAAGTTGTATGTTGTTAATATAACTGGCCATATGCTGTAAGTCTGACTAAGGTTGCCGAACGAATTGAAACCATCAGCAGCCAACCCTAATCGAATGTTTCTCGGTTCGTTAGCAAAAGCCGAATATTTACCGCTGTCAAACTTCTGCCATGCGTCACCATCAACCGGGTGTTGCATCATACCGTTTACCTTAGACTTTCCAGTAGCATGCCAAGTCATATGTTTTGCGGTGTGAATAGACTTGTACAAACGTTGTAGTCTAGGAATGATAGGAAAGTAACGCAATACCTTGTTAGGAACTTTCTTCCCCATTGTGTTTTTGTCTTTCCATCTACTCGTTTTACAGACCGGACAATACTCCAAATCTTCGGCACCAGTCCCCCGATATAAAAAACAATCATTTTCACAAGCATTAATCGACTCATACCCTAACCCGACTTTCTTAAATGTTTTTTTTTATAGCAGAGTATGATGGTGGGAGATTGTAACCTAACCTGGGAGGAAATACCTCCTGGAGAAATTTTAGCGTATTGTTAAATGAAGTATCACTCCATTTACCGCTGACCTTGAGATGCGTAAACTTTGACATAAAATCCAAGGTTGTCATAAAGTCACAACTTGGGTAAAGAGGTTGGGTGGAACTGGCAAGTAACTCTTCATACTTGTTATGTACAGGAGGTGTCGTTGCTGGAGCTGGCTCGTTACTTGTCTCGCCAATATTTGGAGGAGTTGGCTCATTTTGTTCATTATTTAAAGGAATATCAAAAATATCATTAATGCACGCACGCATGTCACTCATCTCACATTGTATTGTGTTATCTTGTATAGGAAGAGGATCCGGTTCACCGTGTTCACGCCATTGTGTATAAGTTGGGTCTCACCCATTTTGGCTTATGTGGCTTTTAAGTGAGTCGAGAGATACCCATGGAACATTACAACAAAGACGACATGGACATTTTATGTTGCCGTAACTATTCAATAACGGCTTGCAATGTTCAACGAATGCGGCAAGACCATCAAAAAACTCTTTTGAAACACGACTGTCTAAACGGGTCCAACTCTTATCAAGTATCATAACTGCATATTGTTTTGTTCAACTCTTAGTTATTACACATTCAAAATATTCGACACAAAAACACATATAACCCTGTAATAAAGGAAAGTTGTTTTGTTCACCTAGTGCAACTATGGAAGGCAATCCTAACCCACTCTTTGAATGATTCATCTCATATATGAATGCGTATAACTGATTTACTATCTGAGAAAATTTCGGCAGCATTTCCCCTCAACTCCCCAAATATGTGCATTAAAGACATATTCGTAGGAGTAAAGGAGAAACACTGTCGAAATCATCTCAAATAGTAAATCAATTATACGCATCCATATCCTAAATGAGACAAACCATTCGAAAAGCAATCCCAAACAGGGGACTTTCCGAAATTAATTTCGGACGGGTTTTCTATAGGATGATTAACTTCGGACGGGGACTTTCCGAAATTAATCACTAAAATCCTAAAACATTCACAAAAGTCTAACAATAACACACAAAGCATATATTTTAAGTTAAACAATTAATAACATATATTTTAAGTTAAACAATTAGAATATAAACAATTGTTTGGTTTTCGGCTTATGTTTCATAAGATTATTTTTTGTGACTTATTTTTGAAACTATTTTGTTTATTTTGAAACTTATTTTTTGTGACTTATTTTTTAAACTATTATGAAACATAAGCCAAAAACTAAACAATTAATAGAAAGATATCAAATATATCTAAGGGGTTGTGTGTTTAGGCTTATATAACGGGCTTATGGCTTATTTGGTTTTCGGCTTATGTTTCATAAGCTTATTTTTTGTGACTTATTTTGAAACTATGTAAGGTAAAAAGTTTTAAAATAAGCCATAAAAATTTAGCTTATGAAACATAAGCCGAAAACCAAACAAGCCATAAGCCCGTTATATAAGCCGAAACTATTTTTTATATAGTTACTAACCAAACTATTTTTTTCTTTCTTTTACTAGTTCAATACCAAGTCCCTCAAGGTGCTATTTGCACCGTGGGTACACAATGAGCACAACCGACCTTGGTTGTGTCGTTAAAAAAAACCAAACAACTAACCAAACACAATATCCTACTTAATACTTAATCCGTAAACTAATACTTAATCACATTTCACAATCCGCAACAATCCCTTTTATATCAAAACCTAATATACTAACCAAACTATACATACGGCTGCAAGCACTAAACCAGTAACCAAACGCTACGGGATACGAAACTACAACAAAGCATAAATATGAAAAAAAAAAATTAAAAAAAAGGAATACATACCGTCTCGGCTACTGTATCGGCTGTGGTATCGGCTGTGGCTCGGCTGTGGTCTCGGCTGTGGCTCGGCTGTGGTCTCGTCTTGGGCTCGAGCTATAATAAAAGAGATGCAATATAATCATTTTGCCAAACATACACATAGCCACATATGACCTTACACATCATTGACTAAAAGGACCATATATATATATATATATATATATATATATATATATATATATATATATATATATATATATGCATATTACTCTAGATAAAAATAAGGTGTAAGGACATTGACTACCGAAGTAAAATGCACTTCATATTAGTCTATCACTTTTTGTATACATTCTTATCTTTCTAATCTTTGCATAACAACGATGGATAAAAGGACCTGATACATATGCATATTACGACCACATAATACTCTAGATAAGAGTAAGGAGTAAGCAAATTGAATACGGAAGCAAAATGCTCTTCATATTAGTTTATCACTTTTTGTATACATTCTATCTTTCTAGTCTTTGCACAACAATGATGGATAAAAGGACCTTATATATATATGCATATTACGACCACATAATATTCTATATAAGAGTAAGGAGTAAGGACATTAAATATGGAAGTAAAATGCACGTCATATTAGTCTATCACTTTTTATATACGGTCTATATTTCTAGTCTTTGCATAACGACAATGGATGTCAGTTATTGTTGACCTTGACTTTTCATAATAAGAGGCTATTTTTCCTATATTGATGGTAAACTTTCGATTTACAATTCGTAATGCCCTTCTTATAGTTACTATTATGGATTACTGGTCTCAATTTTGAAATAACAAACGTGATTTGCACAAACTCAGTTTTGATTTGTACATAATATTTTATGCTTTGTATATGTGTTACGTTCTGCTTATTCTCCTTGTATGTCTAAATCTACGTTCTGCTTATTCTCCTTGTATGTCTAAATCTAAAGTAAATATGTGCAAATCTAAAGACTAAAGTATATGTGTGCAGATCACCTCACACTAAACCAAACAAGTTGGATGGCCGAGATCCTCTTAAATAACGCATGACAAATTATAAAGTTATTCAAACTCAACTACAATTAGGTATATATTTTATACATAATAAACATGAATTAGTACACTACAAGGATAATGGGTTATAGTAATGACATGTCGTCGTTAAAGTATTTATTAAATAATTAATAAACTTATTTGATAAATTAAAATTAATAAATGATCAAACTAAAAAACTAATAAACACTTTTTGCGATAACACAAGTCTTTGCTAAAAGTATTTATTAAATAAAAAAATAAATGATAATTAAAATTTTCACCGCGGCTATTTTATTAAATATTCGCTAAAAGAATTTATTAAATAAAAAAGGAATGATAATTAAAAATTTTCACCGCGGCAATTTTATCCACCTGACTTGATGCATGCCCCGGTAAGTTGGGTGGGAAAATGAATAACTTGATGCATGCCCCGGTAAGTTGGGTGGGAACATGGTCGGTTTTGGGCCGGCGCACCATCAGCAGGGCCGGGCCCAACCCACTAAGGGGCACTAAAATTTTTTATGCTCATTATATGTAATAGGCCCAACTTAAAAATAAACCCTATTAATTATTTAATCCAAAAAGTCAAAAACGATTGTGAAGAGACAAAATGGTGAAGGCCCAACCCACTTAAATATATTTTATTTTGTAGAAGTAATACTTTTGTTGCAAGAATAATTTTTGTTCGTATTTTTAGCTTTTCGTACTTGATTATGGTGTATGGATATTATAATATAGGGGCATTTTTTTTCGTGCCGGGCCTAATTTTTTTTTGACGTTCTCAGCACCGCCCCTGGGTGGGAAAATGAAAAAATTGCTCTACAACAGAAGTGATATACGACTTTATTTATGGTCAATGTTGTGACAAAATTATTTTAATTGATCTTGTATATCTTAACAATTAATTAGCAAATGTTGAAGAACTTTATGTAAGGGACATTAATTTCTCAAAGAGATTTGCATCAAATTAACAAAACAAGAAAAGTAAATTACAACACATAAAGAATTATCTGATTATGTACTCATTATACTTATACTAGACGAGTACCCGTGCATAGCAACGAGATTTTATAGCGACAAATAGTTTATTGATAAAAAAAAGTTTATAGGTTATAAACGAAAAATAATAAAACTTTGAAGATTTGGGAATTTAACATAATGTTTTGAAACCCGGTTCGACCCGGGTGGTTCAACCGGTTGAACCGTTTCGGTCGAAAAATGGGTCGATTTAAATCGGGTCAACTTGCTAGGTTGGGTCGAAAACGGGGCAAATTAAACTGGGTCAACCCGTCCGGGTTTGAAGCGTCCCGGGTCAACCTGGTTTTTGTTTTAATTGGTTGTATTTAATTTGATAGATATGTTTTTAATTAGTTGTACAATGTGAGTAAATCATTGTACTTTTAAGTAATGGATAATGTTTTGAAACCCGGTTCGACTCGGGTGATTCAACCGGTTGAACCGTTCCTGTCGAAAAATGGGTCGATTTAAACTGGGTCAACTTGCAAGGTTGGGTCGAAAATGGGTCAAATTAAACCAGGACAACCCGCCGTGTTTGAAGCGTCCCGGGTCAACCCGGTTTGTGTTTTAATTGGTTGTATTTAATTTGGTAGATATGTTTTTAATTGGTTGTACAATGTGAATAAATCATTGTACTTTTAAGTAATGGGGTATTTTAATAAGAGTATTAAATGCATTTCAATATTTTCTTATATACATTTTTCAACATTTCACATTTCACATTTCACTTTTCTTGACTTTTCCACTTTCACCTTTGACCATTTTTCCTTTATAGATAGTAAAGATAAGAATTTTAACATCAAAATTGACGAGCTCGTTTTTGGCCTTTTTTCTACTTTCGCACCAGGATCTGTACAAAGCACGTAGTTTCACAGCTGATCACACATTCTTTATCATTTTGATAACTGATTTGAAAACTTGTTTGCAAAGCGATTAAAAGTTGTACTACGCAGTTAAAGTTTCTCCAAAAGGGACATTAATTTCTCAAGTAAAACAATCTTCGTGGAATAATATGACACCACCTAAAATTTAATTTCTAAGAATTGGAAAATAATTTATGAGAAAAGGGTAGCTCAAGTATAAATAGAGGCATACGAACCTTCACTTTATAGAAAAAAAACATGCAAAAGCAAGCAATGGCTTCTTCAAACTTCTTACTTTTATCTCTAGCTCTACTACTCATTACTATCTCATTCGTACCTGTAGGATTCGACAACCTACAACTCTGATTACTAGAGCGGATAACTCCGATCGTTGAATACAATATGTATCGACAGAAAAGTAAGAAGCTTTGCACAAGGTAATTATCCCTAATCGTTTACTTGATTAGTATGAAAGAATGCGTACATAAACCCTCACCCCCTCATCTCTATTTATAGAGAATGAGGGGGTAAGAAACCGACTCCTAAACCGCCTAGGAATCTAGTCGGCTGATACAATGAAAAGGAAAGAAACGGTGGTCTTGGGCTTGGGACACAAGCCAAACAAACCGACACATACATAGCTATTAGAGTTAAACACTAAGACCCCTAGACTTATTCGTAAGCTTAATATAGAGACTAATATTGTAACAATTTCCACCTTAGGCTTTATATTAGCCTACACCGACACTCAGCAACTCCAAGCAGTGCTGTAACTTCCGTCCAGGTACCACCTTCGTCAAGGCATCCGCAGCATTGTGTTCAGTACCCACCTTCAGAACTTCAACCGTCTTTGCTTCCAAGACCTCTCTGATAAAGTGGTAACGCACATTGATGTGCTTAGTCCTTTCATGAAAAACATGATTCCGCGATAAGTGAATCGCGCCCTGATTATCACAATTAACTGCAACAGTGTTAAGCTCCACGCCCAACTCTTCTAAGAGTCCCCTTAGCCAAATAGCTTCCTTCACAGTCTCCGTAAGGGCCATATACTCCGCCTCTGTAGTTGAAAGAGCCACCACGTGTTGTAGCGTTGCCTTCCAGCTTACAACACATCCCTGTACTAAAAACGCGTAACCTGTGATTGACCTACCTTTATCCAGATCCTTTGCGTAGTCTGAATCAACAAAACCTGTTACGTCTATATGGTTGCCACGATTTGTCCCATACACCAAACCCACGTTTGCAGTACCCCGCAAATATTTCAAAATCCACTTCACTGCTTCCCAATGCTTTTTACCTGGATTCGCCAAATATCTGGTAACAACACTTACCGCATACGCTATGTCTGGCCTCGTGCACACCATCAAGTACATTAAGCTCCCAACCGCATTTGCATATGGCACCCTACTCATCCTTTCAACATCACAATCCCGAACCGGACAATCCTTCAACGACAGCTTGAAGTGCCCACCCAATGGCATCTTAACCGATTTCCCATTGTCTATTCTATAATTATTTAAAATCTTAGAAACGTACCCGGATTGTGATACCCTCAGAATCTTGCAACTCCGATCCCTGATGATCTCCATACCAAGAATCTTCTTTGCTTCCCCGAGCTCTTTCATGTCAAACTCCTTTTTAAGCAAAGACTTGATAGACCCAATCTCAGCCTTGCTTTTACAAGCAATCAGCATATCATCTACATATAACAGTAGATAGATATACTCACCTGGTGCATAACTCCTGTAATATACGCAGCTGTCGTAACTGCTACGCTTGAACCCGTTGCTCAGCATGTACTCATCAAACCTCTTATACCATTGCCTAGGTGACTGCTTCAAACCATAAAGGGATTTCTTTAGCAAACATACCTTGTTACCTTGTTCATAACCCGGTGGCTGCCTCATGTAGATTACTTCTTCAAGATTCCCATGTAAAAATGCCATCTTTACATCAAGCTGCTCTAGCTCATAATCTCTACACGCAGTCAATGCAAGTATAACCCGAATAGATGTGTGTCGAACTACCGGCGAAAATACTTCATTATAGTCAATACCTGCCCTTTGTGTGAATCCACGAGCCACCACCCTCGCCTTGTACCTAGGCTTTTGAACACCTTCAATCCCTTCCTTTATCTTGAACAGCCATTTGCAGCTCACCAGCTTTTGCCCAGCTGGATGATCCACTAACTCATAGGTCTCATTCTTGTTCAGAGAATCCACTTCTTCATCCATAGCAGCTTTCCACTTAAATCTATCTTTACAAGTAACTGCCTCCTGGTATGTCAATGGTTCATGAGTATCTTCTTCCTCTGCTGCAGCAAACGCATAAACAGCCATATTACTTTCATCTCGAAACCTCAAAGGTTTCATTCTTGTCCTTGGCTCTCTATCCCGAACCAACTGATAATCTATGAGATCCGGTGTTTGATCATGATCCTGATCCCCTGCATCTTCATCATCGCCATCTTCCTGACCATCAATCAGATCTTCCTCAAGCGAATGATTATTTAACCTCTGCAGTTCCACCTCAACCTGTAATTCCTCAACAGACTTATCAGTACCTACACCAGAATCCTTCAACGTGTCCTTGTACATGACACTTTCATTGAAGACCACGTTCCTGCTAGTGACTATTTTAGGTGATTCATCATCAAGCCTATATAGTCTGTACCCCTTCACACCTTCAGGATACCCCAAAAGAACGCATTTTACCGCTCTCGGCTTGAGCTTACCTTGTTTAATGTGTGAATATGCGACACAGCCGAAAATCCTTAACATCCCATAATCACTTGGATGTCCCGACCACATCTCCATAGGTGTCTTTTTCTCAATCGCTGTCGATGGTGACCTATTTATAAGATATGCGGCTGTACATGTCGCTTCCGCCCAGAAGGTCTTGGGCAATCCAGACTGAATTAATAAATAGCGTACCTTATCCATGAGAGTTCTATTCATCCGTTCAGCTAATCCATTCTGTTGCGGCGTCCCGGCAACTGTCAAATGTCTAGCAATCCCACTCTCAGTGCATAGCTGCTCAAACTCTCGGTTACAGAACTCAAGGCCATTATCTGTCCTCAGCTTCTTAACCGTCCTCCCAGTCTGATTCTCTACTAATTGCTTCCACTCTTTGAACTTTCCAAATGCTTCGTGTTTGAACCTGAGAATATAAACCCATACCCTCCTGGAATAATCATCAACAATAGATAAAAAGTACCTCTTACCTCCCAATGATTCCACCTGAGACGGACCCCATAAGTCTGAATGAACATAGTCTATCACTCCCTGAGTAGTGTGCCTTCCTACACTGAAACTGACTCGATGTGACTTTCCCAGAACACAATTCTCACAAAAATCGAGCTTACCTAGACTTTTCTTGCTAAACAGCTCCTGCTTTTCTAGCATCTGAAGTCCCGCCTCACTGATATGTCCCAGTCTTTTGTGCCAAACCTGCACAAGACTGTCTTTTTCTTCAACACTAGCATTAAGCTCACCTGCCACTGCATGGCCATCCAAAGAGTATACGCAATTATCCCTTCGGGTTCCAGATAAAATAACCCTAGAACCATTAATCACCTTGATTTTGCCCGACTGCAATTTTACGGTATATCCCTCTTTTTCAAGAGTTCCCAGCGATATCAAGTTTCTTTTCAATTCAAGAATATACCTGACATTGTGTAACACAAAACTTGACCCATCTTTCAGTTGTAGCCTAACCTTGCCAATACCTCTGATCTTGCACTCCCTGTTGTCACCCAACAGTACCCTGCCCCCATCGCATTCCAGAAAATCAAAAAATATGTCTGTCCTGGGTGTCATGTGGTATGAACCTCCTGAATCCATGATCCAATCTAGCAGAGCCTCTGCACTCATCACCATCATCACCTCAGAACCGTCATAAATCGAACCACTAGAGCTTGGCTGATCTTCTTTCTTGACGAAACCATTTGACTTCTTGCGATTATTCTTCGGGCAGTTTCTCTTCAAGTGCTCCTCAGACTGGCAAATATAGCACTTGAGTCTTCCACCTCGAGACTTAGATCTTGACTTTCCCCTAGACTGATGTGAATTCTTGCGATCAGTTCTTCCCCTCACATATAACCCTTCACCATCATCCCCCTTCGCCTTAGATCTTTCTTTGATTTCCTTTGAATTCAGTGTGGCCATCACATCCTCCAAAGTCAAAGCTTCCCATCCATAAAGCAAGGTATCCACAAAGTGTTCGTATGATGCTGGTAAAGAAGTGAGTAATAATAAAGCAAGATCTTCATCCTCGAATTTTACCTCAATATTTGCTAAATCAAGAACGATTTTGTTGAACTCATCTATATGCTCGGAAATCGTACGTCCAGCCGGCATGTAGAAAGTATACAACTTCTTCTTTAGGTACAACTTATTGGCCAAGGACTTTGTCATGTATAAAGTCTCAAGCTTGGACCAAACCCCCGCTGCAGTCGTCTCTCCGGTAACCTCTCTCAGAACCTTGTTACCTAAACACAAAATCATGGCACTATGAGCTTTCTTGTTTAGCTCAGCTTTCGCTGTAGCATCCATATTTTCGGGTAAAACCTCCAGAGCTGCTTCACATCCATGTTGAATTAATAAAGCACGCATCTTGACTCTCCATAACCCGAAATCACCAGTTCCATCGAATTTCTCGATTTCAAACTTGGCTCCCGTCATTCTTTAATCCCTTTATTAATTTGCTAAACCTTGTGAAAAAACCCCACAATCACAAACTAATAAAGTCCCTTGTGCAATACCTTCAAATTTAATAATTGATTATGCCCAAAAGAATTTGGCCCAATGTATAAAAAGTCCAAAAAAAATATATATATAAGGCCCAATATTAAACCAATTACAAATTTACTTAAACCTTTTGTTGACTTATTCTTACTCCGTTACTGTCTTCTTCTTCCTTTTCTATACGCCGACAAAAAAGAAGAAAACCAGATCCAGAAAAAAAACCAACAGAAAACTTTGTCGATCAAAAAACCAACAAATCCTTTTAGATCTTCTATACCTTGTCACAAACCCGAACAATCGAAGATCCAAGAACCCTTACTGTCGATATCGAACAACAATTAAACCCTTCTTGATCGATCCTAATAACCAGCAACACCCGCGAACCTGGGCTCTTGATACCACTTGTAGGATTCGACAACCTACAACCCTGATTACTAGAGCGGATAACTCCGATCGTTGAATACAATATGTATCGACAGAAAAGTAAGAAGCTTTGCACAAGGTAATTATCCCTAATCGTTTACTTGATTAGTATGAAAGAATGCGTACATAAACCCTCACCCCCTCATCTCTATTTATAGAGAATGAGGGGGTAAGAAACCGACTTCTAAACCGCCTAGGAATCTAGTCGGCTGATACAATGAAAAGGAAAGAAACGGTGGTCTTGGGCTTGGGACACAAGCCAAACAAACCGACACATACATAGCTATTTGAGTTAAACACTAAGACCCCTAGACTTATTCGTAAGCTTAATATAGAGACTAATATTGTAACAGTACCAAACTTTACTTGTGCTTCTTTGGAGGAAGCAAATGCTCTTCAAAAATGGAAAGCAAGCCTTAAAATCCCAAACAACTCCCAAATTGTATCTTCTTGGACACCCCTTCCAATGAATAATAGTGCACTCACCTCATGCCCTTCTTGGTTTGGAATTTCATGCAACGCTGATGGGAACATTAACATGTTGAACCTCTCGACGTTTGAGTTAAAAGGTACGCTTCACCGGTTCCCGTTCTCTATTCTAGGCAACCTTACCTATTTTGATCTTAGTGTAAACAGCTTCTTTGGTCCCATCCCACCAGAAATCGGACTCCTGTCCAAACTTGTCTATCTTAATTTTTCAATCAATCAGTTTTCTGGTGTCATTCCACCTACCATTGGTAAACTAAGCCAGTTAACCGTCTTGCAACTTTCCAGAAACAATTTTACTGGCTCAATTCCTTCATCGTTTGGTGACTTGGCATCTTTGAATATCCTTTATCTGCGTACAAATAAACTCTCTGGACCCATTCCAATTGAATTAGGAAATTTGAAGTCTCTCACTAAATTATCTTTGAGAGAAAATCAACTTAATGGTTCAATTCCTTCATCGCTGGGTGATTTGGCATCTTTGAATCTCCTTTATTTTTGGCGAAATCAACTATCCGGGCCCATTCCTTTTGAGTTAGGGAATATGAAGTCTCTAACTATTTTAGATTTGAGCGAAAATCAACTGAATGGTTCAATTCCTTCATCGTTGAGTGATTTAAAGTCTTTGAATATCCTTTATCTGTACACAAATCAACTCTCTGGGTCCATTCCAATTGAATTAGGGAATTTGAAGTCTCTTACTGGATTAGATTTGAGCGATAATCAACTCAATGGTTCAATCCCTTCATCATTGGGTGATTTGAAGTCTTTGAATATCCTTTATCTGTACACAAATCAACTCTCTGGGCCCATTCCAATTGAATTTGGGAATTTGAAGTCTCTAACTGAATTAGCCTTGAGCGAAAATCAACTCAATGGTTCAATTCCTTCATCGTTGGGTGATTTAGAGTCTTTGAATATCCTTTATCTGTACAAAAACAATCTCTCTGGGCCCATTCCAATTGAATTTGGGAATTTGAAGTCTCTAACTGTATTATATTTGTGTGAAAATCAACTCAATGGTTCAATTCCTTCATCATTGGGTGATTTGAAGTCTTTGAATTTCCTTGCTTTGTACACAAATCAACTCTCTGGGCCCATTCCTACTGAATTAGGGAATTTGAAGTCTCTCACTCAATTATATTTGAACAATAATCAACTCAATGGTTCAATTCCTTCATCATTGGGTAATTTGAAGTATTTGACTTACATTTATCTGTTCACAAACCAACTCTCTGGACCCATTCCAATAGAATTAGGGAATATGAAGTCTCTAAATCATTTACAATTGGGCAATAATCAACAGAGTGGTTCAATCCCTTCATCGTTGGGTGATTTGAAGTTTTTGAATACCCTTCATCTGTTCAATAATAAACTCAGTGGTTCAATCCCTTCATCATTGGGTGATTTGAAGTCTTTGAATCTCCTTCATCTACAGACAAATCAACTCTCGGGACCCATTCCAATTGAATTAGGGAATATGAAGTCTCTCACTGAATTATATTTGAGCGAAAATCAACTCAATGGTTCAATTCCTTCATCGTTAAAAAACCTGAGAAGCCTTCAGATTCTAGCTATCAGTGAAAACAAGTTATCCGGTCCTATACCACAAGGAATCAGAAATCCACAACTGTTTAAGCTACTGCTGAACACAAATCAGTTGTCTGGGCAAATTCCGAAGGAGTTTGGGGAGATGAAAAGTTTGTTAATTTTAAACTTGAATGATAACAACCTTTCAGGTGTTATACCTCAAGAGCTTGGATCACTGCATCGCCTCCTTACTCTTGACCTATCCAAAAATAGGTTAAACGGATCATTACCAAGATATATTGGTGAATTAACTCAGCTAAGTGTTCTTGATTTATCTTGGAATTCACTCACAAAAGAGATACCGTCGGAAATTGGAAGTTTAGTAAGTCTGGAAAGGATGAATCTTTCTCACAATAAGCTATCTGGTTCTATTCCTAATGGTTTCAGTAACTTGCCAAGAGGGATTCATATAGACCTGTCTTATAATGAGCTCACAGGTCCAGTGCCCCCTTATGCTGTGTTTTCAAATGTGTCTGGAGAAGCATTACAAGGAAATCGTCATCTGTGTGGAAATGTTACAGGTTTGAAACTTTGTGAAAGTCAAACTAATCATTTTCATCATAAGGTCATCCTTGTAACTACGGTCCCAATTTTTGCGGCTCTTTTACTTGGTTTATTCATATGTGGCCTCATTGCTTATCGACGTAGAAAGAGAACTTCTCCACAGATACCATCAGGCGAAGAAGGTGGCAAATTTTTCTCAATAACTAGTTTCGATGGACAGGCGATGTATTATGAAATCATCAAGGCAACAAATGATTTTGATGATGCATATTGTATTGGGATGGGAGGATACGGTATTGTGTATGAAGCAGAGTTACAACCCAACAATTTAGTAGCTGTCAAGAAACTTCATTCATCATCTGAGAATGCCGATCAAGGCTTCTTAAATGAGGTACGAGCATTAACAAACATAAGGCACAGAAACATAGTGAAACTCTATGGATATTGCTTCCATGCTCGTCACTCATTTTTGATTTACGAATATCTCGAGAAGGGAAGTCTAAAATCGCTCTTAAGTAGTGATGTCACAGCAAAGGAACTGGATTGGCTGAAAAGGGTAAGAATTGTTAGGGCTGTAGCGAATGGTTTGGCTTATATGCACCAAGATTGCACACCACCTATAATTCATAGAGACATTTCTACAGCTAATATCCTTCTCGATTCTGATTATGAGGCACGCATCTCGGATTTTGGAACAGCAAAGCTTCTAAAGTTGGATTCATCCAATTGGTCTGCTGTTGTAGGCACCTGTGGCTATGTTGCGCCAGGTAACTCCAATATTTGAATGCTATATATACATGTACTTATTCTCAAGTTTTAGATTGATCAATGTTACATTTAATCATGATCTGATATAACATTGTTTTTTTTTTTTTTGGTATTCTCTTGTTTCCTTCCATGTAGAACTTGCTTATACGATGGTGGCGACAGAGAAATGCGATGTGTATAGTTTTGGAGTTGTTGCACTAGAAGTGAGTATGGGAAAGCATCCTGGAGATCTAATATCATGTCTACCAACGTTGTCTACTGATGATCTATTGCTAGCCAATGTAGGAGATAGACGGATTCCGCCACCATATTCTCTAGTTGAGAAATTAACTCATTCAATTTTGAAGGTCTCACGGGCATGTTTGAACTACAACCCAAAGGAAAGGCCAACAATGCACCAAGTCAAAGATTTATTGTCAATGGATGATCGAGTTTGGAATAAGATGCATGTGTCGGTAACTTAATGCTTGATCGATTTTGTATGATGTCTAGCCATAAGTCATAAAGTTTAAGAAACTTTTTATGTTTTTTTGTTGTCCTGAATTATGTTGCAGATTGTTATTAAATAAGAAAATAATTTTTATCAATGAAGATTGTTACTTTTGTAAATATAGTTACGTGTAATATGGAACTTTTTGGTAATTTCTTTAAATTATTCCTGTTTTACAATTGAAAGTTTACCAATGGGAAATTTGTATATCAGTTAGAATTTATTCTTACTCATATCAAGAAATATAGTAAACAGTGAGTGCACACAAAATATATTCAAAGATGTCAAATCACCCAACAATGGAAGTCTGTTAATTTGTAAAAAAAGATAGCATAGACCGGAAAAGAAAGTTAGCTAAAGGAAATTTGTCAAAAAAGAAGACCGTGGAAGTCTGTTAATTTGTCAAAAAAAGTGATATGATCTTAACCAGAAGTGACTTAAGAAATGAGGTTTAGATCCGTAAAGCAACTAAGAATTCAAGATATTAAGAATTGAACTCGAAATTAGATTCCAATGGGATAATTTGTTACAAATAATGAAACAATTTAACAACCAACTGGGCTAACTCTGTTGTAGCAAGCCAAACACTCCAAAAAACAATAACCTTTTTACTTGCCAAACACTCATTTCACCCTTTTTGAATAACCATTTCATAACCCAACCACATGACCCATATGTAAAATCTAACAGCTGAATTCCTTACCGAGCATGAAGGATTGAAGTCACCACTCTTCAAACAACTCTGCCTTCGACGAACTTATTAGGTGATCTGATGCCAAAAACTCGATAAGTTGAGTCAAAATGTAGAGACTGATATGTTTCGCATCCACAGCTCTCTGAAGCAAAATCTTTGCATCCCATAGCCATAAAGAATCAGGTATATGTTCAAGACCTTTTCTTAGTACTTCGCTTTTAATCACATCTCCATGTTCCAATGTTGCAGCCCTTTCCTCAAGCTAAACAGTAGCAATATTTCCATCAACAACAAATACCAAGCACTTTATAGAGGCACCCGCGAGAAATTTAACACCTTTCTCTTTGTACCAATCAGGAGTTTGCCTCTCACCTCTTTTTGTGAGAGTCGGGCGCTCATACGGAGCAAATGCCTCCTTAGAAATGATACACAGAATCCAATTAGCCACCCCTTTTTTGACAAAAGTCCTAGTCACGTATCCACCTCCAACTATCACAAACCTTTTCTTTTTCCTCTTTGGCTAATTCCATATGTCGAACTCCCACTTTCCATAATTCAATTTGCATTTTTTGCCTCCTGATTTCTTCCTCTTAGGCCATTTCCATAACTCAAACTCCAAACGATTAAAATTATCTCCATGAATCAGTATATCAGAAGCCTTCAGCGTATCAATTATTGTTGTCGTTACCACTAAAGAAACACCACTAAAATCATTTTCCATACCATCATTATCAGTCGAACTAGGACTAATACCACGTTCCTTATCACACAATTCAATTCGATCCCGATCACAGTTTTCGACCAAACAAACACCTTTTTTCTCCTCCTTCGCATTCGTTCACCACCTTGATCCCAGTCACTCAAATCATCTTTTAAACTGACCTCAATCAACTCATTATGTGTAGCATTCGGTTTTTGAATATCCATTAAAACATTAGAGCTGAGCCAAAATATCAGTATTCGATGATAACAATACACCTAACAAACACTCCGTTTTCGGTTTCGGAACTTCTTTAAAAATCTTTACCAACAAACCTTCCAATTTATCTAAATGACATGAATTAAAGCTTGAATCTTTAACACCATTACTAATTGATTTTTTAACAGTTTAACCGCATTTACAACCTCATGATCAACAACATCATCAAGTAATCTATTTTTTAACCCAGTTGATTCTTTATTTTTTGGGTTAATGGCATGTAATAGCAACGTACTTTCTCATTTGTGCCATTATCAGATACGAACCCAAAATATTACAGATATCAGATACGAACTTTCAAATTTTTTTTCATTATCAGATACGAACTTTAAAATATGAGATATCAGATACGAACTTTCAAATTTTTGTTTCATTATCAGCAACGTACTTTTCTCCTTTGTTCAAATATAAGAAAAACTTTAAAAATAAAAATTGCTGATAATGAAACAAATGAAAAAGTACGTTGCTGATAATGAAACAAAAATTTGAAAGTTCGTATCTGATATCTGATATAAAAAAGTTCGTATCTGATAATGAAAAAAAATTTGAAAGTTCGTATCTGATATCTGTAATATTTTGGGTTCGTATCTGATAATGGCACAAATGGGAAAGTACGTTGCTATTACATGCCATTAACCCTTATTTTTTCCATCATCATCAGCATCATCAACCTTACTCGAATCGTTAAACTCAATTTCTTGCACTTTATCAGATTATTTAGAAACTTTATCAAGAACCATATTCCCAGTGTTGTTTTCGACCATATCACTTGCTTCTTTAACATCTTGTTTGAAAATTTTCTTTATTGGCATTTCATCAAATTATGTGCACCCGTATGATAACAAAATACATATTCTTATCAACCAATGTTAATGAAAAAACTGTACACTATGTGAAACCTTCAACCCTTTTGATAGAGAGTACGTACAAAAACCTTCTATTCATACTTTACATACTCAAGGAACCATCTTGGCGTCCTTGGTAAAAGTCAAAGTTCTATATTAGACCAGCAGGTTAAAGTTTTTTATTCCTTGTCTTGCTCAGGCATATTGGCTGCAGTTAATTTGTTGCTGTAACGAATGTAACAAAGTAAATTGTTATATCTTCTAAATTATCATTAATTTTCAAAAGATATTTGATTAAATTTTGTTCTAATTATTGTGTTATATATATATAGCACCGGACAAGACATAACCTAACCCGAACCCACTGAAACCAGTTGTTGTGTTAGAGAAAGATGATTTTTTTAGTATTGTTGTTGTGTTGTGAAGAAGATGGTGAGCAATGAAAATGGTTGTGGAATTTTTAATGTGATGGTAAGTGGTGAATGGTGATGTAGATTTGCTTTGATATTCTTGCTTAACAATTTATTTTGTTTTCTAGATTTGTTGTTTTTGGGATGTTTAATTGGATGTTTTGGATTGTTAAAAAAAGGGGGTGGCTGCTGTGAACAATGGTGGTGATGGGTTTTTTAGTGGTAAGTTGACTTGTTTGTTAGACTTAATCACTTAAATGTGGTGGTTGACTTTCTTGGTTGCTGAAATGCGATATCTTATTAAATTTATTAAAGTGTATATTTTTATTTTAAATTTAAATAGGTGGCCAATGGAAAGACAATCTTACCCTCATATGCAACCCTAATCTAATTAGTATTGTTTGATACATATGAATTAAAGGTGGTGATGGGGTTTACTAACATACACATAACAAAACAATATAATTGTTTTAAATAAATGTTGTAGATACTAGAACTTGTTTCAGAGGTCACGTTAAGATGGTGATTTGCTTATACAATAAAAAAGAGGTCAAACAAGATCAAGTTGGCCGCTCTTAATTAGTGGTTTAATGAACTTACATAGATACAGAGACACCGATATGAGCATGTAAACACTCACAAATTAAAAAAATATTAAGTTTAGATAAATAAGAATTACCCATGCCATCGTCTTCACTTATAAGAGATTGCTTCAAATGGGAATTGTAACGATCACAAAATTTACACAAAACAGATTGCTAAAAATGTTGGTACGTGGAGTCTTCAATGGACTTGAAATAAATAATAGTTGAATACAAAGTTTGAGAATATCAATTGTGTAGTTGCATGTTAAAATTCAGTTTAGAACTGGCCTAGCTAGTATCGTTCTTGAGTGAGCAGCCTATCCCTGTTAGCAATCTTTTGGATGTACATGAAATAGATATTTTTCGATTAGGTTTTAGTATCTTTTACCTAACGTTTACACTTTGCATTTTTTTGCCTCTATGAAATGCTTTGACCGTATGGCAAGTTGACGTGTAAGATATATTAGATGATAGAAGTCCCAAGCCCGTTTGTGAGTTTAGGGTCCATTAGGGGTTCCATTATGTCTCTTGCATTCTCTATGTATTGTGCTGGAATAATACATCATACGCACGGGTTTTTTATGTTCTAACATGGTATCATGAGCAGGTATGATCTTAAGACCTACTTGGTCATCAAGCCACCACTTCTGTACCACCCAATCACAACTACTTATCTCCTAAAAGCATCTCCTAAACCCTAATATCCAGATTCCAGTCTCCAGTCCACTTATTTATTTATTTATTTTTTATTCACATCACGTATCTCTTTACGTAATAGTATAACACCCTAATATCATCTATCCTTCATCGTATATACTTGAGGTTCATTATAACACACCATATCCAATACATACTACAGGTCCATCTCCTTTGCATACACTCTTATCAACATGGTTACAAATGTTTTCAAGTTATGCATGATGAAGACTTTGAAGATTTGTCCGTGCTTCTGCTTGCTACAAGAAGATTTGTTTTATTGTTGAAGAAATAAATTAAAGTTGTTTTATTGTTTGTTTATTAGTAGATTGTTCGTACGGCTTTGTTACCAGTCTACTAAAGTTGACTGTTGGTATCAGTCCCTAAAGCCGACTGTTGGTACGTGTTTTTTACCAGTCGACTTAGCCGACCGTTGATACCAGTCGACTAAAGTCGAATGTTGGTACGGTTTTGTTAAGAGTCGATTAAAGTTATGCTTTTATTATGTTAATGTTTTGTTTTGTTTTCTTTTCTAGTTTACTACTCCAGTTTCACGATTTCGCCGGTCGGACTACGGGGAAGTATTAGATGATAGATGGCCCAAGCCCATTTGTGAGTTTAGGGTCCGTTAGGGGTTCCATTATGTCTGTTGCATGCTCTATATATTGTGTTGGAATAATAAATCATACTCAAAGGGTTTTAATTCTAACAAGATCAAGCTCGTGCTGCCATCCTAACAACGTTGCAACATGCATGCTCTAACTTTTCATTGGTTATAAAATAAGTCAACCTTTATTTAATTGATCTTAAAACTAAAGCATTAAAGCACAGAACACAAAACTAATATATTATGGATACCTCGTTCTTTCCCTATTCGTGATCAGTTTGATTTCTCAGAAAACGTGATTTTACAGGCAATTCATGCACTTTTTTCCTTTCACCTGAACATAAACCATATGAGATAAAAAGATGGCATCCATTAAGAACTCACCATGAAGACTAGCTATATAAATAACTTCTATAAAATATCAATCAATCACTGATTTAAAAAAAAAAAAAAAGGATGTGCTTGATAATGGTCCCTGGTTGATCCTTAATGTTCCTATTATTCTTAAACCTTGGAATTTGAACACTAATTTGTTGAAAGAGGATTTAACTCACATTCCGGTGTGGGTTAAATTTCATGATGTTCCTTTAGCGATGTTTTCTGATGACGGGCTTAGTTTGCTTGCTACTTTGATTGGGACTCCCAAGAGATTGGATTCCTTTACTAGTCAAATGTGCAAAGAATCTTGGGGTAGGAGTAGTTTTGCTAGATGTATGATTGAAGTGAAGTCGGATGAGGTACTTAAGGATAGTCTTACTGTTGAGATTCCTTTACTTGACGGTTCAGGTTCGACAATTGAGAAGATCCGTGTGGAATATGAGTGGAAACCGCCTCGCTATGATAAATGCAAGGTGTTCGGACATGTTTTGGTGGATTGTCCGAAGGGTGTGCTACCGACTGCTCAACCTTCTAAGAATGTTAATGATGGTTTTCAGACTGTTAACAATAAGAAGAAGGGTAAGCAAGCTGGTTCGAATCCGGGTCGCGGAGGTTTTACCAAACCTGTGGTGGGTAAGCATTTTGAATATCTGCCCAAAAAGACTCCTCCCGAACCAAAGAAAGCTAAGGTCAGTATGAAGAAGGCTTCTGATGTAGCTAGTACGAGTGGAATCAAGATCACTACTTCTAATCAGTTTGATGCTCTTAATATGGATAATACAGATGGTTTTGATATTCCTATGGTTGTTACTAACAAGGAAGTGGATGCTGGCAGTACAATGGAAGTTGATAATGATGAGTCGGTTACGACTGGTACTACATCACAAGTCCCTCTTGTGAGTGTTATGCAAGAACCGCTTGTGAGTGATTCAATGGAAACAATGGAAGTTGGTTCTACTCCTATTGTTGAGAAAATTAGTAAGCTTGAAAAGCTACTGATTGATGGGAAAGCTACTCTTGTGGATGATGCTGGTCATCCTATTCCGTCTACCTCTATCACTAAGAGGGCTAACCCATTTTCTAAGGTGGGTGAGGTTGTGGTTTCTGATAGTGAGGAGGATGAGGTTCTTAACACGTTCGACGAATCAGCAAATCTTTTTGGTGGTGGTCTTGAGCGTGAAGATGAGTATGACTATGATGATTATTCGAAGCAAATTCATGATCTTCCAGGGGAATTGGATGCTCTTAATGCCATTTATGGTTTTAATCTCCAAGGTCGTAGGAAGTAGTTTATCTTTTATTATAGTCTCTACTATCATGTGAGTAATGGTTTGTTTTCTTGTTTTGAAAATAGGAAGTATCTTGTTATGTAAGCTTTTCGCCTATGTAACGGGCTGAGATATGGGATTCACCCATATCCGTTGTACTTAAACGTTTTTTGGAGTAATATATTTACCGGGTCGATGACCTTTTACCCAAAAAAAAAAAAAAAAAAAAAAAAAAAAAAAAAAATTATATATTCAATGCTTACTGACATTGGACTTAACACTACCCGTCCTAAACAACGCTTTCCATGTGTCCAACTAATTAATACTCATAGTAAAGGTTCAACTAGCATTGAAGCCGTAACATGGATGAATTGCGATTCTTTACTAGGAATTTCATAAAGCACCTTACGAGCAATAAAGTTAATGGTGATTAATAACCAACAAATGACAATCCGCAAAACCTAAACTTTCTGAACTCACATTAGCAATCAAACTCAACAAAAAAAAAAAATCAAATCAATAGATGTTGTAAATAATATCTTCAACGAATTTATTGCTAATGAGCAACATCATATCTTCAAAACTTGAATTTGATTGAAACAAATGGTTTAAAGAACTCAGTTACATTTCTGGGCTTCTGTATTGTGTTACATTTACATTTTCTTTTTTTCTTACGACCATGAAAGTGTTGGCATGCTCCATTTTAGAAGAAAGCACTTCTTTTAGACTTTTTTGGCACCACTTATGATTAGTGGTTTTGGAAATTTATTTTAGAAAACATTTAAAGTTTTATGCTCCAATTAGAAGAAAGCACTCATATGCCATATTGTCGATAAGGAAAAGAACATGCCCGTATTCTTCACGGTTTAAAATTTTATGCTCCAATTAGAAGAAAGCACTTTGGAAGGAAAATATGACACCACCTAAAATTTAATTTCTGAGAAATGGAAATTGATTTATGAAAAAAGGGTAGCTCAAGTATAAATAGAGACATACAAACCTTCACTTTATAGAAAGAAAAAAAAAAAAAAAAAAAAAACATGCAAAAACAACCAATGGCTTCTTCAAACTTCTTACTTTTATCTCTAGCTCTACCACTCGTTGCTCTCTCATTTGTACCAAACTTTACTTCTGCTTCTTTGGAGGAAGCAAATGCTCTTCTAAAATGGAAAGCAAGCCTTGAAATCCCAAACAACTCCCAAATTGTATCTTCTTGGACACCCCTTCCAACGAATACTAGTGCACCCGCTCCGTGCCCTTCTTGGTTTGGAATTGCTTGCAACGCTGATGGGGACATTAACATGTTGAACCTCTCGACGTCTGGGTTAAAAGGTACGCTTCACCGGTTCCCATTCTCTATTCTAGGCAATCTTACCCATTTTGAGCTTAGTGTAAACAGCTTCTTTGGTCCCATCCCACCAGAAATCGGACTCCTGTCCAAACTTGACTATCTTGATTTATCAGTCAATCAATTTTCTGGTGTAATTCCACCTACCATTGGTAAACTAAGCCAGTTAACAATCTTGCAACTTTTCGGAAACAATTTAACTGGTCCAATCCCACAAGGAATAGGGAGTATTGTCGCACTTGAGTGGCTATGCCTCTATTCCAACAATATTTCTGGCTCAATTCCTTCATCATTGGGTGATTTGACTTCTTTGAAATTCCTTTATTTGTTCAAAAACCAACTGTCTGGACCCATTCCAATTGAATTAGGCAATTTGAAGTCTCTCACTGAATTATATTTGAGCGAAAATCAACTCTCTGGACCCATTCCTATTGAATTAGGGAATGTGAAGTCTCTCACTGAATTAGATTTGAGCGAAAATCAACTCTCTGGTTCAATCCCTTCATTGTTGGGTGATTTGAAGTCTATGAATATCCTTTATTTGTACGCAAATCAACTCTCTGGACCCATTCCAATTGAATTAGGGAATTTGAAGTCTCTAACTGAATTGGCCTTTAGCAATAATCAACTCAATGGTTCAATTCCTTCATCGTTGGGTGATTTGAAGTCTTTGAAAGACCATTATTTGTGGAGAAATCAACTCTTTGGACCCATTCCAACTGAATTAGGGAATTTGAAGTCTCTCACTAAATTATATTTGAGAGAAAATCAAATCTCAGGACCGATTCCTATTGAATTAGGGAATATGAAGTCACTCACTGTATTAGATTTGTGCATAAATCAACTCTCTGGTTCAATCCCTTCATCCTTAGGTGATTTGAGGTCTATGAATATCCTTTATTTGTACACAAATCAACTCTCTGGACCCATTCCAAATGAATTAGGGAATATGAAGTCTCTCACTCAATTATATCTGAACAATAATCAACTCAATGGTTCAATTCCTTCATCGTTGGGTGATTTGAAGTATTTGACTTTCATTCATCTGTTCTCAAACCAACTCTCTGGACCCATTCCAATAGAATTAGGGAATATGAAGTCTCTAAATCATTTACAATTGGGCAATAATCAACACAGTGGTTCAATCCCTTCATCATTGGGTGATTTGAAGTCTTTGAAAACCCTTCATCTGTACTATAATAAACTCAATGGTTCAATTCCTTCATCGTTGGGTGATTTGAAGTCTTTGAGTATCATTTATCTGCACGCAAATCAACTCTCCGGACGCATTCCAGTAGAATTAGGGAATTTGAAGTCTCTAAATAAATTATTTTTGAGCCAAAATCAACTCAATGGTTCAATTCCTTCATCGTTGGGTGATTTGGAATCTTTAGATCTCCTTTATCAGCACAGAAATAAACTCTCTGGACCCATTCCAATTGAATTAGGGAATATGAAGTCTCTCACCGAATTATATTTGAGCGAAAATCAACTCAATGGTTCAATTCCTTCATCGTTAAAAAACCTGAGAAGCCTTCAGATTCTAGCTATCAGTGAAAACAAGTTATCCGGTCCTATACCACAAGGAATCAGAAATCCACAATTGTTGAAGCTACTGCTGAACACAAATCAGTTGTCTGGGCAATTTCCAAAGGAGTTTGGGGAGATGAAAAGTTTGTTAATTTTAAACTTGAATGATAACAACCATTCAGGTGTTATACCTCAAGAGCTTGGATCACTGCATCGCCTCCTTACTCTTGACCTATCCAAAAATAGGTTAAACGGATCATTACCAAGATATATTGGTGAATTAACTCAACTAAGTGTTCTTGATTTATCTTGGAATTCACTCACAAAAGAGATACCATCGGAAATTGGAAGTTTAGTAAGTCTGGAAAGGATGAATCTTTCTCACAATAAGCTATTTGGTTCAATTCCTAATGGTTTCAGTAACTTGCCAAGAGGGATTCATATAGACCTGTCTTACAATGAGCTCACAGGTCCAGTGCCCCCTTATGCTGTGTTTTCAAATGTGTCTGGAGAAGCATTACAAGGAAATCGTCATCTGTGTGGAAATGTTACTGGTTTGAAACATTGTGAAAGTCAAACTAATCATTTTCATCATAAGGTCATCCTTGTAACTACGGTCCCAATTTTTGTGGCTCTTTTACTTGGTTTATTCATATGTGGCCTCATTGCTTATTGACGTAGAAAGAGAACTTCTCCACAGATACCATCAGGCGAAGAAGGTGGCAAAATTTTCTCAATAACAAGTTTCAATGGACAGGCGATGTATGATGAAATCATCAAGGCAACAAATGATTTTGATGATGCATATTGTATTGGGATGGGAGGATACGGTTTTGTGTATGAAGCTGAGTTACAACCCAACAATTTAGTAGCTGTCAAGAAACTTCATTCATCATCTGAGAATGCCGATCAAGGCTTCTTAAATGAGGTACGAGCATTAACAAACATAAGGCACAAAAACATTTAAACTCTATGGATATTGCTTCCATGCTCGTCACTCATTTTTGATTTACGAATATCTTGAGAAGGGAAGTCTAAAATCGCTCTTAAGTAGAGATGTCACAGCAAAGGAACTGGATTGGCTGAAAAGGGTAAGAAATGTTAGGGCTGTAGCGAATGGTTTGGCTTATATGCGCCATGATTGCACACCACCTATAATTCATAGAGACATTTCTACAGCTAATATCCTTCTCGATTCTGATTATGAGGCACGTATCTCGGATTTTGGAACAGCAAAGCTTCTAAAGTTGGATTCATCCAATTGGTCTGCGGTTGTAGGCACCTGTGGCTATGTTGCGCCAGGTAACTCCAATATTTTAATGCTATATATGCATGTACTTATTCTCAAATTTTAGATTGATCTATGTTACATTTAATCATGATCTGATATAACAATTTTTTTTATGGTATTCTCTTGTTTCCTTCCATGTAGAACTTGCTTATACGATGGTGGCGACAGAGATGTGTATAGTTTTGGAGTTGTTGCACTAGAAGTGATTATAAGAAAGCATCCTGGAGAACTAATATCATGTCTACGAACGTTGTCTACTGATGATCTATTGCTAGCGAATGTAGGAGATAGACGGATTTAAAGCCCAAGCCCAAACACTCTCCCCGCTGGCGATTTTGGAGAATCCTCTATCCCTAAATCGTTTTTCTGTTCCCTTCTAATCGTACCCCATAATTTTCCAACACAAAGTCTGTTAATTTATCTATCTTAATCCTTCTTGTGTTTTGGGATCGATCATTGGGTTTTTTAGGGTTTCTTATTATCGCTAGAGTTAGGGTTTTCTTTAGTCGGTTTAATTCATATATAATTCCATCTCTATTTACAATCTTTGAACCGATTATTGATCATGTAATACTTTTGTACGAATTCTTTCGTTTTTGTTGCCTGGTAGTGTTCGTCTTGTTTTATTTGGTTACGATCTGATTATTTGGGTTTGCTGGTGATGTCGAAGGAGGGAGAGGTGAACAATCCTAGTACAAGACCTGTTCCTAAGGTGAGTGTCGAGGAGTTAAGTGATAGGTTCCGAAGATTGAAGGGGATTAATCCTGGTGTCAATACGCCAATGCAAGCTGTTTACCCTTCTCCTTATAAGGAGGGTACTTATGGAATTGAAAGGGTTAAACCAAGTGGTAGAGATGTTGGTGGGGACATGATTGCTGTACCAAGTTTATCAATTCTTCATGATGATGTTAATCCTCACGATCAGAATACTAAGGTGGTTAATCAGGTTAGTTCGACCCATACAACCCTTAGTGCTTCTGACCCAAGCAACTCTAATAGTGTTGGGGTGTCGAACAAGAGTGTTACTAGTTGTGGTGATGGAGAGAGTACGGGACTGAAAAAAGATGGAAACTTGGGTGGATCGGTTGCTTCCCAAGGTGATGCTGTGACGAGTTCGCTTAATGAAAAGATCCGCGACATGGAACGGAAAATTGTAGAAGGTAAGCTTGTAACAATTCGCAATTTCAGGTTAATTACCATTCCCGGAAAATTTCACTATTCACTTTTACTATTCATTTTTCCCGAAACTTTCCCGAAAGTTGATTTTTATTTGATATTCTCGAGTGATAAATCATTTCCATGACAAATTAAATGTTTGACATTCATCAGATCATTTTCGTGAAAGTTATTAAGGAATTACACGTTTTAGGGTAAAACGTCATTCAGAAATTCTACGTACAACGAAACTCGACCGCGTTAAGTGACCCCGCATCAGAAAAATGTTTGACACACTCATGATTTATTTGAGAATTAATCGTGACTGAGAAAAACATGACCAAAAACTTCCCAGCAGGTCACCCATGTCGGTACTAATCTCACATGAGCACGCTTAACCGAATGAGCGATTAACCGTTAGACCACAAAACGAGTTTCTAAGACATTTTGAGTTTTCAAAATTATTAGAAAAAGTCAACATCATTTTCCCTCCTCCATTGACCAAAAATCATCCCTTGATGTTATAAGTCATTTCGTGATTTTTAGGCTTACGGTTTGATGTCTAAAAGACATTTAATACCAACCGACACTAGACTGAGCCCAGTCTAGACATTATAAGTCATTTTAAATCATTTTTATCACATTAGAAAAGTAACATTTTACTTTTCTCAATTTTACGCAATATTCGTACGATTTACGTATTACGCGTTTTAGACCCGTGTTTCCAGTTTTTAGCAGGGTTTACCACCCAAATGGAACCTACCACTCATTTTATATTTTATTATGGAACTTATTGACATGTTTATCAATACTTTCAAGTTCCATAATTTTACGACACCCGGTTTTACGTTTTGAGGCTTAATCATTTACGATTGGCATTTCCCGGAGTCAAAACTAACCAAGTATCTTGGATAATACCAAGAAAAGTCCACACCCTTGCTCTCCAAGGTTGGCAAACCGCCATAGGGGGGGGGGATTCACACTAGGTGGAAAGATCTCATGCATTGTACTCTTGGATGCTTACATGTGTTGAACTTGGCCTCCAAGGGTTGACAAGTCAACACAAGTAACCTCCTTAAGTCACTATATAAGCCCCCCCATCCCCCCTTTATGCCGTGCATCCCCAAACCCCATAACCATTCCATCCTTTGCTCATTTCCTTCTAGTTTCAAGCATGATTCAAGTGTTTCTTCAAGGTTGAAACTCTAGTTAGGTTATCATTCATCAAACACTTCCATAACCTCATATACTTGGTGATTTCTCTTGAGTTTAAATCCACTCAATTCACCTCAACTTTCATTACATCTCTTTCAAGAATACCAAGGGTAGAAAGATTGCATGAAGTGAAAAAGGGTTGAAGCAAGTCTATCAAAGTCCTATCCTTACATGTTAACTTCCTTTCATCTTTGAAAGCCAAAAGTTGTGAGCCAAACCCTAACTTGATTCTTGTTAAATAATCATGTTCATGTTATTTACATATTATTCTTGCTATATTATGTCTTGAAGTTATGTCCATGATGTATAAAAATGACCAAAACAAGTTATTGTTATTGATTGTTACAACAAGTTACTAAAACAAGTAAACTAGTGACTTTCTTGGTAAGACCTGATCAAAATGGTAAAAATATGATGTTGGATCATTACAAATTACAGTAGAGGACTTAACAAGGAAACCATAGCAATTTGAACCACCCAAAACGAGTATACGAGTCAAAAGTTATGGCGATTTGAAATTACCAAAGATTTCCGGCAAAACTGCCAAATAGCTTCCTGATCAAATTTGGGTTTTGAAAGTCCTACTTCTGGTCCGATTCATCAAAAAGTTAAAACACGAAAGTTGTCCGGAACGACGTTTTCGTTCAGGTACAAAGAAGCTCGAGACCTAAAAATGCTTTCCGAGTGATAAAATTCTTCAAATTCTAAACAGCCCATTTTTAGGCAAAAGTCACTAGATTATAGTTATACTATGAAAGGAACAAGAGGTCTTATGACCTATAATCAAGACCACCACCATGGCTAGAGCCGAGGTTGAGTCTCATGACCTTGAAACAAGGACCAAAGGTCATGGCTAGGCCATGACGAAATGACCATACCAACTTACATAGGCGTAAACATGAAACAAAGAATTGACGAGAACTTGAACAAGCAATTTGGATCTACTTCACCTAAAAGGAAACCATGAGATATTACCAAGAGAAAATGGTCATTCAAGACTTATGAAACTACCCCTAATAACAATCTTCATGTACTAATAAACTTTCCTAAGTTTATTCAAATATCGGACATGTAACTTTTCGGATCAAAACTTATATCTATATCTTTCATCAACTACTACAATAGTAGGGAGCCTCATGTGAGGAGTTCATTATGTAAGCCGTCGAGTTGAGTTGTGGATTTACGAATTAAAGTGTCCTGGCTCCTCGAACGCTTACTAACATGACTTCTGAATTATGTCGGCCCGAACGGTAGTAAACGATATACAAAACATACATGTTTCATGAATCTTTCTTTCAAAGACTTATACTATACATCATACCACATCATGGACTAAGTGCAAGACATATATTGGCATGTTTATGTTTCCTTAGACATTATACCAATCCTAAGTCGAAACATTCTATTATAGGTTGCTCGTAGAAACCTTCACGATTCAACCGTTACATTCATTACTTGCTATCTTACTTAAGGTGAGTTCATAGCCCCATTTTCCATTACTTAATTGTTTTACAAACCCTTGGGGGGAATACGTGCTATTATTTTTCTACTCGAACACAATGCTTTCTACTGTATGTTATTCGACTATGTTTTATTATCACTAAGTAACATCCTTGCCAAACCAAGATCCCTTAGTATGAACCATTTAATCACTTGCGAGGGTTACTTGCAAGTGAGCGCGAATATTGTGAATAGGCCTATTGGAATTGACGAATCCCATTTGTTTTGATTAGTTCAAACAAATGCATTAATATTTGAGACATTAGGTATGACGGCAAAGTACCTACCGGGATAAATCTGCCGATCGATATTGGTACACGTTAACGTTTTGGTTTCATAAGCTTAGTGTATAATACATTTTATGGGCGTATAATAACGTAGCCTACCTGTTTTGTTTTCCAAACATTGGTGTGAGTCTACAGCTCACACTACGATTATGGTGTTCAAACGATTTACCTACAAACACTACGATTATGGTGTTCAAACGATTTACCTACAAACACTACGATTATGGTGTTCAAACGATTTACCTACAAACACTACGATTATGGTGTTCAAATGATTTAACTACCAACACATTGTGTTCAAACGATTTAACAAACTCTATGAATATCACTCAACCTTTGTGTTGACCTCTCAAGCATGTATTTCAGGTTCATGACGATCAAGGATGGCACGGAAGGGCACGGATACTCAAGAGGGCTATAAATTTTATTATCATTCAAAAACACATTTATTATACATTGTAAACATGGAACCAATTGGGACCTCATTTTGTAATCTCTGATATTTATATATATTGAATGATACATCTTTTAAAACGACTCAATTGGAGTTCGTTTTCTATCATTGTGACTATTGTGCCGTCGAGTAACACCCAGTTCGAATTCCGCTGCATCCATGAATTGGGGGTGTTACAGATTGGTACCAGAGCCATGGTTATAGAGAAACGGGTCTAATTGAGACCTAAACTATAACTACAACTACAAGCAAAACCATTTTTATAGCCTTCCGCTCTCTGTGTCTTCCATCCTCCAGACGATTATGGACTTAGTAAGCATGTTATGCTACACAAACATATAAGTATATTGATATATACACACTAAGCATTTTATGCTACATGAACACATATAAGTATATTGATATATACACACTAAGCATTTTATGCTACATGAACACATATAAGTATATTGATATATACACACTAGGCATTTTATGCTACATGAACACATATTAGTATATTGATATATACACACTAAGCATTTTATGCTACATGAACACATATTAGTATATTGATATATACACACTAAGCATTTTATGCTACATGAACACATATAAGTATATTGATATATACACACTAGGCATTTTATGCTACATGAACACATATAAGTATATTGATATATACACACTAGGCATTTTATGCTACATGAACATATTAGTATATTGATATATAAACTCGGTTTATTTTCAATCATTTATCTAAACAATGAACTAAACATATCTGTGTATGCCTATTCTAAGGCATTTCGACATAGCCACACTCTCCCAATCATGTTCCTACTCCAACATTCATTTTCCAAGACATTGTGAGATACAATGGTCTCATTCATTTTTCTAAGACATTGTGAGATACAATGGTCTCATTCATTTTCCAAGACATTGTGAGATACAATGGTCTCATTCATTTTTCTAAGACATTGTGAGATACAATGGTCTCATTCATTTTTCAAGACATTGTGAGATACAATGGTCTCATTCATTTTTCCAAGACATTGTGAGATACAATGGTCTCATTCATTTTTCAAGACATTGTGAGATACAATGGTCTCATTCATTTTTCAAGACATTGCGAGATACAATGGCCTCATTCATTTTCCAAGACATTGTGAGATACAATGGTCTCATTCATTTTTCAAGACATTGTGAGATACAATGGCCTCATTCATTTTCCAAGACATTGTGAGATACAATGGTCTCATTCATTTTCCAAGACATTGTATGATACAATGGTCTTAATCATTTCTCAAATGTTTTGAGTCACCTAATGGTTTAACCTACTTCCCAGACATTGTGAATTGCACAATGGTCTAACCTACTTCCGAGACATTGTGATTTGTGCAATGGTCTCTGGAATTATTTCACGACCTCATCAATATCATTTCTTATGATATCAAAAACCCATCACAATCTAACGATTTCCAAACAAGAAATATGAGATTTCTAAAGGACAAATTAATCCATCATCGACAAAAGCTGAACTTTCTCTACATTCATCAAAGTTTTCTGATGAAACCTTCATTATTAAAAGTTCGTGATCCTGGCAAAGTATGTTCTATTTTAGAACTACTTAAAACTTCCTTTCCATACGTATCTACCCTTACTACCTTCTATGCAATGGAATATGAAAACATGCGTTACAAGTCTTGTATGGACGGGACTTGCAACTTAAGGGTTGACATCGCCTTTGTTTAGTGAACAGTTTCCCAAAACCAACGGACATATCACAAGTATACCTAATTTAGGTATTTGAAAATTTTATCGAACCTTGGCTAAATATAGACTAGTCACCTATATTTAACCTAGGGACAGTGGAATATAGTCTGACTAACTATATTCGACTTAACATTTTCAAATACTGAGAGTAGTTGTACTAGGGTTATGTTTAGATTGATTTCCTACATGAACTCGATAAACCACCAGAATACATTAAAACAATCTAGAGACACGATAATGTCTTACCACTCAGCGAAATCTTAACACCTTATTTGTGTTACCTAATTTCATTCTTGAAAATTTTCATTTATGTGATAATCCGAACTACTATCTTGGGATAGTTATCAATTATTCTCTTCATCCTGTAGAAGTACTATCCTGTTTAGGTCCTAAGGATACCATTCCATCATAAACTTTTAAAAATCTCTTAAGATTTTTAAAGCAAACTCAACATCTATACCTAAGAGTATTAATGTTAAGCATACACTACACACTTTTGTTCATCAACATATCATAACATTATCTTCACAACCGTTGAAACCATAAGCTCATTAACAGATTTTGATGCACTTTTAAAGCTCAAATCATCCTTAGTTACACCACAAGTACCCTCATCAGCTTTACAAGTTTGAATATTCATCTTGTACTTTTGGAACACCAATATCATCTCATAATACACTACCTTGTAACTCACCGGCTAAGTATGAATGTTGTGTTGGGAATTCTTAAGTAGGATGATTTGTAATTATTTGAATGGATTGGGATGCCTTTTCATTTAAAGAAATTGTAAATCACCGAACCATAAGTTTATATTCCTCTATTTACATTGTTTGGGATGCCTCTCTATGTAAATAAAGAATTATAAACAAGTGGGCTTAATTGTATCCGAAATAACATAAGTATGAAGTCAACCTACATTACATTGCTCGGGTATGGCTTGATACCTACATTACATTGCTCGGGTATGGCATGATACCTACATTACATTGCTCGGGTATGGCATGATACCTACATTATATTCGCCACAAGAAATCCTATCTTTTCACCGACATCGCTTCAAACCATGACATAAACACTAGGTACAACAACCGATTACCTACTAGACTATGATTGCGACTACTATCCCAATTTCCATTGATATTCCACTACTATATCAATTTCCATTTATTGGATTCCTATGTAAATTGCTATTGTTGTTCAACTGTTATATCAATTGCTATTGATACTTGACAACTATATCAATTTCCATTTTGATATTTAACTATATCAATTTCAGTACAACTACTATACCAATTTCTATTGATAATCGACTGCTATATCAATTTTCTTTGATATTCGACTATTATAGGGATCTCTACTGATATTCAACCATGTTATCAATCTCTATTGATACACCATACACTGAAACGACAAATCAAACTACATCACTAGTAATCCCAGACTTTAGTCCTCATAAGTAACCATACCTTTTCATCGACACCACTCCAACATATGACACACAAAGAACTTCGGGACGAAGTTCCCCGTAAGGGGTAGAGACTGTAACAATTCGCAATTTCAGGTTAATTACCATTCCCGGAAAATTTCACTATTCACTTTTACTATTCATTTTTCCCGAAACTTTCCCGAAAGTTGATTTTTATTTGATATTCTCGAGTGATAAATCATTTCCATGACAAATTAAATGTTTGACATTCATCAGATCATTTTCGTGAAAGTTATTAAGGAATTACACGTTTTAGGGTAAAACGTCATTCAGAAATTCTACGTACAACGAAACTCGACCGCGTTAAGTGACCCCGCATCAGAAAAATGTTTGACACACTCATGATTTATTTGAGAATTAATCGTGACTGAGAAAAACATGACCAAAAACTTCCCAGCAGGTCACCCATGTCGGTACTAATCTCACATGAGCACGCTTAACCGAATGAGCGATTAACCGTTAGACCACAAAACGAGTTTCTAAGACATTTTGAGTTTTCAAAATTATTAGAAAAAGTCAACATCATTTTCCCTCCTCCATTGACCAAAAATCATCCCTTGATGTTATAAGTCATTTCGTGATTTTTAGGCTTACGGTTTGATGTCTAAAAGACATTTAATACCAACCGACACTAGACTGAGCCCAGTCTAGACATTATAAGTCATTTTAAATCATTTTTATCACATTAGAAAAGTAACATTTTACTTTTCTCAATTTTACGCAATATTCGTACGATTTACGTATTACGCGTTTTAGACCCGTGTTTCCAGTTTTTAGCAGGGTTTACCACCCAAATGGAACCTACCACTCATTTTATATTTTATTATGGAACTTATTGACATGTTTATCAATACTTTCAAGTTCCATAATTTTACGACACCCGGTTTTACGTTTTGAGGCTTAATCATTTACGATTGGCATTTCCCGGAGTCAAAACTAACCAAGTATCTTGGATAATACCAAGAAAAGTCCACACCCTTGCTCTCCAAGGTTGGCAAACCGCCATAGGGGGGGGGGGGATTCACACTAGGTGGAAAGATCTCATGCATTGTACTCTTGGATGCTTACATGTGTTGAACTTGGCCTCCAAGGGTTGACAAGTCAACACAAGTAACCTCCTTAAGTCACTATATAAGCCCCCCCATCCCCCCTTTATGCCGTGCATCCCCAAACCCCATAACCATTCCATCCTTTGCTCATTTCCTTCTAGTTTCAAGCATGATTCAAGTGTTTCTTCAAGGTTGAAACTCTAGTTAGGTTATCATTCATCAAACACTTCCATAACCTCATATACTTGGTGATTTCTCTTGAGTTTAAATCCACTCAATTCACCTCAACTTTCATTACATCTCTTTCAAGAATACCAAGGGTAGAAAGATTGCATGAAGTGAAAAAGGGTTGAAGCAAGTCTATCAAAGTCCTATCCTTACATGTTAACTTCCTTTCATCTTTGAAAGCCAAAAGTTGTGAGCCAAACCCTAACTTGATTCTTGTTAAATAATCATGTTCATGTTATTTACATATTATTCTTGCTATATTATGTCTTGAAGTTATGTCCATGATGTATAAAAATGACCAAAACAAGTTATTGTTATTGATTGTTACAACAAGTTACTAAAACAAGTAAACTAGTGACTTTCTTGGTAAGACCTGATCAAAATGGTAAAAATATGATGTTGGATCATTACAAATTACAGTAGAGGACTTAACAAGGAAACCATAGCAATTTGAACCACCCAAAACGAGTATACGAGTCAAAAGTTATGGCGATTTGAAATTACCAAAGATTTCCGGCAAAACTGCCAAATAGCTTCCTGATCAAATTTGGGTTTTGAAAGTCCTACTTTTGGTCCGATTCATCAAAAAGTTAAAACACGAAAGTTGTCCGGAACGACGTTTTCATTCAGGAACAAAGAAGCTCGAGACCTAAAAATGCTTTCCGAGTGATAAAATTCTTCAAATTCTAAACAGCCCATTTTTAGGCAAAAGTCACTAGATTATAGTTATACTATGAAAGGAACAAGAGGTCTTATGACCTATAATCAAGACCACCACCATGGCTAGAGCCGAGGTTGAGTCTCATGACCTTGAAACAAGGACCAAAGGTCATGGCTAGGCCATGACGAAATGACCATACCAACTTACATAGGCGTAAACATGAAACAAAGAATTGACGAGAACTTGAACAAGCAATTTGGATCTACTTCACCTAAAAGGAAACCATGAGATATTACCAAGAGAAAATGGTCATTCAAGACTTATGAAACTACCCCTAATAACAATCTTCATGTACTAATAAACTTTCCTAAGTTTATTCAAATATCGGACATGTAACTTTTCGGATCAAAACTTATATCTATATCTTTCATCAACTACTACAATAGTAGGGAGCCTCATGTGAGGAGTTCATTATGTAAGCCGTCGAGTTGAGTTGTGGATTTACGAATTAAAGTGTCCTGGCTCCTCGAACGCTTACTAACATGACTTCTGAATTATGTCGGCCCGAACGGTAGTAAACGATATACAAAACATACATGTTTCATGAATCTTTCTTTCAAAGACTTATACTATACATCATACCACATCATGGACTAAGTGCAAGACATATATTGGCATGTTTATGTTTCCTTAGACATTATACCAATCCTAAGTCGAAACATTCTATTATAGGTTGCTCGTAGAAACCTTCACGATTCAACCGTTACATTCATTACTTGCTATCTTACTTAAGGTGAGTTCATAGCCCCATTTTCCATTACTTAATTGTTTTACAAACCCTTGGGGGGAATACGTGCTATTATTTTTCTACTCGAACACAATGCTTTCTACTGTATGTTATTCGACTATGTTTTATTATCACTAAGTAACATCCTTGCCAAACCAAGATCCCTTAGTATGAACCATTTAATCACTTGCGAGGGTTACTTGCAAGTGAGCGCGAATATTGTGAATAGGCCTATTGGGATTGACGAATCCCATTTGTTTTGATTAGTTCAAACAAATGCATTAATATTTGAGACATTAGGTATGACGGCAAAGTACCTACCGGGATAAATCTGCCGATCGATATTGGTACACGTTAACGTTTTGGTTTCATAAGCTTAGTGTATAATACATTTTATGGGCGTATAATAACGTAGCCTACCTGTTTTGTTTTCCAAACATTGGTGTGAGTCTACAGCTCACACTACGATTATGGTGTTCAAACGATTTACCTACAAACACTACGATTATGGTGTTCAAATGATTTACCTACAAACACTACGATTATGGTGTTCAAACGATTTACCTACAAACACTACGATTATGGTGTTCAAATGATTTAACTACCAACACATTGTGTTCAAACGATTTAACAAACTCTATGAATATCACTCAACCTTTGTGTTGACCTCTCAAGCATGTATTTCAGGTTCATGACGATCAAGGATGGCACGGAAGGGCACGGATACTCAAGAGGGCTATAAATTTTATTATCATTCAAAAACACATTTATTATACATTGTAAACATGGAACCAATTGGGACCTCATTTTGTAATCTCTGATATTTATATATATTGAATGATACATCTTTTAAAACGACTCAATTGGAGTTCGTTTTCTATCATTGTGACTATTGTGCCGTCGAGTAACACCCAGTTCGAATTCCGCTGCATCCATGAATTGGGGGTGTTACAAAGCTTGTGTTCGTGGATGATGATGGGGTTCCATTACCTCTGAATGATGGGATTCCTGTCATTAGTATTGCTGCTAATGTTGATGTTAATGTTAATGATACGGTGAATGAACCTCAAGTGGCGAAGAAGTCTACTAAAGAACCTGTGGTTGCTCCTAATGTTGAACAATTATTGTTAAGTGCGCGTAAGAATTTTGATGCTACTATGAATCAAGTTCAACATGAGATTGCTGCTAATAAGGGTACTAATATCCTAACACTTTAGATGGTGTGGATCAGCCTTCTAAGACGAGTGGTACGGGAGTGAAGTAGGTCTCTTATGCGGGTGCTACTTCTATCGATCCTAAGAAATATGTGTCTAATTTTCGTAGGTTGGAATGCAGCAACAAGAAGACTGAAGTTGATCTTTGTGTCCCGATTAAAGTAGTGGAAGAGGTGAATCTCAGATTTGAGAACACTCTTTATGGGTATTTCCTTGGTCAACGCCTTGCTTTTCCTGTTGTCGATTACTATGTACGCAATGCGTGGGCTAAGTATGGTATACAAAAGGTGATGATGAATGCAAAAGGGTTCTTTTTCTTTAAATTCAATTCGAGTAAAGGTGTTGATGATGTTCTTGAAAATGGTCCTTGGTTGATTAGAAATATTCCAATTATTCTCAAACCATGGACTTTTAACACTAACCTACTTAAAGAGGATTTGACTAACATCCCGGTATGGGTTAAATTCCATGATGTACCTCTTGCTATGTTTTCTGATGATGGTCTCAGTCTTCTTGCCACATTGATTGGTACGCCCAAAAGGTTAGACGCTTATACTAGCCAAATGTTCAAGGAATCATGGGGTCGTAGTAGTTTTGCTAGATGCATGATTGAAGTGAAGTCGGATGAGGTGCTTAGGGATAGCCTCACTGTTGAGATACCTTTACTTGACGGTTCGGGGTCTACTATTGAGAATATTCGGGTTGAATACGAGTGGAAACCACCGCATTGTGATAAGTGTAAGATTTTTGGTCATACTCTTATTGATTGTCCTAAAGTTTTGTTACCTCCTACCCAGCCTACTATTACTATTAATGATGGTTTCAAGACTGTCAATAATAAGAAGAAAGGGAAACAAGGTGGTTCTACTATTCCGGGTCAAGGAGGGGTTCCTAAACCTGTTGTGGGTAAGAAGTTTCAGTATCGACCCAAAAAGACTCCTCCTGAACCTAAGAAAGTGGATGAAAATAAGATGAATGTTTCTGATGTGGCTAGTTCGAGTGGTACAAAGATCTCTACATCTAACCGATTTGATGCTCTTAATATGGAAGATACGAATGCTTTACGCATTCCTACGAATGACACCAACATGGAGGGGGATTCTGGTCGTACAATGGAAGTTAATGAAGAAGAGTCTACTAAGACAGGTAATGCTTCACAAGTACCCCTTGTGAGCGATTTGAAAGAGAATGAGTCAGTCATGGCTTCTAAAACTAGTGATTCTTGTACACTGCCGGCCTCTTCTGCTAAGAGAGTTAACCCTTTCTCTAAGGTGGGAGAGATTGAGGTTTCTGATTCTGAAGATGAGTTGGTTTCTAACACATTTGATGAGTCTCCTAATCTATTCGGTGGTGGCCAAGAGTTTGAAGATGATTATGATGACTATGACTATGATGACTATGCAAAACAGGTTTATGATCTTCCAGGGAATTTGGATACTTTTAATGCCATGTATGGCACCAAGCTTCAAAGTCTTAGGAAGTAATTTTATTTTATTTTGTCTTATGTTATCATTTGAGTAGTGGTTGTTTTCTTGTTTAGAAAATAGGAAGTATCTTGTTATGTAAGCTGTTTGCCTATGTAACGGGCTGAGATATGGGACTTCACCCATATCCTTTGTACTTAAACGTTTTGGTTATTATATTTACCAGGGTGCAGGATTACTCCCATTTACCCCAAAAAAGGAGATAGACGGATTCCGCCACCATATTCTCTAGTTGAGAAACTAACTCATTCAATTTTGAAGGTCGCATGGGCATGTTTGAACTACAACCCAAAGGAAAGGCCAACAATGCGCCAAGTCAAAGATTTATTGTCAGTGGATGATCGAGTTTGGAATAAGATGCATGTGTCGGTAACTTAAAGCTTGATCGATTTGTATGATGTCTAGCCATAAGTCATAAAGTTTAAGAAACTTTTTATGTTTTTTTGTTGTCTTGAATTATGTTGTTGATTGTTATTAAACAAGAAAATAATTTATATCAATGGACATTTCTACCTTTCTAGACTAATATAGTTACGTATATTATGGATCTTTTTGGTAATTTCTTTACACTATTCCAGTTTTACAATTAAAAAATTATCAATGAGAAATTTGTGTATCAGTTAGAATTTATTCTTACACATGCGATCATATCAAGAAAGTAAGTAAATAGTGAGTCCAGACAAAAGATATTCAAAGACGTCAAATCACCCAACGATGGAAGTCTGTTAATTTGTCAAAAAAATGGCATACACTAGAGAAGAAAGTTAGCTAAAGAAAATTTGTTTGTCAAAAAAGATGACCTAAGGTATGGAGTAACTAATGTACAGTTATTTTCAGATAGGGAAAAAGGTGAATAAGGTAGCAAGAAGGCTTGTACGAATATCAACAGCAGAGGGAAATGACAGGGAAACTGGAATGCTGACAATAACTTCACACTTCGAGACCTACAATTGGATGATTTAGTTGAAGTTGGCGATCCAAAAAACGCACAAGTCTAGGTGTCTCTAACTATTCATAGGGTATCTAGCTAATTTCTCCTTGTTGTGCTTAGTGAAAACGATAGAGATGGCAACATGGGCACGTCGATTGGGTTTAGTAATGGGTCAAAACGGTTAACTTCTTGGTACGGGTCCGATTGGTTTGCTAGAAACACCTTTGGTCCAAAATTTCATTAAATCTTATTAGAAATAATCAGTGTGACACATACGATAACAAAATACATATTCTTATCAACCAATGTTATTGAATAAATTGTACACTATGTGAAAGCTTCAACCCTTGTTGACCCGTTCCCTTTGGCTAACTTTTTTTATTTTACTCGTTTGACCCATCAGAGATGAAACATATCCCACATTGACTCATTCATACCTAAATGGGTCAGAATTTCCACAAAGATTGCATATAAATCTATATATATATAAAGAATGAGTTCCCCCTATTGAATGTGAGCATTAATGCCACAAGCTAAGAAACTCAAATATGTAGTTTAAGCTAATGAATTTAGTACACGTGGGGCTTATTTTGAAGCTTTTAAGGATAAATAAATAATAAGTTAAACTAAATTGAGTTCCATGGAATCTTAAAGATTATATAAAGACTCAATACTCAAGAAATAAATGTTAAATTTTAATCGTTTATAACCTTCAAATGTGCATGCATGGTAAGATTGTACTTGAAGAAATTGAAGGCATAGGTTTATATACGTTAAGGCATGCAAAGAGGTTGCTAACAAATTACAACTTCCAAGTCATTAAGACGGCTTAATTAGTTAATAAATTGGACTTTTCAAATGGATTTTGAATATTATAAATAACCAACGATTACCATCTTCACCACCACTGTTTTCTTTGAACGATTCTTTCACCACCATCATATAAAAATAGAGTCGAGCCCTTTGAGGAGGTCCGAAATAGGTCATAAACTTAATGATGGTCCTACTACAAACGTCAAGTCAACAAAGGTGAAAACCACGAACATTTCAAAAGAGATCGTAGAAGATGTAAATGAAGATGGAAATGTTGAAACGCAGGATCCACTAGAGGTTAGGAGCAGAAAAAGAAAGAGATTCAATGCTATTCGGTTTAAGGCGTGGTTGAAACCTCATTGAGTAAGAGTTGAATCAGGTACTTAAGTCTCTTTCGTTAAATGTCGAGCTAATATTTTTTCCTTTTACGATTCTACATTGATGTGTTTAAAAAGTGTTGATCTTTGGGACTATTGTAAAACATCTTACCTGTGGAAAACCATTTAAGAAACCCGAGGTAAGTACATAAAAAACAAGTTTGGGCATTATCCAGCCCCGTCTTAAAAAATTTCAAGATCTGTTCAGCAAAGAATGTGTATATCAACTAATCATTTACATGAGAAACGAGTTCATTAGTACGTAGCCGAAATACCTTTACTTTTCAAACAGGCTCTCCACCATACAACAGTCAAGATTATGAAAGCAAGACACAAGCCTGTCATTCCATAACCAATATACGCAACTATATGCTTCTTCTTTTCATTTACTGAGCACGTTATAAAATATGTAGATAGAATCAAAGGAGGTCAAGCCTTTTATATACTTATATATATAGTTCTGTGTGTCCTAAATGATCTTCATACACAATATACGTAATTGGCAAGGAGGAAGTATGTGTCTCCAAAATTAGCAAATGAGAGTCACTTGCTAGAAGACTCACACCAACTGAAATTTGCTAAAATGTAAAAGAAAGTGTACTACCTCTTCACTTCAAAACATTTAAATAAGAAATTTGGTACATCCTACTTAGTTTGACGACTCACTTAATATGTCTGATGACTCACTAGAAATCCTTATATTGTTGAATACTAAGTTTGAATAATTGTCACGACATTTTAGATGGTAAAAGCAATGGTGAAGCAATTGGTCAGTTTGTTCAAAGAGGTTCCACGGATGAGAAGGTTATATTTTAAACATATTCTATTTTTTGTTGTATGCTACAATGATGAGGCGAAAAATGATCCGTTTTTAGGGGGTTATTTAAGCCCGAATCCGACTTTATTTGATCAAATATTGCCCTAAATCGTTCCTTTTGTGATTTTAGGTACTTGGAGAGTGAATTCTGGAAAAGAAGCCATTTTGGACGTTTTTGGAGCATAAAAGTGAAGAAAACGGCAAAGTATCAATTTTCCATGCTGGAAACACTAGGTGACGGCATCAAGAGTTACACCCTGACGGCGTCAGACATCAAGAATAAAATACCGTAGTTGATGACGGCGTCAAAAGTCATCCTGACGGCGTCAAAAGTGCCAAGAATAAAATACCGTGGTTGGTGACGGCGTCACACAGGCCGTCATAAGTAGATCAAGGCCGTCCGAGGAAGTATTTGGCGGTGAGGTGACGGCGTCACATGGTTGTCTTGATGCCGTCAGCCCAGTTTTCCTATATATAGTTTTCTAGTTTTTACATTAAAAAGGAGAGAAGTTTTGGAGAAACCCTAAAGACGAATTTGGTGCAACTTTTACAGGTTTTTCAAGGGTTCCAAACCCTTGATACCTTGTATTGTAATTGAGATAAGTGTTCTTCTAATTCAATCAATATGTCTATGTGTTGGTTGTCTATATCTTGTTCTTGTCTCAATTCAATTATGCTAGGCTAGATCTCCTTTGTGTTTGCTTAGATCTAATGAAACCTAGATATTGATTATGTGTTGATTACTTGTTTATTCTTGTTCTTGGATGAATGATTTATATGTTAGGCTTAAGAAAACTGGCAGATCTCCAAATGGTAACATGCTTGAACGTCTTAAGAAACATGAACCGAGGCGTACTAGGTCTTTATTGGTTGTATTTAATTCATGAGCCACTGTTTACAATCCCTATAGTTGTGCTGGGTCATGGTGTAGGAGGAGATAAGAGCTCATAGAATTGGGGAGTTATGTATGCCACCCAATGAATGGTATTAAGGAATATGATCCGTCATCCATGCAATTATAACAAGTAATTAACGTGTAAAAGATATCTAGGGAGTAAGGAAATCTAAGTAAATACATTTTCTCCAATTACTGCTCACAACCTTAGTATAAATTAGTTTATTTTCATTTTTTCTATTTTATTTTGATTGCATCTTAGTTTTGGGTTAGTTGAATAGCAACTAATTCCGCCCACTCTTTCAAAACCCGAGATTTTACTTGCTTTCTAAAAAAACATAAAAATACAAAAATAATCATCCCTCACCTTTAGAACTAGTAAATTAGGCTTTCTAATCCTAGCGACACTATTCCCAAGCTGAACGATCAATCCCCCGGTACTTGTCACTATACTATACTACAACGATCAGGTACACTGCCTGGTGGGGGTTGTAAGCTTCTCGAGAGGTAAAGCCTGTTGCGATTCCCACGCATCAAGTTTTTGGTGCCGTTGCCGGGGAATAGTTATTGTCTAGGTTAGGATTTCTTTTTATTAGGTCTACTTGCTAGATTCCTTTCTAGCAAGATTTTATTTTTATTTTTAGGTCTTCTTTAGTCTATCTTAATTCTTCGTGCCTTTGTTCGTAACTCTTTACCATACGACATCATGGAAGGTGGTAACATCTTTGAACCCGTCATCCCACCACAACAAAACCCACCACTAGTACCCCTTAGGCCCCGAACCTTAGGAGAGTATTCCCGACCTAGCCATCAAGGCTACCGAAACACCATTGAGCTCACCGGAGCCAATGTGACCCCCTTGCGATCCGACACCATCCGGTTGGTGCAAAGCGGATGTGCATTCCATGGACTTCGTTCCGAAGATCCAAACCAACATCTTAAGGACTTTCTCAAAATCATAGATTCCATAGACCTAGGTGTTGAAACTAGAGAGACTACCCGTTTACGCCTATTCCAGTTCTCTCTACGGGATCAAGCTAATCAATGGCTTGAGCGTTTACCCGCGGGATCCATCACCACATGGGACAATCTCGCCAATCGCTTCCTTACCCAATTCTTTCCGCCAGAAAAGACTGCAATGCTTAGAAGGGACATTTTGATGTTTGAGCAACAGCGGGGTGAAACTTTCTACGAGGCTTGGGCCCGTTTTAAGGATCTCCTCCACGAGCTCCCTCATCATGGCATAAACCTTTGGTTATTAGTCCAGATTTTCTACGACCATGTTGACTATCACACTAAGCGCACCATAGACAGGGCCGCGGGAGGTAAACTGCGTGATAAGAACGCCGAGGAGTCTTGGGCAATTATCGAGGAGCTCGCCACTGACAATCAGGAATTGTGGGAGTTTAAACATACGATAGAAGCGGCCATCAATGCAGTCTCGACATCTGGAGGAACCACTGAAATACCCGAAGAACTCCTATGCAAACTTGAGGCAAAGGTTGACTATTTTGAGGAAAGGCATAGGCGACCTTTGAGTCCTAGACGGGCTACTGTCAATTCTGTCTCAAAAACAACTTCGGCACCATTATCTGAATCACCCTCTAGGGAAAACGCCGAGACTTTTCAGAACTATGCCCCACCTTGTTCCCCTCCCAAGGAACTTAGCTTGGAGTTTGAGGCTAGGATGAGAGAATATATGGCAACTCACTCAGATCGGCTTGCTAGATTCGAAGAAGCAGTTTATAAGCAGAAAGAAGAAATGCAGGAGAAAATGAATGAGATGTTGAGTCTATTGGAGGAGTATGCCAATCAGAGAACCCCCGAACGAATACTACTAAGGAAAGAAAGTGTCACTCCCACCACCCAATTTGTTAACTCCATCACCATTGCCCGTAAAGATAACGAGAAGGTAGAAACTCCTGCTAAACAGAACTTAGAAAAACAACCAGAGTCCCAACCTTTGAGTTACTACCTGAAACATGATATAAACAAAAACACCATAACAAATTGGATTAAGGGTGATGGGCGTAACCAATCCTCCGGACAGATTCCTGAGAAAGAGGAAGAAGAGGAAGAAGAGGAAGATGAGTACGATACGCTTCCTGGAGGATCTGTATTCGAGAGGTTACTGGTACAGAAAGTGGCTACTAAGCAGGTAGCATGTGGGAACTTTGAAATACCAACGAGCATCGGGGACTTAAAACAACTTAGTGCTTTCGCCGACCAAGGATCGGAAGTTAATCTTATGCCCCTAACTATTTACATCCAATTAACGTCAAAAATGCCAACACCTACTCGTGTTAGGTTATCCCTTGTTGGACACTCGTATGTATACCCCCTAGGAATCGCAGAAGATGTATTAGTTAATGTTGCAGGATTCATGTACCCCGTTGACTTTATGATCATTGATGATAAAGGGGATGGATGCATGCCAATAATCCTTGGGTTGCCATTCCTCACCACCACTAGGGCTGTCATTAAGTATGAAGGTAGGAAGATTGAGCTTAAATCAGGAAAAAGAAAGATTAGTTTCCCCATGACCCCGCGAAGTGGGCATGAGAATTTGAGTTGGAGAATGATCAAAAACAACATTGGTACGACACCCATTCGTGTTCAGAATAAGATTCTTGCATGGGAGGCAAGGATCAAAAGCTATAAGAAAGCTAAGGATGAAAGAAGAAAAAGCAATAAGGTTCCGATTGAACTCGAACATACTCGATATGAAAAAAATCATACACCATTTGAGGAAGGGAACTTGGTGCTCTTGAGACACTTGGAAACAACAATACCACCCGATAAACCAAGTCCTTGGTGGTATGGGCCATTCACAATCGAAGGATTGAGCCAAGATGGGGTAGCTAACTTGAGAAGCAAATTAGGTGGGAAGGTGATTGCGAGTACCGACAGATTGAGGCACTACCACCATAACAGTAATGATCGTAACTATATGGGGTATATCATTTCCAATGATGAGATCACGTAGTAACCCATGACTTTGAGTCTAGCTACAAGACTCGTCAATAAAGAAAAGCGCTTCTTGGGAGGCAACCCATGTCTGTGTGATTTTATTTGTTTGATTGTTATTTGCTTCCGTATGCATGTTTATTTTTATTGTTGGTTGATCATGTTTCTCAAATAAAATGTGGAAATACTTTACTATGTTGGTTGGCCTAGTCTTAACTCCAACCTAAAAGTATTTTTGCAAAAAATAAGTGTAAGGGGAAACCCCAAATATGTTTTTAAGAAACAAACCGATCATGATTCTCCACAATAATAAATGAGCATGTATATTCTTATTTGTTAGAGTCAAATGCTTGTATTGAGTCATAATGAAGTTTTGCAGGATTTTCCAGGAAGTAGGACCAAGTTTTTCCAGAAATTTTCCGGAAACTTAACATAAGAATTTCTGCAGGTCCATTCTGACGGCGTCAGAGTATTACTCTTGACGGCGTCAGGAGTCAAAAATCTGGAAATTTTACCGGTTTTGTTTTTCTAACGGAGTCTTATGGTTTTTGTGAATTATTAAGTTTTATAATCTCCAGGAAATCTGCAAACTTCATTCCACAAGCATTATATCTTACTTTGTTTTCTAGGATTTAGTAACTTATATAGGATGCCGCCGATTTTACGCAAGGTTGTCTTGTCTATTTTGTCAGGATTTACAGGTTATGTTTGACAAGGAGATGATTTATATTCTGGAAGGGAAGCATTGATTGTTCGTTTTCTTGGATGAAGATTTAACCTGGCCAACCTAAAATCCATACCGAGTGAATCAGGGGAGTATTTAATTTCATTCTCTTTACTTTTTCACTTTTACATTCTTTACTTGAACATTGGGGACAATGTTCATCTTAAGTGTAAGGGGAGGGTAAAAAGATGATACCTTACATATGCACTTTCGCTTGAGTTTGTTTTGTTTGATGGTAGATGTGTAATAAAACTACGAGAAATACTTGTTAGTGTAATTTTAGCGCCAAATTTAAAATTTTTTACAACATTTAGGAGTGAAACTTTAGCCATTACAAGCGTCTAATGGATAGGAGATTGTATGACTAGCACAAAACCGTATATTCAGAAAAATTTTCCACCCAAAAATGTCAGGTTCGCCTTTAGATTTGATAGGAAAAGCATTCATTATTAGTGCTTATGAGTGTACCGGTAGCATTTAGATTCTAGAACTTGCGTTAGTGATGCATCCCGAGACCGCTAGTGAGACTACATTCGTGTGGTAGGATTTACTACATGATAAGAGGCATTAGGATCACCCTTCTGTTAAACCCGTATCATAATTACTTGACCATTTAAGTCATATTACTTGGCTAGTTAAGTCAACTAATTTTTCCCACACCCTTAGCGTTGTACTCATTTTTAGTACACGAAACCCCTAGTACACCCCTCTGAGCCTATCTTTTCGTTTCTAACTTTAAGCATTTTACTTAAAGGAAGAATTTGTTACACCCCACTTAAATGTACACCCAAATCGCCTTAGCCTTCCGTGTATGCGCTCATTTTTAGTGCATTATTGTTATTTGTTAAACCCTAAGTTAACTTTCTAATTGATTACATGGTTGCTAAGTCGAGTCATATCCTTGTACATATTGTTTTGGGACGATTGGGACTCATGGGTAAGTACTTATTTTATGGAGTAATGGGGAAGAACATAATATTATTACCCCCATATGTACGTTAATCTTAAAAGTGCTCAAAGTGTTTTGATTTTCTTAATTCAAGTAATTAGATTAGTTGATTGTAAAGTATATAAAGATTCAAGTGTAAGGGGAATTCTCATTCCCTATGATGTATTGTTTTGGATGGTAGGGTAAGAGTGTATGCAAAAAAAAAAAAAAAAAAAAAAAAAAAAATATCGAAAAAACAAGAAAAAGAAAAAGAAAAAAAATATATATGTAGAAAAAGAAAAAGAGAAAAAAAAACATACGGACTACCATCCCGTTTCATTCTATGTTCATTTTATGTTTTTGTTAATTTTTCATTTATTAGCTTAAGTCGAGTCTAGTCTTGGCTTAACAACGCCATCTTGTACATGTAATTAACTAAGATTGTTAACTCGCCACCAGTAAAACTTCCTTTATCCAACAAAACCGTGTAATTCATATCCCTATACCTAACGTTACAACCCTTTAAAAGACCTCTTTGATAGTTTATCCTAGGTGCTTACGCCATGTGGTGGAGGTTTGATCCTTTCCCAAGCCTATGGTAATCTATTTTGCTATGACAGGTAGTGAGAGATATCTTCCATTTCCATAATGTTATATTACTTTATTACACCCGAGAGATGTGAGTATCTAAACACTATTTGTGAGGTGCTAGTGTATGGCATCCGTGCTTGTCTATTGGTCTTTAGTGGAACGATTATTTGTTGTAATTACTTTTATATTAGTGTTAAATGACCCCTAACTTGTCTTTTGAGTAGAATAAAAGCGCATTTGCTTGAGGACAAGCAAATCTCAAGTGTAAGGGTATATTATGAGGCGAAAAATGATCCGTTTTTAGGGGGTCATTTAAGCCCGAATCCGACTTTATTTGATCAAATATTGCCCTAAATCGTTCCTTTTGTGATTTTAGGTACTTGGAGAGTGAATTCTGGAAAAGAAGCCATTTTGGACGTTTTTGGAGCATAAAAGTGAAGAAAACGGCAAAGTATCAATTTTCCTTGCTGGAAACACTAGGTGACGGCGTCAAGAGTTACACCCTGACGGCGTCAGACATCAAGAATAAAATACCGTAGTTGATGACGGCGTCAAAAGTCATCCTGACGGCGTCAAAAGTGCTAAGAATAAAATACCGTGGTTGGTGACGGCGTCACACAGGCCGTCATAAGTAGATCAAGGCCGTCCGAGGAAGTATTTGGCGGCGAGGTGACGGTGTCACATGGTTGTCTTGACACCGTCAGCCCAGTTTTCCTATATATAGTTTTCTAGTTTTTACATTAAAAAGGATAGAAGTTTTGGAGAAACCCTAAAGACGAATTTGGTGCAACTTTTACAGGTTTTTCAAGGGTTCCAAACCCTTGATACCTTGTATTGTAATTGAGATAAGTGTTCTTCTAATTCAATCAATATGTCTATGTGTTGGTTGTCTACATCTTGTTCTTGTCTCAATTCAATTATGCTAGGCTAGATCTCCTTTGTGTTTGCTTAGATCTAATGAAACCTAGATATTGATTATGTGTTGATTACTTGTTTATTCTTGTTCTTGGATGAATGATTTATATGTTAGGCTTAAGAAAACTGGCAGATCTCCAAATGGTAACATGCTTGAACGTCTTAAGAAACATGAACCGAGGCGTACTAGGTCTTTATTGGTTGTATTTAATGCATGAGCCACTGTTTACAATCCCTATAGTTGTGCTGGGTCATGGTGTAGGAGGAGATAAGAGCTCATAGAATTGGGGAGTTATGTATGCCACCCCATGAATGGTATTAAGGAATACGATCCGTCATCCATGCAATTATAACAAAGTAATTAACGTGTAAAAGATATCTAGGGAGTAAGGAAATCTAAGTAAACACATTTTCTCCAATTACTGCTCACAACCTTAGTATAAATTAGTTTATTTTCATTTTTTCTATTTTATTTTGATTGCATCTTAGTTTTGGGTTAGTTGAATAGCAACTAATGCCGCCCACTCTTTCAAAACCCGAGATTTTACTTGCTTTCTAAAAAAACATAAAAATACAAAAATAATCATCCCTCACCTTTAGAACTAGTAAATTAGGCTTTCTAATCCTAGCGACACTATTCCCAAGCTGAACGATCAATCCCCCGGTACTTGTCACTATACTATACTACAACGATCAGGTACACTTCCTGGTGGGGGTTGTAAGCTTCTCGAGATCCCTCGAGAGGTAAAGCCTGTTGCGATTCCCACGCATCATACAATAATATATAACGTCATTACATGTCGTATATGCAGGGGAATGTAATGCATTGTATAACAAAGAATAGTATATGTATCGCATCATTTCATCAATAAGCTACACTAAGGTTCCATCAAATTGATTCATGATTTTAGCGTGGAACCAAAAAATGAAGAATATCGAATCATGAAGAATTACATTCTTGAGCTGCATGGATCGACTTCGGTGACCAGAGTTTTTAGTCACGTGGTGGAAATTTGGGCAATATTCTACTCCATAATTGACTATGAGTGTTAATGACTTACATTCCTATGCATAAACCTATTGTAAAAGCAAATTATAGTATAGTACTTGAATGTGCATCAATATGTTTCATTTTAGATAGATAAGAAGATTTATTTAGTAATGATTTTCAATTGCTATGTATCCTTCACACTCCTTTGAACGTTTTGGGTTGGTGTCGATCCTTTCAGTTGCTTAGTATTAAAACTCTATATATTAAAGAATCGTTTTTTAATTAGATGTAAATGAGGGTGTCGATCCTTTCAATTTCTTTCAATAAATGCATTAATTTTAAAACTCATGTCATTGTGATTATAAGTAGCTACTATATTGTTGTTATGTTTTTGGGTGTAGGAACCATTTTCAAAATTTTTGAACATATTGAACCATCTAAAAAAACGAGATTAAGTGTCACCCTATAATAAAATATACATACCTCAAGTTTTAACTTTTGAAATATTGATCTAGAGGTTGGAATTGTTAATGAAGATTACATGGCGTTTGCTTAGATGAGTTAAGAGAATAAAAATAATGACATTAATGTTTTAAGAGTAGTGATATTAATTTTTGTTTATTGAGAAATTGTAAAGTAATGACATTAATTTTTGTTCAATAGAAATTGTAAAGCCAATACCCGAGTTTTGTAATCTTATGTCGTTGTGATTCCAAAAACTCATGTATCAGTTTTGGTGTAAGAGACAAAAGAATAAAAGACCTAAGTTTTGTGTAGTATAAACTATGTGTTTGAAATAACATGTTTTACATTACGATGAATAAAGTCACTCATGTATTTGATATATATTCTTCAAAACAATTATATTTACAAAACTTACTTAAAAAAAACTTCGTTTATTCAGTCGAGTATGTCACAACTCACCATTTCAGGTCATTTCTCAAACTTTGGAAAAACACTATTCATCAAAACACTATTCATCGTTTTACTATTCATCATTTTCGATGTCAATTTGATATTCTGAGAAACATTTGAGAATTTTACTATTCACTGAACACTATTCATTGCCGGAAAAATTTTCACTATTCACTTGCATTACTCATTTGATCGTAAATTTAGTTTACGGGTATTAAAATTCGCGTAACCGTATTGGTTTAAGTGCGAATTCATTTCATTATCAGTAAGGACATTGCATACGGACTAGGGACAGTCTGCATATCATCATAACAGCATTTTCATGTTATACCACTCTTAGGATTTTCAAATTTATATATTTGATAAATTTAACGTTTTCCTTATAATTATTTATAAATAAACGTTAACACCCGGTTTATAAACACGACGAATATATCTAAATATTCCCACAATGGTCCCGACATATTTTTATATCCATTATATCATCATAAAAGTTATAATATTCATTTACCCAGTATTTTGAAAATTTATTTTATTTATAACGTAAGTTTATAAATATTACGACGGTTTTCGTGAAAACTAAACAATAATCACCCGAACACTCAGTAATTGTACCCAACATATTTTTAACATTTTTATGACTTTATTAAGTCCCGGTTAACTTCGTTAATATTTATTTCTAGCAAACCCAGTACCCGATTATAACTAATACTTACACCAAACTACAACTAATATTAAATTACATTTCCTAAGTTACCAAAACCGACTTTGCTTCTCTTTTGCACATTGAAAACCGGCCATGAGCACACCCCTAGACCACATGACTTTTATTTTAACCTCATGCATATATGTAATCTTATTATACTATAAACCTTTACCTAAATATCTTTACAAACACCTAAAACATAAACATACAAGTTTCTAAGAATCAAAAGCTCAAAAACCTCATCTCATCCTCTCCATACCCACGACCCATTTCAAAAATCCATGATCAAGTGATTATTTTCCAAAGTTTAAAGCTACAAAGTTGTTCCTTTTGTCATTCTAATCAAGATTCTTGCAACATAAACACAAGTAACACAAGATTTCTCATCATCTAATCACCTATTATTTCAAAGTGAGTTATCAAATTTATTTTCATGATTTCATCTAATTAATACTTGTATCTTATGGTTTTCATGCTTAATTTCATGTACAAGTTAGCTATACCACATTATTTTTGTTAACTTTTTGAACATACAAACCCTAGATTTTGATTTAGGTGTTCCTTTGTTAAATTAACATGATTAGTAGTGATTAGGAGCCCATGACACCCTAAGAAGGTGTATGGTAGGATTAGTATAGCTTTGTGGTGTTTGCAAGAGATTTGGTTGAAGTAGAAACTAGTTTTGAACATGAAAAATGGGTTTGTAACAAGTATTCATACATTCTGTCCCATATTTGTATATCCAGGAAAATCAGTAAATATAAAGGAAACTTTGGCAAAATTTTTAGAAAATAATTTCAAAAACGAATCCGTAGGCGAAAGAACGGATTAAAAAGAGTTTTTAACGAAGAAGTTATGATTTTTGCAAGTTTATTGACGAAAAGTATATTTTCTGAAAATACATGCTGTTGGACGTTTTTCGTCGGACAAAACGAGACTTTAGACGTAACCCGGAGGAGCCAAGCTTTCCAAAATATATTACTATATACAAAGACGTAACCGTGGATATAAAGAACAAGTAAAACGGACTTATAACGACAAAGATATTCACGTTTCAATATCGGCAAAACTCATATTATTTTGACAGCTTTTGAAAATAATAATACTAATACTACGTAGTAACTCTAGATTTCTAGAAATAATACTAAGTACCCAAATTCATAACTAATGAAGTATTAGTGATTACAAGTATATTTTTATCACTACAAGGCGTTATATCAAGGATTTCAAACCGAGGATTTCAACACTAACATTGATACATACGATATATATATATATATATATATATATATATATATATATATATATATATATATATATATATATATATATATATATATATATATACACATTTCAACTAGTTTTATTTTTCTAGTAGCCATATTTTCCTAAGTCTTGGAAAATGTATATTTTTGATAATAACAAGTATTTTTCCAAAGAGTAGAGTGGTATAGGAAACATGTGCATGGACATTCATAACATCATTTTGTGATCTAAAAAGATCGTTCATCATTCATATTAGGTTGAGGCAGCTAACGGTTCATTGTTGTTGTTCATTTCACTTCATCATAGTATCATCAGTTTAAGGTGAGTTTTCATAGCCCCGTTTTCAATTCAATATTTTGATTTCAAATCCCACGGGGGAATACATTGCATCAATCCTTTTAGTACGAGCCCAAGTACCAAAACATATGTACATTGGTTAAGTTGCCTTACCAACCTGTTAAAGTCCCCTATTTATTATCATGGACCGTTAATTAGCCGATTAAGCGAGAGTGAGTGGATAGATCTATCGAGGGTGACGCCTCCATCCGTGGTAGATATTACCAACAGTAAGCGGATGCATTTCATGTCTGACATTTTGGGAGTGTTCTGGTAAAACATTCAGGAGGGGCATATACATTTCATCAGTCTAGCTTCGGGGTCATGAGCTTAAGGTCTATTGTACTATTTTACTTGACTTTTATCTTGCACTTATACTTGTGGTGGCCGTACAACATTACATTTTATAAACCTATGGAATTCACCAACATTCGTGTTGACGTTTTAGCAATATATTTCAGGTTATTAAGGTAGCTCATGTGACATGCATTTGGACCTTCATGGAGTCGCGGAGTCGACGCGTCTAACTATTATTTCATGCACTTATGTAAACGTTTGATCTAGTATGACTTGTTTTTTTTATAAACTTGCAACACCTTTTGGGGACCTCATATTGTAAACTCTGGATTATTTCAATGATCAAATGAAGTATTTTCCAAACGACACTTTAGGTCGTTCAATGTAACTGTAACTGTGATGCTATGACAGACACCCCCAGGTATTCCATTCTGCTGCAAGTCAGGTAAATTGGGGGTGTGACATATTGGCATCAGAGCTAAGGTTATAGCGAACTAGGATGTATCTTGGACCCTAGACTATAACCACATCATCATAGCATCTCATCATTTCATCATAAGTGCATAATCATGATACATGTTGTTTCATGCATACCCTGTGCGAGTTATTTATACTCATATTCGTATATATATATATATATATATATATATATATATATATATATATATATATATATATATATATATATATATATATATATATATATATATATATATATCATTTTATTGACCTGGTTCACAAGTGACATGTCTTCAGATACTCACCCTGACATCCTTTTATCGGATTCTGACATTGAAGATGCCTTGTCATCTTCCACTACCATTATACCACCAGTTGCACTTACACCACCATTAGCACTGTTGATTTGCCATAGGAACATGGTTTTCCTATCATTCAGCCCATACATAGAATGCCTTTTGGTAGAGTATTCAGACTTAATCTTAATGGACATATTAGATTACTTATTTCAAGGGAGATAGTGTGTTTTCTTTCCTTCACTAGTAGAGCACCCACTACTCAGGTACTATCACCACCGTTAGCTACTTATTACACTATTGGTCGTCCTATAATGCGTACTTTAGTTTTACCTCTTAGATGTCGCGAGGTAGCGCGAAGGAGGGTAGTATTCTATTCACTAGTACCATCATTTTCATTTTCCTTTTCCATTCCCACTTGCCATGAAATAGATAACACCTATTAGATAATACCAAAATCATGGACTCAACAGAAACAACCGCAAATTCTTCAGGAATGGTTCAGAACCTACATTATCTAAGATTTGATAGATGCACAACTTCAGACACCACTTCAGGACTATCTCGACCTTATGATGCCACAACCCTGATTTCACACAGAGGGACACCAGGAAGTCCCTAGACCAGACTTATATCCTCACTAGCTTTTACTATTATCCTAGCCACAGAAGGTGTGGGACATAGTCTAAAGAACTTGTTGCCTTTTGATTGTTATACAAACAAATATATCAAGTGTGACTCTACTATGTAAGAAATGGTTGTGCTATTTGTGATATCGGTTCACGTAGACCGAAATTTTCATGTATTATATTCATGTGTTGTGAATTTGATGACTTTTATTAACTATATCCTCATGGTCTCTTATGATTTGATGAAGAGAGATTTAAGCAAACCACTCCAAGCATGACGCAAGCTGCTGTTGGACAAGCCATTGCCAAGAACATAGCCACCGCCCTCACTAAGGAACTTACTCACGTGGAATTTATGGGGTGCAATCCTCCCTCCTTTAGCGGAACTAGAGACACAAAGGAATTTCTCAAATGGTTCGAAGAAATAGAAACAATATTTCAATGTGGCGACTGTCGTAAGGAAGACAATGTTAAGTTCGCCACATGCACTTTTCAGGATCATGCCCAGGAATGGTGGACCAAACATATTAAGATGGTGGGAGTTGATGCTGCTTACTCACACTCTTGGGAGAAACTAAGAAGGATGATGGGTATAACATTTTGTGTAGGAAATGAATTACGAGCAAAGGAACAGGAAACACTAAACTTTACCATGGTAGGAAATGATGTTGACGAGTACACTACTCATTTTTATGAATTAACACGACTAGGTTCTGCAATGGATGAACCGGAAAGCAAGAAACTTGAAAGGTACATCGGGGGACTCTCCCATGAAATTCGTATGTTGGTCATCGCATGGGAACCCGATACCATGTCTGAAGCTATCAAAATGGCGATCGAAGCAAAGGAACTCATAGTTCACGCCAAGACATCAGGAAACAATAGTCACAATAAAAGGAAGTGGAACAACAATCGAGGTTGCAATGCTGCTCAACAATCACCCAAAGGACAAGAAGTGAATAGAGCCTTTGCTGCAGAACCGCACACAAAGAGAAGGTATATTGGAAAGTTACCTTACTGCAACATGTGTAATCAACATCACCGAGATCATTGCAGTAAAACGTGTGGAGTGTGCAAGAAGCAGGGTCATCGGACTGAAGACTGTAGGAAACTCACAAATCAGAAGACCCCAGGGAGTTGCTTCAAATGTGGAAACTTAGGGCATTTCAAGAATGACTGCCCGGAGCTAAGGAACAAGGAAAATCAGGAACTTGGAATCAAGACTGAATCGCTCGAGGAATAGCGTGAGCTGTTGAAAGAGAACCGCCAGGATATTAGCAACATCAAGGATAACAACAATGCTTCAGCAGGAGGAGCTTTGTTTCAATATATAAACCGTAGTTCGAGCCCTTTAGGGTTGTATCTTTCCTTTTGTACTTACCGTTGGTACGATGACATAACCAAGTTGTATTAAGCACTTTTCTATCCAATGTAATATCTATCCTTTGTTACCTCTGTGATAATCATAACCATCATTTACTCCATTTTCTATCCCAATTGCTCAAACTTCAATCGTTTCGCAACATTTTAGCATTGTCTTATCAGGGATTAGGCTGATTTCGTTTTTGGATGAATTAGTAGACTATTACCATTCGACAAGATTCACCCACGTATCCAATACACCATTCAAGCTATTTTACTATCATATGGGGAAATTGTTTTACAGAAAAATTTCTAAAGTAAGCTATTTTATTACCATCCTATAAATTGATTTTTTGTCATTACACCAAGTATTTACTATTATTACGCGAGGCAATTTTCATGTTACTTGAAAGAAAACATCAGGATACCATTTTAATAACAATGCGTTGAACACCATCTAAAACTTTTGAGAAAAGTTATGATATTTTGACAAAATCTAACATCGCATCATTAGTCCTCAATTGTACATAGCCTGATCACCTATGTAAAATTCAGGAAGGATTATGCCATGAAGGAAATAATTACCTTTTCAAAGGATTGTTAATAACAATCTTCATTTAAAAGTTTTGTAAACAAAGGAACTCTTCCATAAACATCCCTTTTGCCGAACTATCCCTGGATACTTACCCCACCTGTCACCCATTTAGCCATTAAGTTGGATTTTCCCATTGACTTCCCTAGGAGAGACTTTCCATATCAATTACAAGTAGGATTCCTCGATACAAGAAAAGCAATGAAAGGATTACAGAACTACTAAACAGAACTAGAAGTATATAGTGAGAGAATTCATAACTCAACAACAAATTCTAATACACCGCGAGACCATCCGAATCACCATCTCTGACTTAGTTGTCAAGTTCTATCATTTAAAAGTACTAGCTAGACTGAGCTACAGGATTGAACTCAATATAAATGTCCGCAGGACAACACAATAGAAATAAACCAAGCTTCTAATTGAGACTGTAGAGCATTCCATTTAAACATGGCCTCATCCATACATAAACTTTCCTGCAGTAAGTTTTCACAAAGGACAATTGTTTGAATCAAGAATATCGATGTAGATTCCCCTAAGGCATTATGTCTCTAGAAATTTCTGATAACCTCACCTTCATACCAAGCAAGGGATCAAACCAGAACATATCTCCTCATCTACATGGGAAAACAGAATAGACATTCATCGACACAACATCAAGTGATACCTTCGTCTTGTCAACTACAACGATAAAATATTTCAGGACTTAAGTTAGTCTAAATACCTATGCTTGTAGTTATGCCTGATAACCACCAATAGGCATTATCCAACCTTAGGAACTAAATGTTAGACATCTATGCATTTAAGCGAACATTTCCTATTCTACCATTTTATCCTTGTTAGTGTTTTCACTTTTAAATAAAGTTGATGCGTTTACATAAATCACATACCTTGTGGAAAAATGATTTCTGAAATTCCTATTTTGAACAAGTACGATCCTTTTTGGTCAATCTTTAGCAACACTATTGTACAATGAGAAATATACATAGACATCAAACTTTGGTAAGTAGTCTTAATCACAACATGTTTGAAAACATTTTTTTTTTCTATTTCATAACTACTGAAATTTTGAATAAGCAGGAAAAATATTACTAAGTAAATCATTTGCTCCATTTTTTCTAAATTCGTTTATTCAGAAAAAGATTTCAACCAAAACTCACAATCGCGAGGCAAATTTCCAGAACCACTTTCCCTACAACATCGCTTATGCATTTAGGATTTGTGACTTGACAATAAAGAATATTTGGAATATGTGATGAAGGAATTAGGAAGGACACCACAAATTAATCACGAACTTCAGTAGTGGAGACCAAACCAAATAGACAAAGAAAGACATGTCTTATCATCCGCTGGAACGAAACACAAGGAATCAAATTGTTACCTATATTCTATCCCTTTCAGATAACGCCAAGTTTGAAGGACCGAACGATGTGGAATTAGTCACAAAGGTTTATTGTACCAATTTCAGTTATTCCTGTTAAGGAAACCGATTCACCTTGGACTGCAAGTAATCATTTCAGAATTTCCTTCAGAAACCCATTTAGATGTGAACATCACCTATCATCCTCAGACCGATGGTCAAAGCGAGAAAACAATTCAAACATAGGAAAGTATGCTCAGAGCATGAGTGATTGACCCTAGAAATGGTTAGACTAACCGGTTATCATAAACCAAATTCAGTTGCAATCATAGTTATCGCGCGAGCATAGAGACTACACCATTTGAGGCACTCTATGGTCGAGGTGCCAATATCCATTGATGGATCGAAATTTGGAAAAGCCCAACATACTAGTCTAGTAGGCATTCATGAAATAACCAGAAATTTCCTACAAGTCAAGAATCAGTTACAAGTTCAATAAGTTGTAAACCATTAAAACTTCAAGTTCGTAGGCAGAGTTATGTTGAAAGTTCTGCCTAGGAAAGGCATGATATCATTCAGAAAACTTGGAAAGTTAAACCCGATATACACTGGACCATGTAATATTTCAGACAGAGTAGGCCTAGTGACCGTCAGACTTGAGCCTTGTTAGAAAACAACGGGATTACACAACCATGTATTATCATCTTTTCAGATTAGTCACTCATAATCCCATTTGGAAAGGAATCCAACCCAAAGTCAAACATAAACCTTGTAGGAGAACAAGTAGAAATCATGGATAGTTAGGTCGAACAGTTGAAGCAGAGTCGAATTCCTATCGTGAAAGTTCGCTGGAATTCTCGAATATCATCACCTTTTCACCAATATGTCTTCAGAGACCAACATAAACTGAACTTCGGGACGAAGCTCCTTTTAGAGGGGAAGACTGTCACAACTCACCATTTCAGGTCATTTCCCAAACTTTGGAAAAACACTATTCATCAAACACTATTCATCAAAACACTATTCATCGTTTTACTATTCATCATTTTCGAGGTCAATTTGATATTCTGAGAAACATTTGAGAATTTTACTATTCACTGAACACTATTCATTGCCGGAAAAGTTTTCACTATTCACTTGCATTACTCATTTCATCGTAAATTTAGTTTACGGGGTATTAAAATTCGCGTAACCGTATTGGTTTAAGTGCGAATTCATTTCATTATCAGTAAGGACATTGCATACGGACTAGAGACAGTCTGCATATCATCATAACAACATTTTCATGTTATACCACTCTTAGGATTTTCAAATTTATATATTTGATAAATTTAACGTTTTCCTTATAATTATTTATAAATAAATGTTAACACCCGGTTTATAAACACGACGAATATATCTAAATATTCCCACAATGGTCCCGAAATATTTTTATATCCATTATATCATCATAAAAGTTATAATATTCATTTACCCAGTATTTTAGAAATTTATTTTATTTATAACGTATGTTTATAAATATTACGACGGTTTTCGTGAAAACTAAACAATAATCACCCGAACACTCAGTAATTGTACCCAACATATTTTTAATATTTTTATGACTTTATTAAGTCCCGGTTAACTTTGTTAATATTTATTTTTAGCAAACCCGGTACCCGATTATAACTAATACTTACACTAAACTACAACTAATATTACATTACATTTCCTAAGTTACCAAAACCGACTTTGCTTCTCTTTTGCACATTGAAAACCGGCCAAGAGCACACCCCTAGACCACATGACTTTTATTTTAACCTCATGCATATATGTAATCTTATTATACTATAAACCTTTACCTAAATATCTTTACAAACACCTAAAACATAAACATACAAGTTTCTAAGAATCAAAAGCTCAAAAACCTCATCTCATCCTCTCCATACCCACGACCTATTTTAAAAATCCATGATCAAGTGATTATTTTCCAAAGTTTAAAGCTACAAAGTTGTTCCTTTTGTCATTCTAATCAAGATTCTTGCAACATAAACACAAGTAACACAAGATTTCTCATCATCTAATCACGTATTATTTCAAAGTGAGTTATCAAATTTATTTTCATGATTTCATCTAATTAATACTTGTATCTTATGGTTTTCATGCTTAATTTCATGTACAAGTTAGCTATACCACATTATTTTTGTTAACTTTTTGAACATACAAACCCTAGATTTTGATTTAGGTGTTCCTTTGTTAAATTAACATGATTAGTAGTGATTAGGAACCCATGACACCCTAAGAAGGTGTATGGTAGGATTAGTATAGCTTTGTGGTGTTTGCAAGAGATTTGGTTGAAGTAGAAACTAGTTTTGAACATGAAAAATCGGTTTGTAACAAGTATTTATACATTCTGTCCCATTTTTGTAAATCCAGGAAAATCAGTAAATATAAAGGAAACTTTGGCAAAATTTTTAGAAAATACTTTCAAAAACGAATCCGTAGGCGAAAGAACGGATTAAAAAAATCTCTAGGGCGATAATTAAAAACCCTAAAAACCCTCTCCCCTTTGGCGATTTTTCTGAAAACCGATTCCCTAAAACTCCTAATCGTTTCTCAATATTTCTTCCTTAATTCTTGACTGCTTTCATTAATTTGGTTTAGGGTTCCTTTCCTTGATCCAATTCGTGAAGCATAACAGGTTCTGGTGGGAAATTGTGAATCGTTTTTTCTAGGGTTTTCTTAAATCGTTTTTTTAGGATTTGTTTATCGTTATATCTTCCTTGAATCGACCATATTGTTAATTGTTATATCAGGTTCTGGTCGATTTACTTTATTATATCACATGGTTGTGATTTTCAGCATGGGTCCTGGTTGATTTATTGGGCGTATTTGCTTAAAACCGTAACTTTTTAGTTAGGGTTTAATTCCTCCTGTACGATCTTATGTGCATGCTGCTGGGTGGTTATAATCGTTTGATTGTTCGAATTATTAGTGGTAATTGTTTGTGGGTTTGGAGAGGGTGGTATGGAGAAGGGTTTTCTGATTTCTAAAAGTGCTTCCAAGGGTTCGAAGGCTGTTGGGAGTTCTGGATCTTATGCTACTTTGGCCGATCAAAGGAGTAACATTGATGAAGATCTGACTAGTTTGGCCGATCAAACTACGACAGGTGGTTCTCAAGCTGATGATGCGACAAAATTGACTCTTGAGCCGGTTTCACTTGGTAATATTCAAAAGGACACTACTAGCTTTGGTGAGTTGAGTACACCCTCAATGATGAACCCTAGTAGTGTTAGTTTGAATGTGGATGATGCACCTGATTGTTCTATGAATGGTTCTAAGAAAGTGGAGCCGATTCCACTTACGAAAGATACATCACATGGTGATGACTTAGAGCGGATTACAAGTACTGATAATGTGAAGCACTTGATTGATACTGCGCATCAGAATTTTGATGATGCCATGAATAAAATTCAAATTGAGATTGGAGCTAATGAAGTTAATCCTCCTTCGCTTGGATCTAATGTGAATATGAATAAGAGTGTAACTTCTGGCCCTAATGCTCAAAAGGTTGATACTAATAATGGTACGGGAGTGAAGTTGGTTTCTTATGCGGGTGCTACTTCTAATGAACCTCTGAAACATGTTTCAAAATTTCGTAGGTTGGAATGTAGCAAGAAGAAGGATGATGTTGACCTTTCTGTTCCAATGAAAGTAGTGGAAGAGGTTAACACGCGGTTTGAGAATACTCTCTATGGTTACTTTCTTGGCCAACGCCTTGCTTTTCCGGTTGTTGATTACTATGTCCGCAATGCATGGGCTAAGTTTGGTGTTCAAAAGGTAATGATGAATGCTAAGGGGTTCTTCTTCTTTAAATTCAACTCGAAGAAAGGTGTTGATGATATGCTTGAAAACGGTCCTTGGTTGATCAGAAATGTTCCTATTATTCTTAAACCATGGACATTGAACACAAACCTACTTAAAGAGGATTTGACTAACATCCCGGTGTGGGTTAAATTCCATGATGTTCCCCTTGCTATGTTTTCTGATGATGGCCTCAGTCTTCTTGCCACACTGATTGGCACGCCCAAAAGGTTAGATGCTTTTATAAGCCAAATGTGCAAGGAATCATGGGGCCGTAGTAGTTTTGCTAGATGCATGATAGAAGTGAGATCGGATGAGGTGCTTCGGGACAACCTCACTGTTGAGATACCATTACTTGATGGTTCGGTTTCCACTATTGAGAAGATACGGGTTGAATACGAGTGGCAACCACCTCGTTGTGACAAGTGTAAGATATTTGGTCATACTTTGACTGATTGTTCTACAGTTGTTATTCCTCATGTTCAGTCTACTAAGCCTGTTAATGAAAGTTTTAAGACTGTCAATCACAAGAAGAAAGGAAAGCAAGGTGGTCCTTCAATTCCGGGTCAAGGGGGGTTTACTAAACCTGTTGTGGGTAAGCAGTTTCAATATCAACCCAAAAAGGCTCCTCCTGAACCTAAGAAGACGAATAAGAATGCTGGTAGCACTAAGAAGACGACTTCTGATGTGGCTAGTTCTAGTGGTACGAAGATTTCTACATCTAACCAATTTGATGCTCTTAATATGGATGATACGGATGCGTTTGGTATTCCTACTGCTGACACCAACATGGATGTGGATTCTGGCCGTACAATGGAAGTTAATGAGGATGAGTCGGTTAAGACTGGTACTACATCACAAGAACCGATTGTGAGTGATTCAATGGAAACTATGGAAGTTGGTTCTACTCCAATAGTTGAGAAGATTAGTAAGCTTGAAAAGCTACTTATTGATGGAAAAGCTACTCTTGTGGATGATGAAGTTCATCCTATTCTGTCTGCCTCTGTCACTAAGAGGGCTAACCCATTTTCCAAGGTGGGTGATGTTGTGGTTACTGATAGTGATGAGGAAGAGGTTCTTAACACGTTCGATGAATCTGCTAATCTCTTTGGTGGAGGTCATGAGCGTGAAGATGAGCTTGATGACTATGATGACTACTCGAAGCAAATTTGTGATCTTCCAGGGGAATTGGATGCTCTTAATGCCATTTATGGCTTTAATCTCCAAGGTCGTAGGAAGTAGTTTATATTTTTGTCCGAGTTTTTCAATATTATGTGGTAGTGGTTTTGTTTTCTTGTCTAGAAAATAGGAAGTATCTTGTTATGTAAGCTTTTCGCCTATGTAACGGGCTGAGATATGGGATTCACTCATATCCGTTGTACTTAAATGTTTTTTGGAGTAATATATTTACCGGGTCGTTGACCTTTTACCCAAAAAAAAAAAAGAGTTTATAACGAAGAAGTTATGATTTTTGCAAGTTTATTGACGAAAAGTATATTTTCTGAAAATACATGCTGTTGGACGTTTTTCGTCGGACAAAACGAGACTTTAGACGTAACCCGGAGGAGCCAAGCTTTCCAAAATATATTACTACATACAAAGAGGTAACCGTGGATATAAAGAACAAGTAAAACGGACTTATAACGACAAAGATATTCAAGTTTCAATATCGGCAAAACTCATATTATTTTGACAGCTTTCGAAAATAATAATACTAATACTACGTAGTAACTCTAGATTTTTAGAAATAATACAAAGTACCTAAATTCATAACTAATGAAGTATTAGTGATTACAAGTATATTTTTATCACTACAAGGCGTTATATCAAGGATTTCAAACCGAGGATTTCAACACTAACATTGATACATACGATATATATATATATATATATATATATATATATATATATATATATATATATATATATATATATATATATATATATATATATATATATATATATATATATATATATATATATATACATTTCAACTAGTTTTATTTTTCTAGTAGCCATATTTTCCTAAGTCTTGGAAAATGTATATTTTTGATAATAACAAGTATTTTTCCAAAGAGTAGAGTGGTATAGGAAACATGTGCATGGACATTCATAACATCATTTTGTGATCTAAAAAGATCGTTCATCATTCATATTAGGTTGAGGCAGCTAACCGTTCATTGTTGTTGTTCGTTTCACTTCATCACAGTATCATCAGTTTAAGGTGAGTTTTAATAGCCCCGTTTTCAATTCAATATTTTGATTTCAAATCCCACGGGGGAATACATTGCATCAATCCTTTTAGTACGAGCCCAAGTACCAAAACATATGTACATTGGTTAAGTTGCCTTACCAACCTGTTAAAGTCCCCTATTTATTATCATGGACCGTTAATTAGCCGATTAAGCGAGAGTGAGTGGATAGATCTATCGAGGGTGACGCCTCCATCCGTGGTAGATATTACCAACAGTAAGCGGATGCATTTCATGTCTGACATTTTGGGAGTGTTCTAGTAAAACATTCAGGAGGGGCATATACATTTCATCAGTCTAGCTTCGGGGTCATGAGCTTAAGGTCTATTGTACTATTTTACTTGACTTTTATCTTGCACTTATACTTGTGGTGGCCGTACAACATTACATTTTATAAACCTATGGAATTCACCAACATTCGTGTTGACCTTTTAGCAATGAATTTTAGGTTATTAAGGTAGCTCATGTGACATGCATTTGGACCTTCATGGAGTCGCGGAGTCGACGCGTCTAACTATTATTTCATGCACTTATGTAAACGTTTGATCTAGTATGACTTGTTTTTTTTTTATAAACTTGCAACACCTTTTGGGGACCTCATATTATAAACTCTGGATTATTTCAATGATCGAACGAAGTATTTTCCAAATGACACTTTAGGTCGTTCAATGTAACTGTAACTGTGATGCTATGACAGACACCCCAGGTATTCCATTCCGCTGTAAGTCAGGTAAATTGGGGGTGTGACAGAGTACCCTGATCAAAGCTAAGCATAATAACTAAATACGCATAATCTTTGCGAAACCTAATATATTTTATGGTGAACAAAGCCCGTGCATCGCACGGGCCATGATGTCTCGTAGGATAAAAATAAGCAGTTAACAAATAAGCATAACTACCTTACGTGACCCATATCCTTTAGGAAATGAAATCATGCATGCATGAGACAATACTAAACTAAAAACATGGTATAAATTTGCTGATTATTTTCTCCACTACTAATTCAAAGAAATGGTAGTAGTTCACGCGGTTCTGTCTTCTGGAGACCCGGAATGTATCACACGAATTCAAAACTGAAAAATAAAAATTCAACCTACGAATTGATCTGGAAAAGCTTGTTACACATTCACCATGATCGAGCATTCAAACGCACACACATACAAATAAATATGTGACTACTTTTCAACCGAACATACAACAAGATTGGTTTCATACATATATTAAATCGCAGGGGCACATGATTGTGCTTAAACAAACACTATCTAAATCGTTGAATTAGTTTTTTCTTTGTTTAAGAGGGTAATGTTTGTAGGGAAATGGCTACACTTTTATTAATAAAATCTAAATTACAATAAATAAATTAACAGTATATAAATAACAGAAACTTAAATACATGCAGAATGTAAGTAGATAAACGATAATTAAATAAAACAGTAAACTGATAAAAAATACTTACTAGATCACCAATGGAGATCAGCAACGAAACACTAAAAAGCCGAGGCACGTGTTAGACACGCTTCCCTTAAAACAGATTCGCCGTCTGTTTCCCAGGGTACAACAGCCAAAACAGTAGGTTGTATTGTCAGACTTAACTAAACTGCCTGGAATTTCATCTTAAAAGATGCGTATTCCTTATGTTGGAAATCAATAATGCTAATTGATTTGATGTGTGTCAAACCTATGGAATTAGGGCGTCTATTTATACACAATAGACTCCACCCTAGTTTACTCCTCCTACCGATGTGGGATAGAAAATAAATAATCTTTCCACTTAAGTCATGGTACCGAATGACTAACTTTGAGACCCGATATCTCATTCACATCAACTCTATTTTGGAGACATAAAGGCTTATTGCGGAGCTCTCTTTGAGGAGAACGCAAACCTACAAACTATTATTTATATATATGACACATACATATAAATAATTGTGTCCAAAGTTGGTCAAAAATCAGTTTTGCCAACCAATTTTCCAACAATCCCCCACATGAATGGAGATCGGTCATAATACAAAAAATTACGATGAAATTCCAATAGTTGAATCTTGCAAAGGATAGGTAGATGTGACCCACAAAAGCTACGGCTTCCAAACATGCCCAATCTTTGGCAAGTGATGCGGGTGACAACGAGAAAGGTCATGAAAATTCTTCTTCATCCTCTAGCTCCGAAGGCCTTAACTTTTGAGGCTTCACAAAAGAGGAAATGAAAACTTTGAATACAATGATGGCAAAAAGGACAGACAAGGCTATTAAGAAATCAATGCCCTACTATATTAACAAAACAACTGAAAACTTGCAAAAGATATTTCAAGAGGAGATCGGAAAGCTTAAGCAGAGTGGAGAGTTAATGAGTAACTCGAATGCTAGACCCGGAGTAGGGAAGGAAAAATCTACTTATCGTGACTTCACCGCTTGTACTCCACCGATATTTACGGGATCTCTTGACCCGTTAAAGAGTTCTAGGTGGATTACCGATATAGAAGGGGCTTTCCATACTAGTCGTTGTGCGGAGGAGGATAAGGTGAACTTTGCTACCAACTATATTCGTGAAAGGGATAAAATATGGTGGGAAGGTAAAGCTAATGAGAAAGGTAGTGCTTGGAGTGAAGCGTGCACGTGGGAACAATTCAAGGAGGTGTTTATGAAAGAATATGCTCCCGCAGAAGAGATTGATAAAATAAGAGAAGCATTTCATAACCTTATGCAAACTAATGAATCAGTCAATGAGTTGTGGGAAAAGTTTTGTGATATGGTGCAATATTTCCCGGAGTATCGTGACAACGAAAAGCTTAAGGTTGACAAATTTCAAAGGATGCTCAAGGATGAAATTCATACTACAGTATCACCTTTCAAGTGCACTGCAATGGAGGATCTTTTAGCTAGGGCGCGCACGCGAGAAGCAGATTTGGATAGGATGAAGAGCAAGGAGAAGAAGGAATTAAAAAGGAAGCAAGAACAACCAACAACATTTGGTAAGCGGGGCAAGTTTGATTTCACGAGGATGGACAACACGGGAAAATTACCACCTCAGTGTAATAGGTGCGGTAAGAACCATATGGGTGAATGTAAATCAGGGATGAAGGGATGTTATAAATGTGGAGATCCAAGCCATATTAGCAAGAATTGCACAAAGCCTATAGTGATATGTTATGGGTGCAACGAAGAAGGACATAAGATAAGAAAATGTCCTAAGGCCAATAAGAAGCAAGCGAAGCCGATTAATTTGATCAAAGGAGAAAAGGTTGAAGTTTCGAAGCCTAAAGCTCATGTTTATCAAATGAGTGCTGAAGAAGCAAGGTCGGGTTCCGATGTTATCACAGGTATAATCCTCGTTAATTCCAAACCCACTCGGGTTTTATATGATTCAGGTGCAAGTGTGTCTTTTGTATCCCATAGTTTTAGCAGGGGATTGTCCGCTCCCTTAGGTAAACTTCTGACACCATTAGAAGTTGAAATTGCTTATAGTAAGGTTGTTGTGGTGTCTAACGTGTATCGTAATGTAGAAATAGAAATCGATGAGAATATTTTTAGGATTGATCTAATTCCTATAATGCTTAGAGAATTTGACATCATTGTCGGCATGGATTAGCTAGATAAATACAATGCGGCTATCCTATGTAGACAAAAGATTGTCCGAGTCGTAAATCCTAGCGGTCGTGAATTGTTGATTTACGGTGACAATAGGAAGGGTGAATTAAAGTTATGTACCGTAATGAAGGCTAGGAGATATTTATCACGTGGTTTTCATGCCTTTATGGCGCATGTGATAGATAACCATTTCAAGAAGAAAAGTATCGATCACGTTCCGATTGTTAATGAATTCCGTGACGTGTTCCCAGAAGATTTTCCAGGTATTCCACCCGATAGACAGGTTGAGTTCCGTATTGACCTTGTTCTGGGTGCTACTCCCATTGCCAAAACTCCTTATCGTCTTGCTCCGTCCGAAATAAAAGAGTTAATGAGTCAACTTCAAGAGTTACTTGACAAGGGTTTTATCCGCCCTAGTAGTTCGCCGTGTGGAGCCCCAATTTTGTTTGTAAAGAAGAAAGATGGTAGCATGCGGATGTGCATCGATTACCGTAAATTGAACAAAGTCACGGTGAAAAATGTGTACCCGCTACCAAGAATCGACGATCTTTTTGATCAACTCCAAGGCGCGAAATGGTTTTCGAAAATTGATCTTCGTTCGGGTTATCATTAGTTAAAGGTTCGAGAAGAAGACATTCCTAATACGGCTTTTAGGACCCGTTATGGACACTATGAGTTCACGGTTATGCCTTTTGGTATTACAAATGCACCAGCAGTTTTCATGGATCTCATGAACCGTGTATGTAGGCCGATGTTGGATAAGTCCGTTGTAGTATTCATTGATGATATTCTTATCTACTCTAAAAGCAAGGAAGAACATGAAGTGCATTTATGGGAAATTCTCGAAACGTTAAGAAGAGAAAGATTGTATGCCAAATTTTCAAAGTGCAAATTTTGGTAACAAGAAGTCCAATTTCTTGGTCACGTTATTAATTCGGAAGGTATTAAGGTTGACCCATATAAAGTTGAAGCCGTGATGAATTGGCAACCACCAAAGAATGTTGGTGAGATCAGAAGTTTTCTTGGACTCGCAGGGTATTACCGTAGGTTCATTCAAGATTTCTCAAAGATCGCGTCATCATTAACATGACTCACCAGGAAGAATACTCCTTTTGTGTGGGGCGAAAAACAAGATGAAGCTTTTAATACCCTGAAGAAGAAGTTACGTGAGATATATACCTGTTCTTGTACTACCTGAGGTAAAGTGATCGCTTATGCCTCAAGACAATTATAGAAACATGAGGAGAAATACGAAACTCATGATCTTGAGTTCGCGGCTGTAGTCTTTGCCTTAAAAATTTGGAGGCATTACCTATATGGTGTAAAGTTCACAATTTACACCGATCATAGAATCCTACAATGTTTCCTACAAAAGAAAGATCCGAATATGAGGCAACGAAGGTGGCTCGATTTGTTAAAGGATTATGATTGTGAAATTCGCTACCATCCTGGTAAGGCGAATGTGGTAGCAGATGCCTTGAGTCGTAAAGAAAGAGAGAAGGTTACAAGGATCCACTCGTTACGGATGATTGTTACTTCTGATCTTTTTTGGTAAAATCAAGCTAGCTCAAGAGGAAGCATTGAAAGAAGAAAATAGAGAAAGTGAACGTATTACCTCTTACATTCCGCACCTTGAAGAAGATAGTCGAGGGATTAAGTCACGGTATAGAAGGATTTATATTCCTCTTTGGAGCGATATCGAAGAATTGATCCTAGAAGAAGCACACAAGTCGAAGTATACTATTCATCCGGGTGCTACAAAGATGTACCTTGATTTGAAGAAGAATTATTAGTGGCCGGGTATGAAAAGGGATTGTGTAAAGTACATTGAGAGATGTCTAACTTGTTTAAAGGTTAAAGCCGTGCACCGAAAGCCGTATGGAAAAGTTCAACCTTTAGACATTCTGGTTTGGAAGTGGGAAAAGATCATGATGGATTTCATTACGAAATTTCCAAGGACAAAAAAGAAGATCGATGCGATTTGGGTCATAGTAGATCGCTTAACAAAGAGTGCACACTTCATTCCGATCAGAGAGAATATGCCCGTTGACAAGTTAGCTAAGATTTATGTCAAAGAGATAGTCGCACGTTGATGCGTAGGGATTGCACCAGGCTTTACCTCTCGAGGGATCTCGAGAAGCTTACAACCCCCACCAGGCAGTGTACCTGATCGATGTACTATAGTATAGTGACAAGTACTGGGGGATTGATCGTTCAGCTAGGAATAGTGTCGCTAGGATTAGAAAACCTAAATACTAGTTATAGAGATGAGGGATGATTCTTTTTTGTATTTTTATATTTTTTAGAAAGCAAGTAAATATCTCGGGTTTGAAGGATTTGGGCGGAATTAGTTGCTAGTCAACTAACCCAATACTAAGATGCAATCAAAATAAAATACAAAAAATGAAAATAAACTAGTTTAAACTAAGGTTGTAAGCAATAAGTGGAGAAATGTGTTTACTTAGATTTCACTACTCCCTAGATATCTTTTACACGTTAATTACTTGTTATAGTTGCGTGGATGAAGGATTGTATTCCTTAATACCATTCATGGGGTGGCGTACTTACTTCCCCAATCCTATGAGTACCTACCTCACTCCTATGTCGAGCCTGCAAGAAGCTCCTAACATGGGATCATTAGAATTTACTCATGCATTAAATACAACCAATAAAACCTAGTACACATCGGTTCATGTTTCCTAAGACGTTCAAGCATGTTACCAATTGGAGATCTGCCAGTTTTCTTAAGCCTAACATTGAAATCATTCATCCAATACAACCATAAACAAGTAATCAACACATAATCAACATCTAGGTTTCATTAGATCTAAGCAAACACAAGATAAATCTAGCCTAGCATGGTGGAATCAAGAGAAGCACAAGATATAGACAACCAACACATAGATGATGAGGCGAAAAATGATCCGTTTTTAGGGGGTCATTTAAGCCCGGAATTGAATTTATTTGATCAAATATTGCCATAAATCGTTCCTTTTGTGATTTTAGGTACTTTGGGAGTGAAATCTGGAAAAGGAAGCAATTCGGACATTTTTGGAGCATAAAAGTGAAGAAAACGCCAAAGACTTAATTTTCCATGCTAGGAACAGTGTGTGATGGCGTCAAGAGGAAGAAGTTGACGGCGTCAAGAGTAAAGATCATGACGACCCAGTACAGAAATTAAGGCGTCACAAAAAAGAGCGTCAAGAGTTAAATGTGCGACGGCCTAGAAATATGGACTACATGACGGCGTCAAATGTAGATCAAGGCAGTCCGAGGATTATTTTGGCGGCGAGATGACGGCGTCACAAGGTTGTTCTTGAAGCCGTCAGCCTCTAATATCTATATATAGTTTTCTAATTTTCATTCATTAGAGAGGAACAAGTTTGGAGAAACCCTAAGGCCGAACCATATACGAATTTTACAGCTTTTCAAGGGTTTTCAACCCTTGAATCCTTACATGTGTTATTAAGATAAGTCTTTTCTTAATTGAATCAATATGTCTATGTGTTGGGTGTCTATATCTTGTGCTTGTCTTGATTCCACCATGCTAGGCTAGATTTATCTTATGTTTGCTTAGATCTAATGAAACCTAGATGTTGATTATGTGTTGATTACTTGTTTATGGTTGTATTGGATGAATGATTTCAATGTTAGGCTTAAGAAAACTGGCAGATCTCCAAATGGTAACATGCTTGAACGTCTTAGGAAACATGAACCGATGTGTACTAGGTTTTATTGGTTGTATTTAATGCATGAGTAAATTCTAATGATCCCATGTTAGGAGCTTTTTGCAGGCTCGACATAGGAGTGAAGTAGGCACTTATAGGATTGGGGAAGTAAGTACACCACCCCATGAATGGTATTAAGGAATACAATCCGTCATCCACGCAACTATAAAAAGTAATTAACGTGTAAAATATATCTAGGGAGTAATGAAATCTAAGTAAACACATTTCTCCACTTATTGCTCTCAACCTTAGTTTAATATAGTTTTATTTTCATTTTTAGTATTTTATTTTGATTGCATCTTAGTATTGGGTTAGTTGACTAGCAACTAATTCCGCCCAAATCCTTCAAACCCGAGATATTTACTTGCTTTCTAAAAAATATAAAAATACAAAAAGAATCATCCCTCATCTCTAGAACTAGTATTTAGGTTTTCTAATCCTAGCGACACTATTCCTAGCTGAACGATCAATCCCCCGGTACTTGTCACTATACTATACTACAACGATCAGGTACACTGCCTGGTGGGGGTTGTAAGCTTCTCGAAATCCCTTGAGAGGTAAAGCCTGGTGCAAATCCCTACGCATCAAGTTTTTGGCGCCGCAGCCTGGGGAATAGTTATTGTCAAGGTTAGAATCTCTTTTTATTAGGTCTACTTGCTAGATTCCTTTCTAGTAAGATTTTATTTTTATTTTTTAGGTTCTCTTTAGTCTATCTTGTTTCTTTGTGTTTTTGTTCGTAACTCTTCACCACCCGACATCATGAACGATGGGAACATCTTTGAACCCGTCATCCCACCACAACAAAACCCACCACTAGAACCTCTTAGGCCCCGAACCTTAGGAGAGTATTCCCGACCTAGCCACCAAGGCTACCGAAACACCATTGAGCTAACCGGAGCCAATGTGACCCCCTTGCGATCCGACACCATCCGGTTGGTGCAAAGCGGATGTGCATTCCATGGACTTCGTTCCGAAGATCCAAACCAACATCTTAAGGACTTCTTAAAAATCGTAGACTCCATAGACCTAGATGTTGAAACTAGAGAGACAACCCGATTACGCCTATTCCAATTCTCTCTACGGGATCAAGCTAGTCAATGGCTTGAGCGTTTACCCGCGGGATCCATCACCACATGGGATGATCTCACCACTCGTTTCCTTGCTCAATTCTTCCCACTGGGGAAGACTGCAATGCTTAGAAGTGACATCTTGATGTTTGAACAACATCAGGGTGAAACTTTCTATGAAGCATGGGCTCGTTTTAAGGATCTCCTCCATAAGGTCCCTCATCATGGTATAAACCTTTGGTTATTAGTTCAGATTTTCTACGACCATGTTGACTATCATACTAAACGTACAATCGATAGAGCCGCGGGAGGTAGATTGTGTGATAAGAACGCTGAGGAGTCCTGGGCAATTATCGAAGAGCTTGTCGCCGATAATCAAGAGATGTGGGAGTTTAATCATACGATAAAAGCGGCCATCAACGCAGTCTCAACACCTGGAGGGACCACAGAAATCCCCGATGAACTCCTATGCAAACTCGAGGCAAAAGTTGACTATTTTGAGGAAAGGCAAATGAGACCTTTAAGCCCTAGACGAGCTACTGTCAATTCTGTCTTGAAAACGACTTCAACACCGTTATCAGAATCACCCTCTAGAGAAAATGTCGAGACTTTTCAAAACTATGCCCCACCTTATTCCCCTCCCGAGGAGCTTAGCCCGGAGTTTGAAGCTAGAATGAGAGAATATATGGCAACTCATTCAGATCGGCTCGCTAGATTCAAGGAAGCAGTTTATAAGCAAAAAGAGGAGATGCAAGAGAAAATGAATGAGATGATGAGTCTATTGGAGGAGTATGCCAGCCTGAGAACCCCCGAAAGAATGCTACTAAGGAAAGAAAGCGTCATCTCCACTACCCAATTTGTTAACTTCATCACAATTGTCCACAAGGATGAGGAGAAGGTAGAAACTCCTAGTAAACAAACCTTAGAAGAACTACCAAAATCTCAACCTCTGAGTTACTACCTGAAACATGATATAAACGAAAACACTATAACAAATTGGATAAAGGGTGACGGGCGTAACCAACCTTCCAACCAGAGTTCTGAGAAGGAGGAAGGGGGAAAAGATAAGTATGATACGTTGCCTAGGGGGCCAATATTCGAGAGGCTATTGGTACAAAAAGTGGCTACTAAGCAGATGGCGTGTGGGAACTTTGAGATACCAGCTAGCATCGGGGATTTGAAATATCTTAATGCTTCCGCCGACCAAGGATTGAAAGTAAATCTTATGCCCCTAACTATTTACATCCAACTAACGTCAAAAATGCCAGCCCCCACTCGTGTTAGGTTATCCCTCGCTGGACACTCATACGTATACCCCCTAGGAATCGCAGAAGATGTGTTAGTTAATATCGCAGGATTCACGTACCCCGTTGATTTTGTGATCATCGATGATAAAGGAGATGGATGCATGCCAATAATCCTTGGGGCACCATTCCTCGCCACCGCTAGGGCTGACATTAAATATGAAGGCAGAAAAATTGAGCTTAAATCTGGGAAAAGAAAGATTAGCTTCCCCATGACCCCGCGAAATGGTCATGAGAATGTGAGTTGGAGAAAGCTCAAAAACAACATTGACACGACACCCATTCATGTTCAGAATAAAATTCTTGCATGGGAGGCAAGAATCAAAAGCTACAAGGAGGCTAAATATGAAAGGAGCAAAAGCAATAAAGTTCATGTCGAGTTCGAACAAAATCGACCAGCAGAAAGCCATGTACCATTCAAGGAAGGAAACTTGGTACTCTTAAGACACTTGGAAACAACAATACCACCCGATAAACCAAGTCCTTGGTGGTATGGGCCTTTCAAAATTGAGAGCATGAGCCAATATGGGATGGCTAACCTGAGAAGTAAAGTAGGTGGAGAGGTGATTGCAAGTATCGACAGATTGAGGCACTACCACCACAATAGTAGTGATCACAACTACATGGGGTACGTCATCTCATGGGATGAAGTCACGTAGTAACCCATGACCTTGAGTCTAGCTACAAGACTCGTAAATAAAGAAAAGCGCATCTTGGGAGGCAACCCATGTTTTGTGTGATTTTTATTTTGTTTGTTTGTTATTTGCTTCCGTATGCATGCTTTATTTTTATTGTTGGTAGATCATGTTTCTAAATTAAATAGTGGAAATACTTTTCTTTGTTGTTTAGACTAGTCTTAACTTCACCTAAAAGTATTTTTGCAAAAGATAAGTGTAAGGGGAAACCCCAAATATGCTTTTAAGAAACAAACCGATCATGATTCTCCACAATATTAAGTGAACATGTATATTCGTATTTGTTAGAGTCAAATGCTTGTATCGAGTCATAATGAAGTTTTGCAGGATTTTCCAGGAAGTAGGACCAAGTTTTTCCAGAAATTTTCCAGAAACTTAACATAAGAATTTCTGCTGGTCACTTCTGACGGCGTCATGAGCTTGCTCTTGACGGCGTCACGGGTAAAAATCTGGAAATTTTACCGGTTTTGTTTTTCTAACGGAGTCTTAAAGTTTTTGCTGAATTATTAAGTTTTATAATCTCTAGGAAATCGGCAAACTTCATTCCACAAGCATTATATCTTACTTTGTTTTCTAGGATTTAGTAACTTATGTAGATTGCCGCCGATTTTATGCGATGTTGCCTTGTCTGTTTTCTCAGGATTTACAGGTTATGTATGACAAGAAGATGATTATTATTCTGGAAGGGAAGCTTTGATTGTTCATTTTCTTGGAGGAAGATTTAACCTGGCCACCTTATAATCCATACCGAGCGAATCAGCGGAGTATTTGATTTCATTCTTTTTACTTATTTCACTTTTACATTCTTTACTTGAACATTGGGGACAATGTTCATCCTAAGTGTAAGGGGAGGGTAAAATGATGATACCTTACAAATACACTTTCACTTGAGTTTGTTTGTTTAATGGTAGGTGTGTAATAAAACTATGAGAAATACTTGTTAGTGCAATTTTAGAGCCAAATTTAAAATTTTCTACAACATTTAGGAGTGAAACTTTAGCCATAGCAAGCGTCTCATGGATAGGAGATTGTATGACTAGCGCATAACCGTATCATTCAGAAAAATTTTCCACCCAAATATGTGAGGTTCGCCTTTAGATTTGATAGGAAAAGCATTTACTATTAGTGCTTATGAGTGTACCGGTAGCATTTAGATTCTAGAACTTGCGTTAGTGATGCATCCCGAGACCGCTAGTGAGACTACATTCGTGTAGTAGGATTTACTACATTCGTGTAGTAATAAGAGGCATTAGGATCACCCTTGTGTTAAACCCGTATCATAATTACTTGACCATTTAAGTCATATTACTTGGCTAGTTAAGTCAACTAATTTTTCCCACAACCTTAGCGTTGTACTCATTTTTAGTACACGAAACCCCTAGTACACCCCTCCGAGCCTATCTTTTCGTCTCTAACTTTAAGCATTTTACTTAAAGGAAGAATTTGTTACACCCCACTTAAATGTACAACCAAATCGCCTTAGCCTTCCGTGTATGCGCTCATTTTTAGTGCATTATTGTTATTTGTTAAACCCTAAGTTAATTATCTAATTGATTACATGGTTGCTAAGTCGAGTCATATCCTTGTACATATTGTTTTGGGACGATTGGGACTCATGGGTAAAGTACTTATTTTATGGTGTAATGGGGAAGAACATCATATATTACCCCCATATGTGCGTTAATCTTAAAAGTACTCCAAGTGTTTTGATTTTCTTAATTCGAGTCATTAGATTAGTTTATTGTAAAGTGTGTAAAAATTCAAGTGTAAGGGGAATATTCATCCCCTATGATGTATTATTTTGGATGGTAGGGTAAGAGTGTATGCAAAAAAAAAAAAAAAAAAAAAAAAAAGGAAAACATACGGACTACCATCCCTTTTCATTCTATGTTCATTTTATGTTTTTGTTCTTTTTGATTTATTAGCTTAAGTGGAGTCTAGTCTTGGCTTAGCAACGCCATAGTGTACATATAATTAACCAAGATTGTTAACTCGCCACCAGTAAAGACTGCCTATATCCAACAAAACCGTGTATTTCATATCCCTACACCTAACGTTACAACCCTTTAAAAGAAATCTTTGATAGTTTATCCTAGGTGCTTACGCCATGTGGTGGAGGTTTGATCCTTTCCGAAGCCTATAGTAATCTATTTTGCTATGACAGGTAGTGAGAGATATCTTCCGTTTCCATATTGTAATTTATACTTTATTACACCCGAGAGATGTGAGTATCTAAACACTATTTGTGAGGTGCTTGTGTATGACCTCCGTGCTTGTCTTTGGTCTTTAGTGGAACGATTATTTGTTGTAATTACTTTTATATTAGAGTTAAATGACCCCTAACTTGTATTTTGACTAGAATAAAAGCTCATTTGCTTGAGGACAAGCAAATCTCAAGTGTAAGGGTATATGACTAGGCGAAAAATGATCCGTTTTTAGGGGGTCATTTAAGCCCGGAATTGAATTTATTTGATCAAATATTGCCCTAAATCGTTCCTTTTGTGATTTTAGGTACTTTGGGAGTGAAATCTGGAAAAGGAAGCAATTCGGACGTTTTTGGAGCATAAAAGTGAAGAAAACGCCAAAGACATAATTTTCCATGCTGGGAACAGTGTGTGACGGTGTCAAGAGGAAGAAGTTGACGGCGTCAAGAGTAAAGATCATGACGACCCAGTACACAAATGAAGGCGTCACAAAGAAGAGCGTCAAGAGTTAAATGTGTGACGGCCTGGAAATGAAATATGGACTACATGACGGCGTCAAATGTAGATCAAGGCAGTCCGAGGATTATTTTGGCGGCGAGATGACGGCGTCACAAGGTTGTTCTTGACGCCGTCAGCCTCTAATATCTATATATAGTTTTCTAATTTTCATTCATTAGAGAGGAACAAGTTTGGAGAAACCCTAAGGCCGAACCATATACGAATTTTGCAACTTTTCAAGGGTTTTCAACCCTTGAATCCTTACATGTGTTATTAAGATAAGTCTTTTATTAATTCAATCAATAGGTTAAAAGAGCAAATTTGCCATTGAAAATATACCAAAATAGTTAATTTGCCACTTATTTTCTCAACCACCCTTATTTGCCATTAAACTATATATTAAGTGTGTATTGGCCGCTCAACATTGTTGAATATCTAGTTTTGGTACTTGATGAGTTAACATAATGAATATTCCGTTAGTTTCCAAGAATATTTCGTTAAATCTTGCAACATGAAATTAACTATGAATAATTTTGTCTAAAGGAGTGCTCCGTATATTAGATGTTGAAGACATAAAAAGATTAATAAATTTGCCATCAATGGATCAAAGGCTACTTTTTATTGACGAAAAAAATGTGTTAGCATATATGTAGCGCCAAATGAGAGATGCCAAAAGATACTAGCAGATGACTTAGAAACAATTAGTAGATCCAAATATCCAAATTTGTTAAAAAAAAAAAAAAAAAAAAAAAAAAAAAAAAAAAAAAAAAACCCTATTAATTTTGTACAAACAATTCCCACACACTTATTTCTTGATCACTGAAAAACGCATGTTTAACACGTAATTTTCTCTACATTTATTCTACATAAAACTTTCAAAGTTAATTGACATAAAAGATGATGCTCTAAAATTGCATTATGATTGTTCATCAACAAGTTTTTAAAAGATCGTTTACTAGTGGTTTCCTAACAACTTAGTTGACTAACGCATAAGAAATATTACTCTAATAAGTCTGAAGTGAATAGGTCAAAATAAGTTAAACATTTGAGCACCACCAAGTGAGTATTGCCTAGTCCGTACGTTGCCCCAAGACAGACCAATACATATCTAAAGAGTGAGTTAAATGGATGAATGGCAAACTTGCACTAACTGTTCATGTTTAGTGGCAAATATGGGTATTTGAAAAGTTGACTTGCAAAATAAATCTTTCGCTACATCTTTAATGGCAAATTTGCTCTTTTAACCCAATCAATATGTCTGTGTGTTTGTTGTCTATATCTTGTGCTTGTCTTGATTCCACCATGCTAGGCTAGATTTATCTTGTGTTTTCTTAGATCTAATGAAACCTAAATGTTGATTATGTGTTGATTACTTGTTTATGGTTGTATTGGATGAATGATTTCAATGTTATGCTTAAGAAAACTGGCAGATCTCCAAATGGTAACATGCTTGAACGTCTTAGGAAACAAGAACCTATGTGTACTAGGTTTTATTGGTTGTATTTAATGCATGAGTAAATTCTAATGATCTCACATTAGGAGCTTCTTGCAGGCTCGACATAGGAGTGAAGTAGGCACTCATAGGATTGGGGAAGTAAGTACGCCAACCCATGAATGGTATTAAGGAATACAATCCGTCATCCACGCAACTATAACAAGTAATTAACGTGTAAAAGATATCTAGGGAGTAGTGAAATCTAAGTAAACACTTTTCTCCACTTATTGCTCACAACCTTAGTTTAATATAGTTTTATTTTTATTTTTAGTATTTTATTTTGATTGCATCTTAGTATTGGGTTAGTTGACTAGCAACTAATTCCGCCCAAATCCTTCAAACCCGAGATATTTACTTGCTTTCTAAAAAAATATAAAAATACAAAAAGAATCATCCCTCATCTCTAGAAATAGTATTTAGGTTTTCTAAGCCTAGCGACACTATTCCTAGCTGAACGATCAATCCCCCGGTACTTGTCACTATACTCTAGTACAACGATCAGATACACTGCCTAGTGGGGGTTGTAAGCTTCTCGAGATCCCTCGAGAGGTAAAGCCTGGTGCAAATCCCTACGCATCAATAGACATATTGATTGAATTAAGAAAAGACTTATCTCAATAACACATGTAAGGATTCAAGGGTTAAAAACCCTTGAAAAGCTGTAAAATTCGTATATGGTTCGGCCTTAGGGTTTCTCCAAACTTGTTCCTCCCTAATGAAAGAAAATTAGAAAACTATATATAGATATTAGAGGTTGACGGCGTCAAGAACAAATGGGTGACGCCGTCATCTCGCCGCCAAAATAATCTTCGGACTCCCTTGATCTACATCTGACGTCGTCATGTAGTCCACTTTTGCAAGCCATCACACATTTATCTCTTGATGCTCTACTTTGTGACGCCTTCATTTCTGTACTGGGTCGTCATGGTCTTTACTCTTGACGCCGTCAAATTCTTCCTCTTGACACCGTCACACACTGTTCCCAGCTTGGAAAATTAAGTCTTTGGCGTTTTCTTCACTTTTATGCTCTAAAAACGTCCGAATTGCTTCCTTTTCCAGATTTCACTCCCAAAGTACCTAAAATCACAAAAGGAATGATTTAGGGCAATATTTGATCAAATAAATTCAATTCCGGGTTTAAATGACCCCCTAAAAACGGATCATTTTTCGCCTCATCATATACCCTTACACTTGAGATTTGCTTGTCCTCAAGCAAATGCGCTTTTATTCTAATCAAAATACAAGTTAGGGGTCATTCAACACTAATATAAAAGTAATTACAACAAATAATCGTTCCACTAAAGACCAAAGACAAGCACGGAGGCCATACACATGCACCTCACAAATAGTGTTTAGATACTCACATCTCTCGGGTGTAATAAAGTGTAAATTACAATATGGAAACGGAAGATATCTCTCACTACCTGTCATAGCAAAATAGATTACCATAGGCTTGGGAAAGGATCAAACCTCTACCACATGGCGTAAGCACCTAGGATAAACTATCAAAGAGGTCTTTTAAAGGGTTGTAACGTTAGGTGTAGGGATATGAAATACACGGTTTTATTGGATATAGGCAGTCTTTACTGGTGGCGAGTTAACAATCTTGGTTAATTACATGTATAATATGGCGTTGCTAAGCCAAGACTAGACTCGACTTAAGCTAATAAATGAAAAATAACAAAAGCATAAAATGAACATAGAATGAAAAGGGATGGTAGTCCATATGTTTTTTCTCTCTTTTTTTTTTTCTTTTCTTTTTTTATATTTTTTTTTTATTTTTATTTTTTTGCATACACTCTTACCTTACCATCCAAAATAATACACCATAGGGAATAAACATTCCCCTTACACTTGAATCTTTACATACTTTACAATAAACTAATCTAATGACTCGAATAATACATAAAATAAGTACTTTACCCATGAGTCCCAATCATCCCAAAACAATATGTACAAGGATATGACTCGACTTAGCAACCATGTAATCAATTAGATAGTTAACTTAGGGTTTAACAAATTACAATAATGCACTAAAGATGAGTGCATACACGGAAGGCTAAGGCGATTTGGGTGTACATTTAAGTGGGGTGTAACAAATTCTTCTTTAAGTAGAATGCTTATAGTTAGAAACGAAAAGATAGGCTCGGAGGGGTGTACTAGGGGTTTCGTGTACTAAAAATGAGTACAATGCTAAGGGTGTGGGAAAATTAGTTGACTTAACTAGCCAAGTAATATGACTTAAATGGTCAAGTAATTATAATACGGGTTTAACACAAGGGTGATCCTAATGCCTCTTATCATGTAGTAAATCCTACTACACGAATGTAGTCTCACTAGCGGTCTTGGGATGCATCACTAACGCAAGTTCTAGAATCTAAATGCTACCGGTACACTCATAAGCACTAATAGTAAATGCTTTTCCTATCAAATCTAAAAGCGAACCTCACATATTTGGGTGGAAAATTTTTCTGAAAGTACGGTTATGTGCTAGTGATACAATCTCCTATCCATGAGACGCTTGTAATGGCTAAAGTTTCACTCCTAAATGTTGTAAAAAATTTTAAATTTGGCGCTAAAATTGCACTAACAAGTATTTCTGATAGTTTTATTACACATCTACTATTAAACAAACAAACTCAAGCGAAAGTGTATCGGTAAGGTATCATCATTTTACCCTCCCCTTACACTTAGGATGAACATTGTCCCCAATGTTCAAGTAAAGAATGTAAAAGTGAAATAAGTAAAAAGAATGAAATCAAATACTCCCCTGATTCGCTCGGTATGGATAATAGGGTGGCCAGGTTAAATCTTCCTCCAAGAAAATGAACAATCAAAGCTTCCCTTCCAGAAAAAATAATCATCTTCTTGTCATACATAACCTGTAAATCCTGAGAAAACAGACAAGGCAACCTCGCATAAAATCGGCGGCAATCTACATAAGTTACTAAATCCTAGAAAGCAAAGTAAGATATAATGCTTGTAGAATGAAGTTTGCAGATTTCCTGGAGATTATAAAACTTAATAATTCAACAAAAACTTTAAGAATCCGTAAGAAAAACAAAACTGGTAAAATTTCCAGATTTTTACCCGTGATGCCGTCAAGAGCAAGCTCACGACGCCGTCAGAAGTGACCTGCAGAAATTCTTATGTTAAGTTTCCGGAAAATTTCTAGAAAAACTTGGTCCTACTTCCTGGAAAATCCTGCAAAACTTCATTATGACTCGATACAAGCATTTGACTCTAACAAATACGAATATACATGTTCATTTAATATTGTGGAATGATCGGTTTGTTTCTTAAAAACATATTTGGGTTATCTTTTGCAAAAATACCTTTTGGTGAAGTTAAGACTAGGCCAAAACAACAAAGTAAAGTATTTCCACTTTTTAGTTTAGAAACATGATCTACCAACAATAAAAATAAAGCATGCATACGGAAGCAAATAACAAACAAACCAAATAAAAATCACACAAAACATGGGTTGCCTCCCAAGAAGCGCTTTTCTTTATTTACGAGTCTTGTAGCTAGACTCAAGGTCATGGGTTACTACGTGATACGGGTGAGTTCCTCATTGAGGACATCTTTGGGATCAAACTTAGGCTTTAACTTCCTATCGGTTTTCTTAGTACGGTATGACCTTTCAAACTTCTCTCCATCCGGATCATACAAAGTCATCTTCATGTGCCATGATCCGTCACCTTCTTTAGGTGGCTTGTCCCACCTCCATTTACACTTGTCTCCCTCTCTTTTCCACTTGTTCATCTCTATGTTAATAGGCATTACGCTCAAGAACTCAATCATCTTCCTAAAGACTAAGGGGTCCTCAAAAGGATCTAGCTTTTCATCTCTAGCTATGAGTTGTTCCACCGAATGTGTCTTTTCGATGAAATCTTTTTCTAGATAGAATGGGCGTTGAGGTCCTATAAAGTTCATTTCTATCCAAGGTCCATTTCTAGACGGTCTCCTATTAATCTCTACCCAATGTGGTGTCGGTTCATGATCACAATCATAACTATGCTTCTTAACATCGTATACCGACCAAGTGTCGCCTTCACCTACCACTATCTTAGACTCCTTACAATCTATCATGGAACTAGCGGTTGCTAAAAATCCTCTTCCTACTAACAATGGGCATGTAGTGTCACTAACCATGTCTAGGACGTGAAAATCCGCTAAGATAGTTAACTTTCCTACGTGAACAACTACATCCTTAATCATTCCAACCGGGTGGGCAATACTTCCTTCCGCTAGACCAATCAATACCTCCGTCTCCTCTAACTTTCCTAGCTTAAGAGTGGTGAAAAGGGATAAAGGAATCAAGTTGAGGCTTGACCCTAAATCAGCTAGTGTGTCGAAAGCTTCGGATTTTCCTATCTTACAAGGCAAAACAAATATACCCGGATCATCAAGCTTTTTAGGCAACTTGTTTTGAACGAAGGCGGTCCCATTCTTGCCTAGTTTAATCTTCTCATACTTTTCTAGGAGGGCACTATAGTAGGGAGCACGGGCTAAGACATCAATAACGGGGCGTTCAAGGTGCAGTTCCTTGAATTCATCCTCAAGGTCTTGCGTAGGAGGTGTTTCAACTATGCTTTAGACCGGTTTTATATCGGGTATTTTACTTGATCGGTCCTTTTGAAGAACTTGGTTTTGTTTGAAACACGTGCTCGTTGATTTAACCGAGTAGTATTGTGGACACGAAGTGGGTGACGAAACTGATGATATGGAATTAACGTTTAGTTTTGGATTCTTGACCGTGTCGCTTGGGAGTGCACCCATTTCTCGGTCATTGAGAACTTTCAACAATGCATCAATTTTGGTGGTCATCTCGCTTTTCTTTTGTTTGAAATCGGCTTCAAACTTAGATATGCGAGCTTCTTGAGATGCCATGAACTTAGACATCAATCCTTCAAGATTGTTGGTACTACCATAGTTGTTAGAAGGATTGTTGTTGAAAGCACGGTTGGAGGGTGGACCGTTTGGTTGGTAACGATTAGGTGGATTGGAAGAATTGGCTTGATTTTGTTTCCACCTAAGGTTTGGGTGATTTTTCCAAGAGGGGTTGTATGAATCACCATAAGGGTTTGGTTCGGGTTTGAAAGTGTACTACTTATCTCCCGCTTCGTCGGTACGCGAGGATGCGTAGTCCGCAAAAGCTGTTCCGGGGAGTTCCACACAATCACGAGTGTCATGGGGACCACTACATAATTCGCATGAAGAAGTGATTTTGTTCACTTGGCTTGAAGGCTTAGGAGCTTCGTAGGATTTCATGAGAAACTTGACTTGGTCCTCAAGTTCCATGATCCTACGGTCGGGAGTGCTAGAGTTATTCGAAGGCAAAGATATTGCCTTGACCGTTTTGTTCAAATCACGGGGATCATTCCAACTTTCGTTGTCATAGAGAGCAAGATCTTCTATGAGTTCCCATGATTGTTCCGCACTTAGATCACGTAGCTTACCACCGGCCGATTGGTCAATGGCTTGCCTCGTGGAGAGATCGATATGGTCATAAAAGATTTGGACTTGGAGCCAAAGATCTATGCCATGATGAGGGACTTTCTGTAGTAAGTCCTTGAAACGAGTCCATGCTTCATAAAGAGATTCATTTTGACGTTGTTGGAACATCAAGATGTCATTTCTAAGCTTAGTAGTTCTCCCCGGTGGGAAAAATTGAGCAAGGAAACGAGTGGTGAGATCATCCCATGTGGTGATGGATCCCGCGGGTAAACACTCAAGCCATTGACTAGCTTGATCCCGTAGAGAGAATTGGAATAGGCGTAATCGGGTTGTTTCTCTAGTTTCAACATCTAGGTCTATGGAGTCTACGATTTTTAGGAAGTCCTTAAGATGTTGATTTGGATCTTCGGAACGAAGTTTATGAAATGCACATCCACTTTGCACCAACCGGATGGTGTCGGATTGCAAGGGGGTCACATTGGCTCCGGTGAGCTTAATGGTGTTTCGATAGCCTTGGTAGCTAGGTCGGGAATACTCTCCTAAGGTTCGGGGCCTAAGAGGTTCTAGTGGTGGGTTTTGTTGCGGTGGGATGACGGGTTCAAAGATGTTCCCATCGTCCATGATGTCGGGTGGTGAAAAGTTACGAACAAAAATACAAAGAAATAAGACAGACTAGAGAGAACCTAAAAATAAAAATAAGATCTTACTAGAAAGGAATCTAGCAAGTAGACCTAATAAAAAGGGATTCTAACCTAGACAATAACTATTTCCCCGGCAGCGGCGCCAAAAACTTGATGCGTAGGGATTGCACCAGGCTTTACCTCTCAAGGGATCTCGAGAAGCTTACAACCCCCACCAGGCAGTGTACCTAATCGATGTAGTATAGTATAGTGACAAGTACCGGGGGATTGTTCGTTCAGCTAGGAATAGTGTTGCTAGGATTAGAAAACCTAAATACTAGTTCTAGAGATGAGGGATGATTCTTTTTTGTATTTCTATATTTTTTAGAAAGCAAGTAAATATCTTGGGTTTGAAGGATTTGGGCAGAATTAGTTGCTAGTCAACTAACCCAATACTAAGATGCAATCAAAATAAAATACTAAAAATGAAAATAAACTAGTTTAAACTAAGGTTGTGAGCAATAAGTGGAGAAATGTGTTTACTTAGATTTCATTACTCCCCAGATATCTTTTACACGTTAATTACTTGTTATAGTTGCATGGATGACGGATTGCATTCCTTAATACCATTCATGGGGTGGCGTACTTACTTCCCCAATCCTATGAGTGCCTACTTCACTCCTATGTCGAGCCTGCAAGAAGCTCCTAACATGGGATCATTAGAATTTACTCATGCATTAAATACAACCAATAAAACCTAGTACACATCGGTTCATGTTTCCTAAGACGTTCAAGCATGTTACCAATTGGAGATCTGCCAGTTTTCTTAAGCCTAACATTGAAATCATTCATCCAATACAACCATAAACAAGTAATCAACACATAATCAACATCTAGGTTTGATTAGATCTAAGCAAACACAAGATAAATCTATCCTAGCATGGTGGAATCAAGACAAGCACAAGATATAGACAACCAACACATAGACATATTGATTGAATTAAGAAAAGACTTATCTCAATAACACATGTAAGGATTCAAGGGTTGAAAACCCATGAAAAGTTGTAAAATTCGTATATGGTTCGGCCTTAGGGTTTCTCCAAACTTGTTCCTCCCTAATGAATGAAAATTAGAAAACTATATATAGATATTAGAGGCTGACGGCGTCAAGAACAAATGGGTGACGCCGTCATCTCGCCGCCAAAATAATCCTCGGACTGCCTTGATCTACATCTAACGCCGTCATGTAGTCCACTTTTGCAGGCCGTCACACATTTAACTCTTGATGCTCTACTTTGTGACGCCTTCATTTCTGTACTGGGTCGTCATGGTCTTTACTCTTGACACCGTGAAATTCTTCCTCTTGACGCCGTCACATACTGTTCCCAGCATGGAAAATTAAGTCTTTTGCGTTTTCTTCACTTTTATGCTCCAAAAACGTCTGAATTGCTTCCTTTTCCAGATTTCACTCCCAAAGTACCTAAAATCACAAAAGGAACGATTTAGGGCAATATTTGATCAAATAAATTCAATTCCGGGCTTAAATAACCCCCTAAAAACGGATCATTTTTTGCCTCATCACACGTCATGGAGTACCCATTTCTATTGTCTCTGATGGAGACGGGCGTTTCACTTCAAACTTTTGGCACAGTTTTCAAGAAGAACTTGGTGCGAAGTTACATATGAGCACAACTTTTCATCCTCAAACCGATAGACAAAGCGAGAGGACAATCCAAACTTTAGAAGATATGTTGCAGGCTTGTATGATTGACTTTGGAGGTAACTGGGATGATCATTTACCTCTAGTTGAATTCGCCTACAACAATAGTTATCATGCTAGTACAGAGATGCCACCCTATAAGATGCTTTATGGTAGAAAATGTAGAACGCGTGTATGTTGGGAGGAAGTTGGAAAGAGGGAATTGGCGAGTACGGATATCGGACTAGCAACAACCGAGAAGATTGAGATGATACGGGAAAGGCTTAAAGCAGCACAAGATAGGTGGAAGAGTTATGCCGATAACCGAAGAAGACCGATTGAGTTTGAAGTGGGGGATTTTGTTATGTTGAAATTTTCCCCGTGGAAAGGCGTTTTTAGGTTCAAAAACAAAGAAAAACTAAGTCCAAGGTTTTTTTAAGTATTTTATGTTGCACTTTGCTAGGTAGTATAGTATAGTGACAAGTACCGGGGGATTGTTCGTTCTGCTAGGAATAGTGTCGCTAGGATTAGAAAACCTAAATACTAGTTCTAGAGATGAGGGATGATTCTTTTTTGTATTTCTATATTTTTTAGAAAGCAAGTAAATATCTTGGGTTTGAAGGATTTGGGCGGAATTAGTTGCTAGTCAACTAACCCAATACTAAGATGCAATCAAAATAAAATACTAAAAATGAAAATAAACTAGTTTAAACTAAGGTTGTGAGCAATAAGTGGAGAAATGTGTTTACTTAGATTTCATTACTCCCCAGATATCTTTTACATGTTAATTACTTGTTATAGTTGCATGGATGACGGATTGCATTCCTTAATACCATTCATGGGGTGGCGTACTTACTTCCCCAATCCTATGAGTGCCTACTTCACTCCTATGTCGAGCCTGCAAGAAGCTCCTAACATGGGATCATTAGAATTTACTCATGCATTAAATACAACCAATAAAACCTAGTACACATCGGTTCATGTTTCCTAAGACGTTCAAGCATGTTACCAATTGGAGATCTGCCAGTTTTCTTAAGCCTAACATTGAAATCATTCATCCAATACAACCATAAACAAGTAATCAACATCTAGGTTTGATTAGATCTAAGCAAACACAAGATAAATCTATCCTAGCATGGTGGAATCAAGACAAGCACAAGATATAGACAACCAACACATAGACATATTGATTGAATTAAGAAAAGACTTATCTCAATAACACATGTAAGGATTCAAGGGTTGAAAACCCATGAAAAGTTGTAAAATTCGTATATGGTTCGGCCTTAGGGTTTCTCCAAACTTGTTCCTCCCTAATGAATGAAAATTAGAAAACTATATATAGATATTAGAGGCTGACGGCGTCAAGAACAAATGGGTAACGCCGTCATCTCGCCGCCAAAATAATCCTCGGACTGCCTTGATCTACATCTAACGCCGTCATGTAGTCCACTTTTGCAGGCCATCACACATTTAACTCTTGATGCTCTACTTTGTGACGCCTTCATTTCTGTACTGGGTCGTCATGGTCTTTACTCTTGACACCGTGAAATTCTTCCTCTTGATGCCGTCACACACTGTTCCCAGCATGGAAAATTAAGTCTTTTGCGTTTTCTTCACTTTTATGCTCCAAAAACGTCTGAATTGCTTCCTTTTCCAGATTTCACTCCCAAAGTACCTAAAATCACAAAAGGAACGATTTAGGGCAATATTTGATCAAATAAATTCAATTCCGGGCTTAAATAACCCCCTAAAAACGGATCATTTTTCGCCTCATCACACATCATGGAGTACCCATTTCTATTGTCTCCGATGGAGATGGGCGTTTCACTTCAAACTTTTGGCACAGTTTTCAAGAAGAACTTGGTACGAAGTTACATATGAGCACAACTTTTCATCCTCAAACCGATAGACAAAGCGAGAGGACAATCCAAACTTTAGAAGATATGTTGCAGGCTTGTATGATTGACTTTGGAGGTAACTGGGATGATCATTTACCTCTAGTTGAATTCGCCTACAACAATAGTTATCATGCTAGTACAGAGATGCCACCCTATAAGATGCTTTATGGTAGAAAATGTAGAACGCGTGTATGTTGGGAGGAAGTTGGAAAGAGGGAATTGGTGAGTACAGATGTCGGACTAGCAACAACCGAGAAGATTGAGATGATACGGGAAAGGCTTAAAGCAGCACAAGATAGGTGGAAGAGTTATGCCGATAACCGAAGAAGACCGATTGAGTTTGAAGTGGGGGATTTTGTTATGTTGAAATTTTCCCCGTGGAAAGGCGTTTTTAGGTTCAAAAACAAAGAAAAACTAAGTCCAAGGTTTATAAGACCATTTAAAATCTTGCAACGTGTTGGCGAGGTAGTGTTGGAACTGCCCGAAGAAATAACAGGTATTCATAATACCTTCCATGTGTCTTACTTGAGGAAATGTCTAGCGGATGAGACTAATGTAGTCACTTTGGATGATATCGAGATTGATGCGGAATTACTTTCGCAAGAGGATGAACCGGAAGCAATATTAGGGAGAGAAGTGAAACAACTCAGGAATAAAGATATCCCTTTTGTGAAGGTGAAATGGAGAAATCGTAAGGGCATAAGTATTAGATGGGAGATGGAAGAGAAGATGAGGAATGAGTACCCTCATTTATTTCAAGAATTGATTTCGATGACGAAATCTTATTTTAAGGAGGGGTGAATTGTTATACCCGTATCCCGATAAGGTACTATAATATAAAATAAGTGATAGCATTATTTCATTTTTTTTAAGTATTTTATGTTGCACTTTGCTAGGTAGTAAGTTACAGGTATATAGGTATTATGTGATGAAAGAGGTGTGGCCCTTGTGTGAAAGATGAAACTTGAGGGGCTAAGATTGCCATATGTCCAAAGCTAAATTAATATCTTTTATTTAGATAGAAAAGTCCAGAATTTTGAAGAAGATAGAAGAGTGTGTGAGTGTGTGTCGAATAATAGAGGGAGGAGAGGAGGGAACACCATTTTTATCATTGGAGCTTATATTAACCTTTTGAAGTGATTTCAAGCTCTTAAGGATCCTTAATTTCAATCTTTATGCCAAGTAAGTGCTTTTACCCAAATTATGAACCTAGGTTTTAAGTGGTGAGAATTGGGGATGATGGGTAAAGGTTAATATTATGTTATGACTAGTTAATTAGTCTCTAATTAGAGATGATTGTGATATAGGAAGCAAGAAAGAGGTGGGAAGCTTTTAATAGAAAGATTGTGATTAAAGATTAAGGTAAGTATATGGTTATGACATGTTTTGTTAGCTTTATCATAATTTATGTATGATAATGGTTTATATTTGTTAGCTTTATCATGTTTTTTACATGGTAATTGTGAAGGATAGGATATAGGGTACGTTAGCTAGTTATGGATCCATTTCTAGGCATAGCTTAGTTAGTCGTTGGGCTAACTATGGAATGACGTTCAACCTCGTAAGGTTGATCGTGTTTAGGCCGACTATGTTGGCATGAGGTAAGTGCCCCAATATCGCTAGATTAATTAGTGGTTAGACTAGTTATGGTTATAGCATAATTTATATTGTGCACTGTTAGCTTGTTATGCCATGTACTTACTAAGCGTTTCGCTTAAATGTTTAGTTGTGATGTTTTCTTGATAGGTGCCGAAGGATCGAGAAAAGGTAAAGATATAGTCTAGGCCTTGCTTGGTAGAAGAAGTAGTTTAGTTGAAAGCGGTAAGTAGAAGCTCATCTTTTGCACTAAGCATTTGGAGTTGGAAGTCCCGAGAGTCTTCTATTGCCTTGGTATAATTTTGTTTTTATGGTCTTTGTGGAAAACTAGAAGGGGGGTTGAATAGTTTTACATCTTTTTAGTTTTATGAAAACTTAGTTGTTTAAAAGTCTTGTTTACTCTTAAAACTTTGATTCGATCTTATGTGAATTCAAGTCTTGAACAATATGAACAACTATATCTAAGTATGAGCAATAATAATAATGCAAACTAAGTATGTGAAATCAACACATGCATAATATAAACAATTATAGCTATATACGAGAGATAAGTAAGTAAACGTTTATTTTATAATCCTTAGTTATATTTTGTATGAAAACTATACTTGATCGAAATGATCAATTAAATGTATGTTACCTTTTTTGTTTGATTGTAAAAACTTTGTTTTGTGAATGAAACTTTTGTTTGACCTTTAAGTAAAATCAATGCTAGCACTATATGAGCAACTATATATATACGTCTAAGTCTACAAAAGTAATAACGATATAAGCAAGATAATAAGTAAGATATGGAAAGATCTAACCGCGAGACAAAGGATTTATAGTGGTTCTGCTACAAGGACACCTTCCTTGCCCTACTCCACTCCTCGAGTCACCTACTCGAGAGTTTTCTTCACTATGTCAACAAGCTCCCTTATGGCGGAGAAAACCTTACACACCACAACTTTGTCACAACTTATTCACACCTTCTACACAACTTCTTCATGACTTGGCACACCTTCTTCACAACTTGTACACACCACTACTACTTCACACTACTCCACTACTTCTTCTTCACACCACTACTTATATCTCACTACTTCTATTCACAACTTCTACTCCTAGATCTATCTAGTTACACTACTATCACACCTTTACAATGAATGTACACAACAACTAGACTATATACACAAATCTACAATACTTCACAACTTGATGTTGAAGGAGTATTCTTCTCTTCCACTTTGAGAGATGAGAGGTGATGGAATGAATCACTTGAAACAAGGATTAACAATTATATGATCAAAGGGTTTTTAGGAGGATGTTTAGAGAGATTTGGATCTGAAAATTTTCGTGCAAGAGGTGAGAAAAATTCCAGGTTTGAGGTGGTATTTATAGGGAAAAATTTCTGGCAGAATCTGACAGGGGAGCGTGGCCGGACCCCTTAATTGTGTGCCGGCCCCCTTAAAATTAAGGGGGGCGCTCTTATAATTAAGGGGGCCGCCCAGACGAAAACTGCAGTTTTCTTGTCTTTTTCTAGGGAAAGTTTATTTGGTGAAAAACTAACTGATTTTGGTTAAAATTTTAAATTCATATATTTATTATGAATAAAACATTTTCCTTTATTACCAAAAATGTTTTTCAAAAATATACAATAAGTTTATTTAATTTTATAAACTTTGTATTATTTAAATAAACATCCCTTTGATCATAAAATGTATTAGTCACTTGTTTATTCATACCTTAAGTGATTATGTTGGATGAGATGATATAAACTTGCTTAAAACTTGTTTACGTATTAACTTTGCGTTTAATGTTCTTATATTTTGTGATCGTCAAAACTTAAGGTTGTCGAAAGATATTAATAACATTTTTATACATTATTTATATCAACAGTCTTGGTTGTTTTACATGGTCTTTGTTTAAGTTTATGACGTGTCGTAGGTGTGTGTAAATGTTATAGCGTTGAATTAGAACATGGTTATGGTTATTAGTATTTCTAGGTTGTGTTTGGTATTGAGTAGTCTATGTATGTTGTGTATGTATTTTTGTATAATGGGTCAATATAGGGTGTTTGGCAACTAGCCATTCTTACCCATTTTGAATATTATGGGTCATAACCCTTGTGTATAACTTTTTAAATAGTCATGGTAATGAATGGAATGATTTCTAATTGGTTAATCATATGTCATGTATCTTGTTTATCAATTGTATGCAAAACGGTTCAAAACGGGTGTTTGGCGTAACACCTGTCATCATGTAAAGCATGTTTATGCAGGTCATTTAGACCAAGCATAAATATGATAATGAAGTAAAAGTCATGTTAAGGAGTTCTAGAAATTTTAAGGTTATGTCATGTTGTAAAAATCTTTTTTTTCGAAAATGGGTCAATAGTGCACTTTAGGGGTCCTCAGTGCACAAGAGGGGTTATAGTGCACTTTAGGGGTACTTAGTGCACAAGAGGGGTTTATAGTGCACTTTAGGGGTCCTCAGTGCATATGATGGGTCATTGTAGTTTTCGGTCGGTTTTGTTAATGTCAAAAAAAAAAAAAAAAAAAAAAAAAAATCTTCGTTTTTGGGGCGTTACAAATAACATGCCCAGCGGAAAGATCCCATCGGAGATCGGTAAATTAAGTTAACTCAATGTTCTTGATTTATCTTGGAATTCACTCACAAAAGAGATACCACCAGAAATTGGAAGTTTAGAAAGTCTGGTGATGATTAATCTTTCTCTCAATAAGCTATCTGGTCCTATTCCTAAATCCTAATGGTTTCAGTAACTTGCCAAGAGGGATTGATATTCCTACAATGAGCTCACATGTGCGTTTCCCCCTTATGCTGTCTTTCTAAATGTGTCCGGAGAAGCATTACAAGGAAATGATGGTCTGTGTGGAAATGTTACAGGTTTGAAACTTTGTGAAAGTCAAACTAATCATTTTCTTCCTATGTTCATCCTTGTAACTATGGTCCCACTTTTTGCGGCTCTTTTACTAGGTTTATTCATGTGTGGCCTCATTGCTTATCGACATAGAAAGAGAACTTCTCTACAAAAACCATCAGGCGAAGAAGGTTGCTAATTTTTTTCTATAACAAATTTTGATGGACATATTGATGGACATGCGATGTATGACGAAATCATCAAGGAAACAAATGATTTTGATGATGCATATTGTATTGGAATGGGAGGATAAGGTACTGTGTAAAAAGCTATGTTACAACCCAACAATTTAGTAGCTGTCAAGAAACTTCATTCATCTTCTGAGAATGATGATCAACGCTTCCTTAATGAGGTACGAGCATTAACAAACATAAGGCACAGAAACATAGTTAATCTCTATGGATATTGCTTCGATGCTCGTCACTCATTTTTTATTTACGAATATCTTGAGAAGGGAAGTCTAAAATCACTCTTGAGTAGCGATAGCACAGCAAAGGAAATGGATTGGCTGAAAAGGGTAAGAATTGTTAAGGCTTTAGCGAATGGTTTGGCTTATATGCACCATGATTGCAAACCACCTATAATTAATAGACATTTCTGGAGCTAATATCCTTCTCGATTCTGATCATGAGGCACATATCTCGGATTTTGGAACAGCGAAGCTTCTGAAGCTGGATTCATCCAATTGGACTGCGGTTGTAGGCACCTATGGCTATATTGCGCCAGGTAACTACCATATATTTTAAAGGTATATGTACGTACTTATTCTCAATTTTAAGAATTATCTATGTTACATTTAATCATGATCTGATATAACAATTTTTTTTAGTCACATGTTTCCTTCCATGTAGAGCTTGCTTATACGATGGTGGCGACAGATGATCTATTGCTAGCCAATGATGATCTATATCATGTCTACCAACATTGTCATGTCTACCAACATTGTCATGTCTACCAACATTGTCTAATGATGATCTATTGCTAGCCAATGGGAAAGCATCCTGGAGAACTTATATCATGTCTACCAACATTGTCTAATGATGATCTATTGCTAGCCAATGTAGCAGATACACGGATTCCGCCACCATCATCTCTAGTTGAGGAACTAGCTCATACAATTTTGAATGCCTCATGGGCATGTTTGAACTACAACCCAGAGAAAGGCCAACAATGCGCCAAGTCAAATATTTATTGTCAGTGGATGATCGACATTGGATGAAGATGCATGTATCGGTAACTTGAAGCTAGCTTGTTCGATTTTGTATGATGTCTAGTCATAAGTCATATGGTTTAAAAAATCAAGGATGGCGATTTTTTTTTCTTGTCCTGAATTATGTTGTAGATTGTTAATCAAAAAGGAAATATTTTATACCAAAGAAGATTGTTACCTTCCAAAGACGTGTATTATGGATCTTTTTTGCAATTTCTTTAAGTTATTCCAGTTTTACAACTAAAAAAATACCAATGGGAAACTTATATATCAGTTAGAATTTATTCTTACTCATATCAAGAAATTAAGTAAACAGTGAGTGCACACAAAAGATATTCAAAGACGTCAAATGACCCAACGATGGAAGTCTGTTAATTTGTCAAAAAAGATAACCTAAGGTATGGAGTAACTAACGTACTGTTGTTTTCAGATAGGGAAAAAGGTGAATAAGTTATGAAGTTGGCGATCCAAAAAACACACGAGTTTGGTGTCTCGTGCTATTCATAAGGTATCTTTCTACTTGCTTTGCTTAATCAAAATGGTAGAGGTGGCAACATGGACAGGTCGATTGGGTTTAGTAACGGGTCAAAACGGTTCACTTCTTAGTACGGGTCCAATTGGTTTGCTAGAAACACCTTTGGTTTCATTAAATCTTATTAGAAATAATCAGTGTGACACGTATGATAACAAAATACATATTCTTATCAACAAATGTTATTGGATAAATTGTACACTATGTGAAACCTTCAACCCCTTTTGACCCATTTTCTTTAACTAACTTTTTTTATTTTACTCGTTTGACCCGTTAAAGATGAAACATATCCCACCAGGGACGGAGCCAGTAATTTGTATTAGGGGGGGCTCAATTTTTTTTCCCCGATAATGACATACAATTCATTGTTTTACAAGCTACATGGAAGTTTGAATAATTGGACATACGGGTTAAATGATACCTTTTTAGTAGTAACCCAATTAAACATAGCTTACTACTTGCTCGAAAAGTGTTTAATTATTATACATAACGATTGAAATACTTGCTCGAAAAGTTGAAGAAAATGAAAAAATCGGGAAAACAGTAATGACGGATCTAAATCTTTATGTTGATGATAGCAGGAAAACAAACTGAGTAGCTTTTCTTCTATTTTGAATGATAAAATTATGATCTTATTGTAAAGTTAAGACACATATTGATTGCTCAATTATAGTATATATATATATATATATATATATATATATATATATATATATATATATATAAGTATCAATGAAATCCGCGAGAAATGCGGATTTACCGAGTCGTTCTCCCAACGAAAGTTGAATGGAACTTCGAATTATCGAATTATGAATCGTGTAGTTAAAAGTTAATAGTGAAAAGTGATGGTGAAATTCAAATTATGAAAAAAAAATAGAGAATTATGCAGAAAGTACAAGCTATGTATGCACAAGTGTCTAAAATTAGAAAACGGAAATGCAATCGCGAAATTTAAACGTAACGTACGAATTAAAACGTGACTTCTATACTAAAAATGATCTTACAAATGTGAAACAAGTTTCTAAAAATCTTAAACTATTAAAAAGAATTATGAGAAAAAGAAAAATATTTTTTTTGCCTTTTTATTTATTTTCTATGATTTATTTTCTATTTATTGAATTAAAAAGTAATTAAAAATAAAGGAAATTATAAAAATAAATGGGAAAAATATAAAATCTATTCTAAAAAAATCTAAAATATTATAAAAGAATTTTCTAAAATATTTTTGTATTTTTAAAGGCTTTTTCTGAATTTTTATTGATTTTTGTATAATAAAAAGGATTTAAAAATGATTATTAATGAAGAAAAATTAAGAAAAATAGTAAATCAACTTGGAAAAATCTGAAAAATTCACAGAAAATCTAAAATAATATGCAAAGCTTGCAGAAAAATTTTGAAAAGAAAATATTAAGCAGAAGTGCTTATTTGGGCTAAATCAGCTTATGACAAGTGTTTATTTATAAGCACATACCACAAAACTAAACCAAACTAAAAACACAGAAGTATTATGATACAAAAGACTCAGTTATGCTCAGAAATGAAAAGAGATAACCACAAAAACAGTAGGATCAAGCAATAAGCACTCTGGAATAATCCAGGATCAAAGTACTGATTGAAAAAGCTAAAACTCAACTAAAACAACTCAGAAGTATCAATTAGGCAATAGATCAAACTCAAATGAGCACTAGCAGCCTAAGGTACCAAACCAGAAACCATGCTCAAACTACTAATTAGCAGGCTCAAAAAGCTACACCTAATAAGCTCTAACCTAGAAACTTAAGGGGGCAAATGCTTAACTACACTACTGAGTATCTATAAACCTCAAAGCTTTGTTAGGAACTACCAAATGATGTTCTAATATCACCCAATTCAGCTGCAGTTAACTATAAGAAATAATAAACAGTTGACTAAATGAAGACTACACTGGTTGACTTATTCCAATTTCAATGAATCAATTCTACTCCTAAATGTATTATGAAGCTACAATTACTCTAGATTAGGCTAGTTTAGTCTATTATGCAACTACTACAACACTTACACTAACTGTTTTCAATTTGTCCTAATTGCTAATGAAATTTGAAAACTATTTTGACTTTTTATTGTATAAACCTACTATTTTTATGATCTATTATCCTATTATTACTCTAATACAACATGTGTAAACCAGAAAATCCACAATCCAAATTCAACTTCACACAGTAATCACTACATCCAAACACCCCCTTATGAAGTAGTTATACTAGGAAATCATGAGATAAGCAATAATAGTCAAATCTAATGATCAAGCAAGTTGAAATAACAATTACAAAAGCAATTACAACTATCACAAGCAACAAAATCCAACAGTAACACAGAAGCCCAAATCACAGATATATGCAAAATTATGAAATAAAATGAGAACAAAACTTACAATCCAATTCACCTCAGCTCTAAATAGAGGTGATTCACTTAGCAAGCCTGTCTCTAGATAGGCTGGGATCTTCCTTTTCTATCTCAGACTATCAACTTTACACCATTAATCAACTGATTCAATATCAGTTGACTTTTGTTGACTATTAGAATTTTTGAACAAGGAAACTGAATTCTATCTTCAAAAGCTTTTCAAAGCTTATATGAACTGTAACAAACAATTACACAGCTTAATTGAAAGCTGGTTTGAACGAAACTATTTTTTTTTCTGATTTAAAGGTACTTTTTGAAACTAATATGAAAGCTAGATTAAAAAGTGAAAGATGTATGAAAATGACTCAAGTTGATAAAAACAGAAATGAAATTAAAGCAATAAGCAGTAACAACAATAAGCTAAATAGATTGATTATATAACTAATTTCATTGAAAAAATGGAAGATTACAATGAAGAGTAAAGTTACACTAAAAAGCTGAGAAATGAATCGGGCAGAGTTTGGCTACACTAAAAACTCTCCAACTAAACAAGCTACACTACATCTCCATTTATACTAATGTGAGGAAGGATCTAGATATGAGAGAGTCACGGATTGCCATCTTGGCAATCCGTGTGGTGTGCTTCTTCTAAGCAATCCTGAGCCCTTGATCATCTCTCAATGATTGCCTTTGATTAACAGCCCTTGGATTGAGTAATTGTGACGCGTTTGAGCTAATCACATGCTGCCACCTGTCATTCCTTGTGTTTCTTTTGGTCTGACACCCTTCTGACATCACTGACACCTTCTAGAAGCTGAATGATTAGACCAAAATTTTGGATGACACCCTTCTGACATCACTGACACCCTTCTGACACCCTTAATCTCTATAATTTTGGATGGGGGTAATATTAGGTGTGGAAAACTAGAAGGGGGGTTGAATAGTTTACCGCTTTTTAAATCCTTTTTAGCTTGATTATCTTTTAAAAAACTTTACGTTTGTTTAAAGATATAAACACAACATTATATGTTCAATTCCTTGAGAAAGCTTTACGAGTAAATAGCAATCCTAACTTTACTTGTTTTAGTTCTTTGAAAAGCTTTACGTTTGTTTAAGGATATAAACACAACTTTACTTGTTTACTTCTTTGAAAAGCTTTACGTGTGATTAGAAAATCTAACTAAAGACAATATGTAATAAGCAAAGATAAAGAAAGAAATGATCAAACCACAACACGATTGTTTATCATGGTTCAGCTACAAGGACTCTTTTTCCTTGCCCTACATCCACGCCCCGAGTTTCCAACTCGAGAGTTATAAGCACTAATCAACAAGCTCCTTTCACCGGCGGAGAAAACCTTTACAACGTCGCTTACACTTTTACCGACACTAAGCTAGATGTCGAGTTCTTTTACACGGGTACAACCACACCCATCGTCGCTTACACTTTTACCGACACTAAGCTAGATGTCGAGTTCTTTACCAAGGGTACAACCACTCCCGTTAGTTCTTTTACAAGGGTACAACAACTCCCGACACACTATGTATTTTGAGCCCTAAAATACTAACCGATCACTTCTACATAAATGATACAAATGAAGTATAAACTACCAAAGCTTATACATGACAAAGCTAACAAGTCTTGCAACTTAGAGTTGAAACTTGTAACTTCTTAGATGAACATGTGAACTCCTTTGCTACATAAGAGAATCACACAAGTTAGTAGCTACTGAGTATAATGAGAGAATATGTGTAAAATATGACTCTAAGTGATGAGGGATTTCTTGCAAGTCCTTTGGTATTTATACCAAAGGAAGTCAGCAGTCTGGCGGACACGGCGGTACCCTCAGAAGGGGTCCGCCCGTGTTCCTCCAGGGGTCCGCCAGAACTGTTCAACCAAACTTATAATAAATCACTCCAAAACAAACAATGTCACATCTACTAAATACTAGTCAACATGCATTGCACCAAACATGGAATACTTCCAAAGTGTATAAGAATTTCATAGATAGTCAAACACATAAACAAGCAATGTCACATCTACTAATTACTAGTCAACATGCATTGTACCAAACATGGAATACTTCCAAAGTGTGTAAGAACTTCATGGATAGTCAAACACATAAACAAGCAATGTCACATCTACTAAATACTAGTCAACATGCATTGTATCAAACATGGAATACTTCCAAAGTGTGTAAGAACTTCATGGATAGTCAAACATATAAACTTACCATAAATGCACATTGATGAGATGTGACACTTTCTTATTAAAGAAATACTTTCTTATTAAGGAAATAAAAACAATGTTAAGTATAAAAAGAAATGTAAAGACTAGTTATACAAGACTTAAACTAAAATGATGTTTTACTACAATCTAAAGTTTGTACTTTGTCATTAACAAAACTTAGCAAAGATCGTTAAAATATAAATAACGTTTTTAGGCGATATTTGTATTAACAATCTCCCCCTTTTTGTTGAAGACAAAACATAAACTTTATTTATAAGCAAAACACTAGTTTTAGTGTTAAGTCTTATAAAGTTAGTATAAAAGCTTGTTTTTGCTAAAAAGATGTGATATGCAAAAAAAAAAAAAAATTTGAAACAAGTTGTGATATGCAAAAATTTTTTTTTTGAAACAAGTTTATACATAAATTCTCCCCCTTTTTGTCGAAACAAAAAGAAGAGTAGCGAGGTGGAAGTATGCACTTGCTCCCCCTTGGACGATACTCCCCCTAAATAGAGTGCCAAGAGAGGAGACATGGATTTTGAACCTACAAGAAAAAAAAACAACTAAGAGTTGTGAAGTGGAATAATGCAACACTCATGCTCCCCCTTGAATATTACTCCCCTAAATGGAGTATCAAGGAAGGAAAACATGGATAATGATCTTACAAAAAGAAAGGTTAGTTCCTAAAACACAAGATATATGTATGCTACCATAGCAAGGTATAGTTCACTTATTATACCTAAATGGTCAACAAACAATGCAAACCTTGTAGTAGAATGAAATTCATTTCATGTAAAAGTTTGACTCTTAAAAAGTCAAAGACAAGAAATTTGGATGACAACATCCTACTTTTTTTTGGGTAAAAGGGAACTTCCACCCTGGCAAAATATATTAACCAAAAAAACTGTTTCAAGTACAGTGGAATGTGGCTGAAACGCCACATTAACCTCAAGCAACCGATTGAACAACCCCAATACTATTTATGACATGCCATAAATGAACAACTAGCTACCAACAACTAGAACAACCATTGAAAACAAACGCGACAAAAGCGACAAGCAAAACAAATAAACAAATCCAAATAAAGAGATTACTTCCTCGAACGGCCTTGAAGCTTGAAATCAAACTGCTTATTATATTCCTCAAATTGCCCAGGTAAATCAACGACCTGGGCCGCATAATCATCAGAAAAATAGCCTTCAAGCTCGTGATGTCCTCAGCTGATGAAATGTAACTATCCATAGGATCATTTGGCTCAAACACCTCATCTTCACTTTCAGAAACAACCACTTCACCCACCTTAGAGAATGGGTTGCCCTTCCGAATACCCACCGGAACGGGTTTCCCATTATCATCCACAAGGGTACCTTTCCCTTCAATAATAAGCTGTTCAAGCTTCCCAATTTTCTCAACAATAGGAGTGGTCTGCATAGGCGACGGAGAAGTAGTTTTAGAAGAACTAGAAGTACCTTCAAGAGAATCTGTAGTGCCAATCACAGGTTCCAAAACTGAGTCTTGTGCCTTAAACACATCAAAGCTGTTCTTCAACTCAACAAAATTGATATCCTCCACCCAATTATTATTCTTACCTTGGTCATCTCGGGAAGGAGCCGTACTACTAGTAGGATCCATCGTAGGTTCGTTACAAGAAGTAGAACCTACATTAACAGGAGGAGGACTTATATTTGATTGGGACGCTCCTCCATTCTTTGACTTAGTAACCGGCCTATAGTAATACGAAGCTTTAGGCTTATGAAACCGAATCCCATCAACCTGACGATTAGTACCGTGAAGCTTACCTTTACCTTTCTTCTTAGAGGGTTCAACGAAACCCTCTTCATCAACCAACTCTTTATCATTCACAACCTGTTTCACTCGCTTAGGACATCCATCATTTTTGTGATCAAAAACTTTACAAGTCTCACATCTTGGCGGCTTCCACTCATATTCAATATCAATCGTTACCAATGAATGACCGGACCCATTAGGGGAGGGGATAGCAACCACAAGAGAGTCAAGTAAGGCTTCCTTTGAAGACAATTCCACAAGGGCCCTAGCATAGGAAATACGACCCCACGACTTAAGGCACATCGTACTCGTGTAGGAATCAAGCATGATAGGACGACCAATTTGCGTTGTGATCAAACTAAGACCAACCTCAAAATACGCCACAACCGGAATATTATGAAGTTTAACCCAAACAGGAGCTAAAGTTATATCATCTTTTGTAAGAGTAGTGTTCGGGGTCCAAATATTCAAAAAGATAGGAACCAATCGAATCAATCATGGACCTTCTTTCCATACCCTCTTTCGTTTCAAATTGGAAAAAGAAAAAACCATTATTAAGCATAACCTTTTGTAAACCAAACTTTGCCCAAGTATTTCGAACGTAATTTTCAACTACCGGGAAAGCGAGTCTCTTACCAATGAAATAACCATACAACGTATTAGCGAACCTAGAGCGTACCTCATTAACAGCTTCCAAAGGGATGGTGACATTAGCACCAGCCACACAATTTTCATTTCGCATCTCTGAAATCTTAACGGTCTTCTTAAGTGTATTATCCTTTAGCATATCCGCAGAAGATAGAGGATTAGAACCTGATTGAGTCTTTGGCACACTCGAATCATGAGCCTCCTTATGTTGTGTCGACTCATTATCAGGAGTCGTATCAATCATATTCACATCAGATTCATACTTTTCAGCCGACTTAGACGCACTGCTATCACCACCAAGATCATGTCCCAACGTTCCCCCGCCCTTATCCCTCTCTCTCGTAACACCCATCATGAATAAGTCACAGCAACAAGACCCTCAAACCGGCATCCAGACCAACGCCAAAATCAGAAATCCTAATCGAGTTTAATAATGAATAAAGCACCAGCGAAACCCAAATCGTTTACAAGTGTATAAAATCGTTTTTGAATACCCTAATACCGATAATGATATATAAGGTACCAAAACCGACTTTAAAAAAGAGAGATCAGGAAACACGATTTTGATCAAACCCAAAAGTAATATAATTGATTTTGAATACCCTAATACTGTATAAGGTACCAGGAAACCGACTTCAATTAGGATTAGATTAGGATTGTCGAACAAAATCAAAAGCGGTTACAAAAAACCCTAAAAAAACGATTTCACAAATTCACAGCAAGAACTTGTTTAATTCCACGAATCTGATCAAGAAAGTGATTAGTACGAATACTAATCAATAACCCAAACAGATTTATGAAAGAAAAACAAGGATTTGATTGGAATTGATGAAAAACGATTGGAAGTTTAGAGGGTTTTTTTGGTCGCCACTTAGAGAGAAGTTAGGGATAACATCCTACTTTTAAAAATAAAGAAAAACTAAAAATAAACTAAGAGCATAAAAAGCTATAAGGAAATCATCATTTTCCTTAATGAGAAACGTTTTCCAAAAACAAGGCTAAGGTTGTTTAAGGATGAAAATGTGTGTTGAGGGTTGTAGCGGGCTTTATTTTGAAGTTGAGAGGGTGACACGGGTTTTGGTTTGTTGGTTTAAATGGGAAACATTTTCCAAAAGAAACGGTTTTGTTTCATTTTGGAGACTCTAAACTTGAGGTGGTGTTGGTACTCTAAACTTGGTTTGTTGGTTTTAATGAGCAACATTTTCCAAAAGAAACGGTTTTGTTTCATTTTGGAGACTCTAAACTTGAGACGTTCCACAATGTGGTTTAGGATAAACCTCATTGCATTGTTTAGGGGATTATGGATCTCTTTGTAGATAAGGTGATACAACAATGGTTTTGGATGGTGATATTCTTGTTGTGGTGTTTGGTTGTGGTTAAAAGACTCATTTTGGTCAAGCAATGACCTTGGTTTTTCATTTGTGAAAGGTGGTGATTTTGTTGGTCTTGATGGAAGATCGTTGAGATGCTTCTATTTTCTTATACGAAGAAAATAGAGATTCAAAATGTTGGGAAGGTTCATGTGGTGGTGGTAGTTGAACAAAGTGATGAAGGCTTGGTTCTCCGAAAGGATTATCATGAAGGTTTTTGTAAATGGGGTGAAACACAAATGATTGTAGGTGTGTATGACCTTGATCATTTGGAAAAATTTAGGGTCTAGCATAACGGTAAGCCAAACTCTCAAGCAATGACGGTGGACGAGGTGCATCATCCAATGACTCATTTGGTTGAAATATTGGTTGTTGTTGGGTTTCCGTTTCGGCAATGGTGTCACAAATTGACAATGGTGGAGGGCTTGATGGTTTAGGTGATAGGTTTTCAAAAGTTTCCAATAGTGGATGTGGTGATGTTGGTGGTGTATGGAAAAGTTCCATTGGTGTAAGTGTTGATGATCGATGGTTGAAAAAGTTTTTGATGGTTGAAAAGTGTATATGTTTGTATTGCCATGTTTGGGAGAGGATGTTGGAGTAGCAAGATTGAGGAAATCTTGAATAGTGGTCATGTTGATGTTGCAAGGTATTGAATATGGTGTTGAGGTAGTAAGGTTAAGGAAATCTTGGCTAGGTGAAGAAATGTTAAGTGAAGCATCACTTGAAGATGATGAGCTTGACTCGATGACTTTGTTGAAGCAACATGGTTTAACACTAATCTTAGTGGTTTTTGCCAAAGATTTTGATGACTCGGATGAGGTGTTGGATTTAGTCATTTCAAAGGTGTGGTTTCGAGAGAGGGTATTTTGATAGTGATGGTGTGATTTGAATTTGTTGCAAAACTTTCAGATTTATAAGGTGAAAAGATGTTGAAATTGGTGTTTGGATTTGATGTTCTACCATTCAAAGATTGAGGTTTCAAATGATTTTCATGACCTTGTCACATCATTTGATGTCAATCCAATGGAATAGGGTGGAGTGAAAGACCAACATATGCACTCAATGCTTTGTGATCATGGGATGTTATTTGGTTGAAAATGTCTCAATGGTTTGAAGGATCCTTTAAAAAGGTTCCTTGGGTTAGTTATGTTTGAATTTGAATTTTTGGAGGGAAGTGGCTTCCTAATTGTTTTAGTGAGTGAGAGTTGTTCTAATATGGTTATTGGAGTTAATGGAAGATGTTTCTTATTTAGGATAATGGTTTGACACTTTACATGTTTTGGACTAAAGAAAAATGACAAAAAATTTTCTGCAGGTGACTGGCGGAACCCTCGCAATACACAGGCGGAACCCTGTTTTGGGTTCCGTCTGGTCCGTTGGGCCAATTCTGGGTTTCCCAGAAATTACACTGGCGGAACCCAATTTTGGGTACCGCCAGATCCGCCAGGGCTGAAAAAATTGGCAGTCCGCGATTTTGACTCGCGAGACGATTTTCAAATTTTTCGAAAACTCCTAAAATCAAAAAGATACTGCATATCTAGTTAGGAAATGCAAGAATTGAACATGTAAACACACATATCATAGGACTTTGACCTTTAGGTCGAGAATTTCACTATACTTAGTGAAAATTTCATAAACATGAAAATTTCACAACTTGCCAAATGTTGTCTTCCTACATCATTGTTAGTTCCTACAAGTTCCATATAGTACCAAATATCTTACCAACACACAAATACATAACACGTAATGTTTAAATGACCAAATCGTTCAAATAGCACCTAGTGCCAAACACTCCTACACACCCGCTCTCATAGACGGTCAATCTTCTTCTTGAGCATTTCAAGAAATCTCTCAATGTTTTTGAACATCCCCTTTGTTTGCTTGAACTCCGCCGACTCATTTGGAATATCCGTAAGTTGGAAAATGTATTCAAGATGTGGGAGCCTAGAGTTGGGCAAAGCCTAGAATTGGAAAATTTTTAACTTGGGCTTTGTAGATTCTCCTATCACTTAGTGGGACAAAAGCGTGTGGAATAAGAGAGTAGTCTAGGTGAAGACCTCTAGGAGTTGATGGAATGGGAGAGAGGAACCTAAAGAGACGGGTCAAGAGCATTCCATATGGCATAGACGTTGTGCCTTGCACGGGAATGTCGGTCATATTCTTGATCATGAGTAGGCAAGGTTAAAGGGTTGTCTAACGGACAAGAAGTAGAGCATGTAGCGAAGGCAAACATTGATGTGATCCCGATTTCCTATGGTGCTAATTACATTTACTCTAAGGAGTTTTTCCCATTCCTTGAATTGGGGCTTGAGTTCATTGAATTCCATTCCATATGGGTCCTTGATGACCTCATTTCCGGTTCTAGTTCTTCTAGTGTTGGTGGTCCTAATGAAGAGGTGGTCACGAAGTTCATCTTTGGACACAAGAGGGGTATCATAGGGATAGATGCGGTCAAAGAGTATGTCAAGAGTTGAGAGGGAGTGCAAGTCGGAGTAGATGCAAGTACCATGGTTTGGGACACCTAGGATTTGAGCAAACTCCTCGAGGGTGAAGGAGTATTGATGACTACTAGCCCTAAAGTTAATAGACATGCGACCATACTCATCCTTGGAGAGGGTGATGGATGCATAGAATTCTAAAATGAACTTAGAACAAATAGGCTCGTCGATTTCTAAGAGACACTCAAAGTTGATTGTGGCAAATTCCGTGTAGAGGTTTGTACATTCTAAGAAGGATGGATCAATGGTTCAACCCTTATGGATATATTGTTTTTCTAAGGCTTTGAAGACAACGATTTGAGTTTGAGTAAGACCTTTGGTTTTGTGGTGTTTGGGTAGGTACTTGATGGTGTCCTTGTGGTCGTAGTGAATTAAAGGAGGCATTATGATTCCTAGAAAATCAAAATTTCACATTTTAGTCTAAGTGAACGACTATGTTCTAGTGTGTGCCTATATGAAGACAATGTGGAGGTGCGGTTAACTTGACTCATTTTGATGTTTAAAAACGTTTTATAATGCAAGTGACGTTTCAATGACGTTTTTCATTTGTTTTAACAATGTGGTGAACGGTGGTAAAGTATGGTTGACGACCGAGAGTGGATATGTGAAATGAGGTGGTGATTGCTTGACAACACTTGAAGCTTGGATATCTTCTTTGTGTTCTTCACTTGCTAGAAAGTAGAAGAGATGCATTTCATAATGAAATTCACTTGACTTTTGACGACATAGACAAATATGTTAATGAGATTATGGATATGACAATTGCCCTTTGTTTCAAAGAGTGACACAAGGGTGAACATAGGTTTATATATCATGAAAGGTGGTTTAATCTTAATAGGTTAGGTTATAGTGGGGATGACACACTTGTTTGGTTACATTGTGGAATCTTCTTGTGAAGATGACTAGGTGGAGTTATTGGTGAAGATGATATTGACTCTTGGTTTCTTTGAGGGCATGGAAATGGTGGATGACTCGATATTGATAGGACAAAGGATAACTCGGTTTCTCATTTCACATTGGTTGTTTGAGGTTTGAGTGATGAAAGGTTATGAGGAATATGCTTGAAGTTTTGCTCATTTTGTGAATCTCATGGGCTGAGATATATCACAAGGTGAATGTGATGAGATGATGGTGAAAGAACAAGTGAATGATTAAGTTAAGAGGGTGTTTGGTTTAGAAATTAAAAATAAAACATCCTGTGCCTTTGGCGGACCAGGCGGAACCAAAAAGTGGGTTCCGCCCGTATGGTCTGAGGGTACCGTGGGAGCTGCAGGGAAAAATTCAAAAGGGATTGTCTTGATTTTTGTGGTTTTATCCTAACGTTCAAAACTAAGGTTTTAGGTCTTATGAGTCCTTGACTAAGCCTAGGGATAATGAATGCTTCTCATTCAAGAGGTTTTGTGAAAACGTTTATAGAATGGTTAACATATACGACTTTCTTAGTAAAGATGTTCCTCAATGAACATTTTTACCAATACGATGATGACGGATCACAATATGTCAATTAATAACATAATGGATTGGGTTGTTGTTGAAGTCGATGCTTCCTTTGTTGAAGGGATAACAATGTTGATGAGATGAATTCCGTTGTTGACACGAATTTGCTTGTTCAAGCGGAGCTTGTTGATGTGCTTCTCCATTCGATACTAATTTGAGAGTCATACGCGTTCTGGAGAATCATTGGGTAAGTAAGCATAAAAGTGCAAGTACCACTTGAGCTTTTCTTATCAACTTATTACCGACATAATTCCATTTGTCAAACACTATGGTTTCTATTCCCGTTCTTTTGGGAGACCATAATTCTAGTTGTGTAGTACCTTATGATGTATCCAAATAGGCTCAACTAAAGAGTTGTTTTAGGATTTTCTTTAACACGAGCACATAGACAAAAGCTAAACATAATGTTGAATCTAATTGTTATGAGAACAAGTAGTCTTCCAAACATTTCTCTACATTTAGTTTTACCTACGGATTTACTAATCTCATTCTTGAGAAGTCATCAATAACTTAACCATTGAGAACAAGAGAGCAACTAGGAATGTCTTTAAGTTAAAATCCCTTGCTTTTGTGGCTTGCTTTTATTATCAAACGGTCTTTCAAATATTGACACTATACTCACTTGATTACTTTGAAATATCAATTTCGTTTCACTAGTTGTTTTATTCTAAATTCCAAAAATTGTTTTTGTTGAATTTGTTTAGACACAACTATGACCTATAAATTAAGTTTTATAACTTATGTCAATTTTGCTTGATTCAATGTTTGTCTCATGGTGAGGAGATATTATTTTAGACTTTTATTCTTAATGTTTTACACAACATACTTGTCTTGCCATCATTGGACTTTCGACTAAGTTATCATCTACCAAAGATGATATCATAGAAGGAGGAGATCACTCGTTAAATGTCATATTCAACGACTCCTCGACTCTTTGGGTTTTCTTACTTAAGACACTATGAACTCTATTTATTTTGAAAAAGTCCAAGAGGTACAACATCATGAGACTATGTGTCACATTTGATGTGTAAATCCTAGATGTTGAAAACTCATTTTCTTTCACACATCCTAATGTATGCTAATGTGATTTATTTCACCTTGTGTGTTTTATGTGAGATTATCATAAAGGAGTGATTGAAGAAAAACACAATTAAAGACTCAAAGTATGGTGTTTGAGAAAATTGTTTAACAAAGGTTTGTTTCGCAAGCATCACAAAAGTGTTAGACATTTTAACACTTAGGAAATTCTTAGTTAGCTCACTTGTAAGCAAGAGTTGAGTGAGACATACTCAAGAGTTTTTCGTGTTTATCTCTTGACGGTTAAAGAACCAAAACACCTTATATCTCCTGCTAGTACTAAAGACTAAATTCCTTGTTGCATAGAATCTAATCTTAGTTATTTACAAATAGCAGGTAGACACTCTAGAGTATTACAAATAACACATATTCAAACACATAATGCTAGAAACAAGATACAATCAAAGTCAAGTTGAAGTAATGCGTACCTTTTAAATTGCATAGAGATGCTATCAAGTGAATAAGCATTACGCGTAAAAACTTGGTTTGACGACACCCTTTGAAACACAATAACTCATGTATCCAAGAAGGTTAGATAATCATATAAAGGCATAGAGAATGATAGTCTTAATCCTTTTATCATGAGTTTCTATTAGAGATTGAATTATCTCTAAATTTCTCTTCTACGTTTGACAAATTTTACATGCTTTGTTTTATTAGTTGATGATGCTTATGAGTTAAATCCTAATCTGGTTTTATCTTTAAACAACCTTTGACTCCTAAACAATCTTTCAAAAGATTTTGAGCTTTCATCAAATTTAACTAATAATTTTTCCTTTCTCATTTTGCATTATAATCTCATGTTTGTAATCTAGACATAATTTACATTCAAGATTAATTTCAACATTACTCTCAATTCTAGACATTTTATCTTCTAATAAGATTTCCTTTTCAAAGATATTCTTAAGAGATTTTGAAGACTCATTCTTGAAGATAGTTTTTAGGTTCATGTTGCATAAGCGTTTAGACTCATTTTCTAGTTTAGAAAACTCTAGGATAAATTAATCAAAGCAAAAGAGTTTGGTTTCAGAGTGTACCTTGCTTGATGTTTTATCTAGTTTAGAATCACGAACCGGATGATTGACTAAATCTTCATCCGAGTTATTCCATGAATCGCAAGCAAGACTACTACGAGCTTGACATGAGTAATCACCTTTACTAACACCTTGGTTGTTGTTTCAATAAATTGACAATAAACTACCGGATCATTGTCTTCGTCAACATCCATTACATACCAAGATACGCAAGCAGGTTCATCAAAACATACGTACTCATCTTCACTTGTACCTTCATTTAAAACATTTAAACTAGTAGCACATGTATTAACTTCTACTAAGTGTCTATCAATTAGTTTTTCTAAAACTTCTAATTCATATGTAAGATCAAATTGATCATCTTTGACTTGACATATTCCTTGATGAAAGTTTACCATATTTTTCCAAACATCATTAGCCTTTTGACAAAATACATTCTTTCATATTTGGTACTAAAGCTTTGTAAAGTATTGTTTTAGCTTTAGTTATTTTTATCAAATTTAAGATAGTTATCTTGGTTTTCAAAAACTTGTTTTCTTTGGTTTGAAATTACCAAAAAAAATAATATGCCAAAGATCTTGATCAATTGATTTCACATAGTTTTCAAAACTACTTTTCCATTCAAGTAAGTTTTCTTTTTCAAATAGCGGTTGGTTTTGAATAGGTTGCCCTTCTTTGAGATTTTCAAAATCCATGGATAGATCCAAGTTTTAAAATATATTCTATTTTAAAGATCTTGAGTAACGTAGCTCTGATACCAATTGTGGAAAACTAGAAGGGGGGTTGAATAGTTTACCGCTTTTTAAATCCTTTTTAGCTTGATTATCTTTTAAAAAACTTTACGTTTGTTTAAAGATATAAACACAACATCATATGTTCAATTCCTTGAGAAAGCTTTACGAGTAAATAGCAATCCTAACTTTACTTGTTTTAGTTCTTACGTTTGTTTAAGGATATAAACACAACTTTACTTGTTTACTTCTTTGAAAAGCTTTACGTGTGATTAGCAAATCTAACTAAAGACAATATGTAATAAGCAAAGATAAAGAAAGAAACGATCAAACCACAACACGATTGTTTATCGTGGTTCGGCTACCAGGACTCTTTTTCCTTGCCCTACATCCACGCCCCGAGTTTCCAACTCGAGAGTTATAAGCACTAATCAACAAGCTCCTTTCACCGGCGGAGAAAACCTTTACAACGTCGCTTACACTTTTACCAACACTAAGCTAGATGTCGAGTTCTTTTACACGGGTACAACCACTCCCATCGTCGCTTACACTTTTACCGACAATAAGCTAGATGTCGAGTTCTTTACCAAGGGTACAACCACTCCCGTTAGTTCTTTTACAAGGGTACAACAACTCCCGAGACACTATGTATTTTGAGGCCTAAAATACTAACCGATCACTTCTACATACATGATACAAATGAAGTATAAACTACCAAAGCTTATACATGACAAAGCTAACAAGTCTTGCAACTTAGAGTTGAAACTTGTAACTACTTAGATGAACATGTGAACTCCTTTGCTACATAAGAGAATCACACAAGTTAGTAGCTACTGAGTATAATTAGAAAATATGTGTAAAATATGACTCTAAGTGATGAGGGATTTCTTGCAAGTCCTTTGGTATTTATACCAAAGGAAGTCAGCAGTCTGGCGGACACGGCGGTACCCTCAGAAAGGGTCCGCCCATGTTCCTCCAGGGGTCCGCCAGAACTGTTCAACCAAACTTACAATAAATCACTCCAAAACAAACAATGTCACATCTACTAAATACTAGTCAACATGCATTGCACCAAACAAGGAATACTTCCAAAGTGTGTAAGAATTTCATGGATAGTCAAACACATAAACAAGCAATGTCACATCTACTAATTACTAGTCAACATGCATTGTACCAAACATGGAATACTTCCAAAGTGTGTAAGAACTTCATGGATAGTCAAACACATAAACAAGCAATGTCACATCTACTAAATACTAGTCAACATGCATTGTATCAAACATGGAATACTTCCAAAGTGTGTAAGAACTTCATGGATAGTCAAACACATAAACTTACCATAAATGCACATTGATGAGATGTGACTCTTTCTTATTAAAGAAATACTTTCTTATTAAGGAAATAAAAACAATGTTAAGTTTAAAAAGAAATGTAAAGACTAGTTATACAAGACTTAAACTAAAATGATGTTTTACTACAATCTAAAGTTTGTACTTTGTCATTAACAAAACTTAGCAAAGATCGTTAAAATATAAATAACGTTTTTAGGCGATATTTGTATTAACATTAGGGTTTATGTAAATAGTATTTCTGGGTAAGAGGGTGAATTTGGGGAGGCGGGGTTTGGGTAATATTATTTTATTCGTTTGACCTTTTGACTTTAAGTGTTGACCGTGGGGTTTATAGGCTTGGGTAAAGATTGTGGGATTGGGCTTGGTGTTTGTAAATGGCTATTGGACTTTGCAATTCTTTGGACCAGGCTTTTACAAATTATAATTGTAATTTAAGCTTTTGTAATAAGGACTAATTGTGTAGTTTATGCGAAATGAAGGACTAAAGCTGATAAAACTGAAACTTGTGATCCAAGGGCTTCTCTTGTAAAATTACGAATCATAAAGGACCAAATTAATCATTTCTTGAAAATTATCTTCAAAGGACCATAAATGTCAACTTCTGAAAACTTGAAGGACTGATTCTGACAATTCTTTGAAAGATAGACCAAGGACCAAATCTGATGAATCTCAAATCTTTGATGACTTCAAAGGCTCAAAATTGACTTTCATTGACTGATCTGCACACATTCTACTCTTGTGCTCGTTTTTGCTAATTTCCGTTTGTTTTTTGTCATTTTGTGAAATATCCAACCCTGCACGTTCACAAACATAAAAACACACATTCTTTGGTATTTGTTAGCATAATTAGTCTATTAGGGTCAGTATTTGGCTATGAATAGGTATGTGAATTAACACATACCACATATACAAGTTTTTCATCTTATTATTTAATATTTATTATTCAAAACAAATAAAGAAAGAAAGCATTATTTAAAAAAAAAAGTTGGAAACTATACAAAGCAATACAATTGCTGGAGAATAAACCGAAAAAGAGAAAAGATAATAGGTCGTATAAATTTGTTAAGTATAAGTAAAAAGTCAAACAGGTTTAGACCTATATGGCTATATTCACTTGTCACCAAACATTTTTTATATTCTCTCTCTATTTGTTCATTCGTTTCTTCTTCTAGCTTCTTCTTCTTCTTAAACACAACCTGCAACTTATCAGCCATTTTTTAACCCTTAATCATATAGTGAAAATTTGACATTCTTAGCTAAAAATCAAGCTACAAGGTGGGCTAGTTGAGTAGGTTGGGGGTGGCCAAGCACCCGCAAGCCCCCCCCCCCCCCCCCCCCCCCCCCCCCCACTGGCTCCGCCTCTGTATCCCACATTGTGTTATATTACTGCCACTAATAAAGGGTGTCAAAGGCAACATTGTGTCACATGATGGAAACAACTCAAATGAAAAGTTTAATGGAAGTTAAAAAGAGTAATCATGTGAGGCAACTACCCCTAAAGCTAAGGGACTAAAGAGGAGATACAAGGCAATAATAGGAGTTAGTGAAGAATGTCGTAACTGCTTCCCTCTCCCTGATATGTCTGTTTCATTCTCTTATTACTGTTTTCTTTATCATCTTCTTGTGTAATTTCAATTCTAGTCTGTAATTAACAACCTTGTTGAAGATTAATCCATCGATAAAAGTCCCTGGTTGCCACTGTTATTAAGATTATTACACATTGACACATTCATACTTAAATGGGTCAGAATTTCCATGGCCTATAGACGGAAAGAACACCATGGAACTCTGTTAATTTGTCAAAAAAGAAAATCCCTTTAGAGTGATAGCAATTTTTCAACACTAATACAACAAGTGGTCACTATAAGAATTAAAAACTCTAAAGCTAATTGATCGATTGACTAGTGATGCAGAAGGGTGGGTTGATTTGTTATCGAGAAGATTTTTTTTTTGTTTTGTTCCTGCTCACCGGGAGAAATGGAGAAGGGGAAGCAGTAGAAGATACGGAGTAATTGTTAAATGGAAACTAAAGAGTAAGTTTAACGGATGGTCCTTGTGGTTTGAGTTGACTTGTGTCTTTGGTCCTTTGACTTTTTTTATACCTATATTCCTTAACACGAAAACCTTTAACACTTAGTGTCCTTTGACAAAACGGCGTTAGTTTTGACTGTTAAAAGTTAATCATCCATAATTGTCATTTCACTTTTCTCTTTCTATCTTTTTCTCACATCCTTGCCCACTTCTTCTCTTTGTTCCAATATTTTCTCATATCCTCGCCCACCTTTCTTTATCTTACACTGGGAAAATAGTTTTAATGATTTTGAAACTTTTCACTTTTTTTAATAAAAGTCTTCTTTATTCACATATATAATATTATAGAAATAGGAAAAATGAGATTTTGTGGTCTTTTATAGTCTCTTATAATTCAAAAAGATAAATGCTAAAACCAAATGTTTTTACAAATAAGTTTTCACACAATGACGTGTAACAAAATGATAAGAGTGAGGATCCTCTCAAGTTGTTTATAATTTGATTGGTCACATTAAAAAATTACTAGCTATTAGATTAAGGAGTTAATTACTTAAATCGTACATGTGGTTGACACACAGTTGCACATTTCGTTCTTAATTTTCAATAAGTATACCAGTCGTCTCTATGGTTGTCCATTTTACATTGACCGGTCCTTTGACCAAACTGCCGTTTGTGTTGGCCATTAAGTCCAGACATATGCTCGTCACGTGAGGGGCAAAATAGTCCTTTTAACTTTATACTAAATCATATGGACAATTTTTATAACTGGAATATAAATTGTTAATATTTTGACTAAATCACATGGACGATTTATGTAACTGACTTTTTTTTTTTTTTTTTTTTTTTTTTTTTTTTTTTTTTTTTTAAACTCAACTAAACAACACACTACAACACAAATAAATTATCATCTCTTCCTCCGCTACCTACCACCAACACCCTCATCACCCCCCCCCCCACCACCACCACCCATGTGGTGGTTTGTGGTGGGTGGTGGTGGAGGATGAGATGATAATTTATTTCTGTTGTGGTGAGTTAGTTACAAAGATCGTCCCTGTGGGTTAGTTAAAAATAAAAAAATAAAAAGTTTAAGTTCCAATTACAAAAATCATTCTTGTGGTTTGGCATGAAGTTAAAAGGACTATTTTGGCCCTCACGTGACAAACACATGCCTGGACTTAACCGCCAAAGCAAACGTCAGTTTGGTCAAAGGACTGGTCAATGCAAAATGGACAACCACATGGGCGACTGATGTACTTACTGAAAGTTAAGAATGAAAGGTGCAATTGTGAATCAACCACATGGAGAATTTATGTAATTAACTCTATATTAATTTAAAGGCCAAAGCAAAACGTATCAAGTAACTTCTTAGTTCTTCCCTTTCCTATATGTAATTATCTGTGTCTGAACATTTTCTACTACCATCCAATTAAATTTCTTCATTCTCATTTCTAATCCACTTCAGTTTGCATCAACCCGTCTTCATATTCACATAGGCGGATGTTTAAGGGGACCTATGAAAGTGTTGTCCTCCTAGAGTTTGGTCAATGGTGTAGGTTCAGGAATACTTTAAAAGTTTTTTTTTTACACTACATATTCATAGCAAATAAGGCACCCTAATTCTTATGGCCCTCCCACGATACTCTCAAACCACAAATGCTTCTCTTATTCTAAAGATTCTCTAGATTCACTTGTCTTATAAAATAATTTTTCTATTATTTTATTTATTTATTTATTTATTTATTATTATTATTATTATTATTATTATTATTATTATTATTATTATTATTATTATTATTATTATTATTATTATTATTATTATATGCTAATGTTTTATTTATAATGCTTTTCATATTCTAACATGCCACACTTTAAACTTTAAAAGATTTTCGGCCTTCTTAACAGAAAATTTCAAGCTCCAACATTGCATATTAATTAATAAACTTCTCCACTTCATTTTATTTTATCAAATTCCATCACATATGAGGCTCACATCCAAAGCTACCATGCATTTTACCATATGGTTTAGAAACTTTGTTTAATTACGTTATTGATAATGAAAAGATACAAGACAGCGTCATCAATGACAATGATTATAGTTACCAACAACAATGGAAACAGGTATGTAGAAAACTAGAATTGGGGGGGGGGGGGGGGGGGGGGCGAGGGGGGGGGGGGGTTTGAATAGTTTTTACGGATTTAAATCTTGTTTATAAAAACTTTAGATTAGATTGAAAGTATGTGAAACATTTGGATATTTAGATTGAAAGATTGAAAGTACGTGATTATATATTTCTTTGACTTTGTCAATATGAGTTACATAGTATTATTCATGTCATCCATAGTATATTTCTTTGACTTTGTCAATATGAGTTACATAGTAACATTTAAACATCTTCAATCTAAAATCACAAAATTGCTTCCTTAAGACATTTCATCGAACACCTTATGTGTGTTTTCATGAAAACATGATTTCTTTGGAAAATTATGAGAAACACTTTAAAGATGAAGAATTGATGTTAATTTAAGGTTTGATGATGAAGATTTGTCATAATAATTTCGTTTAACCTCAATTGAATAAAACGTTACTCTTGACGAAATCTAAATTCTTGAAAGAGTCGTATTTTGTAGTGATTGAAAGAATATATGACGAAATTGAATATAAAACAAAAAATAATTTTGTTATTTTGAATGATTTTTGAAATTAAAATTAAGATAAAGATTTAGGTAAGTTTTAAAAGTGATGGAGCCACGTTAGGCTAGGGATGGGCCATGGCCAACCCATCATATGGAGTAGATATTAATATTAGTTTGGTCTACAAAATACTCGAGGCCCATCCAAAATGTCAAAACAAATAGTGTAACGAAAAAACTCTTTTACAACTTTATATTTTAACTTTTTTATATTTAAACAAGTTATTTCACAAGGTAACATATATATACAATATAATGTTCACGTAAATCTAATGGCTTTTTTTTTTTTTTTTTTTTTTTTTTTTTTAAATTATAGTTACTCTATGTTTGAACATCTTAGTATATATTTTGGCCCACTCGAATAATAAATCCTAGCTTCGTCACCATGGAAATAAGATGAGATGACTGTGAAAAAGGAAAAATAGGAGACGCGTGTTGTGTTGTGCCATGGATACTTTGTAGCGATTGAAGATATATATATATATATATATATATATATATATATATATATATATATATATATATATATATGTATATATATATATATATATGTATATATATATATATATATATATATATATATATATATATATATATATATATATATATATATATATATATATATATATATATATGTATATATATATATATGGGAAAATATTAGCTACAATTAATTGTAGCCAATTGGCTACAATTTTGTGCAATAAATGTGGGTCCCTGATTCATTTTGTGGGTCCTGATTTTTTCTGTGGGTCCCTGATTCAATGCTAGTTTATTTTTTATAAAGGATTGTAGCCAATTGGCTACAAAACTTGTAGCCAAGCTATCCCCTATATATATAGTGTATCTTTATTTTCAGAACTCTGTTAAGTGCGGGAACTGCGAGAACTCCAATTTTGCATTAGAAAACACGTATGTTCATATAAAATATGTATTTTTTCTTACATATACCTTAATACACATACCTGCGTAACATACATGTTCGTATAAAACCCTGTTCAGTGCAACCTATCAATGCAAAATGGTTTTATATGAACATGTATGTTACGCAGGTATTTGTATTAAGGTGTATGTAAGAAAACATACATGTTTTATTAGAACATGCATGTTTTCTAATGCAAAATTGAAGTTCTCGCAGTTCCCGCACTTAACAGGGTTCTGAAAATAAAGCTCCCCTATATATATATATATATATATATATATATATATATATATATATAGGGAAGGGATCCGGTACATTTTTGGATTTTAGTGCGGATGTACGGACGAATCTCAGCCTCCATCTAGTCAACCATCTGAAAAAAGCGGAGTGGCATTATCGTAAATATCCTGACTTTTTTAAAAATCTTAATATCACAGTAGATTTTTTTATTGAAAAAAATTCAAAAAAATCTGAAAAAATTAAAAAATTAAAGAGAACAACAAATAATTATAAATCGCTGAAAAAAATTTCAAAAAAAAAATCATTTTCATCGTTAAAGTATTGTGATATTAGCGTATAATTTTGACTTTTTTACAAAAGTCAAGATCTGATCTTGACAAGATCTTGACTTTTGTAAAAAAGTCAAAATCAGATTCTGATATCACATAAACTTTTTTTTTAATAAAAAATTTAATATCACAATAACTTTTTTAATATCATAAAAACTTTTTCTTAATAAAAATTGTTAATATCGCCGTAACTATCATGCTTTCTTAATATTAAAGTTAATTTTTTTTAATATCATTTTTACATGTAAAAAAGCTTAATATCACGGTAGCACTCATAATATTGTTAATATCACATTAGCACTCATAATCAAAAAAGAAAAAAGTGCTCAGAAAAATCTGAAAAAATAAAAAAATAAAAGAACACAACTAGAGTAAGGATCGCTGAGAAGGAAAAAAAAATCGTTTTCATGATCAATTGGTACCGTGATATTAGCGTCAGATTTTGACTTTTTTACAAAAAGTCAAGATCAGATCTGGAATGGGCGGTCCAGATCCATCCGCACATCCGCACTAAAAATTGAAATCCGCACCTGATCCTCGGTCTATATATATATATATATATATATAGGATAGCTTTATTTTCAAAACCATGTTAAGTGCGGGAACTGCGAGAACTCCAATTTTGCATTAGAAAACATGCATGTTCATATAAAACATATATGTTTTCTTACATACACTTTAATACAAATACTTGCGTAACATACATGTTCATATAAAACCATTTTGCATTGATATGTTGCAATTAACAAGGTTTTATATGAACATGTATGTTACACAGTATGTGTATTAAGGTGTATGTAAGAAAACATACATGTTTTATATGAACATGCATGTTTTCTAATACAAAATTAGAGTTCTCGCAGTTCCCGCACTTAACAGGGTTCTGAAAATAAAGATACACTATATATATATATATATATATATATATATATATGTGTGTGTGTGTGTGTGTGTGTGTGTGTGTGTGTGTGTGTGTGTGTGTGAATTTTTAAGTTTTAAAAACATATTAACGTAATTTTAAAATTTGTAATGATATTGATGTAGTTTGAAGTTTTTGTAAGTATATAGATGAAATATCTCTTAAAAAAATCGGTATTCCTCTTTTTTTTTTTTTTTTTTTTTAAATGAGTTTTTCCTCCTATTTTTTTGCAGATCGGGAACCGATATGAGTTTTTTTTCTTTTTTCTTTTTTTTTTTTTTTTTTTTGTTTAAGAGCAAAATTTTCCTTGTCGTGATACATTTAAACTTTGGTCCCCAATTGAACGTGGCCAAATTAAGTAGAGGGACCCAATTAGCCATTTTCGCGTGAATAATTGGATCAATTGGCCTTTAGGAGATATATGTGCATTGAATATGTGGATAACATCTTTATTTTCTTTATTACCTTTTTTTTTGTTAAATTGATGTTTAATGAAAGTATGCTTTATCTACGTACCAATAAAGTATATGGTTGTGTATATGCACAAACCTACATGAAACAAAAGCAACGCCATAAGACAAATTCGGTAAAATTGTTTAGGAAAAGTTCATTTGACCAACGGTTAGCAAGCCTTATTATGAAATGGGAACGTCAACTTACTGAAAAGTAAGAGATTTGCCAGGTTTGAGCTGAGCATACGTGGTGGCATGCGCAACTCGTGTGTATTGATGTAACAAAATGAATGAATATTAACGAAACAAAATAAAAAGAGAAAGAAAAAATATATATATTAACGTGGTTTATTTATAGTTCGCCATCTATCAGACCATATATATAGGTGAATGCATTTGTCATGAATTATCTTGAAAAGAATAATTAAGGGTGTTTTTTTTAGGCAAGATAATCAAGGATCTTTAAAATGTTATTTTGGTTGATGTGTCAACTTATAAAGTGTGTACTGTACGTGTCCTTAAAGAATGTTAAAACAAAGTTTGGCTATTGCCTTACATATCTAAAGACTAGGGAGGGTCTAAAGATGTGCATAAGCACAACCCACGTATCTTCGATAACTTTTATCTAATATATATTGATCTAAGCAGATGGTTGTATTGTAGTTTCTTGATTCGTTAGTAGTAGTTATAAACCATAACATCTGTCTAACAGTAAGTCAATCACACATATACAATAACTAAATAATTTAGAGGGTTAATTAAGACAATCATGTTTTTGCTCAAATATACAAAATGTAACTGATATCCAGAGACTACAATTGATTAACGAAGTAATTATAATCTATATTATAAGGGGGTGGCATTGTTGCCTAAAGTTTTATCAATTGTTTTTTAAATTGACCAATAAAAAGAAAGAAATATATTTCATGCCTAAATACCCAGTGAACATGTGAGCGATGACAGGATCTATATTCTTGAAAAGCTTAGTTTATGTTGGAGGCTCTGTAGATCCTGATATAACACAAAAACTGTTTGGCCTTTCCTCTTTTAGTGAAATCCCCAGTCAGGTACACTTGGTATTCGTATTTCTTGACTTGTATCATTATACGGGCTTTGTTTGGCTTGAAATGACTTGAGCCATTTGAACCGTTCCAAATTTGCCTGCTTTTAAAAGTTAGCAAAACTGAATCATTTGTGATAAAATACTACCCAAGTTGACCCATATATATGCAAATCGGTAGAAGTTGGCATCTGTATATGCTCAATCATTGCATAGTTTTTTTGTGGCTTATAAATCTGATGTTTGCTAGAGTAACACTTTCAGAAGGTCTATTGATTCATCCATCATCTGTTTAACTCAAACTTTTGGATACAGTTGGTACTGAAGCAATATGACAACCCCTTGTCAACGAAACTAAATGAGGTTGTAAATGAGATTTGAAGCCAAAGATGTAACTACCTACGGTATGTAATATCTGTGGTATTAGGGGTGTCATAAAAGCCGACCCGGCCCGAACCCGAATATGGCTTTTCAGGTCGGGTTAGTCGGGTCTAAAATTATATTCGGGTCAATCGGGCCAACCCGAATTGACCCGAGTTCTAAACAAGGTCGGGTTCGAGTATAATTTATGTCTCTTACATGGGTTCGGGTCAACCCGATTGACCCGAGTTTCATTTTTTTCTTTCTAATTTGTATGTAAACATCAAAATTGTATAATTTTTAAACAACCCAGACCCGAACCCGAGCTGACCCGAACCCGAATTGACCCGACTGACCCGAATTCTAAACAACGCCGGGTTCGGGTATGTCTTTTTGAGACTTGACCCGGATTGGTTTATCTGTTTGTGAGAATGTTTGTGTTGACAAGTAATCACTTTTTTATTCTCATTGTGCTTATGGCAGGCTAAAATTATGCAAGAAAGGAGAACCATCAGGTGAGTTTTATAATATACATCTAGTAGTTCTGTCTTCATATGAAAATAGCAAGATTTAAATAGATTCTTTTTAAAGTAAAAAATCCTTTAATATACATAATGCCATATATCACAGGTAACTTTAGCTCAGGAACTTCCTTAGAAACGATAAAGATTGCGTCTTTTCTGAGTATTTGTAAAGTACCATTCTATAAAGACAAGATAAAGAAAATATAACGCAGTGCGGACAAATTTGTCAATCTAAATTGCAGTTTTTACACGTTAATCGTTGCAATTTCTATAGTTTCTGATATTAGTTACGATTCCTGGAATGACGTTCTTCTCGTATATGATGGAAGACAAGTCTCCAAATAGTCCTTCATACATTGAGTTCTTAGTACATGTCCATAGAAAAGTTCAAAACAAAATGGGTTGATGTTTAACAAATACTACTTCAGTTATATATGTTTATGGGTTTGTGGTTAAAATTTACATGCAGACACAGATGGGTTCGAGCCTAAAGAAGCGAAGCTTGAACCTTAGCAAAAAGTTGGGGATAGTCATCATTGGTTTTGTAATTATTATTTGTGAAAGCTTAGCATAAATGGATAAAAGAAACACCTTTTTGTCTGGTTCATGGTATACATCTACAAGATTTTTTTTTTTTTTTTTTTTTTTACAATGATATTAGATATACATGTAATGCTAGCTGTTCTTTAGAGGGGCAAGTTTCAGCTTATTTCTTATATTTATTGACTTGATGTGAGTATGTTTGATTCGAGTTGTATTATATTGCTAACTAGACTAGTGATATGAAATGAAAGGATTCAAATAGTTACAAGTTGTCTATGCAAACAATGTTATTGCTTGATATACAAGAAAATGCTAGAATATAGTAGGTACTCCTCAAACTAGCTTTTTAAGAAAGAGTAATATGTTTAAACAAAATCACTAGTTTTTTGTACAAAGTTTCAAACCAACTTTGTATATTACGCTAACGTAATCAATGGGTGAGTGAATTGTGTTTGTAATTGGGAACATCTAGGAAGTGATAAGTGATCACATCCATTGTGGTTAGGTGTTATTTCAATTAGCCTAGCTAGCTAGATTAGAGTGGTAGACTATAATGTTTGAGATTGACAAAGGTAAATCAAGATTTACAAAGTGGTTAGAGTGGTAGATTATAAAATTCCGTCACTATACAATTATGTACCTCTATACAATTATGTGCCGCTATATCATAACTAATGTTTTCAAAAAAATGCGCTTAAGGCAATGAACTTTCATTTTGTGTTCACTTGTTTACTGAGCTATTAGGAACAATCAAGGTTATAAATAGCATGAGGTGTGGTGGCATGACCAAGTCTCACGCTTTAGCAGTCATGGCGAAGCTTTTGGTTTTTAAGGCGTGACATAATGCATTACAAAATATGTAAATATTTATATATTTATATCATATTTTATATATATCAAGTTTACAAAAAGATTTATCTATAATGAATAAGGCTATGTTTGGCAAAAGTACCTGTGAGCAGTAGCCACACCTCCTGCTCACCGCTCATAGCTTCATAAAGAAGCATTGGAAAAATGAGCTTTCCTAAAAAATAACAAAGCTCACAGCTCTCATGCCAAACGAACACTAAAAATCAAAAAGCTCATTCTCACTGCTCATTGCCCCAAAAAGCTCGGAAAAGCTTTGTGCCAAACATAGCCTAAGTTTAAGAAACCATCTTTACATGTAATATTCTTCATTTAAAAAAAATTATTAGTGGTGAAAAAAAACTCGTCACGCCTCACGCCTTAGCACGCCTTATCGCTCTTTTTCCCACCTCATCTCACTTCACGCCTAGAGTCGACGTCTTGGTCTATTTCGCAATGTGTAGGACATGCCTCACGCCTTAGTGACGCCTTGGCGCCACCATGGCGTGCCTTTTAGAACCATGGGAGGAATATTGTTCTATAATTTCAATGTTAATCTGAGTGACTTGAACACATATTTTTTTGATATGTCAAGTAACATAAATTTCTCGTTTTTCAAGTTCGGTGATGTGTAAGTATATTTTTTGTAAGTTTAGTGACTCAAATGTCATGTTTCATAACTTTAGTAACCCAAGTGAATAAAAAGAAAATTTGTTACCTTGGACGCATTTTAAAAAAAAGTTTAGTAATATCTTTGTCTATTAAGTCTTCTTGTATCTTATTTTGCCTCTATCTTGAAAGCATTTCATTCTTTCCTTTCCCCGTTATAGTTGGGGTGTTTTTAATATAGCCTTGACTTTTCAACAAAAAGTATAAATGAATTTCTATCAAGTGGCTACTAGGACATAGGACCCTACACATCATTAACTAAAAGGACCATATATGCATATTACAACCACATATCATTTGCTAAAGATATTGACACCTGAATTAAAATATACTTAACATTAGTCTATCATTTAATATTAGTCTTTGCATAACAACGCCGGATGTTATCTATTGTTGACCTAGACTTTTCATAATAATAAATATATTAGAGGCAATTTTTCCTATAACGTGCTCGTACGGGACAATGACATAAATATTTCAAAATGTGTTTTTAACATATGTCACAGTGTATCTAAATTTTAATTATTTGTACATAAAAGTTGTATATGATCTAATTTTAATAATACAATTCATTAAGAATGTAAATATCTATCTTGACATGCTTATTTTGAAGGTTTTGTTAAATAATAATTATGTAAAATCTTTTATACTTATATAGTTATAATAGCCGTGCATCGCAGTTTTTTACATAATGTTTTCATTATGTATTAATATCAATTAACATTTTGTATAGATTATTGGAGGAAGAATAATTTGACTTTATTTAATTGGCATGGTGTTCCGGTCGATGTTGTTAAATTTAAATATTAATATCATGGTTTAGACATTATGCATGTTTAATAGCATGTAATGACCCTTGAAAATTTTTTTTTTTTTTTTTTTGATATCCTTATATAAACTTAAAGAGAAAATTACACGTTTCATTGCTATATCTCTAATCTCTTGTATTTATTTTTATCTCGGAGTAACCAGTTAGGTCGTGCCTTCGTTTTGATATTTATATTCCAATTAATTTTAGTTGTATTTATTTTTTAAACTAGTGTATAGGGTGGTAAAACTTATAAAGAGGAATAACATGAGTCATTATTGAACATGGATAGAAAAAAAATTATGGACATCCTTACTTAATCTCATAAAGAAGAATAATCTAGCCGTGTGTATTTGTACAATATCATGTATTCATTTACTTGTTACAATAACTCGTGCTTTTATTTTGAAATTTATAAATAATATTTACAAATAACAACATATGTGTTGTTTTTAAAAAAAGTGTAGGACCTTAAATATATCAACTAAAGCACTAAATAAACTCGTATGGTCGTACAAGAGAGGTGGCGGCTTCGATAGGAGATAAAGTAACTTGTATTATCATAAACGAAACACACACTATTATGAGATTGTGTAATAAACCATAAGAAATAGTTATTTGTTATTTACTAATTGTGTAATAAACCGAAAGAAATACTTGGAAAGGTAATTTTAGCACAAATTTAAAATTTTTATGGTATTTACAAGTGAAACTTTAGTCTTAATAAAGTGTCTCATGGATAAGAGTTATATAGCTAGCAAAAAAAACCATACCACCAAAAAATTTCACCCAAAAATGTGAGGTTCATCTTCAGATATATAGGAAAAAAACATTCAACTTCAATACTTATGAGTGTATTGGTATTATATATATAGATTCTATAACTTGCTTTAGTGATGCATTCCGATATCGCTAGTGAGATCACATTCGTGTGATTAGGATTTACTAAATTATAAGAGGAATTAGCATAACCCTTGTTTTTAGCCTGTTTTTGTTATAATTACATGGCTACATTAGTCAAGTAATTACCCTACACCCTTGTTATATACTCATTTTTAGTATAAAATACCCCTTGTACACCCTCTAAGCCAATCTTTTTCGCGGTTCTCATGATATTTCGGTGGATTCCAAAATATTAATGAAGATCATTGTTTCACCTTAGCCTTCTTTGTATGCGCTCATTTTTAGTGCATTATTGTTACAATATTTATGTTAAACCCTTAGTTAATTATCTAGTTGTTTACATGGTTGCTAAGTCAAGTCATATCTTGTAAATACAATTTTGGGAAGATTGGGACTTATTATCTAGTTGTTTACATGGTTGCTAAGTCAAGTCATATCTTGTATTATTTATGGAGTAACGGGGAAGAACGTCAAATTATTACCACATATTTATGTTAATATTTCAGATACTCCACATGTTTTGATCCTTGCAATTCGAGTCATTAGTTAGTTTATATCTATGAAAAATTGCAAGTGTGGGGATGTAATTATAAATCTTGAGTTATCTATATTATTTATTTTTAGCAGAGCAAAAGATGGCATGGCAAAAGTGTTTTAAAAAATTGAAAAAATAAGAAAAGAAAGAAAAAACATACGGACTGTCGTCTTGCTTTTGTTTAAGTCAAGAAAAATAACAAAAAGAGTTAGAGTTAGTTTGTCGAGTCTTAGATTCGCAACGCCACTTTGTACATTTAATTAACGTAGATGATTAACTTGCCACCAGTAAAATCCCCATATCCCCAAAACCGCGTTTTTCCTTACCCTTGCACTTAACGTTACAACCCTTGTAGAGTCCTATCTGATAGTTTATCCTAGGTGCTTATGCCAAAGCGGTGGAGGTTTTGATCCTTTATCAAGCCTATGGTAATCTATGTGCTATAATAGGTAGAGAGTGTTTATTTGTCCATTTCCATATTGTTACATCACTTATAGTCTTATACACCAGAAAGATGAGAGAATCCAAACACTTTATGTGAGGTGCTAGTATATAATTTCCGTGCTTGTTATGACTATTATAGAATGAGTTATGTTGTAAATTATCTTTAAACCAATGATAAATGCCCCCTCGAACTTGTAAATTGATTAGGATAAAAGCATATTTGCTTGAGGACAAGCAAATTCCAAGTGTAGGGATATTTGATGAGGTGTATTTTTATACATTTTAAGGTGTCATTTAGCCTCTAAATCCATACAAATTTGATCATTTATTGCCCTTAATTGTTTCTATTTGAGTTTTAGGTACTTGGAAAATAAATGCTGGAAAATGGTGTGTTTTGGGCTCGATTGGACGGAAAAAAAGGAAACGACAACATCGGGAAAAATGTCACAGAAAAGGAGCTTTAACGATGTCACAACCACTAAGTGACACCGTCACTTGAAGAAATCGAAGATCTTGAATTTTCAGAAATTACAAGTGATGGCTCAGGCAATGGAGATGGCCTCATGACCAAATTACTTAAGGACGACGACATCACACAACCCAACGTTGTCACATTAAGTCGGTGCAAAGAACGAAACCGTAACTAGCGACGAGCTGACAGCTTCACGTCTAATAAGTGATGCCATCATAAGTGTAATTCTATATATATTATGATATTATTTTCATTGTAAAGTGTGCGACTTTGGGATAACCTAGTAATCTATACTTAGGGAGATTTACAGTAGTTTCTCAGGCCTTTTGGCCCCAAGACTTCCTATGTCTTGAATATATAAGTTGTTTAATCAATCATTCAATTATGTTTACGTGTGATTGCTTAATTTCTTTATCTGCTTTTCTTTTCATTACAATGCTAGGCTTAATTTAATAGTACATGAAACCTAGTTATTGATTATTGATTGTCGTCTCTTTTTGATTAGTTGTTTTTCGTTAGGAGTCGAATAACTAACTAGGTTAAATTATACTAGCTTGAACATGCGACTAAACAACGCGCAGTTATTATATTAACTCGGTTTTCATTGTATTTAATGCGTGAATTGTGTTTGCATTATGGAAATTTAGAATTAAAAGGGCATTCTCAGGCACGGCTCAATTAGAACATATTACATAGGAGTTAGGGATTAACCAACCCTTGATTGATATTAAGGAATACAATGCTCTCATTAGACAAGAACGTGGCAATTCGACCAATGAATAAAAGATAACTACGGAGTAATGGAATTATAAGTAAATATACTTTACTCATATAAGAAGTTCACTAAATTTACTTTTCCGCTTATTTAGTTTAGTTTAATTTGGTTTTAAAAACCAACTCCTCCAATACCCGAGATTTTACTTGCTTTCTTATATATTATCAAAAACAAAAAATAATCTATTCGACGTACACTTCAAGCCTACCACACTATTCCCCTAGAGAACGATCAATCCCCGGACTTACCTATAGACTACAACGGTCAAGTACAATGCATAGGAGATTGTAAAACTTGTTGTGTTTTGCAAAATCCGCATCACTAAAGTATATGTGTATGTAAATCACCTCACACTAAACAAAACAAGTTCCATCGCATGAATTGATAAAATTATAAAGTTATTCAAATAGGTATGTTACATGTATAATAATATGCATTTTTTTTCCTTTTCTTTTTGGAACAAATAATATGCATTATCAACATAAGACCCTACACATCATTGATTAAAGCATATTACAACCATAGATCATTTTGCCAAGGATATTGACTCGTGAACTAATACACTTAATGTTAGTATATCGCTTAATATTAGTCTTTTCATAACAACGATGGATGTTAGCTATTGTTGACCCGTACATTTCATAGTAATAAATAAATTAGAGGTTATTTTTCGTATAGATAATAAACTTGTTATATATTCCGTGCACGCATGGGGCTTTTGCATAAATCTTACATAATGTGATATATCCAAAGCATAAGGCAAATTTTAGAACTCTAGAAGCTAATGTCTTAGTTTCGTTATATTATATGGTTACTTCATAGGAAAATGGTTTGCTTTTCCTATTGTGGAGAATTACGTGAAGAATGCTTGGGCGAAATATGGTATTCGAAGAGTCACAATGAACTCGAATGGGTTCTTCTTCTTCAAATTTAATACAAAAACTGGTATGGAACAAGTTCTTGAAAACGGCCCATCGATCATTAGGAATTTTCCTATTACCGTAACATATGGTCCCCTAATGCAAGCCTTAAAAGGAAGATCTTACACGAGTTCCTGTTTGGGTCAAGTTGCATAATGTTCCAATTGCGTCGTTAACCAATTATGTTAGACGCCTACACTAGTACAATGTGTTTGGAGTCATAGGGTCATAACAGTTAAGCAAGAGCACTTATTGAAATTAGCTCAGAATAGGTTTTGAAAGACTTGTTGGTACTTGCTATGCCTATGCTTGAAGGGGATGGTTATATTAAAGATATGTTAGAATTATACAATCAAAGTACACATATAGCGGAAGCTAGAATCAAGAATAAAACATATAAAGATTAACTAAAACATAAACCGGAACGTACCTTTTAGCACTTTAATTAAATCTTGAACAATATGAAGAACCCTAATTAGAATTTATGAATCAATGATCAATCCCTTTTACCATTTTATTGATCGATTCCTTGATAACAACTATAGTGAGTTGTTACCTCGTTCTTGTACACACAAACTAATCCTGAATTAAATGAATTGCAAGATTTAAACACAAGATTTGTTTTATTAAAAACAAAAATCGAAAACCCTTGTGTATAGGGGTGTTCGATCGGCTGGAGAAAGAAGAGAAGAAAACAAAAGCCTTAGGGTATTGTGTGTGCACAAAAGATAAGAAACAATGACCCTTGGGTTTGTATATATACTAGATGAAAACTTTGGGAACAAGTTAGGGCAATGGGTTTCCACCCTCGGGCCTTGTTCGACCGGCCATACACCCCAAGAGGGTGTTCCGGATCCTTCTAGTCACCAAGTTTCACTCTAGTCCTTTTCCTTGCCAATTTGCGACAGTTAGTCCATACATTTAATAACTAACGATCATTAATCCTTAAACTTGTGTTATTAATAAATATACACAACTATTTAATATTTATTAATCTTTAATTCTCGTTTGTATTGTGTGCAATCCCGAGGTCTCGGGTTCGATACTAGACATTTACATATTAATATATATACGTAAATTTAACAAGATACTATCACGATTGAATACGAATGGCAGCCACCTTGGTGCGAAACATGCAAAACTTTTGGACATTCTGATGAAGACTGTCCAAAAATGGTTCGTGTTAATCAACATGGGAGGAAGGAGGATAGTAGCGAAGGGTTGTCTAAACCAAATCTAACTACATTCTATTACCGTCCTAAGCAAAAAAACACCACTGTGAATGCTAATAATGCTTCAACTTCTAATGATGTTAACATGGTGACCATGAAAAACTCATTTGCTGCTTTGTCTAACCAGGCTGATTATGTGTGGGGAACTAGATATGATGTGAATATTGGAGATACATCTAAGATTAATAAGAATCATGGGGATAACAGTGAGAGTGAAGATGTGGAAAACTTTTTTGATGAAACCTCTAAATTCATGGAACAAGATGCGTTTAGTGATCCGAAGGGGGGCAGTCAGTACAAAGATATTGAGCTATAGTGACGACATATTTTGTCGCTAAAAGTATTTATTATGAATTAAGAAACATATTTAATATTTTAAATTAATATATTAAGAAAATCATGTAATAAGCACTATAAGAGACGAGACAAGTCATCACTAAAAGTATTTATGAAATAAATAAAAAAGAAATGATAAATACTTTCAACAACGACATATCTCGTCGCTAAAAGTGACCCACATCATTTCCAGATGAGGTTGCATGCATTTATTTTCAGATTTTTCGGAAGTATTTCCGCAACCAAATTTTCATATTTTTTCCAGAAACGTGCTAATCCCATTTGAAAGTTAAAAGTTCATCAAAAAACATAGATCGTCATCACAATACAAATATGAAGATGTTCAACAAAGAAAATAGTTCAAAATCACAATACAACCTTACTCACTTATGTCGTTTTTTCAATCCTCTTCATCATCTAGAGTCTCACACGCATCGGGCGGCGCATGCACGATAATATTAATATTCGTGGCACGTACCTCATTGAAGAAATGTGTGAACCGAGAATTTGTCGCCTCGACAACTTTATCCACATGAGTTTGGGTATACATTCTTTGATTGGATTTGGCGCTTGATGACATCGTAGAAAGTTACCCAGGGACGTGTCACTTTCATAGGAAAAAATAAATAGAAAAAGAAAATATATATGCTTCTAGAAGTACCAGTCAACATTGTATACAAATCGATGTATTGCCGTCGTCGCTAAAAGTACAAGTAAAAAAAGTAACCTTTTTATTGTTTAGTTAACTTTTAGCGACGACACATGTCGTCACCTGAACTCCAGCTTTTTTAATCATTCCTATAAAAGTTTTATTCGCGTTTAAAAAAAGTATAATAACAAAAATTAAAAATAAAATAAAAAAGTAGCTGTACAGCAGAAGTGACATATGACTATTTATGGTCAATCACGTGAAAAAATCAATTAATTGATAAGCAAATGTTAAAGAGCTTTATTATGAAAATTTGTTTACAGACTTGCATCAAATGGAACTAAAAAAATAAATGATAACACATAATTAATGAATGATCTGATTATGATACTTCTATAAGAATATTAACATCAAAATTGACAAGCTCGTTTTAGCCCTTTTTTTCTACTTTCGCACCTGGATCTGTACAAAGCACATAGTTTCACAGTTGATCTCACATTCTGGATCATTTTGATCAAAGCTTTGATTGGAACAGATTTGAAAACAAAAATAGAATATTTGTTTACAGAGTGATTAAAATTGTACTACACAGTTAAAGTATTCTCTAAAAAGAACATTAATTTATCAAGTAAAACAATCTTTGTGGAATAATATGACACCACCTAAAATTTAATATCTAAGAATTGGAAATTAAAGGGTAGCTCAAGTATAAATAAAGCCATACGAGCCTAAACTTCATAGAAAAAAAACATGCAAAAGCAAGCAATGGCTTCTTCAAACTTCTTACTTTCATCTTTAGCTCTACTACTCATTGCTCTCTCAGTTTTACCAAACTTTACTTCTGCTTCTTTGGCGGAAGCAAATGCTCTTCTAAAATGGAAAGCAACCCTTAAAATCCCAAACAACTCCCAAATTGTATCTTCTTGGACACCCCTTCCAACGAATACTAGTGCACCCGCTCCGTGCCCTTCTTGGTTTGGAATTGCTTGCAATGCAGATGGGAACATTAACAAGTTGAACCTCTCTACGTCTGAGTTAAAAGGTACGCTTCACCAGTTCCCGTTTTCTATTCTAGGCAACCTTACCCATTTTGATCTTAGTGTAAACAGCTTCTCTGGTCCCATCCCACCAGAAATCGGACTCTTGTCCAAACTTTTCTATCTTAATTTTTCAACCAATCAGTTATCTAGTGTAATTCCACCTACCATTGGTAAATTAAGCCAGTTAACCGTTTTGCAACTTTACGAAAACAATATAACTGGTTCAATTCCTTCATCGTTGGGTGATTTGGAGTCTTTGAAAATCCTTTATTTGTACGAAAACAAACTCTCTGGGCCCATTCCTACTGAATTAGGGAATTTGAAGTCTCTCACTGAATTAGATTTGAGCGAAAATCAACTCAGTAGTTCTATCCCTTCATCGTTGGGTGATTTGAAGTCTTTGAGTACCCTTTATCTGCACGCAAATCGACTCTCTGGACCCATTCCATTTGAATTAGGGAATATGAAGTCTCTAACTGATTTACTATTGAGCCATAATCAACTCAGTGGTTCAATTCCTTCATCGTTAGGTGATTTGAAGTCTTTGAGTACCCTTTATCTGCACGCAAATCGACTCTCTGGACCCATTCCAATTGAATTAGGGAATATGAAGTCTCTAACTGGTTTACTATTGAGCCATAATCAACTCAGTGGTTCAATTCCCTCATCGTTGGGTGATTTGGAGTCTTTGAATATCCTTTATTTGTACAATAACACACTCTCTGGACCCATTCCAACTGAATTAGGGAATTTGAAGTCCCTCACTGAATTAGATTTGAGCGAAAATCAACTCAATGGTTCAATCCCTTCATCGTTGGGTGATTTGAAGTCTTTGAGTACCCTTTATCTGCACGCAAATCGACTCTCTGGACCCATTCCATTTGAATTAGGGAATATGAAGTCTCTAACTGATTTACTATTGAGTCATAATCAACTCAGTGGTTCAATTCCTTCATCGTTGGGTGATTTGAAGTCTTTGAGTACCCTTTATCTGCACGCAAATCGACTCTCTGGACCCATTCCAATTGAATTAGGGAATATGAAGTCTCTAACTGGTTTACTATTGAGCCATAATCAACTCAGTGGTTCAATTCTCTCATCATTGGGTGATTTGGAGTCTTTGAATATCCTTTATTTGTACAATAACACACTCTCTGGACCCATTCCAATTGAATTAGGGAATTTGATGTCTCTCACTGAATTAGATTTGAGCGAAAATCAACTCTCTGACTCAATCCCTTCATCGTTGGGTAATTTGGAGTCTTTGAATATCCTTTATTTGTACAATAACACACTCTCTGGACCCATTCCAACTGAATTAGGGAATTTGAAGTCCCTCACTGAATTAGATTTGAGCGAAAATCAACTCAATGGTTCAATCCCTTCATCGTTGGGTGATTTGATGTCTTTGATTATCCTTTATCTGCACGCAAATCGACTCTCTGGACCCATTCCATTTGAATTAGGGAATATGAAGTCTCTAACTGATTTATTATTGAACCATAATCAACTCAGTGGTTCAATTCCTTCATCGTTGGGTGATTTAAAGTCTTTAAGTACCCTTTATCTGCACGAAAATCGACTCTCTGGACCCATTCCATTTGAATTAGGGAATATGAAGTCTCTAACTGATTTACTATTGAGCCATAATCTACTCAGTGGTTCAATTCCTTCATCGTTGGGTGATTTGAAGTCTTTGAGTACCCTTTATCTGCACGCAAATCGACTCTCTGGACCCATTCCATTTGAATTAGGGAATATGAAGTCTCTAACTGATTTACTATTGAGCCATAATCTACTCAGTGGTTCAATTCCTTCATCGTTGGGTGATTTGATGTCTTTGAGTACCCTTTATCTGCAGACAAATCGACTCTCTGGACCAATTCCATTTGAATTAGGGAATTTGAAGTCTCTCACTGAATTAGATTTGAGCGAAAATGAACTCTTTGGTTCAATCCCTTCATCGTTGGGTGATTTGGAGTCTTTGAATATCCTTTATTTGTACAATAACACACTCTCTGGACCCATTCCATTTGAATTAGGGAATATGAAGTCTCTAACTGATTTACTATTGAGTCATAATCAACTCGGTGGTTCAATTCCTTCATCGTTGGGTGATTTGAAGTCTTTGAGTACCCTTTATCTGCACGCAAATCGACTCTCTGGACCCATTCCAATTGAATTAGGGAATTTGACGTCTTTGAATTTCTTTTATCTGCAAATAAATCAGCTCTCTGGACCCATTCCAACTGAATTAGGGAATATGAAGTCTCTCACTGAATTAGATTTGAGGGAAAATCAGTTATCTGGTCAATTGCCTGATCATTTGTGCCAAGGGGGAAAGCTTCAATATTTATGTGTAAGTGAAAATCAATTCTCTGGTCCTATTCCAAAAGGGCTATGGAATTGCTCCACCTTAATAAGAGTATGGCTTGACTTTAATCAATTTCATGGAGATATATCGAATAGTTTTGGTGTCTACCCAAGCTTAAAATTCTTAGATGTCAGTCATAATAAATTTCATGGGCAGCTATCTCAAAACTGGGGTAAATGCAAAAAATTGACTACATTAAAGATGGGATATAACAACATCGGCGGTAGCATACCATCGGAGTTTGGAAATTCAATTCAAGCACTTGATCTTTCTTCTAATAATTTGGTTGGTCAAATTCCAAAGGAGTTTGGGGAGATGAAAAGTTTGTTAAATTTAAACTTGAGCGATAACAACCTTTCAGGTGTTATACCTCAAGAGCTTGGATCACTGCATGACCTCCTTACTCTTGACCTGTCAAAAAATAGGTTAAACGGGTCATTACAAAGATATATTGGTGACTGGATTCAAATCAATCACATATATCTTAGTAATAACAAGCTCAGCGGAAAGATCCCATCAGAGATCGGTAAATTAAGTCATCTCAATGTTCTTGATTTATCTTGGAATTCACTCGCACAAGAGATACCATCGGAAATTGGAAGTTTAAAAAGTCTGGTAATGATGAATCTTTCTCACAATAAGCTATCTGGTTCAATTCCTAATGGTTTCCGTAACTTGCCAGGAAGGATTGATATAGACCTGTCTTACAATGAGCTCACTGGTCCTGTTCCCCCTTGTGCTGTCTTTCAAAATGTGTCTGGAGAAGCATTTCAAGGAAATGATGGTCTGTGTGGAAATGTTACAGGTTTGAAAGTTTGTGAAAGTCAAAAAATAATGAAGAAAAATAATCATTTTCATCATAAGCTCATCCTTGTAACTGTGATCCCACTTTTTGCGGCAGTTTTACTTGGTTTATTCATGTGTGGCCTCATTGCTTATCGACGTAGAAAGAGAACTTCTCCACAGAAACCATTAGGCGAAGAAGGTGGCAGATTTTTCTCAATAACAAGTTTTGATGGACAGGCGACGTATGATGAAATCATCAAGGCAACAAATGATTTTGATGATGCATATTGTATTGGGATGGGAGGATATGGTACTGTGTATAAAGCTGAGTTACAACCCAACAATATAGTAGCTGTCAAGAAACTTCATTCATCATCTGAGAATGACGATCAAGGCTTCCTAAATGAGGTACGAGCATTGACAAACATAAGGCACAGAAACATAGTTAAACTCTATGGATACTGCTCCCATGCTCGTCACTCATTTTTGATTTACGAATTTCTTGAGAAGGGAAGTCTAAAATCACTCTTAAGTAGTGATATCACAGCAAAGGAAATGGATTGGCTGAAAAGGGTAAGAATTGTTAGGGCTGTAGTGAATGGTTTGGCTTATATGCACCATGATTGCACACCACCTATAATTCATAGAGACATTTCTGGAGCTAATATCCTTCTCGATTCTGATTATGAGGCACATATCTCGGATTTTGGAACAGCGAAGCTTCTAAAGCTGGATTCATCCAACTGGACTGCAGTTGTAGGCACCTATGGCTATATTGCGCCAGGTAACTACCATATATATTTAAGTTATATATAGTATACGTACTAATTCTCAAGTTTCAGATTTATCTATGTTACATTTAATCATGACTTGATATAACAATTTTTTGTATTATCTTTTTTCCTTCCATGTAGAGCTTGCTTATACGATGGTGGCGACAGAGAAATGTGATGTGTATAGTTTTGGAGTTCTTGCACTAGAAGTGATTATGGGAAAGCATCCTGGGGATCTTATATCATCTCTACCAACATTGTCCACTGATGATCTATTGCTAGCCAATGTAGGGGATAGTCGGATTCCACCACCATCATCTCTAGTTGAGAAACTAGCTAATTCAATTTTGAATGTCTCACTGGCATGTTTGAACTATAACCCACAGGAAAGGCCAACAATGCGCCAAGTCAAAGATTTATTGTCAGTGGATGATCGAGTTTGGATGAAGATGCATGTATCGGTAACTTAATGCTAGCTTGATCGATTTTGTATGATGTCTAGTCATAAGTCATAAAGTTTAAGAAACTTTTTATGTTTTTTTTTGTTGTCCTGAATTATGGTTGTAGATTGTTATTAAATATGAAAATAATTTATATCAATGAAGATTACTACCTTTCTAGACTAATATAGTTACGTGTATTATGGATCTTTTTTGTAGTTTCTTTAAATTATTCCATTTTTGCAATTAAAAATTTACCAATGGGAGATTTGTATAGCAGTTAGAATTTATTGTTACTCATATCAAGAAATTAAGTAAGCAGTGAGTGCACACAAGATATTCAAAGATGTCAAATCACCCAACAATGGAAGTCTGTTAATTTGTAAAACAACATAGCATAGACCGGGGAAGTCTGTTAATTTGTCAAAAAAGTGATATGATCTAAACCAGAAATGACTTACGAAATGAGGTTAAAGTCCGTAAAACAACTAGGAATTCAAGATACTAAGAATTGAACTGGAAATTGGATTAAACGTTTAGAGAGTTACAAAGAGAAAGAAAAGTGTTTATAATTTGGTGATAAATGCGAGGAAGGAGGATTTGGCGGGAAAGGAGGATTTGGCGGGAAAATCTGTTCTGTTCTGATCTTGCTGTTCTCTTGACTTTTGTTGACTTTTTCATTGATATTACTTTGACACATATCAATCCATCCCGCTTAAAATGATGCTTGTCCTCAAGCATCTAAGCATTCAAATCAACTTGAGGCAACCTTTCTTCGGACTTTTAACACATTATGTTGTAGCAAGCCAAACACCCCAAAAAACAATAACCCTTTTCCTTAAGCCAAACACCCATTTCACCCTTTGTGAATACCCATTTCATAACCCAACTACACCATCCATTTATAAACTCTAACAGCTGAATTCCTTTCCGAACGTGAAGTTTAAGTCACCCACTCTTCAAACAACTCTGTTGCGAATCCCTCTGCTTTCGACCAACTTATTAGGTGATCTAATGCCAAAAACTTGACAAGCTGAGTCAAAATGTAGAGACTAATATGTTTTGCAGCATCATACTTTCCTAACCGAGCTAAAGTGAGCCACGCTTCCACCTGTAACGGGCAACACTTCACAGCTCTCTGAAGCAAAAGCTTTGCATCCTCTTCAATAGCAAATTCCACAACTGCTTCCCATAGCCTTAAAGAACCAGGTATATGTTCAAGACCTTTTCTTAGTATTTCGCTTCTAATCACATCTCCATGTTCCAATGTTGCAGCCCTTTCCTTAAGCCAATCAGCAGCAACATTTCCACCGACACCAGATACCAAGCAATTTATAGAGACACCCGCGAGAAATTTAACACCGTTCACTTGGTAAAGTTCATATTTCTGGGCCAGTGAAGGAGTGAACAACCTTGGAAGAAAATGATCTTCTGGAAATATGACAGTTGCATCAAGGTTCCATCCAACAGCAGCCGCTGCAACTTTCATGCCAATATAACCACCACCAACCGCAACTACATTTTGTGCTTTTGCCAATGATGATACTAATGAATCAACATCAGCAATATCGCGTATGTGATGAACACCAGGTAAAGTATCACCAATTTTCTCAGAAAGTGTACCCTGTGGCAATAATGAGGGATCCAAATTCCAGTGAATTTGTTGTCAATGCTTGCTTCTCTGAATCATTCCAGTCACCGGATATTCATCAGCATCTCTATCCCATTCTCTTTGTACCAATCAAAAGTTTGCCTCTCACCACTTTTTGTGAGAGTCGGGCGCTCATATGGAGCAAATGCCTCCTTAGAAATGATACACAGAATCCCATTAGCCACCCCTTTTTCGACAAAAGTCCTAGTTACGTATCCACCTCCAACTATCACAAACCTTTTCTTTTTCCTCTTTGGCCATTTCCATATGTCGAACTCCCACTTTCCATACTTCAATTTGCATTTGGTGCCTCCTGATTTCTTCCTCTTAGGCCATTTCCATAACTCAAACTCCAAACGACTAAAATTATCTCCATGAATCACTATAACAGAAGCCTTCACCTTATCAATTATTGTTGTCATTACCACTAAAACCATTTTCCCTATCATCATTATCAGTCGAACTAGGACTAACACCGCGTTCATTATCACACAATTCAATTAGATCGATCCCGATCACAGTTTTCGACCAAACAAACTCCTTTTTTCTCCTCCTTCACATTCAGTTCATCACTTTGATCCCAGTCACTCAAATCATCTTTTACACTAACCTCAATCAACTCATTAACAGTAGCATTCGGTTTTTGAATATCCATTAAAACATTAAAGTCAAAAGTATCAGAATTCGATGATGACGATACGCTTAACAAACACTCCCTTTTCGGTTTCGGAACTTCTTTAAAAATCTTTACCAACGAACCTTCCAATTTATCCAAAAGACATGAATTAAAGCTTGAATCTTTAACACCATTACTAATTGATTCTTAACAGTTTCAACAGCATTTACAACCTCGTGATCAACAACATCATCAAGTAATCTATTTTTTAACCCAGTTGATTCTTTATTTTTTCCATCATCATCATCATCAACCTTACTCGAATCGTTAAACTCAATTTCTTGCACATTATCACTTTATTTAGAAACTTTATCAAGAATCATATTACCAATGTTGTTTTCGACCATATCACTTGCTTCTTTAACATCTTGTTTGAAATTTTTCTTTATTGGCATTTCATCAAACATCTTATGTGCGCCTGTATGATAACAAAATACATATTCTCATCAACCAATGTTATTGAATGAATTATACACTATGTGAAACCTTCAACCCTTTTGACCTGTTTCCTTTAGCTAACTACTTTTATTCATACTTAAAACACTCAAGGAACCATCTTGGCGTACTTGGTAAAAGTCAAAGTTCTTTGATAGAGAGTACGTACAAAAACCTTTTCAATAGTATACCTTTTATTCTGGTATAGAATTTTAAAAAAATAAATATATATGCAGTAATTTTGCATGGAAGTCAATTTCTATATTAGACCAGTAGGTTAAAGTTTTTTATTCCTTAACCCGAACCCATTGAAACCAGTTGTTGTGTTAGAAAAAGATGATTTTTTTAGTATTGTTGTTGTGTTTTGAAGAAGATGGTGAGCAATGAAAATGGTTGTGGAATTTTTAATGTGATGGTAAGTGGTGAATGGCCATGTAGATTTGTGAGATGAATATTGTGGGGTAGTGAAAGGATGTGGTACTTTATTTTTTTATAATATACTAGCTTATAGACCCGTGAAATTCACGGGATTTTAGAGGGTTTTTGAATAAGAAAACATACGTACATGAATAATATAAAAAAGAATAAAGAACGTAAACAATGTGAAATTTTCTTTTAACGGAACAATAAAGTTTTAAGTGAGTAAAAGCATAAAATACAATGGTTATAAAATCTGTGTAATTAACGTTGATTGTATCTTGATCTACAATATGTTTGTCTTCAGAACGAAAATTAGTATGTGCAAAACAAAGTAAGGAAAAACCACAAAGTAAACATGATGACTCATTTATTCCTAACGTTGGTGGTGGTATTAGTGAGATTGCCGTCTTCGTCACAAATAACCATCTTCAATCCTTTTTTACTCCTAACGTGAATGGTTGCATAATAATAATCTTGAAGTTTTCATTACAAAAGATTTGGATAAATATATAAACAACGTATGATATAGAGAAGACTCTCATATCAAACCACTGTATTGGAGAGAGAATTATTTTGGCAGCAAAAGTACCAAATGTTGTTAATGGTACTTTAGTGACATGTGTATCTAAAAAGGAAATCATAGGGAATGCATAGGATATAAAATGGAAAAATAAAATCTTTCATAAAAAATGAATGGGACTCCCCATTCATAAACAATGTCTCGATCTAAATTATCAAATAAAACCAGCAGGTAAAAATTGATCGGCACTCTCCAATCAAAAAACAATGTTATAAAATTGTCTAAAAGCATTTGTAAAATGCAAACTTATTCAAAACCATAAAACATAAACGTAAGTAGCAATTTCAGCGCAACTCCCTATGCGCTCCCCCTGCGTAACAACTCCAGTTTCTTTATGGGTCCTTTTCGATCTTAACTTCCACAAATTGCTTCTTAGCATTAGATGACTCACTTCCTTGTTCGGTATCAGAATGTCTCTTGTTTGATTTTTCTGCGGTGTTTGTTGGCGTCGTGTTGTCGTCCATCTGGGATTCCAAATCCTGCACATTATCATAAATAAATTTGCTGACATGAGCATACTATATGTAGTCTTATATGACTCATAATTTACTGTTTATTGGAATGTCATATAATATACAAATTATTGGAATAAAGTGTTAAAAGTCAATGTTACATGATAATAGAATTACAGACATCAGAAAGTTGTAAATAAGTATACTTACAAATGGAGTGACTTCAGGGACATTGGCACTGGTTGCTTCATTTTCCTGCATGTTACAAATATGAATAATGGGTAATTGGAAAAATATGTCTAAAGTAACTACAGAGAATTACATATCAATCAAACCACCAATAAGTGTAAACAGAGTACATACCTTCTGTGGCGTGGCAGATGGACGTAGAGATTCGATGATCTCAGGATCCTTAGACAAACGCAAGACAGTAAAGACAGGTAGCAATTTTTTGGAATTGAAATCATCCATAGCAACCTTGAATGCATACTTTTTACCCACAATGTTCGTAATCTCGGGTGGGTACATGGCATCATCAGCAGACTACATATAGTATAAAGCAACAGATATTTAGATGTAACAATAAAATCATTAGCTTATTATGGTTATACATGGCATCATCAGCAGACTACATATAGTCAATTTCTATATTAGACCAGTAGGTTAAAGTTTTTTATTCCTTAACCCGAACCCATTGAAACCAGTTGTTGTGTTAGAAAAAGATGATTTTTTTAGTATTGTTGTTGTGTTTTGAAGAAGATGGTGAGCAATGAAAATGGTTGTGGAATTTTTAATGTGATGGTAAGTGGTGAATGGCCATGTAGATTTGTGAGATGAATATTGTGGGGTAGTGAAAGGATGTGGTACTTTATTTTTTTATAATAGATTGTGCAGCGGTGCCGAAATTTAAATATGGGAATTCACATGAAATGAAATGCAGCCGGAGATCAAAGGTCTCTGACAATGGGTTTGTATGGCTTTTATTTGTTTTGATATGGTTGCTTAAGGGTCGCCATTTTTTTACTTTCTAGATTTGTTTATTTTGTTGTTTCGTGGTGGAAAAAGTGATGTGACCAGTTGTTTATTTTTTTTTATTTTTTTTATTTTTTTTTTCCAAAAGTTGCAAAAACAAAGAAATGGACTTAACCATACTTGCAGACTTTAAGAAACATTCTTCTACGCATACTGTTTGAACGCATTCAGCACGAAACTACACTTAGAGCAATACTTGAAATCACAGCCCATAGCCAATCCAAGATACCATACTTCATACCAGCAAACAAACTGTTCAATCAAGCATACTCTAGGTACTAGCCATCTGCTATACCTCCTTGATCCAAACACCGCTGAACATTAGTACTAGCAAAACTATTATTGCTAATAATGTCCAAGATAATATTCCATTCATTTTGGACTTTGAAAACAGCTATAGAAGGTTTGACTTTCAAACTTAAAAGTCTCATTTTGACAGTTTCATAGAATTGGCAGAGTAACTCATCAGTACTTCCTATGGATACCTTTAAACAACCTTCTATGGTGTGACCAATGGTGGTGATGGGTTAAGTTTTAGTGGTAGGTTGACTGGTTTGTTAGACTGAAACATGGAGGTTGACTTTTTTGGTTGGTGAAATGTGATATTGTTATTAAATTTATTAAAGTGTATATTTTTATTTTAAATTTATAGGTGGTCAATTGGAAAAGACAATCTTACCCTCACATACAACTCTAATTACTATTGTTTGACATATACTATAAGTTAAAGGTGGTGATGGGGTTTACAAACGTACACGTAACAAAACTATATACTCCATCCAAAATTATTGTCCACGGATAAAAAATACACAGTTTAAGAAAAGTGCATTAATTACTGCTTTGGTTTCTAGCAAATCCAACAATAGACAATTTTAACCTTTGACAATTAATTAATGTGTTTATTTAGTTTTGTAAATATCAATTTTAATTAAAGGCAATATAATAAACTTAAACAAATGTAACTACTATTTTTAGTAGTGGACAATAATTTTGAAACATCCAAAAAAGAAATAGTGGACAATAAAATTGGGACGGAGGTAGTAATTGTTTCAAAGAAATGTTGTAGCAGATACTATAACTTGTTTTAGAGGTCACGTAAAGATGATGATTTGCTTGAACAAAGAAATGTTGTAGCAGATACTAGATCAAGTTGGCCGCTCTTAATTAGTGGCAACACATATATGTCCCCTGCATATATTTCTTATACCTTAAATGATCACGAACTTACATAGATACATAAACACCCATATGAGCATGTAAACACACACAAATAAATATACTCAGTTTAGATAATAAGAATTACCCATGCCATCGTCTTCACTCATAAGAGATTGCTTCAAATGGGAGTTGTGACGATCAAGAAATTTACCCAAAACACATTGCTAAAAATGTTGGTTGAGGTCTTCAATGGACTTGCAATAAATAAAAGTTGAATACAAAGTTTGAGAATATCAATTTTGTAGTTGCATGTTAAAAGGGCTAAAACCAAAATAAAGCATCATACTTGTCAAAAAAAGTTCTTTTGAGTAGCGAACTTTTTTTTTTCCTCATTGGGGTACTAAACTTTCATTTTTGGCCTCTTTTACGCACTTTCGACTTTTTGCGACGCTTTTTGCCCCTGGAAAATGCCATTTTTGCCCATGGATTTTCAAAAATTTGAGGGCAAAAACGTCCAAAGTACGTGCTTTTGGCAATTAAATGCAAGTTTAGTACAACAATGAGGAAAAAAAGTTCGCTACTCAAAAGAACTTTTTTTTTACAAGTATGATGCTTTATTTTGGTATTAGGCCCATGTTAAAATTCATCAAAAATCACACCACCAGGAACCAAATAACTCACACCCATCCTATTATTCTTGTTTTTAATCTCATCATCATCATCAACCTTACTCGAATCTTTAAACTCAATTTCTTGCACTTCATCACATTCTTTAGAAACTCCATCAAGAACCAATGTTATCAATGTTGTTTTCAACCATATCACTTGCTTCTTTAACACCTTGTTTGAAAATTTTCTTTATTGGGATTTAATCAAAGCTCTTATGTACTGCACCTGTATGATAACAAAATACGTATTTTCATCAACCAATGTTATTGAATGAATTGTACACTATGTGAAACCTTCAACCCTTTTGACCTGTTTCCTTTAGCTAACTACTTTTATTCATACTTAAAACACTCAAGGAACCATCTTGGCGTCCTTGGTAAAAGTCAAAGTTCTTTTATAGAGAGTACGTACAAAAATCTTTTCAGTAGTATACCTTTTATTCTGGTATAGAATTTTAAAAAAATAAATATATATGCAGTAATTTTGCATGGAAGTCAATTTCTATATTAGACCAGTAGGTTAAAGTTTTTTATTCCTTAACCCGAACCCATTGAAACCAGTTGTTGTGTTAGAAAAAGATGATTTTTTTAGTATTGTTGTTGTGTTTTGAAGAAGATGGTGAGCAATGAAGATGGTTGTGGAATTTTCAATGTGATGGTAACTAGTGAATGGTGATGTAGGTTTGTGAGATGAATATTGTGGGGTAGTGAAAGGATGTGGTACTTTATTTTTTAATATATTGTGCAGCGGTGCCGAAATTTAAATATGGGAATTCGCATGAAATGAAATGCAGCCGGAGATCAAAGGTCTCTGACAATGGGTTTGCATGGCTTTTATTTGTTTTGATATGGTTGCTTAAGGGTCGCAATTTATTTGTTTTCTAGATTTGTTGTTTTTTGGGATGTTTAAAAAAGGGGGTGGCTGCGATGTGTGTTTACTATTTAGTGGTGGTAAAAGTGTGGTGTGACCACCTATCCATATTATAAAAGCAAAAACAAGAAATCTTGAAAGTGAAAACTTAAACTATTTATAGAAATGTTGAAACTAATTAAAATGCAATGCTAAAGAGTAAATGTATCTTCGTTTTATCCGGATGAATGCTAACAAATTTTATTTAATATTAATTCATGGCTTTTAGCTTTACAAGTTTACATTTACTTTATAGTCAAGATAACAATTTTTATACTTTAGTTTAGCTCTTTTTTTCAATGTCATGTTGCCCCAATATTTTATTACCCAAGTTTTTATAATATTGTGTTTATCTTTTCTAGCTTTCGTTATCGTTAAAAAAAATTAAATCATTTTGTGTAATCAAAATATCACTACAATTATCTGCCGCTCGGAGTGGCAATTCGGGTCGGGTTCGGGTTCGGGTTAACAGGTTAGCGGGTCTAGAATCCCAACACGAACCTGACCCATTTAAATTATCAGGTCAACTATGTCAACTCTAACCTGTTTACACATAACCCGAACCTCTCTGATTTAACGCGTATATATACTTGGGTTAGCCGGTTAAATATGTTACACGGGTTGCATAGGTTAAACGGGTTTCGGGTTGACCCATTTAACACGTTTTAAATGGGTTTGCGGGTCGATCTGTTTAACCCATGTAACCTATATTATAAAATATAAATAGTTTTACTTTATGTAAAAAAATTTTAAACGGGTTGACGGGTCAACTCGTTTAATTTATTTTCAACCCGAACCTGACCTGTTTAATAAAGAGGTTAGTTGGGTCGACCCAAACCCTACCTGAAATTTATTATAGACTTAACACGAACCTGTTAATTTGCGTGTTGGTTTCATATCGGGTTTCGTGTCGGGCAGAAACTGTCAACCCTATCTGCTGTTATAAATTCCGTTGCTATGCACGGATATTCTTCTAGTTTAGACTGAAATGTAGACGAAATTTGACTTATTTTGTTGGGGAAATGGGATATGTTTTTATATTTATTTAAGTAAATATTTTTATTTTAAATTTAAATAGGTGGTCTAATGGAAAAGACAATCTTACCCTCATGTGCAATGCATGTTGGGGACTTTAATTGTCAAATTTAACATCCGTTTGGTCAAAGGACCATGGGTGTTAAGGGTTTCGTAGTTACGGACTATTTGCTTAAAAAACGCCAATGGACAATACGTGAAAGTAAATGCAAACCACAAGGACGATCTGTGTAATTTACCCTTGTTTTAAAGAAATGTTGTAGTAGATATTACAACTTATTTGAGAGGTCACGTAAAAATGATGATTTACTTGAACAATAAAAAAGAGGTCAAACAAGGTCAAGTTGGCCACTCTTAGTTAGTGGTTTAATCAACTTGTAAAGGCAACACATTATGTCCCTTGCATACATTTCTTATACCTTAAATGATCATCAACTTACATAGATACATAGGCACCGATATGAGCATGTAAACACACACAAATAAATATATTCGGTTTAGATAAATAAGAATTATCCATGTCATCGTCTTCACTTATAAGAGATTGGTTCAAATGGGGATTGTAACGATCAAGAAATTTACACAAAACAGACTGCTAAAAATGTTGGTTGAGGTCTTCAATATAAATATAATGGACTTAAAAAAAAAGTTGAATAAAATTTTTGAGAATATCAATTATGTAGTTGCAACTTAGAATTCCGTTAAGAAGTGGCCTATTACCGTTCTTGTGTGAGCAGCCTACCCCAGTTAGCAATTTTTTGAATGTGAAACATGAATTTCTCAATCTGTAATACAAATGGAATCAACATTAAAATCAACCATATACCAAAAAGTAAGAAGGATATACACCATTTGCCTCAAAACTGGACTTAGGTAACAAGAAATTGATAACTAATAATGATGCCCTTTGGACACGAGAGAAAAAAATAGATATAGTGTCACTCTAAAGGAATGTATGCCATAGTATCATAACTGCATGATAATTCATTTTTTCATTAGGTTTTAGTATCTTGTACCTAATGTTTTTACTTTGCACTTTTTGCCTCTTTGTAATGCTTTCAAGCTCGTGCTGCCATCCTAACAACGTTCCAGCATTCTCTGACTTTTCATTGGTTATTAAATACGTCAACCTTCATTTACTTGATCTTAAAACTAAAGCACAGAACACAAAAATAATATATTATGGATACCAGACGCTCATTCTTTCCCTATTCGTGATCAATTGGATTTCTCACGGAACGTGATTTTACAGGCACTTTTCTTCTTTACGCCTGAACATAAATACAAGAAAAAGTATCAGATAAACAGATGACATCAATTGAGAATTTACCATGAAGACTATATAAATAACTTTTATAAAATATCAATCAATCATTGCTCCAAAAAAACTCTATATGCACAAATGTTCATTGCTTACTGACATTGGACTATTAAACTAGCTTATATTATGCTATGTCGCTATGATGTTTTGAGGCCTTAACACTACACGTCCTAAACAACGCTATCCATGTGTCCAACTAATTAGTACTCATGGTAAAGGTTCAACTAGCATTGAAGCCGTAACATGGACGAATTGCGATTCTTTGTTAGGCGTTTCATAAAGCACTACAAGGCAACAAAATTAATGGTGATTAATAACCTACAAATGATAATCTGCTAAACCTAAACTTTCTGAACTGATATTAGCAATCAAACTCAATAAATAAAAATCAAATCAGTAGATGCAGTAAATCATATCTTGAACAAATTTATTGCCAATGAGTAACGTCATATCTTCAAAACTAAATAAAAATATGCAGTAAATCAGTAGATGCAAAAGGAAATATATTTCAATCAACTGGAATTTGATTGAAACATAATGGTTTAAAGAACACAGTTACATTTCTGGGCTTTTGTATTGCGTTACATTTACATTTGCTTCTTTACTTTATGATCATGAAAGGGTTGGCACAACGTATGATTAGTGGTTTTGGAAATTTATTTTTGAAAACATTCAAAGTCTCCAATTAGAAGAAAGCACTCATATACCATATTGTCAATAAAGAAAAGAACATGCCCGTATTCTTCACGGTTTAAAATTCTATGCTCCAATTAGAAGAAAGTACTTGGAAGAAAAATATGACACCACCTAAAATTTCTCAAGTAAAACAATCTTGTGGAATAATATGACACCACCTAAAATTTCTCAATAAACCAATTTTGTGGAATAATATGACACCACCTAAAAATTCTCAAGTAAACCAATCTTGTGGAATAATATGACACCACCTAAAATTTAATTTCTGAGAATTGGAAATTAATTTATGAGAAAAGGGTAGCTCAAGTATAAATAGAGACATACGAACCTTCACTTTATAAAAAAAAAGGCATGCAAAAGCAAGCAATGGCTTCTTCAAACTTTATCTCTAGCTCTACTACTCATTGCTTTCTCATTTGTACCAAACTTGACTTCTGTTTCTGTGGAGGAAGCAAATGCTCTTCAAAAATGGAAAGCAACCCTTAAAATCCCAACCAACTCCCAAACTGTATCTTCTTGGACACCCCTTCCAACTAATATCCATATTATAAAAGCAAAAACAAGAAATCTTGAAAGTGAAAATCTTGAAAGTGAAAACATAAACTATTTATAGAAATGTTGAAGCTAATTAAAATGTAATGCTAAAGAGTAAATGTATCTTCGTTTTATCCGGATGAACGCTAACAAATTTTATTTAATATTAATTCATGGCTTTTAGCTTTACAAGTTAACATTTGCTTTATAGTCAAGATAACATTTTTTATACTTTAGTTTTGCTCTTTTTTTCAACGTCATGTTGCCCCAATATTTTATTAACCAAGTTTTTATAATATTTTGTTTATCTTTTCTAGCTTTCGTTATCATTAAAAAAAAATTAAATCATTTTGTGTAATCAAAATTGTTGATATAAATAATTGACTAAAAACGTTATTATATCTTTCAAGATTCTCTATGTTTTGAAAATCACAAAACGAAAACTCATCAAACCAAAGATCATGATGTAAACAAGTATTTAGTAGTAAATAATCACTTTCACCATCTAATCACTTAAGGTATGAATAAACATTGTGTTTAATGCATTATAAGATCAAAGGGGTATTTAATTAATTACTACAAAGTTTATTTTAATATATAAACTTATTATATATTTTTGAAAAACACTTTTGGTAATAAAGAAAAATGTTTTAATCATACTTAATATATGAATTCAAATTTTTAACCAAAATCAGTTAGTTTTTCACCAAATAAACTTTCCCCACTAAAAGACAAAACTTTTGGCCGTTACAGCTGGGTGGCCCCCTTAATTATAAGGGGCGGTCCCCTTAATTTTAAGGGGGCCGGCCATGATTAAAGGGGACCGGCACGCTCCAGTTGTCAGAATTTGTTGCCTATAAATACCACCTTAAATCTGGAATTTTTCTCACCTTTTTGCACTAAAAACTTTCTGATTCAAACCTCCATTTCCATCTTAAAAATCCTTTGATCATATAATTCCTAAGCCTTTGTTTCCAAGTGATCCAAAGCCCCATTCATTCAAGTGCAAAAAGAAGAATACTTCTATTTATCAAAACTAGGAGTATTACAACTTAGTATCATCTTGCTATTTAAGTTGTTTGATCATTTCATCTTGTATATCATTCATTCTTTGGTGAATATAGTGTATACATTGGTTAGCTAGATTTAGATATAGGATCTAGATTTATTGAAGGTGTGAAGTAGTACTAGAAGTGAAGAAGTAGAGGTGGATAGGATTAGTGATAGAAGAAATAAGAAGTGGTAGTATATTGAAGTAGAGATAGTTGTGAAGACAAAGAAATTGAAGCCTTGAAGTTGAGAAGACCTTGAAGCCTAGAAGTTGTGAAGTAGTATATATCTTGGAGTAGTGGATAGAACTAAGTAGTGAAGGTGTGAAGAAACAAGTGGCGTGAAGAAGAAGAGTTAGGAAGTAGAAAGGTGTGAAGAAGATAGGTGTGAAGTAGAAAGGTGTGAAGAAGAATTGGTGTGAAGAAGATTGGTCTGAAGAAGTTGTGATTGTGTTGTGACGAAGTTGTGGTGTGTAATTTGGTGTGTAAGGTTTTCTCCGCCATAAGGGAGGTTTTTGATCTAGTGAAGAAAATTCTCGAGTAGGTGACTCGGGAAGTGGAGTAGGGCAAGGAAGGTGTCCTTGTAGCCGAACCACTATAAATCCTTTGTCTCTCGGTTTGATCTTTCCATCTCTCACTCTTTGATTATTTACTTGTTAGCATCTCATACATAATTATAATTGCTTGTGTTGTGCATATATTGATTTCCCATAAAGATCAAACTAGGATTCATTCATAACATTAATTTTACAAAAACAAACCAAGTACATAAACATTTATTAAAACACTTATACATATATATGCTTATATATATGATATATGAAATTGTAAATTCTTTCCCAACATCATATATATATAAGTAGTGTTTATACGAAAACTGTAAATAAACTAGTATCTATATTTTTGCATTAAAGAGTTTTGAAATTTACGTCTATTCTTTAGAAGCAAACTTTTATAAAACAAATAAAACGAAAAAGACGTAAAACTATTCAACCCCCCCTCTAGTTTTCCACAATTGGTATCAAGAGCCACGTCTAGCAAGATTTTTAAAATATATTGTATTTTAAAACATGTAACGATCTATGGAATTTGAAAAATATCTAGAAGAGGAATTTACGCAAAAACCACCATTATTTGAAAATGATCATTTTCTTGAATGAAAAAATAAATTTGAAAATTATGTGAAATCAATAGATCTTGATCTTTGGCATATCATTTCAATTGGTGATCTTAAACCAAAAAAAATGGATTTTGAAAATCAATATAATAATCTTCAAACAAAGATTGATAAAAATACTAATGCTAAATTACTTATTTTCAAAACTCTACCAAGAGTTAAATATGAAAGATTTTTCTTTTGTAAAATGGCAAATGATATTTGGAAATGTCTTTTAAAGTTTCACCAAGAGAAATATAAAACAAAAGATGATAAACTTGATGTTGCACAAGAATTAGTCACTCTAGAAAATTTAATAGATAAATATCTATTTGAAATAAACACATGTACTACTAGTTCAAATGTGAGCATTGAAGGTAGCAATAACGAAGAAGATGATGAAAATATGGCTTGTGAGAATATTCAAACTAATGTGAATACAAGTAGTGATGGCAAGGACTACATGCTTCAAGATCTAAGCGAAACTACAAAGAAAACATGGAGCGACATGGACGTTGTAATTGATCACCGTATAGCATGTGAAGAATGTACAACTACAAATGAGGTACAATCTGAAACTAAACATTTTTACTATGATCAATTTATATTAGAGTTTTCAAAATTGGAAAACAACTTCAAACATTGTTGCAACATTGACTCAAAAATGATTCTTAATAATAAATCTTCAATATCCATTGAAAACAATTTTGAAAAGGAAATAATTTTAGAAGATAAAATGTCTAGACTTGAAAGTAATATTGAAATTGATCTTAAATGTAAATTTTGTCAAGACTACAAACATGAAATTAAAATAGAAAATGAAAAAGCAAAAATGTTTGCCAAATTTGAAAATAGTTCTAGATCTTTAAAATATTTACTTAACATTCAAAAGTCATTTTATGATAAAACCGGTTTAGGATTTATTGCAAATGAGTCTTTAACAAATATATCAAAACAAATAAAATTTGTTAAATCTAGTGGAGAAATTTAGAATTAATATTATTCACATTCATTGTTTACTACTCTAGTTAAGAGAGTCATTGTTTGTTAGTTAAAACAAACTATTGATGCAATCTTGTACTTCTCGGCGACATCCTCATCATGTGCATTCAAATGCAATGGATGTTCTCAACTAACCATCTCGGACCCATGAGAATCTGGGTACCAAGCTCTTTGTCATGTTTAGGTAATTAACGAACGAAGGGAATACTACTTTTTGAATCGCTCTCTTCGCTCTCCTTCATTTGATGACTTTTGGTTCCCATTACTCTGTTTCACATTATACACACGATTTGCTTATGACGTTGTTGCGGTCATTTATTGTTTTGGCAGTTTGTTCTTCAATTTTGGAGCATTAATTTTATGGTGTGTTCGTTACTACTTCTAGACAAAGGATTCTTGTATTACCATTCTTGATCTACATGACTTGTGATGATTGTTGTGATCGATTAAGTATTTCGGATCAAGCCTCCTTGATCTTTATTGCGTTGGGATTTTACTTTGCTACTTCGAAATGCTTTGTGCAAACTTTATAGATGTCTTCTATTACTCTCATGACCACTCTTTAAGAAAAGCTGGACCTGAGGTAAGTTTTCTTTTCAAAAACTTGTCAATATTACATTATATTAGAGTATGCTAATATGATTTAATTTATAAGTTGCCATGCTTTTAGATCATTAATACTAATATATGTAGACATGATATTAGGCTAGTTAACCCTCTTGTTGTTAAGTCTACTATCATTTTTCTTATTCTTCATTTATGTTGAAAATCATCTATGATCTATAGTAGAATACTTATCATTTAAGCTATATGACCTTACTAGTTGCATTAATAGATGTGCTATAATTAAAACTTGTTAGTAAATTAATATTACGATGTGTTTGGTATACATATATATATATATATATATATATATATATATATATATACACATATGTCTATCTTATATCCATAGATGATTTACTTTATCTCTCTCTATCACATTGCATTTAGATCATTAAAAACTACCATCTCTCTTCCATATCTTTAGTTGTCATTAGAGATGATTATATGTGACAATGGGCTTAATTGATTCTTTTGAGTATGATAAGTTTCTATTTTAAATCCTTCACTTGCAATTTCTTCTTATCAAAATTAAATATCATGTTTAAAACCTCTCTCTTTGAATAATAATTTTTCAAATATCTATATCATTTTTCTTCAAACAACATGTTTAACTATATGTTACCATAACTTTATTTTAATCAAAATCAAGATTGGATTTTTTTTTTACATGTTATGAAGCAAAACTCAATCTATTTCATTCTAATGCACACTTAAATCTATTTTCAAAGCATTGTTAAATAAAACTAAAAACGTTTTAAAACGTATTTGATCATCTCACATGTGTCATACACTTCTATGGAAATGACATTCACAATTTAATCAAATGATTTCTTGAGAATCATGGTTTGCCCATATGGATCTTGTTTGTAACAAGTCTTGAAGTACATATAATCATATCTTTCATATATGTTTGCACTACTTGTTACTTGTAAGCACTCATCAATATGTTTGCACTAGCCTAAATATTATCACTTTCATATAGTTGCATATTTAACTAGTTTGCTTTATTGCTTCCTTGGTTGCCTATCTTAATTGATCAATTAGTAGATTGCATGAATATTAGAAATTAATTGTCTATTTTACTTATTTCTATAACACTCTCTACATTCATGAATAGTATGCCCTATATTGCCTCAAAGAGTTGAACTTACTTGAATCCAAATCCAAAAACACAACCTTTTTGAAAATTTTCTGCCAAAAACCCATTTCTGGCATTCTGGGAATCACCAGATGGGCGGCCCCCTTAATTATATAAGGCGGCCCCCTTAATTTTAAGGGGACCGGCCCCTAATTAAGGGGACCGGTCATCTGATGGTCGGGGATACTGTTTTTTTAATCACTTTTTGACTAATTTCACCCTATACTTCCCAAAATTCACAAACATATTTTGTCCCATACTATCCCTCAAAATATACCTTCCGAAACCACATTTCTCATACACTATAAATACCCTCTTCCCATCATTAATGCCATCACACCCAAACATGTCATCTCCCAACAACCAAAAACCCAAGATTTCAAGAACCGCAAGGATCTCCGTCAAACCCGTTTGGAGGGGAAAACTTGATTCTTGTCATAACTCAAATAATGTTGTTCCAAGTCAACCAACAACTAAACCTCAAACCCACACTAATGACTCATCTCACAACCAATCATCCACTCATGCCCTCATTAATGCTTCTTCTTATGATGAGCATGCTCAATCCCAAAACACCACCCACTCATGAAGAACCTCTTCCACCCATATCATGTTTTCATGACTACCCAAGCTCAACCATGTCTCCACCACCAAGAGTACCACCACCACATCTTACAACTTCACATGCCATTCCTATGTTTCATGTTCAAACCTTCACCCAAGATAACTATCATGTTCCACCACCATCACCTTCCTCCGAACACTTGAAGTTCGTTGAGGAGCTAAAAGAGGCTCATGAGCTTAGTGCTCTTTTAGTATTACATCTTGCTCAACGCAATTTGGATCCACCTCAATCAAGCTCACCATCATCACCACACAACATTAACCAAATTGAGAAGCATGTTAACAATTGCCGTTGTTGCATCTTCCTCCAACAACAAACCATTGTATTGAATGAGCACTTTACTTAGATTGAGTATCTTCTTACTAGATCTCAACAAACACCATCACTTGAACAACATCAAAACCCTCAATCAACAAACCCAACGTCAAATCCACCACCTCCAGGCTCCACATCTCCAAACTCACCAACATCCATGCAACCAAAAGTTTTTTGGGTAAAAGGTCAACGACCCGGTAAATATATTACTCCAAAAAATGTTTAAGTACAATGGATATGGGTGAATCCCATATCTCAGCCCGTTACATAGGCGAAGAGCTTACATAACAAGATACTTCCTATTTTCAAAACAAGAAAACAAACCATAAATCACATGATAGTAGTGACTCTGACAAAAGATAAACTACTTCCTACGACCTTGGAGATTAACACCATAAAAGGCATTGAGAGCATCCAATTCCCCTGGAAGATCATAAATTTGCTTCGAATAATCATCATAGTCATACTCATCTTCACGCTCATGACCACCACCAAAAAGATTTGCTGATTCGTCGAACGTGTTAATAACCTCTTCCTCATCGCTATCAGAAACCACAACCTCACCCACCTTTGAAAATGGGCTAGTCCTCTTAGTGACAGAGGTAGACGGAATAGGATGACCAGCATCATCCACAAGAATAGCTTTCCCATCGATCAGTAGCTCTTCAGGCTTACTAATTTTCTCAGCAATAGGAGTAGAACCAACTTCCATTGTTTCCATTGAATCACTCACAAGCGGTTCTTGCATATCACTCACAAGAGGGTCTTGTGATGTAGTACCAGTCTTAACCGACTCATCATTATCAACTTCCATTGTACTGCCAGCATCCACTTCCTTGTTAGTAACAACCTTAGGAATACCAAAACCATCTGTATCATCCATATTAAGAGCATCAAACTGATTAGAAGTAGTGATCCTGATTCCACTCGTACTAGCCACATCAGAAGCCTTTTTCATACTGACCTTAGCTTTCTTTGGTTCGGGAGGAGTCTTTTTGGGCTGATATTCAAAATGCTTACCCACCACAGGTTTGGTAAAACCTCCGCGGCCCGGATTCGAACCAGCTTGCTTACCCTTCTTCTTATTGTTAACAGTCTGAAAACCATCATTTACATTATTAGAAGGTTGAGCAGTCGGTAGCACACCCTTCGGACAATCCACCAAAACATGTCCAAACACCTTGCATTTATTACAGCGAGGCGGTTTCCACTCATATCCCACACGGATCTTCTCAATTGTCGAACCCGAACCGTCAAGTAAAGGAATCTCAACAGTAAGGCTATCCTTAAGAACCTCATCCGACTTCACTTCAATCATACATCTAGCAAAACTACTCCTACCCCAAGATTCTTTGCACATCTGACTAGTAAAAGCATCCAATCTCTTGGGAGTCCCAATCAAAGTAGCAAGCAAACTAAGCCCGTCATCAGAGAACATCGCTAAAGGAACATCATGAAATTTAACCCACACCGGAATATGAGTTAAATCCTCTTTCAACAAATTAGTGTTCAAATTCCAAGGTTTAAGAATAATAGGAACATTACGGATCAACCAGGGACTATTATCAAGCACATCATCAACACCTTTCTTCGAAGTAAACTTGAAGAAAAAGAACCCCTTAGCGTTCATCATTACCTTTTGTAACCCATACTTAGCCCACGCATTGCGAACATAATAATCCACGACAGGAAAAGCAAGACGCTGACCAAGAAAATATCCATAGAGTGTATGCTCAAACCTCATGTTCACCTCTTCCACTACTTTCATTGGGCTGAAAGGTCAACATTTTCCTTTTTTTTGCTGCATTCTAATCTCCGAAAATTAGACACGTGCTTATGAGATTCGTTAGAAGCAGCACCTGCATAAGAAACCGACTTCACTCCATTACCACTAGTAGAATCAACCTTAGGTGCAGTAGGGACAGAAGTAGCAATCGAAGAAGGAGTATTAGTAACATTAACACCAGATGAGGAAGCCTTATCAGTAGCAATAACATGTTGAATTTTGTTCATGGCTTCTTCAAAATTCTTATGCGCATTAGTAATCAATTCTTCCACATGACGCTGTGTAGAGGCATCAAAAGCCAAATCCGAGTCAAGTGTACCACTAGGCTGTTCCAAATCGTCATTATCATTGTCCGTTTTCCCTTCATCAGCCCCGTGTGGCACATCACCAACCAAAGTGTCAACCTTATCCCCAGATGTCCCATTCGAATTATTAACACTATCATCAAGTGAAACCGGCTTCACTTGATCATGCACATCATGATGTGTGGTACTTTGAGGATTTACAGCCCTCAAATCTTGCCTAGGCTGAGCTACATCGGTGTTCCCAGCCTCATCTTTCTTTAACCTTTTCATACGAGCAGACAACACATCCATATCAACATTAGGAACAGTAGCAACCTTCTTAGTAAGTGTAGGACTCAAAAAACCCCTCTCCATCTATCACGACCAGCAGCCAAACAAAGACAAATCGAATCAAAACCACCAGCATACATGCGATACCAATACAAAAAGAGAAAACCCTAATCTTAGCGATTAGGGTTTATACCTTAACGAATCCAAATCTCATGCAACCAAAAGTTTACCTCCATTAAACCACCAAGAATTTTATATGCTTATGTTTCTCATTTTCAAATAAAACACCTCAACCATTTTGGGATGCAAGAAAGTTTGGCGACACTCTTTGTTGGCACAATAGGATATTCTACTTAGTTTAGAATTCTATCATTATGGCTTATGTAACAATGATTATGGGTTGACATAATCATTTTCTATTAATGAAAGATTTAATATGTGTTTCAAATTCTCTTTTTCCATGATTATTATTAGTTGTTATTATACTATATGTATTTACTTGTGCCATGCTTGTGCCTCTAATATTTTTCTTGCAAGAAATCCATAACTCGAATCCTTGGTGCCCTCAAACGAGGGGGAGCATACATCAAGGGGGAGCTTTCATCTTTACGGCTTAAACCTTTTTGATTCTACAAAAAGGGGGAGAAGTGAATATAAACTCACTAAATACTTGTCTAAAAATTAATTTTTGGATTTAATGAGTTTAGGTTTTGTAATCATCAAAAATGGGGAGATTGTTGATATAAATAATTGACTAAAAACGTTATTCATAGCTTTCAAGATTCTCTATCTTTTGATAATCACAAAACGAAAACTCATCAAACCAAAGATCATGATGTAAACAAGTATTTAGTAGTAAATAATCACTTTCACCATCTAATCACTTAAGGTATGAATAAACATTGTGTTTAATGCATTATAAGATCAAAGGGGTATTTAATTAATTACTACAAAGTTTATTTTAATATATAAACTTATTATATATTTTTGAAAAACACTTTTGGTAATAAAGAAAAATGTTTTAATCATACTTAATATATGAATTCAAATTTTTAACCAAAATCAGTTAGTTTTTCACCAAATAAACTTTCCCCACTAAAAGACAAAACTTTTGGCCGTTACAGCTGGGCGGCCCCCTTAATTATAAGGGGCGGTCCCCTTAATTTTAAGGGGGCCGGCCATGATTAAAGGGGACCGGCACGCTCCAGTTGTCAGAATTTGTTGCCTATAAATACCACCTTAAATCTGGAATTTTTCTCACCTTTTTGCACTAAAAACTTTCTGATTCAAACCTCCATTTCCATCTTAAAAATCCTTTGATCATATAATTCCTAAGCCTTTGTTTCCAAGTGATCCAAAGCCCCATTCATTCAAGTGCAAAGAGAAGAATACTTCTATTTATCAAAACTAGGAGTATTGCAACTTAGTATCATCTTGCTATTTAAGTTGTTTGATCATTTCATCTTGTATATCATTCATTCTTTGGTGAATATAGTGTATACATTGGTTAGCTAGATTTAGATATAGGATCTAGATTTATTGAAGGTGTGAAGTAGTACTAGAAGTGAAGAAGTAGAGGTGGATAGGATTAGTGATAGAAGAAATAAGAAGTGGTAGTATATTGAAGTAGAGATAGTTGTGAAGACAAAGAAATTGAAGCCTTGAAGTTGAGAAGACCTTGAAGCCTAGAAGTTGTGAAGTAGTATATATCTTGGAGTAGTGGATAGAACTAAGTAGTGAAGGTGTGAAGAAACAAGTGGCGTGAAGAAGAAGAGTTAGGAAGTAGAAAGGTGTGAAGAAGATAGGTGTGAAGTAGAAAGGTGTGAAGAAGAATTGGTGTGAAGAAGATTGGTCCGAAGAAGTTGTGATTGTGTTGTGACGAAGTTGTGGTGTGTAATTTGGTGTGTAAGGTTTTCTCCGCCATAAGGGAGGTTTTTGATCTAGTGAAGAAAATTCTCGAGTAGGTGACTCGGGGAGTGGAGTAGGGCAAGGAAGGTGTCCTTGTAGCCGAACCACTATAAATCCTTTGTCTCTCGGTTTGATCTTTCCATCTCTCACTCTTTGATTATTTACTTGTTAGCATCTCATACATAATTATAATTGCTTGTGTTGTGCATATATTGATTTCCCATAAAGATCAAACTAGGATTCATTCATAACATTAATTTTACAAAAACAAACCAAGTACATAAACATTTATTAAAACACTTATACATATATATGCTTATATATATGATATATGAAATTGTAAATTCTTTCCCAACATCATATATATATAAGTAGTGTTTATACGAAAACTGTAAATAAACTAGTATCTATATTTTTGCATTAAAGAGTTTTGAAATTTACGTCTATTCTTTAGAAGCAAACTTTTATAAAACAAATAAAACGAAAAAGACGTAAAACTATTCAACCCCCCCCCCCCCTTCAAGTTTTTCACAAAAATATCACTACAATTATCTGCCGCTAGGAGTGGCAATTCGGGTCGGGTTCGGGTTAACAGGTTAGCGGGTCTAGAATCCCAACCCGAACCTGACCCATTTAAATTATCAGGTCAACTATTTTAACCCTAACCTGTTTACACATAACCCGAACCTCTCTGATTTAACCCGTATATATACCTGGGTTAGCCGGTTAAATATGTCACACCGGTTGAATAGGTTAAACGGGTTTTGGGTTGACCCATTTAACACGTTTTATATACAAAAGCATGCACATACATGAGTTAAATAGGTTAAACGGGTTTGCGGGTCGACCCGTTTAACCCGTGTAACCTATATTATAAAATATAAATAGTCTTTACTTTATGTAAAAAAAATTTAAACGGGTTGACGGGTCGACTCGCTTAATTTATTTTCAACCCGAACCTGACCTGTTTAATAAAGAGGTTAGTTGGGACGACCCAAACCCGACCCGAAATTTATTATAGACTTAACACGAATCTGTTAATTTGCGTGTCGGTTTCATGTCGGGTTTCGTGTCGGGCAGAAATTGTCAATCCTATATGCCATTATAAATTCCGTTGCTATGCACCGGTACTCGTCTGGTTTAGACTGAAATGTGGAGGAAATGTTGACTTATTTTGTTGAGGAAACGGGATATGTTTTTATATTTATTAAAGTAAATATTTTTATTTTAAATTTAAATAGGTGGTCTAATGGAAAAGACAATCTTACCCTCATGTGCAATGCACGTTGGGGACTTTAACTGTCAAATTTAACATCCGTTTGGTCAAAGGACCATGGGTGTTAAGGGTTTCGTAGTTACGGACTATTTGCTTAAAAAACGTCAATGGACAATACGTGAAAGTCAATGCAAACCACAAGGACGATCTGTGTAATTTACCCTTGTTTTAAAGAAATGTTGTAGTAGATATTACAACTTATTTGAGAGGTCACGTAAAAATGATGATTTACTTGAACAATAAAAAAGAGGTCAAACAAGGTAAAGTTGGCCACTCTTAATTAGTGGTTTAATCAACTTGTAAAGGCAACACATTATGTCCCTTGCATACATTTCTTATACCTTAAATGATCATGAACTTACATAGATACATAGACACCGATATGAGCATGTAAACACACACAAATAAAAATATTCGGTTTAGATAAATAAGAATTATCCATGCCATCGTCTTCACTTATAAGAGATTGCTTCAAATGGGAATTGTAACGATCACGAAATTTACACAAAACAGACTGCTAAAAATGTTGGTTGAGGTCTTCAATATAAATATAATGGACTTGAAAACAAAAAGTTGAATAAAATTTTTGAGAATATCAATTATGTAGTTGCAACTTAGAATTCAGTTAAGAAGTGGCCTATTACCGTTCTTGTGTGAGCAGCCTACCCCAGTTAGCAATTTTTTTGGATGTTAAACATGAATTTCTTAATCTGCCATACAAATGGAATCAACATTCAAATCAGTTTTATACCAAACAGTAAGAAGGATATACGACATTTGCCTCAAATCTGAACTTTCATAACAAGAAATTGATAACTAACAATGACGCCCTTTCGACACCAGAGAAAAAAATTAGATGTAGTGTCACTCTAATGGAAAGTATGCCATAGCATCATAACTGCATAATACTTCATTTTTTTACATTAGGTTTAGTATCTTGTACCTAATGTTTTTACTTCGCACTTTTTGCCCTTGTGTAATGCTTTCAAGCTCGTGCTGCCATCCTAACAACGTTGCAGCATTCTCTGACTTTTCATTGGTTATAAAATGCGTCAACCTTCGTTTCATTGATCTTTAAACTATAGCAAGAACACAAAACTAATATATTATGGATACCAGACACTCTTTCTTTCCATATTCGTGATCAATTGGATTTCTCATGGAACGTGATTTTACAGGCACTTCAGGCACTTTTCTTCTTTACGCCTGAACATAAATACAAGAAAAAGTATCAGGTAAACAGATGACATCAATTGAGAATTTACCATGAAGACTATATAAATAACTTTTATAAAATATCAATCAATCATTGCTCCAAAAAAACTCTATATGCACAAATGTTCATTGCTTACTGACATTGGACTATTAAACTAGCTTATATTATGCTATGTCGCTATGATGTTTTGAGGCCTTAACACTACACGTCCTAAACAACGCTATCCATGTGTCCAACTAATTAGTACTCATGGTAAAGGTTCAACTAGCATTGAAGCCGTAACATGGATGAATTGCGATTCTTTGTTAGGCGTTTCATAAAGCACTACAAGGCAACAAAATTAATGGTGATTAATAACCTACAAATGATAATCTGCTAAACCTAAACTTTCTGAACTGATATTAGCAATCAAACTCAATAAATAAAAATCAAATCAGTAGATGCAGTAAATCATATCTTGAACAAATTTATTGCCAATGAGTAACGTCATATCTTCAAAACTAAATAAAAATATGCAGTAAATCAGTAGATGCAAAAGGAAATATAGTTCAATCAACTGGAATTTGATTGAAACATAATGGTTTAAAGAACACAGTTACATTTCTGGGCTTTTGTATTGCGTTACATTTACATTTGCTCCTTTACTTTATGATCATGAAAGGGTTGGCACAACGTATGATTAGTGGTTTTGGAAATTTATTTTTGAAAACTTTCAAACTCATATACCATATTGTCAATAAAGAAAAGAACATGCCCGTATTCTTCACGGTTTAAAATTCTATGCCCCAATTAGAAGAAAGTACTTGGAAGAAAAATATGACACCACCTAAAATTTCTCAAGTAAAACAATCTTGTGGAATAATATGACACCACCTAAAATTTCTCAATAAACCAATTTTGTGGAATAATATGACACCACCTAAAAATTCTCAAGTAAACCAATCTTGTGGAATAATATGACACCACCTAAGATTTAATTTCTGAGAATTGGAAATTAATTTATGAGAAAAGGGTAGCTCAAGTATAAATAGAGACATACGAACCTTCACTTTATAAAAAGAAAAAAAGGCATGCAAAAGCAAGCAATGGCTTCTTCAAACTTCTTAATTTTATCTCTATCTCTACTACTCATTGCTTTCTCATTTGTACCAAACTTGACTTCTGCTTCTGTGGAGGAAGCAAATGCTCTTCAAAAATAGAAAGCAACCCTTAAAATCCCAACCAACTCCCAAACTGTATCTTCTTGGACACCCCTTCCAACGAATATCCATATTATAAAAGCAAAAACAAGAAATCTTGAAAGTGAAAATCTTGAAAGTGAAAACTTAAACAATTTATAGAAATGTTGAAACTAATTAAAATGCAATGCTAAAGAGTAAATGTATCTTCGTTTTATCCGGATGAATGCTAACAAATTTTATTTAATATTAATTCATGGCTTTTAGCTTTACAAGTTTACATTTACTTTATAGTCAAGATAACAATTTTTATACTTTAGTTTTGCTCTTTTTTTCAACGTCATGTTGCCCCAATATTTTATTAAACAAGTTTTTATAATATTTTGTTTATCTTTTCTAGCTTTCGTTATCATTAAAAAAAAAATTAAATCATTTTGTGTAATCAAAATATCACTACAATTATTTGCCGCTAGGAGTGGCAATTCGGGTCGGGTTCGGGTTAACAGGTTAGCGGGTCTAGAATCCCAACCCGAACCTGACCCATTTTATCACATCCCGTGCTTTTCCCTATAATTAAAAATGTTTAATTATAAATTAATCTCTGTCATTACTTCTAATCACTATTTTTACAGGAAAATTCAAAATTTTCTTTATTATATAAATTGGTCGTAACAAACCTGTATTTTCGGGACATTTTTCAAATTTACTATTCATCAGTTACTATTCACCAAACACTATTCATCGTTTCACTATTCATCGTTTTTGGAGTCGGTTAGTGATATTGAGATGTTTTTCAAAAGTTTTACTATTCACCAAACACTATTCATCATTTCACTATTCATCATTTTTGAAGTCGGTTAGTGATATTGAGTTGTTTTTCAAAAGTTTTACCATTCACGAAACACTATTGACTCCCGGACTCACGTAAACGTTTCACTAAATCTTAAATAAACTTTTATAATCATAATTAATATTCCCTAATCCTAATTACATCCAAACGGACCCTTAATGATCCCTAAGCCCATCCGGCCTATTACTATTCATCAGCCCACACTCCCAAAGCCCAAATCCTTATATTAAATTTTGTTATACTCGACTAGAACCAAGCAAGAACGCACCTCGTACGCTCTATTTTTACACACGACACATATATATATCTGTACCACCTCGTTTCTCACCTAGCCGACTACTAGTGGGTCAAATCTTAAAATCACATGTCGAGTTTTACTATACTTTTACGAGGCAAAGTGTTGGTTCCAAAAATAAACCATCCGATTTATACATAATCCAAAACTTAATCGTTTTAAACCCCGCTTATTTCTTTGAACTCCTAAAAATAATCCTAGCATGATTTTATGTTTAAATGCTAAAGTTAATCAACTATAACCAAGTCTTACATGAATTTCCAAATCATATGCTAATAAAAATGGTAGTCGACGTATTATTCAAACACAAGGACATGTACCTCCCAATATCATGCTCTCACAATACTTATTTTATGATCCTAGGCAAGTACTACATGCTTTTAAAATACAAACTCAAACGTACCATCCATTTTTATAATTGAAACCACACGTTTCTTTTGAACTTGGTGGATGTCGACTAACTAGAAAACAAAGAGGAGCATGTTACTTCTCATTCTACTACACACTACCGTCACATCTAATAATGTATAATCACTAGAACACTCTAAAAGCTTCATATATAAACCACCATGCATGCATACACTCGACTCATGCTTCCATGCAAATATCATCACCAAAAATACTAAAGTCCTAGTTCTTGTTCTGGTTCAAATCACTTTGGCAAGAGCACAAGTCTTTCGAGTGGTGTCTAGGAGAAACAAACCTTTGTTTGTGAACCTTGGTTGAGTCGACATACACGCTACTCTCTCGTACTACCCATTCCTCGACCCTACGATTCATTTTACCCCACCATTTTTGGTGTAGTAAGTCTCGTCTTCATTTTTCCATTTTTACTTAAAACGTACACTTTGATTTTTACGTGCATATCCCTACCACTTGCACCAAATTACTCGTAATCTATATAAACAACACATACGTATTAATATCTCACCTATATATTCACTACTCTAATAATCAAGATATACAAAGATTTAAATCATAAAGGTCACGTCTAAACAAATTTTGTACACGTTTCTAACTTACAACGAAACCTAGTCGCGACACACTTAAAAATTTATAAGTCTTTTTAGTTAAAAACTTGTCCCATGCAACCTAAGAAACGAACGCATATTTTTGAAATTTACTTAACGAACACACGATTTTATTTCATAAACTATTAGGCAACCAAAAAAACTATCAATTTCATATATAACATTTGTAGTAATATTTACGTCTTGACCTCTTAAAAGATACAAAGTATCGCGACATGAAATCATTTTCGAAAACTAATAAATCTCGATTAGGCCTTAAGGCCCAATCAGTTGAAAATAAGCCAAACGAATAAGCTGCCTTAATAAGCTGTTTTGAAATATTTTTAGCACCCAAAAATAAGCCCGCAACCAAGCCCAACAATTTTGTAAACCCAATGGATTTAAATTCCTTAACGGGCCTAGTTTTCGTTTAAAAGCCCATTAAGCTAAAAATAAGCTCTTTCGACAAATAAGCAGTTTTGAAAAGTTAGATAAGTTGTTTTTAGCTTAACGAAGAAATAAAAATGCTAAGTTTCGAATTTGGTAAATTTTGGACTAAAATTGCAAATTTTATAACTTTTAGGTTAAGAATGTAAAATTTATAAAGTTAGGGTAAAAACTATCATTTTACAAACCTGGGAATGAAAAAATGATTTTATGAACTATTGGGTGAATAGTGTAATAATTTGAAAGTTTATGGACTTAAAACATAAATATATTTAACTTTGGACTAACGGTGTAACGCTAACGCCGTTAGGGTAAAAAGTGTAAAATTGGAAAAAGGACAAGGGCCCACATATCATATTTGACATTCCTATTTTATTTTCTATTTCTACGTCACCCCCCCCCCCCCTCACGTCATATACATTTCCATTTTAGTTACGTTAAAAATATATATAACAACACTTTAACTAATTAACTTTACGTATTATTATCATCAAAGATTAAGAAAAGAAAACCTCAAACATAATAACTTATCTTAAAAACATAAGAATATCGCTCGCATACCATCCCTTCATCATAACGATTAATCGTCATTCATTAATCGTTATTCATTTACCAAATAGTATTTTGTTAGATTCTCAGATAAATTTATTTATCAGGTTCCGTACTAAGGACGCTTCCAAAATCCTTCTTATACTCTCACTCGCACTTACTTTCATCATTCCTAGTATCACTTAAGGTGAGTTCTTAGCCCTGTTTTTATAAATGTTTTATAAATGCTTTGGGGGAGATACATGCTCAACTACTACTTTTACTTCACAATTATTTTAAACATTCACCTATTATTGCGAGTTTCATAGCTCCCATCTTTTACTGTTTTATAAATGTTTTAGGGGAGATACGTGCTCAAATACATGTTTTTATACTTTTACAAGAACTCTAAACTTTTACTTACTACTGTGGGACCATAGCCCACCATTTTATACAATTTACATCTCATGGAGAGATAACTGCTATAAAAATGATTTTTCCTGTGACTTATCAACCGTATGCTATACCTGATTTCTACACCCCTAAGTACCCTTGCTAAAAGCCCCTCTTATCATGAACCTTAATCACTTGTAGGGTGAACGTAAATAACTGTGAAATAGATCTATGTGGGATTGACGCTCCCCGTTTGGCTTAGCTATGATGAGCGGCAATGCGCACTTTATTTAACCCATTTTATAGGTGAATAGCAAAAACCTATTAGAGGGCCATGTTACATTACGATCATGTGTGATTGATGTGACAAGTTAATCGTTGTGTTTCATGAGACTTAGAGAAATTAGAGTAGTAGTGCTATGGTCATGACACAGACTACCATAACAAATGTTTTCAAATGACTAAATTATGTTTACTATATAGCAAAAAAAATCACTTTTACTTAGAATATTATAACTATTTTGGTGTTGACCCGATCAGGGCAAACCAACCTACCAACTATTTTGATGTTGTCCCAGTTAGGACAAACCAACAAACTATTTCATGTTAACTTTGATTTTGATAAATCAACTGCTTTCAACTATAAACACTATGGATTTACTCTCACTTTGATTTTGATAACAAATCGTTTATTATGACTACTATGGATTTACAAACTCTTCTGATTCTTTGAAATCAACTACTCTATTTATAAACTCTATGAACTCACCAACCTTTGTGTTGACACTTTTAGCATGTTTTTATCTCAGGTCCATAATGAGCAAGGATGGTACGGAGGAGCACGGATTCTTACAAAGGCTATAAATTTTTACTATCATTCGAAAACTTATTTAACCAATTTTGAAAACCACTGGGACCTCATTTTGAAAACTCCGATATTTATAAAATTTGAATGATAAATGTTTTAAAACGACTAAATTGATAATCATTTCTACTGAAAAACTGTGAGCTATGAAGTAACACCCAATCTTTATTCCGCTGCAAATATTCTAAAATTGGTGGTGTTACACATTTAAATTATCAGGTCAACTATTTCAACCCTAACCTATTTACACATAACCCGAACCTCTCGGATTTAACCCGTATATATACTTGGGTTAGCCGGTTAAATATGATACACAGGTTGAATAGGTTAAACGGATTTTGGGTTGACCCATTTAACACGTTTTATATACAAAAGCACGCACATACATGAGTTAAATAGGTTAAACGGGTTTGCGGGTCGACCCGTTTAACCCATGTAACCTATATTATAAAATATAAATAGTTTTTACTTTATGTAAAAAAAAATTTAAACGGGTTGACGGGTCGACTCGCTTAATTTATTTTCAACCCGAACCTGACCTGTTTAATAAAGAGGTTAGTTGGGTCGACCCAAACCCGACCCGGAATTTATTATAGACTTAACACGAACCTGTTAATTTGCGTGTCGGTTTCATGTCGGGTTTCGTGTCGGGCAGAAACTGACAACCCTATCTGCCGTTAAAAATTCTGTTGCTATGCGCGAGTACTCGTCTAGTTTTAGACTAAAATGTGGAGGAAATGTTGACTTATTTTGTTGGGGAAATGGGATATGTTTTTATATTTATTAAAGTAAATATTTTTATTTTAAATTTAAATAGGTGGTCTAATGGAAAAGACAATCTTACCCTCATTTGCAATGCATGTTGGGGACTTTAACTGTCAAACTTAAATCCGTTTGGTCAAAGGACCATGGGTGTTAAGGGTTTCGTAGTTACGGACTATTTGCTTAAAAAACGTCAATGGACAATACGTGAAAGTCAATGCAAACCACAAGGACGATCTGTGTAATTTACCCTTGTTTTAAAGAAATGTTGTAGTAGATATTACAACTTATTGGATCGGAGAGGTCACGTAAAAATGATGATTTACTTGAACAATAAAAAAGAGGTCAAACAAGGTCAAGTTGGCCATTCTTAATTAGGGGTTTAATCAACTTGTAAAGGCAACACATTATGTCCCTTGCATACATTTCTTATACCTTAAATGATCATGAACTTACATAGATACATAGACACCGATTTGAGCATGTAAACAGACACAAATAAATATATCCGGTTTAGATAAATAAGAATTATCCATGTCATCGTCTTCACTTATAAGAGATTGCTTCAAATGGGAATTGTAACGATCAAGAAATTTAGACAAAACAGACTGCTAAAAATGTTGGTTGAGGTCTTCAATATAAATATAATGGACCTGAAAAAAGAAAGTTGAATAAATTTTTTGGGAATATCAATTATGTAGTTGCAACTTAGAATTCAGTTAAGAAGTGGCCTATTACCGTTCTTGTGTGAGCAGCCTACCCCAGTTAGCAATTTTTTGGATGTTAAACATGAATTTCTTAATCTGGAATACAAATGGAATCAACATTCAAATCAGTTTTATACCAAACCGTAAGAAGGATATACAACATTTGCCTCAAATCTGAACTTTCATAACAAGAAATTGATAACTAACAATAATGCCCTTTCGACACCAGAGAAAAAAATTAGATGTAGTGTCACTCTAATGGAAAGTATGCCATGGCATCATAACTGCATAATACTTCATATTTTTCATTAGGTTAGTATCTTGTACCTAATGTTTTTACTTCGCACTTTTTGCCCTTGTGTAATGCTTTCAAGCTCGTGCTGCCATCCTAACAACGTTGCCGCATTAACATATGCAAACTAAATCCGTGCAGTCACAAATAAAACCCTAGAATTCTCTCTCCAAGTGGCGACAAAAAAAAAAAAAGAAAAAACCGGCGGCTATCTCCTCCGATTGGTTTCTTCTTTTTAATCTAGCATCTATCTTTATTAGAATAACATTACATGATATCCTTTGTCGTTTACTTCATCTATTGAATCTACTTTTTGTCTATCATTACTTGTTTCTCAATTGATTCACATAAGTGGGTCGATCATTCCCTATTGAACACATATTTAAGGTCGATCATCCCCTCTAAGAGTGTACGGTTTCAAGAATATTAAGGTCAAACATTTAGATTTTTATTACGCTGGTTCCTTGTTTGTGATTTTGGCGTTGTTTTGGATGCGGTTTTGAGGGTCTTGTTGCTGTGATTTATTCATGATGGGTGTTACGAGAGAGAGGGATAAAGGCGGGGGAACGTTGGAACATGATCTTGGTGGAGATAGTAGTGCGTCTAAGTCGGCTGAAAAGTATCAATCTGATGTGAATATGATTGATACGACTCCTATTAACAATGATAATGAGTCGACACAACACAAGGAGGCTCATGATGATGGTAAGTCGTGTCCGGGTACTCCTGATTCGAGTGTGCCTAAGACTCAATCAGGTTCTAATCCTCCATCTTTTGCGGATATGCTTAAGGATAAAACACTAAAGAAGACCGTTAAGATTTCGGAGATGCGAAACGATAATTGTGTGGCTGGTGCTAATGTCACCATCCCTTTGGAAGCTGTCAATGAGGTACGCTCTAGATTCGCTAATACGTTGTATGGTTATTTCATTGGTAAGAGACTCGCTTTCCCGGTTGTTGAAAATTACGTTCGAAATACTTGGGCAAAGTTTTGTTTACAAAGGGTTATGCTTAATAATGGTTTTTTCTTTTTCCAATTTGAAACCAAAGAGGGTATGGAGAGGGTGTTGGAAGAAGGTCCATGGTTGATACGATTGGTTCCTATCTTTTTAAATATTTGGACCCCGAATACTACTCTTACAAAAGATGATATAACTTTAGCTCCTGTTTGGGTTAAACTTCATAATATTCCGGTTGTGGCGTATTCTGAGGTAGGTCTTAGTTTGATCACAACGCAAATTGGTCGTCCTATCATGCTTGATTCCTACACGAGTACGATGTGCCTTAAGTCGTGGGGTCGTATTTCCTATGCTAGGGCCCTTGTGGAAGTGTCTTCTAAGGAAGCCTTACTTGACTCTCTTGTGGTTGCTATCCCCTCCCCTAATGGGTCCGGTCATTCATTGGTAACGATTGATATTGAATATGAGTGGAAGCCGCCAAGATGTGAGACTTGTAAAGTTTTTGATCACAATGATGATGGATGTACTAAGCGAGTGAAACAGGTTGTGAATGATAAAGTGTTGGTTGATGAAGAGGGTTTTGTTGAACCCTCTAAGAAGAAAGGTAAAGGTAAGCTTCATGGTACTAATCGTCAGGTTGATGGGATTCGTTTTCATAAGCCTAAAGTGTCGTATTACTATAGGCCGGTTACTAAGCCAAAGAATGGAGGAGCGTCGACGTCTAACCAATCAAATATAGGTCCTCCAACTGTTAATGTAGGTTCTACTTCTTGTAACGAACCTACGATTGATCCTACTAGTAGTACGGCTCCTTCCCGGGATGACCAAGGTAAGAATAATAATTGGGTGGAGGATATTGTAACACCCCCAATTCATGAATGCAGCGGAATTCGAACTGGGTGTTACTTGACGGCACAATAGTCACAATAATAGAAAACGAACTCCAATTGAGTCGTTTTAAAAGATTTATCATTCAAATTGTATAAATATCAGAGATTTACAAAATGAGGTCCCAATTGGTTCCATGTTTACAAATCACATTAAGTGAGTTTTTGAATGATAAGTAAATTTATAGCCCTCTTGAGTATCCGTGTCCTTCCGTGCCATCCTTGATCGTCATGAACCTGAAATACATGCTTGAGAGGTCAACACAAAGGTTGAGTGATATTCATAGAGTTTGTTAAATCGTTTGAACACAATATGTTGGTAGTGTGAGTTATAGGCTCACACCAATGTTTGGAAAACAAAACAGGTAGGCTACGTTATTATACGCCCGGAACAGTTATTATACACTAAGCTTATGAAACCATAACGTTAACGTGTACCAATATCGATCGGCAGATTTATCCCGGTAGGTACTTTGCTAACATACCTAAATCTCAAATATTAATTCATTTGTTTGAACTTAGTCAATACAAATGGGATTCGTCAATCCCAATAGGCCTATTATTAATATTCGCGCTCACTATTGCTAGTGACTAAATGGTTCATAATAAAGGATTTCGGTTTAGCAAGGTTGGTACTTAGTGATAATAAAACATCGTCGTGAAGCATACATTAGAAAGCATTGTATTCGATTTAGAAATAGCATGTATTCCCCCCAAGGAATTGTAAAACAATTAAGTAATGGAAAGTGGGGCTATGAACTCACCTTAAGTTAAGATAGCAAGAAATGAATGTAACGGTCGAATCGTGAAGGTTTCTACGAGCAACCTATAATCGAATGTTGCGACTTAGGATCGGAGTAAAGAATATGAAGTAGTTCCTATATATATATCTTGCATTTAGTCCATGATGTGGTATGATGTATAGTGTAAGTCTTTGAAAGAAATGATTCATGAACATGTATGTTTATATATCGTTTACTACCGTTCGGGCCGACATAATTCAGAAGTCATGTTAGTAAGCGTTCGAGGAGCCAGGACACTTTAATTCGTAAATCCACAACTCAACTCGACGGCTTACATAATGAACTCCTCACATGAGGCTCCCTACTATTGTAGTAGTTGATGAAATATATAGATATAAGTTTTGATCCGAAAAGTTACATGTCCGATATTTGAATAAACTTAGGAAAGTTTATTAGTACATGAAGATTGTTATTAGGGGTAGTTTCATAAGTCTTGAATGACCATTTTCTCTTGGTAATATCTCATGGTTTCCTTTTAGGTGAAGTAGATCCAAATTGCATGTTCATGTTATCGCCTAATTCATTGTTTCATGTTTACGCCTATGTAAGTTGTTATGGTCATTTCGTCATGGCCTAGCCATGACCTTTGGTCCTTGTTCCAAGGTCATGAGACACAACCTTGGCTCTATCCATGGTGGTGGTCTTGATTATAGGTCATAAGACCCCTTTGGTCTTCATAAACCATAACCTATATGTAATGACTTTGTCTAAAAATGGGCTGTTTAGAATTTGAAGAATTTTATCACTCGGAAAGCGTTTTCAGGGCTCGAGCTTCTTTGTTCCTGAACGAAAACGTTGTTCCGGACAACTTTCTTGTTTTAACTTTTTGATGAATCGGACCAGAAGTGTGACTTTCAAAACCCAAATTTGATCAGGAAGCTATTTGGCAGTTTTGCCGGAAATCTTTGGTAACTTCAAATCGCCATAACTTTTGACTCGTTTACTCGTTTTAGGTGGTTCAAATTGCTATGGTTTCCTTGTTAAGTCCTATACTGTAATTTGTAATGATCCAATATCATAATTTTACCATTTTGGTCGTGGTTTTCTAAGAAATTCATTAGTTTGCTCGTTTTAGTAACTTGTTTTAACAATCAATAACAATAACTTGTTTTGGTCATTTTTATACATCATGGACATAACTACAAGACATAATATAGCAAGAATAATATGTAAATAACATGAACATGATTATTTAACAAGAATCAAGTTAGGGTTTGGCTCACAACTTTTGGCTTTCAAAGATGAAAGGAAGTTAACATGTAAGGATAGGACTTTGATAGACTTGCTTCAACCCTTTTTCACTTCATGCAATCTTTCTACCCTTGGTATTCTTGAAAGAGATGTAATGAAAGTTGAGGTGAATTGAGTGGATTTAAACTCAAGAGAAATCACCAAGTATATTAGGGATTGGAAGAGTTTTGGTGAATGATATCCTAACTAGGGTTTCTACCTTGAAGAATCACTTGAACCTTGCTAGAAATTAGAAGGAATTAAGCTAAGAATGGGAGGGTTTTGGGGTTGGAGGTGCACGGCACAAATGGGGAGGGGAGGGGGGTATTTATAGTCCAAAAATGAGGAGGTTAGGAAAGTGCTAGGAAAGTGTTACAACTTGGTGACCAAGTTGTAAATAAGTGATGATTTTAAGGGTAAATTCATAAGTTTGAGCCACATAGTGTGAAACCCCCCTCCTAGGGCGGTTCACAAGGATAAGGGAGGGTGAGGTGTGCCTTGGATGATATTATCCAAGTTACTAGATGAGTTTTGACTCCGGGAAATGCCAATCGTAAATGATTAAGCCTCAAAACGTAAAACCGGGTGTCGTAAAATTATGAAACTTTAAAGTATTGTTAGACATGTCCATATAGTCCATAATAAAATATAAAATGAGTGGTAGGATCTATCGGGTGCCAAAACCCTGCTAAAAACTGGAAACACGGGTCTAAAACGCGTAATACGTAAAATGTACGAATTTTTGCGTAAAACTGAGAAAAGTAAAATGTTACTTTTCTAATATGATATAAATGATTTAAAATGACTTATAATGTCTAGACTGGGCTCAGTCTAGTGTCGGTTGGTATTAAATGTCTTTTAGACATCAAACCGTAAGTCTAAAAATCACGAAATGACTTATAAAATCAAGGGATGATTTTTGGTCAATGGGGGAGGGAAAGAATATGTTGACTTTTTCTAATAATTTTGAAAACTCAAAATGTCTTAGAAACTCGTTTTGTGGTCTAACGGTTAATCGCCCATTCGGTTAAGCGTGCTCATGTGAGATTAGTACCGACATGGGTGACCTGCTGGGAAGTCTTTGGTCATGTTTTTTCTCAGTCACGATTAATTCTCAAATAAATCATGAGTGTGTCAAACATTTTTCTGATGCGGGGTCACTTAACGCGGTCGAGTTTCGTTGTACGTAGAATTTCTGAATGACGTTTTACCCTAAAACGTGTAATTCCTTAATAACTTTCACGAAAATGATCTGACGAATGTCAAACATTTAATTTGCCATGGAAATGATTTATCACTCGAGAATATCAAATAAAAATCAACTTTCGGGAAAGTTTCGGGAAAAATAAATAGTAAAAGTGAATAGTGAAATTTTCCGGGAATGGTAATTAACCTGAAATTGCGAATTGTTACAGTCTCTACCCCTTACGGGGAACTTCGTCCCGAAGTTCTTTGTATGTCATATGTTGGAGTGGTGTTGATAAAGATGTGTGGTTACTTATGAGGACCAAAGTCTGGAATTACTAGTGATGTAGTTTGATTTGTCTCAGAATATGGTGTGTCAATAGAGATTGATAACATGGTTGAATATTAGTAGAGATCCATATAATAGTCGAATATCAAAGAAAATTGATATAGCAGTCGATTATTAATAGAAATTGATATAGTAGTTGTACAGAAATTGATATAGTTAAATATCAAAATGGAAATTGATATAGTTGTCAAGTATCAATAGCAATTGATATAACAGTTGAACAACAATAGCAATTTACATAGGAATCCAATAAATGGAAATTGATATAGTAGTGGAATATCAATGGAAATAGGGATAGTAGTCGCAATCATAGTCTAGTAGGTAATCGGTTGTTGTACCTAGTGTTTATGTCATGGTTTGAAGCGATGTCGGTGAAAAGATAGGATTTCTTGTGGTGAATATAATGTAGGTATCATGCCATACCCGAGCAATGTAATGTAGGTATCAAGCCATACCCGAGCAATGTAATGTAGGTATCAAGCCATACCCGAGCAATGTAATGTAGGTTGACTTCATACTTATGTTATTTCGGATACAAATAAGCCCACTTGTTTATAATTCTTTATTTACATAGAGAGGCATCCCAAACAATGTAAATAGAGGAATATAAACTTATGGTTCGGTGATTTACAATTTCTTTATTTAAATGAAAAGGCATCCCAATCCATTCAAATAATTACAAATCATCCTACTTAAGAATTCCCAACACAACATTCATACTTAGCCGGTGAGTCACAAGGTAGTGTATTACGAGATGATACTGGTGTTCCAAAGGTACAAGATAAATATTCAATCTTGTAAAGCTGATGAGGGTACTTGTGATGTAACTAAGGATGATTTAAGCCTTAAAAGTGCATCAAGATCTGTTAATGAGCTTGTGGTTCCAACGGTTGTGAAGATAATGTTGTGATATGTTGATGAACAAAAGTGTGTAATGTATGCTTAACATTAATACTCTTAGGTATTGATGTTGAGTTTGCTTTAAAAATCTTAAGAGATTTTAAAGGTTTATGATGGAATGGTATTCTTAGGACCTAAACAGGATAGTACTTCTACAGGATGAAGAGAATAATTGATAACTATCCCAAGATAGTAGTTCGGATTATCTCATAAATGAAAATTTTCAAGAATGAATTTAGATCATACAGATAAGGTGTTAAGATTTCGCTGAGTGGTAAGACATTATCGTGTCGCTAGATTGTTTTAATGTATTCTGGTGGTTTATCGTGTTCATGTAGGAAATCAATCTAAACATAACCCTAGTACAACTACTCTCAGTATTTGAAAATGTTAAGTCGAATATAGTTAGTCAGACTATATTCCACTGTCCCTAGGTTAAATATAGGTGACTAGTCTATATTTAGCCGAGGTTCGATAAAATTTTCAAATACCTAAATTAGGTATACTTTTGATATGTCCGTTGCTTTCGGGAAACTGTCCGCTAAACAAAGGCGATGTCAAACCCTTAAGTTGCAAGTCCCGTCCATACAAGACTTGTAACGTATGTTTTCATATTCCATTTGATAGAAGATAGTAAAGGTAGGTACGTGTGGAAAGAAAGTTTTAAGTAGTTCTAAAATAGAACATACTTGGCCAGGATCACGAACTTTTAATAATGAAGGTTTCATAAAAAAAACTTTGATGAATGTAGAGAAAGTTCAGCTTTTGTCGATGATGGATTAGTTTGTCCTTTAGAAATCTCATATTTCTTGTTTGGAAATCGATAGATTATGACGGGTTTTTGATATCATAAGAAATGATATTGATGATGCGATGGAATAATTCTAGAGACCATTTGCACAAAACACAATGTCTCGGAAGTAGGTTAGACCATTGTGCAATTCACAATGTCTGGGAAGTAGGTTAAGTCATTGTGTGACTCAAAACATTTGAGAAATGATTTAGACCATTGTATCATACAATGTCTTGGAAAATGAATGAGACCATTGTATCTCACAATGTCTTGGAAAATGAATGAGGCCATTGTATCTTACAATGTTTTGAAAAGTGAATGAGACCATTGTAATCAGTTACAATGTCTTGGACAATAAAATGTTGGAGTAGGAACATGATTGGGAGAATGTGATTGTGTCGAAATGCCCTAGAATAGGCATACACAGATATGTTTAGTCCATTGTTTAGATAAATGATTGAAAATAAACCGAGTTTATATATCAATATACTAATATGTGTTCATGTAGCATAAAATGCCTAGTGTGTATATATCAATATACTTATATGTGTTCATGTAGCATAAAATGCCTAGTGTGTATATATCAATATACTTATATGTGTTCATGTAGCATAAAATGCTTAGTGTGTATATATCAATATATTAATGCTTACGGGGAAATGCTCAAAATGGGTATATATGAATATACTAATATGTTTGTGAAGCATAACATGCTTACTAAGTCCATAATCGTCTGGAGGATGGAAGACACGGAGAGCGGAAGGCTATAAAATGTTTTTGTTTGTAATTGCGGTTATAGTTTAGGTCTCAATTAGACCCGTTTCTCTATAACCATGGCTCTGGTACCAATCTGTAACACCCCCAATTCATGAATGCAGCGGAATTCGAACTGGGTGTTACTTGACGGCACAATAGTCACAATAATAGAAAACGAACTCCAATTGAGTCGTTTTAAAAGATTTATCATTCAAATTGTATAAATATCAGAGATTTACAAAATGAGGTCCCAATTGGTTCCATGTTTACAAATCACATTAAGTGAGTTTTTGAATGATAAGTAAATTTATAGCCCTCTTGAGTATCCGTGTCCTTCCGTGCCATCCTTGATCGTCATGAACCTGAAATACATGCTTGAGAGGTCAACACAAAGGTTGAGTGATATTCATAGAGTTTGTTAAATCGTTTGAACACAATATGTTGGTAGTGTGAGTTATAGGCTCACACCAATGTTTGGAAAACAAAACAGGTAGGCTACGTTATTATACGCCCGGAACAGTTATTATACACTAAGCTTATGAAACCATAACGTTAACGTGTACCAATATCGATCGGCAGATTTATCCCGGTAGGTACTTTGCTAACATACCTAAATCTCAAATATTAATTCATTTGTTTGAACTTAGTCAATACAAATGGGATTCGTCAATCCCAATAGGCCTATTATTAATATTCGCGCTCACTATTGCTAGTGACTAAATGGTTCATAATAAAGGATTTCGGTTTAGCAAGGTTGGTACTTAGTGATAATAAAACATCGTCGTGAAGCATACATTAGAAAGCATTGTATTCGATTTAGAAATAGCATGTATTCCCCCCAAGGAATTGTAAAACAATTAAGTAATGGAAAGTGGGGCTATGAACTCACCTTAAGTTAAGATAGCAAGAAATGAATGTAACGGTCGAATCGTGAAGGTTTCTACGAGCAACCTATAATCGAATGTTGCGACTTAGGATCGGAGTAAAGAATATGAAGTAGTGCCTATATATATATCTTGCATTTAGTCCATGATGTGGTATGATGTATAGTGTAAGTCTTTGAAAGAAATGATTCATGAACATGTATGTTTATATATCGTTTACTACCGTTCGGGCCGACATAATTCAGAAGTCATGTTAGTAAGCGTTCGAGGAGCCAGGACACTTTAATTCGTAAATCCACAACTCAACTCGACGGCTTACATAATGAACTCCTCACATGAGGCTCCCTACTATTGTAGTAGTTGATGAAATATATAGATATAAGTTTTGATCCGAAAAGTTACATGTCCGATATTTGAATAAACTTAGGAAAGTTTATTAGTACATGAAGATTGTTATTAGGGGTAGTTTCATAAGTCTTGAATGACCATTTTCTCTTGGTAATATCTCATGGTTTCCTTTTAGGTGAAGTAGATCCAAATTGCTTGTTCATGTTATCGCCTAATTCATTGTTTCATGTTTACGCCTATGTAAGTTGTTATGGTCATTTCGTCATGGCCTAGCCATGACCTTTGGTCCTTGTTCCAAGGTCATGAGACACAACCTTGGCTCTATCCATGGTGGTGGTCTTGATTATAGGTCATAAGACCCCTTTGGTCTTCATAAACCATAACCTATATGTAATGACTTTGTCTAAAAATGGGTTGTTTAGAATTTGAAGAATTTTATCACTCGGAAAGCGTTTTCAGGGCTCGAGCTTCTTTGTTCCTGAACGAAAACGTTGTTCCGGACAACTTTCGTGTTTTAACTTTTTGATGAATCGGAACAGAAGTGTGACTTTCAAAACCCAAATTTGATCAGGAAGCTATTTGGCAGTTTTGCCGGAAATCTTTGGTAACTTCAAATCGCCATAACTTTTGACTCGTTTACTCGTTTTAGGTGGTTCAAATTGCTATGGTTTCCTTGTTAAGTCCTATACTGTAATTTGTAATGATCCAATATCATAATTTTACCATTTTGGTCGTGGTTTTCCAAGAAATTCATTAGTTTGCTCGTTTTAGTAACTTGTTTTAACAATCAATAACAATAACTTGTTTTGGTCATTTTTATACATCATGGACATAACTACAAGACATAATATAGCAAGAATAATATGTAAATAACATGAACATGATTATTTAACAAGAATCAAGTTAGGGTTTGGCTCACAACTTTTGGCTTTCAAAGATGAAAGGAAGTTAACATGTAAGGATAGGACTTTGATAGACTTGCTTCAACCCTTTTTCACTTCATGCAATCTTTCTACCCTTGGTATTCTTGAAAGAGATGTAATGAAAGTTGAGGTGAATTGAGTGGATTTAAACTCAAGAGAAATCACCAAGTATATTAGGGATTGGAAGAGTTTTGGTGAATGATATCCTAACTAGGGTTTCTACCTTGAAGAATCACTTGAACCTTGCTAGAAATTAGAAGGAATTAAGCTAAGAATGGGAGGGTTTTGGGGTTGGAGGTGCACGGCACAAATGGGGAGGGGAGGGGGGTATTTATAGTCCAAAAATGAGGAGGTTAGGAAAGTGCTAGGAAAGTGTTACAACTTGGTGACCAAGTTGTAAATAAGTGATGATTTTAAGGGTAAATTCATAAGTTTGAGCCACATAGTGTGAAACCCCCCTCCTAGGGCGGTTCACAAGGATAAGGGAGGGTGAGGTGTGCCTTGGATGATATTATCCAAGTTACTAGATGAGTTTTGACTCCGGGAAATGCCAATCGTAAATGATTAAGCCTCAAAACGTAAAACCGGGTGTCGTAAAATTATGAAACTTTAAAGTATTGTTAGACATGTCCATATAGTCCATAATAAAATATAAAATGAGGGGTAGGATCTATCGGGTGCCAAAACCCTGCTAAAAACTGGAAACACGGGTCTAAAACGCGTAATACGTAAAATGTACGAATTTTTGCGTAAAACTGAGAAAAGTAAAATGTTACTTTTCTAATATGATATAAATGATTTAAAATGACTTATAATGTCTAGACTGGGCTCAGTCTAGTGTCGGTTGGTATTAAATGTCTTTTAGACATCAAACCGTAAGTCTAAAAATCACGAAATGACTTATAAAATCAAGGGATGATTTTTGGTCAATGGGGGAGGGAAAGAATATGTTGACTTTTTCTAATAATTTTGAAAACTCAAAATGTCTTAGAAACTCGTTTTGTGGTCTAACGGTTAATCGCCCATTCGGTTAAGCGTGCTCATGTGAGATTAGTACCGACATGGGTGACCTGCTGGGAAGTCTTTGGTCATGTTTTTTCTCAGTCACGATTAATTCTCAAATAAATCATGAGTGTGTCAAACATTTTTCTGATGCGGGGTCACTTAACGCGGTCGAGTTTCGTTGTACGTAGAATTTCTGAATGACGTTTTACCCTAAAACGTGTAATTCCTTAATAACTTTCACGAAAATGATCTGACGAATGTCAAACATTTAATTTGCCATGGAAATGATTTATCACTCGAGAATATCAAATAAAAATCAACTTTCGGGAAAGTTTCGGGAAAAATGAATAGTAAAAGTGAATAGTGAAATTTTCTGGGAATGGTAATTAACCTGAAATTGCGAATTGTTACAGATATCAACTTTGTTGAGTTGAAGAACAGCTTTGATGGGCTTAAGGCACAAGATTCGGTTTTGGAACCTGTGATTGGCACTACTGATACTCTTGAAGTTACTTCTAGTTCTTCTAAAACTACTTCTCCGTCACCTATGATGACCACTCCTATTGTTGAGAAAATTGGGAAGCTTGAACAACTTATTATTGAAGGGAAAGGTACCCTTGTGGATGATAATGGGAAACCCGTTCCGGTGGCTGATGGTATAAGGAAGGGCAACCCATTCTCTAAGGTGGGTGAAGTGGTTGTTTCTGAAAGTGAAGATGAGGTGTTTGAGCCGAATGATCCTATGGATAGTTACTTTTCATCAGCTGGAGGGCATGACGAGCTTGAAGGTTATCTTTCTGATGATTATGCGGCCCAGGTCTTTGATTTACCTGGGCAATTTGAGGAATATAATAAGCAGTTTGATTTCAAGCTTCAAGGCCGTTCGAGGAAGTAATATCTTTTTTAGGATTTGTTTACTTGTTTGCATGTCGGTTTTGTTCTCAATGGTTGTTCTAGTTGTTGTTAGCTAGTTGTTCATTTATGGCATGTCATAAATGATATAGGGGTTGTTCAAGCGGTTGCTTGAGGTTAATGTGGCGTTTCAGCCACATTCCACTGTACTTGAAACGGTTTTTTTGGTTAATATATTTTGCCAGGGTGGAAGTTCCCTTTTACCCAAAAAAACAACGTTGCCGCATTCTCTGACTTTTCATTGGTTATAAAATGTGTCAACCTTCGTTTAATTGATCTTAAAACTATAGCAAGAACACAAAACTAATATATTATGGATACCAGACGCACGTTCTTTCCATATTCGTGATCAATTTGATTTCTCATGGAACGTGATTTTACAGGCACTTCAGGCACTTTTCTTCTTTACGCCTGAACATATATACAACAAAAAGTATCAGATAAACAGATGACATCAATTGAGAATTTACCATGAAGACTATATAAATAACTTTTATAAAATATCAATCAATCATTACTCCAAAAAAACTCTATATGCACAAATGTTCATTGCTTACTGACATTGGACTATTAAACTTGCTTATATTATGCTATGTCGCTATGATGTTTTGAGGCCTTAACACTACACGTCCTAAACAACGCTATCCATGTGTCCAACTAATTAGTACTCATGGTAAAGGTTCAACTAGCATTGAAGCCGTAACATGGATGAATTGCGATTCTTTGTTAGGCGTTTCATAAAGCACTACAAGGCAACAAAATTAATGGTGATTAATAACCTACAAATGATAATCTGCTAAACCTAAACTTTCTGAACTGATATTAGCAATCAAACTCAATAAATAAAAATCAAATCAGTAGATGCAGTAAATCATATCTTGAACAAATTTATTGCCAATGAGTAACATCATATCTTCAAAACTAAATAAAAATATGCAGTAAATCAGTAGATGCAAAAGGAAATATATTTCAATCAACTGGAATTTGATTGAAACAAATGGTTTAAAGAACACAGTTACATTTATGGGCTTTTGTATTGCGTTACATTTACATTTGCTCCTTTACTTTATGATCATGAAAGGGTTGGCGCAACGTATGATTAGTGGTTTTGGAAATTTATTTTTGAAAACATTCAAAGTCTCCAATTAGAAGAAAGCACTTATATACCATATTGTCAATAAAGAAAAGAACATGCCCGTATTCTTCACGGTTTAAAATTCTATGCTCCAATTAGAAGAAAGTACTTGGAAGAAAAATATGACACCACCTAAAATTTCTCAAGTAAAACAATCTTGTGGAATAATATGACACCACCTAAAATTTCTCAGTAAACCAATTTTGTGGAATAATATGACACCACCTAAAATTTAATTTCTGAGAATTGGAAATTAATTTATGAGAAAAGGGTAGCTCAAGTATAAATAGAGACATACGAACCTTCACTTTATAAAAAGAAAAAAAGGCATGCAAAAGCAAGCAATGGCTTCTTCAAACTTCTTAATTTTATCTCTAGCTCTACTACTCATTGCTTTCTCATTTGTACCAAACTTGACTTTTGCTTCTGTGGAGGAAGCAAATGCTCTACAAAAATGGAAAGCAACCCTTAAAATCCCAACCAACTCCCAAACTGTATCTTCTTGGACACCCCTTCCAACGAATATCCATATTATAAAAGCAAAAACAAGAAATCTTGAAAGTGAAAACTTAAACAATTTATAGAAATGTTGAAACTAATTAAAATGCAATGCTAAAGAGTAAATGTATCTTCGTTTTATCCGGATGAATGCTAACAAATTTTATTTAATATTAATTCATGGCTTTTAGCTTTACAAGTTTACATTTACATTATAGTTAAGATAACAATTTTTATACTTTAGTTTTGCTCTTTTTTTCAACGTCATGTTGCCCCAATATTTTATTAACCAAGTTTTTATAATATTTTGTTCATCTTTTCTAGCTTTCGTTATCATTAAAAAAAAATTAAATCATTTTGTGTAATCAAAATATCACTACAATTATCTGCCGCTAGGAGTGGCAATTCGGGTCGGGTTCGGGTTAACAGGTTAGCGGGTCTGGAATCCCAACCTGAACCTGACCCATTTAAATTATCAGGTCAACTATTTCAACACTAACCTGTTTACACATAACCCGAACCTCTCGAATTTAACCCATATATATACTTGGGTTAGCCGGTTAAATATGTTACACGGGTTGAATAGGTTAAACGGGTTTTGGGTTGACCCATTTAACACGTTTTATATACAAAAGCACGCACATACATGAGTTAAATAGGTTAAACGGGTTTGCGGGTCGACCCGTTTAACCCATGTAACCTATATTATAAAATATAAATAGTTTTTACTTTATGTAAAAAAAATTTTAAACGGGTTGACGGGTTGACTCGCTTAATTTATTTTCAACCCGAACCTGACCTGTTTAATAAAGAGGTTAGTTGGGTCGAACCAAACCCGACCCGAAATTTATTATAGACTTAACACGAACCTGTTAATTTGCGTGTCGGTTTCATGTCGGGTTTCGTGTCGGGCAGAAACTGTCAACCCTATCTGCCGTTATAAATTCCGTTGCTATGCACGGGTACTCGTCTACTTTAGACTGAAATGTGGAGGAAATGTTGACTTATTTTGTTGGGGAAATGGGATATGTTTTATATTTATTAAAGTAAATATTTTTATTTTAAATTTAAATAGGTGGTCTAATGGAAAAGACAATCTTACCCTCATGTGCAATGCATGTTGGGGACTTTAACTGTCAAACTTAAATCCGTTTGGTCAAAGGACCATGGGTGTTAAGGGTTTCGTAGTTACGGACTATTTGATTAAAAAACGTCAATGGATAATACGTGAAAGTCAATGCAAACCACAAGGACGATCTGTGTAATTTACCCTTGTTTTAAAGAAATGTTGTGTGACAACTGGCAATTTAGGGAGCCATTTTGAAAACCCGCATTACGTTAAAGTTCGTTTATAATTCTTATTTGGAATTTTTATTCACAACGAACTTGCAAGACCAATTTTATGGATAATTATATTTTATGACGTTATGGAATTCGTGAATTATTTTAATAATTCATTATGGAATTTACGTGATGATGTATGTTTTTAAAATTCTCACTGGTACTACGTTGACTCCGGCACTAGATTTACCTAACGGGAAATTTTATGATTCGTTTTACGAGTCCGATTATATTTAATTATTTACGGGATGTTTTCGGGAGATATTGAAAGTTTGGAATGAGTTTGGGTTTCGGGCCGTATGTTTTACATTTACCCACTTTACCCACTCAACACAACTAGTAATATTATTATTACTAATATTATTATTACTAATATTATTATTTAAAAAAAAAAAAAAAAAAAAAAAAAGAGTAAACCACAAAATTGGTCCTCCTGGTCCGGTTTTCTCACACAAACAAACACCCTCACTCACTCACTTATCTCTCTCTCATTCTCTCTTCTCCCTCAACCCTAGCCGCCGCCATATTTTCCGGCCATAACCATCACACCGCCGGCCACCACTACAAACCACCACCATTTTCGTGATCTCCACCATCTAATCTTCTAGATCCGCCCCTACACGCGCCTATAACACCATTTTTCATCACGAATTGTCACCATCTTTCACCACCAATCGTTATTTTCAAAGGGTTTTACGTTTGGAGCTTTTTAGATCGAAGGTGAGGCGAGTGTTACTCGTATTTTTGATAAAACGTGACCCTTGGTCACGATATGTTGAGATTCGAATGGGTTTTCACCCAAAAACGGGAAAATACTTATGGGTTTATGATGGAAACTCGTTTTTATTAAAAGGTTTGGTATCCGGGTTGTTTATTGTGGGTTCGGTTCGAACCGTGAGTCCATGACTCACGGCTTGGGCATTAATCTGAGCTTTGGTGCTCGATTTCTTGTTATTGTGAGCCGTGGTTTTGGCTCTTGATTTCTTGCTCGCGTTGGTATGCTTGGTTCGACTCTTGAGAGTCGCGGCTCGATGCCGTGTATTTGTTGTTGTTGCCGAGACCCTCATGGTCGAATTGGCATTATGGAGTGCTCCTTGGAGCCATTTTTGTAACCTTTGGTACTTGGTTCGAGCCCCTCTTGGCTCGTGGTGTTTACCGCGACTCAGTCGAGTGTGTAGACTCGGGTTTGGCTTGGTAAACCAACCCGAATGTGAGCTTGGTTATATTGTCTCTTGATTGTTAACTTGGTTTTGGTATTGGTTTGGTTGTTTATTTTCTTGGCCGAATACATGTGGGTCGAGACCATGTTTGGTCTCGACATTGGATATTGGATATTGGTATTGAGAAGTGTTGACGAAATGTGTTATTGGGGACCGATTGTGAGACGGTCACTTAGATTGACGGAGATAGGTTAGTCGGGTGCCGTAGTCGGACCCTATTGTTGTAGCACGTGGATTGGGTATGACTCGATAACTATTTACAATTAAAACATAAATAATAAAACTCGTAATAATAGTTATTGGTAATATAAACATTTATATAAATATATAGATGTGAATAACGGATATATAATTGTATAAATGCGTATATTAATAATAATAAAAATCACGAGTCATATTATAAATAATACGACTAAATATATACTAGGCTACGAGAGTAGCGTAATATTATTGGAAGTATTATCATAAAAATGTGTTATAAAACGAGAAACCCTCGACAATTACTAAATATTAAATAAAATGTCATTTTATATATATAACGAGTAAACCTGTCGAGTTATGCGGAGTCGTGGTCACTCGAGTTCAGGTAAGTTTTGTTTGTGACTTTCGTGTTGTCACGGATATATGACGATTAATATAAGCGTTTCTATAACTAAATAACTACTCAACCGAAGGGTTGAACCGGGTTATTTGGCTATACGAAATGAGTATATTAATGGGCATCGTATCCTACGACGCCCATAGGTTGTGGTATATGTAAAGAGTAATAAATTGCGAATATATATATCGGGAAATCTGGCCAATTTGACGATGTATATAGGGAATTTATTAAACTACGATATATACCATATAGTGTTTATGTGCTATGTGCTTTAGGATTGGGTATAATCTTGGAACGGTATGTTACGTAAATAAATATGAGGATTTTCAAATCGACGGATTTGGTAAACTTCGGCTATTTATTTAAATAATATATTGGGCTAGTATTAGATCTATAGTTTATTTATTATTCTTTTGTGTGACTTTCTGGTTAGTTTGTGTCGACCCACCACCCGTATGGATACCAAACATAAATACACCAAACTATTTCGAAATGGATTTTCGGAAAATAAAACGGAATACGTCCAGGTTTGGGAATATTTTGGATTTGAGGAAATGATTTCTGAACGAGTTGATATTGTTAGGTCGTGCCGAGTCCGTAGTTGCCGTCTTGTGAGTTACTATACATCTTACTTCTACCGACTTTTTCTTGCTGTTTTTCTGGACTTGAGGTGAGTCATAGCCCCACTTTTACTCTTGAACTATGTTTTCAATACTTGGGGTGAGAAACGTGTAAATTATTTTATGTGGACTATTATCGCTTTTATATTCTTTCTAAACTTGCTATGCGTATAGACTAGGATGTATTGTCAGCTTTAGTCACATATATTCTATGTGCACTATTCAAGGTTGGCTTATTTGTATTGTCAGCTTTAGTCACACGGTTCATGTGTACTATTCAAGGTTGGCTTATTTAGATACTGTAGCGTGCACCTATAGGTTAATGATACTTTGGAGGTTATCCGAGTATTTATGATATTGCGGGGGTTACCCGAATATCTATGTTAGAGCGGAGGGTATCCGTGTGTTATGATTGGAGCGGAGGGTATCCACCGGCTTTTAGTGAATCCTTAGTCTAGCTAGCAAGCGTTTTGCGTATATGTCCACTATATTGTTAGATGAACTTAAACCTATGATCTCACCAGCGAAAGATGACTTTTAGCACGTTTTCTGAGGTAATTAAGTGATGATACGGATGCATGGATTGGAAGGCTCGGCTAAGGCTCCTGGTTTATGGATCTATTTTTCTAAACTCTGATATTGAATTATGGACCTACTGTTATTTTCTTTTGGGCCTGATTCTGAATGATGTTGGGATAAATGTAAACTTTAAAACCCCGTTTTGGTTGCATTTTTATTATGTTTACTTTATCTCGTTCTATTATGTCTTGTGTTGGATACCAATCCCCGTAGCACCCCGAAAGCTTGTTGAGTCTTCCGCTGTATCAAATTTTGGGGGTGTTATAGATTGGTATCAGAGCCAAGGTTATAGAGAACTAGGTAAATAAACGCCTAAACTATATCCGAATTTTTATAGAAAATGATCCTTGACCACTGCCCGCCAACCCGCCAAGCCGAAGCATCTTCTATTATTTTGAGGTATTATGAGATATTTGAGATGATTGTTAGATTTGGGATTTCTTGAGATGATTTGAGGTTATGGATTTAGTAATAAGACGGCGTTTCAAGGAATTATATGGTCTAATTGTTTTATAAATGTTTTAGTAATGCGGTATTTGAAACTCTTTATTGAGATTATATGATTGAATTATTTGATGAGGATTTTTGGTATGGTATTTTGAGTTGTGATTTAGTTGTTTTGAAACACTTACACCTACCCTACGCCGTTGTCACAGACCATGGCCTCCCATATGCCCGATGTTGTCGAGGATATTCTTACTGCACCGGTATTACCAGTACAGTTCACTATGGCATCTGATGATCTTTACCAGATTGCCATGCTTTCAGCTACTGTGCCGCAGACAGCTTCTACTTCAGTACTACCTGCTGCATCTACGCAGGGACCCTCATCTTCTCTAGGGCTCCCTGGTACATCGAGGCAGCTTACTCTTCATCAGGCTTTGGCTCGTGTGGCCCCACGCTTTGCCCACCGAGCTACGGAACGTATGTCGGTATGCCCTACTCCATCACCTTTACAGATTGATGCTCATTCTCTTCTGTCAGAGGCGCCACCCACATTATTGCGTCATCGTCCTAGATCACCTACCACATCTCCACATGGTCCACCTGTTAGGAGACGACGATTGATGAGGTACTCTTCCGATGAGGAGGAGGAGGAGTACGAGGGTAAGGACGAGGCTGATGACCCTGAGGAGGAGGATGACCCTCATGAGGCTGAGCAGGGTGATGATGACCCTGAGGAGGAGGATGACCCTCAGGAGGATGAGATGCCTGATGATGATGATGTGTTAGTACCACTAGCTCAGGCTGAGGGGCCTGATTCACCTATACACCCGATTGAGCCTGTCTCACCTGATCATCCGTTTCTGATAGATTCACCACCTGGTAGTCTAGTGGCGTCGGATGCATCATCCGAGGTTTCTGCTGAGCAGGCAGAGTTAGGTGAGAGTGGCAGGTTGTGGGCTCAGATTACTGCCCAAGGCGAGAAGATCTCGCGAGTATCTGATCGACTTAAGAGAGTTATTGGAGAGTTTTTAGCGGATTTGAGAGTTGACATGACTGTTGTTGAGGGTAGGTCGATTGAGATGAGGAGAGTTTTGATGGAGGTTCATGAGCAGATCGTGAGTTTACAGCGAGGTTTTGTCACAGCTCGAGAGGCCGACCGCAAGCTATGGCAGCGGAACACCGAGCTAGAGAAGGAGGTGGCAGACCTCAAGAGGGACAGCGACACCCATAGTGTGGAGCTAGGATCATTATGGAGGGATCTTGATGGCTTAAGGCAGGAGTTGAGGAGCCTCCGCTAGCAGCGTGGCTAGTTGCTTGGGTTATGTTGTCTTGTTGCTTTCTACCCGAGGAGTGTTCGGTTAGAAAAGCTAGTTATCATAGTTCGATGTATTTTGTTCAGTATTCGTCTCTTTTGGAACGATTAGTATGTTTTGTGTTTTCCAGTAGTTGGAACGATGTTGGACCTCTATTGTATGGTGGATGGTTATTAGTATATGGTATTATGTGATTTTGGGTATTATGGAAATTGAGTCCCTATTCGCTTTATTGATGTTACGTGGTGTATTGTTGCTATTCTTTCCATGACTTGGCTTCGTTGAATTACTTTTGTTGAGCATATTGATAAGTTCTATTGGAGACTCATGAACTTGTATGATGTTACAGATCAATGGCCCCACGACGAAACCCTGTTAGAGCTACCAGAACTGGTCCTGCAGTGACTACCCCTGGTCGTCGAGGACGCCGACCTACTCGAAATGTTGAAACCCCTACTCCTGACAACCTGGACACTACTAACCGCAACAACAGGAATCAAAATGTTGATGTTCAGGAAGACAATGATCATGTTCCACTGAATGCACCTACTGTGGATCAAGCAATGATCAATCAACTTATGGAGCAAAGAGTTGCTGAACTACTAGCTGAGTCAAATCATTCCAACAATTCTGCTGGAACTTTTCCACCTATTCGTGCTAATGGATGTCAATACAAGGAGTTCAAGATTTGTGGACCCATTGAGTTTGGTGGAACTGAAGGAGTGGTTTACTTGGTCAGATGGATTGAGAAGACTGAATCAGTGTTCAATGTCAGTGGTTGTGCAGAGAATGCGAAGGTAAAGTTTGCTTCTTTTACTTTCAAGGATGAAGCTTTAACTTGGTGGAACAATTACCGAAATTCCGTTGGGAGTGATGTAGCTTATGCCATGACTTGGGAGCAATTTAAGTCTCTGCTGATTCAGACTTATTACCCAAGGAATGAGGTTAAGACGCTAGAGATTGAGTTTTGGAACCACAAAGTGAAGGGTAATGATATGACGACTTACAATCGTCGTTACCAGGAGTTAGCCTTGCTTTGCCCAGATATGGTAAAAACTGAGACTCAAAAGATCGAGAGGTATACTGATGGGTTGCCTGTAGCTACAAGGAATGATGTGATTTCTGCTAGGCCTGCAAACATCCATGAGGCAATCACGATCGCTCAACAACTTATGGATTCGTTGGAATTGGAGGGAGCTGATAAGGAGAAAAATGGACAGAGAAAGAGAGACCATCACTCTAAGGGTAATGATCACCGAAGCAAGAGACAAGCTAAGGCTTATGTTATTGGGAATGGAGATAAGAAGAACCAAAACGGTGATGCACCCAAGTGTGGTCGTTGCCACCAGCATCATACTGGATGGTGTAGTGTGAAATGCCAGAACTGCTCAAAGAAAGGACAGACAGCTAAGGATTGTAGAGCTCGACCTCTTGCTATGGTTCAAGCTGCTCCTGAGATGAGAAATAAGGCAGACGTTACTTGTTATGGATGTGGAAAGAAGGGACACTATAGGAACGAGTGTAGAGAATAGTGGAACCGAGGAAATCAAGGCTCGGGTGGTAATGGGTACAATCATGGTGTAACACCCCCAAAATTTGATACAGCAGAAGACTCAACAAGCTTTCAGGGTGCTACGGGGATTGGTATCCAACACAAGACATAATAGAACGAGATAAAGTAAACATAATAAAAACGCAACCAAAACGGGGTTTTAAAGTTCACATTTATCCCAACATCATTCAGAGTCAGGCCCAAAATAACATAACAGTAGGTCCATAATTAATTATCAGAGTTTAGAAAAATAGATCCATAAACCAAGAGCCTTAGCCAAGCCTTCTATTCCAAGCATCCATATCATCACTTAATTACCTGAGAAAACGTGCTAAAAGTCAGTTTTCGCTGGTGAGATCATAGGTTTAAATTCAACTAACAATATAGTGGACATATACGCAAAACGCTTGCTAGCTAGACTAAGGATTCACTAAAAGCCTGCGGATACCATCCGCTCCAATCCTAACACACGGATACCCTCCGTTCCAACATAGATGTTCGGGTAACCCCCGCAATACCAATAAATACTCGGATAACCTACAAAGTATCAATAACCTATAGGTGCACGCTACAGTATCTAAATAAGCCAACCTTGAATAGTACACACGAACCGTGTGACTAAAGCTGACAATCCACCAATAACCAAATAAGCCAACCTTGAATAGTACACACAAAATATGTGACTAAAGCTGACAATACATCCTAGTCTATACGCATAGCAAGTTTAGAAAGAATATAAAAGCGATAATAGTCCACAGAAAATAATTTGCACGTTTCTCACCCCAAATATTGAAAACATAGTTCAAGAATAAAAAGTGGGGCTATGACTCACCTCAAGTCCAGAAAATAGCAAGAAGAAGTCGGTAGAAATAAGATGTATAGTAACTCACAAAACAGCAACTACGGACTCGGCACGACCTAACAATATCAACTCGTTCAGAAATCATTTCCTCAAATTCACAATATTCCCAAACCCGGACGTAATCCGTTTTATTTTCCGAAAATCCATTTCGTATTAGTTTGGTGTATTTACGTTTGGTATCCATGCGGGTGGTGGGTCGACACAAAACAAACCAAAAAGGTCACACAAAAATAATAAAATAAACTATAGATCTAATATTAGCCCAATATATTATTTAAATAAATCGCCGAAGTTTATTAAATCCGTCGATTTGATAATTCTCATATTTATTTACGTAACATACTGTTCCAAGATTACACCCAATCCTAAAGCACATAGCACATAAATACTATATGGTATATATCGTAGTTTAATAAATTCCTCATATACATCGTCAAATTGGCTGGATTTCCCGATATATATATTCGTAATTTATTACCCTTTACATATACCACAACCTATGGGCGTCGTAGGATACGATGCCCATTAATATATTCATTTCATATAGCCAAATAACCCGGTTCAACCCTACGGTTAAGTGGTTATTTAGTTATAGAAAACGTTTATATTAATCGTCATATATCCGTGACAACACGAAAGTCACAAATAAAACTTACTTGAACTCGAGTGACTACGACTCCGCATAACTCGATAAGTTTACTCGTTATATATATATAAAATGACATTTTATTTAATATTTAATAATTGTCGAGAGTTTCTCGTTTTATAACACATTTTTATAATAATAATACGTTCAATAATATTACGCCACTTTCGTAGCCTAATATATATCTAGTCGTATTATTTATAATATGACTCGTGATTATTATTATTATTAATATACGCGCTTATATAATTATATATCCGTTATTCACGTCTATATATTCATATAAACATTTATATTATCAATAACTATTATTACGAGTTTTATTATTTATGTTTTATTTGTAAATAGTTATCGAGTCATACGAAATGGTCACATGTCCGAGTCATGACTCTCGGCTCATTGTCCAAGTCCAAAGTAATAAGCAAATGTCATAAAAACAATACATCTCCGTCCAACACAATCCCAATCCACGTGCTACAACAATAGGGTCCGACTATGGCACCCGACTAACCTATCTCCGTCAATCTAAGTGACCGTCTCACAATCGGTCCCCAAAACCATTTTTCGTCAACACTTCTTCAATATATACCACGAGTCCAAAATAACTTGTCATCCGCTTAAAAATCCAATAAGCCGCAATAATAATGATAACCAACAATATATACAAAAATAACCATAACAAATAAAATTAGCCGAAATATATATATTTCGACATCAACCATGGTTCTCAAAAATTAACCGTACTCGGGTCAAATATCAAGTCAACTAAAGTCAAATTCATATACCAAGAGCCACGTGGGTCCCACCCGAGACCACTACGGTCGCGGCTAGCTCACAAGAGCTCGACCCAAATGACCCAATTCGACCCATCTTGGGTCTTCGGCTCCCACATGAGTCGACCAACACCAAATAACCAAACCATGGGTCAAACCAAATAAGTCAAATAATCACAATGACCAAAAATGGTCAACAATCAAGAAAACGGCTCAAAATGACCACTATGACCCGAAATCAATAAGAGTCGAGGAGGGGGAGCCTCGGCTAGGGGTCGACCACACAACAAAACCTAACCAAACTTCAAAACCCGGATACCAAACCAAGATTTAACACGTTTTTAGCAAACCCATTATCACTTTTACCCATTTCCTCCAAATCCGACCCATATTAATAAAAATTCGTGGGTTTGGGTTCATTTTTCAACAAAATCGATGCACCTTGTGCACACTTACCTGTGGATCTACAAAAATTAACCAAGAAAGATGGTGATGGTGAGGTGGGTGGCGTCGGTGTTGTTAGATAGAGGTGAGGGGGATGGTTTTTGGGCGCGTGAATCACCACAAAGTAACAAGGAAGAGGTAGGGAGTATTTTGGGAGTGGCGGTGTACGGTGGAGAGCGGCGGTGGTGGCCGGCGGTGAGGAAGAAGAGAGGAGAGGGAGTGGGTGAGGTTGAGTGAAAATGATAAATGTGGGTTAGGGTTTTAAATAAGGTATTTTCACTTTAGGTCCCTCAACTAAGTTTTCTTATTATTTGCACACCAAACCTTTTACTTCCAAGTTTAATTAATAAAAACGTCCCCTCACGTAAGCGAAAACTTACGATTAAAATATTGTACGTCCCCGAAACTCGTTATTTTCACCATTTGACAGACTATATATATATATTCCACCGAAATTTATAATAAATACGTTATTAAATGTCCAATGTATTAAAACTCGTAAGTTTTTAAACTTTTTAAGTTTCCTAGTGCCGGAGTCAACGTAGTACTAAGTGAGAATATAAGAATACATCACCGAGCATAATATCAAAATGAATTATTAAAATAATTCCCGAATTCCATAACGTCATTAAATGTAATTATCCATAAAAATAGGTCTTACAAGTTCGTTGTGAATAAAATTTCTAAATAAAATTTATAACGAACTTTAACGTAATGCGGGTTTTCAAAATAACTCCCTAAATTGCCGGTTGTCACACATGGAAACCGTGGAGCTGGAGGAAACCGTGGACGACAAGATAACGGGGACCAACGTGTGGAAGCTGGAGCTGCTCAGGGAAGAGTGTATGCACTCGGGAACGAGAGAGGAGAAGATCCGAACGTCGTTACTGGTACGTTCCTTCTCAATAATCGTTATGCTTCCATACTATTTGATACTGGTGCCGATTGGAGTCTTGTGTCCACTACGTTTGCACCCTTACTAGAGAAACCCCCGATGGCCTTAGGAATTGGATATGATATAGAGTTAGCAAATGGGAATATAGAAAGGATTAATACCATCATTCGCGGTTGCACGTTAAATTTCTTGAACCACCCTTTCAACATAGATCTTCTACCCGTCACGTTAGGAAGTTTTGATGTCATCATTGGTATGGATTGGTTGTCGAAGTATCGTGCTCACATACTTTGCGACGAGAAGATCGTGCGTGTACCTTAAGAAAAGGAAATCCTAAATATATTAGGAGATCGAAAGGATTCGAGGAGTCCATCCCGGTTAGCAGTCATTTCTTGCACTAAGTTACCAAAGCTAATGGAGAAAGGATGTTACCTTTTCTTAGCTCAAATTTCTGAGAATGGTGGGACGAAGAAAAAGGAAAGGTGCATTGGAGATGTGCCTATAGTTCGTGATTTTCCTGATGTGTTTCCCGATGAATTGCCAGGAATCCCGCCGACTAGGCAAGTGGAGTTTCAGATTGAGTTGATACCTGGTGATGCACCTGTAGCACGAGCGCCTTATCGTCTTGCACCTACCGAGATAGAGGAGTTATCAAAACAATTGGCGGAGTTAGCCGAAAAAGGATTCATAAGACCAAGTTCTTCACCTTGGGGAGCCCTAGTCTTTTTTGTGAAGAAGAAGGATGGATCGTTTCGTATGCGCATTGATTACCGAGAGCTGAACTAGTTAACGGTTAAGAATAGATACCCGTTACCGAGGATCGACGACTTGTTCGATCAACTACAAGGATCGAGTATGTATTCGAAGATCGATTTGAGATCGGGATATCATCAACTACGAGTTCGCGAGGAAGATATTCCGAAAACGGCTTTCAGAACCCGTTACGGGCATTACGAGTTTCAGGTGATGCCGTTTGGGTTGACTAACGCACCGGCGATATTCATGGATCTCATGAATCGGGTGTGTAAGCCTTACTTAGATAAGTTTGTGATTGTGTTCATCGATGACATTCTGATTTATTCGAAGAGTGAGAAGGAACATGAGGAGCATCTAAGACTTATCTTAGAATTGCTCAGGAAGGAGAAACTGTATGCCAAGTTTTCTAAATGTGAATTTTGGATTCCGATGGTACAATTTTTGGGTCATGTAATTGATAGGCAAGGAGTCCATGTGGATCCCGCTAAGATTGAGGCAATAAAAGATTGGGCTGCACCTACGACCCCAACAGAAGTTCGTCAATTTTTAGGTTTAGCCGGTTATTACCGAAGATTCATCGAGGGATTTTCGAAGATAGCTAAACTATTAACCAAATTGACTCAAAAGAGTGTCACGTATGAATGGGGAGATAAGGAAGAGGAAGCATTTCAATTACTTAAGAAGATGTTGTGTAGTGCTCCGATCGTAGCGTTACCGGAAGGTAACGAGGACTTCGTCGTCTATTGTGACGCTTCACATAAAGGTTTGGGAGCCGTGTTAATGCAACGAGAGAAAGTGATAGCTTATGCTTCGCGACAGCTTAAAAAGCATGAGAAAAACTACACCACCCATGATTTGGAGTTAGGTGCTGTGGTTTTCGCCTTGAGGATATGGAGACATTACTTGTATGGAACAAAGTGTGTTGTGTTCACTGACCATAAAAGTCTACAACACATCTTGAATCAAAAAGAGCCCAATATGAGACAACGACGTTGGATTGAGTTGCTAAGCGATTATGATTGCGAAATTCGCTACCATCCTGGTAAAGCAAACGTTGTTGCTGATGCTCTTAGTCGAAAGGAAAGAATACCACCATTACGAGTTAGGTCATTGGGAATGACTATCGTATCGCCATTACCGTCTCAAATACTTGAAGCTCAAACGGAAGCGTTGAAAGCAGAAAACCGATCTGCTGAGAATATATTTGGGATGGCTGAGAATGAGAAAGGATTTGTTAAGCGTTCTGATGGATTACTATGTTTTGGAGATCGGATTTGGGTACCTTTATATGGAGGAATTCGGGAGTTAATTATGCATGAGTCGCATAAGTCAAGGTATTCTATTCATCCTGGATCTGACAAGATGTACCAGGATCTTAAGAAGTTATATTGGTGGCCAAACATGAAGGCAGATATAGCATCGTATGTTAGTAAGTGCTTGACATGTTCTAAGGTTAAAGCCGAACATCAGAGACCGTCAGGATTACTGACGCAACCAGAACTTCCAGTCTGGAAATGGGAGCAGATTACAATGGACTTCATTACCAAATTACCGAGGACAGCTAGCGGTTGTGACGCTATCTGGGTAATTGTGGATCGTCTGACAAAGTCTGCTCATTTCCTAGCAATTAGTGAAGATGATAGTGTGGATAAACTTGCAAGGTTGTATGTGAAGGAAATTATTTCGCGTCATGGAGTCCCGATATCGATTATTTCTGATCGCGATAGCCGCTTTACGTTAGCTCTGTGGCGATCACTTCAAACGGCTTTACGGACGAGACTTGATATGAGTACTGCATATCATCCCCAAACCGATGGTCAAAGTGAGAGGACCATTCAGACTCTATTGGATATGCTTCGTGCATGTATCATAGACTTTGGTAAAGGCTGGGAGAAATACTTACCCCTTGCGGAATTCTCCTATAATAATAGCTACCACACAAGTCTTAAAGCTGCACCATTTGAAGCTTTGTATGGTCGAAAATGTCGTTCGCCTATTGGTTAGGCAGAAGTTGGAGATAGCCAACTCACAGGCCCTGAACTTATCTTGGAAACTACAGAGAAAGTAGCTCAGATTCGTGATCGGTTGCAAGAAGCCAGAGATAGGCAGAAAAGTTACGCCGATCAGAGACATAAACCCTTAGAGTTCCAGGTTGGAGACAAAGTGATGCTGAAAGTCTCGCCTTGGAAGGGTGTGATACGTTTCGGGAAACGTGGAAAACTCAACCCACGCTACATTGGACCATTTCTTATCTTAGAAAGAATTGGGCCCGTGGCTTATAGGTTGGAATTACCACATGAACTGAGTAAAGTTCACGACGTGTTTCACGTTAGTAATTTAAAGAAATGTCTTTCTGATGAGATGCCTATTATTCCGATGAAGGATATTCGTATTGATGAGAAATTTAATTTTGTGGAAGAGCCAATTGAGATTTTAGATCGTGAAGTTAAACGACTCAAGCGAAGTCGCATTCCGCTCGTCAAGGTTCGTTGGAATTCCCGACACGGACCAGAATTTACGTGGGAACGTGAGGACGAGTTCCGGAAGAGATATCCGATGCTTTTCACTTCGTAGATGAATTGTTCCGAGAGAAACCCGGGACGGGTTTCTTCTAATACTGGGAGGATGTGACAACCGGCAATTTAGGGAGCCATTTTGAAAACCCGCATTACGTTAAAGTTCGTTTATAATTTTTATTTGGAATTTTTATTCACAACGAACTTGTAAGACCAATTTTATGGATAATTATATTTTATGACGTTATGGAATTCGTGAATTATTTTAATAATTCATTATGGAATTTACATGATGATGTATGTTTTTAAAATTCTCACTGGTACTACGTTGACTCCGGCACTAGGTTTACCTAACGGGAAATTTTATGATTCGTTTTACGAGTCCGATTATATTTAATTATTTACGGGATGTTTTCGGGAGATATTGAAAGTTTGAAATGAGTTTGGGTTTCGGGCCGTATGTTTTACATTTACCCACTTTACCCACTCAACACAACTAGTAATATTATTATTATCATTATTATTATTTAAAAAAATAATAATAAAAATAAAAAGAGTAAACAACAAAATTGGTCCTCGTGGTTCGGTTTTCTCACACAAATAAACACCCTCACTCACTCACTTATCTCTCACTCATTCTCTCTTCTCCCTCAACCCTAGCCGCCGCCATATTTTCCGGCCATAACCATCACACCGCCGGCCACCACTGCAAACCACCACCATTTTCATGATCTCCACCATCTAATCTTCTAGATCCGCCCCTACACGCGCCTATAACACCATTCTTCATCACGAATTATCACCATCTTTCACCACCAATCGTTATTTTCAAAGGGTTTTACGGTTTGGAGCTTTTTAGATCGAAGGTGAGGCGAGTGTTACTCGTATTTTTGATAAAACGTGACCCTTGGTCACGATATGTTGAGATTCGAATGGGTTTTCACCCAAAAACGGGAAAATACTTATGGGTTTATGATGGAAACTCATTTTTATTAAAAGGTTTGGTATCCGGGTTGTTTATTGCCGGTTCGGTTCGAACCGTGAGTCCATGACTCACGGCATGGGCATTAATCCGAGCTTTGGTGCTCGATTTCTTGTTATTGTGAGCCGTGGTTTTGGCTCTTGATTTCTTGCTCGCGTTGGTATGCTTGGTTCGACTCTTGAGAGTCGCGGCTCGATGCCGTGTATTTGTTGTTGTTGCCGAGACCCTCATGGTCGAATTGGCATTATGGAGTGCTCCTTGGAGCCATTTTTGTGACCTTTGGTACTTGGTTCGAGCCCCTCTTGGCTCGTGGTGTTTACCGAGACTCAGTCGAGTGTGTAGACTCGGGTTTGGCTTGGTAAACCAACCCGAATGTGACTTAGATTGATGGAGATAGGTTAGTCGGGTGACTTAGATTGACCTTGGTTATATTGTCTCTTGATTGTTAACTTGGTTTTGGTATTGGTTTGGTTGTTTATTTTCTTGGCCGAATACATGTGGGTCGAGACCATGTTTGGTCTCGACATTGGATATTGGATATTGGTATTGAGAAGTGTTGACGAAATGTGTTATTGGGGACCGATTGTGAGACGGTCACTTAGATTGACGGAGATAGGTTAGTCGGGTGCCGTAGTCGGACCCTATTGTTGTAGCACGTGGATTGGGATTGTGTTGGACGGAGATGTATTGATTTTTATGACAATTGCTTATTACTTTGGACTTGGACAATGAGCCGAGAGTCATGACTCGGACATGTGACCATTTCATATGACTCGATAACTATTTACAATTAAAACATAAATAATAAAACTCGTAATAATAGTTATTGGTAATATAAACGTTTATATAAATATATAGACGTGAATAACGGATATATAATTGTATAAATGCGTATATTAATAATAATAAAAATCACGAGTCATATTATAAATAATACGACTAAATATATATTAGGCTACGAGAGTAGCGTAATATTATTGGAAGTATTATCATAAAAATGTGTTATAAAACGAGAAACCCTCGACAATTACTAAATATTAATTAAAATGTCATTTTATATATATAACGAGTAAACCTATCGAGTTATGCGGAGTCGTGGTCACTCGAGTTCAGGTAAGTTTTGTTTGTGACTTTCGTGTTGTCACGGATATATGACGATTAATATAAGCGTTTCTATAACTAAATAACTACTCAACCGAAGGGTTGAACCGGGTTATTTGGCTATACGAAATGAGTATATTAATGGGCATCGTATCCTACGACGCCCATAGGTTGTGGTATATGTAAAGAGTAATAAATTGCGAATATATATATCGGGAAATCTGGCCAATTTGACGATGTATATAGGGAATTTATTAAACTACGATATATACCATATAGTGTTTATGTGCTATGTGCTTTAGGATTGGGTGTAATCTTGGAACGGTATGTTACGTAAATAAATATGAGGATTTTCAAATCGACGGATTTGGTAAACTTCGGCTATTTATTTAAATAATATATTGGGCTAATATTAGATCTATAGTTTATTTATTATTCTTTTGTGTGACTTTTTGGTTAGTTTGTGTCGACCTACCACCCGTATGGATACCAAACGTAAATACACCAAACTATTTCGAAATGGATTTTCGGAAAATAAAACGGAATGCGTCCGGGTTTGGGAATATTTTGGATTTGAGGGAATGATTTCTGAACGAGTTGATATTGTTAGGTCGTGCCGAGTCCGTAGTTGCCGTCTTGTGAGTTACTATACATCTTACTTCTACCGACTTCTTCTTGCTGTTTTTCTGGACTTGAGGTGAGTCATAGCCCCACTTTTACTCTTGAACTATGTTTTCAATACTTGGGGTGAGAAACGTGCAAATTATTTTATGTGGACTATTATCGCTTTTATATTCTTTCTAAACTTGCTATACGTATAGACTAGGATGTATTGTCAGCTTTAGTCACATATATTCTATGTGCACTATTCATGGTTGGCTTATTTGTATTGTCAGCTTTAGTCATCGTGTGTACTATTCAAGGTTGGCTTATTTAGATACTGTAGCGTGCACCTATAGGTTAATGATACTTTGGAGGTTATCCGAGAATTTATGATATTGCGGGGGTTACCCGAATATCTATGTTAGAGCGGAGGGTATCCGTGTGTTATGATTGGAGCGGAGGGTATCCGCAGGCTTTTAGTGAATCCTTAGTCTAGCTAGCAAGCGTTTTGCGTATATGTCCACTATATTGTTTGATGAACTTAAACCTATGATCTCACCAGCGAAAGCTGACTTTTAGCACGTTTTCTCAGGTAATTAAGTGATGATACGGATGCATGGATTGGAAGGCTCGGCTAAGGCTCCTAGTTTATGGATCTATTTTTCTAAACTCTGATATTGAATTATGGACCTACTGTTATTTTCTTTTGGGCCTGACTCTGAATGATGTTGGGATAAATGTAAACTTTAAAACCCCATTTTGGTTGCGTTTTTATTATGTTTACTTTATCTCGTTCTATTATGTCTTGTGTTGGATACCAATCCCCGTAGCACTCCGAAAGCTTGTTGAGTCTTCCGCTGTATCAAATTTTGGGGGTGTTACATGTTGTAGTAGATATTACAACTTATTTGAGAGGTCACGTAAAAATGATGATTTACTTGAACAATAAAAAAGAGGTCAAACAAGGTCAAGTTGGCCACTCTTAATTAGTGGTTTAATCAACTTGTAAAGGCAACACATTATGTCCCTTGCATACATTTCTTATACCTTAAATGTGTAACACCCCCAATTCATGATGCAGCGGAATTCAACTTGGGTGTTACTCGATGGCACAACAGTCATAATAATAGAAAACGATCTCTAAACGAATCGTATTAAAAAGAGTTGTCATTCATATTTATTCAAATATATCAAAGTTTACATAGTAAGGTCCCAAAAGGTTCCATGTTTCAAAATACATCAATATAAAGTCTTTGATGTTTTTATCGAATGACATAATAGTTTATAGCCTTCTTCCTTCGGTACGTGCCCTTCCGCTCCATTCTTGATTATCATGGACCTGAAATACATGCTTAAGAGGTCAACACAAAGGTTGAGTGAAATTCATAGAGTTTGTTTAACGGTTGAACACAATATGTTGGTAGTAAGAGTTAATTAGACTCATACTCATGTTAGAAAACAAAACATTTATTATTATGTACTAAGCTCATGCAACCAAGACGTTAACGGGTACCAATATCAATCGGCGGTTATGTTGCCCCGATAAGTACTTTGCCGTGATACTTAATGTTTCAAATATAGTGCATTTGTTGAACTAATCTGCTCAAACAAATGGGATTCGTCAATCCCAATAGGCCTATTCACAATACTCGCGCTCACTAATACTAGTGATTAAATGGTTCATGATGGGGCCTAGGATTGGCAAGGTAGGTACTTAGTAATAATAAAACAATCAGGCAGCATACAGTTTCAAAGCATTGTGTTCGGTTTAAAAGTAGCATGTATTCCCCCCAAGGGTTTGTAAAACATTGAAGTAATGTAAAGTGGGGCTATGAACTCACCTCAAGTAAGATAGCAAGAAATGAAGGTAATGGTCGGATCGTGTAGGTTTCTACGAGCAACCTATAATAGAATGTCGCGACTTAGGATTTGTGTAAAGAATATGAAGTAGTGCCTATATATATCTTGCATTTAGTCCATGATGTGGTATGATGTATATTGTATGTCTTTGAAAGAAAAGATTCATGAACATGTATGTTTTGTATATCGTTTACTACCGTTCGGGCTGACATATTTCAGAAGTCATGTTAGTAAGCGTTCGAGGAGCCAGGACACTTTAATTCGTAAATCCACAACTCATCTCGACGGCTTACATAATGAACTCCTCACATGAGGCTCCCTACTATTGTAGTAGTTGATAAAATATATAGATATAAGTTTTGATCCGAAAAGTTACATGTCCGATATTTTGAATAAACTTAGGAAAGTTTATTAGTACATGAAGATTGTTATTAGGGGTAGTTGCATAAGTCTTGAATGACCATTTTCTCTTGGTAAAATCTCATGGTTTCCTTTTAAGTGAAGTAGATCCAAATTGCTTGTTCATGTTATCGCCTAATTCATTGTTTCATGTTTACGCCTTTGTAAGTTGGTATGGTCATTTCGTCATGGCCCAGCCATGACCTTTGGTCCTTGTTCCAAGGTCATGAGACTCAACCTTGGCTCTAGCCATGGTGGTGGTCTTGATTATAGGTCATAAGACCTCTTGTTTCTTTTAAAGTATAACCAATATATAGTGACTTATATATATGTAAATAGCTGTTAAGAAACTGAGGAATATCTCACTCAGAAAGCGTTTTCAAGGCTCGAGCCTCTGCATTCCTGAACGAAAATGTGATTCCAGAAAGGCCTCTTTTTGCGTGTTTTAGGTTCTGTCACAGAAACATTTTAGGCAGTTTTGCCGGAAATCTTTGGTAACTTCAAATGGGCGTAACTTTTGACTCGTATACTCGTTTTAGGTGGTTTAAGTTGCTATGGTTTCCTTGTTAAGTCCTCTACTGTAATATGTAATAATCCAATATCAAATTTTTACCATTTTGATCAGGTCTTACCAAGAAAGTCACTAGTTTGCTTGTTTTAGTAACTTATCTTCACAATCAATTACAACAACATGTTTTAGTCATTTTTATACACCATGGACATTCATACAAGACATAATATAGCAAGAATAACATGTAAATGATATGAACATGATAAATTAACAAGAAGCATGTTAGGGTTTGGCTTACAACTTTTGGCTTTCTAATAAAGAAAGGAGTAACAAGTAAGGAAATGGACTTTGATAGACTTTCTTCAACCCTTTTCACTTCATGCAACCTTTCTACCCTTGGTATTCTTGAAAGAGATGTAATGAAAGTTGAGGTGAATTGAGTGGATTTAAACTCAAGAGAAATCACCAAGTATATTAGGGTTTGGAAGTGTTTTGGTAACCTAAGATCACCCTAGGGTTTCTATCTTGAACTAGCTCTTGAACCTTGCTTGAATTTGGAAGAAATAAAGCTAAGTGTGAAGTGTTGTGGTGTGAGTTGTGGCCGGCCATAAGGAGAGGGGAGGGGGCTTTTATAGTGCCTTGAGGAGGTTACAAAATGAGACTAGTCAAAGCTTCCTTAGTACACTTCAACACATGGAACTCATCCAAGACAATTTTGCCCAAGATCAAGCCACACAAGGGTGTGACTCCCCCCCCTATTGGCGGTTCACAAGCCTAGGGGGGTGAGGTGTGCTTGGTCTTGATATTATCCTAAGTATTTGGTTAGTTTTGACTCCGGGAAATGCCAACCGTAAATGACTAGGCCTCAAAACGTAAAACCGGGTGTCGTAAAATTATGAAACTTCAAACTATTGTTAGACATGTCCATATGTCCCATAATAAAATATAAAATGAGTGTTAGGTTCCATTTGGGTGGTAAACCCTGCTAAAAACTGGAAACACGGGTCTAAAACGCGTAATACGTAAAATGTACGAATATTGCGTAAAATTGAGAAAAGTAAAATGTTACTTTTCTAATATGATATAAATGATTTAAAATGATTTATAATGTCTAGACTGGGCTCAGTCTAGTGTCGGTTGGTATTAAATGTCTTTTAGACATCAAACCGTAAGCCTAAAAATCAAGGAATGACTTGTAAAATCAAGGAATGATTTTTAGTCAATGGAGGAGGGAAAAATATGTTGACTTATTCTAATAAGTTGAAAACTCAAATCATCTTAGAAATGCGGTGCAGGTATAGGCTAGGGTTACGGCTGAGTTAAAACGCTTAAAACTGAAAATTCCAGTTTATTCTGGTCATATTTTTCTCAGTCATGATTTATTCTCAAATAAATCATGAGTGTGTCAAACATTTTTCTGATGTGGGGTCACCTGACGGGGTCAAATTTCGTTGTGCGTAGAATTTCTGGATGACGTTTTACCCTAAAACGTGTAATTTCTTAATAACTTTCACGAAAATGATCTGACGAATGTCAAACATTTAATTTGTCATGGAAATGATTTATCACTTGAGAATATGAAATAAAAATCAACTTTCTGGAAAATTTCGGGAAAAATGAATAGTAAAAGTGAATAGTAAAATGAATAGTATAATTTTCCGGGAATAGTAATTAACCTGAATTTGCGAATTGTTACAGTCTCCACCCCATATGAGAGCTCCGTCCCGGAGATCAATTAGCGTTGGGAGTAGAAGCTTCGTTGGTAAAAAGATGTGGGTATTTCTTACGTATCTGGTCCTCTCATTCCCATGTGTATTCAGGACCACGTCGTGAGTTCCAACGAACTTTGACAATTGGAATACGGCTTTGCTTGAGTTGTTTGACCTCTCGGTCCATGATTTCTACGGGTTCCTCAATAAATTGAAGATCATCATTGAGTTGAATTTCATCGAGTGGAATCACGAGTGATTCATCTGATAAGCATTTCTTTAGGTTAGATACATGGAAAGTGGGGTGTACACTACTGAGTTCTGATGGAAGCTCAAGTCTGTACGCCACAGGGCCAACCCTGGCTAGGATTTTGAATGGTCCGATGTATCCTAGGTTTAGTTTTCCTCGTTTACCGAATCGTATCAAGCCTTTCCAAGGTGATACCTTTAGCATAACCCTATCTACGACTTGGAATTCTAGGGGTCTGCGTCGTGTGTCGGCATAACTTTTCTGTCGATCTCTTGCGGCTTGTAGTCGATTTTTGATTTGTACAATTTTATCCGTTGTTTCACGGATGAGTTCTGGTCCAGTGAGTTGAACTTCTCCCACTTCAGCCCAACAAGCAGGTGAACGACACTTTCGACCATAAAGTGCTTCAAATGGAGCTGCTTGAATACTTGCATGATAGCTGTTGTTGTAGGAAAATTCGACTAATGGTAGATGAGTATCCCATCCTTTTCCAAAATCTATTATACAAGCTCGAAGCATGTCTTCAAGTGTTTGGATGGTTCGTTCACTCTGACCATCGGTCTGAGGATGATACGCTGTACTCATGTCTAGATTTGTTCCAAAGGCGTCTTGGAGTGACTGCCAGAAATTGGAAGTAAATCTACCATCTCTGTCGGATATTGTCACAACTCGTAATTTCATGTCCTGTTTCAAACGTCGAAATTCCAATTTTTATCTCGGAAAGTTACTATTCACTTTTACTATTCACAAAACACTATTCATGTCCGAAATTTTTATTTCATATTCTCATAAGTTAAACTATTTTAACGGTAATCTGAGATTTTGGCGCTCGTCGGATCATTTCTGCAAAAATCACGAAGCCGTGTCCGAGATTTACATTCAGGTTTAAACGTCCTTCCGGCATCCCGATATGTCTATAAAACAATATAAACGATAGAAATATGATTTTCTCTCATTTTACGACAATTCTTAAAGTTTTGGAATTTTACGTTTTTCAGTTCAGCGTTTGACGCGAATTACGCGTTTTTAACCCGCGTTTCCAGTTTTAACAGCGTTTAAGCAACCCGATAGAACTTACCATTCATTTTATATTTCATCATGGAGTATTTTGACAAGTTTAGTCATTCTTTCAAGTTTCATATTTTTACGACACCCGAATTTACGTTTCGCGGTTTAAAACTTTACGTTTAGCGATTAACGGAACCAAAACCGACTCCGTGAACCAGATAACACCAAGCTTCCTACATACTCATCAACCATGTGCAGCCCCCCCCTCAAAATATCTAGTCAACTTGACCAAGTATTTACTAAAATGCCATTGATTTAGATTTTTTTATACATAAACACCTTTTTACACATATATACTTAGATCAAAAATCAAAAACTCATTTTTCTTCACCTCTTTCTCTAAACCCACGACCCAATATCAATATACATGATCAAGTGATTATTTTTCAAAGTACAGAGCATCAAAGTTGTTCATTTCATCATCCTAATCAAGAATCATACCACAAAAACACAAGAAACACAAGGTTTTGCCTCATCTAATCATCTAATATTTCAAAGGGAGTTATCAAATTTATTTTCATGTTTTCATCTAATTAACACATGTATCTTATAGTATTCATGCTTAATTTCATGCACAAACTAGTTATACCACTTTATTTTTGTATACTTTTTGAACATACAAACCCTAGATTTTGATTTAGGTGTTTCTTTGTTAAATTAACTTGATTACTAGTAATTAGGAACCCATGGCACCCTAAGAAGGTGTATGGTAGGATTAGTATAGCTTTGTGGTGTTTGCAAGAGATTTGGTTGAAGTAGAAACTAGTTTTGAACATGAAAAATGGATTTGTAACAAGTATATATACATGCTGTCCCATTTTTGTAAATCCAGGAAAATCAGTAAATACAAAGTAAACTTTGGCAAAATTTTTAGAAAATACTTTCAAAAACGAATCCGTAGGCGAAAGAACGGATTAAAAAGAGTTTATAACGAAGAAGTTATGATTTTTGCAAGTTTATTGACGAAAAGTATATTTTCTGAAAATTGTTGCTGTTGGACGTTTTTTGTCGGACAAAAAGAGGCTTTAGACGTAACCCGGAGGAGCCAAGCTTTCCAAAATATATTACTACATACTAAGACGTAACCGTGGATATAAAGAACAAGTAAAACGGACTAATAACGACAAAGATATTCACGTTTCAATATCGGCAAAAATCCTCTATAATTGGCAGCTTTTAGAAATAATAATAATAACACTACGTACTAAATTCTAGATTTTCTAGAAATATTAACCAAGTGCTCAATTTCATAACAAATGAAGTATTAGTGATTTCAAGTATATTTTTATGGCTACAAGACGTTATTTCAAGGATTTCAACACTAATATATATATATATACGATATATATACATTTCGACTAGTTTTATTTTCTAGTTGCCTTATTTTCCCAAGTTTTGGAAAAATGTATTATTTGATATCAACAAGTATTTTTCAAGTTAAGAGTGGTATAGGAAAACATGTGCATGGACATTTTCAACATCATTTCATGATCTAAATTAGATCGTTCATATCATTCATATTAGGTTGCGGTTAGAGATCGAACCTCATTTCTGTGTATCCACTTTTGTCATCATAGCTATCGCACCAGGTGAGTCATAGCCCCTACTCTTTTAATTGTTTTGTAAACTCTTTGGGGGAGATACATGCTCAATTACATGATTTCAACTTTATGCTCGTTTTACTTAAACGCATTACTTGCTTTACATGGTTGATTACTCAAACATTTTCAGCTTTACCTACATATATGTTTGATCACCTGCATTTCATTGGTATGTTTGATTACCTGTATTTCATGTGACTGTTTCCTAAACATTATTACTTGTTTATATGACCTCATTGTCATCCTTGTTTATCTGGCGACATTGTCAGTATTGTTTACATGACCTCATTGTCATTACTGTTTACCTGGCGACATTGTCAGACTCATTTACATAACCTCATTGTCAAAGTTGTTTATCTGGCGACATTGTCAGGATTATCATCATTGTTTATCTGGCGACATTGTCAGCATTGTTTATATAACCTCATTGGACTGAATTATTTATATAGCCGTTTGCTATATTTATCATGGAATTTGGATACAAGTATTACATTTGTTCACGTATACATATTACATTTGGCAGTGGGTCGTAGACACACAGGTTACAAGTCTCTTATGGCGGGACTTGTAACTGAGTGGATTTACGATGCCTTTGCTGGGATACCTTCATCCATATGCATTACATTCTTTTTCACAAGACTCTATGAACTCACCAACCTCGTGTTGACACTTTAGCATGTATTTTCAGGTTTTAAGCAATGACACGCTACAGGAGGTTTTGGCAGGGCATGGCATGGTCATAGAAGACTCTGATTATTCATTTGGGGACCGTTTTAAATTATTTTAAGGGCCTACTTCCGCATTATTTTTAACAATGTAGATTCAACATTTTGGTTAAATAATTTTATTCTAAATGATTGAAGTGAAAACCTTTTTGTACTTGTGTTGTGATATCAATTGAGTTACACCCCAGCTACATGTATGCTTCCGCTGGACCCGATTTTGGGGGTGCGACAGATTGGTTCCAGAGCTTTGGCTATAGCGAACTAAGTGTTTTTAAAACCTAGACTATAGCTACTTTCAAGAAAACTTAACCCTATGACCGTCACGTGCCTGCCTGCCAAGCTGAAGCCTCATTTATGGTTAGTTGCTGACATAGGTGATGAGATTTGTGTCTCATTATCTGATATAATATATTCATTTATTATAGTTGATTACTATAATTGTCTTTCATATAAGCATGTTCACGTATTATATATATCACCGCATTATGTTTTTCCTTGCATAGTTTCATCATTTGACCTCGAGTTTGGTCACTTGCCTTAGTCATTCAGAACGTCTTGGTATTTGTGAAGGACATAGTATTAGTATAACTGAGCTGAGTATTTCAAAATTCATGGAACCTCGGTGGAATATAGACTAGTCATCTATATTCAACCCGGGATAGTGGGACATAGGCTGACTACCTATATCCGACTCAGAAATGAATTTTGTAACATTGAGAATGGTTATAATAAAATTCTGTCTGGATTGAATCCTTTACTCATTTTCCAAATGTTACATGCATGTGTGTGTATACCCTTATTGTCAGAATATTCATACTTTTCATAATCTCGTGAACCACCGCTTGGAAGCACGTCAACTGGTCGTTTCATCTCATGAATCTTCACATCTATGCACGATACACTTACATCACAGTATTTTCTTTTATCACAATCTCATTTTGTCGCAGTTGTCACAGTCTCTTCCCTTCTCACCATCACTATCATTTCCTTTCCCCATCCCCATATATATATATAAGGAATTAGCTAACACTCTATGGATTCCGATGTCACTTATCACTCACTACTCCCAATATTGATAATTGGATATTATCAATGACCTCCCTAGGAAACGACTTATTTATGTTTCACCCTTCTTTTCTTGTTTTGAAGAGCTATGCCGCCAGGGAAAACTAAAGCTACTCCAACTATGACACCTGCTGCTATTCGGAAACTTGTTAAGGATAGTATAGCTGAAGCTCTAGAGATCGAGAGAGCTGAGGTAGCTGCAAGGGCTGCTGAGGCCGCTTTGCAGATAGGGACAGATGGACAATCCGATAATAGACGTGAATGCACTTGGAAGAATTTTAAGGTTGGTGATCCCATCAAGTTTAAGGGCACTGAAGGAGCGGTTGCTTTGATTCACTGGTTCGAAAAGACTGAGAATGTGTTCCTCATGAGCAACTGTCCTGATGTCAACAAGGTAAAATTTGCTACTGGTATGCTTTTGGATGAAGCTATGTCATGGTGGAATTCTTATGCTCAACCGATTGGTATGGAAAATGCCTACAAGCTCACCTGGGAGCAATTCAAGAAATTGATGACTGAGAAGTTTTGCCCTCGTACTGAGATGCAGAAGTTGGAAACAGAATTCTATGAGCTGGTGACTAAAGGTGATGACATTGAGACCTACTTCAGGAAGTTTCAGGAGTTGGCTGCACTATGCCCAACTATGGTTCCAGATAATGAAAAGCTGCTAGAAAATTTTATCGGTGGACTACCGCGCAACATCAGTGGGAACGTAATTGCTTCTAAACCACATACGCTGGATGAAGCTATCAGAATGTCTCAAAAGCTTATGGCTCAAGTGATGAAGCAAGAAACTACTGTCAACAACAACAACGAAAACAAGAGGAAAAGCGATGACAGCCAAGGAGACGATCAAGTATGGCAGCCAAACAAACAACATGAAGTGGTTAAGGCCTACGTTGCGAAGCCAAGTGAAAAGAAAGGTTACCAGGGTACCCTACCCAAATGCAACAAGTGTCAGAATCATCATAACCATGGACCTTGTGTTAATCCATGTGGCAACTGTAAGAAGGTTGGTCATGCGACTTGGGAATGCCAATTTCCAATCATTACCGGAGATCAGAAACCCTCAGTGACATGTTTTGGCTGTGGAGGAATAGGGCATTACAGGAATGAATGCCCAAAACAATGAAACCAAGAGAAAGGGAACCAAGGTGGAATGGCTCGTGGGAGAGCCTAGGTCATCGGAGGAGGAAATGGTCCACACATCAACAACGCTGAGGACGACAACAACGTTCAAGAACCAAGAACTTCTGCCTCAAAAATAAACCAAAGCCTAAACTCTCTAGTGTTGTATTTCTTCTGTGTTTTATTCTACGTTCTATCGTATAAGTTTCATGTACTATTAACGAATTCCGATCTAATGAATATTCTATCTTTTATCACCTCAAACTCCTAGCAATTTCATTAAGTTTCCTTTGGAACTACACCACCTATCATCTGCAGACCAATGGTCAGAAATTAGAGAATGATACAAACGTAGGAAAAAAAATGCTCAGAGTATGAGTGATTGACACTAGAAATGGTTGGATTAGCCATTTGCCATCAATCAGATACTTTTACAACCATGGTTATCGCGCGAGCGTAGAGACTACACTATCTGAGGCACTCTATGGTCGAAGTGCCAACATCCAATGACGGATCGAAATTTAGAAAAGCCCAGCTCATTAGTCCAGTAAGCATTCATGAAATAACCAGGAATTTCCAACAAATCAAGAATCAATTACAAGTTCGATAAGTTCCTAAACCTGGTAGGAGAACCAATAGAAATCATGGACTGTAAGGTCGAACAGTTGAAGCAAAGTCGAATTCCTATCGTGTAAGTTCGTTGGAATTCTCAAATATCATCATCTTTTCACCAATACCACTCTAGAAACCAACACAAACTGAACTTCGGGACGAAGTTCCTTTTAGAGGGGAAGAATGTCACAACTCGTAATTTCATGTCCTGTTTCAAACGTCGAAATTCCAATTTTTATCTCGGAAAGTTACTATTCACTTTTACTATTCACAAAACACTATTCATGTCCAAAATTTTTATTTCATATTCTCATAAGTTAAACTATTTTAACGGTAATCCGAGATTTTGGCGCTCGTCGGATCATTTCTGCAAAAATCACGAAGCCGTGTCCGAGATTTACATTCAGGTTTAAACGTCCTTCCGGCATCCCGATATGTCTATAAAACAATATAAACGATAGAAATATGATTTTCTCTCATTTTACGACAATTCTTAAAGTTTTGGAATTTTACGTTTTTCAGTTCAGCGTTTGACGCGAATTACGCGTTTTTAACCCGCGTTTCCAGTTTTAACAGCGTTTAAGCAACCCGATAGAACTTACCATTCATTTTATATTTCATCATGTAGTATTTTGACAAGTTTAGTCATTCTTTCAAGTTTCATATTTTTACGACACCCGAATTTACGTTTCGCGGTTTAAAACTTTACGTTTAGCGATTAACGGAACCAAAACCGACTCCGTGAACCAGATAACACCAAGCTTCCTACATACTCATCAACCATGTGCAGCCCCCCCCTCAAAATATCTAGTCAACTTGACCAAGTATTTACTAAAATGCCATTGATTTAGATTTTTTTATACATAAACACCTTTTTACACATATATACTTAGATCAAAAATCAAAAACTCATTTTTCTTCACCTCTTTCTCTAAACACACGACCCAATATCAATATACATGATCAAGTGATCATTTTTCAAAGTACAAAGCATCAAAGTTGTTCATTTCATCATCCTAATCAAGAATCATACCACAAAAACACAAGAAACACAAGGTTTTGCCTCATCTAATCATCTAATATTTCAAAGTGAGTTATCAAATTTATTTTCATGTTTTCATCTAATTAACACATGTATCTTATAGTATTCATGCTTAATTTCATGCACAAACTAGCTATACCACTTTATTTTTGTATACTTTTTGAACATACAAACCCTAGATTTTGATTTAGGTGTTTCTTTGTTAAATTAACTTGATTACTAGTAATTAGGAACCCATGGCACCCTAAGAAGGTGTATGGTAGGATTAGTATAGCTTTGTGGTGTTTGCAAGAGATTTGGTTGAAGTAGAAACTAGTTTTGAACATGAAAAATGGATTTGTAACAAGTATATATACATGCTGTCCCATTTTTGTAAATCCAGGAAAATCAGTAAATACAAAGTAAACTTTGGCAAAATTTTTAGAAAATACTTTCAAAAACGAATCCGTAGGCGAAAGAACGGATTAAAAAGAGTTTATAACGAAGAAGTTATGATTTTTGCAAGTTTATTGACGAAAAGTATATTTTCTGAAAATTGTTGCTGTTGGACGTTTTTCGTCGGACAAAAAGAGGCTTTAGACTTAACCCGGAGGAGCCAAGCTTTCCAAAATATATTACTACATACTAAGACGTAACCGTGGATATAAAGAACAAGTAAAACGGACTAATAACGACAAAGATATTCACGTTTCAATATCGGCAAAAATCCTCTATAATTGGCAGCTTTTAGAAATAATAATAATAACACTACGTACTAAATTCTAGATTTTCTAGAAATATTAACCAAGTGCTCAATTTCATAACAAATGAAGTATTAGTGATTTCAAGTATATTTTTATGGCTACAAGACGTTATTTCAAGGATTTCAACACTAATATATATATATATATATACGATATATATACATTTCGACTAGTTTTATTTTCTAGTTGCCTTATTTTCCCAAGTTTTGGAAAAATGTATTATTTGATATCAACAAGTATTTTTCAAGTTAAGAGTGGTATAGGAAAACATGTGCATGGACATTTTCAACATCATTTCATGATCTAAATTAGATCGTTCATATCATTCATATTAGGTTGCGGTTAGAGATCGAACCTCATTTCTGTGTATCCACTTTTGTCATCATAGCTATCGCACCAGGTGAGTCATAGCCCCTACTCTTTTAATTGTTTTGTAAACTCTTTGGGGGAGATACATGCTCAATTACATGATTTCAACTTTATGCTCGTTTTACTTAAACGCATTACTTGCTTTACATGGTTGATTACTCAAACATTTTCAGCTTTACCTACATATATGTTTGATCACCTGCATTTCATTGGTATGTTTGATTACCTGTATTTCATGTGACTGTTTCCTAAACATTATTACTTGTTTATATGACCTCATTGTCATCCTTGTTTATCTGGCGACATTGTCAGTATTGTTTACATGACCTCATTGTCATTACTGTTTACCTGGCGACATTGTCAGACTCATTTACATAACCTCATTGTCAAAGTTGTTTATCTGGCGACATTGTCAGGATTATCATCATTGTTTATCTGGCGACATTGTCAGCATTGTTTATATAACCTCATTGGACTGAATTATTTATATAGCCGTTTGCTATATTTATCATGGAATTTGGATACAAGTATTACATTTGTTCACGTATACATATTACATTTGGCAGTGGGTCGTAGACACACAGGTTACAAGTCTCTTATGGCGGGACTTGTAACTGAGTGGATTTACGATGCCTTTGCTGGGATACCTTCATCCATATGCATTACATTCTTTTTCACAAGACTCTATGAACTCACCAACCTCGTGTTGACACTTTAGCATGTATTTTCAGGTTTTAAGCAATGACACGCTACAGGAGGTTTTGGCAGGGCATGGCATGGTCATAGAAGACTCTGATTATTCATTTGGGGACCGTTTTAAATTATTTTAAGGGCCTACTTCCGCATTATTTTTAACAATGTAGATTCAACATTTTGGTTAAATAATTTTATTCTAAATGATTGAAGTGAAAACCTTTTTGTACTTGTGTTGTGATATCAATTGAGTTACACCCCAGCTACATGTATGCTTCCGCTGGACCCGATTTTGGGGGTGCGACAGATTGGTTCCAGAGCTTTGGCTATAGCGAACTAAGTGTTTTTAAAACCTAGACTATAGCTACTTTCAAGAAAACTTAACCCTATGACCGTCACGTGCCTGCCTGCCAAGCTGAAGCCTCATTTATGGTTAGTTGCTGACATAGGTGATGAGATTTGTGTCTCATTATCTGATATAATATATTCATTTATTATAGTTGATTACTATAATTGTCTTTCATATAAGCATGTTCACGTATTATATATATCACCGCATTATGTTTTTCCTTGCATAGTTTCATCATTTGACCTCGAGTTTGGTCACTTGCCTTAGTCATTCAGAACGTCTTGGTATTTGTGAAGGACATAGTATTAGTATAACTGAGCTGAGTATTTCAAAATTCATGGAACCTCGGTGGAATATAGACTAGTCATCTATATTCAACCCGGGATAGTGGGACATAGGCTGACTACCTATATCCGACTCAGAAATGAATTTTGTAACACTGAGAATGGTTATAATAAAATTCTGTCTGGATTGAATCCTTTACTCATTTTCCAAATGTTACATGCATGTGTGTGTATACCCTTATTGTCAGAATATTCATACTTTTCATAATCTCGTGAACCACCGCTTGGAAGCACGTCAACTGGTCGTTTCATCTCATGAATCTTCACATCTATGCACGATACACTTACATCACAGTATTTTCTTTTATCACAATCTCATTTTGTCGCAGTTGTCACAGTCTCTTCCCTTCTCACCATCACTATCATTTCCTTTCCCCATCCCCATATATATATAAGGAATTAGCTAACACTCTATGGATTCCGATGTCACTTATCACTCACTACTCCCAATATTGATAATTGGATATTATCAATGACCTCCCTAGGAAACGACTTATTTATGTTTCACCTTTCTTTTCTTGTTTTGAAGAGCTATGCCGCCAGGGAAAACTAAAGCTACTCCAACTATGACACCTGCTGCTATTCGGAAACTTGTTAAGGATAGTATAGCTGAAGCTCTAGAGATCGAGAGAGCTGAGGTAGCTGCAAGGGCTGCTGAGGCCGCTTTGCAGATAGGGACAGATGGACAATCCGATAATAGACGTGAATGCACTTGGAAGAATTTTAAGGTTGGTGATCCCATCAAGTTTAAGGGCACTGAAGGAGCGGTTGCTTTGATTCACTGGTTCGAAAAGACTGAGAATGTGTTCCTCATGAGCAACTGTCCTGATGTCAACAAGGTAAAATTTGCTACTGGTATGCTTTTGGATGAAGCTATGTCATGGTGGAATTCTTATGCTCAATCGATTGGTATGGAAAATGCCTACAAGCTCACCTGGGAGCAATTCAAGAAATTGATGACTGAGAAGTTTTGCCCTCGTACTGAGATGCAGAAGTTGGAAACAGAATTCTATGAGCTGGTGACTAAAGGTGATGACATTGAGACCTACTACAGGAAGTTTCAGGAGTTGGCTGCACTATGCCCAACTATGGTTCCAGATAATGAAAAGCTGCTAGAAAATTTTGTCAGTGGACTACCGCGCAACATCAGTGGGAACGTAATTGCTTCTAAACCACATATGCTGGATGAAGCTATCAGAATGTCTCAAAAGCTTATGGCTCAAGTGATGAAGCAAGAAACTACTGTCAACAACAACAACGAAAACAAGAGGAAAAGGGATGACAGCCAAGGAGACGATCAAGTATGGCCGCCAAACAAACAACATGAAGTGGTTAAGGCCTACGTTGCGAAGCCAAGTGAAAAGAAAGGTTACCAGGGTACCCTACCCAAATGCAACAAGTGTCAGAATCATCATAACCATGGACCTTGTGTTAATCCATGTGGCAACTGTAAGAAGGTTGGTCATGCGACTTGGGAATGCCAATTTCCAATCATTACCGGAGATCAGAAACCCTCAGTGACATGTTTTGGCTGTGGAGGAATAGGGCATTACAGGAATGAATGCCCAAAACAATGAAACCAAGAGAAAGGGAACCAAGGTGGAATGGCTCGTGGGAGAGCCTAGGTCATCGGAGGAGGAAATGGTCCACACATCAACAACGCTGAGGACGACAACAACGTTCAAGAACCAAGAACTTCTGCCTCAAAAATAAACCAAAGCCTAAACTCTCTAGTGTTGTATTTCTTCTGTGTTTTATTCTACGTTCTATCGTATAAGTTTCATGTACTATTAACGAATTCCGATCTAATGAATATTCTATCTTTTATCACCTCAAACTCCTAGCAATTTCATTAAGTTTCCTTTGGAACTACACCACCTATCATCTGCAGACCAATGGTCAGAAATTAGAGAATGATACAAACGTAGGAAAAAAATGCTCAGAGTATGAGTGATTGACACTAGAAATGGTTGGATTAGCCATTTGCCATCAATCAGATACTTTTACAACCATGGTTATCGCGCGAGCGTAGAGACTACACTATCTGAGGCACTCTATGGTCGAAGTGCCAACATCCAATGACGGATCGAAATTTAGAAAAGCCCAGCTCATTAGTCCAGTAAGCATTCATGAAATAACCAGGAATTTCCAACAAATCAAGAATCAATTACAAGTTCGATAAGTTCCTAAACCTGGTAGGAGAACCAATAGAAATCATGGACTGTAAGGTCGAACAGTTGAAGCAAAGTCGAATTCCTATCGTGTAAGTTCGTTGGAATTCTCAAATATCATCATCTTTTCACCAATACCACTCTAGAAACCAACACAAACTGAACTTCGGGACGAAGTTCCTTTTAGAGGGGAAGAATGTCACAACTCGTAATTTCATGTCTTGTTTCAAACGTCGAAATTCCAATTTTTATCTCGGAAAGTTACTATTCACATTTACTATTCACAAAACACTATTCATGTCCGAAATTTTTATTTCATATTCTCATAAGTTAAAGTATTTTAACGGTAATCCGAGATTTTGGCGCTCGTCGGATCATTTCTGCAAAAATCACGAAGCCGTGTCCGAGATTTACATTCAGGTTTAAACGTCCTTCCTGCATCCCGATATGTCTATAAAACAATATAAACGATAGAAATATGATTTTCTCTCATTTTACGACAATTCTTAAAGTTTTGGAATTTTACGTTTTTCAGTTCAGCGTTTGACGCGAATTACGCGTTTTTAACCCGCGTTTCCAGTTTTAACAGCGTTTAAGCAACCCGATGGAACTTACCATTCATTTTATATTTCATCATGAAGTATTTTGACAAGTTTAGTCATTCTTTCAAGTTTCATATTTTTACGACACCCGAATTTACGTTTCGCGGTTTAAAACTTTACGTTTAGCGATTAACGGAACCAAAACCGACTCCGTGAACCAGATAACACTAAGCTTCCTACATACTCATCAACCACGTGCAGCCCCCCCCTCAAAATATCTAGTCAACTTGACCAAGTATTTACTAAAATGCCATTGATTTAGATTTTTTTATACATAAACACCTTTTTACACATATATACTTAGATCAAAAATCAAAAACTCATTTTTCTTCACCTCTTTCTCTAAACCCACGACCCAATATCAATATACATGATCAAGTGATCATTTTTCAAAGTACAAAGCATCAAAGTTGTTCATTTCATCATCCTAATCAAGAATCATACCACAAAAACACAAGAAACACAAGGTTTTGCCTCATCTAATCATCTAATATTTCAAAGTGAGTTATCAAATTTATTTTCATGTTTTCATCTAATTAACACATGTATCTTATAGTATTCATGCTTAATTTCATGCACAAACTAGTTATACCACTTTATTTTTGTATACTTTTTGAACATACAAACCCTAGATTTTGATTTAGGTGTTTCTTTGTTAAATTAACTTGATTACTAGTCATTAGGAACCCATGGCACCCTAAGAAGGTGTATGGTAGGATTAGTATAGCTTTGTGGTGTTTGCAAGAGATTTGGTTGAAGTAGAAACTAGTTTTGAACATGAAAAATGGATTTGTAACAAGTATATATACATGCTGTCCCATTTTTGTAAATCCAGGAAAATCAGTAAATACAAAGTAAACTTTGGCAAAATTTTTAGAAAATACTTTCAAAAACGAATCCGTAGGCGAAAGAACGGATTAAAAAGAGTTTATAACGAAGAAGTTATGATTTTTGCAAGTTTATTGACGAAAAGTATATTTTCTGAAAATTGTTGCTGTTGGACGTTTTTCGTCGGACAAAAAGAGGCTTTAGACGTAACCCGGAGGAGCCAAGCTTTCCAAAATATATTACTACATACTAAGACGTAACCGTGGATATAAAGAACAAGTAAAACGGACTAATAACGACAAAGATATTCACGTTTCAATATCGGCAAAAATCCTCTATAATTGGCAGCTTTTAAAAATAATAATAATAACACTACGTACTAAATTCTAGATTTTCTAGAAATATTAACCAAGTGCTCAATTTCATAACAAATGAAGTATTAGTGATTTCAAGTATATTTTTATGGCTACAAGACGTTATTTCAAGGATTTCAACACTAATATATATATATATATATATATACGATATATATACATTTCGACTAGTTTTATTTTCTAGTTGCCTTATTTTCCCAAGTTTTGGAAAAATGTATTATTTGATATCAACAAGTATTTTTCAAGTTAAGAGTGGTATAGGAAAACATGTGCATGGACATTTTCAACATCATTTCATGATCTAAATTAGATCGTTCATATCATTCATATTAGGTTGCGGTTAGAGATCGAACCTCATTTCTGTGTATCCACTTTTGTCATCATAGCTATCGCACCAGGTGAGTCATAGCCCCTACTCTTTTAATTGTTTTGTAAACTCTTTGGGGGAGATACATGCTCAATTACATGATTTCAACTTTATGCTCGTTTTACTTAAACGCATTACTTGCTTTACATGGTTGATTACTCAAACATTTTCAGCTTTACCTACATATATGTTTGATCACCTGCATTTCATTGGTATGTTTGATTACCTGTATTTCATGTGACTGTTTCCTAAACATTATTACTTGTTTATATGACCTCATTGTCATCCTTGTTTATCTGGCGACATTGTCAGTATTGTTTACATGACCTCATTGTCATTACTGTTTACCTGGCGACATTGTCAGACTCATTTACATAACCTCATTGTCAAAGTTGTTTATCTGGCGACATTGTCAGGATTATCATCATTGTTTATCTGGCGACATTGTCAGCATTGTTTATATAACCTCATTGGACTGAATTATTTATATAGCCGTTTGCTATATTTATCATGGAATTTGGATACAAGTATTACATTTGTTCACGTATATATATTACATTTGGCAGTGGGTCGTAGACACACAGGTTACAAGTCTCTTATGGCAGGACTTGTAACTGAGTGGATTTACGATGCCTTTGCTGGGATACCTTCATCCATATGCATTACATCCTACAAAATCTTCGATCCCATCTGGCAATGCTAGGATAGGAGCACTACAAAGTTTCTGTTTGAGGGTTTGGAAAGCTTTTTCTTCATTTTCATCCCACACGTATTTCTTGTCTTTCTGAGTTAGCTTAGTCAAAGACTTTGCTATTGAGGAAAATCCTTCAATAAACCTTCGGTAATACCCGGCTAAACCCAGAAATTGATGAATTTCTGTAGGTGTGGTAGGTGTTGGCCAATTTTTGATAGCTTCAATTTTAGCGGGATCGACATGTAAACCGGTCTTGTCAATCACATGCCCAAGGAATTGTACTGATTGAATCCAAAATTCGCATTTGGAAAACTTTGCATACAATTTCTCTTCCTTGAGTAGTCCTAAAATTGTTCTCAGGTGTTCTTTGTGTTCCTCTTCGTTTTTGGAATATATGAGAATGTCGTCTATGAATACGATCACGAATTTGTCCAAATATGGTTTACACACCCGATTCATGAGATCCATGAATACTGCCGGTGCATTTGTTAACCCAAATGGCATCACTTGGAATTCATGGTGACCATATCGTGTCCTAAAGGCTGTTTTTGGAATGTCTTCATCACGAACTCTAACTTGATGGTAACCTGATCGTAGGTCAATTTTTGAGTAATAGGTTGAACCTTGCAATTGATCGAATAAGTCATCAATTCTTGGTAGTGGGTATCGGTTCTTTATGGTTAATTTGTTTAGTTCACGGTAGTCAATAAACATTCGTAATGACCCATCTTTCTTTTTCACGAATAACACTGGAGCTCCCCAAGGTGAGGAACTGGGTCGAATAAATCCCTTGTCCGAAAGTTCTTGTAATTGATTTGATAGCTTTTGCATCTCTGAAGGTGCTAGCCGGTATGGTGCGCGGGCAACTGGCGCCGCTCCTGGTATTAAATCAATTCTGAACTCTATTTGACGATTTGGTGGTAGTCCGGGTAAATCTTCGAGAAAGACTTCAGGAAACTCACGGGCAATAGGAACATCTTCGAGTCGTTTTTCATCGGATTTCTTTTCGGTTACGTGGGCTAAGAAAGCATAACATCCTTTCTCAATGTACTTCATGGTTTTGATACATGAGATGATGTTTATTCGAGTTCCACTTCGGTCACCACGAATGATCAAAGTTTCATTGTCACATGGAATGTGCACAACCCTTTCACCACAAATAATGTTAGCTTGATGTTTAGACAACCAATCCATGCCAATAACAACATCAAAACTTCCGAGTTCGATTGGCATAAGATTGATGTTAAAGGGGTGGTCTAAGAGATTAAGGGTACAGTTTGGGATTACGGTATTGGTATTTACTAAGTCATCGGTAGCAAGTTCAATACTATAACTAGTGGTTAAAGTGATTGATGGAATATCAAGTAAAGGCGCAATTCTAGTAGATATAAAGCTCATATCAGCACCAGAATCGAATAAGACTTTAACAGGAATGTTATTGAGTAAGAACGTACCGGTAACCACGTTCGGGTCTTGGTGTGGTTCTCCATTTCCCATGACATAGGCTCTACCACGAGCACCTCCGCCTTGGGGTCCTTGGTTTTGAGGACAGTTGTTTTTGTAGTGTCCCCTTTCACCACACCCAAAACATGTAACTATGGGCTGTGTGTTAGCCCCAGTAGCTATACCCTTGCCTCTACAATCCCTGGCAAGATGTCCGGGTTTCTGACACTTGTTGCACTTGGCCGGGCAGGGACCTTCATGATGGTAATTGCACTTGGTACATTGTGGTAGAGTACCAACATATTTACCACCAGCTGGTGCAGCAACATAAGCCGTCGCGGCTTCTTGTCTCTTGTTCTGCTGATTGTGATGGTTGTTGTTTCGGGTTTGGTTGTTGTTGTTGTTGTTGTTGTTGTTGTTGTTGTTATTCCCACGGTTACCATCCCATGTTCACTTGTTGTTGTTGTTCTTGTTGTTGTTGTTACGGTAGTTGGAGTTGTTGGGGTTGTTGGCATTGCTGGCGTTGTTGGTGTTGTTGGTGTTGAGGTTGTTTTGCTTTCGGGTTTCGGTCATTCGTACCACTTGGTCCATGAGGCTGCGGGACATCCGCATAGCTTCATCAAGTTCCTTGGGATTTGCCGAAGTCACATTCCCTTGTATGCTTGATGGAAGTCCCCAGATATACCTTTCCAACAATTTTTCCTTTGTGGAAACCATTGTTGGACAAAGTATCCTCAATTCCTGGAATCGACGGTTGTAGGTTATGATATCATTACCCCTAACCGTATGATCCCAGAATTCAACCTCCAGCTTTTACATTTCGCTGCGAGGGCAGTATTCCTTGATCATCATTTGTTTCAAATTAGCCCAAGTAATTTTGTAGGCATTCTCAATGTCCATGGGTTGAGCAATTGAGTTCCACCAGGACAACGCCTCATTCAACAAAGTACTCGTGGCATACTGAACTTTGTCACCCTCAGTACATTTACTGACTAAGAATACTGACTTCGCTTTTTCAAACCAACGGGTCAAACCTACAGCCCCTTCAGTACCCTTGAATTTGATGGGTTCACATTTCAGGTAGGAAATGAACGAGCAACCCTTTGGTACTGTAGTAACATTGGTCACCGGAGGGGTAGTTGAGTTTGGTCCTCCAAGGTTAAGACTGGCAAGTCTGGCAGTCTCTGCAACTATAGCAGCTTCCGCAGCAATGGCGGCTTCCGCGGCTGCTGCTGCAGCCTCAGCAGCTACTGCAGCATCAGTAGCACCAGCAGCTGTGGCGGCTTCGGCAGCTGCTGCAGCTACGGCTGCTCGTTCCGTGACAAGTGCTGCATTGACACTGTCCTTTACCAGTTTGCGGATGGCAGCTTGCGTCATCGTTGGTGGTGTCTTTTTCTTTGGCGCCATGATTCTATTGTTCAAAAGATACATTGTAATTAGAGAGTTGTGAGATGAGCACAATTTTTGATAAGAATGATAGGATAATAATGTTTGAAACTTAAAAACATAACACATGATAGTATATAAAACAAGAGTTTTATTTATATAACGTTGATTACAAAATCGAACTTATTACAAGTTCATTCAAAACTTACTAACTGATACTTTCAGTTAGTAATTACAACATTGTACTAAAGATAACTAGTACTATAACACTAGTCTAACGTCGGTTGGGAGGTTGTTGTAGTCCGGTTGGATTATTATTTCCGCGTGTTGCTAACACGTCTACACTTTCGTTTGGACGGTATTCTTTGACATCCTTTTGGTATAGCCTTTGTTGTATGGAACTCATTTGAGTTTGCATTCCACACAAATCATTCTTAAGTTGATACCTATCAAAGTTTGCAACATCTAACCGGATTTCTGCGGTATTTAGGCGGTGAAGTAGTTTATGAATTTGTACCGCATCCTATTCTTGGGCCCTCTCAACCAAAGTGAGTCTATCCTTGACTTTATCCAAGCCAGTCAAAGGATTTAAGACTACTTCCCCAACATGAGTCGAGTCACTCTTCACGTAGCTCATGTCAAGCTTAAACCAATATAGGTCGTCTCGAGCATTCATGGCATCCATTCTGTCACAACTCGTAATTTCCGATCAATTTCCAAACCTCGACAAGTTACTATTCACAAGTTACTATTCATCATTTACTATTCATCGATCACTATTCATCGTTTTCGAGGTCAATTTGACATTCCGAGACACCTTCAGAAATTTTACTATTCACTTGACACTATTCATTTCCGAGAGAATACCACTATTCACGTGCATTATTCATGTCATCGTAAATTTAGTTTACGAGTGTTCAAATTCGCGTAACCGTATTGGTTCAGGAGCGAATTCATGCATTATCATTGGGACACTTTGTACGGACTAGAAATGGTCTTCATATTATCATTATGGCACTTGCATACTATTCCACTCGTAGGGTATTCAAATTATATTTTTAATATAATTAACGAATTACGTACGTTTATTTTAAATAAACACTAATACGCGAACTATAAATGTGACTAACACGTCCAACACTCCCGATTATGATTCCAATATATTTTTATATTCATTTTTATAATATAAAAATTGTAATATTAATTTACCCGGTACTTTGGAGATTTATTTTAATTATTAACTTAAGTTTACTAAAACTTCGACGGTTTTCGTAGGAATTGAACAACAATTATCTAAACACCCAATAAATTTATCCAACCTATTTTTATAATTTTTATAACTTTATTATGACCCGGTTAACTCCGTTAAAAATTTATTTTTAGTTAACCCGGTACCCGGTACAATTTAAAACTACACAAAACAACTAATAATACATTTCTACACCAAAAGTCTTACACCCATGCCCTCTCCCTTGACTTTGCCGCCCCCCCCCCCCCCTTGCCACTTTACTTACAAATTTTACTTGCATACACTTTCTCAATTAATGCTACTACTAACTCTTTTATTTATAATATAATTTCAATAATAATAATACATATACTAACTTTACCAATTTCTACCTCATTTCTTTCATACCATCAAAAGTCATTTTTCTCTCTTTGTTCTCTCATACCCACGGCCACAAGGAGCAAGAAGGAAAGAACCAAGATTTTTCAAAGATCAAAGTGTTTATCTAGTGTTTATAGTATCCTTGTTAGGGTTTTGAAATAAAAACTCAAGGATTATTAGGTTTTAATCATCCTAACCTCACTAATCTTACAAGTAAGTTTACTAAACTCATTTCATAATTTTTACAAAGTTCTTACTATATTTATACATGATTCTTGCAAGATCTCATACATGCATTAACTTATACCACTTTATTTTGTAAATTTTTGATCATACAAGCCCTAGAGTGATTTTTTGGTTAGATCCTTGTTAGATCTACTTGGTTTTGGTGATTAGGAACCCATGACACCCTAAGAAGGTGTATGGTAGGATTAGATTAGTTTTGTGGTGTTTGAAAGAGGTTTGATGGATGATGGAACTAGTTTGGAGACTTGGAAATGGTTTTTGAAACTTTTGAAATACCTACTGTCCTTATTTCTATTTCGTGGGAAAATCAGTAGATGGTGGCTAATTTTTGACCAAAGATTTAGAAAATACATTCAAAAACGAAACTTTAGGCGAAAGAACGGATTAAAACGAGTTTATAACGAAGGAGTTATGATTTTTGCAAATTTAACAACGAAAACTACTTTTCCAAAAACTGCTTGCTGTTTGGCAGAATACGACGGGTATTTTGAGGCATTAAACGTAACCTAGAGAAGCCGAGTTGTCAAAAATATACTAGTATATACAAAGACGAATCCGTGGACATAAAGAACAAGGAAAACGAGCCTAAAACGACCGAGTTATACCCGTTTTAACGTTGTCAAAACTATATATATATATATGAACACAAATAAAAATAATGACGTACGTACTAAACGGTATATTTTCTAGAAAATATTACTAAGGACCATTTTCTTATCAAACGAATACGTACGACTCGAGGGAATATTTATACGACTTAACGACTTATTTCAAGGTTTTCAATACGAGGATTATAACGCTAACTTTTTCGTACGAGTTAATATGACAAGTTATATACTTCTCTAAATGAACATATTTTTCCTAAGTATGGAAACTATTTTACTATGACGCTAACTAGTATTTCCAAATTACGAGTGGTATGAGTATCATGTGCATGTGCATTCATTCATCACGGCATGATCTAAATTAGATCACATTCATTCATTTAGGTTGCGGCTGGTGTTTGCGCCTTGTTGTCCCGATCATTCCATCACTTTGTGCTATCATTTCGAGGTGAGTCATAGCCCCACTTTTACTTGTTTAAATTACTTTATAAACTCTTTGGGGGAGATACATGCTTAAATACTTGTTTTATACTTTTATACGATTTGAATGACTTTTGAAGGAGAATACGATGCTTTAATTATTTTTGTACAATGCCAAGTATTAAATTCCATACATTGCTTAAGTTTCCTTATTACCACGTCTTTACAAGTCCCCTTTATTATCATGAACCGTTAATTTCTAGTACTAAGCGAGAGTGAGTGGATAGATCTATCGAGGGTGACGCCTCCATTCGTGTTTGGGTTGCTCCAAATGGAGCGAATGCATTTCATGTCTTTATTATTCGAGTGTCTGGTAAACACTCATTTGGGGCCAAGTATCGTCTAGCTTCGGTTTCATGAGCTTAAGAGACAATGTAGTTTTATGACTGAAAAACTTATTTCTTTATACTTGGGCTATGGTACATACGATTAAAGTTAAATGTTGATGGTTTTTATAAATCTTGCTTCTGAGTTCTTATTTCGGATTACTAAATTCTGAGTTCCTATTTCGGATTACTAAATTCTGAGTTCCTATTTCGGATTACTAAGTTCTGAATTCTTATTTCGGATTTCTTATTACTGAATTCTTATTACTGATTTATGATGCCTTTGCATCAGCTTTAAATACTGATTTACGACGATTTTACTGGGAAATTTCTTCTCTTCAAATGTTTTACCATATCTATTTGTTCTCTAAATCTATGAACTCACCAACCTCGTGTTGACACTTTAGCATGTATTTTCAGGTTGTTAAGGTAGCTCATGATGCATGCATTTGGACATTCATGGAGTCGTGGAGACGACGCGTCTGACTATATTTTCTACACCTATGAACGTTTGATCTTGTTGAACTTATTTTAACTAAAATGGCAACATCTTTTGGGACCTATGTTTTGTAAACTCTGAATGTTTTAATGATCAAACGCTGTATTTTCTAAACGACACTTTAGGTCGTTCAATATAACTGTAACTATGGTGCTATGACCGTCACCCCCAGGTATTCCATTCCGCTGCCATCCAGGTAAATTGGGGGTGTTACAGATTGGTACCAGAGCTAAGGTTATAGCGAACTAGGATGCATCTTGGACCCTAGACTATAACCACATCATCATAGCATCTCATCATTTCATCATAGGTGCATATTCACTATACATGTTGTTTTACGCACACACTGTGCAAGTTATTCATACCTATACTCATATATATATGATTATATTGACCTGGTTCACAAGTGACATGTCTTCAGATACCCACACTGTTATCCTTTCATCGGATTCCGACATTGAAGATGCCTTGTCATCTTCCACTACCATTATACCACCAGTTACACGTATACCACCGTTAACACTATTGAATTGTTATAGGAATAAGGTTTTCCTATCATTCAGCCTATACATAGAATGCCGTTTGGTAGAGTATTCCCACTTAATTCTAATGGACTTATTAGGATGACTTATTACAAGAGAGATAACATGTTTTCTTTCCTTCACTAGTAGGACGCTTACTACTTAGGTACTACCACCACCATTGATTACTTATTACACTATTGGTCGTCCCATAGTGCGTACTTCAACTTTACCTCTTAGATGTCGCGAGATAGCGCGAAAGAGGGTAGTATCCCATTCACTATTATCACCATTATCTCCTAACTCATCACTAGGATCGCATTGTCATCAATGTTATCCTCATCCTTTAGAATACCACCATTGTCAGTTTCCTTTTCCATTTTCACTTGCCACGAATTAAATAACGCCTTGTGGATAATACCAAGATTACGGACTCAACAGGAACATCTACAGGTTCCTCAAGAATGGCTTAGAATCTACACTATCTAGGACTTGATCGATGCACAACTACAGATACCACTTCAGGACTATCTCGACCTTATGATGCCATAAACCTGATTTCACCTAGAAGGATTACAGGAAGTCTTTAGACTAGACTTATGTCTTTACTAGCTTTTGCTATTATCCTAGCCACGAGAGGTGTGGCATAGTTCGAAGAAACTTGTAGTATTTTGATTGATGAACAAACGGAATCACCAAGTATTGACCCTACTATAGGGGAATGGTTGTGCTATCTATGATATGGATTCATATAGACCGAAACTTTCATGTATTATAGTCATGAGTTATGAATATGATGATTTTTATTACCTATAGATTCTTATGGACTTTTATGATTTGATGGAAATAGATTTAAGCAAACCACTCCAAGCATGATGCAAGCTGCTGTTGGACAAGTCATTGCCAAGAACATGGCCACTACCTTCACCAAGGAACTTACTCACGTGGAATTTATGGGTTGTAATCCCTCCTCCTTTAGCGGAAATATAGACACAAAGGAATTTCTCAAATGGTTCGAAGAATTAGAAACAATCTTTCAATGTGGCGACTGCCGTAAGGAAGACAAGGTTAAGTTCGCCACTTGCACTTTTCAAGAGCATGCCCAGAAATGGTGGACTAAGTATGTCCAGGTAGTAGGAGTTGATGCTGCTTACTCACACTCTTGGGAGAAACTAAAAAGGATGATGAGTTTGAAATTCTGTGTGAAAAGCGAATTACAAGCAATTGAACAGGAAACACTAAACCTTACCATGGTAGGAGATGAAGTTGTTAAGTATACTGCTTCTTTTTATGATTTAGCCCGACTAGGCTCTGCGATGGATGAGCCGGAAAGCAAGAAACTTGAAAGGTACATAGGAGGACTTTCTCCTGAAATTCGTATGTTGGTCAACTCATTGGAACCCGATACCATGCCTAAAGCTATCAGAATGGCAATCGAAGCAAAGGAACGCATAGCTCACACCAAGATTTTAGGAGGCAATGGTAGCAACAAGAGAAAGTGGGTCGGTAACCTGGATGCTAATGCTTCTCAACAACCGTTTAAGATACAACAAGTGGTGGAGACCTGTGCTGCTGGGTCAAGCCAAAAGAAAAGGTATGTTGGAAAACTACCCGAGTGTAACAAGTGTCAGTTTCACCACAAAGGATCTTGCCCCTCTCAATGTAAGAACTGCCAAAAGGTCGGACACGAAACCAAGGATTGCAAGGCTCCCACCCTCGCAAAGCATCAGAAACTCTCGGTAACCTGCCGCGAGTGTGGAGTAGTGGGACACTTCAGGAGTGAATGCCCGGAGTTGGGAAACCAGAATTGGAAGAAGAAGTTTATGTTTTAATTATATGAACCATAGTTTGAGCCCTCTAGGGTTGTACTTTCGTTTGGTACTTTCTATAAGTACGTTGATGTAACCTAGTTGTATTAAGCACTTGACTATCTTTTGTTATCTATGTGATAATCGTAACCTTCGTTTATTCCATCTCCTATTGCAATTATGCAATTTTCAATCGTTACGTAACATTATACCATTGTCTTATTTAGGGAATAGGCCGATTTCGTATTTGATGGATTAGTAGATTATTACCATTCCATAGTAATTACCCATGTATCCAATAAACCATTCATCGAGTTTTATTTCAAACTAATTTACTACCTTATGGGGAAATTGTTTTACCGAATTTCTAAAATAAACCGTTTTGTTACCATACTATAAACTGATTTTTCCGATATTACGCCAAATATTTACTATTACTACGCGAATCAATTTTTATATTGCTTTGAAAGGAAATATCATGATACCATTTTTAATAAGAATGCGTTGAACACCATCTAAAACTTTTGAGAAAAGTAATATTATTCTGACTAAATCAAGCATAGCATCATTAGTCCTCAACTATACATAGCCTGATCACCTATGTATAATTCAGGAAGGATTATGCCATGAAGGAAATAGTTACTTTTTAAAGTATTGCTAATAACAATCTTCATCCAAAAGCGTTTTAAACAAATAAACTCTTTTACAAATGTCTTTATCTGACAAACTTTCCCTTGGATACTTACCCCACCTGTCACCTACTTAGCCATTAAGTTGGATTGTTCCATTGACTTCTCTAGGAGAGACTTTCCATATCAATTACGAGTAGGATTCCTCGATACCAGAAAAACAATGAAAGGATTACAGAACTACTAACCTAGACTAGAAGTATACACTAAGACAATTTATAGCTCAACAACAGTTCTAAGATGCCACGAGACCATACGAACCACCACCTCTGACCGGATTGTCCAATTCTATTATTTAAAGGTACTAGCAAGACTGAACTACAGGATCGAACACATTGTGAAGGTACGCTAAGAAAAACCATAGGAATAAACCAAGCCTCCTAACCGATACTGTAAAGTGATTTGATTTAAACATGGCCTTATCTAAATGCAAACTTCCCTGCAGTGAGTTTACGTCAAGAATGATTGATTCGAATTATGGATATCGATATAGATTCCCTCAAGGAATTGTGTTCTTCAGATACTTCAGATAACCTCATTACCATATCAAGAAAGGAATCAGACCCGAATATACATTTTGCCAACATGATGACAATTTCACGATACTCTATCTCAAGACTTAAGTTGGTTGAATACCTAGACTTGTAGTTTGCCTGACAACCACCAATAGGCAAGGAAAGACATATGTCTTATCATCCGTTAGATCAAGAGACAAGGAAACAAAACTGCTAACCATATTCTATCTCATTCAGATAACGCCGAGTTCGAAAGACAGAACGTTGTGTAATTAGCCACAAGAATTATTGTACCTATTTCAATTATTCCCGATAAAGGTGATCGAATCACCTCAGACTTTTAACAATCATTTTAAAGCTTCCTTCGGAACCTCATTAAAGATATAAACATCGCCTACTATCCTCAGACCGATGGTCACAACGAGAGAACGATTCGAATATAGGAAAGTTATGCTCAGAGAGTGAGCAATTAACTCTAGAAATGGTTGGACTAACCATTTACCATAAAATCGGATTCTTTTACAACGATAGTTATCGCGCGAGCATAGAGACTACACCATTTGAGGCACTTTATTGGCAAAGTACCAATTACCCATCTACAGACCGAAATCGGAAAGTTAAATTCACCAGTCTAGGACTAAGCTATGGAACAACAAAGGAAATTTCACAAGTCAAGAACCAGTTACAAGCAACAAGGGACTGATAGAAGTTAGGTTGGTGCATGACGCACATCATGCGGATTGAGTATCCCTGAACAACAAACCATCTAGATTCAAGTGGGAGAACGAGCTAAGTTGAAAGCTTTGCCTTGGAGAGGCATGATACAATTTTGGTAACGCGAGAGATTGAAACTCAAGTATATTGGACCATTTAAGATTCATTTTAGAATCGACCAGCTGACATATAAGATTTGGGTTCTGACATAGTTCAGCAACGTATATTACCTATATTACATTATGAACCTGAAGAAGCACTGATCATCTATTGACAAACCAAACTCGGAAAAAGCAAAACTCACTATTTCAAATAGACATTCATGATATAACCAGAAACCTCCTACAAGTCAAGAATCAATTACAAATTCTACAAGTTGTAAACCCTTAGAATTTCAAGGTAATGACAGGATCATGTTCAAAGTTCTGCCTAGGAAAGGCATGAGATAATTCGGAAAATTTGGAAAGTTAAACCTGATATACACTGGACCACGTAATATTTCAAACAGGGTAGGCCTAGTGGCCATCTGACTTGAGCCTTGTTAGAAAACAGCCGGATTACACAACTATGTTTCACCTATTCAAATCCCAGGAAATGACTTTCATATTAGTCACTCATAATCCCATTTGGAAAGAATTCCAACCCAAAGACAAACGTAAACCTGGTAAGAGGATCAATAGAAATCATGGACTGTTAGAATCGAACGATTGAAGCAAAGTCGAATTCCTATCGCGAAAGTTCACTGGAATTCTTGAAGAGGACCCGAATTTACTTAGAAACTGGAAGACCAAATGCAACTCAAGTATCCACGTCTTTTTACCAAATATACTTCAGAGACCAACCAAAACTGAACTTCGGGACGAAGTTCCTGTTAGTGGGGAAGACTGTCACAACTCGTAATTTCCGATCAATTTCCAAACCTCGACAAGTTACTATTCACAAGTTACTATTCATCATTTACTATTCATCGATCACTATTCATCATTTTCGAGGTCAATTTGACATTCCGAGACACCTTCAGAAATTTTACTATTCACTTGACACTATTCATTTCCGAGAGAATACCACTATTCACGTGCATTATTCATGTCATCGTAAATTTAGTTTACGAGTGTTCAAATTCGCGTAACCGTATTGGTTCAGGAGCGAATTCATGCATTATCATTGGGACACTTTGTACGGACTAGAAATGGTCTTCATATTATCATTATGGCACTTGCATACTATTCCACTCGTAGGGTATTCAAATTATATTTTTAATATAATTAACGAATTACGTACGTTTATTTTAAATAAACACTAATACGCGAACTATAAATGTGACTAACACGTCCAACACTCCCGATTATGATTCCAATATATTTTTATATTCATTTTTATAATATAAAAATTGTAATATTAATTTACCCGGTACTTTGGAGATTTATTTTAATTATTAACTTAAGTTTACTAAAACTTCGACGGTTTTCGTAGGAATTGAACAACAATTATCTAAACACCCAATAAATTTATCCAACCTATTTTTATAATTTTTATAACTTTATTATGACCCGGTTAACTCCGTTAAAAATTTATTTTTAGTTAACCCGGTACCCGGTACAATTTAAAACTACACAAAACAACTAATAATACATTTCTACACCAAAAGTCTTACACCCATGCCCTCTCCCTTGACTTTGCCGCCCCCCCCCCCTTGCCACTTTACTTACAAATTTTACTTGCATACACTTTCTCAATTAATGCTACTACTAACTCTTTTATTTATAATATAATTTCAATAATAATAATACATATACTAACTTTACCAATTTCTACCTCATTTCTTTCATACCATCAAAAGTCATTTTTCTCTCTTTGTTCTCTCATACCCACGGCCACAAGGAGCAAGAAGGAAAGAACCAAGATTTTTCAAAGATCAAAGTGTTTATCTAGTGTTTATAGTATCCTTGTTAGGGTTTTGAAATAAAAACTCAAGGATTATTAGGTTTTAATCATCCTAACCTCACTAATCTTACAAGTAAGTTTACTAAACTCATTTCATAATTTTTACAAAGTTCTTACTATATTTATACATGATTCTTGCAAGATCTCATACATGCATTAACTTATACCACTTTATTTTGTAAATTTTTGATCATACAAGCCCTAGAGTGATTTTTTGGTTAGATCCTTGTTAGATCTACTTGGTTTTGGTGATTAGGAACCCATGACACCCTAAGAAGGTGTATGGTAGGATTAGATTAGTTTTGTGGTGTTTGAAAGAGGTTTGATGGATGATGGAACTAGTTTGGAGACTTGGAAATGGTTTTTGAAACTTTTGAAATACCTACTGTCCTTATTTCTATTTCGTGGGAAAATCAGTAGATGGTGGCTAATTTTTGACCAAAGATTTAGAAAATACATTCAAAAACGAAACTTTAGGCGAAAGAACGGATTAAAACGAGTTTATAACGAAGGAGTTATGATTTTTGCAAATTTAACAACGAAAACTACTTTTCCAAAAACTGCTTGCTGTTTGGCAGAATACGACGGGTATTTTGAGGCATTAAACGTAACCTAGAGAAGCCGAGTTGTCAAAAATATACTAGTATATACAAAGACGAATCCGTGGACATAAAGAACAAGGAAAACGAGCCTAAAACGACCGAGTTATACCCGTTTTAACGTTGTCAAAACTATATATATATATATGAACACAAATAAAAATAATGACGTACGTACTAAACGGTATATTTTCTAGAAAATATTACTAAGGACCATTTTCTTATCAAACGAATACGTACGACTCGAGGGAATATTTATACGACTTAACGACTTATTTCAAGGTTTTCAATACGAGGATTATAACGCTAACTTTTTCGTACGAGTTAATATGACAAGTTATATACTTCTCTAAATGAACATATTTTTCCTAAGTATGGAAACTATTTTACTATGACGCTAACTAGTATTTCCAAATTACGAGTGGTATGAGTATCATGTGCATGTGCATTCATTCATCACGGCATGATCTAAATTAGATCACATTCATTCATTTAGGTTGCGGCTGGTGTTTGCGCCTTGTTGTCCCGATCATTCCATCACTTTGTGCTATCATTTCGAGGTGAGTCATAGCCCCACTTTTACTTGTTTAAATTACTTTATAAACTCTTTGGGGGAGATACATGCTTAAATACTTGTTTTATACTTTTATACGATTTGAATGACTTTTGAAGGAGAATACGATGCTTTAATTATTTTTGTACAATGCCAAGTATTAAATTCCATACATTGCTTAAGTTTCCTTATTACCACGTCTTTACAAGTCCCCTTTATTATCATGAACCGTTAATTTCTAGTACTAAGCGAGAGTGAGTGGATAGATCTATCGAGGGTGACGCCTCCATTCGTGTTTGGGTTGCTCCAAATGGAGCGAATGCATTTCATGTCTTTATTATTCGAGTGTCTGGTAAACACTCATTTGGGGCCAAGTATCGTCTAGCTTCGGTTTCATGAGCTTAAGAGACAATGTAGTTTTATGACTGAAAAACTTATTTCTTTATACTTGGGCTATGGTACATACGATTAAAGTTAAATGTTGATGGTTTTTATAAATCTTGCTTCTGAGTTCTTATTTCGGATTACTAAATTCTGAGTTCCTATTTCGGATTACTAAATTCTGAGTTCCTATTTCGGATTACTAAGTTCTGAATTCTTATTTCGGATTTCTTATTACTGAATTCTTATTACTGATTTATGATGCCTTTGCATCAGCTTTAAATACTGATTTACGACGATTTTACTGGGAAATTTCTTCTCTTCAAATGTTTTACCATATCTATTTGTTCTCTAAATCTATGAACTCACCAACCTCGTGTTGACACTTTAGCATGTATTTTCAGGTTGTTAAGGTAGCTCATGATGCATGCATTTGGACATTCATGGAGTCGTGGAGACGACGCGTCTGACTATATTTTCTACACCTATGAACGTTTGATCTTGTTGAACTTATTTTAACTAAAATGGAAACATCTTTTGGGACCTATGTTTTGTAAACTCTGAATGTTTTAATGATCAAACGCTGTATTTTCTAAACGACACTTTAGGTCGTTCAATATAACTGTAACTATGGTGCTATGACCGTCACCCCCAGGTATTCCATTCCGCTGCCATCCAGGTAAATTGGGGGTGTTACACATTCTAGCAGAATTTACCTTGGATATATATTCGTGCATTTGACTTGCCATTCTTTGAACTTTGAGTTGGGTTAGGTTGAGAGCTTGTTTCAAAGAGTAGATTTCGTATTGAGCTGAGTTCACGAACATATGTGTAGATGTATATGTTCCGCCGGTTTGGTAAGTAGATTTCGGAACTTGAGCTGGAGTGGTACGGTTAGATTCGGATGAAATTGGGGAAACAGGAGGTGGAGATGTTAATGGTGATAGATGTGGCACCACTATTTGTTCCTCCGCTTCCTCATCGATGCCTTCGATGTCAACATCCATTTCAGGATCCTCTTCGTAATCATCGATGTTTATGTTCATATCCATTTCAGGATCTTCGTCCGAATCTACATCTAGATCCTCGTAAGGTTCTTCCTCGTCGTCGTAGTCAATTGGTTCAAAGTAAGGATCATCGGGTCCGGGAAGAATTGGTAAATACTCAGGCATAGCAGGGAGATGATCGGGAGATGGAGGTGCGGACATGATGTCTACAATTAGTATTTCAATGTCAAAATAAATCAAATGCTTATGGAAAATGCTCAAACTATGGCAATGTGCATATAACAATATACAAATATGTTCATGTAGCATAACATGTGTAATAAGTCCATAATTTTCTGGAGGATGGAAGGCACGAAGAGCGGAAGGCTATAAAAATGTTTTTGCTTGTAATTGTAGTTATAGTTTAGGTCACACTTATACCCGTTTCTCTATAACCATGGCTCTGGTACCAATCTGTAACACCCCCAATTCATGATGCAGCGGAATTCAACTTGGGTGTTACTCGACGGCACAACAGTCATAATAATAGAAAACGATCTCTAAACGAATCGTATTAAAAAGAGTTGTCATTCATATTTATTCAAATATATCAGAGTTTACATAGTAAGGTCCCAAAAGGTTCCATGTTTCAAAATACATCAATATAAAGTCTTTGATGTTTTTATCGAATGACATAATAGTTTATAGCCTTCTTCCTTCGGTACGTGCCCTTCCGCTCCATTCTTGATTATCATGGACCTGAAATACATGCTTAAGAGGTCAACACAAAGGTTGAGTGAAATTCATAGAGTTTGTTTAACGGTTGAACACAATATGTTGGTAGTAAGAGTTAATTAGACTCAAACTCATGTTAGAAAACAAAACAGTTATTATTATGTACTAAGCTCATGCAACCAAGACGTTAACGGGTACCAATATCAATCGGCGGTTATGTTGCCCCGGTAAGTACTTTGCCGTCATACTTAATGTTTCAAATATAGTGCATTTGTTGAACTAATCTGCTCAAACAAATGGGATTCGTCAATCCCAATAGGCCTATTCACAATACTCGCGCTCACTAATACTAGTGATTAAATGGTTCATGATGGGGCCTAGGATTGGCAAGGTAGGTACTTAGTAATAATAAAACAATCAGGCATCATACAGTTTCAAAGCATTGTGTTCGGTTTAAAAGTAGCATGTATTCCCCCCAAGGGTTTGTAAAACATTGAAGTAATGTAAAGTGGGGCTATGAACTCACCTCAAGTAAGATAGCAAGAAATGAAGGTAATGGTCGGATTGTGTAGGTTTCTACGAGCAACCTATAATAGAATGTCGCGACTTAGGATTTGTGTAAAGAATATGAAGTAGTGCCTATATATATCTTGCATTTAGTCCATGATGTGGTATGATGTATATTGTATGTCTTTGAAAGAAAAGATTCATGAACATGTATGTTTTGTATATCGTTTACTACCGTTCGGGCTGACATATTTCAGAAGTCATGTTAGTAAGCGTTCGAGGAGCCAGGACACTTTAATTCGTAAATCCACAACTCATCTCGACGGCTTACATAATGAACTCCTCACATGAGGCTCCCTACTATTGTAGTAGTTGATAAAATATATAGATATAAGTTTTGATCCGAAAAGTTACATGTCCGATATTTTGAATAAACTTAGGAAAGTTTATTAGTACATGAAGATTGTTATTAGGGGTAGTTTCATAAGTCTTGAATGACCATTTTCTCTTGGTAAAATCTCATGGTTTCCTTTTAAGTGAAGTAGATTCAAATTGCTTGTTCATGTTATCGCCTAATTCATTGTTTCATGTTTACGCTTTTGTAAGTTGGTATGGTCATTTCGTCATGGCCTAGCCATGACCTTTGGTCCTTGTTCCAAGGTCATGAGACTCAACCTTGGCTCTAGCCATGGTGGTGGTCTTGATTATAGGTCATAAGACCTCTTGTTCCATTTAAAGTATAACCAATATATAGTGACTTATATATATGTAAATAGCTGTTAAGAAACTGAGGAATATCTCACTCAGAAGGCGTTTTCAAGGCTCGAGCCTCCTTAAGCCTGAACGAAAACGTGATTCCGGACACCTTTCGTGTTTTAACTTTTTCATGAATCGGACCAGAAAGGCCTCTTTTTGCGTGTTTTAGGTTCTGTCACAGAAACATTTTAGGCAGTTTTGCCAGAAATCTTTGGTAACTTCAAATGGGCGTAACTTTTGACTCGTATACTCGTTTTAGGTGGTTCAAGTTGCTATGGTTTCCTTGTTAAGTCCTCTACTGTAATATGTAATAATCCAATATCAAATTTTTACCATTTTGATCAGGTCTTACCAAGAAAGTCACTAGTTTGCTTGTTTTAGTAACTTATCTTCACAATCAATTACAACAACATGTTTTAGTCATTTTTATACACCATGGACATTCATACAAGACATAATATAGCAAGAATAACATGTAAATGATATGAACATGATAAATTAACAAGAAGCATGTTAGGGTTTGGCTTACAACTTTTGGCTTTCTAATAAAGAAAGGAGTAACAAGTAAGGAAATGGACTTTGATAGACTTTCTTCAACCCTTTTCACTTCATGCAACCTTTCTACCCTTGGTATTCTTGAAAGAGATGTAATGAAAGTTGAGGTGAATTGAGTGGATTTAAACTCAAGAGAAATCACCAAGTATATTAGGGTTTGGAAGTGTTTTGGTAACCTAAGATCACCCTAGGGTTTCTATCTTGAACTAGCTCTTGAACCTTGCTTGAATTTGGAAGAAATAAAGCTAAGTGTGAAGTGTTGTGGTGTGAGTTGTGGCCGGCCATAAGGAGAGGGGAGGGGGCTTTTATAGTGCCTTGAGGAGGTTACAAAATGAGACTAGTCAAAGCTTCCTTAGTACACTTCAACACATGGAACTCATCCAAGACAATTTTGCCCAAGATCAAGCCACACAAGGGTGTGACTCCCCCCCCCCTATTGGCGGTTCACAAGCCTAGGGGGGTGAGGTGTGCTTGGTCTTGACTCCGGGAAATGCCAACCGTAAATGATTAGGCCTCAAAACGTAAAACCGGGTGTCGTAAAATTATGAAACTTCAAAGTATTGTTAGACATGTCCATATGTCCCATAATAAAATATAAAATGAGTGTTAGGTTCCATTTGGGTGGTAAACCCTGCTAAAAACTGGAAACACGGGTCTAAAACGCGGAATACGTAAAATGTACGAATATTGCGTAAAATTGAGAAAAGTAAAATGTTACTTTTCTAATATGATATAAATGATTTAAAATGATTTATAATGTCTAGACTGGGCTCAGTCTAGTGTCGGTTGGTATTAAATGTCTTTTAGACATCAAACCGTAAGCCTAAAAATCAAGGAATGATTTTTAGTCAATGGAGGAGGGAAAAATATGTTGACTTATTCTAATAAGTTGAAAACTCAAATCATCTTAGAAATGCGGTGCAGGTATAGGCTAGGGTTACGGCTGAGTAAAAACGCTTAAAACTGAAAATTCCAGTTTTTCACGGCCGAGGTTTATTCTGGTCATATTTTTCTCAGTCATGATTTATTCTCAAATAAATCATGAGTGTGTCAAACATTTTTCTGATGTGGGGTCACCTGACGGGGTCAAATTTCGTTGTGCGTAGAATTTCTGGATGACGTTTTACCCTAAAACGTGTAATTCCTTAATAACTTTCACGAAAATGATCTGACGAATGTCAAACATTTAATTTGTCATGGAAATGATTTATCACTTGAGAATATGAAATAAAAATCAACTTTCTGGAAAATTTCGGGGAAAATGAATAGTAAAAGTGAATAGTAAAATTTTCCGGGAATAGTAATTAACCTGAATTTGCGAATTGTTACAAAATGATCATGAACTTACATAGATACATAGACACCGATATGAGCATGTAAACACACACAAATAAATATATTCGGTTTACATAAATAAGAATTATCCATGTCATCGTCTTCACTTATATGAGATTGCTTCAAATGGGAATTGTAACGATCAAGAAATTTAGACAAAACAGACTGCTAAAAATGTTGGTTGAGGTCTTCAATATAAATATAATGGACTTGAAAAAAAAAGTTGAATAAAATTTTTGAGAATATCAATTATGTAGTTGCAACTTAGAATTCAGTTAAGAAGTGGCCTATTACCGTTCTTGTGTGAGCAGCCTACCCCAGTCAGCAATTTTTTGGATGTTAAACATGAATTTCTTAATCTGCAATACAAATGGAATCAACATTCAAATCAGTTTTATACCAAACAGTAAGAAGGATATACGACATTTGCCTCAAATCTGAACTTTCATAACAAGAAATTGATAACTAACAATGACGCCCTTTCGACACCAGAGAAAAAAATTAGATGTAGTGTCACTCTAATGGAAAGTATGCCATAGCATCATAACTGCATAATACTTCATTTTTTTACATTAGGTTTAGTATCTTGTACCTAATGTTTTTACTTCGCACTTTTTGCCCTTGTGTAATGCTTTCAAGCTCGTGCTGCCATCCTAACAACGTTGCAGCATTCTCTGACTTTTCATTGGTTATAAAATGCGTCAACCTTCGTTTCATTGATCTTTAAACTATAGCAAGAACACAAAACTAATATATTATGGATACCAGACACTCTTTCTTTCCATATTCGTGATCAATTGGATTTCTCACGGAACGTGATTTTACAGGCACTTCAGGCACTTTTCTTCTTTACGCCTGAACATAAATACAAGAAAAAGTATCAGGTAAACAGATGACATCAATTGAGAATTTACCATGAAGACTATATAAATAACTTTTATAAAATATCAATCAATCATTGCTCCAAAAAAACTCTATATGCACAAATGTTCATTGCTTACTGACATTGGACTATTAAACTAGCTTATATTATGCTATGTCGCTATGATGTTTTGAGGCCTTAACACTACACGTCCTAAACAACGCTATCCATGTGTCCAACTAATTAGTACTCATGGTAAAGGTTCAACTAGCATTGAAGCCGTAACATGGATGAATTGCGATTCTTTGTTAGGCGTTTCATAAAGCACTACAAGGCAACAAAATTAATGGTGATTAATAACCTACAAATGATAATCTGCTAAACCTAAACTTTCTGAACTGATATTAGCAATCAAACTCAATAAATAAAAATCAAATCAGTAGATGCAGTAAATCATATCTTGAACAAATTTATTGCCAATGAGTAACATCATATCTTCAAAACTAAATAAAAATATGCAGTAAATCAGTAGATGCAAAAGGAAATATATTTCAATCAACTGGAATTTGATTGAAACAAATGGTTTAAAGAACACAGTTACATTTATGGGCTTTTGTATTGCGTTACATTTACATTTGCTCCTTTACTTTATGATCATGAAAGGGTTGGCGCAACGTATGATTAGTGGTTTTGGAAATTTATTTTTGAAAACATTCAAAGTCACCAATTAGAAGAAAGCACTTATATACCATATTGTCAATAAAGAAAAGAACATGCCCGTATTCTTCACGGTTTAAAATTCTATGCTCCAATAAGAAGAAAGTACTTGGAAGAAAAATATGACACCACCTAAAATTTCTCAAGTAAAACAATCTTGTGGAATAATATGACACCACCTAAAATTTCTCAGTAAACCAATTTTGTGGAATAATATGACACCACCTAAAATTTAATTTCTGAGAATTGGAAATTAATTTATGAGAAAAGGGTAGCTCAAGTATAAATAGAGACATACGAACCTTCACTTTATAAAAAGAAAAAAAGGCATGCAAAAGCAAGCAATGGCTTCTTCAAACTTCTTAATTTTATCTCTAGCTCTACTACTCATTGCTTTCTCATTTGTACCAAACTTTACTTCTGCTTCTGTGGAGGAAGCAAATGCTCTTCAAAAATGGAAAGCAACCCTTAAAATCCCAACCAACTCCCAAACTGTATCTTCTTGGACACCCCTTCCAACGAATACTAGTGCAGTCACCGCGTGCCCTTCTTGGTTTGGAATTGCATGCAACGCTGGTGGGAACATTAACATGTTGAACCTCTCGGCGTCTGAGTTAAAAGGTACGCTTCACCAGTTCCCGTTCTCTATTCTAGGCAAGCTTACCCATTTTGATCTTAGTGTAAACAGCTTCTTTGGTCCCATCCCACCAGAAATTGGACTCCTTTCCGAACTTGTCCATCTTGATTTTTCAAACAATCAGTTCTCTGGTGTGATTCCACCTACCATTGGTAAACTAAGCCAGTTAACCGTCTTGAAACTTTCCAGAAACAATTTTACTGGCTCAATTCCTTCATCGTTGGGTGACTTGGCGTCTTTGAATATCCTTTATCTTCCCACAAATCAACTCTCTGGACCCATTCCTATTGAATTAGGGAATATGAAGTCTCTAACTGAATTGGACTTGAGCGAAAATCATCTCAATGGTTCAATCCCTTCATCGTTGGGTGATTTGAAGTCTTTGAATATCCTTTATCTTCCCACAAATCAACTCTCTGGACCCATTCCAAATGAATTAGGGAATTTGAAGTCTCTAACTGTATTATATTTGTGCGATAATCAACTCAATGGTTCAATTCCTTCATCATTGGGTGATTTGAAGTCTTTGAATTTTCTTGCTTTGTTCACAAATCAACTCTCTGGACCCATTCCAAATGAATTAGGGAATTTGAAGTCTCTAACAGTATTATCTTTGTGCGAAAATCAACTCAATGGTTCAATTCCTTCATCATTGGGTGATTTGAAGTCTTTGAATTTCCTTGCTCTGTTCACAAATCAACTCTCTGGGCCCATTCCTTCTGAATTAGGGAATTTGAAGTCTCTCAGTGAATTATATTTGAGAGAAAATCATCTCTCTGGACCCATTCCTATTGAATTAGGGAATATGAAGTCTCTAACTGAATTGGACTTGAGCGAAAATCATCTCAATGGTTCAATCCCTTCATCATTGGGTGACTTGAAGTCTTTGAATATCCTTTATCTTTCCACAAATCAACTCTCTGGACCCATTCCAAATGAATTAGGGAATTTGAAGTCTCTAACTGTATTATATTTGTGCGATAATCAACTCAATGGTTCAATTCCTTCATCATTGGGTGATTTGGAGTCTTTGAATTTCCTTGCTTTGTACACAAATCAACTCTCTGGGCCCATTCCTACTGAATTAGGGAATTTGAAGTCTCTCACTAACTTATATTTGAACAATAATCAACTCAGTGGTTCAATTCCTTCATCGTTGGGTGATTTGAAGTATTTGACTTTCATTCATCTGTTCTCAAACCAACTCTCTGGACCCATTCCAGTAGAATTAGGGAATATGAAGTCCCTAAATCATTTACAATTGGGCTATAATCAACTCAATGGTCCAATCCCTTCATCATTGGGTGATTTGAAGTCTTTGAATTCCCTTCATCTGTACAATAATACACTCAATGGTTCAATTCCTTCATCGTTGGGTGATTTGAAGTCTTTGAATATCCTTTATCTGCATGGAAATCAACTCTCTGGACCCATTCCAATTGAATTAGGGAATTTGAAGTCTCTAACTAAATTATTTTTGAGCGAAAATCAACTCAATGGTTCAATTCCTTCATCGTTGGGTAATTTGGAGTCTTTGAATCTCCTTCATCTGCAGACAAATCAACTCTCGGGACCCATTCCAATTGAATTAGGGAATATGAAGTCTCTAACTGATTTAGATTTGAGCGAAAATCAACTCAATGGTTCAATTCCTTCATCTTTAAAAAACCTGAGAAGCCTTCAAATTCTAGCTATCAGTGAAAACAAGTTATCGGGTCTTATACCACAAGGAATCGGAAGTCCACAATTGTTTAAGCTACTGCTGAACACAAATCAGTTGTCTGGGCAAATTCCAAAGGAGTTTGGGGAGATGAAAAGTTTGTTAAATTTAAACTTGAGCGATAACAACCTTTCAGGTGTTATACCTCAAGAGCTTGGATCACTGCATCGCCTCCTTACTCTTGACCTATCAAAAAATAGGTTAAACGGGTCATTACAAAGATATATTGGTGATTTGGCACAAATGAATCACATATATCTTAGTAATAATAAGCTCAGTGGAAAGATCCCATCGGAGATCGGTAAATTAAGTCAGCTCAGTGTTCTTGATTTATCTTGGAATTCACTTACAAAAGAGATACCATCGGAAGTTGGAAGTTTAGAAAGTCTGGTGATGATGAATCTTTCTCACAATAAGCTGTCTGGTTCTATTCCTAATGGTTTCAGTAACTTGCCAAGAAGAATTGATATCGACCTGTCTTACAATGAGCTCACAGGTCCGGTTCCCCCTTATGCTGTCTTTCTAAAAGTGTCGGGAGAAGCATTACAAGGAAATGATGGTCTGTGTGGAAATGTTACAGGTTTGAAACATTGTGAAAGTCAAATAGTAATGAAGAAAAATAATCATTTTCATCATAAGCTTATCCTTGTAACTACGGTCCCACTTTTTGCGGCTCTTTTACTTGGTTTATTCATCTGTGGCCTTATTGCTTATCGACGTAGAAAGAGAACTTCTCCACAGATACCATCAGGCGAAGAAGGTGGCAAAATTTTCTCAATAACAAGTTTTGATGGACAGGTGATGTATGATGAAATCATCAAGGCAACAAATGATTTTGATGATGCATATTGTATTGGGATGGGAGGATACGGTATTGTGTATGAAGCTGAGTTACAACCCAACAATTTAGTAGCTGTCAAGAAACTTCATTCATCATCTGAGAATGATGATCAAGGCTTCCTAAATGAGGTACGAGCATTAACAAACATAAGGCACAGAAACATAGTTAAACTCTATGGATATTGCTTCCATGCTCGTCACTCATTTTTGATTTACGAATATCTTGAGAAGGGAAGTCTAAAATCGCTCTTAAGTAGTGATATAACAGCAAAGGAACTGGATTGGTTGAAAAGGGTAAGAATTGTTAGGGCTCTAGCGAATGGTTTGGCTTATATGCACCATGATTGCACACCACCTATAATTCATAGAGACATTTCTACAGCTAATATCCTTCTCGATTCTGATTATGAGGCACATATCTCGGATTTTGGAACTGCAAAGCTTCTAAAGTTGGATTCATCCAATTGGTCTGCGGTTGTAGGCACCTGTGGCTATGTTGCGCCAGGTAACTACCAATATTTTAATTTTATATATACGTACTTATTCTCAAGTCTTAGATTGATCTATGATACATTTAATCATGATCTGATATAGCTATTTTTTTATTTTTTATTTTTGTATTCTCATGTTTCCTTCCATGTAGAACTTGCTTATACGATGGTGGCGACAGAGAAATGCGATGTGTTTAGTTTTGGAGTTGTTGCACTAGAAGTGATTATGGGAAAGCATCCTGGAGAACTTATATCATGTCTACCAACATTGTCTACTGATGATCTATTGCTAGCCAATGTAGGAGATAGACGGATTCCGACACCATATTCTCTAGTTGAGAAACTAGCTCATTCAATTTTGAAGGTCTCACGGGCATGTTTGAACTACAACCCAAAGGAAAGGCCAACAATGCGCCAAGTCAAAGATTTATTGTCAGTGGATGATCGAGTTTGGAATCAGATGCATGTGTCAGTAACTTAATGCTTGATCGATTTCGTATGATGTCTAGTCATAAGTCATAATGTTTAAGAAACTTTTTAAGTTTTTTTGTTGTCTTGAATTATGTTATAGATTTTTATTAAATAAGAAAATAATTTATATCAATGGAGATTGCTACCTTTCTAGACTAATATAGTTACGTGTATTATGGATCTATTTGGTAATTTCTTTAAACTATTCCAGTTTTACAATTAAAAAATTACCAATGAGAAATTTGTATATCAGTTAGAATTTATTCTTACACATGCGATCATATAAAGAAATTAAGTAAACAGTGAGTGCACACAAAAGATATTAAAAGACGTCAAATCACCCAACGATGGAAATCTGTTAATTTGTCAAAAAAGATGGCATAGACTGGAGAAGAAAGTTAGCTAAAGAAAATTTGTTTGTCAAAAAAGATGACCTACGGTATGGAGTAACTAATGTACAGTTGTTTTCAGATAGGGAAAAAGGTGAATAAGGTAGCAAGAAGGTTTGTACGAATATCAACAGCAGAGGGAAATGACAGGGAAACTAGAATGCTGACTATAACTTCACATTTCGAGACCTACAATTGGATGATTTAGTTGAAGTTGGCGATCCAAAAAACGCACGAGTCTAGGTGTCTCTAACTATTCATAGGGTATCTAGCTAATTTCTCCTTGTTGTGCTTAGTGAAAACGATAGAGATGGCAACATGGGCACGTCGATTGGGTTTAGTAATGGGTCAAAACGATTAACTTCTTGGTACGGGTCCGATTGGTTTGCCAGAAACACCTTTGGTCCAAAATTTCATTAAATCTTATTAGAAATAATCAGTGTGACACATATGATAACAAAATACATATTCTTATCAACCAATGTTATTGAATAATTGTACACTATGTGAAAGCTTCAACCCTTTTTGACCCGTTTCCTTTAGCTAACTTTTTTTATTTTACTCGTTTGACCTATCAGAGATGAAACATATCCCACATTGACTCATTCATACCTAAATGGGTCAGAATTTCCACAAAGATTACATATAGGTAGAATAAAAATGAGCAGTTAACAAATAAGCATAACTACCTTACGTGACCCACTACTTTTCTACTCGAGGAAATGAAATCATGCATGCATGGGACAATACTAAACTAAAAACATGGTATAAATTTGCTGATTATTTTCTCCACTACTAATTCAAATAAATGGTAGTAGTTCACACGGATCTGTCTTTTGGAGACCCGGAACGTATCACACACTAATTCAAAACTGAAAAATAAAAATCCAACATACGAATTGATCTTGAAAAGCTTGTTACACATTCACCATGATCGAGCATTCAAACGAACATACAAGAAGATTGATATGATCCATATACTAAATCGCAGGGGCACATGATTGTGCTTAAACAAACACTATCTAAACTGTTGATTTGGTTTTGTCTTTGTTTAAGAGGGCAATGTTTTATAACCCGGGTTGAACCGGGAACAGGACCGGATATGACTGTTGTTTGCTTGTTTATGAACCGGCGGTTCTTTTGTTGACCCGGGTTAACCCATTTTGCTAAATCCAGCAGGGTCATGCCTTTCGTTTTTTAAAGTTTGGGACATGTAGTTTTGTTGGAAAGTATGGGTTTGGTATTGAATTTCTAATGTTTAAATGCTGTTTAAGAGCAGTTTGGAGCTTTTTAGGGGGTGTTTTTGGAGCTGATTAAGGGTTGTTTGGTTTGATTTAAAAGCTTTTTTTAGCTGTAGGAATTGAATTTCGATGTTTATAAGCTGTCATTTTTGCTTAAAACCGGTTCCACACGACGGTTCAACCGGCGACTCGGATGGGTTGATAAAAAAGCCGGTGCACGGTATAGACTACCTGAACTTCATGTATTTGCTGCTGCATTTGTATTTACAACTATACCAAGTCAAAACTTAGGGACACGTTACATTAATAAGAAAATATAAGTCAAAGTAGCCAACTACCACATGTGTTCTTTTCTTGATCGTAGTCGTCACTTCATCCACATTTCTCTATTATTATGTTTTCTTAGCTTCTTCTTTTAAGCAAAGTCTCGACACAAGGATGTTTGTGTCATTCACAACTTCACCCAACGAATTATTACAGACCCATCACCAAATTTAACCAATTTACACTTTTATCTTCGAATCTTCAATCAATGCTCACCCATCTTCCATAACCACTTTCACCCTCACCACAACAAACATGCACACACAGACAAATAAAGATTTGAATTTTTTTATATAATAAAGGAAAATCTCATGTACGGACTTTTGTATTTAAAAAAAAAAAAAAAAAAAAAAGAAAAAAAAAAAAAAATCTTTTTTAACAATCATTATAATATTTTTGTATTTTTTGAGATTTTTTTTATTGTAAAAAGGATAAGTATTTCCTTTATTTGACTAAAAATTTAAAAAATTCGTTTGTACAATTGAATGCAGAAAAAAACCAAAATTGTGTATGTACTTCTTAGCTATTTTTACATAGTCTAGGGGTATAACCGTATATTAAAATAAAAAAATAAAAAGCGGAGGAGAAAATATATCACTTTTGTTACCAGACTTGAAACACAAGTACGAATTGACGTGATTTATAGTTATTAACATACTATATGCGAATAAAAGGTTAGCTTTGAATTCTCCTAAAGATGTTTGATGTTATGCCTCCGAAAGCTTTTCGTCTTAGATTGTGATAAAGTTAGATACAGAACATTAAGAAATTTGATTAGCAAGTTTTTAGTTTGAGTTGATGAACTTGAGGTACAAGCAGCCCAAATGATAGTTATACTCCGACTTCTACAATGGTATCTAAGCATTGATATAGGTCGTATAACCAACCTTTTACAAAGTTCTTTTTGAATTAGTGTAGTTTTCAATGCAAAAATGTACATATGATTTTAAAATGCATACTAGACTAGAAAGTTCCAAATGTATTTTTAAATCAAACTTTTCGATACAGTTGATACCGAAGCAATAGGAAAACCCCTTGTCAAAGAAGCTAAATGAGGTTGTAAAAGAGATACGAAGCCAAAGATGTAAATGTAGGAATATGGTGTGTATTGCTATTAGAGACAAACAAATAATATGTTCATCACAACAATAAAAGATAAAGTGTAGAAAATGATACCGTAAATTTTCTGATCGGGAAGCTAGAATCACAACACAAATAAGGAAAATGTTGAGGCCTGTGATAAACACAATTTCCTTAAGACAGATTCGTCCTCTCCACGGTGCTTGAGAATCGTGAACGTCTATCTCCCAGGATACAACAACAACGGATAACTCTGTTAGCCCAAACGGGCTATTAAGGCGAACCAAAACCGTGCCTTCCCTCTATTACAAACCGGATACACATAAGGTCAAGATGAAAAGCAAACAAGGAGAGGAGTGAGTAGTGTTGCTTGGGTTATGGAAATGAGAGGAGAGCTCTCAACTTATAGTGAAAGGATGTCAAGAAAAACGGTCAACTAATAAATCATACTAATGGCTCATGAACACAAAATTAATTCAGTATTATATAAGACCACACACATTAACTTTCGTGTTAATATCCATTAGTGCATTTGATGACCATCAATTGTCATTCAAACCCACCATTATGACCAATTTTTCCAACAGTAACTACCTACGGTATATAATGTCTGTGGTATATGTTGGAATTATAATATCATGACAATCATATAAAATAAACCAAACGCATCAAGAGAGCATAGCGGAAGCGTTATAACAAGATCATATAACATGTAATTAATTAGTCAATAACAAATAGTAAACATACCTTTGTGATTCTAGTGCGAACAAGAATCAAATGCAATCTTCAATTCAAGAACCCTAATTAGGGTTTATGTGGATTATAAGAATTACCCCTTACCTCTTTTGTAATTCAATCCAAGAATCAAGCAAAAGTATGCTTGAATCGTGTTCTTGTACACACGTACTAATTCGAGTAAAAGTTTATGCAAGTAAATCAAACACAAAACCTTTTTAGCTTTGAAAATCGAAAACCCCTTTATGGGTTTGAGGTTGGATCGATTATGGGACAAGAAGAGGAGAGAAAAACACCTATTATGTGTGTACAAGTTATGAGAAAACAATATCCCATGAGGTGTTTATATACTTGTGTTTACTTGGAGCTCAAGGCACAAAGGAGGTGGAAACCACCCCTTGGCCGATTGGTCTAGGCTTCCCCCAAGGGATTCTGGAACCTTCTCTTGTTTCCAATTATTTACAAGTATTACTTTCCTAATCTTCGTCTAACGGTCGTTAGTCATTCTCCGTTCAATACTAACGGTCGTTACTAGTTTTGTGTTTATTAATAATTATATATAACATTTATAAATAATTATTCTTTTACTCTTCATACGTAGAGTGTGCAATACCACGATCTCAAGTTCAATCCAAACACACCACTATTAATTTATGTTCATAAACTAACAGCTCCCACTTGGACATATCTTAATAGTGTGATCACATCGGTTAGTGTCTTGCAACACGCCGATGCCTCTAGTACGATCTCGAGTAAGGCTCTTGGACAAACCTTTTAATGATTTCTCATTATTATTATCCTTTTGTTTCTAATACCACGTTAATAAGGATATGGATTAAAGTCATTCCTTAATTAACCATTATGTTTCTCGTTGTTTATGATTGATCAAGATTACCAAATCTTCTGAACATATTCAGGGGAGATCTTGGGTGCGGCCGCACATGCATCTTACCAACCCTACAAGGGGCCCAGCAGTATTAAACTCCAAAATAAAATTTGAAGGAACAAATTCTATCTTGACAACAAGCAAAACCCACAAACTTTGTAACACTTCCGAAAACAACCCTTATGACTACCAGTTACGTATAGCGTTAAGTTGTTCCACAAAAATATACTACATTCATGACACTTATCTTGCATCTCAAGTCTGAGGATAACTTCTCATGATTTACTTAATAACAAAATCCATAAAGTAACATCATGTTGTTGGGATAAGTCCTATATTCGGTAACATTGAATATCATCTGAAATGGCATGACTACGCATCAATATACTTTAAGTATATTATACCAACCTTCAGATTTGTCTTGATTTAATAATATTCCCATATTATTAACTGAAAACTGTAACACCCCCAATTCATAGATGCAGCGGAATTCAAACTGGGTGTTACTCGACGGCACAATAGTCACAATGATAGAAAACGAACTCTAGTTGAGTCGTTTTAAAAGATTTATCATTCAAATTATATAAATATCAGAGATTACAAAATGAGGTCCCAAATGGTTCCATGTTTACAATTTACATTAAATGAGTTTTTGAATGATAATAAAATTTATAGCCCTCTTGAGTATCCGTGCCCTTCCGTGCCATCCTTGATCGTCATGAACCTGAAATACATGCTTGAGAGGTCAACACAAAGGTTGAGTGATATTCATAGAGTTTGTTTAATGTTTGAACACAATATGTTGGTAGTGTGAGCTATAGACTCACACCAATGTTTGGAAAACAAAACAGGTAGGCTACGTTATTATATGCCCATAAAATGTATTATACACTAAGCTTATGACACCAAAACGTTAAAGTGTACCAATATCGATTGGCAGATTTATCCCGGTAGGTACTTTGCTGGCATACCCATGTCTCAAATATTAATGCATTTGTATGAACTTAGTCAATACAAATGGGATTCGTCAATCCCAATAGGCCTATTCACAATATTCGCGCTCACTATTGCTAGTGATTAAATGGTTCATATTAAGGGATCTCGGTTTAGCAAGGCTGGTACTTAGTGATAATAAAACAATCAGGCAAGCATACAATTTAAAAACATTGTGCTCGGTTAAAAATAGCATGTATTCCCCCCAAGGGTTTGTAAAACAATTAAGTAATGGAAAGTGGGGCTATGAACTCACCTTGAGTTGGATGATGTATAATGAGAATGATGGATATGCCGTAAGAACTTCTACGAGCAACCTATAATAGAATGTTGCGACTTAGGATTGGAATAATGTCTAAGGAAACATAAACATGCCAATATATATCTTGCATTTAGTCCATGATGTGGTATGATGTATAGTGTAAGTCTTTGAAAAGAAATGATTCATGAAACATGTATAGTTTATATATCGTTTACTACCGTTCGGGCCGACATAATTCAGAAGTCATGTAGTAAATGTTCGAGGAGCCAGGACACTTTAATTCGTAAATCCACAACTCATCTCGACGGCTTACATAATGAACTCCTCACATGAGGCTCCCTACTATTGTAGTAGTTGATAAAGTATATATATATAAGTTTTGATCCGAAAAGTTACATGTCCGATATTTGAATAAACTTAGGAAAGTTTATCTTTACATGAAGATTGTTATTAGGGTAAGTTTCTTATAACTTGTATCTCATGGTTCTTTTAGATGAAGTAGATCCAAATTGTATGTTCAAGTTATCGCCAACTTTTCTAGTTCATGTATTTGCCTTGGTAAGTTAGCTCATGTTTTCGCCTTGGTATGTTGATATGGTCATTTAGTTCATGGCCTTGCCATGACCTTTGGTCATTGTTCTATGGTATTGAGACTAATCCTTGGCTTTAGCCATGGTTGTGGTCTTGATTCTAGGTCATAAGACCTCTTTGATCTTTATAAACTATAACCTTTATATAGTGACTTATATATATGTAAATAGCTGTTAAGAAACTGAGAAAAATCTCATTCGTTATTGGTTTTCTGGAGACGTGCTCCTGAGTTTTTGAAGAAAACGTGATTCCGGACAACTTTAGTACCTTAACTTTTTCATGAAACGGACTAGAAAGGCCTCTTTTTGCGTGTTTTATGTTTCTGTAACAGAAGCTATTTGGCAGCTTTGCCGCAAAGTTTTGGTAACTTCAAATGGTCATAACTTTTGACTCGTATACTCGTTTTAGGTGGTTCAAATTGCTATGGTTTCCTTGTTAAGTCCTCTACTACAATATGTAATGATCCAATATCATAATTTTACCATTTTGATCAGGTTTTACCAAGAAAGTCACTAGTTTACTTGTTTAAGTAACTTAACTTAACAATCATTTCCAATAACTTGTTTTACTCATATTTATACATCATGGACATGACAACAAGACAATATATAGCATGAATGATATGTAAATAGCATAAATATGATATTTAAGCAAGGAAGTGTGTTAGAGTTTGCTTACAACTTTGGCTTTCTACAAGAAAGATAAGTAACATGTAAGGTACGGACTTTGATAGACTTTAGCTTCACCCTACTTCACTTCAAGCAATCTTTCTACACTTGTATTCTTGAAAGAGAGATGATGAAAGTTGAGGTGACTTGAGTGGATTCAAACTCAAGAGAATCACCAAAGTTTATAAGGTTTGGAAGTAGTTTGATGAATCAAAACCTAACTAGGGTTTATGTGTGGATATTGCACTTGATTTCTTGCACAAAACTTGAAGTAAACTAGCAAATGAGAGGGTGTTTGTGTTGTGAACGACTAGGAGGGATGTGGAGGGCTTATATATGAGTTTGAGGAGGTGCTAGGAAGGTGCTAGGAAGTTGCCTTAAGGAGGTGCAAGTATTTAGGATATTTTCCAACACTTGGAGACCAAGTTGTACACATGCATGCAATCTAAGGCCTCCTAGCATGAGATCATGCCACCTATGAGCTGAATCCCCCCCCCTAAGTCAGTTCATGAGGCTTGGGGAGCAAGAGTTGGCTTTTAGATGATATTATCCAAGTTATTGAGTTAGTTTTGGCTCCGTAAAATGCTAACCGTAAATGGTTAAGCCACGAAACGTAAAACCGGGTATCGTAAAAATACGAAACTTGGAAGAATGGTTAAACTTGTCAAAATACTCCATAATAAAATATAAAATGAGTGGTAGGTTCCATTGGGGTGGTAAAACCCTGCTAAAACTGGAAACACGGGTCTAAAACGCGTAATACGTAAAACATACGAATATTGCGTAAAATTGAGAAAAGTAAAATGTTACTTTTCTAATAGGATAAAAATGATTTAAAATGACTTATAATGTCTAGACTGGGCTCAGTCTAGTATCGGTTGGTATTAAATGTCTTTTAGACATAAAACCGTAAGCCTAAAAATCAAGGAATGACTTATAAAATCAAGGAATGATTTTTGGTCAAAGGAGGAGGAAAAATATGTTGACTTTTTCCAAAAAAAGTGAAAACTCAAATTGTCTTAGAAACGCGGTTCAGGTATAGGCTAAGGTTACGGCTGAGTAAAAATGCTTAAAACTGAAAATTCCAGTTTTTCACGGCCGAGGCTTATTTTGGTCATGTTTTTCTCAGTCATGATTAATTCTCAAATAAATCATGAGTGTGTCAAACATTTTTCTGATGCGGGGTCACTTAACGCGGTCGAGTTTCGTTGTGCGTAGAATTTTTGAATGACGTTTTACCCTAAAACGTGTAATTCCTTATTAACTTTCACGAAAATGATCTGACGAGTGTCAAACTTTTAATTTGCCATGGAATTGATTTATCATTCGAGGCCAAGAAACAAAAATCAAATTTCGGGAAATTTTCGGGAAATATGAATAGTAAAAGTGAATAGTAAAATTTTCCGGGAATAGTAATTATCCTGAAAATGCGAATTGTTACAGTCTCTACCCCTTACGGGGAACTTCGTCCCGAAGTTCTATGTGTGTTATATGTTGGAGTCGTGTCGATGAAGAGGTGTGGTTACTTATCAGGACTAAAGTCTGGGATTTCCAGTGATGTAGTTTGATTTGTCATTTCAGTGTATGGTGTAGGATGAGGCTTACTTTTATGTAGGAAAGGTAGGGTAAGAGTGACTAATAGAGATTCATATAATAGTCGCATATCAAAGGAAATTGATATAGCAGTCGAATATTAATAGGAATTGAGATAGTAGTTGCAATCATAGCCTAGTAGGTTATCGGTTGTTGTACCTAGTGTTTATTGACTTCATACTTATGTTATTTCGGATACAAATAAGCCCACTTGTTTATAATTCTTTACTTACATAGAGAGGCATCCCAAACAATGTAAATAGGGAAATATAAACTTATGGTTCGGTGATTTACAATTTCTTTATTTAAATGAAAAGGCATCCCAATCCATTCAAATAATTACAAATCATCCTACTTAAGAATTCCCAACACAACATTCACAATTAGCCGGTGAGTTACACGGTAGTGTATTATGAGATGATACTGGTGTTCCAAAAGTACAAGATGAATATTCAATCTTGTAAAGCTGATGAGCGTGCTTGTGGTGTAACTATGGATGATTTGAGCTTTAAAAGTGCCTCAAGATCTGTTAATGAGCTTGTGTTTGCCACGGTTGTGAAGATAATGTTGTGATATGTTGATGAACAAAAGTGCGTAGTGTATGCTTAATGTTAATATTGGTAGAGATGTCAAGTTTGCTTTAAAATTTTAAGAAATTTTAAAGGTTTATGACGGGATGGTATCCTTAGGACCTAAACAGGATAGTACTTCTACAGGATGAAGAGAAGAATTGATAACTATCCCAAGATAGTAGTTCGGATTATCTCATAAATGAAAACTTTCAAGAATGAAATTAGGTAGTACAAATAAGGTGTTAAGATTTCGCTGAGTGGTAAGGCACTATCGTGTCTCTAGATTGTTTTAAAGAATTCTGGTGGTTTATCGAGTTCAAGTAGGAAATCAATCTGAACATAACCCTAGCACAACTATTCTCAGTATTTGAAAATTTTAAGTCGAATATAGTTAGTCAGACTATATTCCACTGTCCCTAGGTTAAATATAGGTGACTAGTCTATATTTAGCCAAGGTTCGATAAAATTTTCAAATACCTAAATTAGGTATACTTGTGATATGTCCGTTGCATTCGGGAAAGTGTCCACTAAACAAAGGCGATGTCAAACCCTTCAGTTGCAAGTCCCGCCCATACAAGACTTGTAACCCATGTTTTCACATTCCATTGCATAGAAGATAGTACGGGTAGATATGTCTGGAAAGGAAGTTTTAAGTAATTCTAAAACAGTTCATACTTGGCCAGGATCACGAACTTTTAACAATGAAGGTTTCATAAGAAAACTTTGATGAATGTAGAGCTGAACTTCAGCTTTTGTAGATGATGGATTTGTTTGTCCTTTAGAAATCTCATAATAGGTTGTGATGGGTTTTTGATATCATATGAAATGATATTGATGATGTGATGGAATAATTCCAGAGACCATTGCACAAATCACAATGTCTCGGAAGTAGATTAGACCATTGTGCAATTCACAATGTCTAGGAAGTAGGTTAGACCATTGTATGACTCAAAACATTTGAGAAATGATTAAGACCATTGTATCATACAATATCCGGGAAATAGGAAAGACCATTGCAATCAGTTACAATGTCTTGGACATAAAATGTTGGAGTAGGAACATGATTGGAAGAATGTGGTTGTGTAACACCCCCAAAATTTGGTACAGCAGAAGACTCAACAAGCTTTCGGGGTGCTACGGGGATTGGTATCCATTCAAAGTCATGAAAGAACGATATAAAGTAAACATAATAAAAATACAACCACGCGGGGTTTTGAAAGTTTACATTATCCCAAAACATCCAAAGTCAGGCCCAAAAGAAATAATATAGGTCCGCAATAGTTATCAGAGTTTTAGAAATATAGATCCATAACCGGTGCCAAATGCCAAGCCTCCAATCCTAAGCATCCATAGAGCATCACTTAACTACCTGAGAAAACATGCTAAAAGTCAGCTTTCGCTGGTGAGATCATAGGTTTAGATTCATAATTCAATAAAGTGGACATATACGCAAAACGCTTGCTAGCTAGACTAGGCCTCAATCATCCAACCAAAATATCCAACCAATATCATCCAACCAAATCAAATCAACCCTATAGGTGCACGCTATAGCTTAAATCAATCCAATCAATAGCTTACCTAGGTCAAGTCTAGGCCTCGCTCTATAATCCATCCAATAGCTTACCTAGTTCGGGACTAGGCCTCGCTCAACAACCAATCAATAGCTTACCTAGTTCGGGACTAGGCCTCGCTCTATAACCAAATCAATAGCTTACCTAGCTCATGTCTAGGCCTCGCTCAATAACCAAATCAATAGCTTACCTAGTTCGGGACTAGGCCTCGCTTAATCCTACCTAGTTCTATAAGCATAGCAAGTTTTAAAATAAACAAAGCGATAATAGTCCACATAAAACATTTGCACGTTTCTCACCCCAAGTATTGAAAACAAAGTTCAAGAGTAAAAGTGGGGCTATGACTCACCTCAAGTCCAGAAATCCTCAAAAGAAATGATAGAAGAAAGACGTAAGTAATCTCAAGCAACTCACGTAACGGCGACTACAGACTCGGCACTTCCTAACAATATCAAACTCGTTCAGAAATCATTTCCTCAAAATCAAATATTCCCATTCCCGAACGTATTCCATTTTACTTTCCAAAAATATCCATTTCTCGAATTAACTTCATATACACTTGAAATTCGACGTTTGGTATCCATATGGGTGGAGGGTCGACACAACTCAAACCAAAAAGCCTCAACAAACGAAATAAATAAACCAACTATAGGTCTAATATTAGCCCAACATATTATTTAAATAACTCGAAGCTTATCAAATCCGTCGATTTGATAATCTCCCACATTTATTTACGTAATATATCGTTCCAAGATTATACCCAACCTAAAGCACATTGCACAAAAATTTCTATTTGATATATATCGTAGTCCAATAAATTCCCTATATATATCGTCGAATCGGCCAAATTCCACGAGACATATAGTAATTTATTACCCTAAAACATATACCACATCCTATGGGCATCGTGGGATACGATGTCCATTAATATACTCATTTTATATCGTCAAATAACTCGATCTAGAATAAGTCACTTGATATATAAAATGTTTATATTAATCGTCATATATCCGTGACAACACAAAAGTCACAATTGAAAGCCCACTTGGACTTTAAAGAACCACAATTCGTATAACTCGATAAGTTTCTAATTTATAAACAAAATCACATTTTTAATTATTATTTACCCGACTTATTATTTCGCCATTATTTATATAGTTTTTATTTATAACAATAGTCCGACATTTATTATACTATTCGCATAGCATAATAACTATCGTTATATTATTATAACGCTTACTCGTGATCGTTTTATTATTAATATACGCATTTATATATATATATATATATATATATATATATATATATATATATATATATATATATATATATATATATATATATATATATATATATATATATATATATATACGTTTAACACGTCTATATACGTATATAAACGATTATATTCTCAATAATATTATTACGAGTATTATTTTTAATATCGACTTTTAAATATTTTTCGAGTCATAGAATTTGGTCACATGTCCGAGTCATGACTCTCGGCTCATAGTCCAAGTCCAAATAATAAGAATCAAGTTACAATAATAAATCAACTCCGCCAAATCAATCCCATATCCACGTGCTACAACATGAGGGTCCGACTACGGCACCCAACTATCCTATCTCGGTCATCTAATTGACCGTCTCACAATCGGTCCCCAATTCCATACTCGTCAACACAACTCCAATAATACTCACAATCGAGAAATACCACATCAAGTCCAAATAATATACCAATGTACAACGTCACAATCACAACAAAATATAAATAATAAATCACAAGTAACATATTGTCCGAAAACCAAGTAAGCAACGGGTTGAGTTACCAAGTCAACCCGGGTCAACATATGCTCGAAACAATGAAACGGAAGCCACACCCGAGACTCATGAGTCTCGGCTAGCTCCTTGAGCTCAACCAAACTAAAACAGCCCCTAGGGGGTGTCGGCCAAAAATACCAACGACCACAAGGGTCGACCAATCATAACCGAGAGCAACCAAACATCACAAATGGCACCAAGATTAAATATACACATCAAAGGTCAAGAAATCGACCCAAAAACCACCCAAACCGAGAGCATAAGCTCTCGGCCGGTTCTCGACCCATCGGAAAGATCATCACCCGGATACCAAACCTCCATTTATCTCATTATTATCAAAACCCATTTAATTCTTGTATCAAAAATCATAAACCCGAAAAGATAATGAAATTCTTGACCCATGGTCACGACTCAAACCCACAACTCGAGTCAAAAATCGACCTACCTTCAAAAACCAAAGCCAAATCGAATAGATCTTCAAGAAATAATAAAAAGTGGTGATGAACTCGTGAGGATTAAATTCGAAATAGGTGTTAGGGTGGGAGTTAGAGCGCGTGGTTAGTACCAAAAGATAGATCTCGAAAATATGGTGAAGGTGGTGGTGTTGTTTTTAGTGTGAGGGTAGCGGTGGCGGCGCTATGGTGGAATAAGGGTGGCGGTGGTGTTGTGTTAAAAAGAAGAGAGAGAGAGTGTTGGTGAGATGTTGGTGATGGTTGTGTGTTGTTTATGAAAACCGCAGGCCACAAGAAAGATTTTTGTTATTACTCTTATTAAAAAATTAAACTTTTTAAATGATAATAATAATAATGGGTGTAGGGGATTTAGTAGCCCGGTGTCAATACACGGACCAAACCCGAAACTTAAATAACCAATGTCTTTCAAACCGAACCCGTTCCAAAAATAATAATATCCGATCCAATAATAAAATGAAATTAAAATTGTTAGGTTAACCTAGTGCCGGAGTCAATGTAGTGCCAAAATAACGATCTCAAAATAAATCATCACGACCGAATCAAATCAAACCATAAATAAACAACCAAATCTCATAAATATCGTACGATTAAAAATCACGTACCAACGTTCATAAAATATCTCGTCACAATAAACTTTCAAAAATTCCAAATTTATAATTTTAACGTAATGCGGGTTTTAAAAACGGCTCCCTATTTTGCCAGTTGTCACATCCTCCCAGCCTCATAAGGAACCCGTCCCGGGTTTCTCTCGGAATAACCCATCTACGAAGTAAAAAGCTTCGGATATCTCTTTCGAAACTCATCCTCACGTTCCCACGTGAATTCCGGTCCATGCCGCGAATTCCAACGAACTTTGATGAGCGGAATGCGACTTCTCTTAAGTCGTTTGATCTCTCGATCCAATATCTCTATCGGCTCTTCCACAAAATTCAAACTCTCATCCACACGAATATCCTTGATTGGTATAACTGGTGTTTCCTCCGAAAGGCATTTCTTCAGATTGCTAACATGAAACACATCATGCACTTTATTCAATTCCATTGGCAATTCCAATCGATAAGCTACGGGCCCAATTCTCTCCAAAATAAGAAATGGTCCAATGTAGTGGGAATTAAGTTTCCCACGTTTCCCAAAACGTATCACACCCTTCCAAGGCGAGACTTTCAACATCACTTTGTCCCCAACCTGGAATTCTAGGGGTTTACGCCTCTGATCGGCGTAGCTTTTCTGCCTATCTCTAGCTGCTTGCAGTCGATCTCGAATTTGCGTTACTTTCTCAGTAGTTTCCAAAAGAAGCTCAGGGCCTGTGAGTTAGCTATCTCCAACTTCTGCCCAACCAATAGGTGAACGACATTTACGACCATACAAAGCTTCAAATGGTGCAGCCTTAAGACTTGTGTGGTAGCTATTGTTGTAGGAGAACTCCGCAAGGGGTAGATATTTCTCCCAGCCTTTACCAAAGTCTATGATGCATGCACGAAGCATATCCTCCAAAGTCTGAATAGTTCTCTCACTTTGACCATCGGTTTGGGGATGATATGCAGTACTCATATCAAGTCTCGTTCCCAAAGCGGTTTGAAGTGATCGCCACAATGCTGACGTGAAACGGCTGTCGCGATCCGAAATAATCGATATCAGAACTCCATGACGAGAAACAATCTCCTTCACATACAACCTCGCAAGTTTATCCACACTATCATCTTCACTAATCGCCAGGAAATGAGCAGACTTAGTCAAACGATCCACAATTACCCATATAGCGACGCAACCGCTAGCTGTCTTTGGTAATTTGGTAATAAAGTCCATCGTAATCTGCTCCCATTTCTAAACCGGAAGTTCTGGTTGCGTCAACAATCCTGACGGTCTTTGATGTTCGGCTTTAACCTTAGAGCAAGTCAAGCACTTACTAACATACAACGCTATATCTGCCTTCATATTTAGCCACCAATATAACTTTTTCAAATCCTGGTACATTTTGTCAGACCCAGGATGAATAGAGTATCTTGACTTATGCGACTCATGCATAATAAACTCTCGAATTCCTCCATACAATGGTACCCAACTTCGCTCTCCAAAACATAATACTCCATCAGAACATCTAACAAATCCCTTCTCATTTTCTGCCATCCCAAATATATTCTCAGCAGACCGATTTTCTGCTTTCAACGCTTCCGTTTGAGCTTCTAATATTTGAGACGGTAATGGCGACACGATAGTCATTCCTAATGACCTAACTCGTAACGGTGGAATTCTCTCCTTTCGACTAAGAGCATCAGCAACAACGTTTGCTTTACCCGGATGGTAGCGAATTTCACAATCGTAATCGCTTAGCAACTCAATCCAACGTCGTTGCCTCATGTTAAGCTCTTTTTGGTTCAAAATGTGTTGCAGACTTTTGTGGTCAGTAAACACTACACACTTGGTTCCTTACAAGTAATGTCTCCATATCATCAAAGCAAAAACCACAGCACCTAACTCCACATCATGGGTGGTGTAGTTCTTCTCATGCTTCTTGAGCTGTCGGGAAGCATAAGCTGTCACTTTCTCTCGTTGCATTAACACAGCTCCCAAACCTTTATGAGAAGCGTCACAATAGACGACAAAGTCCTCGTTACCTTCGGGTTGTAACACCCCCAATTCATGGATGCAGCGGAATTCGAACTGGGTGTTAATTGACGGCACAATAGTCACAATAATAGAAAACGAACTCCAATTGAGTCGTTTTAAAAGATTTATCATTCAAATTATATAAATATCAGAGATTACAAAATGAGGTCCCAGATGGTTCCATGTTTACAATTTAAATGAGTTTTGAATGATAATAAAATTTATAGCCCTCTTGAGTATCCGTGTCCTTCCGTGCCATCCTTGATCGTCATGAACCTGAAATACATGCTTGAGAGGTCAACACAAAGGTTGAGTGGAATTCGTAGAGTTTAGTTAAATCGTTTGAACACAATAATCGTAGTGTGAGCTATAGACTCACACTCATAGTTAGAAAACAAAATCGTTATTTATTTCACTAAGCTCATGCAACCAAAACATTAACATCGAACCAACAAAATTGGCATTATAGAAGCCCTATCGAGGTACTTTTGCCATTATACCGCTAAATCTCAAATATAGTGCATTTGTGTGAACTCATTGTTGTTCAACACAAATGGGATCCGTCAATCCCAATAGATCTATTCACAATATTCGCGCTCACTAAAGGTAGTGACTAATGGTTCATGATATAGGGACTTCAAACATGGCAATCGTTACTTAGTGATAATAAAACATCGTTGAGAAGCATACATTAGAAAGCATTGTGTTCGAGTAGAAAAATAATAGCATGTATTCCCCCCATGGGTTTGTAAAATAGTTAAACAATAGAAAGTGGGGCTACGAACTCACCTTAAGTTATGTAGTGAGTAGTGAATGTGATGGTCGAATCGCGAAGGTTTCTACGAACAACCTATAATAGAATGTTGCGACTTAGGATCGGAGTAAAGAATATGAAGTAGTGCCTATATATATATATCTTGCATTTAATCCATGATGTGGTATGATGTATATTGTAAGTCTTTGAAAGAATAGATTAATGAAACATGTATGTTTTATATATCGTTTACTACCGTTCGGGCCGACATAATTCAGAAGTCATGTTAGTAAGCGTTCGAGGAGCCAGGACACTTTAACTCGTAAATCCACAACTCAACTCGACGGCTTACATAATGAACTCCTCACATGAGGCTCCCTACTATTGTAGTAGTTGATAAAGTATATAGATATAAGTTTCGATCCGAAAAGTTACATGTCCGATATTTGAATAAACTTAGGAAAGTTTATTAGTACATGAAGATTGTTATTAGGGGTACTTTCATAAGTCTTGTATGACCATTTTCTCTTGGTAATATCTCATGGTTTCCTTTTAAGTGAAGTAGATCCAAATTGCTTGTTCATGTTATCGCCTAATTCATTGTTTCATGTTTACGCCTTTGTAAGTTTACTTGGTCATTTCGTCATGGCCTAGCCATGACCTTTGGTCCTTGTTCCAAGGTCATGAGACACAACCTTGGCTCTAGCCATAGTGGTGGTCTTGATTATAGGTCATAAGACCTCTTGTTCCTTTTAAAGTATAACCATAATATAGTGACTTTGGCCTAAAAATGGGCTGTTTAGAATTTGAAGAATTTTATCACTTGGAAAGCATTTTCAGGGCTCGAGCTTCTTTGTTCCTGAACGAAAACGTCGTTTCGGACAACTTTCGTGTTTTAACTTTTTGATGAATCGGACCAGAAGTGGGACTTTCAAAACCCAAATTTGATCAGAATGGTATTTGGCAGTTTTGCCGGAAATCTTTGGTAATTTCAAATCGCCATAACTTTTGACTCGTATACTCGTTTTGGGTGGTTCAAATTGCTATGGTTTCCTTGTTAGATCCTCAACCACAATATGTAATAATCAAATATCATATTTTTACCATTTTGATCAGGTCTTACCAAGAAATTCATTAGTTTGCTTGTTTTAGTAACTTGTTTCAACAATCCATTATAACAACATCTTTTACTCATTTTTATACATCATGGACGTCAACACAAAACATAATATAGCAAGAATAACATGTAAATGATATGAATATGATAAATTAACAAGAAGCATGTTAGGGTTTGGCTTACAACTTTTGGCTTTCAAAGATGAAAGGAAAGTAGCAAGTAAGGAAAAGAACTTTGATAGACTTGCTTCAACCCTTTTTCACTTCATGCAACCTTTCTACCCTTGGTATTCTTGAAAGAATGATGATAAAGGTTGAGGTGAATTGAGTGGATTTAAACTCAAAAGAAATCACCAAGTATATTAGGGTTTGGAAGAGTTTTGGTGAATGATAACTTAACTAGGGTTTCTACCTTGAACTTGCACTTGAATCTTGCTTGAACTATGAAGGAAATAAGCTAAATGTGAAGTGTTGTGGTGTGGTTTGATGGCCGGCCAAAGGAAGGGGGGAGGGGCTTTTATAGGGTCTTGAGGAGGTTACAAAACATGACTAGTCAACACCTAGGAGACCAAGGTGAACACATGTAATCATCTAAGGCAACTTAGCACAAGATCATGCCACACCAAGGGATGACTCCCCCCCCCCCTAATGGCGGTTCCATATGGTCTAGGGGGTGAGGTGTGCCTTGCTTGCTATTATCCTAAGTATTGGATGAGTTTTGACTCCGAGAAATGCCAACCGTAAATGATTAGGCCTCAAAACGTAAAACCGGGTGTCGTAAAATTATGAAACTTTAAAGTATTGTTAGACATGTCCATATGTCCCATAATAAAATATAAAATGAGTGGTAGGATCTATCGGGTGCTAAAACCCTGCTAAAAACTGGAAACACGGGTCTAAAACGCGTAATTCGTAAAATGTACGAATTTTGCGTAAAACTGAGAAAAGTAAAATGTTACTTTTCTAATATGATATAAATGATTTAAAATGACTTATAATGTCTAGACTGGGCTCAGTCTAGTGTCGGTTGGTGTTAAATGTCTTTTAGACATCAAACCGTAAGCCTAAAAATCAAGGAATGACTTATAAAATCAAGGAATGATTTTTGGTCAAAGGAGGAGGGAAAAATTATGTTGACTTTTTCTAATAAGTTTGAAAACTCAAAACGTCTTAGAAACTTGTTTTGTGGTCTAACGGTTAATCGCCCATTCGGTTAAGCGTGCTCATGTGAGAGTAATACCGACTTGGGTGACCTGCTGGGAAGTCTTTGGTCATGTTTTTCTCAGTCACAATTAATTCTCAAATAAATCATGAGTGTGTCAAACATTTTTCTGATGCGGGGTCACTTAACGCGGTCGAGTTTCGTTGTACGTAGAATTTCTGAATGACGTTTTACCCTAAAACGTGTAATTCCTTAATAACTTTCACGAAAATGATCTGACGAATGTCAAACATTTTATTTGCCATGGAAATGATTTATCACTCAAGAATATTATATAAAAATCAACTTTCGGGAAAGTTTCGGGAAAAATGAATAGTAAAAGTGAATAGTGAAATTTTCCGGGAATGGTAATTAACCTGAAATTGCGAATTGTTACACGGGTAACGCCAAGATAGGAGCACTGCACAACATTTCCTTAAGTAATTGAAAGGCTTCCTCTTCCTTATCTCCCCATTCATACTTAACACTCTTTTGAGTCAATTTGGTCAATGGTTTTGCTATCTTTGAAAATCCTTCAATGAATCTTCGGTAATAACCGGCTAATCCCAAAAATTGACGAACTTCTGTTGGGGTCGTAGGTACAGCCCAATCTTTAATCGCTTCAATCTTAGCAGGATCCACATGAACTCCTTGTCTATCAATCACATGACCTAGAAATTGTACCGTCGGAATCCAAAATTCACATTTCGAAAACTTGGCGTATAGTTTCTCCTTCCTGAGCAATTCTAAGATAAGTCCATGATACCGCCGGTGCGTTAGTCAACCCAAACGGCATCACCTAAAATTCGTAATGCCCGTAACGGGTTCTGAAAGTCGTTTTCGGAATATCTTCCTCGCGAACTCGAAGTTGATGATATCCCGATCTCAAATCGATCTTCGAATACACACTCGATCCTTGAAGCTGATCGAACAAATCGTCGATCCTCGGTAACGGGTATCTATTCTTCACCGTTAGCTTGTTCAACTCTCGATAGTCAATACACATACGAAACGATCCATCCTTCTTCTTCACAAATAAGACCGGGGCTCCCCAAGGTGAAGAACTTGGTCTTATGAATCCCTTTTCAGCTAACTCCGCTAATTGTTTCGATAACTCTTCCAATTCAGTAGGTGCAAGACGATAAGGCGCTCATGCTACAGGTGCAGCACCAGGTATCAACTCAATCTGAAATTCCACTTGTCTAGTAGGCGGAATTCCCGGCAAATCATCGGGAAACACATCCGAAAAATCACGAACTATAGGTACATCTCCAATGCCCCTTTCCTTCTTCTCCTTCCCTCCTTTCTCGGAAATTTGAGCTAACAAAAGGCAACTTCCTTTTTCCATTAGCTTTGGCAACTTAGTGCAAGATATGACCGCTAATCTAGATGGGCCTCTCAAATCCTTTCTATCTTCTGGTATGTTCAGAATCTCCTTGCCGTAAGGCACACGCACGATCTTCTCATCGCAAATTATATGAGCATGATACTTCGACAACCAATCCATACCAATAATGACATCAAAACTTCCTAATGTGACGGGTAGAAGATCTATGTTGAAAGGGCGATTCAGAAAGTTTAACGTGCAACCGCGAATGATAGTCCTAATCCTCTCTATGTTCCCATTAGCTAACTCTACATCATAACCAATTCCTAAGGCCATCAGGGGTTTCTCTAGTAAGGGTGCAAACTTAGTGGACACAAAACTCTTATCGGCACCAGTATCAAATAGTATGGAAGCATAACGATTGAGAAGGAACGTACCAGTAACGATGTTCGGATCTTCTCCTCTCTCATTCCCAAGTGCATACACTCTCCCATGAGCAGCTCCAGCTTCCACACATTGGTCCCCATTATCTTGTCGTCCACGGTTTCCTCCAGCTCCACGGTTTCCATTATTGTACCCATTACCACCCGATCCTTGATTTCCTCGGTTCCACGATTCCCTACACTCATTCCGATAATGTCCTTTCTTTCCACATCCATAGCAAGTAACATTTGCTTTGCTCATAGTTTTAGGAGTAGCTTGAACCATAGCAAGTGGTCGAGCTCTACAATACTTAGCTATGTGTCCCATCTTAGAGCAATTCTTGCACATCACAGTACATCGACCAGAATGATGCTTGTAACATCGGTTACATTTGGGTGCATCTCCATTGTAGTTCTTTTTGTCTCCATCTCCCATAGCATAAGCTCTAGTAGTTGTTTGTCGCTTGTTTCGACGATCATTACCCTTAGAGTGATCATCCCTCTTTCTCTTTCCATTCTTATCCTTCTCAGCTTCTTCCAATGCCAAAGAGTCCATCAATTGTTGAGCGATAGTGATAGCCTCATGAATGTTTGCAGGCTTAGCAGAAATCACATCGTTCCTTGTAGCTACCGGCAACCCATCGGTATACCTCTCAATCTTTTGGGTCTCAGTCCTAACCATATCGGGACAGAGTAAGGCCAATTCTCGATAACGGCGATTGTAAGTTGCCATATCGGTACCTTTCACCTTGTGGTTCCAGAATTCAATCTCCAGCTTCTTAATCTCATTCCTTGGGCAGTAAGTCTGAATCAGCAAAGACTTAAATTGCTCCCAAGTCATAGCATAAGCCACATCACTCCCAACCGAGTTACGGTAATTGTTCCACCAAGTTAAAGCTTCATCCTTGAAAGTAAAAGAAGCAAACTTTACCTTCGCATTCTCCGCACAACCACTGACATTAAACACTGACTCAGTCTTCTCAATCCACCTAACCAAGTAAACCACTCCTTCAGTTCCACCAAACTCAATAGGTCTACAAATCTTAAACTCCTTGTAGTGACATCCGTTAGCACGAACAGGTGGGGATGTTCCAGCAGAATTGTTGGAATGATTTGACTCAGCTAGTAGCTCAGCAACTCGTTGCTCCACAAGTTGATTGATCATTGCTTGATCCACAGTAGGTGCATTAAGTGGAACATGATCATTGTCTCCTTGAACATCAACATTTTGATTCCTGTTGTTGCGATTAGTAGTGTCCAGGTTATCAGGAGTAGGGGTCTCAACATTTCGAGTTGGATGGCGTCCTCGATGACCAGGGGTAGTCGTTGCAAGTCCAGTTCTGGTAGCTCTAACAGGGTTTCTTCGTGGGGCCATTGATCTGAAACATCATACAAGTTCGTAAGTCTCTGATAGAACTTATCATATGCTCAACAAGAATTAAACCAACGAAGCCAAGTCATGGAAAGAATATCAACAATACACCACAAGACATCAATAAGGCGCATAGGAACTCAATTTCCATAATATCCAAAAACCACATAATACCATATATTAATAACCATCAACCATACAATAAGGATCCAACATTGTTCCAACTACCGAAAACACAAAGATAACAATCGTTCCAACGAGACGAGTAATCAACGGAAATACATCAAAATAAGGTAACTACCTTTTCTAACCGAACACTCCTCGGTTAAGAAAGCAACAAGATAACATAGCTCAAACGTCTAGCCACGCTGCTGGCGGAGGTTCCTCAACTCCTGCCTCAAGCCATCAAGATCCCTCCATAATGATCCCAACTCCACACTATGGGTGTCTCGGTCTCTCTTGAGGTCAGCCACCTCCTTCTCCAGCTCGACATTCCTTTGCCATAGCTTGTGGTCGGCCTCTCGAGCTGTAACAAAACCTCGTTGTAAACTATCGATATGCTCGTGAACCTCCATCAAAACTCTCCTCATCTCAGTAGTCCTGCCCACAACCACAGTCATATCCACTCTCAGATCCGCTATGAACTCTCCAATAACTCTCTCAAGTCGATCAGATATACGTGCAACTCTCTCACCAAGATCCGTAACCTGAGTCCATAACCTACCAATCTCACCTAGCTCTGCATGCTCAGCAGAGACCTCAGAAGGTGCATCCGACTCAACGGGACTACCAGGTGGCAACTCAAACAAAAATGGATGGTCAGGTGAATCAGGCTCAATCGGATGTATAGGTGAATCAGGCTCCCCAGCCTGAGCTGGCGGCACAATCAAATCATCATCATCAGGCATCTCCTCCTCCTGAGGGTCATCCTCCTCCTCAGGGTCATCATCATCACCCTGCTCAGCCTCCTGAGGGTCATTAGCCTCATCCTCACCCTCGTACTCCTCCTCCTCATCGGAAGAGTACATCATCAATCGTCGTCTCCTAATAGGTGAACCATGTGGTGAAGGGGTAGGTGATCTAGGACGACGACGCAATGATGCGGGTGGCGCCTCAGACTGAAGAGAGTGAGCATCAATCTGTAAAGGTGGTGAAGTAGGGCGTACCGACATACGTGCCGTAGCTCAGTGGGCAAAACGTGGAGCCACACGAGCCAAAGCCTGATGAAGAGTAATGTAACAATTCGCAATTTCAGGTTAATTACCATTCCCGGAAAAATTTCACTATTCACTTTTACTATTCATTTTTCCCAAAACTTTCCCGAAAGTTGATTTTTATTTGATATTCTTGAGTGATAAATCATTTCCATGGCAAATTAAATGTTTGACATTCGTCAGATCATTTTCGTGAAAGTTATTAAGGAATTACACGTTTTAGGGTAAAACGTCATTCAAAAATTCTACGTACAACGAAACTCGACCGCGTTAAGTGACCCCGCATCAGAAAAATGTTTGACACACTCATGATTTATTTGAGAATTAATCGTGACTGAGAAAAACATGACCAAAGACTTCCCGGCAGGTCACCCAAACCAGTACTATTCTCACATGAGCACGCTTAACCGTATGGGCGATTAACCGTTAGACCACAAAACACGTTTTTAACACAATTTGAGTTGTCAACATATTCTTTCCCTCCTCCTTTGACCAAAAATCATTTCTTGATTTTATAAGTCATTCCTTGATTTTTAGGCTTACGGTTTGATGTCTAAAAGACATTTGACACCAACCGACACTAGACTGAGCCCAGTCTAGACATTATAAGTCTTTTTAAATCATTTATATCATATTAGAAAAGTAACATTTTACTTTTCTTAATTTTACGCAATATTCGTACATTTTACGTATTACGCGTTTTAGACCCGTGTTTCCAGTTTTTAGCAGGGTTTACCACCCAAACGGAACCTACCACTCATTTTATATTTTATTATGGAACTTATTGACATGTTTATCAATACTTTAAAGTTTCATAATTTTACGACACCCGGTTTTACGTTTTGAGGCGTAACAACTTACGGTTTGCATTTCCCGGAGTCAAGTTTCATCCTAATACTTAGGATAATACCAAGCAAAAGCCAAAGCTTGCTCTCCAAGCTCATGAAACCAGCCTGGGGGGGGGGAGTCATCCCCATGTGGCTTCATCTCATGAATTTACCCCTAAATCAACACTTAATTACAACTTGGTCACCAAGTTGTAACACTTTCCTAGTAAGCTTCCTAACCTCCTCATTTTTGACTATAAATACTCCCTCCCATCCCCTTTGTTGCCGTGCATCCCCAACCCCATAACCATCCCATTCTTAGCTCATTTCCTTCTAGTTTCATGCATGGTTCAAGTGATTCTTCAAGGTTGAAACCCTAGATAGGTTATCATTCATCAAACACTTCCATAACCTCATATACTTGGTGATTTCTCTTGAGTTTAAATCCACTCAAGTCACCTAAACCTTCATCATCCATCTTTCAAGAATACCAAGGGTAGAAAGATTGCATGAAGTGAAGTGGGTTGAAGCAAGTCTATCAAAGTCCTATCCTTACATGTTAACTTCCTTTCATCTTTGAAAGCCAAAAGTTGTGAGCCAAACCCTAACTTGATTCTTGTTAAATAATCATGTTCATGTTATTTACATACTATTTGTGCTATATATTGTCTTGTATTAATGTCCATGATGTATAAAAATGACCAAAACAAGTTATTGTTATTGATTGTTAAAACAAGTTACTAAAACAAGCAAACTAGTGACTTTCTTGGTAAGACCTGATCAAAATGGTAAAAATATGATATTGGATCATTACATATTGTAGTAGAGGACTTAACAAGGAAACCATAGCAATTTGAACCACCCAAAACGAGTATACGAGTCAAAAGTTACGCCCATTTGAAGTTACCAAAGATTTCCGGCAAATCTGCCTAAATAGCTTCCTGATCAAATTTGGGTTTTGAAAGTCCCACTTCTGATCCAATTCATCAAAAAGTTAAAACACGAAAGTTGTCCGAAACGACGTTTTCGTTGAGGATTAAAGAAGCTCGAGCCCTAAAAACGCTTTCCGAGTGATAAAATTCTTCAAATTCTAAACAGCCCATTTTTAGGCGAAAGTCACTAGATTATGGTTATACTTTGAAAGGAACAAGAGGTCTTATGACCTATAATCAAGACCACAACCATGGCTAGAGCCAAGGTTGTGTCTCATGACCTTGGAACAAGGACCAAAGGTCATGGCTAGGCCATGACGAAATGACCATACCAACTTACATAGGCGTAAACATGAAACAATGAATTAGGCGATAACTTGAACAAGCAATTTGGATCTACTTCACCTAAAAGGAAACCATGAGATATTACCAAGAGAAAATGGTCATTCAAGACTTATGAAACTACCCCTAATAACAATCTTCATGTACTAATAAACTTTCCTAAGTTTATTCAAATATCGGACATGTAACTTTTCGGATCAAAACTTATATCTATATATTTCATCAACTACTACAATAGTAGGGAGCCTCATGTGAGGAGTTCATTATGTAAGCCGTCGAGTTGAGTTGTGGATTTACGAATTAAAGTGTCCTGGCTCCTCGAACGCTTACTAACATGACTTCTGAATTATGTCGGCCCGAACGGTAGTAAACGATATACCAAAACATACATGTTCATGAATCTTTTCTTTCAAAGACTTACACTATACATCATACCACATCATGGACTAAGTGCAAGACATTCATATATAGGCACTACTTCATATTCTTTACTCCGATCCTAAGTCGCAACATTCTATTATAGGTTGCTCGTAGAAACCTACACGATCCAACCATTACCTTCATTACTTGCTATCTTACTTAAGGTGAGTTCATAGCCCCACTTTCCATTACTTAATTGTTTTACAATTCCTTGGGGGGAATACATGCTATTTCTAAATCGAATACAATGCTTTTAAATTGTATGCTAGCCTGATTGTTTTATTATCACTAAGTACCAACCTTGCTAAACCGAAATCCTTTATTATGAACCATTTAGTCACTAGCAATAGTGAGCGCGAATATTAATAATAGGCCTATTGGGATTGACGAATCCCATTTGTATTGACTAAGTTCAAACAAATGCATTAATATTTGAGATTTAGGTATGTTAGCAAAGTACCTACCGGGATAAATCTGCCGATCGATATTGGTACACGTTAACGTTATGGTTTCATAAGCTTAGTGTATAATAACCGTTCCGGGCGTATAATAACGTAGCCTACCTGTTTTGTTTTCCAAACATTGGTGTGAGCCTATAACTCACACTACCAACATATTGTGTTCAAACGATTTAACAAACTCTATGAATATCACTCAACCTTTGTGTTGACCTCTCAAGCATGTATTTCAGGTTCATGACGATCAAGGATGGCACGGAAGGACACGGATACTCAAGAGGGCTATAAATTTACTTATCATTCAAAAAAAAAAACTCACTTAATGTGATTTGTAAACATGGAACCAATTGGGACCTCATTTTGTAACCTCTGATATTTATATAATTTGAATGATAAATCTTTTAAAACGACTCAATTGGAGTTCGTTTTCTAGTATTGTGACTATTGTGCCATCGAGTAACACCCAGTTCGAATTCCGCTGCATCCATGAATTGGGGGTGTTACAGATTGGTATCAGAGCCATGGTTATAGAGAAACGGGTCTAATTGAGACCTAAACTATAACCGCAATTACAAACAAAAACATTTTATAGCCTTCCGCTCTCCGTGTCTTCCATCCTCCAGACGATTATGGACTTAGTAAGCATGTTATGCTTCACAAACATATTAGTATATTCATATATACCCATTTTGAGCATTTCCCCGTAAGCATTAGTATATTGATATATAAACTCGGTTTATTTTCAATTGTTTATCTAAACAATGGACTAAACATATCTATGTATGCCTATTCTAGGGCATTTCGACACAATCACATTCTCCCAATCATGTTCCTACTCCAACATTTTGTGTCCAAGTCATTGTAACTAATTACAATGGTCTCATTCACTTTTCAAGACATTGTATGTTACAATGGTCTCATTCACTTTTCAAGACATTGTATATTACAATGGTCTCATTCACTTTTCAAGACATTGTATGTTACAATGGTCTCATTCACTTTTCAAGACATTGTGAGATACAATGGTCTCATTCATTTTCCAAGACATTGTGAGATACAATGGTCTCATTCATTTTCCAAGACATTGTATCATACAATGGTCTTAACCATTTCTCAAATGTTTTGAGTCACACAATGGTCTAATTTACTTCCGAGACATTGTGATTTACGTAATGGTCTCTGGAATTATTCCATCACATCATCAATATCATTTCATATGATATCAAAAACCCATCACAATCTATCGATTTCCAAACAAGAAATATGAGATTTCTAAAGGACAAACTAAACCATCATCGACAAAAGCTGAACTTTCTCTACATTCATCAAAGTTTTCTTATGAAACCTTCATTATTAAAAGTTCGTGATCCTGGCCAAGTATGTTCTATTTTAGAACTACTTAAAACTTCCTTTCCATACGTACCTACCCTTACTATCTCCTATGCAATGGAATATGAAAACATACGTTACAAGTCTTGTATGGATGGGAGTTGCAACTTAAGGGTTTGACATCGCCTTTGTTTAGTGGACAGTTTTCCGAAAGCAACGGACATATCAAAAGTATACCTAATTTAGGTATTTGAAAATTTTATCGAACCTCGGCTAAATATAGACTAGTCACCTATATTTAACCTAGGGACAGTGGAATATAGTCTGACTAACTATATTCGACTTAAAATTTTCAAATACTGAGAATAGTTGTACTAGGGTTATGTTTAGGTTGATTTCCTACTTGAACTCGATAAACCACCAGAATACATTAAAACAATCTAGAGACACGATAGTGCCTTATCACTCAGCAAGATCTTAACACCTTATTTGTATGATCTAAATTCATTCTTGAAATTTTTTTCATTTATGAGATAATCCGAACTACTATCTTGGGATAGTTATCAATTATTCACTTCATCCTGTAGGAGTACTATCCTGTTTAGGTCCTAAGGATACCATTCCATCGTAAACTTTTAAAATCTCTTAAGATTTTTAAAGCAAACTCAACATCTATACCTAAGAGTATTAATGTTAAGCATACATTACACACTTTTGTTCATCAACATATCACAACATTACCTTCACAACCGTGGCAAACACAAGCTCAAATCATCCTTAGTTACACCACAAGCACGCTCATCAGCTTTACAAGATTGAATATTCATCTTGTACTTTTGGAATACCAGTATCATCTCATAAATACACTACCTTGTAACTCACCGGCTAATTGTGAATGTTGTGTTAGGAATCCTTAAGTAGGATGATTTGTAATTATTTGAATGGATTGGGATGCCTTTTCATTTAAATAAAGACATTGTAAATCACCGAACCATAAGTTTATATTTCCGTATTTACATTGTTTGGGATGCCTCTCTATGTAAATAAAGAATTATAAACAAGTGGACTTATTTGTATCCGAAATAACATAAGTATGAAGTCAATAAACACTAGGTACAACAACCGATTACCAACCAGACTATGATTGCAATTACTATCTCAATTCCTATTAATATTCGATTGCTATATCAATTTCCTTTGATATTCAACTATTACCATACCTTTCCTACATAAAAGTAAGGCTCATCCTACACCATACACTGAAATGACAAATCAAATTACATCACCGGTAATCCCAGACTTTAGTCCTTATAAGTAACCACACCTGTTCATCGACACTACTCCAACATATGACACACATAGAACTTCGGGACGAAGTTCCCCGTAAGGGGTAGAGACTGTAACAATTCGCAATTTCAGGTTAATTACCATTCCCGGAAAAATTTCACTATTCACTTTTACTATTTATTTTTCCCAAAACTTTCCCGAAAGTTGATTTTTATTTGATATTCTTGAGTGATAAATCATTTCCATGGCAAATTAAATGTTTGACATTCGTCAGATCATTTTCGTGAAAGTTATTAAGGAATTACACGTTTTAGGGTAAAACGTCATTCAAAAATTCTACGTACAACGAAACTCGACCGCGTTAAGTGACCCCGCATCAGAAAAATGTTTGACACACTCATGATTTATTTGAGAATTAATCGTGACTGAGAAAAACATGACCAAAGACTTCCCGGCAGGTCACCCAAACCAGTACTATTCTCACATGAGCACGCTTAACCGTATGGGCGATTAACCGTTAGACCACAAAACACGTTTTTAACACAATTTGAGTTGTCAACATATTCTTTCCCTCCTCCTTTGACCAAAAATCATTCCTTGATTTTATAAGTCATTCCTTGATTTTTAGGCTTACGGTTTGATGTCTAAAAGACATTTAACACCAACCGACACTAGACTGAGCCCAGTCTAGACATTATAAGTCTTTTTAAATCATTTATATCATATTAGAAAAGTAACATTTTACTTTTCTTAATTTTACGCAATATTCGTACATTTTACGTATTACGCGTTTTAGACCCGTGTTTCCAGTTTTTAGCAGGGTTTACCACCCAAACGGAACCTACCACTCATTTTATATTTTATTATGGAACTTATTGACATGTTTATCAATACTTTAAAGTTTCATAATTTTACGACACCCGGTTTTACGTTTTGAGGCGTAACAACTTACGGTTTGCATTTCCCGGAGTCAAGTTTCATCCTAATACTTAGGATAATACCAAGCAAAAGCCAAAGCTTGCTCTCCAAGCTCATGAAACCGGCCTAGGGGGGGGGGAGTCATCCCCATGTGGCTTCATCTCATGAATTTACCCCTAAATCAACACTTAATTACAACTTGGTCACCAAGTTGTAACACTTTCCTAGTAAGCTTCCTAACCTCCTCATTTTTGACTATAAATACTCCCTCCCATCCCCTTTGTTGCCGTGCATCCCCAACCCCATAACCATCCCATTCTTAGCTCATTTCCTTCTAGTTTCATGCATGGTTCAAGTGATTCTTCAAGGTTGAAACCCTAGATAGGTTATCATTCATCAAACACTTCCATAACCTCATATACTTGGTGATTTCTCTTGAGTTTAAATCCACTCAAGTCACCTAAACCTTCATCATCCATCTTTCAAGAATACCAAGGGTAGAAAGATTGCATGAAGTGAAGTGGGTTGAAGCAAGTCTATCAAAGTCCTATCCTTACATGTTAACTTCCTTTCATCTTTGAAAGCCAAAAGTTGTGAGCCAAACCCTAACTTGATTCTTGTTAAATAATCATGTTCATGTTATTTACATACTATTTGTGCTATATATTGTCTTGTATTAATGTCCATGATGTATAAAAATGACCAAAACAAGTTATTGTTATTGATTGTTAAAACAAGTTACTAAAACAAGCAAACTAGTGACTTTCTTGGTAAGACCTGATCAAAATGGTAAAAATATGATATTGGATCATTACATATTGTATTAGAGGACTTAACAAGGAAACCATAGCAATTTGAACCACCCAAAACGAGTATACGAGTCAAAAGTTACGCCCATTTGAAGTTACCAAAGATTTCCGGCAAATCTGCCTAAATAGCTTCCTGATCAAATTTGGGTTTTGAAAGTCCCACTTCTGATCCAATTCATCAAAAAGTTAAAACACGAAAGTTGTCCGAAACGACGTTTTCGTTCAGGAAAAAAGAAGCTCGAGCCCTAAAAACGCTTTCCGAGTGATAAAATTCTTCAAATTCTAAACAGCCCATTTTTAGGCGAAAGTCACTAGATTATGGTTATACTTTGAAAGGAACAAGAGGTCTTATGACCTATAATCAAGACCACAACCATGGCTAGAGCCAAGGTTGTGTCTCATGACCTTGGAACAAGGACCAAAGGTCATGGCTAGGCCATGACGAAATGACCATACCAACTTACATAGGCGTAAACATGAAACAATGAATTAGGCGATAACTTGAACAAGCAATTTGGATCTACTTCACCTAAAAGGAAACCATGAGATATTACCAAGAGAAAATGGTCATTCAAGACTTATGAAACTACCCCTAATAACAATCTTCATGTACTAATAAACTTTCCTAAGTTTATTCAAATATCGGACATGTAACTTTTCGGATCAAAACTTATATCTATATATTTCATCAACTACTACAATAGTAGGGAGCCTCATGTGAGGAGTTCATTATGTAAGCCGTCGAGTTGAGTTGTGGATTTACGAATTAAAGTGTCCTGGCTCCTCGAACGCTTACTAACATGACTTCTGAATTATGTCGGCCCGAACGGTAGTAAACGATATACCAAAACATACATGTTCATGAATCTTTTCTTTCAAAGACTTACACTATACATCATACCACATCATGGACTAAGTGCAAGACATTCATATATAGGCACTACTTCATATTCTTTACTCCGATCCTAAGTCGCAACATTCTATTATAGGTTGCTCGTAGAAACCTACACGATCCAACCATTACCTTCATTACTTGCTATCTTACTTAAGGTGAGTTCATAGCCCCACTTTCCATTACTTAATTGTTTTACAATTCCTTGGGGGGAATACATGCTATTTCTAAATCGAATACAATGCTTTTAAATTGTATGCTAGCCTGATTGTTTTATTATCACTAAGTACCAACCTTGCTAAACCGAAATCCTTTATTATGAACCATTTAGTCACTAGCAATAGTGAGCGCGAATATTAATAATAGGCCTATTGGGATTGACGAATCCCATTTGTATTGACTAAGTTCAAACAAATGCATTAATATTCGAGATTTAGGTATGTTAGCAAAGTACCTACCGGGATAAATCTGCCGATCGATATTGGTACACGTTAACGTTATGGTTTCATAAGCTTAGTGTATAATAACCGTTCTGGGCGTATAATAACGTAGCCTACCTGTTTTGTTTTCCAAACATTGGTGTGAGCCTATAACTCACACTACCAACATATTGTGTTCAAACGATTTAACAAACTCTATGAATATCACTCAACCTTTGTGTTGACCTCTCAAGCATGTATTTCAGGTTCATGACGATCAAGGATGGCACGGAAGGACACGGATACTCAAGAGGGCTATAAATTTACTTATCATTCAAAAATAAACTCACTTAATGTGATTTGTAAACATGGAACCAATTGGGACCTCATTTTGTAACCTCTGATATTTATATAATTCGAATGATAAATCTTTTAAAACGACTCAATTGGAGTTCGTTTTCTAGTATTGTGACTATTGTGCCATCGAGTAACACCCAGTTCGAATTCCGCTGCATCCATGAATTGGGGGTGTTACAAGTAAGCTGCCTCGATGTACCAGGGAGCCCTAGAGAAGATGAGGGTCCCTACGTAGATGCAGCAGGTGGTTCTGAAGTAGAACCTGTCGGTGTCATAGTAGCTGAATGCATGGCAACCTGGTAAGGGTCATCAGGAGCCATGGTGAACTGTGCTGGCAATACCGGTGTAGTAAGAATATCCTCAACAACATCAGGCGTATAGGAGGCCATAGTCTGTGACAACGGCGTAGGGTAGGTGTAAGTGTTTCAAAACAACTAAACCACGAACTCAAAATACCATATCCAAAAATCATCATATAATTCCAAATCGTATATAATCAAGAAAGATTTAAAATACCGCATTACTAAAACCATTCGCAAAACAATTAAGCCATATAACTCCTCAAAACGCATATAATTCCTCAAAACGCCATCATACCACTAAATCAATAAACCTCAAAACCTCAAATCATCTCAAGAAATCCCAAATCTATAATCATCTCAATAATCTCATAATACCTCAATAATAAACAATGATGCTTCGGCTTGGCGGGCTGGCGGGCAATGGTCGAGGATCGTTTTCTATAAAAATCGGTTATAGTTTAGGTGTCTATTTACCTAGTTCTCTATAACCTTGGCTCTGTTACCAATCTGTAACACCCCCAAAATTTGGTACAGCGGAAGACTCAACAAGCTTTCGGGGTGCTACGGGGATTGGTATCCATTCAAAGTCATGAAAGAACGAGATAAAGTAAACATAATAAAAATACAACCACGCGGGGTTTTAAAGTTTACATTATCCCAAAACATCCAAAGTCAGGCCCAAAAGAAATAATATAGGTCCACAATAGTTATCAAAGTTTTAGAAATATAGATCCATAACCGGTGCCAAATGCCAAGCCTCCAATCCCAAGCGTCCATAGAGCATCACTTAACTACCTGAGAAAATGTGCTAAAAGTCAGCTTTCGCTGGTGAGATCATAGGTTTAGATTCATAATTCAATATAGTGGACATATACGCAAAACGCTTGCTAGCTAGACTAGGCCTCAATCATCCAACCAAAATATCCAACCAATATCATCCAACCAAATCAAATCAACCCTATAGGTGCACGCTATAGCTCAAATCAATCCAATCAATAGCTTACCTAGGTCAAGTCTAGGCCTCGCTCTATAATCCATCCAATAGCTTACCTAGTTCGGGACTAGGCCTCGCTCAACAACCAATCAATAGCTTACCTAGTTCGGGACTAGGCCTCGCTCTATAACCAAATCAATAGCATACCTAGCTCATGTCTAGGCCTCGCTCAATAACCAAATCAATAGCTTACCTAGTTCGGGACTAGGCCTTGCTTAATCCTACCAAGTTCTATAAGCATAGCAAGTTTTAAAATAAACAAAGCGATAATAGTCCACATTACGAATCAACCAAGGACCATTATCAAGGACATCATCGACACCTTTCTTCGAAGTAAACTTGAAGAAAAAGAATCCCTTAGCATTCAATCCTACCTAGTTCTATAAGCATAGCAAGTTTTAAAATAAACAAAGCGATAATAGTCCACATAAAACATTTGCAGGTTTCTCACCCCAAGTATTGAAAACAAAGTTCAAGAGTAAAAGTGGGGCTATGACTCACCTCAAGTCCAGAAATCCTCAAAAGAAACGATAGAAGAAAGACGTAAGTAATCTCAAGCAACTCACGTAACGGCGACTACAGACTCGGCACTTCCTAACAATATCAAACTCGTTCAGAAATCATTTCCTCAAAATCAAATATTCCCATTCCCGAACGTATTCCATTTTACTTTTCAAAAATATCCATTTCTCGAATTAACTTCATATACATTTGAAATTCGACGTTTGGTATCCATATGGGTGGAGGGTCGACACAACTCAAACCAAAAAGCCACAACAAACGAAATAAATAAACCAACTATAGGTCTAATATTAGTCCAACATATTATTTAAATAACTATCGAAGCTTATCAAATCCGTCGATTTGATAATCTCCCACATTTATTTACGTAATATATCGTTCCAAGATTATACCCAACCTAAAGCACATTGCACAAAAATTTCTATTTGATATATATCGTAGTCCAATAAATTCCCTATATATATCGTCGAATCGGCCAAATTCCACGAGACATATAGTAATTTATTACCCTAAAACATATACCACATCCTATGGGCATCGTGGGATACGATGCCCATTAATATACTCATTTTATATCGTCAAATAACTCGATCTCGAATAAGTCACTTGATATATAAAATGTTTATATTAATCGTCATATATCCGTGACAACACAAAAGTCACAATAGAAAGCCCACTTGGACTTTAAAGAACCACAATTCGTATAACTCGATAAGTTTCTAATTTATAAAAAAAATCACATTTTTAATTATTATTTACCCGACTTATTATTTCGCCATTATTTATATAGTTTTTATTTATAACAATAGTCCGACATTTATTACACTATTCGCATAGCATAATAACTATCGTTATATTATTATAACGCTTTCTCGTGATCGTTTTATTATTAATATACGCATTTATATATATATATATATATATATATATATATATATATATATATATATATATAAATATATATATATATATATATATATATATATATATATATATATAAATATATATATATATATATATATATATACGTTTAACACGTCTATATACGTATATAAACGATTATATTCTCAATAATATTATTACGAGTATTATTTTTAATATCGACTTTTAAATATTTATCGAGTTGATGAGGCGAAAAATGATCCGTTTTTAGGGGGTCATTTAAGCCCGAATCCGAATTTATTTGATCAAATATTGCCCTAAATCGTTCCTTTTGTGATTTTAGGTACTTTGGGAGTGAAATCTGGAAAAGGAAGCAATTCGGACGTTTTTGAAGCATAAAAGTGAAGAAAACGCCAAAGTCTTAATTTTCCAAGCTGGGAACAGTAGGTGACGGCGTCAAGAACAAAACCTTGACGGCGTCAAGAGCAAATTTCATGAATTTCCATGACGATCCAGAACAGATTTGACGGCGTCACGTAGGAAGGGCGTCAAGAGTAAAAGAGTCATGACGGCCTGGAAGTGAATAAGTCTTGACGGCGTCAGAAGTAGATCTAGGCAGTCCGAGAAGAGTTTTGGCGGCGAGGTGACGGCGTCACAAGTTTCTTCTTGACGCCGTCAAACCTATTTTTCTATATATAGTTTTCTAATTTTTCACATTTAAAAAGAGAAGTTTTGGGAGAAACCCTAAGTACAATTTTGGTGTAACTTTACAGGTTTTTCAAGGGTTCCAACCCCTTGATACCTTGCATGATTAATCAAGATAAGTGTTCTTCTAATTCAATCAATATGTCTATGTGTTGGTTGTCTATATCATGTTCTTGTCTTAATTCTATCATGCTAGGCTAGATCTCTTTTGTGTTTGCTTAGATCTAATGAAACCTAGATATTGATTATGTATTAATTACTTGTTTATTCTTGTCTTGGATGAATGATTTATATGTTAGGCTTAAGAAAACTGGCAGATCTCCAATTGGTAACATGCTTGAACGTCTTAAGAAACATGAACCAACGCGCACTAGGTCTTTACTGGTTGTATTTAATGCATGAGCCACTGTTTACAATCTCTATAGTTGTGCTGGGCATGGTGTAGGAGGAGATAAGAGCTCATAGAATTGGGGAGTTATGTGTGCCACCCCATGAATGGTATTAAGGAATACAATCCGTCATCCATGCAATTATAACAAGTAATTAACGTGTAAAAGATATCTAGGGAGTAGTGAAATCTAAGTAAACACATTTTCTCCAATTACTGCTCACAACCTTAGTATAAATTAGTTTACTTTCATTTTTAGTATTTTATTTTGATTGCATCTTGGTATTGGGTTAGTTGAATAGCAACTAATTCCGCCCACTCTTCCAAAACCCGAGATTTTAATTTGCTTTCCATAAAATATAAAAATACAAAAATAATCATCCCTCACCTTTAGAACTAGTATTTAGGCTTTCTAATCCTAGCGACACTATTCCTAAGCTGAACGATCAATCCCCGGGTACTTGTCACTATACTATACTACAACGATCAGGTACACTGCCTGGTGGGGGTTGTAAGCTTCTCGAGATCCCTCGAGAGGTAAAACCTGTTGCGACTCCCATGCATCACGAGTCATAGAATTTGGTCACATGTCCGAGTCATGACTCTCGGCTCATAGTCCAAGTCCAAATAATAAGAATCAAGTCACAATAATAAATCAACTCCGTCCAAATCAATCCCATATCCACGTGCTACAACATGAGGGTCCGACTACGGCACCCAACTATCCTATCTCCGTCATCTAATTGACCGTCTCACAATCGGTCCCCAATTCCATACTCGTCAACACAACTCCAATAATACTCACAATCGAGAAATACCACATCAAGTCCGAATAATATACCAATGTACAACGTCACAATCACAACAAAATATAAATAATAAATCACAAGTAACATATTGTCCGAAAACCAAGTAAGCAACGGGTTGAGTTACCAAGTCAACCCGGGTCAACATATGCTCGAAACAATGAAACGGAAGCCACACCCGAGACTCATGAGTCTCGGCTAGCTCCTTGAGCTCAACCGAACCAAAACAGCCCCTAGGGGGTGTCGGCCAAAAATACCAACGACTACAAGGGTCGACCAATCATAACCGAGAGCAACCAAACATCACAAATGGCATCAAGATTAAATATACACATCAAAGGTCAAGAAATCGACCCAAAAACCACCCAAACCGAGAGCATAAGCTCTCGGCCGGTTCTTGACCCATCGGAAAAATCATCACCCGGATACCAAACCTCCATTTATCTCATTATTATCAAAACCCATTTAATTCTTGTATCAAAAATCATAAACCCGAAAAGATAATGAAATTCGTGACCCATGGTCACGACTCAAACCCACAACTCGAGTCAAAAACTCGACGTACCTTCAAAAACCAAAGCCAAATCGAATAGATCTTCAAGAAATAATAAAAAGTGGTGATGAACTCGTGAGGATTAAATTCAAAATAGGTGTTAGGGTGGGAGTTAGAGCGCGTGGTTAGTACCAAAAGATAGATCTCGAAAAGATGGTGAAGATGGTGGTGTTGTTTTTAGTGTGAGGGTAGCGGTGGCGGCGCTATGGTGGAATAAGGGTGGCGGTGGTGTTGTGTTAAAAAGAAGAGAGAGATAGTGTTGGTGAGATGTTGGTGATGGTTGTGTGTTGTTTATGAAAACCGCAGGCCACAAGGACGATTTTTGTTATTACTCTTATTAAAAAATTAAACTTTTTAAATGATAATAATAATAATGGGTGTAGGGGATTTAGTAGCCCGGTGTCAATACACGGACCAAACCCGAAACTTAAATAACCAATGTCTTTCAAACCGAACCCGTTCCAAAAATAATAATATCCGATCCAATAATAAAATGAAATTAAAATTGTTAGGTTAACCTAGTGCCGGAGTCAATGTACTGCCAAAATAACGATCTCAAAATAAATCATCACGACCGAATCAAATCAAACCATAAATAAACAACCAAATCTCATAAATATCGTACGATTAAAAATCACGTACCAACGTTCGTAAAATATCTCGTCACAATAAACTTTCAAAAATTCCAAATTTATAATTTTAACGTAATGCGGGTTTTAAAAACGGCTCCCTATTTTGCCAGTTGTCACAGGTTGTGCCGAAATGCCCTAGAATAGGCATACGCAGATATGTTTAGATAAAATGATTGAAAATAACTTGAATGTATATATAAATATACTTATATATGTTCATGTAGCATAAAATGCTTACAGGGAAATGCTCAATTATGTTAAGGGTACATATATAAATATGCAATTATGTTGTAGCATAAAAATGTCTACGGGGAAATGCTCAAAATGGGTATATATGAATATACTAATATGTTTGTGTAGCATAACATGCTTACAAAGTCCATAATCGTCTAGAGGATGGAAGACACAGAGAGCGGAAGGCTATAAAATGTTTTTGCTTGTACATGTGGTTATAGTTTAGGTCTCAATTAGACCCGTTTCTCTATAACCATGGCCCTGATACCAATCTGTAACACCCCCAATTCATGGATGCAGCGGAATTCAAACTGGGTGTTACTCGACGGCACAATAGTCACAATGATAGAAAACGAACTCTAGTTGAGTCGTTTTAAAAGATTTATCATTCAAATTATATAAATATCAGAGATAACAAAATGAGGTCCCAAATGGTTCCATGTTTACAATTTACATTAAATGAGTTTTTGAATGATAATAAAATTTATAGCCCTCTTGAGTATCCGTGCCCTTCCGTGCCATCCTTGATCGTCATGAACCTGAAATACATGCTTGAGAGGTCAACACAAAGGTTGAGTGATATTCATAGAGTTTGTTTAATGTTTGAACACAATATGTTGGTAGTGTGAGCTATAGACTCACACCAATGTTTGGAAAACAAAACAGGTAGGCTACGTTATTATATGCCCATAAAATGTATTATACACTAAGCTTATGACACCAAAACGTTAACGTGTACCAATATCGATTGGCAGATTTATCCCGGTAGGTACTTTGCTGTCATACCCATGTCTCAAATATTAATGCATTTGTATGAACTTAGTCAATACAAATGGGATTCGTCAATCCCAATAGGCCTATTCACAATATTCGCGCTCACTATTGCTAGTGATTAAATGGTTCTTAATAAGGGATCTCGGTTTAGCAAGGCTAGTACTTAGATATAATAAAACAATCAGGCAAGCATACAATTTAAAAACATTGTGCTCGGTTAAAAATAGCATGTATTCCCCCAAGGGTTTGTAAAACAATTAAGTAATGGAAAGTGGGGCTATGAACTCACCTTGAGTTGGATGATGTATAATGAGAATGATGGATATGCCGTAAGAACTTCTACGAGCAACCTATAATAGAATGTTGCGACTTAGGATTGGAATAATGTCTAAGGAAACATAAGCATGCCAATATATATCTTGCATTTAGTCCATGATGTGGTATGATGTATAGTGTAAGTCTTTGAAAAGAAATGATTCATGAAACATGTATAGTTTATATATCGTTTACTACCGTTCGGGCCGACATAATTCAGAAGTCATGTAGTAAACGTTCGAGGAGCCAGGACACTTTAATTCGTAAATCCACAACTCATCTCGACGGCTTACATAATGAACTCCTCACATGAGGCTCCCTACTATTGTAGTAGTTGATAAAGTATATATATATAAGTTTTGATCCGAAAAGTTACATATCCAATATTTGAATAAACTTAGGAAAGTTTATCTTTACATGAAGATTGTTATTAGGGTAAGTTTCTTATAACTTGTATCTCATGGTTCTTTTAGATGAAGTAGATCCAAATTGTATGTTCAAGTTATCGCCAACTTTTCTAGTTCATGTATTTGCCTTGGTAAGTTAGCTCATGTTTTCGCCTTGGTATGTTGATATGGTCATTTAGTTCATGGCCTTGCCATGACCTTTGGTCATTGTTCTATGGTATTGAGACTAATCCTTGGCTTTAGCCATGGTTGTGGTCTTGATTCTAGGTCGTAAGACCTCTTTGATCTTTATAAACTATAACCTTTATATAGTGACTTATATATATGTAAATAGCTGTTAAGAAACTGAGAAAAATCTCATTCGTTATTGGTTTTCTGGAGACGTGCACTGAAGTTTTTGAAGAAAACGTGATTCCGGACAACTTTCGTGTTTTAACTTTTTCATGAAACGGACCAGAAAGGCCTCTTTTTGTGTGTTTTATGTTTCTGTAACAGAAGCTATTTGGCAGCTTTGCCGCAAAGTTTTGGTAACTTCAAATGGTCATAACTTTTGACTCGTATACTCGTTTTAGGTGGTTCAAATTGCTATGGTTTCCTTGTTAAGTCCTCTACTACAATATGTAATGATCCAATATCATAATTTTACCATTTTGATCAGGTTTTACCAAGAAAGTCACTAGTTTACTTGTTTAAGTAACTTAACTTAACAATCATTTCCAATAACTTGTTTTACTCATATTTATACATCATGGACATGACAACAAGACAATATATAGCATGAATGATATGTAAATAGCATAAATATGATATTTAAGCAAGGAAGTGTATTAGAGTTTGATTACAACTTTGGCTTTCTACAAGAAAGATAAGTAACATGTAAGGTACGGACTTTGATAGACTTTAGCTTCACCCTACTTCACTTCAAGCAATCTTTCTACACTTGTATTCTTGAAAGAGAGATGATGAAAGTTGAGGTGACTTGAGTGGATTCAAACTCAAGAGAATCACCAAAGTTTATAAGGTTTGGAAGTAGTTTGATGAATCAAAACCTAACTAGGGTTTATGTGTGGATATTGCACTTGATTTCTTGCACAAAACTTGAAGTAAACTAGCAAATGAGAGGGTATTTGTGTTGTGAACGACTAGGAGGGATGGGGAGGGCTTATATATGAGTTTGAGGAGGTGCTAGGAAGGTGCTAGGAAGTTGCCTTAAGGAGGTGCAAGTATTTAGGATATTTTCCAACACTTGGAGACCAAGTTGTACACATGCATGCAATCTAAGGCCTCCTAGCATGAGATCAAGCCACCTATGGGCTGAATCCCCCCCCCCCTAAGTCATTTCATGAGGCTTGGGGAGCAAGAGTTGGCTTTTAGATGATATTATCCAAGTTATTGAGTTAGTTTTGGCTCCGTAAAATGCTAACCGTAAATGGTTAAGCCACGAAACATAAAACCGGGTATCGTAAAAATACGAAACTTGGAAGAATGGTTAAACTTGTCAAAATACTCCATAATAAAATATAAAATGAGTGGTAGGTTCCATTGGGGTGGTAAAACCCTGCTAAAACTGGAAACAAGGGTCTAAAACGCGTAATACGTAAAACGTACGAATATTGCGTAAAATTGAGAAAAGTAAAATGTTACTTTTCTAATAGGATAAAAATGATTTAAAATGACTTATAATGTCTAGACTGGGCTCAGTCTAGTATCGGTTGGTATTAAATGTCTTTTAGACATAAAACCGTAAGCCTAAAAATCAAGGAATGACTTATAAAATCAAGGAATGATTTTTGGTCAAAGGAGGAAAAATATGTTGACTTTTTCCAAAAAAAAGTGAAAACTCAAATTGTCTTAGAAACGCGGTTCAGGTATAGGCTAAGGTTACGGCTGAGAAAAAACGCTTAAAACTGAAAATTCCAGTTTTTCACGGCCGAGGCTTATTTTGGTCATGTTTTTCTCAGTCATGATTAATTCTCAAATAAATCATGAGTGTGTCAAACATTTTTCTGATGCGGGGTCACTTAACGCGGCCGAGTTTCGTTGTGCGTAGAATTTTTGAATGACGTTTTACCCTAAAACGTGTAATTCCTTATTAACTTTCACGAAAATGATCTGATGAGTGTCAAACTTTTAATTTGCCATGGAATTGATTTATCACTCGAGGACAAGAAACAAAAATCAAATTTCGGGAAATTTTCGGGAAAAATGAATAGTTAAATTGAATAGTAAAATTTTCCGGGAATAGTAATTATCCTGAAAATGCGAATTGTTACAAAAACGGACAATTTAGAATAACATTTATTCATGGATTAAACATGCAAATATAGGATACAATATATTATAAATTAAACATACCATGTATTTTAATTTATTATAATAATTGTTTAACATCCCTTATCCAAGTACTAAATAGATCAATGCATGATAACTCTTGTTGATGAATTATGTCTCAAGTAATGACATTCATACTTGTTGACAAGACATAAATCATCCAACTTTGATCTATCGGAATTTTGAGAATACTTATTTCAAGAATTCAACTATTGAAGTTCTTGTATGTGAATACTCAACTATTTTGATAATGCCATATAACATTTCATAAAATGTGTGACATCCTTAACCACCAATTTATGATAATCAAACTTCCAAACATTTTAAAGTTTAAAGTATTCTTATTCTCTTAATGTATAATGCAACTATGCTTTTAGTAAGCATAACTAGTAATAGCCAAGGATGAAATCCTTACTTTGACTAGTATTGAGTGTCGTCTCAATTTCATTAGCATCATTGTATACAAACAACAATATGCTCTTAAAACCTCCATAAACATTAATATCTATTGTGTAATGTTTGATGCCCTTCAAACTTTCAAGTTTGTTGGCTATGACAATTTGCACAACAATTGACCAATTGTTCATCTATAGAATTTGGAAGCTGTTCCAGATTTAGGATGTGATTCTATAATCAAACATATCCTTTTTAGAATATTACATAAGTTATATAATAACCTTTTAATTAGATATTAATATTTCCAAATCATCTTGTAATCAAGCATGATACAACAAAACATGATGTGCATGAAAAATCTTTGAGTCATACTTAGATTTTATTCATGTTATGCATATACATTTAGACTTTCTAAATGATATATCATGTTATATTAGATTCATTTACCGCACATGTTTCAACAATAAACATTCATTCCATGGTTGTACGTCTTATTTCCTAAATCTTACAAGTAAAGTTTCATTCCAAACTAAGAGTTAACTTCTAACTTATATGGAATGTTACTTTTTATATGTTTAATAACATATATGATTTAGAATTTAAACATAATACTCCCACTAGCTTTTAGGAATACTTAGAAATTATCTTATTTCAATTATAAATCAAAATACGAATTTAATAATTAAACATAAAAGTAATCTTCTAGATGCATGCATTTATCCATCCATGGATTATTGCACTTTGTACACATCCAAATATTTATTTGAATTCATAAACTCCTTTTTTTTTTGGGTAAAGAGGAGTAATCCTGCACCCTGGTAAAGTATATTAACCAAAAAAAACATTGAATTACAACGGATGAGTGTGAGTCTCTCATCTCAGTCCCTTAGGACACTTACAGACTCTCCTATACGAATGAAACAACATTCATATAACTTAGAATATAAGAGTGACATACCACACTTATAACTAATCATCACACCACAACGACTTAAAAATAAAACATAAATGCACTTTTGATTACTTATCGTCCTCGCTCAAGTAATTACTCAAGAAAGAGTTTTGATATTCCATTGTCAATTTCATAAATATGACAATCATAATCTTTATATATTTAATGTATTGAGAAAAGAATATTCAATCACAGTTAATCGCTTAAGTGTGATTAATAATCTTGTCATAAGTCATGCATTAAATACGTGCACAATATTGTCCGTATGATTTCTATACAAAGATTTAAACCACAAAGGTTACCTTATCTTTGAAGAAACTCATCTTCATTTTCTAGTATAACTATTAAGATAAACCACATTTCTAAAATTGATTATCTTTATGGACAGCATCTTAATCATTCATATCATGTATACTTTACCCAATTTCATATTTGGTAATATATCATAATGATTATCAGGTTTACAATAATCCTGTAAATCATAGCCCTCAGCATATTAATCAAATATCTTAGATATCTTTGCTATTTATGAATGATAATTCCATCATCTTGAAATTTAACATTTAAATGTCAAACTTTATTATCATCTTGAGATTTAACATTAAAATGTCAAACTTCATCATGATATTTACTAGTGTATTTCAGAAGATTATGTATCTTGTAATTTTATCTTATAAAGATCAAAACTCCCACTTGCTTTTAGTAATTTAAAGACTATATTTAAATACTTAGCAAATAAAGCAACAATACGATATTCTCTTTTGGGACATTACAAAACACAATGACAGTTCATGATTTTTATTTGTTAATAACCTACTCATAAGTAGTTTAACAAATTTGGAACTTCAATCTAAGACTTAATGTGATTCATCACATTCATCACATTCCATCATATGATAATGTCTTATTAATCTTCTAGGTTGGAGTTTTATTAAGTATGTCCAAGTCATACTCAATATTTTAACCTTGATAACTTTTGGAAGAAAAGAAATCATAGTCATCTTTAATCAAACAATATAATAAGAGTTTGATTTTCCTAATTGAACATACCATAAACATTTGGTATTTCATTAGTATTAATATTATAAGACAATCTAACAATATTTAAGATAACCATATTTCCTTTTGGCTTGTCTATTTACCAACTAAGTCATTTTAATGGTATAATAGTATTTTCAAGTCAATTACATGCTTTATAACACAAGTACTTTTGACAAAGTCACTTCATGTTCATGTCTCTACAATAAAATATAAACTGTTGTAATCCCACTATACGTTATAAGTCATTTAACAATTTAATGACTTCATGTATATGTCTTAATTAAAACACATAACAAGATAACGTCTTACTTTATTATAAGTCTTGTAACAATTAAAAGACTTTATGTTTATATCTTTACAATGAAACATAAACATGTTAAACTAAAGTAATTATGAACACCATCTTTTGGTTTCAATAGTAATTTCAAGTTAATTTATTACTTCACAATAATGTAAATAACATTATTTCTTCATTTATTTATGTCATTCAAAGAACACATAAATATTCAGATTGAAGTAGCATTAGATTACTTAATTAATTTATGTCATTCCATGCATTCATAAATATACTAATTAAAGTAGTCTTGATATCATATTGACACATGTTCTAATAGGTATCTAATTTAGAAACTGCAAATTCTCATAGTTCAATTACATCAGTTGATCTGCTAGTAATTAAAATATGAAATTCACCTTGTTGTTGCAATCTAGCTAAGATCTCGCATAACATAAATTGTAACACCAAGTGTTTCTTGAATTAGATTAGTATAATTCATATTAGAACTTTATTCTCTTACCTTGCAATCAAGAGAATCTATTAAATCATATCTTTATGAGTTGTTTCTTGCACACATTAAAGATAACATTTCTCCCACTTGTGCATGGAACAACCTCATATAGTTGATAAACAACACGCCATGCATTTGTTTATGTGATCAATATGATTGTGTCATAGATTTTAGCATAACAAGTAGATGTAGAACAACAATGTCTAGTAAGGAAACGTACAAGACTATCATTAAAAGTATGAGTGTTTACACTTGGAAAGTAATTATCTTTTGCTACCAAGATGTCAAAGCTTGTAACTTCCACTGAATTAAAGATCATTACAATAATTTCTTATTCAGTAATAAGTACACAATACTCCCACTGAATTTGACAACATTTAAAATGTTTCATATCCAGTGAAAACAAATATTGTGCTTTTAACTTTCCTACACCTTTAAATGTCCATACGTAACAACTACTTATGCACTAAAGAGTGTATTCTACTACGTAAATGATGGACTATCCACCAATGCTATTAACTTGAAAAATTGGGCATGCAATTTCTTCCTTAATAGGTCTACCATCCTACAATGTATGTAGTACCTTTAAAATAGTCAAACCAACTAGTTTGTTTTTTTTTTAACATTTTGCGGTAATTAGTCTAGCTTCTAAATATAATAACTCATAAAATGTCATACATAATTTTCTGTTAACCAAATATCATATTTGTTATTAAGAATTTGATCACCGAATAAGGATGATGAAATCCCTATGGAAAATATTCGCAATTTTCTTAAATATTAAAAATTTGCTATGAGTTATATTAGAATTTAGACATATCTAATATTCCTATTATCCTTTTCATTCATGAAAAGAAATAGGATTGTATCTCACTCTTCTTTCATAGAAAGGAGACTTCTTTTGTCTTTTAAGTAAATATTTCTTAATCAAACATTTGTTTGAAAACAGAACAAGATCAATTTACCAAAGCCCAAAGTGCGTTTACGGTTTGAACGTTGCATTAATACATTAAAACGAATTACAAAATTCAATTTCAGTATTTTCGATAATTAGGTCTTTAAGAAAATAAAATACCCATTGGTAAATATTCATATAAACCGTAGTATTTTCTTAAAGCTAGGATCCTAATTGACATAGTACCATTACATCGGTTGATCTGCTAGTAATGATAGTATTCAACAAGGTAATTGTCGAACAATAATTGCCAATTTCATATTGCAATTCCTAGATCATTATGGGATTTACTTTCACAAAACTTTCGCAAAGTAAGCATGTTTCATCCCCATCTAATGCCTTGAGTCCAAGATCTCACTTCCTACTCAATTTAAGTCGTCTAACTTAAAAACTGCAAACTCATAAATCCATCACATCAGTTGATCTGCTAGCAATGAAATTACAAAATTTACCTCTCCATTGTAATCTCGCCAAGTTCTCACATGACGTAAATTACAAATTCAAGTGTTCTTAATTAGATGGCATTTGACTTAATTTTATAAGGGTATTAAATTTTGACGTGTAATCAAAATAATGTATGAAGAAGCATGCATACAACTTCATAACATTGGTTTTATAAAACATTTTTATTACCAATTCACTAAGAGTAAAATAGCAAAGTTTTGATTGAGGTATCGGGTTCACCAATTAAAGAATTACCAACAATTATCATCCACTATATCGTACTTTTGCATAAGCCCTAAGGCTTAGTGTTTCGGATAATCATTATGGAATTGTGGTTAATTCATCCTTAAGATGACAGTGTACATGTAATGGTTGTTCGGTAAGTCTAATTTACACACAAACGAGCGTTAAGACAGAATATTGTCTATCTAAGGCCACAATTTAATGTGAAGCCAACCTTATACCCATCTTGTAGTGTGTAAACTTCGGTCGGGCCTAGTTAACCATTACGTATAAAAACTGTTAGAAATAGAAGTGATGATCATTATTGTATCAACGAGTTTTGTAATAATGTTGCAATAGTCTTGTAGATTAGTTAAGGGTAAATGGGCTTGGTTTAATCTAATATTGTATAAGTTTAGGTCTAGCTCATTACAAAAGCCCAAGCCCGGCCCATCTCTTTATCTTATCTATATAAACCTCCAAATGCTCCCATTTGGAGGTGGTGCTTCTATGTGTTTCTAGGTATATTCTTCTCTCTAAATATAATACACCTTTCTTTCTCTCTCTAGAAGTATCCATCTCTTTTCTCCATCTCTTTCTCTCTACTAATCTCTTCTATTTTTATATATATATAACTTGCGTAAGATATAAGATCAAGGGTCCTAACAAGTGGTATCATTCGCTAGAAGAGGGTGTAGTTCTTGTTTTATGTTAAATCCGATCCAAAACTTCCTTTGTTAACTCGTTTTTTTGTGAAAAAATTTGTACTTTCTTGTTTGTTTCTTGGTTTTTATCACATCTTTGCTTACAAACTTGTGCTACAAATCATAACAAACAAAAAGTTTCAAACTTTACTTCATAAAATTACGATTTGAATATTGTACTATATTTCGAAATCTCTAAAATTTTTTGAAAAGTGGTTCAAGTTTGCAACTTTCTTTAAGATTTCATCATTTTAAGGATAGTTGTACAAGAATCTTGGATTAAAAACGTGTTCTTGGATTGCTTTCTTCTAATACTATAAAACTGCCTTGTTTCGAAATCACCTTCGTACTCAGTTTCGAGAATACCTCAAAGGCACACTTTAGAGAATCCTAGTCGCTGCTTCTTTCGTGTTACCAATTGCGTACTCAGTGTTTTTTCTCTTGTATAAGAAAGAAAACACTTCGACTTTTGGCATATTTTCGAAATTGGATAATTTCAAAAATTTTGGGGTGATTGCATTCTCGAAAAAAATTACAAAGTTTCGAGAATACAAATTTTCGCGAACACAGTTTCGAGAACATAGTTTTGCGAATACAAAGTTTCGAGAACACAGTTTCGAGAACACAGTTTCGAGAATACAAAGTTTCGAGAACACAGTTTCGAGAATACAAAATTTCGAAAATACAAAGTTTCGAGAATACAAAATTTCGAGAATACAAAGTTTCGAGAACCGTAACAGTTTCGAGAATTCAAAGTTTCGAGAATTGGCATTACATCTATACCTTCTAAAAGATCCATTCATCTACACAAGTTATCCTATCTTTCTTTTAAAAAAAAATTATTTTTGGCGGGAAAAGTTGAGTAAAATATATTTTTTACAGGAGATTAAACGTTCAATTTTTACGCGAAATTCAAATTTTGGTATAACGGTGAAAATTTTGGCCAAAAATTCAAATTTTTAGGACATAATTCGAATTTTTTCGGTGAAATTTGGTGTCAAAATTTTTGAAACTCAACTTTTTCTTGGAACGTCAGGATTGCATTTTAGAGTGATTTTCAAAATTCTGGGAGAAAATTTTTCAAATCAAATTTTGGAGGGAAACGTAGTTCTCACTTGGAAAATTAGAATATTGTTTTAATTAAGCTTCACGTTCATGGAACCTCTCAAAAAATTCTTTCCATCAATGGAGATGGAACCTATCAATGGAAACTTCATCTTTATGGCAAATCATCAAGCAACAACATCAAGCAGTGATATTGGTAATAATTACAATGTCAATGCAATGACGAAGGTTGAAAAGATCCAGTACTTGTTGATGCTTGCCAATAAAGAAGAATCGGGAACACCGTTGACTGCTGAGGAAAACAACTTCATAGCAACTACAAGAGTTAATGAGAATTCCGCAAATCAGCAGGCAACAACATCAAGCAGTGATTCTGATCTTCCTTCTACTTATGATTCCGATCCATTCCATGAGGTACCAAATTATGGTAACAATGCTAATCCGTTTGCTCATGAGAAGCCACATTATGTGCCACCTGAACCTAATTACGATACATATGTGGGGGAACAAGTTAATAGCAATGTTAACTATGATACTCCATATATGAATCCTAATGGAGTTCAAGTTGCACAAAATGGTGCTAATGATGAGGAAACACGTGCTTTCTTTGAATCATTATTGAACAATTGTCATATTGAAATTGAAAATGGGCAAAAGGTCAATCGCGATGTTAAGGCCGCGAATGTTAAATTGACCGCTGAGCTTGAGAGTTACAAGAAAAACGTTAAAGCTTTTGAGTTTCATAACGAAAGATTGTCAGAATTAGAAACTGGTTATCAAAATTCCGTTTCAAGGGAAAAACATTTGCAACTCAAGTTTGATACACTTGATGTTAATTCTTTCAAGAAGATAAAATCTTTAAACGCGGAAATTTTTGATTTACAAAACCAACTTTCTAAACAAAAAATAGCTTATACCAATCTTGAAAAAAAAAGGGATGAGTTGAAAAAGGACTTTGCAAAGAAAGAAGACAAACTTTTGGAAGAAATCGTAGAGTCAGAACACATGATTGCACATTTAGAAGAATTAGTGGTTAAGTCGGGTCAGTCAAGTCAAACAATGAAAATGCTTTCAAATCAAACTAATCCGATTTACCATACGAAATATAAAGTGGCTCTTGGTAACAACACCCCTTGTAATCTCAAGAAAGCTCAGAAAGAATAGAATGTTTTGTATAATGGTAATGTGATTTACACAAAACATGATCCTCCCGTCGTTCGGGATTCTGTGGAAACGATGGAACTTGTCGAAGAGAGCATGACTAAAATGAAACAAAAGGATTTTAAACCCATTGATTACAACAAATTGAACAAACTTTCGGGAATTACTTTTGTTCCACAAACAGAACCATCTGTGTTTTCCATAAAACGACCATTCACGAAATTCTTATCTAAAAAGACGGTTGTTTCCAAATCTCTTTCAAAAATAGAACAAATGTCTTCTAACAACACTTTTAATACAAGTGAGGCTAGAGACATTCTCGATGACGTTAAAAAGAGAATTCAAGAACTTCAAAATATTGTTGAATCTAAAACCACTATCAATATTAACAACTGGCATTCTAGTTTTCATATCGAACAGAAAAAGGTGTTTGAAAACGAAATTACTATCCCACTGTATAACATCAATGCGAGGGTAATCAATTTTGAACAAGCTTTCTCACAAGAAACGGCCGACTTTGTCAAGGACCATAAATCCCTGGTAAACGAAGCTAATGATACTCGTGAAAACATGAATGTTTTGGAAAGGTTAAATGATTCTCTCTTTGAAGCTGTCATGACTACTGATATAATGTCCATCATTTTACAAACATATTCGGTTCAAGACGATGAAAGACTGCGAGCTGAGACATCTGAAATTGTTTCCAAATATGAAAATGCTCTTGTAAAACTTGAAAAAGAAAACATGTCATTTTTCAAACAACTTGATCGAAAATCAGAGGAATGCAAGTATGACAAATTGTCGTATGAGCATGCCTACAAGGACATGAAAGAGCAAAATGATCTTTTGAGAGCTCAGCTTGTAAGTATAAAAGGGAAGGGTGTGGAAACTAAGTTTGCAAAATCATTGACTTCGGAGAAACCAAATGTTTCAAACACTGTTCAAAAACCAAAAATGTCAATTTCACGGTTTGCTCCAAAAGTCGATGAGAAAAAGGATTTGTCAAAACCAGTCACTCCACAACCCTTGCTCAAGAAAAAGGAAATGGAAAAGATTGTTGAAAAACAAAAATTGGTTGTTAAAAGAAACACAAATGTGAGTGCACCTGGCTCTTCTATGAATAGTACAACTAATATGACTACAAAATCTGTTAAGGAATCTGTTGGTTCTAATGACATGGTCCAAAATCACCATCTAGAATAAGCTAGGAAAAAGGCACAATGTCGTAAAAACGGAATTTTAGGCGCAAAACCTAGTGTGATGAATTCTACAAGATTCCAAAGCACTGCTAGTAGTAGTAAACCATTACCTAGGAACTATCTTCAAACTACTAGGGATTGGCTTGCATCTAAGAGTAGTGGCACAAAAGAGAATGCTAGGAACGTAGAATGCAACACAAATAATTCCAAAGTCTCATCGAACAACAAACAATTTCCAAAAGACTGTAGTGTCAAAATTAAAATTGCTGTGTTAAACAAGAATGTTGAATTTGTCTGTCCTACATGTCAAAAATGTGTTTTTTCAGCTAATCACGATGCATGTATTGCACAATTTCTCAAAAAAGGAAAGTCAAGTGTCAGGACACAATCCACTAAGACACCTAATCAAAACAAACCCGTTGATAAGCAGCAAGAGGTTAAGAAACCTAATAGGTGGATATCAAAAGGATGTAGTTTGTCTAAGACTGAGACTTCCGCTGCATCTGATAACAAAACTACGTCTAGATCTTACCTTAGGTGGATTCCCACAGGAAAAGTTTGTAAAACAACTTGTCTTAGATGGATTCCCACAGGAAAGATTTTTGATAGTTGCACCAAGACAAATAATAGTGATAATCATCAGGATAAGGAAGTAGAAACAATTACAACCGTTGATAGTCAACACCCGCAGAGTGATGATTCATGTACTTCTAACACTGTTATTTGTGAAACCTCTTCGTCTTCGGTTGCAGGTGCTTCAACTATCTCAGAACCCAGTTCATCAGAGGGTTCAAATTTCGTTAATTCTACAAAATCATTCTTTCAATCTTCTATTTTTGATTTTCCATTTCTTTTATAAAACCATCAAAAACAAAATACAAAAATATAAAATTTCAAAAAATACAAAAACAATATAAAATCAAAAAAATCCAAAAATATTCTTCTCACGACATGTCTCTCGTATAAATCAATATTCTGTACTCCTATAGTTGAGAAAATTAGTAAGCTTGAAAAGCTACTTATCGATGGGAAAGCTACTCTTGTGGATGATGAAGGTCATCCTATTCCGTCTGCCTCTGTCACTAAGAGGGTTAACCCATTTTCCAAGGTGGGTGAGGTGGTGGTTTCTGATAGTGATGAGGAAGAGGTTCTTAACACGTTTGACGAATCAGCAAATCTTTTTGGCGGAGGTCATGAGCGTGAAGATGAGTTTGATGACTATGATGATTACTCGAAGCAAATTAATGATCTTCCAGGAGAATTAGATGCTCTTAATGCCATTTATGGCTTTAATCTCCAAGGTCGTAGGAAGTAGTTTATATTATTGTCCGAGTCTTTCAATATTATGTGGTAGTGGTTTTGTTTTCTTGCCTAGAAAATAGGAAGTATCTTGTTATGTAAGCTTTTCACCTATGTGACGGGCTGAGATATGGGATTCACTCATATCCGTTGTACTTAAATGTTTTTTGGAGTAATATATTTACCGGGTCGTTGACCTTTTACCCAAAAATACATATGCTTGAACGGGAGTTCTTTAAAATGTTTTTCCAAAACATGTCGTTTCTCAAAAGTTTCTTCACAATGGCTTTCGTATACTTCAGTACGAAACCCGGGCTTCAATGATGGCTTGTAAGTACTACAGCTTACAACCCGTGCTTCAAAGTGAAATCTTTTCATAACTTAAGTCCGGGTATACCAACTCGAAAAGATTTTAAATAAGGACTTAATCGGATGGCTTCTGGACATATCAGTTCAGGACCTGTGCTTCAAAGAAAGGAAATTGCTTAATCAAAACAAATATTTCAAATATTTTTCGAGCACTTATCCTAAAACGAGAACCAAACACTTATCTGGCTTGAGTTTTCTTTAGAAAAACTTTCAAAATCTTTAAGCTCAAGACCATGATTGTTGATCTAATGATAAATTAGATTTTCAATATTCTCTTACATTCTGAGCACCACCTTTTCAAAAATTTTCAAAAAGATTTTCAAAATCGGTGCTCATCATCAAAATGACTTGTGTACACCTTACAGTGCACAACTCAATTTTTCAAAGAATGGAAAGTGCTACGCAAAAATGATTTTCATCAACAAAGTGCACTTATCCTAAAAATGGACACTGTTGTACGCCTCAGTGCGACATTCCTATTCAAACAAAGAGAAGTCTTTGTTTTTCAAAAAAACCTTGATGCAAAATTCAACAAATCTGAAACTTTTTTCTCTTTCAGAATTTTGCTTCGAGAAGACTCCTTCCCTCTAAACTTTAAAAAGTTTAACATTCTCAAAAACATATGCGAGTTTTGAGGGGGAGTATTTCATAAAAACAAAAATGTTCCGATTTCATGCAAAATCAAATCTGTCTTTCTCTCCAAAATCTTTTTTCTTAATCAGTTGATATCAAAAATATCACGATATGCTATTTATTTTTGAGGGGGAGAAGACATGATTAAAATGTGATCAAAATGTGTAAAGATTGAGATTGAATCTCAAAAGAGCTCGACTCAGAAAGTACCAATGAATTGACGAAGCTTAAAATGTCATTAATCGAAAAGACTTGTCCTGGACGGGTAATAATTTCAAGCTAGTCTAACTAGTGATGTAAGCGTGTCTCGAATAGGACTTGTCTGAGTAGAATGTACCGTATCGAGAGACTTTCTTTGGACTTGACCAGGACGGGTAATAACTTCAAGCTAGTCTAACTAGTGATGTAAGCGTGTCTCGAATTGGTCATGTTCGCTGAAAGTGGATCAATTCAAAAAGTGCAAACTCCTCACGCATGTGCAAATTTCTTAAAAATCCATGAGCACATGTGAAGGGGGAGTCCTTCAAAAGTTGCAAAACTCTCAAAGTGATAAAAACAATGTGTTTTATTATCATAAACACTTTGAGAGATATTTCAATGAATGGTTTTATGGCAATTATAGGATAGTCATGGTGTTATAAGGTGACTAAGGTTAGGAAAAACTGTCCTATGATCCGCCAAAGCCGGAGGGATCTACCCAAGGACAAATCCAATAGATTAGAATTAGAAGTCCTTAGGTATGATTGAAAAAAGGAGAAAATGAGAAAGGAGAAAGAAGGGGTTGAAGAATTAAAAAGAAAAGTAAAGAAAATGGTGAAAAGAAATAGCCCTCCATATGTTCAAACTTAGGGCAGACACCGGGTTCAACTCATATGCTACTGGTTGTTACTAAGGTGACACCGGTATTGAAGATAAAGACGTCATGGACCCGGTGACGCACTGCACTAAACCTTCTTATCCACTCAAGTTCTCTTAAAAGAGCTTGTTTCATTCTCACGGGGAACCGGTGTAATCTATAGACCTGTCTCTTAAAGATGGTTGATATTGAAGCAGGAGACCTCTCCCTAATCTCCGCATAGGAAACCAAATGTGCACTTATCGAGTCTAGAGCCATGAGATACATTAAAAAGATCTCTTAGGATACACTTCCTGTGAATACATTTGTGTTCACCAAAAAGGACACAAGTTGTAAGAGTCTTTATGAGATCTACGGATCTTGCCTTATCTATCATAATGGTTACTTTATCTCAAATGGTCTACAGTTGTGGGGTGATCTCCAGCAACTCACCTGAATCATTGATGTACTTCGGTGGATCTAGTAAGCCCTCTCAGGGGTATCTGATTCAGGAACGACCTTGGTAAGGGCTAGAAGGAGTCTTCACACTATGCTGTTGACGATCTCTAATTTCAAACCTGTAAGTACCGGATACTTTATTGCTAACTATTTTATGCAGGTACTCATGTATGTTCCTTGGAGAAAGACCGTTGCCATCACACAAAGATCCACATGCTCATAACCTGCAAAGCTCTCTTCAAAGATCTAAGCAAAGCTAAGCTCAGAGCATCTCTAAGTTTAAGTCAAAGAAAAGAGAACTTCTCAAAGATTTAAAGTCAATCAAAGTATGAGCATGTTGGAAAAGACATCAAGACTACAGAGTAAAGATGTTGATCAAAGGCAAGAATGACCAAACGACATTATTCAGAGATCACAAAGCATGATTGGAACAAAGGAACTAGCAAAACTATTACACAACAAGACTCAAAGTTCAAAGAGAACAAGCTTCAAAGAACAAAGATCAAGGTCACATAAGAGAGATCTCAATGATCACCCTTAGGGGGAGATTGTTAGCATTGGAAGTGTTGATCATCAATGGAATCAAAGAGAGATCTCAATGATCGCCCCTTAGGGGGAGATTGTTAGAAATAGAAGTGACGATCATTATTGTATCAACGAGTCTTGTAATAATGTTGTAAAAGTCTTGTAGTTTAGTTAAGGGTAAATGGGCTTGGTTTAATCTAATATTGTATAAGTTTAGGTCTAGCTCATTACAAAAGCCCATGCCCGGCCCATCTCTTTATCTTAACTATATAAACCTCCAAATGCTCCCATTTGGAGGTGGTGCTTCTATGTGTTTCTAGGTGTATTCTTCTCTCTAAATATAATACATCTTTCTTTCTCTCTCTAGAAGTATCCATCTCTTTTCTCCATCTCTTTCTCTCTACTAATCTCTTCTATTTTTATATATATATAACTTGTGTAAGATATAAGATCAAGGGTCCTAACCAAAACATCAATCAACCAATCCTTTGAAATTTAAGCTCTTAAAAACCAAAACAATTTCGCCATTTATTTAGTCCATATTATTTTTCTATTCAAAATTACCCTTTTTGTTTATAAACATGTCTAACATAATAATAAACAAAAACAAGTAATATATAATAAAAAAAATAAAACAACCAAATAAACATATACATAACATAACAATTAAATATGTATAAAACATGTAGCCACATGCAAATCTTATTCAATAGTCCTATTAATAATCAAGTCTAGGTGTATAATGTATTTATTCAATTAAGGCTTTCTTCTTCTAGGAAAAAGAGCCACATACATCGATAAATCAATTGCGTAAGCCAAAACTAAACAAATACCACATAGCACATAATTGATTACTTAATATTGGAGTCTTCCCCAATTCGACATCTATTAATAAATTTACATGTTCATCAATTTAAACAATTTAAATATGCACACAATAAATCCATGCAAACATGCACTTTTCATGGATTATGCTTAACAATTAACATATTGCACCAAGATCGTTTACTAAAACGCACAACCAATTACATGACATCCTAGGGTCTCTAATCATATTAAAAATCAAAACCAAAACCCTAAAACCCTAAAAGGTCTAAATCGACCCAAATAAAAATTAGGGTTAGGAATCAAAAAACCCTAAAAACATGTAACTAAACGAATCAAGATTCAATTTTTACGCGTTTCGATAATTGATTACACATTATAACGGCTCTAGATGCCACTGTTGGAATTATAATATCATGACAATCATATAAAATAAACCAAACGCATCAAGAGAGCATAGCGGAAGCGTTATAACAAGATCATATAACATGTAATTAATTAATCAATAATAAATAGTAAACATACCTTTGTGAATCTAGCCTGAACAAGAATCAATTGTAATCTTCAATTCAAGAACCCTAATTAGGGTTTATGTGGATTATAAGAATTACCCCTTACCTCTTTTGTAATTCAATCCAAGAATCAAGCAAAAGTATGCTTGAATCGTGTTCTTGTACACACGTACAAATTCAAGTAAAAGTTTATGCAAGTAAATCAAACACAAAACCTTTTTAGCTTTGAAAATCGAAAACCCTTTATGGATTTGAGGTTGGATCGATTATGGGACAAGAAGAGGAGAGAAAAACACCTATTATGTGTGTGTACAAGTTATGAGAAAATAATATCCCATGAGGTGTTTATATACTTGTGTTTACTTGGAGCTCAAGGCACAAAGGAGGTGGAAACCACCCCTTGGCCGATTGGTCTAGGCTTCCCCCAAGGGATTCCAGAACCTTCTCTTGTTTCCAATTATTTACAAGTATTACTTTCCTAATCTTCGTCTAACGGTCGTTAGTCATTCTCTGTTAAATACTAACGGTCGTTACTAGTTTTGTGTTTATTAATAATTATATATAACATTTATAAATAATTATTCTTTTACTCTTCATACCTAAAGTGTGCAATCCCACGATCTCAAGTTCGATCCTAACACACCACTATTAATTTATGTTCATAAACTAACAGTATATAATCTTATCAGTCGGGTTAGTTTTTCTGTATATGAGAATGTTTGTGTTGACAAGTAATCACTTTTTCAATCTCATTGTGCTTATGGCAGGCTAAAATTATGCAAGAAAGGAGAACTATCAGGTCAGTAATTTATTTTGTTTTGATATGGCTTAAGGGTCGAAATTTATTTTTTTTCTAGATTTGTTGTTTTGGGATGTTTATAAAAAGGGGTGGCTGCAATGTGTGTTTAATGGTGGTAAAAGTGTGGTGTGACCAATGGTGGTGATGGGTTAAGTTTTAGTGGTAGGTTGACGGGTTTGTTAGACTGAAATGTGGAGGTTGACTGGTTTACAATGATCCCGCGAAACTTTACAATGATCTGCGATGGAATGTGACAAGACCACAAGGTTTTGAAGCAGTAATACGCGTTAGATGTAGCCAGGTGAGCCCTAAAAAGATGTCTGCTTCAGTTTCACTTTCATACTTTAGTAATAGATTTGGCAAATTGGGTGGGTCGGTTGGTTTGGGCATCAGGTTAAATTAATCAGGGTAAGTTTCAGTATTGGTTGGATCTGCTTGACCCGAAACACTTGTTATCATTCATTTTCGAGTTTTTGATATATAGTTGATTTGTCGAATATGATTACAGAGTGTAATCTTATTTCGACAATGATTCAATGTTTCAAATAAAATGTTTTAGACCAATTTGCCCCGTTTCCTTCTAACACTTATTTTTATGTTGTCCTTAAATAATCAAATCTAACCCCGATCGACCCATTTATTACCAAATGGGTCAAAATGGTCACCTCTAATTATATTTCCCAAAATTTGGTAAACTTGTCCATTTCTCATTTTGTTGTCTCTTCGGTTCGTTTCTTTAGTGTCTTCAAGTACAGGACTACTCTGGAAAGTTTTGTAAACCCATTCTCACAGATGTTGACATACCTGCGGTATATACTGAAATTTAATTTATTAGCCTTGAGTTCCTAGCACACAAGATCACTTTTATTGAAACTGATATTTTGCAGGTTGATTGTGACAAATCTATAATGCTGACATTGAAACATGATGATAAATTAACATATGGCACAGAATGTTCTTTCCATTGTGCGCTTCTTTATACTACTGTATATGGGCAAAGAAGAATACGTGTCTCCACTTTATCGTTGCCTTGCACAAGCATGCTGAGCAATCTTTTTCGCTCATCTGATTTTAGACACCCAGTTTTCTTTTTTTCTAAAGCAAGGTATTTGAATCTGTTTAATTTTGGATGTCACTTTTGCTTTATTGAGTATTTTGTTTGTAAGACCTATAAAGATTTATTCTATTTTTGTATGTTGCAGCGGCTAATGAAATCCCTATTACCCCATTACCTCAAGTGAGGGATCAGGTGGCAGATCTTTGCATTAGTATACTTCATTCTTATCGGAAGTTTTGTGCAACTGTGTCATCATCTGGACAGCTAATTCTTCTTTATTAAATGCATTCTAAGTAGTGGGTTTTGTTTTAATATTGCTTAAGATACGCATAGGTAATTTACCTCCTTTATTTCTTGATTTCAGCTTTGATTAAAAGTATTGGACTGCGAAGTGATGGGCGTATAGATGACCGGTCCTTTTGGATCAACTATGTCTCCTCACTTTCCATGCAATTAGCAATCCCGCTTGTGTATCCCAGAATGATAAGTGTTCATGATATTGACTCAAAGGTATAGAATAATCTGACTTAACAAAATGTTTGAATATTCAATTTCTACATCTTACACATTTTTTGGCATGTTTTGTCTGTGGCTACAGGATACCGATGGATCCGTTATTCCCCCTCCTATACCACTCTCTAGTGAACATGTGAGCGATGACGGGATCTATCTTCTTGAAAATGGAGAGGACTGCTTAATTTATGTTGGAGACTCTGTAGATCCTGATATAACACAAAAACTGTTTGGCGTTTCTTCTTTTAGTGAAATTCCCAGTCAGGTACACTGATACTTGTATATCTTTACTTGTATCACAGAGTGGCAAAATGGCGGGTCTAGTACTGGGTATAAACAGGTTTGGTGGCTTGGATTGACCTGAAACATTATTTTTATTCTAAGCAATAACCGACGTGGTAAATCTGATTAGGAAAACTATATTATAACACAGTTCAGGAAGTTATATGCATTATACACCTGTCGGCAACTTTCGACCCGTTTCAATTTTGGCTGCTTTTAAAACTTAGCAAAACTGACTCATTTGTGATTAATACTACCAAAATTCCTTCTAAATGTAAATGGGTTGAAATTGACATCTGTATATGCTCATTGTCTCATTGCATAGATCTTGTGGCTTGTAAGTCTCCTGTTTGCTAGAGTAACACTTTCAGAAGGTCTATTGATTCAACAATCATCTGTTTATCTCAAACTTTTCGATACAGTTGGTACTGAAGCAATATGAAAACCCCCGTATCAAAGAAGCTAAATGAGGTTGTAAATGAGATACGAAGCCAAAGATGTAACTACCTACGGTATGTAATATCTGTGGTATTAGGGGTGTCATAAAAGCCGACCCGGCCCGAACCCGACCCGAACCTGAACCTGAACCTGAACCTGAACCTGAATATGGCTTTTTAGGTCGGGTTACTCGGGTCCAAAATTATATCCGGGTCAATAGGGCCAACCCGAATTGACCCGAGTTCTAAAAAAGGTCAGGTTCGGGTATAATATATGTCTCTTACTTGGGTTCGGGTCAACCCGATTGACCCGAATTTCATTTTTTTCTTTCTAATTTGTATGTAAACACCAAAATTGTATAATTTTTAAACAACCTAGACCCGAACCCGAGCTAACCCGACCGAGTTAACCCGAACCCGAATTGACCCGACCTGAGTGACCCGAATTCTAAACAAGGTTTGGTTCGAGTATGTTTTTTTGAGCCTTGACCCGGATTGGTTTATCTGTATATGAGAATGTTTGTGTTGACAAGTAATCGCTTTTTTAATCTAATTGTGCTTATGGCAGGCTAAAATTATGCAAGAAAGGAGAACCATCAGGTGAGTTTTATAATATACATCTATTAGTTCTGTCTTCGTATGAAAATAGCAAGATTTAAATAGATTCTTTTTTAAGTAAAAAATCCTTTAATATACATAACGCCATATATCACAGGTAACTTTTGCTCAGGAACTTCCTTAGAAACGATAAAGATTGCGTCTTTTCTGAGTATTGTAAAGTACCATTCTATCAAGACAAGATAAAGAAAATATAACGCAGTGCGGACACATTTGTCAATCTAAATTGCAGTTTTTACCCGTTAATCGTTGCAATTTCTATAGTTTCTGATATTAGTTACGATTCCTGGAATGACGTTCTCCTCGTATATGATGGAAGAGTAGAAGACATGTCTCCAAATAGTCCTTCATACGTTGAGTTCTTAGTACATGTCCATAGAAAAGTCAAAACAAAATGGGTTGATGTTGTTTAACAAATACTACTTCAGTTATATATGTTTATGGGTTTGTGGTTAGAATTTACATGCAGACACAGATGGGTTCGAGCCTAAAGAAGCGAAGCTTGAATCTTAGCAAAAAGTTGGGGATAGTCATCATTGGTTTTGTAATTATTATTTGTGAAAGCTTAGCATAAACGGATAAAAGAAACACCTTTTGGTCTGGTTCATGGTAATTGTTATTTAAAGACTAATGGTGATATATACATCCACAACGTTGTTTTTTTTTTTTTTTTTTTTTTTTTTTTTTTTTTTTTTTTTTTACAATGATATTAGATATACATGTAATGCTAGCTGTTCTTTAGAGGGGCAAGTTTCAACTTATTTCTTATATTTATTGACTTGATGTGAGTATGTTTGATTCGAGTTGTATTATATTGCTAACTAGACTAGTGATCTGAAATGAAAGGATTAAAATAGTTACATCCTCAAACTAGCTTTTTAAGAAAGAGTAATATGTTTAAACAAAATCACTAGCTAGTTTTTTGTACAAAGTTTCAAACCAACTTTGTATATTACGCTAACGTAATCAATAGGTGAGTGAATTGTGTTTGTAATTGGGAACATCTAGGAAGTGATAAGTGATCACATCCATTGTGGCTAGGTGTTATTTCAATTAGCCTAGCTAGCTAGATTAGAGTGGTAGACTATAATGTTTGAGATTAACAAAGGTAAATCAAGATTTACAAAGTGGTTAGAGTGGTAGATTATAAAATTCCGTCACTATACAATTATGTACCGCTATATCATAACTAAAATTTTCGAAAAAAATGCGCTTAAGGCAATGAAATTTCTTTTTATGTTCACTTGTTTACTGAGCTATTAGGAACAATCAAGGTTATAAATAGCGCGAGGCGTGGCGGTATGACAAAGCCTCACGCTTTAGCAGTCATGGAGAAGCTTTTGGTTTTTAAAGCGTGGCATAAGGCAACACAAAATATGTAAATATTTATACGTTTATATCATATTTCATATATATCGAGTTTACAAAAAGTGTTATATATAATGAATAAGTTTAAGAAACCATCTTTACATGTAATATTCTTCATTTAAAAAAAATATCAGAGGTGAAAAAAAACTCACCACGCCTCACGCCTTAGCGCGCCTTATAGTTCCTTTTCCCGTCTCATCTCACGCCACTCCTAGAGTCGACGTCTTGGTATATTTCCTAATGTGAAGGACACGCCTCGACGGCTTGGCGCCACCATGGCGCGCCTTTTAGAACCATGGGAAGAATATTGTTCTATAATTTCAATGTTAATCTGACTGACTTGAACACATATTTTTTTGATATGTTAAGTAACATAAATTTCTCGTTTTTTTAAGTTCGGTGATGTGTAAGTATATTTTTTTTAAGTTTAGTGATTCAAATGTCATATTTCATAACTTTAGTAACCCAAGTGAATAAAAAGAAATTTTGTTACCTTGGACGCATTTTTAAAAAAAGTTTAGTAACATCTTTTTCTATTAAGTCTTCTTGTATATTATTATTAGCTTCTATCTTGAAAGCATTTCATTATTTCCTTTCCCCGTTATAGTTGAGGTGTTTTTAATATAGCCTTGACTTTTCAACAAAAAGTATAAATGAATTTCGTTCAAGTGGCTACTAGGACGTAGGACCCTACACATCATTAACTAATAGGATCATATATGCATATTACAACCACATATCATTTGCTAAAGATATTGACACATGAATTAAAATATACTTAATGTTAGTCTATCATTTAATATGTGTAACACCCCCAATTCATGGATGCAGCGGAATTCAAACTGGGTGTTACTCGACGGCACAACAGTCATAATAATAGAAAACGAACTCCAATTGAGTCGTTTTAAAAGATTTATCATTCAAATTGTATAAATATCAGAGATTACAAAATGAGGTCCCAATTGGTTCCATGTTTACAAATCATATTAAGTGAGTTTTTGAATGATAATAAAATTTATAGCCCTCTTGAACATCCGTGCCCTTCCGTGCCATCCTTGATCGTCATGAACCTGAAATACATGCTTGAGAGGTCAACACAAAGGTTGAGTGATATTCATAGAGTTTGTTAAATGTTTGAACACAATGTGTTGGTAGTTAAATCGTTGAACACAATAATCATAGTGTTTGTAGTTAAATCGTTTGAACACAATAATCGTAGTGTTTGTAGTTAAATCGTTTGAACACAATAATCGTAGTGTTTGTAGTTAAATTGTTTGAACACAATAATCGTAGTGTTTGTAGTTAAATCGTTTGAACACAATAATCATAGTGTTTGTAGTTAAATCGTTTGAACACAATAATCGTAGTGTGAGCTGTATACTCACACCAATGTTTGGAAAACAAGACAGGTAGGCTACGTTATTATACGCCCATAAAATGTATTATACACTAAGCTTATGAAACCAAAACGTTAACGTGTACCAATATCGATCGGCAGATTTATCCCGGTAGGTACTTTGCCGTCATACCTAATGTCTCAAATATTAATGCATTTGTTTGAACTTAGTCAAAACAAATGGGATTCGTCAATCCCATAGGCCTATTCACAATATTCGCGCTCACTTGCAAGTAACCCTCGCAAGTGATTAAATGGTTCATAATAAGGGATCTTGGTTTGGCAAGGATGTTACTTAGTGATAATAAAACATAGTCGAATAGCATACAGTAGAAAGCATTGTGTTCGATTTAGAAATAGCATGTATTCCCCCCAAGGGTTTGTAAAACATTGAAGTAATGTAAAGTGGGGCTATGAACTCACCTTGAGTTGGATGATGTATAATGAGAATGATGGATATGTCGTAAGAACTTCTACGAGCAACAACTTTTGGCTTTCTACAAAGAAAGGTAAGTAGCATGTAAGGTAAGGACTTTGATTGACTTGCTTCTCTTCACTTTAGCAATCCTTCTACTCTTGTATTCTTGAAGGATTTGTGATGAGGATTTTGGTGAATTGAATGGATTTAAATTCAAGAAGAATCACCAAAGATTGCAAGGATTTGGATGTAGTTTACTTGTAGCTTGAATTCTTAAGATAATACTTGAAGTATAAGATCAAATGAAGAGAGTATGTGTTGTTTATGGTGGTGAACGACCAAATGAGGAGGGGAGGGCTTATATATGAGTTTGAGGAGGTGCTAGGAAGGTGCTAGGAAGTTGCCTTAAGGAGGTGCAAGTATTTAGGATATTTTTCAACACTTGGAGACCAAGTTTAACACATGTAACCAAATCAATAGATCAAGACTTATAACTTAGGCACATGGCATGGTGAATCACTCTTATACACGTTCATAAGATGGTTAGGGTGACTAGGTACTTAAACTTGGTATTATCTAGCTTACGGAGTGAGTTTTGGTCCCGGTAATCGCTAACGGTAAGTCGTTAAGTCATGAAACTTAAAATCGAGTATCGTAAAAATACGAAACTTGGAAGAATGGTTAAACTTGTCAAAATACTCCATAATAAAATATAAAATGAGTGGTAGGTTCCATTGGGTGGTAAAACCCTGCTAAAAACTGGAAACACGGGTCTAAAACGCGTAATACGTAAAACGTACGAATATTGCGTAAAATTGAGAAAAGTAAAATGTTACTATTCTAATAGGATAATATTGATTTAAAATGACTTATAATGTCTAGACTGGGCTCAGTCTAGTGTCGGTTGGTATTAAATGTCTTTTAGACATCAAACCGTAAGCCTAAAAATCAAGGAATGACTTATAAAATCAAGGAATGATTTTTGGTCAATGGAGGAGGGAAAAATATGTTGACTTTTTCTAATAAGTTGAAAACTCAAATCGTATTAGAAACGCGGTGCAGGTATAGGCTAAGGTTATGGCTGAGTAAAAACGCTTAAAACTGAAAATTCCAGTTTTTCACGGCCGAGGTTTATTTTGGTCATGTTTTTCTCAGTCATGATTTATTCTCAAATAAATCATGAGTGTGTCAAACATTTTTCTGATACGGGGAAAATTAACGCGACCGAATTTCGTTGTGCATAGAATTTTTGAATGACGTTTTACCCTAAAACGTGTAATTCCGTGTAATTCCTTAATAACTTTCATGAAAATGAGCTTATGAATGTCAAACTTTTAATTTGCCATGGAAATGATTTATCACTTGAGCCCAAGAAATAAAAATCAAATTTCGGGAAAATTTTCGGGAAAAATGAATAGTAAAAGTGAATAGTGAAATTTTCTGGGAAAAGTAATTAACCTGATAATGCGAATTGTTACAGTCTCTACCCCTTACGGGGAACTTCGTCCCGAAGTTCTATGTGTGTTATATGTTGGAGTGGTGTCGATGAAAAGGTGTGGTTACTTATGAGGACTAAAGTCTGGGATTACCGGTGATGTAATTTGATTTGTCATTTCAGTGTATGGTGTAGGATGAGGCTTACTTTTGTGTAGGAAAGGTATGGTAATAATCGAATATCAAAGGAAATTGATATAGCAGTCGAATATTAATAGGAATTGAGATAGTAATTGCAATCATAGCCTAGTAGGTAATCGGTTGTTGTACCTAGTGTTTATTGACTTCATACTTATGTTATTTCGGACACAAACAAGCCCACTTGTTTATAATTCTTTATTTACATAGAGAGGCATCCCAAACAATGTAAATAGGGGAATATAAACTTATGGTTCGGTGATTTACAATTTCTTTATTTAAATGAAAAGGCATCCCAATCCATTCAAATAATTATAAATCATACTACTTAAGAATTCGCAACCCAACATTCATACTTAGCCGGTGAGTTACAAGGTAGTGTATTACGAGATGATACTGGTGTAGCAAAAGTACAAGATGAATATTCAATCTTGTAAAGCTGATAAGGGTGCTTGTGGTGTAACTAAGGATGATTTGAGCTTTAAAAGTGCATCAAGATCTGTTAATGAGCTTGTGTTTGTAACGGTTGTGAAGATAATGATGTGATATGTTGATGAACAAAAGTGTGTAGTGTATGCTTAACATTAATACTCTTATGTATAGATGTTGAGTTTGTTTTGAAAATCTTAAGAGATTTTAAAGGTTTATGATGGAATGGTATCCTTAGGACCTAAACAGGATAGTACTTCTACAGGATGAAGAGAATAATTGATAACTATCCCAAGATAGTAGTTCTGATTATCTCATAAATGAAAAATTTCAAGAATGAATTTAGATCATACAAATAAGGTGTTAAGATCTTGCTGAGTGGTAAGGCACTACCATGTCTCTAGATTGATTTAATGTATTCTGGTGGTTTATCGTGTTCATGTAGGAAATCAATCTAAACATAACCCTAGTACAACTATTCTCAGTATTTGAAAATTTTAAGTCGAATATAGTTAGTCAGACTACATTCCACTGTCCCTAGGTTAAATATAGGTGACTAGTCTATATTTAGCTAAGATTCGATAAAATTTTCAAATACCTAAATTAGGTATACTTGTGATATGTCCGTTGCTTTCGGGAAACTGTCCACTAAACAAAGGCGATGTCAACCCTTAAGTTGCAAGTCCCGTCCATACAAGACTTGTAACGTATGTTTTCATATTCCATTGCATAGAAGATAGTAAGGGTAGGTACGTATGGAAAGGAAGTTTTAAGTAGTTCTAAAATAGAACATACTTGGCCAGGATCAGGAACTTTTAATAATGAAGGTTTCATAAGAAAACTTTGATAAATGTAGAGCTGAACTTCAGCTTTTGTAGGTGATGGATTTGTTTGTCCTTTAGAAATCTCATATTTCTATTTTGAAATCGATAGGTTGTGATGGGTTTTTGGTATCATATGAAATGATATTGATGATGTGATGGAATAATTCTAGAGACCATTGCGCAAAACACAATGTCTCGGAAGTAGGTTAGACCATTGTGCAATTCACAATGTCTGGGAAGTAGGTTAGACCATTGTGCAATTCACAATGTCTGGGAAGTAGGTTAGACCATTGTGTGACTCAAAATATTTGAGAAATGGTTAAGACCATTGTATAATACAATGTCTTGGAAAATAGGAAAGACCATTGCAATCAGTTACAATGTCTTGGACATAAAATGTTGGAGTAGGAACATGATAGGAAGAATGTGATTGTGTCGAAATGCCCTAGAATAGGCATATGCAGATATGTTTAGTCCATTGTTTAGATGAGTGATTGAAAATAAACCGAGTTTATATATCAATATACTAATGCTTACGGGGAAATGCTCAATTATGTTTAGGGTACATATATTAATATGCAATTATGTTTGTGTAGCATACAATGTCTACGGGGAAATGCTCCAAAATGGGTATATATGAATATACTAATATGTTTGTCTAGTATAACATGCTTACTAAGTCCATAATCGTCTGGAGGATGGAAGACACGGAGAGCGGAAGGCTATAAAAATGTTTTTGCTTGTATGTGTAGTTATAGTTTAGGTCTCAATTAGACCCGTTTCTCTATAACCATGGCTCTGGTACCAATCTGTAACACCCCCAATTCATGGATGCAGCGGAATTCAAACTGGGTGTTACTCGACGGCACAACAGTCATAATAATAGAAAACGAACTCCAATTGAGTCGTTTTAAAAGATTTATCATTCAAATTGTATAAATATCAGAGATTACAAAATGAGGTCCCAATTGGTTCCATGTTTACAAATCACATTAAGTGAGTTTTTGAATGATAATAAAATTTATAGCCCTCTTGAACATCCGTGCCCTTCCGTGCCATCCTTGATCGTCATGAACCTGAAATACATGCTTGAGAGGTCAACACAAAGGTTGAGTGATATTCATAGAGTTTGTTAAATGTTTGAACACAATGTGTTGGTAGTTAAATCGTTGAACACAATAATCATAGTGTTTGTAGTTAAATCGTTTGAACACAATAATCGTAGTGTTTGTAGTTAAATCGTTTGAACACAATAATCGTAGTGTTTGTAGTTAAATTGTTTGAACACAATAATCGTAGTGTTTGTAGTTAAATCGTTTGAACACAATAATCGTAGTGTTTGTAGTTAAATCGTTTGAACACAATAATCGTAGTGTGAGCTGTATACTCACACCAATGTTTGGAAAACAAGACAGGTAGGCTACGTTATTATACGCCCATAAAATGTATTATACACTAAGCTTATGAAACCAAAACGTTAACGTGTACCAATATCGATCGGCAGATTTATCCCGGTAGGTACTTTGCCGTCATACCTAATGTCTCAAATATTAATGCATTTGTTTGAACTTAGTCAAAACAAATGGGATTCGTCAATCCCATAGGCCTATTCACAATATTCGCGCTCACTTGCAAGTAACCCTCGCAAGTGATTAAATGGTTCATAATAAGGGATCTTGGTTTGGCAAGGATGTTACTTAGTGATAATAAAACATAGTCGAATAGCATACAGTAGAAAGCATTGTGTTCGATTTAGAAATAGCATGTATTCCCCCCAAGGGTTTGTAAAACATTGAAGTAATGTAAAGTGGGGCTATGAACTCACCTTGAGTTGGATGATGTATAATGAGAATGATGGATATGTCGTAAGAACTTCTACGAGCAACAACTTTTGGCTTTCTACAAAGAAAGGTAAGTAGCATGTAAGGTAAGGACTTTGATTGACTTGCTTCTCTTCACTTTAGCAATCCTTCTACTCTTGTATTCTTGAAGGATTTGTGATGAGGATTTTGGTGACTTGAATGGATTTAAATTCAAGAAGAATCACCAAAGATTGCAAGGATTTGGATGTAGTTTACTTGTAGCTTGAATTCTTAAGATAATACTTGAAGTATAAGATCAAATGAAGAGAGTATGTGTTGTTTATGGTGGTGAACGACCAAATGAGGAGGGGAGGGCTTATATATGAGTTTGAGGAGGTGCTAGGAAGGTGCTAGGAAGTTGCCTTAAGGAGGTGCAAGTATTTAGGATATTTTTCAACACTTGGAGACCAAGTTTAACACATGTAACCAAATCAATAGATCAAGACTTATAACTTAGGCACATGGCATGGTGAATCACTCTTATACACGTTCATAAGATGGTTAGGGTGACTAGGTACTTAAACTTGGTATTATCTAGCTTACGGAGTGAGTTTTGGTCCCGGTAATCGCTAACGGTAAGTCGTTAAGTCATGAAACTTAAAATCGAGTATCGTAAAAATACGAAACTTGGAAGAATGGTTAAACTTGTCAAAATACTCCATAATAAAATATAAAATGAGTGGTAGGTTCCATTGGGTGGTAAAACCCTGCTAAAAACTGGAAACACGGGTCTAAAACGCGTAATACGTAAAACGTACGAATATTGCGTAAAATTGAGAAAAGTAAAATGTTACTATTATAATAGGATAATATTGATTTAAAATGACTTATAATGTCTAGACTGGGCTCAGTCTAGTGTCGGTTGGTATTAAATGTCTTTTAGACATCAAACCGTAAGCCTAAAAATCAAGGAATGACTTATAAAATCAAGGAATGATTTTTGGTCAATGGAGGAGGGAAAAATATGTTGACTTTTTCTAATAAGTTGAAAACTCAAATCGTATTAGAAACGCGGTGCAGGTATAGGCTAAGGTTATGGCTGAGTAAAAACGCTTAAAACTGAAAATTCCAGTTTTTCACGGCCGAGGTTTATTTTGGTCATGTTTTTCTCAGTCATGATTTATTCTCAAATAAATCATGAGTGTGTCAAACATTTTTCTGATACGGGGAAAATTAACGCGACCGAATTTCGTTGTGCATAGAATTTTTGAATGACGTTTTACCCTAAAACGTGTAATTCCGTGTAATTCCTTAATAACTTTCATGAAAATGAGCTTATGAATGTCAAACTTTTAATTTGCCATGGAAATGATTTATCACTTGAGCCCAAGAAATAAAAATCAAATTTCGGGAAAATTTTCGGGAAAAATGAATAGTAAAAGTGAATAGTGAAATTTTCTGGGAAAAGTAATTAACCTGAAAATGCGAATTGTTACAATATGTCTTTGCATAACAACGCCGGATGTTAGCTATTGTTGACCTAGACTTTTCATATTAATAAATATATTAGAGGCAATTTTTCCTATAACGTCCTCGCACGGAACTATGACATAAATCTTTCAAAATGTGTTTTAACATATGTCACAGTATAACTAAATTTTAATTATTTGAACATAAAAGGTGTATATTATCTAATTTTAATAATACAATTCATTAAGAATGTAAATATCTATCTTGACATGCTTAATTCGAAGATTTTGTTAAATATGAATTATGTAAATTCTTTTTATACTTATATAAGTATAATAGCCGTGCATCGCAGCTTTTTACATAATGTTTTCATTATGTATTAATATCGATTAATATTTTGTATAGATTATTGTAGGAAGAATAATTTGACTTTATTTAATTGTCATGGTGCTCCGGTCGATGTTGTTAAATTTAAATATTGATATCATGGTTTAGACATTATGCATGTTTAATAGTTCGTAATGACCCTTGAAAATTTTGTTTTTCTGATATCCTTATTTAAACTTAAAGACAAATTACACGTGTCATTGCTATATCTATAATCTCGTGTATTTATTTTTATCTCGGAGTAACCAGTTAGCCCGTGCCTTCGTTTTGATATTTATATTCCAATTAATAATAATTTGTCGTATATATTTTTTAAACCAGTGTATAGGGTGGTTAAACTTATAAAGAGGAATAACATGAGTAATTATTGAACATGGATAGAAAAAAATTTATGGACATCCTTAGTTAATCTCATAAAGAAAAATAATCTAGCCGTGTGTATTTGTACAATATCGTGTATTCATTTACTTGTTACAATAACTCGTACTTTTATTTTGAAATTTATAAATAATACTTACAAATAACAAACATATGTGTTGTTTTTTTTAAAAAAAAGTGTAGGACCTTAAATATATCAACTAAATCACTAAATAAACTCGTATGGTGGTACAAGAGAGGTGGCGGCTTCGATAGGAGAGAAAGAAAGAGAACTTGTATTATCATAGACAAAACACACACTATTATGAGATTGTGTAATAAACCGAAAGAAATAGTTATTTTTTATTTGTTTTGTTATTTAGCAATTGTGTAATAAACCGAAAGAAATACATGTAAAGGTAATTTTAGCACAAATTAATTTTTTTTATGGTATTTACAAGTGAAACTTTAGTCTTAATAAAGTGTCTCTTGGATAAGAGTTATATAGCTAGCACAAAAACCATACTACCAAGAAATTTCACCCCAAAATGTGAGCTTCGTCTTCAGATATATAGGAAAAAACATTCAACTTTAATGCTTATGAGTGTATTGGTAGTATATAGATTCTATAATTTGCTTTAGTGATGCATTCCGATATCGCTAGTGAGATCACATTCGTGTGATTATGATTTACTAAATTATAAGAGGCATTAGCATAACCATTGTATTTAGCCTATTTTTCTTATAATTACATGGCTACATTGGTCAAGTAATTACCCCACACCCTTGCTATATACTCATTTTTAGTACAAAATACTTCTAGTACACCCCTCTAAGCCTATCTTTTTCGCGGTTCTCGTGATATTTCGGTGGATTCCAAAATATTAATGAAGATCATTGTTTCACCCCAGTAAATGTTACACCCAAATCGCCTTAGCCTTCTTTGTATGCACTCAATTTTAGTGCATTATTGTTACAACATTTATGTTAAACCCTTAGTTAATTATCTAGTTGTTTACATGGTTGCTAAGTCAAGTCATATCTTGTAAATACAATTTTGGGAAGACTGCGACTTATGGTAGTATTATTTATGGAGTAATGGGGAAGAACGTCAAATTATTACCCCCCATATTTACGTTAATGTTTCAGATACTCCACATGTTTTGATCCTTGCAATTCGAGACATTAGTTAGCTTATATCTATGCAAATTTGCAAGTGTGGGTATGCAATTATAAATCTCGAGTTATCCATATTATTTATTTTTAGCATATCAATAGATGGCATGGCAAACGTGTTTAAAAAATCGAAAAAATAAGAAAAGAAAGAAAAAACATACGGACTACCATCTTGATTTTGTTTAAGTGAAGAAAAATAACAAAAAGAGTTAGAGTTAGTTTGTCGAGTCTTAGATTTGCAACGCCACTTTGTACATGTAATTAACATAGATGATTAACTTGCCACCAGTAAAATTCCCCATATCCCCAAAACCGTGTTTTTCCTTACCCTTGCACCTAACGTTACAACCCTTGTAGAGTCGTATTTGATAGTTTATCCTTGGTGCTTATGCCAAAGCGGTGGAGATTTTGATCCTTTATCAAGCCTATGGTAATCTATGTGCTATAATAGATAGAGAGTGTTTATTTGTCCATTTCCATAATGTTACATCACTTATAGTCTTATACACCCGAGAGATGAGAGAATCCAAACACTTTATGTGAGGTGTAAGTATAAAATTTCCGTGCTTGATATGACTATTATAGAATGAGTTATGTTGTAAATTATCATTAAACCAATGATAAATTCCCCCGAACTTGTAAATTGATTAGGATAAAAGCATATTTGCTTGAGGACAAGCAAATTTCAGGTGTAGGGATATTTTATGAGGTGTATTTTTATACATTTTAAGGTGTCATTTAGCCTCTAAATCTATACAAATTTGATCATTTATTGGCCTAAATCGTTTCTATTTGAGTTTTAGGTACTTGGAAAATAAATGCTGGAAAATGGTGTGTTTTGGGCTCGATTGGACAGAAAAACAAAGGAAACGACAACATCAGGAAAAACGTCACAAAAAAGGAACTTTAACGACGTCACAGCCACTAAGTGACACCGTCACATGAAGAAATCGAAGATCTTGAATTTTTAGAAATTAGAAGTGACGGCTCAAGCGATGGAGACGACCTCATGACCAAATTACTAAAGGGAAACGACGTCACACAACCCAACATCATCACATTAAGTCGGTGCAAAGAACGAAACCCTAACTGGCGACGAGCTGACGGCTTCACATCTGTAACAACCCGTAAATTTCCTGACGTGTTCTATTCGGAGAAACGATCAATTATTCTGAGTTTGGCATTATTTGTGAGAAACTAGACATATTTATAGTCAATTGTATCGGAAATATTATTTTGAGAGCGTTGGCGAGATTCCCGTGTCCTAAATCAGCCGTTTACTAGTCTAAACGAGCCCCGAACCTCATATTGAGGAAGATATCATAAATTACAGTTCAAGTCCCTGTGGTATATTTCCACACGCCACCCCTATAACTCTAAGTAGTTTCATGAATGGTCCTTGGGAGTTACAAAATCCCTCACCACCCCTCATTTCCACATAACCCCAAATCTTATCTCTTTCCCTCTCCTAGGGTTTCCTGCTACCACCACCTCCTGGCCGCTGCCACGCTTCTCCGGCCAACTTCTGGCCACTGCTGCAACAACACACCATCAATCACCACCACGCGCCCCTTATACCACGTCCCTCTCTTATTTTGGGGAAGCTTTCTGGAGCTTGTCATAAGCTTACCACGTCCCTCTCTTATTTTCCTTTATGTTTTCTGTTGAAATCTGGGTTTGGGTCAAAAACCTACTTGGGATTAGATTAGAACGTAAGTGTTGTTGTTTATGGATTTGTTGGATCGTTGTTGTTGTTGAGTCGTGCCCATGCCGTGAGCTAAAACTCACGGCCATGTGTCTTTTCAGTCCTTGTCGAGTCTTTGCCGAGTCATATATTGGTGTCAAGTGATTTATAGTTTGTGGATTAACGTTAGTCTTATTTTGTTATTATTATTGTTGTGGTCAATATTGGATAGAAGGTTCAGATTTGAAAGTAGGTTTTAAGATTTTGATTGTGTAAGAATGGCAGCTGTGTAATAGTGGAGATGTTGTTGATGATGTTGTTGTTGTCGTTGGGTTTTGGTGCCGAGAGGATAAGAGCCGAGACCACTAGGGTCTCGGCAAGGTGTTGATAAAGTTATTATTATGTTTAGATGGACGGAGATTAGGTTAGAACAAGCCATAGTCGGCCGTTATTTTTGAAGTATTGATTGCGGTTAATTATTTTGGGCACATGCTATACTTGTGTTTGATTTGAGCCAAGTCGAGGCTCGCCGACACTTTGTAGTCTCGTGCGATCTCGACGAGCCAAAAGAGACTATTATTTAGACTTTGGACAATTAAGATGACTTGTTGCCCCGATATAATATAAGCTCAGAAAATGAACTCGAAACATAGAATAACTTGTAAAGATATAATTATACTTAAAACGTTAATGACACGTATGTAAATATATGGGTTAACTTTAAATATTAACTAACTAATAAATGGTTACTTAATATTTTTAAGTTAAAAGGAAGTATTAAATAACGATAAAGACGATATTTAATATTTAATGGAAATGATAAATGAAACAATATTAAATTCAATATGGACAAGTTATTAAATGTTTCGAAGGCAAGTTTATCGAGATATACCCATTTAAGTTAATAATTAGGTTTGTGTTAGTTATACGTCGAGATACGAATTGACTTTGACCTTAGGGTTGACCTAATAGCGGTTTAGATGAGATTGTGTTGTGTTGACTACGTTGTTTGGCCTAGTCGTTTGTATTGAGTTTTGTCTCGTGTCTCGTCAATTTTGTTTATCATTCTTCTTTCGCGTGAGTACTCTTGAGTCGTGTCTTTCTTCCGTTACACGAAGATGATACCCAACTTACACTAAAGAAAAATGATTTGTGTGCCTAAAACAAGAACCTAAATTTAGACTTAAAAATTTGATTGGTGCATTTGAAAAAGTGGTTGGTGTAAAAGTATGAGATAGAAAAAATGTATTACACTTGTCATTAAACGAATGGATTAGGTCTAACTTTAGGTCTAGTTGTTAGGCTTATATATCAACACTCTAAACTAAAAGCTACAAATAGAATATTTGGGGAATTAGAAGCGGTTAACCATTTGGGAATCTTGGAGGATTTAGTTCATCGTTGAGGATCTTGTAAGATAAGTCCTACATATAGAAGGTTTCGCCGTTTCTGTATCGATGTACCGCCTCTTTGATGCTGTTGTGAATCTGCTAGATGCCAGTCGTGTATATTGCGTTGTTGTGGCCCAGGTGAGTTCATAGCCTCTACTTTTTACTGGTTTTACAACTGTTTTGGGGGAGAATACATGCTCGTTCATTTTAACAAAACTCAATGCGTTTCAAATGTTTATCATGCTGTGATCTACCGTTTTCATGAATTGGACAATATGTGTGTTTGATTGCGATTATGGGCTATGTGGTATAACTTTATTTCTTGTGAGCAAGCATGCGCAACTGTTTAACTCCATTTGGAGCCGAAGCATTTGATAGTACTATCGGGGTAGCTTCCCTGTGCATCCTGACTGTATGTCAGAAGACCCTTGTGGTGTGTGCATCCTGAATGTATGTCGGAAGACCCTTGTGGTGTATGCATCCTGAATGTATGTCGGAAGACCCTTGTGTGCATCCTAAATTATTGATTGTCGTCTCTTTTTGATTAATTGTCGTCTCTTTTTGATTAGTTGTTTTGCGTTAGGAGTCAGAAAACTAACTAGGTCAAGTTATACTAGCTTGCACATCCGACTAAACACTTTGTTATTATATTAACTCAATGTTCATTGTATTTAATGCGTGAATTGTGTTTGCATTATGGAAATTTAGAATTAAAAGGGCATTCTCATGCGCGGCTCAATTAGAACATATTACATAGGAGTTAGGGATTAACCAACCCTTGATTGATATTAAGGAATACAACGCTCTCATTAAACAAGGACGTGATAATTAGACTAATCAATAAAAGATAACTACAGAGTAATGGAATTATAAGTAAATACACTTTACTCATATAAGAAGTTCACTAAATTTACTTTTCCGCATATTTAGTTTAGTTTAATTTGGTTTTAAAAACCAACTCCTCCAATACCCTAGATTTTAATTGCTTTCTTATATATTATCAAGGACCAAAAATAATCTATTCGACGTACACTTCGAGCTTACCTCACTATTCCCCTAGAGAACGATCAATCCCTCGGACTTACCTATACACTATAACGGTTAAGTACAATGCCTAGGAGATTGTAAAACATCTTGTGTTTTGCAAAATCCGCATCACTAAAGTATATGTGTATGTAAATCACCTCACACTAAACAAAACAAGTTCCATCGCATGAATTGATAAAATTATAAAGTTATTCAACTAGGTATGTTACATGTATAATAATATGCATTTTTTTTCTTTCTTTTTGGAACTTATAATATGCATTATCAACATAGGACCCTACACATCATTAATTAAAGCATATTACAACCATAGATTGTTTTGCCAAGGATATTGGCTCCTGAACTAATACACTTAATGTTAGTATATCGCTTAATATTAGTCTTTTCATAACAACGACGGATGTTAGCTATTGTTGACCCGGACATTTCATAGTAATAAATAAATTAGAGGTTATTTTTCGTATAGATAATAAACTTGTTATATATTCTGTGCACGCATGGGGCTTTTGCATAAATCTTACGTAATGTGATATATCCAAAGCATAAGGCAAATTTTAGAACTCTAGAAGCTAATGTCTTAGTTTCGTTATATTATATGGTTACTTTATCGGAAAACGGCTTGCTTTTCCTATTGTGGTGAATTACGTGAAGAATGCTTGGGTGAAATATGGTATTCAAAATGGGTTATTCTTCTTCAAATTTAATACAAAAACTGCTATGGAACAAGTTCTTGAAAACGGCCCATCGATCATTAGGAATGTTCCTATTATCCGTAACATATGGTCTCCTAATGCAAGCCTTAAAAAGGAAGATCTTACACGAGTTCCTGTTTGGGTCAAGCTGCATAACGTTCCAATTGCGCGTCGTTTACGGAAGATGGCTTGAGTATGATAGCAACTAAGATTGGTTAACCAATTATGTTAGATGCCTACACTAGCTAGTACAATGTGTTTGGAGTCATAGGGTCATAACAGTTAAGCAAGAGCACTTACTGAAATTAGCTCAGAATAGGTTGTGAAAGACTTGTTGGTACTTGCTATACCTATGCTTGAAGGGGATGGTTATATTAAAGATACTATCACGGTTGAATATGAATGGTAGCGACCTTGGAGCGAAATTACATGCAAAACTTTTGGACATTCTGATGTCCAAAAATGGGTCGTGTTAATCAACATGAGAGGAAGGAGGATAGTAGCGATGGGTTTGTGGAAGTTACTAGGAAAGGAGGAAAAGGAAGCAGATTGCTTGCTTGTCACATTGATGGAGTGAGGTTGTCTAAACCAAAATCTAACTACATACTATTACCGTCCTAAGCAAAAAAACACCACTGTGAATGCTAATAATGCTTCTACTTCTAAAGATGTTAACATGGTGACCATGAAAAACTAATTTGCTGCTTTGTCTAACCTGGCTGATTATGTGCGGGGAACTAGATATGATGTGAATAATATTGGAGATACATCTAAGATTAATAAGACGCATGGGGATGACAGTGAGAGTGAAGATGTGGAAAATGTTTTTGTTGAAACCTCTAAATTCATGGAACAAGATGCATTTAGTGATCCGAAGAGGGGCAGCCACTACAAGGATATTGAGCTATATTGACGACATATCTTTTCGCTAAAAGTATTTATTATGAATTAAGAAACATATTTAAAATTTTAAAATTAATAGATTAAGAAAATCATTTAATAAGCACCATTAGAGACGAGACAGTCGTCACTAAAAGTAAAATAAATAAAAAAGAAATGATAGATACTTTCATCAACGACATATCTCGTCGCTAAAAGCGACCTACATCATTTCCAGATGAGGTTGCATGCATTTATTTTCAGATTTTTCGAAACTATTTCTGCAACCAAATTTTCATATTTTTTTCCAGAAACGTGCTAAAATCCCATTTGAAAGTTCAAAGTTCATCAAAAAACATAGGTCGTCGTCACAATATAAATACGAAGATGTTCAACAAAGAAAATAGTTCAAAATCACAATACAACCTTACTTATGTCGTCTTCAATTCGCAATCCTCTTCATCATCTAGAGTCTCACGGGGATCCGGCGGTGCATGCACGATAATATTAATGTTCGCAACTTTCTAACGAACCCTAAAAAAAAAAACCCTCTTGGCGATTTTTTCCCTAACATCTTTTCTATCGCTCCATTAATTCTGTCTATTTTCTTGAATTCTTTGCATCGATCTGGTTTGGATTACTTATTAACTTCATTGTTAATTCATTTCTAGATTGGATTCGTGTATTGTTTCTCAAGATTTAGATAATTTTTGTAGAATCGATTTGTTAGGGTTTACTTAAAAATCGTTTTTTATTAAAGAGACTTTAGGATTTATTGATACCCTATTTATTCTTTATCCTAAGCCGGTTATCACACCTATTTAAGCTTCATTGATCCGAATTCTTTCTTATTGGTGTGTTCATGATGGGTGCTGGTTAGGATCTGGTCGTTCATGTTTAAACCCTAACTTGATTTTTACTAGGTTGGGGAGATTTGTTTCGACAGGTTGAGGGTTAAAGAGGGATGGAAAAAGGTTTCTTCAACAAGAATAGTGCTCGTAAGGGCACTAGAGATGCGAGGTCTTCTACTAGTTTGTTCGTTCAAACTAGTGGCTCGCAAGATGTTGATGCATCAGCTAACTTGGCCAATCAAGTTGGGTTGAAAAAGGATACTCCATATATCAATGTGGATTCTGATGAACTTGATGCACGAATGAAACAGATTACAGATTCATCCGAGACACATGCTACTGATGTGAATCATGAAAAAGTGAAGCCGGTTTCACTTGATACTAATGAATCTAATGGTGTACATGGGGATGCTAACGAATTGAATATGGAGAGTGGGGTATGGCCTACTCAATTTCAATCGTTTCAAGAGTATCTTGATGCTAAAAAGAACAATGATAATGTTTCTCCTAGTAATGGTAATGATCCGAATGGTTCAAATGGGGTTACTAACCAACCTCATGGTTCTGATAAGGTTGATACGAACTCACATGGTGTTGTTGTGATTGATAAGGTTGGTGTGGATACTACTATGCAAACTTCTAAGTCTTATGCTAGTGCTACTTCTAATGTACAAAAGAAGCACATTTCAAACTTCCATAGGCTGGAATGTAGCAAGAAATCTAATTGTGTCGATCTTTCTGTCCCTATGAAAGTAGTTGAAGAGGTGAACACTAGGTATGAGAATACTCTTTACGGGTATTTCCTTGGCCAACGTCTTGTTTTTCCTGTTGTTGATTACTATGTACGCAATACGTGGGCTAAGTATGGTATACAGAAGGTTATGATGAATGCAAAGGGGTTCTTCTTCTTTAAGTTTAACTCGAAGAAAGGTGTTGAGGATGTCCTTGAAAATGGTCCTTGGTTGATTAGAAATGTTCCAATTATTCTCAAACCATGGAATTTGAACACCAATTTACTCAAAGAGGATTTGACCAATATCCCGGTGTGGGTTAAATTCCATGATGTTCCTCTTGCTATGTTCTCTGATGATGGTCTTAGTCTTCTTGCCACATTGATTAGTACGCCCAAAATGTTAGATGCTTATACTAGCCAGATGTAACACCCCCAATTCATGGATGCAGCGGAATTTGAACTGGGTGTTACTTGACGGCACAATAGTCACAATAATAGAAAACGAACTCCAATTGAGTCGTTTTAAAAGATTTATCATTCAAATTGTATAAATATCAGAGATTACAAAATGAGGTCCCAGATGGTTCCATGTTTACAATTTACATTAAATGAGTTTTGAATGATAATAAAATTTATAGCCCTCTTGAGTATCCGTGTCCTTCCGTGCCATCCTTGATCGTCATGAACCTGAAATACATGCTTGAGAGGTCAACACAAAGGTTGAGTGGAATTCGTAGAGTTTGTTAAATCGTTTGAACACAATATGTCGTAGTGTGAGCTATAGACTCATACTCATAGTTAGAAAACAGAATCGTTATTTATTTCACTAAGCTCATGCAACCAAAACATTAACATCGAACCAACAAAATTGGCATTATAGAAGCCCTATCAAGGTACTTTTGCCATTATACCGCTAAATCTCAAATATAGTGCATTTGTGTGAACTCATCGTTGTTCAACACAAATGGGATCCGTCAATCCCAATAGATCTATTCACAATATTCGCGCTCACTAAAGGTAGTGACTAATGGTTCATGATATAGGGACTTCGAACAGGGCAATCGTTACTTAGTGACAATAAAACATAGTCGGGAAGCATACATTAGAAAGCATCGTGTTCGAGTAGAAAAATAATAGCATGTATTCCCCCCATGGGTTTGTAAAATAGTTAAACAATAGAAAGTGGGGCTACGAACTCACCTTAAGTTATGTAGTGAGTAGTGAATGTGATGGTCGAATCGCGAAGGTTTCTACGAGCAACCTATAATAGAATGTTGCGACTTAGGATCGGAGTAAAGAATATGAAGTAGTGCCTGTATATATCTTGCATTTAGTCCATGATGTGGTATGATGTATAGTATAAGTCTTTGAAAGAAAGATTCATGAAACATATATGTTTTGGTATATCGTTCACTACCGTTCAGGCCGACATAATTCAGAAGTCATGTTAGTAAGCATTCGAGGAGCTAGGACACTTTAATTCGTAAATCCACAACTTAACTCGACGGCTTACATAATGAACTCCTCACATGAGGCTCCCTACTATTGTAGTAGTTGATAAAATATATAGATATAAGTTTTGATCCGAAAAGTTACATGTCCGATATTTGGATAAACTTAGGAAAGTTTATTAGTGCATGAAGATTGTTATTAGGGGTAGTTTCATAAGTATTGTATGACCATTTTTCCTTGTAATATCTCATGGTTCCTTTTTAAGTGAAGTAGATCCAAATTGCTTGTTCAAGTTATCGCCTAATTCATTGTTTCATGTTTATGCCTATGTAAGTTGGTATGGTCATTTCGTCATGGCCTAGCCATGACCTTTGGTCCTTGTTCCAAGGTCATGAGACTCAACCTTGGCTATAGCCATGGTGGTGGTCTTGTTTATAGGTCATAAGACCTCTTGTTCCTTTCAAAGTATAACCATAATCTAGTGACTTTCGCCTAAAAATGGGCTGTTTAGAATTTGAAGAATTTTATCACTCGGAAAGTGTTTTTAGGTCTCGAGCTTCTTTAATCCTGAACGAAAACGGCGTTCCGGACAACTTTCGTGTTTTAACTTTTTGATGAATCGGACCAGAAGGGTAACTTTCAAAAACTCAGAATGCAAAACAGTAAGGTTTTGGCAGTTTTGCCGGAAATCTTTGGTAACTTCAAATCGCCATAACTTTTGACTCGTTTACTCTTTTTAGGTGGTTCAAATTGCTACGGTTTCCTTGTTAAGTCCTCTACTGTAATATTTAATAATCCAATATCAAATTTTTATCATTTTGATCAGGTCTTACCAAGAAAATCACTAGTTTGCTTGTTTTAGTAACTTATCTTAACAATCCATTATAACAACATCTTTTACTCATTTTTATACATCATGGACATTCATACAAGACATAATATAGCAAGAATAACATGTAAATGATATGAACATGATTAATAAACAAGAAGCATGTTAGGTTTAGGCTTACAACTTTTGGCTTTCAAAGATGAGAGGAAAGTAGCAAGTAAGGAAAAGAACTTTGATAGACTTGCTTCAACCCTTTTTCACTTCATGTAATCTTTCTACCCTTGGTATTCTTGAAAGAGATGTAATGAAAGTTGAGGTGAATTGAGTGGATTTAAACTCAAGAGAAATCACCAAGTATTCTAGGGTTTGGAAGATTTTTGGTAACTTATGATCAAACTAGGGTTTCTACTTGAAGAAGCACTTGAACCTTGCAAGAAATTAGAAGGAAATGAAGCTAAGTGTGAGTGGTTATGGTGTTGGAGGTGCACGGCATCAAATGGGAGGGGGGGGGGGGCTTTTATAGGGTCTTAAGGAGGTTACTTGTGTTGACTTGTCAACCCTTGATCACCAAGTTTAACACTTGTATGCAATCTAAGGCACAAGGAAGGAGATCAAGCCACATATGTGATGAATCCCCCCCCCCTATGGCGGTTTGGGAAGGATAAGGGGGAGTGACTAGGTTTTTGGATGAGTTATCTTACTTATGTGACTAGTTTTGACTCCGTAAATTGCTAACCGTAAATGATTAGGCCTCAAAACGTAAAACCGGGTGTCGTAAAATTATGGAATTTGAAAGTATTGTTACACATGTCCATATGTCCCATAATAAAATATAAAATGGGTGGTAGGTTCCATTTGGGTGGTAAACCCTGCTAAAAACTGGAAACACGGGTCTAAAACGCGTAATTCGCGTAAAACGCTGAACTGGAAAACGTAAAATTCCAAAACTTTTGGAATTGTCATAAAATGATAGAAAATCATATTTCTATTGTTTATTATGTTTTATGGATATATCGGGATGCCGGAAGGACGTTTAAACCTAAAAGTAAATCTCGGACACGGCTTTGTGATTTTTGCAGAAATGATCCGACGAGCGTCAAACTCTCGGATTATCGTTAAAATAGTTTAACTTACGAGAATATGAAATAAAAATTTCTGAGATGAATAGTGAAAAGTGAATAGTAAAATGTGAATAGTGAAATTTTCGGGAATAAAAGTTAACCTGAAATTGCGAATTGTTACAGTCTCTACCCCTTACGGGGAACTTCGTCCCGAAGTTCTGTGTGTGTTATACATTGGAGTGATGTCGATGAAGAGGTGTGGTTACTTATGAGGATTAGAGTGATGTAGTTTGATTTGTCGTTTCAGTGTATGGCGTAGGATGTGGTTACTTATGAGAAGTTTGTTTCTAAGAAAACATACGGGTGACTGCTCCCAGCATAACATGATCCCTCCTGAATTAGACATAGGTGATCAGGCTATGTATAATTTAGGACCGATAATGTGATGTTCGGTTTAGTCACGTATGGTATTCAATCTTGTAAGGCTGATGAGGTTGCTTGTGGTGTAACTAAGGATGATTTGAGCTTTAAAAGTGCATCAAGATCAGAAAGTGAGCTTGTGGGATTAAGGGTTGTGAAGATGATGATGGTGAGAAGGTTAAGAAGGTTTGTGTTCTTCATTTTGGTATGTTGAGATTTAGTGGTTTGTGATGAAAGTTGGAAATGAAGGCATGATATTGATTTATAGGGTGGTATCAACGAAGTGATTTTTCTAGGATGGTGGTAGAATATCTTGGAGTAAAATGATGTGAAACAATAAAGTGATAACAAATTAGCTTGAAGTAAAATTTGTTGAATGGTTTATAAGATAACTGAGTAAATCTCATAGAATGGTAATAGTCTGCTAAACAATCAAATTGGTTTAGAGATAGAAAGTACAATAGATGAGAATTATCACAAAGAGTTGTTTATTGAACAATAAATATTCTTAAGTCATAAAACTCCCATTACTAGGGATGACATACACGTAGTACAACAGAGTGCATAAATAAATATGACTGCTAAGTTCAAAACTTCATTGTTCTGCAGTGTTGTTGAGATTCTGATAAGCTCCTTCTCCTCTTATCATATATGCTCACCCTTGGTTGTCTTCAACTTGTTGACCTTGGTTTTGGGGACATTGGTTCTTGTAATGTCCACTTTCTCCACACCCGAAGCATATAACTATCGGTTGTGTGTTACTACCGGTAGCTACATCCTTGACTCTACAATCTCTGGCAAGGTGTCCAGTGTTCTGACAGTTGCGACACTTAGCCGGGCAAGGACCTGAGTGATGGAAGTTACACTTATTGCATAGTGGAGCATTCCCAGTATATCCTGCGCCTCTAGTTGGTGCTGCCACATAAGCCTTTGCAGTCTCTTGTCTTTTGTTTTGCTGGTTGTTGTTTTGAGTTTGGTTGTTGTTGTTACTTCCATGGTTACCATCCCATGATCGCTTGTTGTTGTTGTTCCTATTGTTATTGTTGTTTCTGTAGTTGGAATTGTTGGGGTTATTGGTATTGCTGGTGTTGTTGGTGTTGTTGTTGGTGTTGAGGTTGTTTTGCTTTCGGGTTTCTGTCATTCGTACCACTTGGTCCATGAGGTTGCGGGACATCCGCATAGCTTCATCAAGTTCCTTTGGATTTGCCGAAGTTACATGCCCTTGTATGCTTGATGGAAGTCCCCAGATATATCTTTCCAACAATTTTTCCTTTGTGGAAACCATTGTTGGACAAAGTATCCTCAATTCTTGGAATCGACGATTGTAGGTTATGATATCATTTCCCCTAACCGTATGATCCCATAATTCAACCTCCAACTTTTGTATTTCACTGTGAGGACAGTATTCCTTGATCATCATTTGTTTCAAATTAGCCCAAGTAATTTTGTAGGCATTCTCAATGCCCATGGGTTGAGCAATTGAGTTCCACCAGGACAACGCCTCATTCAACAGAGTACTCGTGGCATACTGAACTTTATCCTCCTTGGTACATTTACTAACCAAGAATACCGACTCCGCCTTTTCAAACCAGCGGGTCAGACCTACAGCTCCTTCAGTACCCTTGAATTTGATGGGTTCACATTTCAAGTAGGAAATGAACGAGCAACCCTTTGGTACTGTAGTAACATTGGTCACCGGAGGGGTAGTTGAGTTCGGTCCTCCAAGGTTAAGACTGGCAATTCTGGCCGCTTCTGCAGCTATAGCAGCTTCCGCAGCAGTGGCGGCTTCTGCGGCTGCTGCAGCATCAGCAACTGCTGCAGCATCAGCGGCTGCTGCCGCAACAACAGCTGTGGTGGCTTCGGCAGCTGCTGCAGCTACGGCTGCTCGTTCCGTGATAAGTGCTGCATTGACACTGTCCTTTACCAGTTTGCGGATGGCGGCTTGCGTCATTATTGGTGGTGTGTTTTTCTTTGGCGCCATGATTCTATTGTTCAAAAGATACATTGTAATTAGAGAGTTGTGAGATGAGCACAATTTTTGATAAGAATGATAGGATAATAATGTTTGAAACTTAAAAGCATAACACATGATAGTATATAAAACAAGAGTTTTATTCATACAACGTTGGTTGATTTACAAAATCGAAACCTATTACAAGCTTCTTCAAAATTTACTAACTGATATTTTCAGTTTAGTAATTACAACGTTTTTACTATCGCTAGTTATTACATAGATTTCGTAACATTTACTAACTGAGTCTAATCAGTTTAGTAGTATAAAAATTAACTAGTATCATCACACTAGTCTATTGTGGATTAGAAGGTCCGAGCAGCTCTGATTGATCGGCAACTTCTTGGTTTAGTGTGTCATAGAGGTACGAGTCGATGAAGTTTGAGAAGCTGTAGTTTTCATGTTGACTTTCTTGTTGGATCAATGGTGGTCGAGGTACGATCCATAATGAGTGATCCAAATCATCACATGTAGGGATATCAAAGGGAAGTGATAGTGGTGGTGGTAATGGCTCTAGTACATATTCGTATTCATTATTCTCCTCGGAGTCTGCCTCAACCCAATTTTGTTCAAAATAATTAGAAGTATTCGATGCAAAAATATTTGGCATTGGTTCATCCTCTTCTTCGTTGGTTAAAACTTCGAAAGGTTCTTCTTCGTCATCAGAAGCGAAGGCATTTACGAAATCAAATCCGAACTCGGGTGAGGGTGGTAAGACTTGGAAGCTATTAGGTAGAGTGGGCACATAATCGGGAGAAGTGGGTACGCACATGATTTCTATAAGAAGAATTACAATGTTAATATAATTCTATCGTTTATGGGGAGTGCTCGAAATATGGCAAGCATATATATAGCAATATACTAATATGTTTATGTAGCCTAACTTGCATAATAAGTCCATAATCGTCTGGAGGATGGAAGGCACGAAGAGCGGAAGGCTATAAAATGTTTTTGCTTGTAATTGTGGTTATAGTTTAGGTCTCAATTAGACCCGTTTCTCTATAACCATGGCTCTGGTACCAATCTGTAACACCCCCAATTCGTGGATGCAGCGGAATTCGAACTGGGTGTTACTTGACGGCACAATAGTCACAATAATAGAAAACGAACTCCAATTGAGTCGTTTTAAAAGATTTATCATTCAAATTGTATAAATATCAGAGATTACAAAATGAGGTCCCAGATGGTTCCATGTTTACAATTTACATTAAATGAGTTTTGAATGATAATAAAATTTATAGCCCTCTTGAGTATCCGTGTCCTTCCGTGCCATCCTTGATCGTCATGAACCTGAAATACATGCTTGAGAGGTCAACACAAAGGTTGAGTGGAATTCGTAGAGTTTGTTAAATCGTTTGAACACAATATGTCGTAGTGTGAGCTATAGACTCACACTCATAGTTAGAAAACAAAATCGTTATTTATTTCACTAAGCTCATGCAACCAAAACATTAACATCGAACCAACAAAATTGGCATTATAGAAGCCCTATCAAGGTACTTTTGCCATTATACCGCTAAATCTCAAATATAGTGCATTTGTGTGAACTCATCGTTGTTCAACACAAATGGGATCCGTCAATCCCAATAGATCTATTCACGATATTCGCGCTCACTAAAGGTAGTGACTAATGGTTCATGATATAGGGACTTCGAACATGGCAATCGTTACTTAGTGACAATAAAACATAGTCGGGAAGCATACATTAGAAAGCATCGTGTTCGAGTAGAAAAATAATAGCATGTATTCCCCCCATGGGTTTGTAAAATAGTTAAACAATAGAAAGTGGGGCTACGAACTCACCTTAAGTTATGTAGTGAGTAGTGAATGTGATGGTCGAATCGCGAAGGTTTCTACAAGCAACCTATAATAGAATGTTGCGACTTAGGATCGGAGTAAAGAATATGAAGTAGTGCCTATATATATCTTGCATTTAGTCCATGATGTGGTATGATGTATAGTATAAGTCTTTGAAAGAAAGATTCATGAAACATGTATGTTTTGGTATATCATTCACTACCGTTCGGGCCGACATAATTCAGAAGTCATGTTAGTAAGCATTCGAGGAGCTAGGACACTTTAATTCGTAAATCCACAACTTAACTCGACGGCTTACATAATGAACTCCTCACATGAGGCTCCCTACTATTGTAGTAGTTGATAAAATATATAGATATAAGTTTTGATCCGAAAAGTTACATGTCCGATATTTGGATAAACTTAGGAAAGTTTATTAGTGCATGAAGATTGTTATTAGGGGTAGTTTCATAAGTATTGTATGACCATTTTTCCTTGTAATATCTCATGGTTCCTTTTTAAGTGAAGTAGATCCAAATTGCTTGTTCAAGTTATCGCCAAATTCATTGTTTCATGTTTACGCCTATGTAAGTTGGTATGGTCATTTCGTCATGGCCTAGCCATGACCTTTGGTCCTTGTTCCAAGGTCATGAGACTCAACCTTGGCTATAGCCATGGTGGTGGTCTTGTTTATAGGTCATAAGACCTCTTGTTCCTTTCAAAGTATAACCATAATCTAGTGACTTTCGCCTAAAAATGGGCTGTTTAGAATTTGAAGAATTTTATCACTCGGAAAGTGTTTTTAGGTCTCAAGCTTCTTTAATCCTGAACGAAAATGGCGTTCCGGACAACTTTCGTGTTTTAACTTTTTGATGAATCGGACCAGAAGGGTAACTTTCAAAAACTCAGAATGCAAAACAGTAAGGTTTTGGCAGTTTTGCCGGAAATCTTTGGTAACTTCAAATCGCCATAACTTTTGACTCGTTTACTCTTTTTAGGTGGTTCAAATTGCTACGGTTTCCTTGTTAAGTCCTCTACTGTAATATGTAATAATCCAATATCAAATTTTTATCATTTTGATCAGGTCTTACCAAGAAAATCACTAGTTTGCTTGTTTTAGTAACTTATCTTGACAATCCATTATAACAACATCTTTTACTCATTTTTATACATCATGGACATTCATACAAGACATAATATAGCAAGAATAACATGTAAATGATATGAACATGATTAATAAACAAGAAGCATGTTAGGTTTAGGCTTACAACTTTTGGCTTTCAAAGATGAAAGGAAAGTAGCAAGTAAGGAAAAGAACTTTGATAGACTTGCTTCAACCCTTTTTCACTTCATGTAATCTTTCTACCCTTGGTATTCTTGAAAGAGATGTAATGAAAGTTGAGGTGAATTGAGTGGATTTAAACTCAAGAGAAATCACCAAGTATTCTAGGGTTTGGAAGATTTTTGGTAACTTATGATCAAACTAGGGTTTCTACTTGAAGAAGCACTTGAACCTTGCAAGAAATTAGAAGGAAATGAAGCTAAGTGTGAGTGGTTATGGTGTTGGAGGTGCACGGCATCAAATGGGAGGGGGGGGCTTTTATAGGGTCTTAAGGAGGTTACTTGTGTTGACTTGTCAACCCTTGATCACCAAGTTTAACACTTGTATGCAATCTAAGGCACAAGGAAGGAGATCAAGCCACATATGTGATGAATCCCCCCCCCTATGGCGGTTTGGGAAGGATAAGGGGGAGTGACTAGGTTTTTGGATGAGTTATCTTACTTATGTGACTAGTTTTGACTCCGTAAATTGCTAACCGTAAATGATTAGGCCTCAAAACGTAAAACCGGGTGTCGTAAAATTATGGAATTTGAAAGTATTGTTACACATGTCCATATGTCCCATAATAAAATATAAAATGGGTGGTAGGTTCCATTTGGGTGGTAAACCCTGCTAAAAACTGGAAACACGGGTCTAAAACGCGTAATTCGCGTAAAACGCTGAACTGGAAAACGTAAAATTCCAAAACTTTTGGAATTGTCATAAAATGATAGAAAATCATATTTCTATTGTTTATTATGTTTTATGGATATATCGGGATGCCGGAAGGACGTTTAAACCTAAAAGTAAATCTCGGACACGGCTTTGTGATTTTTGCAGAAATGATCCGACGAGCGTCAAACTCTCGGATTATCGTTAAAATAGTTTAACTTACGAGAATATGAAATAAAAATTTCTGAGATGAATAGTGAAAAGTGAATAGTAAAATGTGAATAGTGAAATTTTCGGGAATAAAAGTTAACCTGAAATTGCGAATTGTTACAGTCTCTACCCCTTACGGGGAACTTCGTCCCGAAGTTCTGTGTGTGTTATACATTGGAGTGATGTCGATGAAGAGGTGTGGTTACTTATGAGGATTAGAGTGATGTAGTTTGATTTGTCGTTTCAGTGTATGGCGTAGGATGTGGTTACTTATGAGAAGTTTGTTTCTAAGAAAACATACGGGTGACTGCTCCCAGCATAACATGATCCCTCCTGAATTAGACATAGGTGATCAGGCTATGTATAATTTAGGACCGATAATGTGATGTTCGGTTTAGTCACGTATGGTATTCAATCTTGTAAGGCTGATGAGGTTGCTTGTGGTGTAACTAAGGATGATTTGAGCTTTAAAAGTGCATCAAGATCAGAAAGTGAGCTTGTGGGATTAAGGGTTGTGAAGATGATGATGGTGAGAAGGTTAAGAAGGTTTGTGTTCTTCATTTTGGTATGTTGAGATTTAGTGGTTTGTGATGAAAGTTGAAAATGAAGGCATGATATTGATTTATAGGGTGGTATCAACGAAGTGATTTTTCTAGGATGGTGGTAGAATATCTTGGAGTAAAATGATGTGAAACAATAAAGTGATAACAAATTAGCTTGAAGTAAAATTTGTTGAATGGTTTATAAGATAACTGAGTAAATCTCATAGAATGGTAATAGTCTGCTAAACAATCAAATTGGTTTAGAGATAGAAAGTACAATAGATGAGAATTATCACAAAGAGTTGTTTATTGAACAATAAATATTCTTAAGTCATAAAACTCCCATTACTAGGGATGACATACACGTAGTACAACAGAGTGCATAAATAAATATGACTGCTAAGTTCAAAACTTCATTGTTCTGCAGTGTTGTTGAGATTCTGATAAGCTCCTTCTCCTCTTATCATATATGCTCACCCTTGGTTGTCTTCAACTTGTTGACCTTGGTTTTGGGGACATTGGTTCTTGTAATGTCCACTTTCTCCACACCCGAAGCATATAACTATCGGTTGTGTGTTGCTACCGGTAGCTACATCCTTGACTCTACAATCTCTGGCAAGGTGTCCAGTGTTCTGACAGTTGCGACACTTAGCCGGGCAAGGACCTGAGTGATGGAAGTTACACTTATTGCATAGTGGAGCATTCCCGGTATATCCTGCGCCTCTAGTTGGTGCAGCCACATAAGCCTTTGCAGTCTCTTGTCTTTTGTTTTGCTGGTTGTTGTTTTGAGTTTGGTTGTTGTTGTTACTTCCATGGTTACCATCCCATGATCGCTTGTTGTTGTTGTTCCTATTGTTATTGTTGTTTCTGTAGTTGGAATTGTTGGGGTTATTGGTATTGCTGGCGTTGTTGGTGTTGTTGTTGGTGTTGAGGTTGTTTTGCTTTCGGGTTTCTGTCATTCGTACCACTTGGTCCATGAGGTTGCGGGACATCCGCATAGCTTCATCAAGTTCCTTTGGATTTGCCGAAGTTACATGCCCTTGTATGCTTGAAGGAAGTCCCCAGATATATCTTTCCAACAATTTTTCCTTTGTGGAAACCATTGTTGGACAAAGTATCCTCAATTCTTGGAATCGACGATTGTAGGTTATGATATCATTTCCCCTAACCGTATGATCCCATAATTCAACCTCCAACTTCTGTATTTCACTGCGAGGACAGTATTCCTTGATCATCATTTGTTTTAAATTAGCCCAAGTAATTTTGTAGGCATTCTCAATGCCCATGGGTTGAGCAATTGATTTCCACCAGGACAACGCCTCATTCAACAGAGTACTCGTGGCATACTGAACTTTATCCTCCTTTGTACATTTACTAACCAAGAATACCGACTCCGCCTTTTCAAACCAGCGGGTCAGACCTACAGCTCCTTCAGTACCCTTGAATTTGATGGGTTCACATTTCAAGTAGGAAATGAACGAGCAACCCTTTGGTACTGTAGTAACATTGGTCACCGGAGGGGTAGTTGAGTTCGGTCCTCCAAGGTTAAGACTGGCAATTCTGGCCGCTTCTGCAGCTATAGCAGCTTCCGCAGCAGTGGCGGCTTCTGCGGCTGCTGCAGCATCAGCAGCTGCTGCAGCATCAGCAGCACCAGCAGCTGTGGTGGCTTCGGCAGCTGCTGCAGCTGCTGCAGCTACGACTGCTCGTTCCGTGATAAGTGCTGCATTGACACTGTCCTTTACCAGTTTGCGGATGGCGGCTTGCGTCATTGTTGGTGGTGTGTTTTTCTTTGGCGCCATGATTCTATTGTTCAAAAGATACATTGTAATTAGAGAGTTGTGAGATGAGCACAATTTTTGATAAGAATGATAGGATAATAATGTTTGAAACTTAAAAGCATAACACATGATAGTATATAAAACAAGAGTTTTATTCGTACAACGTTGGTTGATTTACAAAATCGAAACCTATTACAAGCTTCTTCAAAATTTACTAACTGATACTTTCAGTTTAGTAATTACAACGTTTTTACTATCGCTAGTTATTACATAGATTTCGTAACATTTACTAACTGAGTCTAATCAGTTTAGTAGTATAAAAATTAACTAGTATCATCACACTAGTCTATTGTGGATTAGAAGGTCCGAGCAGCTCTGATTGATCGGCAACTTCTTGGTTTAGTGTGTCATAGAGGTACGAGTCGATGAAGTTTGAGAAGCTGTAGTTTTCATGTTGACTTTCTTGTTGGATCAATGGTGGTCGAGGTACGATCCATAATGAGTGATCCAAATCATCACATGTAAGGATATCAAAGGGAAGTGATAGTGGTGGTGGTAATGGCTCTAGTACATATTCGTATTCATTATTCTCCTCGGAGTCTGCCTCAACCCAATTTTGTTCAAAATAATTAGAAGTATTCGATGCAAAAATATTTGGCATTGGTTCATCCTCTTCTTCGTCGGTTAAAACTTCGAAAGGTTCTTCTTCGTCATCAGAAGCGAAGGCATTTACGAAATCAAATCCGAACTCGGGTGAGGGTGGTAAGACTTGGATGCAAAACAGTAAGGTTTCAAAAACTTTCAAAAACTCAGAATGCAAAACAGTAAGGTTTTGGCAGTTTTGCCGGAAATCTTTGGTAACTTCAAATCACCATAACTTTTGACTCGTTTACTCTTTTTAGGTGGTTCAAATTGCTACGGTTTCCTTGTTAAGTCCTCTACTGTAATATGTAATAATCCAATATCAAATTTTTATCATTTTGATCAGGTCTTACCAAGAAAATCACTAGTTTGCTTGTTTTAGTAACTTATCTTAACAATCCATTATAACAACATCTTTTACTCATTTTTATACATCATGGACATTCATACAAGACATAATATAGCAAGAATAACATGTAAATGATATGAACATGATTAATAAACAAGAAGCATGTTAGGTTTAGGCTTACAACTTTTGGCTTTCAAAGATGAAAGGAAAGTAGCAAGTAAGGAAAAGAACTTTGATAGACTTGCTTCAACCCTTTTTCACTTCATGTAATCTTTCTACCCTTGGTATTCTTGAAAGAGATGTAATGAAAGTTGAGGTGAATTGAGTGGATTTAAACTCAAGAGAAATCACCAAGTATTCTAGGGTTTGGAAGATTTTTGGTAACTTATGATCAAACTAGGGTTTCTACTTGAAGAAGCACTTGAACCTTGCAAGAAATTAGAAGGAAATGAAGCTAAGTGTGAGTGGTTATGGTGTTGGAGGTGCACGGCATCAAATGGGAGGGGGGGGGGCTTTTATAGGGTCTTAAGGAGGTTACTTGTGTTGACTTGTCAACCCTTGATCACCAAGTTTAACACTTGTATGCAATCTAAGGCACAAGGAAGGAGATCAAGCCACATATGTGATGAATCCCCCCCCCCTATGGCGGTTTGGGAAGGATAAGGGGGAGTGACTAGGTTTTTGGATGAGTTATCTTACTTATGTGACTAGTTTTGACTCCGTAAATTGCTAACCGTAAATGATTAGGCCTCAAAACGTAAAACCGGGTGTCGTAAAATTATGGAATTTGAAAGTATTGTTACACATGTCCATATGTCCCATAATAAAATATAAAATGGGTGGTAGGTTCCATTTGGGTGGTAAACCCTGCTAAAAACTGGAAACACGGGTCTAAAACGCGTAATTCGCGTAAAACGCTGAACTGGAAAACGTAAAATTCCAAAACTTTTGGAATTGTCATAAAATGATAGAAAATCATATTTCTATTGTTTATTATGTTTTATGGATATATCGGGATGCCGGAAGGACGTTTAAACCTAAAAGTAAATCTCGGACACGGCTTTGTGATTTTTGCAGAAATGATCCGACGAGCGTCAAACTCTCGGATTATCGTTAAAATAGTTTAACTTACGAGAATATGAAATAAAAATTTCTGAGATGAATAGTGAAAAGTGAATAGTAAAATGTGAATAGTGAAATTTTCGGGAATAAAAGTTAACCTGAAATTGCGAATTGTTACAGTCTCTACCCCTTACGGGGAACTTCGTCCCGAAGTTCTGTGTGTGTTATACATTGGAGTGATGTCGATGAAGAGGTGTGGTTACTTATGAGGATTAGAGTGATGTAGTTTGATTTGTCGTTTCAGTGTATGGCGTAGGATGTGGTTACTTATGAGAAGTTTGTTTCTAAGAAAACATACGGGTGACTGCTCCCAGCATAACATGATCCCTCCTGAATTAGACATAGGTGATCAGGCTATGTATAATTTAGGACCGATAATGTGATGTTCGGTTTAGTCACGTATGGTATTCAATCTTGTAAGGCTGATGAGGTTGCTTGTGGTGTAACTAAGGATGATTTGAGCTTTAAAAGTGCATCAAGATCAGAAAGTGAGCTTGTGGGATTAAGGGTTGTGAAGATGATGATGGTGAGAAGGTTAAGAAGGTTTGTGTTCTTCATTTTGGTATGTTGAGATTTAGTGGTTTGTGATGAAAGTTGGAAATGAAGGCATGATATTGATTTATAGGGTGGTATCAACGAAGTGATTTTTCTAGGATGGTGGTAGAATATCTTGGAGTAAAATGATGTGAAACAATAAAGTGATAACAAATTAGCTTGAAGTAAAATTTGTTGAATGGTTTATAAGATAACTGAGTAAATCTCATAGAATGGTAATAGTCTGCTAAACAATCAAATTGGTTTAGAGATAGAAAGTACAATAGATGAGAATTATCACAAAGAGTTGTTTATTGAACAATAAATATTCTTAAGTCATAAAACTCCCATTACTAGGGATGACATACACGTAGTACAACAGAGTGCATAAATAAATATGACTGCTAAGTTCAAAACTTCATTGTTCTGCAGTGTTGTTGAGATTCTGATAAGCTCCTTCTCCTCTTATCATATATGCTCACCCTTGGTTGTCTTCAACTTGTTGACCTTGGTTTTGGGGACATTGGTTCTTGTAATGTCCACTTTCTCCACACCCGAAGCATATAACTATCGGTTGTGTGTTGCTACCGGTAGCTACATCCTTGACTCTACAATCTCTGGCAAGGTGTCCAGTGTTCTGACAGTTGCGACACTTAGCCGGGCAAGGACCTGAGTGATGGAAGTTACACTTATTGCATAGTGGAGCATTCCCGGTATATCCTGCGCCTCTAGTTGGTGCAGCCACATAAGCCTTTGCAGTCTCTTGTCTTTTGTTTTGCTGGTTGTTGTTTTGAGTTTGGTTGTTGTTGTTACTTCCATGGTTACCATCCCATGATCGCTTGTTGTTGTTGTTCCTATTGTTATTGTTGTTTCTGTAGTTGGAATTGTTGGGGTTATTGGTATTGCTGGCGTTGTTGGTGTTGTTGTTGGTGTTGAGGTTGTTTTGCTTTCGGGTTTCTGTCATTCGTACCACTTGGTCCATGAGGTTGCGGGACATCCGCATAGCTTCATCAAGTTCCTTTGGATTTGCCGAAGTTACATGCCCTTGTATGCTTGAAGGAAGTCCCCAGATATATCTTTCCAACAATTTTTCCTTTGTGGAAACCATTGTTGGACAAAGTATCCTCAATTCTTGGAATCGACGATTGTAGGTTATGATATCATTTCCCCTAACCGTATGATCCCATAATTCAACCTCCAACTTCTGTATTTCACTGCAAGGACAGTATTCCTTGATCATCATTTGTTTTAAATTAGCCCAAGTAATTTTGTAGGCATTCTCAATGCCCATGGGTTGAGCAATTGATTTCCACCAGGACAACGCCTCATTCAACAGAGTACTCGTGGCATACTGAACTTTATCCTCCTTGGTACATTTACTAACCAAGAATACCGACTCCGCCTTTTCAAACCAGCGGGTCAGACCTACAGCTCCTTCAGTACCCTTGAATTTGATGGGTTCACATTTCAAGTAGGAAATGAACGAGCAACCCTTTGGTACTGTAGTAACATTGGTCACCGGAGGGGTAGTTGAGTTCGGTCCTCCAAGGTTAAGACTGGCAATTCTGGCCGCTTCTGCAGCTATAGCAGCTTCCGCAGCAGTGGCGGCTTCTGCGGCTGCTGCAGCATCAGCAGCTGCTGCAGCATCAGCAGCACCAGCAGCTGTGGTGGCTTCGGCAGCTGCTGCAGCTGCTGCAGCTACGACTGCTCGTTCCGTGATAAGTGCTGCATTGACACTGTCCTTTACCAGTTTGCGGATGGCGGCTTGGGTCATTGTTGGTGGTGTGTTTTTCTTTGGCGCCATGATTCTATTGTTCAAAAGATACATTGTAATTAGAGAGTTGTGAGATGAGCACAATTTTTGATAAGAATGATAGGATAATAATGTTTGAAACTTAAAAGCATAACACATGATAGTATATAAAACAAGAGTTTTATTCGTACAACGTTGGTTGATTTACAAAATCGAAACCTATTACAAGCTTCTTCAAAATTTACTAACTGATACTTTCAGTTTAGTAATTACAACGTTTTTACTATCGCTAGTTATTACATAGATTTCGTAACATTTACTAACTGAGTCTAATCAGTTTAGTAGTATAAAAATTAACTAGTATCATCACACTAGTCTATTGTGGATTAGAAGGTCCGAGCAGCTCTGATTGATCGGCAACTTCTTGGTTTAGTGTGTCATAGAGGTACGAGTCGATGAAGTTTGAGAAGCTGTAGTTTTCATGTTGACTTTCTTGTTGGATCAATGGTGGTCGAGGTACGATCCATAATGAGTGATCCAAATCATCACATGTAAGGATATCAAAGGGAAGTGATAGTGGTGGTGGTAATGGCTCTAGTACATATTCGTATTCATTATTCTCCTCGGAGTCTGCCTCAACCCAATTTTGTTCAAAATAATTAGAAGTATTCGATGCAAAAATATTTGGCATTGGTTCATCCTCTTCTTCGTCGGTTAAAACTTCGAAAGGTTCTTCTTCGTCATCAGAAGCGAAGGCATTTATGAAATCAAATCCGAACTCGGGTGAGGGTGGTAAGACTTGGATGCAAAACAGTAAGGTTTCAAAAACTTTCAAAAACTCAGAATGCAAAACAGTAAGGTTTTGGCAGTTTTGCCGGAAATCTTTGGTAACTTCAAATCACCATAACTTTTGACTCGTTTACTCTTTTTAGGTGGTTCAAATTGCTACGGTTTCCTTGTTAAGTCCTCTACTGTAATATGTAATAATCCAATATCAAATTTTTATCATTTTGATCAGGTCTTACCAAGAAAATCACTAGTTTGCTTGTTTTAGTAACTTATCTTAACAATCCATTATAACAACATCTTTTACTCATTTTTATACATCATGGACATTCATACAAGACATAATATAGCAAGAATAACATGTAAATGATATGAACATGATTAATAAACAAGAAGCATGTTAGGTTTAGGCTTACAACTTTTGGCTTTCAAAGATGAAAGGAAAGTAGCAAGTAAGGAAAAGAACTTTGATAGACTTGCTTCAACCCTTTTTCACTTCATGTAATCTTTCTACCCTTGGTATTCTTGAAAGAGATGTAATGAAAGTTGAGGTGAATTGAGTGGATTTAAACTCAAGAGAAATCACCAAGTATTCTAGGGTTTGGAAGATTTTTGGTAACTTATGATCAAACTAGGGTTTCTACTTGAAGAAGCACTTGAACCTTGCAAGAAATTAGAAGGAAATGAAGCTAAGTGTGAGTGGTTATGGTGTTGGAGGTGCACGGCATCAAATGGGAGGGGGGGGGGCTTTTATAGGGTCTTAAGGAGGTTACTTGTGTTGACTTGTCAACCCTTGATCACCAAGTTTAACACTTGTATGCAATCTAAGGCACAAGGAAGGAGATCAAGCCACATATGTGATGAATCCCCCCCCCCTATGGCGGTTTGGGAAGGATAAGGGGGAGTGACTAGGTTTTTGGATGAGTTATCTTACTTATGTGACTAGTTTTGACTCCGTAAATTGCTAACCGTAAATGATTAGGCCTCAAAACGTAAAACCGGGTGTCGTAAAATTATGGAATTTGAAAGTATTGTTACACATGTCCATATGTCCCATAATAAAATATAAAATGGGTGGTAGGTTCCATTTGGGTGGTAAACCCTGCTAAAAACTGGAAACACGGGTCTAAAACGCGTAATTCGCGTAAAACGCTGAACTGGAAAACGTAAAATTCCAAAACTTTTGGAATTGTCATAAAATGATAGAAAATCATATTTCTATTGTTTATTATGTTTTATGGATATATCGGGATGCCGGAAGGACGTTTAAACCTAAAAGTAAATCTCGGACACGGCTTTGTGATTTTTGCAGAAATGATCCGACGAGCGTCAAACTCTCGGATTATCGTTAAAATAGTTTAACTTACGAGAATATGAAATAAAAATTTCTGAGATGAATAGTGAAAAGTGAATAGTAAAATGTGAATAGTGAAATTTTCGGGAATAAAAGTTAACCTGAAATTGCGAATTGTTACAGTCTCTACCCCTTACGGGGAACTTCGTCCCGAAGTTCTGTGTGTGTTATACATTGGAGTGATGTCGATGAAGAGGTGTGGTTACTTATGAGGATTAGAGTGATGTAGTTTGATTTGTCGTTTCAGTGTATGGCGTAGGATGTGGTTACTTATGAGAAGTTTGTTTCTAAGAAAACATACGGGTGACTGCTCCCAGCATAACATGATCCCTCCTGAATTAGACATAGGTGATCAGGCTATGTATAATTTAGGACCGATAATGTGATGTTCGGTTTAGTCACGTATGGTATTCAATCTTGTAAGGCTGATGAGGTTGCTTGTGGTGTAACTAAGGATGATTTGAGCTTTAAAAGTGCATCAAGATCAGAAAGTGAGCTTGTGGGATTAAGGGTTGTGAAGATGATGATGGTGAGAAGGTTAAGAAGGTTTGTGTTCTTCATTTTGGTATGTTGAGATTTAGTGGTTTGTGATGAAAGTTGGAAATGAAGGCATGATATTGATTTATAGGGTGGTATCAACGAAGTGATTTTTCTAGGATGGTGGTAGAATATCTTGGAGTAAAATGATGTGAAACAATAAAGTGATAACAAATTAGCTTGAAGTAAAATTTGTTGAATGGTTTATAAGATAACTGAGTAAATCTCATAGAATGGTAATAGTCTGCTAAACAATCAAATTGGTTTAGAGATAGAAAGTACAATAGATGAGAATTATCACAAAGAGTTGTTTATTGAACAATAAATATTCTTAAGTCATAAAACTCCCATTACTAGGGATGACATACACGTAGTACAACAGAGTGCATAAATAAATATGACTGCTAAGTTCAAAACTTCATTGTTCTGCAGTGTTGTTGAGATTCTGATAAGCTCCTTCTCCTCTTATCATATATGCTCACCCTTGGTTGTCTTCAACTTGTTGACCTTGGTTTTGGGGACATTGGTTCTTGTAATGTCCACTTTCTCCACACCCGAAGCATATAACTATCGGTTGTGTGTTGCTACCGGTAGCTACATCCTTGACTCTACAATCTCTGGCAAGGTGTCCAGTGTTCTGACAGTTGCGACACTTAGCCGGGCAAGGACCTGAGTGATGGAAGTTACACTTATTGCATAGTGGAGCATTCCCGGTATATCCTGCGCCTCTAGTTGGTGCAGCCACATAAGCCTTTGCAGTCTCTTGTCTTTTGTTTTGCTGGTTGTTGTTTTGAGTTTGGTTGTTGTTGTTACTTCCATGGTTACCATCCCATGATCGCTTGTTGTTGTTGTTCCTATTGTTATTGTTGTTTCTGTAGTTGGAATTGTTGGGGTTATTGGTATTGCTGGCGTTGTTGGTGTTGTTGTTGGTGTTGAGGTTGTTTTGCTTTCGGGTTTCTGTCATTCGTACCACTTGGTCCATGAGGTTGCGGGACATCCGCATAGCTTCATCAAGTTCCTTTGGATTTGCCGAAGTTACATGCCCTTGTATGCTTGAAGGAAGTCCCCAGATATATCTTTCCAACAATTTTTCCTTTGTGGAAACCATTGTTGGACAAAGTATCCTCAATTCTTGGAATCGACGATTGTAGGTTATGATATCATTTCCCCTAACCGTATGATCCCATAATTCAACCTCCAACTTCTGTATTTCACTGCGAGGACAGTATTCCTTGATCATCATTTGTTTTAAATTAGCCCAAGTAATTTTGTAGGCATTCTCAGTGCCCATGGGTTGAGCAATTGATTTCCACCAGGACAACGCCTCATTCAACAGAGTACTCGTGGCATACTGAACTTTATCCTCCTTGGTACATTTACTAACCAAGAATACCGACTCCGCCTTTTCAAACCAGCGGGTCAGACCTACAGCTCCTTCAGTACCCTTGAATTTGATGGGTTCACATTTCAAGTAGGAAATGAACGAGCAACCCTTTGGTACTGTAGTAACATTGGTCACCGGAGGGGTAGTTGAGTTCGGTCCTCCAAGGTTAAGACTGGCAATTCTGGCCGCTTCTGCAGCTATAGCAGCTTCCGCAGCAGTGGCGGCTTCTGCGGCTGCTGCAGCATCAGCAGCTGCTGCAGCATCAGCAGCACCAGCAGCTGTGGTGGCTTCGGCAGCTGCTGCAGCTGCTGCAGCTACGACTGCTCGTTCCGTGATAAGTGCTGCATTGACACTGTCCTTTACCAGTTTGCGGATGGCGGCTTGCGTCATTGTTGGTGGTGTGTTTTTCTTTGGCGCCATGATTCTATTGTTCAAAAGATACATTGTAATTAGAGAGTTGTGAGATGAGCACAATTTTTGATAAGAATGATAGGATAATAATGTTTGAAACTTAAAAGCATAACACATGATAGTATATAAAACAAGAGTTTTATTCGTACAACGTTGGTTGATTTACAAAATCGAAACCTATTACAAGCTTCTTCAAAATTTACTAACTGATACTTTCAGTTTAGTAATTACAACGTTTTTACTATCGCTAGTTATTACATAGATTTCGTAACATTTACTAACTGAGTCTAATCAGTTTAGTAGTATAAAAATTAACTAGTATCATCACACTAGTCTATTGTGGATTAGAAGGTCCGAGCAGCTCTGATTGATCGGCAACTTCTTGGTTTAGTGTGTCATAGAGGTACGAGTCGATGAAGTTTGAGAAGCTGTAGTTTTCATGTTGACTTTCTTGTTGGATCAATGGTGGTCGAGGTACGATCCATAATGAGTGATCCAAATCATCACATGTAAGGATATCAAAGGGAAGTGATAGTGGTGGTGGTAATGGCTCTAGTACATATTCGTATTCATTATTCTCCTCGGAGTCTGCCTCAACCCAATTTTGTTCAAAATAATTAGAAGTATTCGATGCAAAAATATTTGGCATTGGTTCATCCTCTTCTTCGTCGGTTAAAACTTCGAAAGGTTCTTCTTCGTCATCAGAAGCGAAGGCATTTACGAAATCAAATCCGAACTCGGGTGAGGGTGGTAAGACTTGGATGCAAAACAGTAAGGTTTCAAAAACTTTCAAAAACTCATAATGCAAAACAGTAAGGTTTTGGCAGTTTTGCCGGAAATCTTTGGTAACTTCAAATCACCATAACTTTTGACTCGTTTACTCTTTTTAGGTGGTTCAAATTGCTACGGTTTCCTTGTTAAGTCCTCTACTGTAATATGTAATAATCCAATATCAAATTTTTATCATTTTGATCAGGTCTTACCAAGAAAATCACTAGTTTGCTTGTTTTAGTAACTTATCTTAACAATCCATTATAACAACATCTTTTACTCATTTTTATACATCATGGACATTCATACAAGACATAATATAGCAAGAATAACATGTAAATGATATGAACATGATTAATAAACAAGAAGCATGTTAGGTTTAGGCTTACAACTTTTGGCTTTCAAAGATGAAAGGAAAGTAGCAAGTAAGGAAAAGAACTTTGATAGACTTGCTTCAACCCTTTTTCACTTCATGTAATCTTTCTACCCTTGGTATTCTTGAAAGAGATGTAATGAAAGTTGAGGTGAATTGAGTGGATTTAAACTCAAGAGAAATCACCAAGTATTCTAGGGTTTGGAAGATTTTTGGTAACTTATGATCAAACTAGGGTTTCTACTTGAAGAAGCACTTGAACCTTGCAAGAAATTAGAAGGAAATGAAGCTAAGTGTGAGTGGTTATGGTGTTGGAGGTGCACGGCATCAAATGGGAGGGGGGGGGGGGGCTTTTATAGGGTCTTAAGGAGGTTACTTGTGTTGACTTGTCAACCCTTGATCACCAAGTTTAACACTTGTATGCAATCTAAGGCACAAGGAAGGAGATCAAGCCATATATGTGATGAATCCCCCCCCCCTATGGCGGTTTGGGAAGGATAAGGAGGAGTGACTAGGTTTTTGGATGAGTTATCTTACTTATGTGACTAGTTTTGACTCCGTAAATTGCTAACCGTAAATGATTAGGCCTCAAAACGTAAAACCGGGTGTCGTAAAATTATGGAATTTGAAAGTATTGTTAAACATGTCCATATGTCCCATAATAAAATATAAAATGGGTGGTAGGTTCCATTTGGGTGGTAAACCCTGCTAAAAACTGGAAACACGGGTCTAAAACGCGTAATTCGCGTAAAACGCTGAACTGGAAAACGTAAAATTCCAAAACTTTTGGAATTGTCATAAAATGATAGAAAATCATATTTCTATTGTTTATTATGTTTTATGGATATATCGGGATGCCGGAATGACGTTTAAACCTAAAAGTAAATCTCGGACACGGCTTTGTGATTTTTGCAGAAATGATCCGACGAGCGTCAAACTCTCGGATTATCGTTAAAATAGTTTAACTTACGAGAATATGAAATAAAATTTTCTGAGATGAATAGTGAAAAGTGAATAGTAAAAAGTGAATAGTAAAATGTGAATAGTGAAATTTTCGGGAATAAAAGTTAACCTGAAATTGCGAATTGTTACACCAGATGTGCAAGGAATCGTGGGGCCTCAGTAGTTTTGCTAGATGCATGATTGATGTGAAGTCGGATGAGGTGCTTAGGGATAGCCTCACTATTGAGATACCTTTACTTGATGGGTCGGGTGTGACTATTGAGAAGATACGAGTTGAATACGAGTGGAAACCACCTCGCTGTGATAAGTGTATGATATTTGGTCATACTCTGACCGACTGTCCTAAAGCTGTTATACCTCCTATTCAGCCTGCTAAGCCTGTTAATGATGGCTTCATGACTGTCAATAACAAGAAGAAAGGAAAACAAGGTGGTCCTACAATTCCTAGTCAAGGAGGGTTTACTAAACCAGTTGTGGGTAAGAAGTTTCAGTATCAACCCAAAAAGACTCCTCCTGAACCTAAGAAAGTGGATAACACTAAGAAGAGGAATTCTGATGTAGCTAGTTCTAGTGGAACGAAGATCTCTACATCCAACCAGTTTGATGCTCTTAATATGGATGATACGGATGCTTTTGGTATCCCTACTACTGACAACAACAAGGATGTGGATTCAGGTCGTAGAATGGAAGCTAATAAGGATGAGTTGGTAAACGGTAATGCATCACAAGAACCGCTTGTGAGTGATTCAATGGGAACAAAGGAAGTTGGTTCTACTCCTATTGTGGAGAAAATTGGGAAGCTTGAAAAGCTACTTATTGATGGGAAAGCAACTCTTGTGGATGATGATGGTCATCCTATTCCGTCTACCTCTTCCACTAAGAGGGCTAACCCATTTTCTAAGGTGGGTACGGTTGTGGTTTCTGATAGTGATGATGATGAGGTTCTTAACACATTCGATGAATCAGCAAATCTTTTTGGCGGTGGTCATGAGCGTGAAGATGAGTTTGATGACTATGATGATTATTCGCAGCAAATTTATGATCTTCCAGGGAATTTGGATGCTCTTAATGCCATTTATGGCTTTAATCTCCAAGGTCGTAGGAAGTAATTTATATGTTGTCATTGTCTTTTATTATCATGTGGTTAGTAGCTTTGTTTTCTTTTTTAGAAAATAGGAAGTATCTTGTTATGTAAGCTTTTCGCCAATGTAACGGGCTGAGATATGGGATTCACCCATATCCATTGTACTTAAATGCTTTTTGGAGTAATATATTTACCGGGTCGTTGATGATTCACCCATATTAATGTTCGCTGTTTGACCCTCATTGAAGAAATGTGAGAACAGAGAATTTGTTGCTGCGACAACTTTATCCACCTGAGTTTGGGTATACATTCTTTGATGGGATTTGGTGCTTGAAGAACTTGATGCATGCCCCGGTAAGTTGGGAGGGAAAGCGAAAAATAGGTGGAAAAATATTTTGGAAAAGAAAACTTAAATAATAGATAAAAATACATTATGAGACGTATTGTCATCGTAGAAAGTTACCCTGGGACTTTTCAGTTTAAAAGGAAAAATAAATTGAAAAAAGAAAATATATATGCTTCTAAAAGTACCAGTCAAAAAATGTTGTATACAAATCGACGTATTGCCGTGGTTGCTAAAAGTATCAGTCAAAAAAGTAACATTTTTGTCGTTTAGTTAACTTTTAGCGACGGGACACCTCGTCACCTAAAGTCCAGATTTGTTAATCATTCCTGTAAAAGTTGTATTCGCGTTAAAAAAATAATAAATAAAAAATAAATAAAATAAAAGTAGTTCTATAGCAGAAGTGACATATGACTATTTATTGTCAATGACATGACAAAATCATTTAATTGATATAAGCAAATGTTAAAGAGCTTTATTATGAAAATTTATTTTCAGACTTGCATCAAAGAGAACTAATAAAGCAAATGATAACACATAATGAATTATCTGATTATATACTAATATAAGAATTTTAATATCAAAATTGACGAGCTCGTTTTAGCCCTTTTTTTCTACTTTCGCACCCTGGATCTGTACAAAGCACATAGTTTGACAGTTGATCTCACATTATGGATCATTTTGATCAAAGCTTTTATTGGAATTGATTTGAAAACAAAAATAAAATATTTGTTTACAAAGCGATTAAAATTGTACCCTACATAGTTGAATTATTCTCCAACAGGTACATCAATTTCTCAAGTAAAACAATCTTTGTGGAATAATATGACAACACTTAAAATTTTATTTCTGAGAATTGGAAATTAATGTATGTGAAAATTAAGGGTAGCTCAAGTATAAATAAAGACATACGAGCCTTCACTTTATAGAAAAAAAAACATGCAAAAGCAAGCAATGGCTTCTTCAAACTTCTTTCTTTTATATCTAGCTCTACTACTCGTTAGTCTCTCATTTATATTAAACTTTACTTCTGCTTCTTTAGAGGAAGCATATGCTCTTCAAAAATGGAAAGCAAGTCTTAAAATCCCAAACAACTCCCAAATTGTATCTTCTTGGAAACATCTTCCAATGAATACTAGTGCACCCGGCTCGTGCCCTTCTTGGTTTGGAATTGCATGCAACGCTGACGGGAACATTAACATGTTCAACCTCTCGACGTCTGAGTTAAAAGGTACGCTTCACCGGTTACCATTCTCTATTCTAGGCAACCTTACCCATTTTGATCTTAGTGCAAACAGCTTCTTTGGTCCCATCCCACCAGAAATCGGTCTCCTGTCCAAACTTGTCTATCTTGATTTTTCAATCAACCAACCAGTTTTCTGGTGTAATTCCACCTACCATTGGTAAACTAAGCCAGTTAACCGTTTTGCAACTTTTTGAAAACAATTTAACTAGTTCAATCCCACAAGAAATTAAGAATATTGTCTCACTTAGGAGGCTACACCTGAATTCCAACAATATTTCCGGCTCAATTCCTTCATCGTTGGGTGATTTGAAGTATTTGAATATCCTTTATTTGTACAAAAACAAACTCTATGGACCCATTCCAAGTGAATTAGGGAATTTGAAGTCTCTCACTGAATTATCTTTGGGTGAAAATCAACTCTCCGGACTCATTCCAATTGAATTAGGGAATATGAAGTCTCTAACTTATTTAGATTTGAGCAAAAATCAACTCAATGGTTCAATACCTTCATCGTTGGGTGACTTGATGTCTTTGAATACCCTTTTTTTGTACAAAAACAAACTCTCGGGACCCATTCCAATTGAATTAGGGAATATGAAGGCTCTAACTAATTTACTATTGAGCGGAAATCAGCTCATTGGTTCAATTCCTTCATCGTTGGGTGATTTGAAGTCTTTGAGTACCCTTTATCTGCACACAAATCAACTCTCCGAACCCATTCCAATTGAATTAGGGAATTTGAAGTCTCTCACTCAATTATCTTTGGGTGAAAATCAACTCAGTGGTTCAATCCCTTCATCGTTGGGTGACTTGATGTCTTTGAAAATCCTTTATTTGTACAAAAACAAACTCTCTGGACCAATTCCAATTGAATTAGGGAATTTGAAGTCTCTCACTGACTTAGCTTTGAGCGAAAATCAACTCAATGGTTCAATTCCTTCATCGTTGGGTGATTTGAAGTCTTTGAAAATTCTTTATTTGTACATAAACAAACTCTCTGGACCCATTCCAATTGAATTAGGGAATATGAAATCTCTCACTAGATTAGGTTTGGATGATAATCAACTCAATGGTTCAATTCCTTCATCGTTCGGTGATTTGAAGTCTTTGAATCTCCTTTATTTGAACACAAATCAACTCTCTGGACCCATTCCTATTGAATTAGGGAATATGAAGTCTCTCATTGTATTATATTTAAGTTATAATCAACTATCTGGGCCCATTCCTATTGAATTAGGGAATACAAAGTCTCTCACTATATTAGATTTGAGAGAAAATCAACTCAATGGTTCAATTCCCTCATCGTTAAAAAACCTGAGAAGCCTTCAGAGACTGTATTTAAGTGAGAACAAGTTATCTGGTCCTATACCACATGGAATTGGAAGTCTGCAATTGTTTAGGCTACCGCTGGACACAAATCAGCTGTCTGGCGAAATTCCAAAGGAGTTTGGGGAGATGAAAATTTTGTTAAATTTAAACCTAAGCGATAATAACCTTTCAGGTGTTATACCTCAAGAGCTTGGATCACTGCATGGCCTCCTTACTCTTGACCTATCCAAAAATAGGTTAAACGGATCATTACAAAGATATATTGGTGATTGGGTACAAATCAATCACATAAATCTTAGTAATAACAAGCTCAGCGGAGAGATCCCATCGGAGATCGGTAAATTAAGTCAACTCAATGTTCTAGATTTATCTCGGAATTCACTCACAAAAGAGATACCATCAGATATTGGAAGTTTGGAAAGTCTGGTGATGATTAATCTTTCACACAATAAGCTATCTGGTTCTATTCCCAATGGTTTCAGTAACTTGCCAGGAAGGATTGATATAGACCTGTCATACAATGAACTCACCGGTCTCGTTCCCCCTTTTGCTGTCTTTCAAAATGTGTCTGGAAAAGCATTTCAAGGAAATGATGGTCTGTGCGGAAATGTTACAGGTTTGAAACTTTGTGAAAGTCAAATAATAATGAAGAAAAATAATCATTTTCATCATAAGCTCATCCTTGTAACTGTGGTCCCACTTTTTGCGGCTCTTTTACTTGCTTTATTCATGTGTGGCCTCATTGCTTATCGACATAGAAAGAGAACTTCTCCACAGAAACCGTCAGGCGAAGAAGGTTGCAAAATTTTCTCAATAACAAACTTTGATGGACAGGCGATGTATGATGAAATCATCAAGGCAACAAATGATTTTGATGATGCATTTTGTATTGGTATTGGAGGATATGGTACTGTGTATAAAGCTGTGTTACAACCCAACAATTTAGTAGCTGTGAAGAAGCTTCATTCATCATCTGAGAGTGACGATCATATAGGCCTCCTAAATGAGGTACGGGCATTAACAAACATAAGGCACAGAAACATTGTTAAACTCTATGGATACTGCTCCCACGCTCGTCACTCATTTTTGATTTACGAATATCTTGAGAAGGGAAGTCTAAAATCGCTCTTAAGTAGCGATATCACAGGAAAGGAAATGGATTGGCTTAAAAGGGTAAGAATTGTTTGGGCTGTAGCGAATGGTTTGGCTTATATGCACCATGACTGCACACCACCTATAATTCATAGAGACATTTCTGGAGCTAATATCCTTCTGGACTCTGATTATGAGGCACATATCTCGGATTTTGGAACAGCGAAGCTTCTAAAGCTAGATTCATCCAATTGGACTACGGTTGTAGGCACCTATGGCTATATTGCACCAGGTAACTACCATATATTTTAAAGATATATATATACTATACGTACTTATCCTCAAGTTTCAGATTTATCTATATAACATTTATTCATAATCTGATATAACATTTTTTTTTTTGAATTCTTATTTTTCCTTCCATGTAGAGCTTGCTTATACGATGGTGGTGACAGAGAAATGCGATGTGTTGAGTTTTGGAGTTGTTGCACTAGAAGTGATTATGGGAAAACATCCTGGAGAACTTATATCACGTCTACCAACATTGTCTACAGATGATCTATTGCTAGCCGATGTAGGAGATAGTCGGATTCCGCCACCATCATCTCTAGTTGAGAAACTAGCTCATTCAATTTTGAAAATCTCACGGGCATGTTTGAACTACAACCCACAGGAAAGGCCAACAATGCGTCAAGTCACAGATTTATTGTCAGTGGATGATCGACTTTTTATGAACATGCATGTAGAGTTTGGATCAAACGAGAAGAAAATTTTCAATGAGAAAGGAGACAATAAACCACAACCGCACATTTCAGATGCACCTACAGAAAGAGATGCATCTTCGCTTGAAATTATCCCTCTTATTTGAAATGTGTGGCTAAAAATCCTTCTTATTCTTCTCATTTTAATCTTTGTATATTGTCTGTAACAATTCGCATTTTCAGGATATTTACTTTTCCCGGAAAATTTCACTCTTCACTTTTACTATTCATTTTTCCCGAAAATTTTTCCCGAAACTTGATTTTTATTTCTTGGGCTCAAGTGATAAATCATTTCCATGGCAAATTAAAAGTTTGACATTCATAAGCTCATTTTCGTGAAAGTTATTAAGGAATTACACGGAATTACACGTTTTAGGGTAAAACGTCATTCAGAAATTCTACGTACAACGAAATTCGGTCGCGTTAATTTTCCCCGTATCAGAAAAATGTTTGACACACTCATGATTTATTTGAGAATAAATCATGACTGAGAAAAACATGACCAAAATAAACCTCGGCCGTGAAAAACTGGAATTTTCAGTTTTAAGCGTTTTTACTCAGCCGTAACCTTAGCCTATACCTGCACCGCATTTCTAAGACGATTTAAGTTTTCAACTTATTAGAAAAAGTCAACATATTTTTCCCTCCTCCATTGATCAAAAATCATTCCTTGATTTTATAAGTCATTTCGTGATTTTTAGGCTTACGGTTTGATGTCTAAAAGACATTTAATACCAACCGACACTAGACTGAGCCCAGTCTAGACATTATAAGTCATTTTAAATCATTTATAACCTATTAGAAAAGTAATATTTTACTTCTCTCACTTTTACGCAATATTCGTACATTTTACGTATTACGCGTTTTAGACCCGTGTTTCCAGTTTTTAGCAGGGTTTCACCACCCAAATGGAACCTACCACTCATTTTATATTTTATTATGGAACATATGGACATGTTTAACAATACTTTCGAATTCCATAATTTTACGACACCCGGTTTTACGTTTCGTGGCTTAACCATTTACGGTTAGCATTTTACGGAGCCAAAACTAACACCATATCTTGGATAATATCACCAAAAAGCCAAACCTTCCTCCCCAAGCTTTGTGAACTGCCCTAGGAGGGGGGATTCACCACCCATGTGGCTTCATCTCATGAATTTACCCATAGTTCATCACTTAATTACAACTTGGTCTCCAAGTGTTGACTAGTCAACACAAGTAACCTCCTCATTTTTAGTATAAAAGAGACTCATTCTCTTCCTTTCTCTTGCAATACCAACGACCCTAAACCATCAAAATGCACCATTTTGATCATTGATCTTGCTCATTCAATCCATCACAAGTTCAAGTCATAGTTCCTAGTTGATCCTTAACACCTTTCAACCATAAAACTCCATAAAATCACCATAAAACACCACAAAAACTCATCAAATTTCCAAGTGTTCTTAGTGAAGATTTTTACTAAGGCTTGTTTTTGTGATAAGATTAGTGTTTATCAAGGGATTATAAGATAGGGTTTTTTATATGGAAGCTTGGCTATGGTTGGAAAATATTTGGAAAATATTTGGAAGATTAAGTAGTAGTTCTTGGTCTTGATCTTGGTTCTAGTTAGTTTCTTCACAAGTTGTAAGCAAACCCTAACTTGCTTCTTGTTAAATAATCATGTTCATGTTATTTACCTATCATTCATGCTATATATTGTCTTGTTATCATGTCCATGATGAATAAAAGTGAGCAAAACAAGTTATTGTTATTGATTGTTAAAACAAGTTATTAAAACAAGTAAACTAGTGATTTTCTTGGTAAGACCTGATCAAAATGGTAAAAATATTATATTGGATTATTACATATTGTAGTAGAGGACCTAACAAGGAAACCGTAGCAATTTGAACCACCTAAAACGAGTATACGAGTCAAAAGTTATGGCGATTTGAAGTTACCAAAACTTTCCGGCAAAACTGCCAAAATGTTTCTGTGACAGAATAGAAAACACGCAAAAAGAGGCCTTTCTGGTCCGTTTCATGAAAAAGTTAAAACATGAAAGTTGTCCGGAATCACGTTTTCGTTCACGAACAAAGAAGCTCGAGACCTGAAAACGCTTTTTGAGTGATAATTTCTTCAAAATTCTTAACAGCTATTTACATAAATACAAGTCACTATATTATGGTTATACTTGAAAAGGAACAAGAGGTCTTATGACCTATAATCAAGACCACCACCATGGCTAGAGCCAAGGTTGTGTCTCATGACCTTGGAACAAGGACCAAAGGTCATGGCTAGGCCATGACGAAATGACCATAACAACTTACATGGGTGTAAACATGAAACAATGAATTAGGCGATAACATGAACAAGCAATTTGGATCTACTTCACCTAAAAGGAACCATGAGATATTACAAAGAAAAATGGTCATACAAGTTATATGAAACATACCCTAATAACAATCTTCATGTAATAATAAACTTTCCTAAGTTTATTCAAATATCGGATATGTAACTTTTCGGATCAAAACTTATATCTATATATTTTATCAACTACTACAATAGTAGGGAGCCTCATGTGAGGAGTTCATTATGTAAGCCGTCGAGATGAGTTGTGGATTTACGAATTAAAGTGTCCTGGCTCCTCGAACGCTTACTAACATGACTTCTGAATTATGTCGGCCCGAACGGTAGTAAACGATATATAAACATACATGTTTCATGAATCATTTCTTTCAAAGACTTACACTATACATCATACAACATCATGGACTAAATGCAAGATATATATATTGGCATGTTTATGTTTCCTTAGACATTATTCCAAACCTAAGTTACAACAATTATTCTAGGTTGCTCGTAGAAGTTCTTACGGCATATCCATCATTCTCATTATACATCATCCAACTTAAGGTGAGTTCATAGCCCCACTTTACATTACTTAATTGTTTTACAAACCCTTGGGGGGAATACATGCTATTTTTAACCGAGCACAATGTTTTTAAATTGTATGCTTGCCTGATTGTTTTATTATCACTAAGTACCATCCTTGCCAAACCGAGATCCCTTATTATGAACCATTTAATCACTAGAATTAGTGAGCGCGAATATTGTGAATAGGCCTATTGGGATTGACGAAACCCATTTGTATTGACTAAGTTCAAACAAATGCATTAATATTTGAAACATAGGTATGACGGCAAAGTACCTACCGGGATAACTCCGCCGATTGATATTGGTACCCGTTAACATTTTGGTGTCATAAGCTTAGTGTTATAATACCTGTTTTGTTTTCCAAACATTGGTGTGAGCCTATAACTCACACTACCAACATATTGTGTTCAAACATTAAACAAACTCTATGAATTTCACTCAACCTTTGTGTTGACCTCTCAAGCATGTATTTCAGGTTCATGACGATCAAGGATGGCACGGAAGGGCACGGATACTCAAGAGGGCTATAAATTTTATTATCATTCAAAAACTCACTTAATGTGATTTGTAAACATGGAACCATCTGGGACCTCATTTTGTAATCTCTGATATTTATATAATTTGAATGATAAATCTTTTAAAACGACTCAATTGGAGTTCGTTTTCTATTATTGTGACTATTGTGCCGTCGAGTAACACCCAGTTCGAATTCCGCTGCAACCATGAATTGGGGGTGTTACAGATTGGTATCAGAGCCATGGTTATAGAGAAACGGGTCTAATTGAGACCTAAACTATAACTACAATTACAAGCAAAAACATTTTTATAGCCTTCCGCTCTCCGTGTCTTCCATCCTCCAGACGATTATGGACTTAGTAAGCATGTTATGCTACACAAACATATTAGTATATTCATATATACCCATTTTGAGCATTTCCCCGTAGACATTTTGTGCTACACAAACATAATTGCATATTGATATATGTACCCTAAACATAATTGAGCATTTCCCAGTAAGCATTAGTATATTGATATATAAACTCGGTTTATTTTCAATCATTTATCTAAACAATGGACTAAACATATCTGTGTACGCCTATTCTAAGGCATTTCGACACAGCCACACTCTCCCAATCATGTTCCTACTCCAACATTATATGTCCAAGACATTGTAACTGATTGCAATGGTCTTTCCTATTTTCCAAGACATTGTGAGATACAATGGTCTCATTCATTTTCCAAGACATTGTGAGATACAATGGTCTCATTCACTTTTCAAGACATTGTGAGATACAATGGTCTCATTCATTTTCCAAGACATTGTGAGATACAATGGCCTCATTCATTTTCCAAGACATTGTGAGATACAATGGTCTCATTCATTTTCCAAGACATTGTATGATACAATGGTCTTAATCATTTCTCAAATGTTTTGAGTCACACAATGGCCTAACCTACTTCCCAGAGATTGTGAATTGCACAATGGTCTAACCTACTTCCGAGACATTGTGTTTTGTGCAAATGGTCTCTAGAATTATTCCATCACATCATCAATATCATTTCTTATGATATCAAAAACCCGTCACAATCTATCGATTTCAAAACAAGAAATATGAGATTTCTAAAGGACAAACAAATCCATTACCTACAAAAGCTGAAGTTCAGCTCTACATTCATCAAAGTTTTTTTTTATGAAACCTTCATTATTAAAAGTTCGTGATCTTGACCAAGTATGTTCTATTTTAGAACTACTTAAAATTTCCTTTCCATACCTACCTACCCTTACTATCTTCTATTCAATGGAATATGAAAACATACGTTACAAGTCTTGTATGGACAGGACTTGCAACTTAAGGGTTTGACATCGCCTTTGTTTAATGGACAGTTTCCCGAAAGCAACGAACATATCACAAGTATACCTAATTTAGGTATTTGAAAATTTTATCGAACCTCGGCTAAATATAGACTAGTCACCTATATTTAACCTAGGGACAGTGGAATATAGTCTGACTAACTATATTCGACTTAACATTTTCAAATACTGAGAGTAGTTGTACTAGGGTTATGTTTAGATTGATTTCCTACATGAACACGATAAACCACCAGAATACATTAAAACAATCTAGAGACACGATAATGTCTTACCACTCAGCGAAATCTTAACACCTTATCTGTATGATCTAAATTCATTCTTGAAATTTTTCATTTATGAGATAATCCGAACTACTATCTTGGGATAGTTATCAATTATTCTCTTCATCCTGTAGAAGTACTATCCTGTTTAGGTCCTAAGGATACCATTCCATCATAAACTTTTAAAATCTCTTAAGATTTTTAAAGCAAACTCAACATCTTTACCTAAGGGTATTAATGTTAAGCATACACTACACACTTTTGTTCATCAACATATCACATCATTATCTTCACAACCGTTACAAATACAAGCTCATTAACAGATCTTGATGCACTTTTAAAGCTCAAATCATCCTTAGTTACACCACAAGTACCCTCATCAGCTTTACAAGATTGAATATTCATCTTGTACTTTTGGAACACCAGTATCATCTCGTAATACCCTACCTTGTAACTCACCGGCTAATTGTGAATGTTGTGTTGGGAATTCTTAAGTAGGATGATTTGTAATTATTTGAATGGATTGGGATGCCTTTTCATTTAAATAAAGACATTGTAAATCACCGAACCATAAGTTTATATTTCCTTATTTACATTGTTTGGGATGCCTCTCTATGTAAATAAAGAATTATAAACAAGTGGGCTTATTTGTATCCGAAATAACATAAGTATGAAGTCAATAAACACTAGGTACAACAACCGATTACCTACTAGGCTATGATTGCAATTACTATCTCAATTCCTATTAATATTCGATTGCTATATCAATTTCCTTTGATATTCGACTATTACCATACCTTTCCTACATAAAAGTAAGCCTCATCCTACACCATACACTGAAACGACAAATCAGACTACATCACCGGTAATCCCAGACTTTAGTCCTCATAAGTAACCACACCTTTTTCATTGACACCACTCCAACATATGACACACAAAGAACTTCGGGACGAAGTTCCCCGTAAGGGGTAGAGACTGTAACAATTCGCATTTTCAGGATATTTACTTTTCCCGGAAAATTTCACTATTCACTTTTACTATTCATTTTTCCCGAAAATTTTTCCCGAAACTTGATTTTTATTTCTTGGGCTCAAGTGATAAATCATTTCCATGGCAAATTAAAAGTTTGACATTCATAAGCTCATTTTCGTGAAAGTTATTAAGGAATTACACGGAATTACACGTTTTAGGGTAAATTGTCATTCAGAAATTCTACGTACAACGAAATTCGGTCGCGTTAATTTTCCCCATATCAGAAAAATGTTTGACACACTCATGATTTATTTGAGAATAAATCATGACTGAGAAAAACATGACCAAAATAAACCTCGGCCGTGAAAAACTGGAATTTTCAGTTTTAAGCGTTTTTACTCAGCCGTAACCTTAGCCTATACCTGCACCGCATTTCTAAGACGATTTAAGTTTTCAACTTATTAGAAAAAGTCAACATATTTTTCCCTCCTCCATTGACCAAAAATCATTCCTTGATTTTATAAGTCATTTCGTGATTTTTAGGCTTACGGTTTGATGTCTAAAAGACATTTAATACCAACCGACACTAGACTGAGCCCAGTCTAGACATTATAAGTCATTTTAAATCATTTATAACCTATTAGAAAAGTAATATTTTACTTTTCTCACTTTTACGCAATATTCGTACATTTTACGTATTACGCGTTTTAGACCCGTGTTTCCAGTTTTTAGCAGGGTTTCACCACCCAAATGGAACCTACCACTCATTTTATATTTTATTATGGAACATATGGACATGTTTAACAATACTTTCGAATTCCATAATTTTACGACACCCGGTTTTACGTTTCGTGGCTTAACCATTTACGGTTAGCATTTTACGGAGCCAAAACTAACACCATATCTTGGATAATATCACCAAAAAGCCAAACCTTCCTCCCCAAGCTTTGTGAACTGCCCTAGGAGGGGGGATTCACCACCCATGTGGCTTCATCTCATGAATTTACCCATAGTTCATCACTTAATTACAACTTGGTCTCCAAGTGTTGACTAGTCAACACAAGTAACCTCCTCATTTTTAGTATAAAAGAGACTCATTCTCTTCCTTTCTCTTGCAATACCAACGACCCTAAACCATCAAAATGCACCATTTTGATCATTGATCTTGCTCATTCAATCCATCACAAGTTCAAGTCATAGTTCCTAGTTGATCCTTAACACCTTTCAACCATAAAACTCCATAAAATCACCATAAAACACCACAAAAACTCATCAAATTTCCAAGTGTTCTTAGTGAAGATTTTTACTAAGGCTTGTTTTTGTGATAAGATTAGTGTTTATCAAGGGATTATAAGATAGGGTTTTTGATATGGAAGCTTGGCTATGGTTGGAAAATATTTGGAAAAAATTTGGAAGATTAAGTAGTAGTTCTTGGTCTTGATCTTGGTTCTAGTTAGTTTCTTCACAAGTTGTAAGCAAACCCTAACTTGCTTCTTGTTAAATAATCATGTTCATGTTATTTACCTATCATTCATGCTATATATTGTCTTGTTATCATGTCCATGATGAATAAAAGTGAGCAAAACAAGTTATTGTTATTGATTGTTAAAACAAGTTATTAAAACAAGTAAACTAGTGATTTTCTTGGTAAGACCTGATCAAAATGGTAAAAATATTATATTGGATTATTACATATTAGTAGAGGACCTAACAAGGAAACCGTAGCAATTTGAACCACCTAAAACGAGTATACGAGTCAAAAGTTATGGCGATTTGAAGTTACCAAAACTTTCCGGCAAAACTGCCAAAATGTTTCTGTGACAGAATAGAAAACACGCAAAAAGAGGCCTTTCTGGTCCGTTTCATGAAAAAGTTAAAACATGAAAGTTGTCCGGAATCACGTTTTCGTTCAGGAACAAAGAAGCTCGAGACCTGAAAACGCTTTTTGAGTGATAATTTCTTCAAAATTCTTAACAGCTATTTACATAAATACAAGTCACTATATTATGGTTATACTTGAAAAGGAACAAGAGGTCTTATGACCTATAATCAAGACCACCACCATGGCTAGAGCCAAGGTTGTGTCTCATGACCTTGGAACAAGGACCAAAGGTCATGGCTAGGCCATGACGAAATGACCATAACAACTTACATAGGCGTAAACATGAAACAATGAATTAGGCGATAACATAAACAAGCAATTTGGATCTACTTCACCTAAAAGGAACCATGAGATATTACAAAGAAAAATGGTCATACAAGTTATATGAAACATACCCTAATAACAATCTTCATGTAATAATAAACTTTCCTAAGTTTATTCAAATATCGGATATGTAACTTTTCGGATCAAAACTTATATCTATATATTTTATCAACTACTACAATAGTAGGGAGCCTCATGTGAGGAGTTCATTATGTACGCCGTCGAGATGAGTTGTGGATTTACGAATTAAAGTGTCCTGGCTCCTCGAACGCTTACTAACATGACTTCTGAATTATGTTGGCCCGAACGGTAGTAAACGATATATAAACATACATGTTTCATGAATCGTTTCTTTCAAAGACTTACACTATACATCATACAACATCATGGATTAAATGCAAGATATATATATTGGCATGTTTATGTTTCCTTAGACATTATTCCAAACCTAAGTTACAACAATTATTCTAGGTTGCTCGTAGAAGTTCTTACGGCATATCCATCATTCTCATTATACATCATCCAACTTAAGGTGAGTTCATAGCCCCACTTTACATTACTTAATTGTTTTACAAACCCTTGGGGGGAATACATGTTATTTTTAACCGAGCACAATGTTTTTAAATTGTATGCTTGCCTGATTGTTTTATTATCACTAAGTACCATCCTTGCCAAACCGAGATCCCTTATTATGAACCATTTAATCACTAGAATTAGTGAGCGCGAATATTGTGAATAGGCCTATTGGGATTGACGAAACCCATTTGTATTGACTAAGTTCAAACAAATGCATTAATATTTGAAACATAGGTATGACGGCAAAGTACCTACCGGGATAACTCCGCCGATTGATATTGGTACCCGTTAACGTTTTGGTGTCATAAGCTTAGTGTTATAATACCTGTTTTGTTTTCCAAACATTGGTGTGAGCCTATAACTCACACTACCAACATATTGTGTTCAAACATTAAACAAACTCTATGAATTTCACTCAACCTTTGTGTTGACCTCTCAAGCATGTATTTCAGGTTCATGACGATCAAGGATGGCACGGAAGGGCACGGATACTCAAGAGGGCTATAAATTTTATTATCATTCAAAAACTCACTTAATGTGATTTGTAAACATGGAACCATCTGGGACCTCATTTTGTAATCTCTGATATTTATATAATTTGAATGATAAATCTTTTAAAACGACTCAATTGGAGTTCGTTTTCTATTATTGTGACTATTGTGCCGTCGAGTAACACCCAGTTCGAATTCCGCTGCAACCATGAATTGGGGGTGTTACAGATTGGTATCAGAGCCATGGTTATAGAGAAACGGGTCTAATTGAGACCTAAACTATAACTACAATTACAAGCAAAAACATTTTTATAGCCTTCCGCTCTCCGTGTCTTCCATCCTCCAGACGATTATGGACTTAGTAAGCATGTTATGCTACACAAACATATTAGTATATTCATATATACCCATTTTGAGCATTTCCCCGTAGACATTTTGTGCTACACAAACATAATTGCATATTGATATATGTACCCTAAACATAATTGAGCATTTCCCCGTAAGCATTAGTATATTGATATATAAACTCGGTTTATTTTCAATCATTTATCTAAACAATGGACTAAACATATCTGTGTACGCCTATTCTAAGGCATTTCGACACAGCCACACTCTCCCAATCATGTTCCTACTCCAACATTATATGTCCAAGACATTGTAACTGATTGCAATGGTCTTTCCTATTTTCCAAGACATTGTGAGATACAATGGTCTCATTCACTTTTCAAGACATTGTGAGATACAATGATCTCATTCATTTTCCAAGACATTGTGAGATACAATGGTCTCATTCACTTTTCAAGACATTGTGAGATACAATGGTCTCATTCATTTTCCAAGACATTGTGAGATACAATGGCCTCATTCATTTTCCAAGATTTGTGAGATACAATTGTCTCATTCATTTTCCAAGACATTGTATGATACAATGGTCTTAATCATTTCTCAAATGTTTTGAGTCACACAATGGCCTAACCTACTTCCCAGACATTGTGAATTGCACAATGGTCTAACCTACTTCCGAGACATTGTGTTTTGAGCAAATGGTCTCTAGAATTATTCCATCACATCATCAATATCATTTCTTATGATATCAAAAACCCGTCACAATCTATCGATTTCAAAACAAGAAATATGAGATTTCTAAAGGACAAACAAATCCATTACCTACAAAAGCTGAAGTTCAGCTCTACATTCATCAAAGTTTTTTTTTTATGAAACCTTCATTATTAAAAGTTCGTGATCTTGACCAAGTATGTTCTATTTTAGAACTACTTAAAATTTCCTTTCCATACGTACCTACCCTTACTATCTTCTATTCAATGGAATATGAAAACATATGTTACAAGTCTTGTATGGACGGGACTTGCAACTTAAGGGTTTGACATCGCCTTTGTTTAATGGACAGTTTCCCGAAAGCAACGAACATATCACAAGTATACCTAATTTAGGTATTTGAAAATTTTATCGAACCTCGGCTAAATATAGACTAGTCACCTATATTTAACCTAGGGACAGTGGAATATAGTCTGACTAACTATATTCGACTTAACATTTTCAAATACTGAGAGTAGTTGTACTAGGGTTATGTTTAGATTGATTTCCTACATGAACACGATAAACCACCAGAATACATTAAAACAATCTAGAGACACGATAATGTCTTACCACTCAGCGAAATCTTAACACCTTATCTGTATGATCTAAATTCATTCTTGAAAATTTTCATTTATGAGATAATCCGAACTACTATCTTGGGATAGTTATCAATTATTCTCTTCATCCTGTAGAAGTACTATCCTGTTTAGGTCCTAAGGATACCATTCCATCATAAACTTTTAAAATCTCTTAAGATTTTTAAAGCAAACTCAACATCTTTACCTAAGGGTATTAATGTTAAGCATACACTACACACTTTTGTTCATCAACATATCACATCATTATCTTCACAACCGTTACAAATACAAGCTCATTAACAGATCTTGATGCACTTTTAAAGCTCAAATCATCCTTAGTTACACCACAAGTACCCTCATCAGCTTTACAAGATTGAATATTCATCTTGTACTTTTGGAACACCAGTATCATCTCGTAATACCCTACCTTGTAACTCACCGGCTAATTGTGAATGTTGTGTTGGGAATTCTTAAGTAGGATGATTTGTAATTATTTGAATGGATTGGGATGCCTTTTCATTTAAATAAAGACATTGTAAATCACCGAACCATAAGTTTATATTTCCTTATTTACATTGTTTGGGATGCCTCTCTATGTAAATAAAGAATTATAAACAAGTGGGCTTATTTGTATCCGAAATAACATAAGTATGAAGTCAATAAACACTAGGTACAACAACCGATTACCTACTAGGCTATGATTGCAATTACTATCTCAATTCCTATTAATATTCGATTGCTATATCAATTTCCTTTGATATTCGACTATTACCATACCTTTCCTACATAAAAGTAAGCCTCATCCTACACCATACACTGAAACGACAAATCAGACTACATCACCGGTAATCCCAGACTTTAGTCCTCATAAGTAACCACACCTTTTTCATTGACACCACTCCAACATATGACACACAAAGAACTTCGGGACGAAGTTCCCCGTAAGGGGTAGAGACTGTAACAATTCGCATTTTCAGGATATTTACTTTTCCCGGAAAATTTCACTATTCACTTTTACTATTCATTTTTCCCGAAAATTTTTCCCGAAACTTGATTTTTATTTCTTGGGCTCAAGTGATAAATCATTTCCATGGCAAATTAAAAGTTTGACATTCATAAGCTCATTTTCGTGAAAGTTATTAAGGAATTACACGGAATTACACGTTTTAGGGTAAAATGTCATTCAGAAATTCTACGTACAACGAAATTCGGTCACATTAATTTTCCCCATATCAGAAAAATGTTTGACACACTCATGATTTATTTGAGAATAAATCATGACTGAGAAAAACATGACCAAAATAAACCTCGGCCGTGAAAAACTGGAATTTTCAGTTTTAAGCGTTTTTACTCAGCCGTAACCTTAGCCTATACCTGCACCGCATTTCTAAGACGATTTAAGTTTTCAACTTATTAGAAAAAGTCAACATATTTTTCCCTCCTCCATTGACCAAAAATCATTCCTTGATTTTATAAGTCATTTCGTGATTTTTAGGCTTACGGTTTGATGTCTAAAAGACATTTAATACCAACCGACACTAGACTGAGCCCAGTCTAGACATTATAAGTCATTTTAAATCATTTATAACCTATTAGAAAAGTAATATTTTACTTCTCTCACTTTTACGCAATATTCGTACATTTTACGTATTACGCGTTTTAGACCCGTGTTTCCAGTTTTTAGCAGGGTTTCACCACCCAAATGGAACCTACCACTCATTTTATATTTTATTATGGAACATATGGACATGTTTAACAATACTTTCGAATTCCATAATTTTACGACACCCGGTTTTACGTTTCGTGGCTTAACCATTTACGGTTAGCATTTTACGGAGCCAAAACTAACACCATATCTTGGATAATATCACCAAAAATCCAAACCTTCCTCCCCAAGCTTTGTGAACTGCCCTAGGAGGGGGGATTCACCACCCATGTGGCTTCATCTCATGAATTTACCCATAGTTCATCACTTAATTACAACTTGGTCTCCAAGTGTTGACTAGTCAACACAAGTAACCTCCTCATTTTTAGTATAAAAGAGACTCATTCTCTTCCTTTCTCTTGCAATACCAACGACCCTAAACCATCAAAATGCACCATTTTGATCATTGATCTTGCTCATTCAATCCATCACAAGTTCAAGTCATAGTTCCTAGTTGATCCTTAACACCTTTCAACCATAAAAATCCATAAAATCACCATAAAACACCACAAAAACTCATCAAATTTCCAAGTGTTCTTAGTGAAGATTTTTACTAAGGCTTGTTTTTGTGATAAGATTAGTGTTTATCAAGGGATTATAAGATAGGGTTTTTGATATGGAAGCTTGGCTATGGTTGGAAAATATTTGGAAAAAATTTGGAAGATTAAGTAGTAGTTCTTGGTCTTGATCTTGGTTCTAGTTAGTTTCTTCACAAGTTGTAAGCAAACCCTAACTTGCTTCTTGTTAAATAATCATGTTCATGTTATTTACCTATCATTCATGCTATATATTGTCTTGTTATCATGTCCATGATGAATAAAAGTGAGCAAAACAAGTTATTGTTATTGATTGTTAAAACAAGTTATTAAAACAAGTAAACTAGTGATTTTCTTGGTAAGACCTGATCAAAATGGTAAAAATATTATATTGGATTATTACATATTGTAGTAGAGGACCTAACAAGGAAACCGTAGCAATTTGAACCACCTAAAACGAGTATACGAGTCAAAAGTTATGGCGATTTGAAGTTACCAAAACTTTCCGGCAAAACTGCCAAAATGTTTCTGTGACAGAATAGAAAACACGCAAAAAGAGGCCTTTCTGGTCCGTTTCATGAAAAAGTTAAAACATGAAAGTTGTCCGGAATCACGTTTTCGTTCACGAACAAAGAAGCTCGAGACCTGAAAACGCTTTTTGAGTGATAATTTCTTCAAAATTCTTAACAGCTATTTACATAAATACAAGTCACTATATTATGGTTATACTTGAAAAGGAACAAGAGGTCTTATGACCTATAATCAAGACCACCACCATGGCTAGAGCCAAGGTTGTGTCTCATGACCTTGGAACAAGGACCAAAGGTCATGGCTAGGCCATGACGAAATGACCATAACAACTTACATAGGCGTAAACATGAAACAATGAATTAGGCGATAACATGAACAAGCAATTTGGATCTACTTCACCTAAAAGGAACCATGAGATATTACAAAGAAAAATGGTCATACAAGTTATATGAAACATACCCTAATAACAATCTTCATGTAATAATAAACTTTCCTAAGTTTATTCAAATATCGGATATGTAACTTTTCGGATCAAAACTTATATCTATATATTTTATCAACTACTACAATAGTAGGGAGCCTCATGTGAGGAGTTCATTATGTAAGCCGTCGAGATGAGTTGTGGATTTACGAATTAAAGTGTCCTGGCTCCTCGAACGCTTACTAACATGACTTCTGAATTATGTCGGCCCGAACGGTAGTAAACGATATATAAACATACATGTTTCATGAATCATTTCTTTCAAAGACTTACACTATACATCATACAACATCATGGACTAAATGCAAGATATATATATTGGCATGTTTATGTTTCCTTATGTGACAACTGGCAAAATAGGGAGCCATTTATAAAACCCGCATTACATTAAAATTTTAATTTTGGAATTTTTGAAAGTTTATCGTGACGAGATATTTTATGAACGTGGAACGTGATTTTTAATCGTACGATATTTATGAGATTGGTTATTTATATATGGTTTGATTTGATTCGGTCGTGATGATTTATTGTGAGATCGTTATTTTTGGCACTACATTGACTCCGGCACTAGGTTAACCTAACAATTTTAATTTCATTTTATTATTGGATCGGATATTATTATTTTGGAACGGTTCGGTTTGAAAGACATTTGGTTATTTAAGTTTCGGGTTTGGTCCGTGTATTTGACACCGGGCTACTAAATCCCTACACCCACTATTATTATTAATATTAGAAAAGTAATTTTTTTTTTATATGAGTAAAAGCAAAAATCGTCCTTGTGCCTGCACATTTTCAAAAGCAACACAACCATCACCAATACACATTCACCACATTAATAATTTCTCTCTCTCTTCTTTTAAACACAACACCACCGCCACCCTTATTCCACCATAGCTCCGCCACCGCCGCCCTCACCATAAAAACAACACCACCATCTTCACCATCTTTTCGAGATCTATCTATTGGTACCAATCACGCGCTCTAACTCCCACTCTAACACCGATTTCGATTTTAATCCCCATGAGTTCATCACCACTTTTTATCATTCTTGAAGATCTATTCGTTTGGCTTTAGTTTTTGAAGGTAGGCCGAGTTTTTGACTCGTGTGTATGATCGAATCGTGACTATGGGTCACGTTTTCGTTATCTTTTCAAGTTTTCATGGATTTTGAGACATGAATCAAGTGGGTTTTTGATAAAATGTGATCTAAAACGAGTTTGGTATCCGGGTTGATGTTTTCTTGATGGGTCGGTGTGTACCCGAGAGCTTGCACTCTCGGTTTGTACATTCTTTTTGGATTGGTTATTGCTATTTGATGATTCTTGATCTTGGTGCTCGATTTCGGATGTTTGGTTATTGATTTTGGTGTATGGTTTATTCTTGGTTACTTTTGGTCGACCCGTGTGGTCGTTGGTATTTTGGCCGAACACCCCAAGGGGCTGTTTTGGGTTCGATTGAGCTCAAGGAGCTAGCCAAGACACATTAGTCTCGGGTGTGGCTCCATTTCATGTTTTGAGCTTATGTTTGACCCGGGTTGACTTGGTAACTCAACCCGTTGCTACTTGGTTTTCGGGCAATATATGTTACTTGTTATTATTTATTTTTGTTGTGATTGTATTATGGGCATTTGGTTATTATTTGGACGCGTTGCGGTATTTCTTGATTATAAGTATATTTGGAGATGTGTTGACGAAAGTGGATTTGGGACCGATTGTGAGACGGTCAATTAGATGACGGAGATAGGTTAGTCGGGTGCCGTAGTCGGACCCTCATGTTGTAGCACGTGGATTTGGGATTGTTTTGGACGGAGTTGTTTATTTATTTATGACTTGGTTATTATTATTGTGGACTTGGACTATGAGCCGAGAGTGATGACTCGGACACGTGACCAAATTCTTATGACTCGATATATATTTAAAATCAAACGTTAAAAATAATACTCGTAATAATATTATTAGTAATATAATCGTTTATATAGGTATATAGACGTGATAAACGTATATATATTATTATAAATGCGTATATTAATAATAAAACGGTCACGAGTGAACGTTATAATAATATAACGATATCTATTATACTATGCGAATAGTGCAATAAATGTCGGAGTATTATTATAAATAATAACTATAAATAATGTCGAGAACTAATACGTCGGGTATGTAATAAATAAAACATGATTTCTTTATAAATTTGGAAAACTTATCGAGTTATATGAGTTGTGGGTACTTAAGTCCAAGTGGGCTTTATTATGTGACTTTTGTGTTGTCACGGATATATGACGATTAATATATCCATTTTCTATAACTACGTAACTTATTTAATCGACGGGTTAAATCGAGTTATTTGGCTATATAAAATGAGTATATTAATGGGCATCGTATCCCACGACGCCCATAGGTTGTGGTACGTGTATTAGGATAATAAATTACTATATATCTCGTGGAATTGGCTAAATTGACGAATTTGGCAAATTGGACGATATATATAGGGAATTTATTGGACTACGATATATACCATATAGTATTTTTTGTGCAACGTGCTTTAGGTTGGGTATAATTTTGGAATGATATATTACGTAAATAAGTATGGGAGATTATCAAATCGACGGATTTAATAAGCTTCGATAATTATTTAAATAATATGTTGGGCTAACATTAGACCTATAGTTACCTTATTATTGTTCTTTGTTGAGGCTTTTTGGTTTGAGATGTGTCGACCCTCCACCCGTATGGATACCAAACGTCGAATTTTAAATGAAAATGAAGTTAATTCGAGAAATGGATATTTTGGAAAGTAAAATGGAATACGTTCGGGAATGGGAATATTTGATTTTGAGGAAATGATTTCTGAACGAGTTTGATATTGTTAGGAAGTGCCGAGTCTGTAGTTGCCGTTACGTGAGTTGCTTGAGATTACTTACGTCTTTCTTCTATCGATTTCTTTTGAGAATTTCTTTGCTGGACTTGAGGTGAGTCATAGCCCCACTTTTACTCTTGAACTTTGTTTTCAATACTTGGGGTGAGAAACGTGCAAATGGTTTATGTGGACTATTATCGCTTTTTGATTTCAAAACTTGCTATGCTTATAGAACTAGGTAGAGTGAGGCCTAGACTAGATCTAGGTAAGCTATTTGATTCGGTTATTGAGCGAGGCCTAGACTTGATCTAGGTAAGCTATTGATTTGGTTGTTGAGCGAGGCCTAGTGCCCGAACTAGGTAAGCTATTTGATTTGGTTATAGAGCGAGGCCTAGACTAGATCTAGGTAAGCTATTGGTTTGGTTGTTGAGCGAGGCCTAGTCCCCGAACTAGGTAAGCTATTGGACTGATTATAGAGCGAGGCCTAGACTTGAGCTAGGTAAGCTATTGATTGGATTGATTTGAGCTATAGCGTGCACCTATAGGGATGATTTGATTTGGTTGGATTATGTTGGTTGGATTGTTTTGGTTGGATTATGTTGGTTGGATTGTTTTGGTTGGATTATTTTGTTGGATGATTGAGCCCTAGTCTAGCTAGCAAGCGTTTTGCGTATATGTCCACTATATTGAATTAAGAATCTAAACCTATGATCTCACCAGCGAAAGCTGACTTTTAGCACGTTTTCTCAGGTAATTAAGTGATGCTCTGCGGATGCTTGGGATTGGAGGCTTGGCATTTGGCACCGGTTATGGATCTATATTTTCTAAAACTCTGATAACTATTGGGGACCTATATTTGTTTTCTTTTGGGCCTGACTCTGAATGATTTTGGGATAATGTAAACTTTAAAACCTTGGGTGGTTGTACTTTACTATGTTTACTTTATCTCGTTCTTTTATGTCTTGTGTTTGGATACCAATCCCCGTAGCACCCCGAAAGCTTGTTGAGTCTTCCGCTGTATCAAATTTTGGGGGTGTTACAGATTGGTATCAGAGCCAAGGTTATAGAGAACTAGGTAAATAGACACCTAAACTATAACCGATTTTTATAGAAAATGATCCTCGACCATTGCCCGCCAGCCCGCCAAGCCGAAGCATCATTGTTTATTATTGAGGTATTATGAGATATTGACATGGAATGAGATTATTGAGATGATTATTAGAATTGGGATTCTTGAGATGATTTGAGGATTTGAGGTTTATTGATTTAGCGATATGATGGCGTTTTGAGGAATTATATGCGTTTTGAGGAATTATATGGCTTAATTGTTTTACGAATGATTTTAGTAATGCGGTATTTTAAATCTTTCTTGATTTTATACGATTTGGAATTATATGATGATTTTGGATATGGTATTTTGAGTTCGCGGTTTAGTTGTTTTGAAACACTTACACCTACCCTACGCCGTTGTCACAAATCATAGCCTCTTTTGCATGTGTGTTGTTAAGAATTGCTATTGCTAGTACGCGTCGCCCCTCGTAGATCACTATGGTCCCTGATGACCCACACGTGTTGGTCATGCGTTCGGCCACTACTTTATCGTCTCATTGACGCCCTAAGTCACCAATTTTATCGCCTCGTGGTTCACCTGCTCAGAGATGACGATTGATGGAGTACCCCTCCGACGAGTAGTATGAGGAGGAGTACGAGGGTGAGCAGAATGATGACCCTCAGGATGAGTAAGAGGATGATCCTCAGGAAGAGGAGATGCCTGACGATGATGGGTCGCTAGTACATTCGGCTCATTCTGCGAAGCCCGATTCTCCGATACATCCGTTAGAGCCGGTTTCACCTGATCATCCATTTTTGTTTGAGTTGCCACCTGGTAGTCCCGTTGAGTTGGATGCACCTTCTGAGGTTTCTGCTGAGCATGCAGATTTGGGTGAAATTGGCAGGATGTGGACTCGGATTACTGCACAGGGCGAGTGGATCTCGCGGATGTCTGACCGACTTGAGATGATTATTGCTGAGTTTATTGCTGAGATAAGAGTTGATTTGACTAATATCGTGGGAAGGACGACCGCGATTAGGAGAGGTATAATTGAGATACATGAGCAGATAGAGATTCTGCAAAGAGGTTTCCTCACGGCTCGCGAGGCAGATCGCAAGCTGTGGCAGAGGAACACGGAGTTGGAAAAGGAGGCAGCAGACCTCAAGAAAGATAGAGATATATACAGTGTTGAGCTGGAATCGTTATGGAGAGATTTGGATGGTTTGAGATCGGAGTTGAGGAGTCTACGCCAGCCTCATGGCTAGATCAAATTTGGATTTGTGATGTTGTTGTGTTGCTTCCTAAGCCAGGGAGTGCTTGGTTAGGAGAGCTGGTTATTCTATCCCTTAAGTCATGTTATTCGGATTGTATGTTCGTCTCGTTTGGAATGATTAGTAATAATTATGTCTTTTGGTATTTTGGAACGAAGTATCGATCGCTACTTGTATGGACGATAGTGATTTCGTATGATATTCTACGGTTTTTGGCGTACATGGAGAGTTGTGTTCCTATTTGCGTGGAGGATATTGTGTTGGTATTATGTTCATATTTCGACTTTCACCAATCGGATTCTTGTTGGACGTTATGGTATGTGTTATTGGAGACTTATGAACCTGTATTGTGATTTCGATCAATGACTGTACGACGAAACCCTGTTAGAGCTACCAGAACTGGTCCTGCAACGACTACCCCTGGTCGTCGAGGACGCCGTCCTACTCGAATTGTTGAAACCCCTACTCCTGATAACCTGGACACTACTAACCGCAATCACAGGAATCAAAATGTTGATGTTCAGGGAGACAATGATCATGTTCCACTTAACGCACCTACTGTGGATCAAGCAATGATCAATCAACTTGTGAAGCAACGAGTTGCTGAGCTACTAGCTGAGTCAAATCATTCCAACGGTTCTGCTGGAACATTTCCACCTGTTCGTGCTAATGGACGTAACTACAAGGAGTTTAGAATTTGTGGACCTATTGAGTTTGGTGGAACTAAAGGAGTGGTCTACTTGGTCAGGTGGATAGAGAAGACTGAGTCAGTGTTTAATGTCAGTGGTTGTGTGAAGAATGCAAAAGTAAAGTTTGCTTCTTTTACTTTCAAGGATGAAGCTTTAACTTGGTGGAACAATTACCGTAATTCGGTTGGGAGTGATGTGGCTTATGCTATGACTTGGGAGCAATTTAAGCCTTTGCTGATTCAGACTTACTGCCCAAGGAATGAGATTAAGAAGTTGGAAATTGAGTTCTGGAATCACAAAGTGAAAGGTACCGATATGGCAACTTACAATCGCTGTTATCGAGAGTTAGCCTTACTTTGTCCCGATATGGTTAGGACTGAGACCCAAAAGATCGAGAGGTATACCGATGGATTGCCGGTAGCTACAAGGAACGATGTGATTTCTGCTAAGCCTGCAAGCATTCATGAGGTTATTACTATCGCTCAACAATTGATGGATTCTTTGGCATTGGAAGAAGCTGAGAAAGATAAGAATGGAAAGAGAAAGAGGGACGATCACTCTAAGGGTAATGATCGTCGAAACAAGCGACAAACAACTGTTAGAGCTTATGCCATGGGAGATGGAGACAAGAAGAACTACAATGGAGATGCACCCAAATGTAACCGATGTTACAAGCATCATTCTGGTCGATGTACTGTGGTGTGCAAGAATTGCTCTAAGATGGGACACATAGCTAAGGATTGGAGAGCTCGACCACTTGCTATGGTTCAAGCTACTCCTGAAACTATGAGCAAAGCAAATGTTACTTGCTATGGATGTGGAAAGAAAGGACATTATCGGAATGAATGTAGGGAATCATGGAACCGAGGAAACCAAGGATCGGGTGGTAATGGGTACAACAATGGAAACCGTGGAGCTGGAGGAAACCGTGGACGACAAGATAATGGGGACCAACGTGTGGAAGCTGGAGTTGCTCATGGAAGAGTGTATGCACTCGGGAACGAGAGAGGAGAAGATCCGAACGTTGTGACTGGTACGTTCCTTCTCAATTGTCGTTATGCTTCCATACTATTTGATACTGGTGCCGATAAGAGTTTTGTGTCCACTAAGTTTGCACCCTTACTTGAGAAACCCCCGATGGCCTTAGGAATTGGTTATGATGTAGAGTTAGCTAATGGAAACATAGAAAGGATTAAGACTATCATTCGTGGATGCACATTAAACTTTCTGAATCGTCCTTTCAACATAGATCTTCTACCCGTCACATTAGGAAGTTTTGATGTCATCATTGGTATGGATTGGTTGTCGAAGTATCGTGCTCATATACTTTGCGATGAGAAGATCGTGCGTGTGCCTTACGGCAAGGAGATTCTGAACATACCAGGAGATCGAAAAGAATTGAGAGGCCCATCTAGATTAGCGGTCATATCTTGCACTAAATTACCGAAGCTAATGGAAAAAGGATGTTGCCTTTTCTTAGCTCAAATTTCTGAGAAATGAAGGAAGAAGAAGAAGGAAAGGTGCATTGGAGATGTGCCTATAGTTCGTGATTTTTCGGAAATGTTTCCCGATGAATTGCCGGGAATTCCGACTACTAGACAAGTAGGGTTTCAGATAGAGTTGATACCTGGTGCTGCACCTGTGGCACGAGCGCCTTATCGTCTTGCACCTACTGAACGGGAAGAGTTGTCGAAACAATTAGCGAAGTTAGCAGAAAAGGGATGTATAAGACCAAGTTCTTCGCCTTGGGGAGCCCCGATCTTATTTGTGAAGAAGAAGGATGGATCGTTTCGTATGTGTATTGATTATCGAGAGTTGAACAAGTTAACGGTGAAGAATAGATTCCCGTTACCGAGGATCGACGATTTGTTCGATCAACTTCAAGGATCGAGTGTGTATTCGAAGATGGATCTGAGATCGGGATATCATCAGCTTCGAGTTTGCGAGGAAGATATTCCGAAAACGACTTTCAGAACCCGTTACGGGCATTACGAGTTTCAGGTGATGCCGTTTGGGTTGACTAACGAACCGGCGATATTCATGGATCTCATGAATCGGGTGTGTAAGCCATACTTAGATAAGTTCGTGATTGTGTTCATCGATGACATTCTGATATACTCAAAGAGTGAGGAGGAACATGAGGAGCATCTAAGACTTATCTTAAAATTGCTCAGGAAGGAGAAACTGTATGCCAAGTTTTCGAAATGTGAATTTTGGATTCCGACGGTACAATTTCTAGGTCATGTAATCGATAGACAAGGAGTTCATGTGGATCCTGCTAAGATTGAAGCGATTAAATATTGGGCTGCACCTACGACCCCAACAGAAGTTTGTCAATTTTTGGGTTTAGCCGGTTATTACCGAAGATTCATTGAGGGATTTTCGAAGATAGCAAAGCCGTTGACCAAATTGACTCAAAAGAGTGTTAAGTATGAATGGGGAGATAAGGAAGAGGAAGCTTTTCAATTACTTAAGGAGATGTTGTGTAGTGCTCCTATCTTGGTGTTACCCGAAGGTAACAAGGACTTTGTCGTCTATTGTGACATTTCTCATAAAGGTTTAGGAGCGGTGTTAATGCAACGAGAGAAAGTGATAGCTTATGCTTCCCGACAGCCCAAGAAGCATGAGAAGAACTACACCACCCATGATTTGGAGTTAGGTGCTGTGGTTTTTGCTTTAAGAATATGGAGACATTACTTGTATGGAACCAAGTGTGTAGTGTTTACCGATCACAAAAGTCTGCAACACATTCTGAACCAAAAAGAGCTTAACATGAGGCAGCGATGTTGGATTGAGATGCTAAGCGATTACGATTGTGAAATTCGCTACCATCCGGGTAAAGCAAACGTTGTTGCTGATGCTCTTAGTCGAAAGGAGAGAATCCCACCGTTACGAGTTAGGTCATTAGGAATGACTATCGTATCGCCATTACCGTCTCAAATAATAGAAGCTCAAACGGAAGCGTTGAAAGCAGAGAATCGAGCTACTGAGAACATATTTGGGATGGCAGAAAATGAGAAGGGATTTGTTAGATGTTCTGATGGAGTATTATGTTTTGGAGAGCGAAGTTGGGTATCATTGTATCGAGGAATTCGAGAGTTGATTATGCATGAGTCGCATAAGTCAAGATACTCTATTCATCCTGGGTCTGACAAAATGTACCAGGATTTGAAAAAGTTATATTGGTGGCCTAATATGAAGGCAGATATAGCATTGTATGTTAGTAAGTGTTTGACATGTTCGAAAGTTAAGGCAGAACATCAAAGACCATCAGGATTATTGACGCAGCCAGAACTCCCAGTTGGAAGTGTGAGCGGATCACAATGGATTTTATCACCAAATTACCAAAGACAGCTAGCGATTGTGACGCTATATGGGTAATTGTGGATCGTTTGACTAAGTCTGCTCATTTCCTGGCGATTAGTGAAGATGATAGTGTGGAAAAACTTGCGAGGTTGTATGTGAAGGAGATTGTTTCTCGTCATGGAGTTCCGATATCGACTATTTCTGATCGCGACAGCCGCTTCACGTCAGCATTGTGGCGATCACTTCAAACCGCTTTGGGGACGAGACTTGATATGAGAACTGCATATCACCCCCAAACCGATGGTCAAAGTGAGAGAACTATTCAGACTTTGGAGGATATGCTTCGTGCATGCATAATAGACTTTGGTAAAGGCTGGGAGAAATATCTACCCCTTGCGGAGTTCTCCTACAACAATAGTTACCACACAAGTCTTAAGGCTGCACCATTTGAAGCTTTGTATGGTCGTAAATGTCGTTCACCTATTGGTTGGGCAGAAGTTGGAGATAGCCAACTCACAGGCCCTGAGCTTATTTTGGAAACTACTGAGAAAGTAACACAAATTCGAGATCGACTGCAAGCAGCTAGAGATAGGCAGGAAAGCTACGCCGAATCCGAGGCGTAAACCCCTAGAATTCCAGATTGGAGACATAGCGATGCTGAAAGTCTCGCCTTGGATGGGCGTGATACGTTTTGGGAAACGTGGGAAACTAAATCCCCGCTACATTGGACCATTTCTTATTCTGGAAAGAATTGGGCCCGTGGCTTATCGGTTGGAATTACCACAGGAATTGAGTAAAGTACATGATGTGTTTCATGTTGGCAATTTGAAGAAGTGTCTTTAGGATGAGACGCCAGTTATACCAATTAAGGATAATCGTGTGGATGAGAGTTTGAATTTTGTGGAAGAGTCGATTGAGATAATGGATAGAGAGATCAAACGACTCAAGAGGAGTCGTATTCCGCTCATCAAAGTTCGTTGGAATTCGCGGCACGGACCGGAATTCACGTGGGAACGTGAGGATGAGTTTCGAAAGAGATATCCGAAGCTTTTCACTTCGTAGATGGGTTATTTCGAGAGAAACCCGGGACGGGTTCCTTCTGAGGCTGGGAGGATGTGACAACTGGCAAAATAGGGAGCCATTTATAAAACCCGCATTATATTAAAATTTTAATTTTGGAATTTTTGAAAGTTTATCGTGACGAGATATTTTATGAACGTGGAACGTGATTTTTAATCGTACGATATTTATGAGATTGGTTATTTATATATGGTTTGATTTGATTCGGTCGTGATGATTTATTGTGAGATCGTTATTTTTGGCACTACATTGACTCCGGCACTAGGTTAACCTAACAATTTTAATTTCATTTTATTATTGGATCGGATATTATTATTTTGGAACGGTTCGGTTTGAAAGACATTTGGTTATTTAAGTTTCGGGTTTGGTCCGTGTATTTGACACCGGGCTACTAAATCCCTACACCCACTATTATTATTAATATTAGAAAAGTAATTTTTTTTTTATATGAGTAAAAGCAAAAATCGTCCTTGTGCCTGCACATTTTCAAAAGCAACACAACCATCACCAATACACATTCACCACATTAATAATTTCTCTCTCTCTTCTTTTAAACACAACACCACCGCCACCCTTATTCCACCATAGCTCCGCCACCGCCGCCCTCACCATAAAAACAACACCACCATCTTCACCATCTTTTCGAGATCTATCTATTGGTACCAATCACGCGCTCTAACTCCCACTCTAACACCAATTTCGATTTTAATCCCCATGAGTTCATCACCACTTTTTATCATTCTTGAAGATCTATTCGTTTGGCTTTAGTTTTTGAAGGTAGGCCGAGTTTTTGACTCGTGTGTATGATCGAATCGTGACTATGGGTCACGTTTTCGTTATCTTTTCAAGTTTTCATGGATTTTGAGACATGAATCAAGTGGGTTTTTGATAAAATGTGATCTAAAACGAGTTTGGTATCCGGGTTGATGTTTTCTTGATGGGTCGGTGTGTACCCGAGAGCTTGCACTCTCAGTTTGTACATTCTTTTTGGATTGGTTATTGCTATTTGATGATTCTTGATCTTGGTGCTCGATTTCGGATGTTTGGTTATTGATTTTGGTGTATGGTTTATTCTTGGTTACTTTTGGTCGACCCGTGTGGTCGTTGGTATTTTGGCCGAACACCCCAAGGGGCTGTTTTGGGTTCGATTGAGCTCAAGGAGCTAGCCAAGACACATTAGTCTCGGGTGTGGCTCCATTTCATGTTTTGAGCTTATGTTTGACCCGGGTTGACTTGGTAACTCAACCCGTTGCTACTTGGTTTTCGGGCAATATATGTTACTTGTTATTATTTATTTTTGTTGTGATTGTATTATGGGCATTTGGTTATTATTTGGACGCGTTGCGGTATTTCTTGATTATAAGTATATTTGGAGATGTGTTGACGAAAGTGGATTTGGGACCGATTGTGAGACGGTCAATTAGATGACGGAGATAGGTTAGTCGGGTGCCGTAGTCGGACCCTCATGTTGTAGCACGTGGATTTGGGATTGTTTTGGACGGAGTTGTTTATTTATTTATGACTTGGTTATTATTATTGTGGACTTGGACTATGAGCCGAGAGTGATGACTCGGACACGTGACCAAATTCTTATGACTCGATATATATTTAAAATCAAACGTTAAAAATAATACTCGTAATAATATTATTAGTAATATAATCGTTTATATAGGTATATAGACGTGATAAACGTATATATATTATTATAAATGCGTATATTAATAATAAAACGGTCACGAGTGAACGTTATAATAATATAACGATATCTATTATACTATGCGAATAGTGCAATAAATGTCGGAGTATTATTATAAATAATAACTATAAATAATGTCGAGAACTAATACGTCGGGTATGTAATAAATAAAACATGATTTCTTTATAAATTTGGAAAACTTATCGAGTTATATGAGTTGTGGGTACTTAAGTCCAAGTGGGCTTTATTATGTGACTTTTGTGTTGTCACGGATATATGACGATTAATATATCCATTTTCTATAACTACGTAACTTATTTAATCGACGGGTTAAATCGAGTTATTTGGCTATATAAAATGAGTATATTAATGGGCATCGTATCCCACGACGCCCATAGGTTGTGGTACGTGTATTAGGATAATAAATTACTATATATCTCGTGGAATTGGCTAAATTGACGAATTTGGCAAATTGGACGATATATATAGGGAATTTATTGGACTACGATATATACCATATAGTATTTTTTGTGCAACGTGCTTTAGGTTGGGTATAATTTTGGAATGATATATTACGTAAATAAGTATGGGAGATTATCAAATCGACGGATTTAATAAGCTTCGATAATTATTTAAATAATATGTTGGGCTAACATTAGACCTATAGTTACCTTATTATTGTTCTTTGTTGAGGCTTTTTGGTTTGAGATGTGTCGACCCTCCACCCGTATGGATACCAAACGTCGAATTTTAAATGAAAATGAAGTTAATTCGAGAAATGGATATTTTGGAAAGTAAAATGGAATACGTTCGGGAATGGGAATATTTGATTTTGAGGAAATGATTTCTGAACGAGTTTGATATTGTTAGGAAGTGCCGAGTCTGTAGTTGCCGTTACGTGAGTTGCTTGAGATTACTTACGTCTTTCTTCTATCGATTTCTTTTGAGAATTTCTTTGCTGGACTTGAGGTGAGTCATAGCCCCACTTTTACTCTTGAACTTTGTTTTCAATACTTGGGGTGAGAAACGTGCAAATGGTTTATGTGGACTATTATCGCTTTTTGATTTCAAAACTTGCTATGCTTATAGAACTAGGTAGAGTGAGGCCTAGACTAGATCTAGGTAAGCTATTTGATTCGGTTATTGAGCGAGGCCTAGACTTGATCTAGGTAAGCTATTGATTTGGTTGTTGAGCGAGGCCTAGTCCCCGAACTAGGTAAGCTATTTGATTTGGTTATAGAGCGAGGCCTAGACTAGATCTAGGTAAGCTATTGGTTTGGTTGTTGAGCGAGGCCTAGTCCCCGAACTAGGTAAGCTATTGGACTGATTATAGAGCGAGGCCTAGACTTGAGCTAGGTAAGCTATTGATTGGATTGATTTGAGCTATAGCGTGCACCTATAGGGATGATTTGATTTGGTTGGATTATGTTGGTTGGATTGTTTTGGTTGGATTATGTTGGTTGGATTGTTTTGGTTGGATTATTTTGTTGGATGATTGAGCCCTAGTCTAGCTAGCAAGCGTTTTGCGTATATGTCCACTATATTGAATTAAGAATCTAAACCTATGATCTCACCAGCGAAAGCTGACTTTTAGCACGTTTTCTCAGGTAATTAAGTGATGCTCTGCGGATGCTTGGGATTGGAGGCTTGACATTTGGCACCGGTTATGGATCTATATTTTCTAAAACTCTGATAACTATTGGGGACCTATATTTGTTTTCTTTTGGGCCTGACTCTGAATGATTTTGGGATAATGTAAACTTTAAAACCTTGGGTGGTTGTACTTTACTATGTTTACTTTATCTCGTTCTTTTATGTCTTGTGTTTGGATACCAATCCCCGTAGCACCCCGAAAACTTGTTGAGTCTTCCGCTGTATCAAATTTTGGGGGTGTTACACCTTAGACATTATTCCAAACCTAAGTTACAACAATTATTCTAGGTTGCTCGTAGAAGTTCTTACGGCATATCCATCATTCTCATTATACATCGTCCAACTTAAGGTGAGTTCATAGCCCCACTTTACATTACTTAATTGTTTTACAAACCCTTGGGGGGAATACATGCTATTTTTAACCGGGCACAATGTTTTTAAATTGTATGCTTGCCTGATTGTTTTATTATCACTAAGTACCATCCTTGCCAAACCGAGATCCCTTATTATGAACCATTTAATCACTAGAATTAGTGAGCGCGAATATTGTGAATAGGCCTATTGGGATTGACGAATCCCATTTGTATTGACTAAGTTCAAACAAATGCATTAATATTTGAAACATAGGTATGACGGCAAAGTACCTACCGGGATAACTCCGCCGATTGATATTGGTACCCGTTAACGTTTTGATGTCATAAGCTTAGTGTTATAATACCTGTTTTGTTTTCCAAACATTGGTGTGAGCCTATAACTCACACTACCAACATATTGTGTTCAAACATTAAACAAACTCTATGAATTTCACTCAACCTTTGTGTTGACCTCTCAAGCATGTATTTCAGGTTCATGACGATCAAGGATGGCACGGAAGGGCACGGATACTCAAGAGGGCTATAAATTTTATTATCATTCAAAAACTCACTTAATGTGATTTGTAAACATGGAACCATCTGGGACCTCATTTTGTAATCTCTGATATTTATATAATTTGAATGATAAATCTTTTAAAACGACTCAATTGGAGTTCGTTTTCTATTATTGTGACTATTGTGCCGTCGAGTAACACCCAGTTCGAATTCCGCTGCAACCATGAATTGGGGGTGTTACATTGTCTAACGTTTAAGAAACTTTTTATTTTCTTGTCCTGATCAATTATGTTGTAGATTGTTATCAAATAAGAAAATAATTTAGATCAATGAAGATTGCTACCTTTCTATTAGTCTAGTTTTACAATTAAAAAAAATTATCAATGGAAGCAAGTTTATCAATTGTTATCACGATCTGTAGACAGATTATTATTGTAAAGGAATTAAATGATAAACATTGGGAGATTTGTATGACAGTTAGAATTTAAAACTCTATAGATCATTGATTGGTCATGGAGAATTGAAGAAGTCATAGGGGAAAATTGTTGGAGTATGCTCGTGTCATAATAAATAATTATATGGCTAGTTATATGTGAGCCTATGGGGTCACACACATATACACGTACCTCTTTATGTTGTATTTATTGTACTTACGACATGTAAATAAACTTACGTAACTTGGGATAACTATCGGGCTTCTAATGACTAAGTATTGGACTTAATCTATTGGACTTGGAAAAGAAATGGGAGGCCCATTTGAGCCCTCTTCAAGGCCGGCCTAGGGGAGACTTCCAAGGGAAGTTTGGTTTTGAAATTTGGTCAAATATATGGGAGTTATATTCTCATTAATCCCATAACTATTTTCCTAATTTCTCTCCTCCCTCTCTCCCTCAAAGTCACAGCAAAAACAAAACACCCTCCTAGGGTTTTTGTTTTCTTGATCTTCTCCTTTAATTCTTGTTTAATCAAAGGCTATTCCAAGGTTACGGGTTAAGGACTAGCATCCAAGGGGTATACAAGGAGGTGTAGTGTGTTTCATTCTTAGAGGAGATCAACCTTATTGATCTCTTGGGTTTCTTATTCCAAACGTGGGTTTGGTATTTGTTGGTGACTCCCGGTGCACGCTACAAAGGTATAAACATGTTGTGTTTAATTTTGATTAATCATATTGGCTATATGGATCCTTGTATGGTGATGTTGTTCCGCTGCGTTCATTTGATTCATATATATTTTATATTCATACATCACCTATAGTGGTATCACGAGCCATCATATGTGCCATATGATTATCGGGTACGTGTAAAATGGCCTAAAACGCATGTTTTTTGATCGATTTATGAAACGATTTCAAATCAGGCCCTATGGCTTAATTTTCTGTGGTAAAAAGATAATTAAAAGGTCCTAACATCAGTGGGTTTTGAACCTAAGGCCATTTGACACAAGTACCAAACGGGGTTTTAATTCTTGTCAATTAATTTCTTCGTTTTCGTTGGCTAACAATTCAATTCTTTTTATTATTTTGTTTTCCATGGAAAATACATGCATGTTTGTCCATGGAGTTAGCCAACACCATGTTTCATTCATAATATTATGGTATTATTATGTTTATATGCAAAGCCGATGAAAACCTAGACCACTTGTGCATTGAATGGTTGTTTATGTTGTTTAATTTCGTGTTTTGGGGTTTTTGCCATTGTTTCGGCATTTATGTAATTATATTCTTTTGGTTGTAGCCATTGTTTGGGCACTTTTACATTAGATTAAATGTAGATTAATTGTATTTTACTTTCAATATAATGTAATTGTGGCTTGGTGGTGAAAGGCGAAAGAGTTAAAGACGTTTTTGCTGAAAAATGACTGCTGGAACACCAGTTGGTATAACGGAGTTTCCCGGTGATTAGTAAGGTCTTTTTGGCTGAAATTTTTTTTGCAGGTACCCAAGAGATGGTCCTACAACTTTCTAGTTTTGAGCTAAGCCCGGGGAAGCCTCCTTCATGGACTTTTGGGCCCTCTAACACAGAAATTCTGGAAAGACAGAAACTGCTTTTCATGTGCATCATGGGCTTCCAACTTGCTCTTGATTTTCTTGGAGCAAGTGGGAGTCCTCTGTGTGGTTGTGTGGTTTGTCCCTAGTTGACTATTGGTTGTCGTGATGGCTCACGAGACCAAGCATAGGTTTTATCATCGGTTGAGGCTTTGCATATTGTCGTTGTGTGGTTGTTTTTGCTTTTTATATATCTTGTTTCATATGTAAAATTGCAAATAGTTTTCTATAAACTTAAAACGAATCACAAACCATTTTTCAAAACTAAGTCTTTTGATTTAGTTTTACTAAGTTTATGAAACTTGAAATCATTGTTTTATAATAACACCTTAACTTGTTATGTATGTTATTTTATTTATGTATTGTCCAAACTTTATTATCCATGTAGGATTAATATTAGTCGTGAAAATGAACAACTTAACACACATAAATTAAAACAATTATTAGACTTAAGTTAAGAAATGTTTTTAACTTGTGCTACGAAGGATGAATGCATGCTCCTTCCGTACACCTTTGATCCACATCAAAAACTTTTACCCGTCAAAATTTATGTCATGCCATCCAATTTTGAGAACACTTGCAATTACTTTTTGCCTATGCGTGGGACCTAGGTTGAATTGTAACCCAAGGTGACTATTCTCTATGCGTGGGACCTAGATATATTCTCGCACGTTCTCAAATTGGATGACTTAATCGAGTTAAGCGGTGAGACCTTGACCCGAGGCAAAGATGGGACTAAACATGCCAGCTTGACACTAGTTGCTTGTTCACTAGTGCCATGGGTCCCATAAAGATCTAAGAGTTGCACTTGTAATGCAATTGGTCGACGTTACCTACCTATTGAATCCTCCATTGCTAGCAGATCAACTGATGTGATGGTGGAACCTCAATGAGGATCTTAGCCTTTTCGTAAAATTAATTGTTTTAATATTGTAAACTTGGGTAGTTAATTTTAAAAAGGATTAATTATTGGAAATTACTAAAATTGAACTTTGTTTATTTTGTAGATGACAACTCCAAATTCAACCATGAACAACTCGTCAATCAGATCAATTCTCGAGAAAGAGAAATTGAATGGTAACAACTTTTTGGACTGGTATCGCAACTTGAGGATTGTCCTCAAGGCTGAACAAAAGTTTTACCATCTGGAAGAAGCTTTACCTGAAGCACCTGCTGCTAATGCTACTGTTGCTGTCCGTAATGCCTACACTCGTAGGAGTAACGAGCAACAAGAAGTGGCTTGTCTTATGTTGGCTAGCATGATCCCTGAGTTGTAAAAGAACTTAGAGAATTTTTCAGCATTTGACATGCTGCGAGAACTGAAAGTTATGTTCGAGCAGCAAGCAGAGCAAGAATTGTTTGACACGGTCAAATCTTTTCATGCCTGCAAGCAGGAGTAAGGGCAATCGGTCAGTAGCTATGTCATGAAAATGAAAACCTATCTAGATCAGATGGAGCGACTGGGATAACCCATGCCTCAGATCCTTGGAGTGAGCATGATACTTACCTCACTATCGAAGGATTATGACCAATTTGTGCAGAACTACAACATGCACAGCATGGGGAAAACCATTGTCGAACTGCATAACATGCTGAAACTTGTAGAGAAAGGCATGCCCAAGAAGGCTCCACTTGTCCTAGCTATCAACCAAGGCAGAATTCAGAAAAAGAACAAGGGAAAACCGCAGGCACCTGGCAAGGGACAAGGGAAAGGCAAGGCTAAGCTTGCTTATGCCACCAAACCCAAAATCCCCACACCTGCCAAGAAGGAGCACCCGGCCAAGGACACCCCCTGCCACCATTGTGGAGTGGTAGGGCACTGGAGGCGCAACTGTCACGCCTACCTGGAAGGGCTAAAGAAGAACAAAGCTAGCGTTGCTAGCACATCAGGTATCTTCACTATAGAACTTTATACTTTTCCTAACAAAACCTGGGTATATGATACTGGTTGTGGTACTCACATTTGTAACAATGTGCAGGGGGCTTAGGGGAAGTCAAAAGCTGAAGCAAGGAGCTTTACATCTGTACGTTGGTAATGGCGATCGTGCAGCTGTAGAAGCAATTGGGAGCTTTGATCTAATCCTCCCAAATGGACTAGTTATTGTTTTAAATAATTGCCATTTTGCACCTACTATCACTAAAGGTGTTGTTTCACTTTCGCGTTTGAAAGATGATGGTTACATTCATACTTTTACGGATTTTGGCATTTCTGTTTCTAAGGATAATGTGTTTTATTTTAATACTATTCCACGTGATGGCATTTTTGAAATTGATATGCGTGATCCTATTTCAAACAATAGTTCTATATATACTGTTAGAAATAAGAAATCCAAACGTAATTTGGATTCTACTTTTTTATGGCATTGTCGTCTTTGCCATATAAACAAGAAACGCATTACGAAGCTACAACACGATGGGCTTTTAGAGTCAATCGACAATGTGTCGTTTGATAAATGCATTTCTTGCATATCTGGAAAGATGGCACGAAAGCCATCACTTTTACTGATGATTTCAGTAGATATGGTTATGTTTACCTGATTAAACATAAACATGAAGCCTTTGAAATGTTTAAAGTCTTCCAAAGTGAAGTAGAGAATCAGCTTGGAAAGACCATTAAGGCTCTTCGATCCGATCAAGAAGGTGAATATATGAGTCAAGAGTTTTTAGATCATCTAAAAAGGTGTGGGATAGTCTCACAATTCACTCCTCCATATACACCACAACACAATGGTGTGTCTGAAAGGAGAAATCGAACCTTGCAAGACATGGTTCGATCTATGATGAGTCTAACAACGTTGCCAATGTCCTTTTGGGGTTATGCTCTAGAGTCTACTGCACGCATACTCAATATGATTCCAACTAAGAAGGTTGATAAGACTCCATACGAAATATGGCATGGGAAGGTCCCTAATCCGTCTTACTTGAAAGTCTCGGGTTGTGAGGCTCTTGTTAAACGAGATACGCAAAACAAACTTGAGCCTAGAGCTATCAAGTGTATCTTTGAAGGATACCCAAAGGAAACGATGGGTTACTATTTCTACTACCCAACCGAGAAAAAAATATTTGTTGCTCGATATGCTGAGTTTTTTGAGAACAGTCTCATCTCACAAGAAGCAAGTGGGAGCAAAGTAGACTTTGATGAACTTCAAAGCGAAGATGCACAACCTTCTAGTAACACTAGTGAACGTCAAAATGAGACTGAGCATGAAAATGTTGAGCCTCTTCGAGATGTTGCTCCCATTCGTAGATCCGAAAGGATACCTCAAGCACCTGAACGATATGGTTTTTATATCGATGCTGAGGAACATGAGTTAGGGGATCATTGTGAACCCGCTAACTATCGAGAAGCTATATCGTGTCCTGAACGCAAGAAGTGGAACGAAGCTATGAATGTGGAAATGAAATCCATGGAAGACATTGATGTTTGGGTGGAGGTAGACCTACCTCCCAATGCTAAAACCGTTGGGAGTAAATGGCTCTACAAGATAAAGACCGACGTGGATGGAAATGCACATACCTATAAAGCTCGTCTTGTAGCAAAAGGTTTCACTCAAATCTACGGAATTGACTATGAAGAAACCTTCTCGCCTGTTGCAGACATTAAAGCAATTAGGATTCTTATAGCCATAGCAGCGTATTATGACTATGAGATTTGGCAAATGGATGTCAAGTCTGCCTTCTTGAACGGCCACCTAAACGAGGACGTTTATATGGTGCAACCCGAGGGCTTCGTGAATCCAAAGTATCCTAGCAGAGTATGCAAGCTTAAAAGATCCATTTATGGATTGAAGCAAGCATCTAGAAGCTGGAACAAGAGATTTGATGAGGAAATCAAGAAGATTGGTTTCACTCAAAATCTCGATGAGCCATGTGTATACATGAACACTAGTGGAAGTATAGTCGCATTCCTAATCTTATATGTCGATGACATATTACTCATAGGAAACAACATTCCAATGCTACAAGATGTAAAATCCTGGCTTGGAAAGTGTTTTGATATGAAAGATTTAGGAGAAGCATCGTACATACTTGGAGTCAAGATCTATCGAGATAGATCAAAGCGGTCAATCGGCTTGTGTCAAAGTGCATACATTGAAAAAATCTTGAAGAGATTTAGAATGTAAGATTCCAAACGTGGAAGTCTTCCAATGCAACCAAATACGAAATTGAGCAAGGCTCAAGAACCCTCTACACCCGCTGAGTTGAAGAGGATGAAGGGAATCCCTTATGCTTCGGCTGTGGGATCCATCATGTATGCGGTTAGGTGCACTAGACCTGATGTAGCGTTCTCTCAGAACCTAACGAGTAGATTTCAACAGAATCCAGGAGAATGTCACTGGACTGCTGTTAAGAACATATTGAAGTATCTGCGGATTACTAAAGATATGTTTCTTGTTTATGGTGGTGATGTCGAACGTGAGATCAGTGTTACTTGTTATATTGATGCAAGCTGGGAGACAGATCGTGATGACATCAAATCCCAAACAGGATATGTTTTCGTCATGAATGGAGGTGCTGTTGACTGGAAGAGTGCCAAACAAAGCACACTTGCGATGTCCACTACAGAAGCTGAATATATAGCTGCTTCAAAAGCTACAATGGAGGCAGTTTGGATATGGAAATTCATTTCTGGGCTTGGCGTTGTTCCCAGCAATGAACGACCTATGGATATGTACTGCGATAATTCCGGTGCCATTATCATAGCCAATGAACCAGGTGTTCTTAAGGGTGCCAAACACTTTCGTCGGAAAGTTCACTATATTCGAGAAGTTATCGAAAGTGGTGATATTCGTCTCCTCAAAGTTCACACAGATGACAATTTAGCTGATCCTTTTACTAAACCAATGTCTTGTACCAAACATGTGGAGCATGCTAGGAACATTGGGCTGCGACCTGCTAATAGTCTCATGTAAATTTGTTTTTAGTATTTTAAATAATTGGAATGTTGAACAGTTTATATCTTTAATGAATTGATGTAATGGTTATAGTCGTTTTCATACATATCAACTGTATTCCATTTTTGCATGTTTAATCCATGAATGATTTAATTATTCAAAATTGTCCATTGTCAGTTGACGATACGGGAGTATCATCGAATTAAGGCAAATGTGATCGTGTTGGTGATTTATTTGCCAAACTCATATGTTGTTCATTGTGATGAACATTGGACTGACCCAACCTTCGAGATTTCACTGCATGGATCAGCGTCAATAGTGAATCTCGCAAATGGTTATGTCTCTTATCCTTAGACTTGAGATGCAAGTAGGTCTTGCATGTGCGGAATTTTATTCTTTGATATGGTTAAACGCTGTCCTGAATAAGGTAGTTATAAAAACCATTTTCAGGAGTGATTTGAAACACATGAATGACACGTGCAGTCAAAATAGGATTTGTTCCTCCACATGTCATGGAGTTAGATACTATTGGGCCCCTCGATGAATTGAACAGATGTTTGTATGGCCGTACCCAAATGAGATTAAGATGAATCTTAATTCCCTTGGTAATCTTGTTCAATATCTAGATCGAGAAACAGAATAGTTGAACAATTGGAATGACTTTGATCCATGTCTAGTATTCAACATAGTATCTGTAACAAAAGGAAAGATGGCATTAAAACCATTTAATTGAGACGTTTAAGAAACTACCCTCACATATTTCTAGGGGCATTGGCGTGTTGCTAGACGCTAACCTTTGCTTGTATAATTACTTGATTATTATGGCGTCGCAAGTGGGAGCTGTTGGAGTATGCTCGTGTCATAATAAATAATTATATGGCTAGTTATATGTGAGCCTATGGGGTCACACACATATACACTTAGGTACCTCTTTATGTTGTATTTATTGTACTTACGACATGTAAATAAACTTACGTAACTTGGGATAACTATCGGGCTTCTAATGACTAAGTATTGGACTTAATCTATTGGACTTGGAAAACAAATGGGAGGCCCATTTGAGCCCTCTTCAAGGCCGGCCTAGGGGAGACTTCCAAGGGAAGTTTGGTTTTGAAATTTGGTCAAATATATAGGAGTTATATTCTCATTAATCCCATAACTATTTTCCTAATTTCTCTCCTCCCTCTCTCCCTCAAAGTCACGGCAAAAACAAAACACCCTCCTAGGGTTTTTGTTTTCTTGATCTTCTCCTTTAATTCTTGTAATCAAAGGCTATTCCAAGGTTACGGGTTCAGGACTAGCATCCAAGGGGTATACAAGGAGGTGTAGTGTGTTTCATTCTTAGAGGAGATCAACCTTATTGATCTCTTGGGTTTCTTATTCCAAACGTGGGTTTGGTATTTGTTGGTGACTCCCGGTGCACGCTACAAAGGTATAAACATGTTGTGTTTAATTTTGATTAATCATATTGGCTATATGGATCCTTGTATGGTGATGTTGTTCCGCTGCGTTTATTTGATTCATATATATTTTATATTCATACATCACCTATAAAAATTACCTGTACGTACAACTAGTAGCAGTTAGCAGTTTTGTTCTACAAAAGTATGTGGTAAGTTAGTTAACTAATTTTTAATGCTCAACTAAAAAATGAAACTTTTGATTCTTAGTTCCTCAAAATAGCATAACAACAAGTAAATATTGCAAGAAAGATTTATACTGGTAAATCATCAAAATCTGTTTCAAAAGAGGGATCTCAATTTGCTATTCAGCACAAAGATAAGAAGTATAATAAGAAATCACGTGGAACATTTACTTCACAAAAGTCTTCTTGCTATTCAGCCAAATCCAATTTTGGTTCTTCCAATAAAATAATTATGTTTTCAAAACACTAACCAATTGTGGAATCCAAAAAGTGGCTTTTAGACCATTTAAAAACCACTTTTAGACCGGCTATGTGACTGGTCTAAATGGGGGAGGTCCAAAAGGGTAATTCACATAAAGACCGGTAGAGGAACCAGTCTAAAAGCCTTGGTATTTAAACCGGTTGAAGAACCGGTCTAAAAGACATGTTATTTAAACCGGTTGGGGCACCGGTCTAAATATGTATTATTGGGCAAAAAAAAATGGAACAAGCAGTTTTTGTCCAAGAATAAGCAGTTTTTTTCACAGCAATAAGCAGTTGGTAAGCAAATCCTGTAAGCCAGTACTTTAATAAGCAAAATCCAGTAAGATGTTAATTTAAATAGAAATCCATACATAGTCTTAACTTAAACAGAAATCCAAACATCGTTTAAAATAAACAACAATCCAAACAGCCTCTAAATTAACAAAACAACCTGATAATGTATATCTAATAAGCAATTATCCCAGTTCCAAAAGAAGCTGATAATATAGAGTATAGAATGCCCGAAAGTTACCAACTTACCGATCATCAGATAGTCCTTAAGGTGTGTTTAAACCCGTATCCTATTTCACCTGTTTTATATTAATTCGTTACACTTCATCAACAATCTGTCTTAAAATTTTACCTTATTTATTTTGCATTTTACCAAAATATTTGTGGTGCTAATCTAACAGAAGATGTGATTTAAAACTAAACATAATTCGAAAAAAACAAACATTTCGTAGCGATTTTAAGATAACACTATGAATAAGAACCTCTCTAGAGTCCTCACATATTTCCATCTTGCTTTGGGTCTTAAAGTCAGTTTCAAGAAAATTTACAAAAAGATTTGTACTTTTATAGACAAGCCGAACCTCTTGTATTTACAACTATACCAAGGAAATACATTCCTAATACAATGGACCCATTCCTACTGAATTAGGGCATATGAAGTCTCTCACTAGATTAGCTTTGAGCGAAAATCAACTCAAGGGTTCAATTCCTTCATCGTTGGGTTATTTGAAGTCTTTGAAAATCCTTTTGCTGCACAAAAATCAACTCTCCGGACCCATTCCTTTTGAATTAGGGAATATGAAGTCTCTAACCGATTTAGCTTTGAGCGAAAATCAACTCAATGGTTCAATTCCTTCATTGTTAAAAAACCTGAGAAGCCTTCAGACTCTGTCTCTCAGTGCGAACAAGTTATCCGGTCCTATTCCACAAGGAATTGGAAGTCTACAATTGTTTAGGCTAGAGCTGGACAAAAATCAGTTGTCTGGCCAAATTCCAAAGGAGTTTGGTCAGATGAGAAGTTTGTTAAATTTAAACTTGAGCGATAACAACCTGTCAGGAGTTATACCTCAAGAGCTTGGATCACTGCATGACCTCCTTACTCTTGACCTATCCAAAAATAGGTTAAACGGGTCATTACAAAGATATACTGGTGATTGGGTACAAATCACTCACATATATCTTAGTAATAACAAGTTCAGGGGAAAGATCCCATCGGAGATCGGTAAATTAAGTCATCTCAATGTTCTTGATTTATCTTGGAATTCACTCACAGAAGAGATACCATCAGAAATTGGAAGTTTAGTAAGTCTGGACAGGATGAATCTTTCTCACAATAAGCTATCTGGTTCTATTCCTAATGGTTTTCGTAACTTGCCAAGAGGGATCCATATAGACCTGTCTTACAATGAGCTCACAGGTCTGGTTCCACCATATGCTGTCTTTCTAAATTTGTCTGGAGAAGCATTGCAAGGAAATGATGGTCTGTGTGGAAATGTTACAGGTTTGCAACTATGTGAAAGTCAAAAGATAATGAAAAAAAATAATCATTTCCATCATAAGCTCATCCTTGTAACTTCGGTTCCACTTTTTGCGGCCCTTTTACTTGGTTAACTCATGTGTGGTCTCATTGCTTAACTACGTAGAAAGAGAACTTCTCCACAGAAACCATTAGGCGATGAAGGTGGCAGATTTTTCTCAATAACAAGTTTTGATGGACAGGCGACGTATGATGAAATCATCAAGGCAACAAATGATTTTGATGATGCATATTGTATTGGGATGGGAGGATATGGTACTGGGTATAAAGCTGAGTTACAACCCAACAATATAGTAGCTGTCAAGAAACATCATTCATCATCTGAGAATGACGATCAAGGCTTCCTAAATGAGGTACGAGCATTAACAAACATAAGGCACAGAAACATAGTTAAACTCTATGGATACTGCGTCCATGCTCGTCACTCATTTTTGATTTACGAATATCTTGAGAAGGGAAGTCTAAAATCACTCTTGAGTAGCGATATCACAGCAAAGGAAATGGATTGGCTGAAAAGGATAAGAATTGTTAGGGCTGTAGCGAATGCTTTGGCATATATGCACCATGATTGCACACCACCTATAATTCATAGAGACATTTCTGGAGCTAATATCCTTCTGGATTCTGATTATGAGGCACATATCTCGGATTTTGGAACAGCGAAGCTTCTAAAGCTGGATTCATCCAATTGGACTGCAGTTGTAGGCACCTATGGCTATATTGCGCCAGGTAACTACCATATATTTTAAAGTTATATGTACGTACTTATTCTCAAGTTTCAGATTTCTCTTAATGATGATCTGATATAACAGTTTTTTTGTATTCTCATGTTTCCTTCCATTTAGAGCTTGCTTATACGATGGCGGCGACAGAGAAATGCGATGTGTATAGTTTTGGAGTTGTTGCACTAGAAGTGCTTATGGGAAAGCATCCTGGAGAACTTATATCATGTCTACCAACATTGTCTACTGATGATCTATTGCTAGCCAATGTAGGAGATCGACGGATTCCACCACCATCATCGCTAGTTGAGAAACTAGCTCATTCAATTTTGAATGTCTCACAGGCATGTTTGAACTACAACCCGCAGGAAAGGCCAACAATGCGCCAAGTCACAGATTTATTGTCAGTGGATGATCGACTTTGGATGAATTGAACATGCATGTATCAGTAACTTAATGCTTGATCGGTTTTGTATGATGTCTAGTCATAAGTCATAAAGTTTAAGAAACTTTTTATGTTTTTTTGTTGTCCTGAATTATGTTGTAGATTGTTTTTAAATAAGAAAATAAAATTATATCAATGAAGATTGCTACCTTTCTAGAATAGTGTTATGGATCTTTTTGGTAATTTCTTTAAATTATTCCAGTTTTACAATTAAAAAATTACCAATATGGGAAATTTGTATATCAGTTAGAATTTATTGTTACTCATAACAAGAAATTAAGTAAGCAGTGAGTGCACACTAAATATATTCAAAGATGTCAAATCACCCAACAATGGAAGTCTGTTAATTTGTCAATCTTAACCAGAAATCACTTAAGAAATGAGGTTTAGATCCGTAAAACAACTAGGAATTCAAGATATTAAGAATTGAACTTGAAATTGGATTACAATGGGATAATTTGTTACAATTGAACGTTTAGGGAGTTACAGAGAGAAAGAAAAGTGTTTACAATTTGATAAGCAAGGAGGTATTTAAAGGGAAATGAGAGGAAGGAGGATTTGGCGGGAAAATCGGTTTTGTACTCATCTTGCTGTTCTGTTGACTTTTTCATCGATATTACTTTGACACATATCAATCCATCCCGCTTAAAATGATGCTTGTCCTCAAGCATCTAAGCATTCAAATCAACTTGAGGCAACCTTTCTTAGGACCTTTAACATATTATGTTGTAGTAAGCCAAACACCATACCCCAAAAAACAATAACCTTTTTCCTTAAGCCAAACACCCTTTTACACTAACCTCGATCAACTCATTAACTGTAGCATTCAGTTTTTGAATATCCATTAAAACATTAGAGCCAAAAGTATCAGAATTCGATGATGACGGTACACCTAACAAACAATCCATTTTCGGGTTTCGGAACTTCTTTAAAAATCTTTACCAACTAACCTTCCAATTTATCTGAAATACATGAATTAAAGCTTGAATCTTTAACACCATTACTAATTGATTCTTTAACAGTTTCAAACGCATTTACAACATCATCAAGTAATCTATTTTTTAACCTAGTTGATTCTTTACTTTTTCCATCATCATGAACCAAATTACTCACACCCATTCTATTATTCTTGTTTTTAATCTCATCATCATCATCAACCTTACTCGAATCTTTAAACTCAATTTCTTGCACTTTATCACATTATTTAGAAACTTCATCAAGAACCATATTACCAATGTTGTTTTCAACCATTTTTTTTTTTTTTTAGAAAGGCAATGTTGTTTTCAACCATATCACTTGCTTCTTTAACACCTTGTTTGAAATTTTTCTTTATTGGCATTTCATCAAACATCTTATGTGCACCTTCATTTTTTTTCCAAACTTACCTCATAATGATTATCATTTACCCAAGCCAGTTTTCCACGAATTATTTCTAGAAACTGCTTATGCCACTTCAAATAAGTGTGTAGAAATGAGGATTTTGACTGTGAACGATAACGGAGTTACCCGGAAGGCAGCTGTGATACCAATTGATATGATCTTAACCAGAAATGACTTAAGAAATAAGGTTTAGATCCGTAAAATAACTAGGAATTCAAGATATTAAGAATTGAACGTTTAGAGAGTTACTAGAAGAAGGAGGATTTGGCGGGAAAATCTGTTTTGTTTTGTTCTAATCTTGCTGTTTTGTTGACTTTTGTTGACTTTTTCATTGATATTACTTTGACACATATAAAAAGATGACCTAAGGTATGAAGTAACTAATGTACTATTGTTTTCAGGGATAAAGGTGAATAAGGTAGCATGAAGGCTTGTATGAACATCAACAGCTGAAGGGAAATGGCAGGGAAACTGGAATGCTGACTATAACTTCACACTTCGAGACCTACAATTGGATGATTTAGTTGAAGTTGGCGATCAAAAAACGCCCGAGTCATGGTGTCTCTAACTATTCATAGGGTATCCAATTTCTCCTTTTTGTGCTTAGTGAAAACGACAGAGGTGGCAACATGGGCAGGTCGATTGGGTTTAGTAACGGGTCAAAACGGTTAACTTCTTGGTACGTTCAAATTGGTTTTCCAGAAACACCTTTGGTACACAATTTCATTAAATCTTATTAAAAATAATTAGTGTGACACGTATGATAACAAAATACATATTCTTATCAACAAATGTTGTTGGATAAATTGTACACTATGTGAAACCTTCAACCCCTTTTGACCCGTTTTCTTTAGCTAACTTTTTTTATTTTACTCGTTTGACCCGTTAAAGAATTTCCACGGCTATAAAACTGTATGGGAAAGTATTTTAAGAAAACTATAGACGGAAAGAACACCATGGAAGTGGTCACTATAAGAATTTAAAACTCTAAAGCTAATTGATAGATTGACTAGTGACGCAGAGGGGTGGGTTTATTTGTTAGATGTAAAGTGGCAGCAGGTGTTCACCGGAGATGACAAGTTGGGAGGAAGAGATGGGGTGGTTATGGAGAAGAATTTATTTATTTATTTATTTTTATTTTTTTTTTTGCTGCTCACCGGGAGAAATGGAGAAAGGGAAACAGTAGACGCCGTCTCAAAATTATTGTCATGAGAGAGAATACACAAAGTTTAATAAAAACGGGGACACTTTAATTTTCAACCACTAAAATAGAATATTCTTCTATTAGATTTTCTAATTTTTACTAAATATGGAAAGTGGACAATTATTTTGAGACATCCTAAAATGGAAATATGGACAATAAATATGAGACGGAGGGAGTAACTATTAAATGGAAACTAAAGAGTAAATTACACGGATGGTCCCTATGGTTTGCGTTAACTTGTGTCTTTGGTCCTTTGACTTTTTTTATGCCTATATTCCTTAACACGAAAACCTTTAACACTTACGGTCCTTTGACCAAATGCCGTTAGTTTTGACTATTAAAAGTTCATCACACATAATTGTTATTTCACTTTTTTCTTTCTATCTTCTTCTCACGTCCTTGCCCACCTCTTCTATCTGTTCCATTCTTTTCTCACATCCTGTCCACCTTTTTTTTATCTTACACAGGGTAAATAGTTTTAATGGTTTTGAAAAATTTCACTTTTTTTTAATAAATGTCTTCATTATACACCTATATAATATTATACAAATAGGAAAAATGAGATTTTGCGGCCTTTTATAGTCTCTTATAATTTAAAAAGAGAAATGCTAAACCATAATTTTTTTTACAAATAAGCTTTCACACAATGACGTGTAACAAAATTAAATGATAAGATTGAGGATCCTCTCTAGTTGTTTATAATTTGATTGGTCATATTAAAAAAAATCACTAGCTATTAGATTAAAGAGTTAGTTACTTAAATCGTTCATGTGGTTGACATACAATTGCAGATTTCGTCCTTAATTTTCAATAAGTATACCACTCATCTCTATGGTTGTCCATTTTATATTGACCGGTCCTTTAACCAAATTGGCGTTTGTTTTGGCCGTTAAGTCTAGGCATATGCTCCTCACGTGAAGGGCAAAGTAGTCATTTTAACTTTATACTAAACCATAGGGACAATTTTTTTAACTGGAATATAAATTTTTACTGTTTTAACTAACCCACAGGGACAATTTATGTAACTGACTTTTTCTCTTTTTTCTTTAAAAAAAAATAATTCTTAACTAAACAATACACTACAGTACAAATAAATTATCATCTCTTCCTCCACTACCTACCACCACCCTCACCCCCCCCCACCACCCATATGGGTGGTGGTGCACCACCCATATGGGTGGTAGTGGTGGGGTGGTGAGGGTGGTAGTAATAGGTGGTGATAATTTTTGTGTTGTGGTGTGTGGTTTAGTTAAGAGTTAAGAAAGAAAGAAAAAAAATAGTTACATAGATCGTCCCTGTAGGTTAGTTGAAAAAATTAAAAAAATAAAAATAAAAAGTTTAAGTTCCAGTTTCAAAAACCGTTATTGTGGTTTGGCATGAAGTTAAAATGATTATTTTTGCCCCTCACATGACAAGCGTGTGACTACCGCCAAAACAAATGTCAGTTTGGTGAAAGGACCGGTCAATGCAAAATGGACAACCACATGGGCGACTGGTGTACTTATTGAAAGTTAAGTATGAAAGGTGCAATTGTATATCAACCACATGGATGATTTATGTAATTAACTCTATATTAAATTAAAGGCCAGCAAAACGTATCAAGTAACTTCTTACTTCTTCCCTTTCCTATATGTAATTATCTATGTCTGAACGTTTTCTACTACCATCCAATTAAATTTCTTCATTCCTAATCCACTTAAGTTTGCATCAACCCATCTTCATATTCACATAGGCGTAGGTTTAAAGGGACCAAGGAAGGTGTTGGCCCTCCTAGAGTTTGGTCAATAGCTTAGGTTTAGGTATACTTTAAAAGTTTTTTTTTTTTTTACTATATATTCATAGCAAATAAGGCACCCTAATTCTTATGGCCGTCCCATGATACTCTCAAACCAAAAATGCTTCTCTTATTCTAAAGATTCTCTAGATTCACTTGTCTTATAAATATTTTTTCTATTCTATTTTTTTCTTTTTTCTTTTTTTTGCTAATGTTTTATTTATAATGCTTTGGATATTCTAACACGCCACACTTTAAACTTTAAAAGACTTTCGGCCCTCTAAAATTCAAGCTCCACCATTGCATATTAATTAATTAACTTCTCCACTTCATTTTATTGTATCAAATTCCATCACATACGAGGCTCATATCCAAAGCTACCATGTTACAAGCCTTTTACTTTCCCACATTTTTATTTATTCTATCCAATTATATTTTCTAAACCTTTTCTTTTCCCACCAGACCAACGACACACAACTTCAGACATAACCATTTAAATAAATATGGATGATACTAGCTTATAAACTCGTGGAATCCATGGGATTTTAGAGGGTTTTTGCATAAAAAAAATTGAGTACGTGAATAAAGTAAGAAATAACAACGAACGTAAACGCTATGAAATTTTCTTGTAATGAAATAATAAGTTATAAGTAAATGATTGTATAAAATACAATTCTTATAAGTATCTGTGTAATAAACGCTCATTGCCTCGTGATCTCCAATATGTTTGTCTTCAGAATCAAATGTATGTAATGACCCCATTCTAACACTTCAACAAAATGTCCACTACGTGAACACCTAATAAGTTTAATAAGTTTAAAAAATATGTAAGTAAAAAAATTTTGGGATTTATAATAAGTGTAAATAAGAAAAATGACAAAAAACTTGTAATATGTATAGACCCTCGGAATCACGGGGTTTTGAGGAATATCATCTGTTTTTACTGTCGTTTAAGTTCATGTGTTTAATTTTAAGAGAATTTATAATAAGTGTAGGTAGTTTGCATTTCATCTATGTTTATTGTCGTTTAAGTTCTTCCAGCGGCCACATTTTATCTTTTATTAGTTTGATACAATCATAATAGTATGGTTGGTCAAACTTCTTAAGTTCTTTGACCTAAAATTCCAAATTATATTTATTTTATAAATACTTTTACTTGTTTGGAACTTTGGATAAATCCTGAAAATGATGTTTAATATGCAAGTTTATGTGTGTTATTCAAGAATAATGGGGTTTACTATAATAAAATCATAATTCATAGTAGAATTTCACCTTTAAATCCCATAAAAGAATACTGGTCATTGATAGGAACTTTTTGTTAAATACAGAAAATGCACAAAAAACTTTACATGTGAAACTAAATCTTTCTCATTTTCTCAACTATATGAAACACAAAAATAAATGAATCATAATAGCGATGGTACAAAGTATCTTTTATTCAGCATCACTCCTGTGATGATTCTTCATTTTAAGAAGGTGAAAGTTACACCATATCTTTCTCGGCAAGTTCTCTAAAAGAACGTACTTAGTTTTGTCAACTTACATGCTATTTTTCATGATCAACATCCTTTTGAAACGTACAGTCATTGCGAATCAAGGATCTATAGGGCAACGATTATAATATTTTGTGTCACATCACAACATTGGTAAGAATTTATTTTGTTAACATCAGACTCCTAATCGAAGGTCACATCACAACGATGATAATATTTTGTAGTATGTGGTCATTTCTCTTCAAGTGAATATGCTTCCACTTTCGTTAACATCAGACTCCTAATCGAAGGTCAGATGTAATTATTAATTTCTGCTCACTTTCCTGTCATTTTCAGTATACATAACTTCTATTGCGTCCCCAACTCAAACCGCCACTCTTAGTTATTTTCTCTGTGGAATGCATCTAATACAATATGATCACCGAATGTAATAAATTTGAGGACTCAAACTAAGGTATTATGAAGATAATTAAACAAATAAAATTCATATATAATGCGTTCACACTGTTACCTTCGTTTAACTTCATTATTGAAAGTCACACTTCTTTACAAAGGCTTTAACTTCTCCTCAGCGTGAATCAATGGTCTTTTTCAACTCATGTTTATTAGAATAAATTGATATTGATAAATAGTGTACATGAACCAAAATCCTCGATGGGTCAATTTTTAACCCATTTGATCTTTACCCTAATCAACCAATTATATAAATTAAATATAAGATTTTACCCAATGTCAATTAGGAGTTCACAATGCATAAGAGTAAACTACCTACTAAATTATAGTCCAAAAGAGTTTACGAATAATATTATGTATTAACCCATTCATAAGTAAATGGGCTAAAATTGCAACCACAAAAAAATCAGACCGAGAAATACCTCTTTATGAGCAGCAAGTGTTCCAACAATGGCATCATTTATAGCATCCTTGTTTTCAGTTGTAGAAGTCCAAGCACCAAAAAAGTAACCTTGCTCAATATCCACACCTCTCGAAAACACCTCGATCAAATCCAATCAAATAAGAATCTGTTATGGGCAAGTGTTCATCTTCTTCAGGGTGTTATTTTGAAAGAGAAATAGAACTTGAAACATGACACCTTCTTCGGTGATATCAGCTAAATGCAACAATGAGACCTGAAAGTGTTTCAAGTTTAGTCACATAGCCTATAAAGAAGAATCATAAGAAAATTGCTAACAAAAATTGGGTCACCAGGAACTTGTAGCATTTTTGGAAATTTTCTTAGTTATGCATAATTTTTGCAGCAATTAATCACTGTTATGTAAAAATCAAGTTTTGGAAGATTTGTATCTGCGGAACGTCAAGTGTTTGACAATACAGTTTGCGGATTGGATGGCTAACTTTTAAAAGGTCCTTAAGAGTTGGAAGTTTTGTATTAGGGCTCATCCAAAGTACTTGTTTGAGACAGCCTAACCTATAGAAAAGGTACTTGTTTTACAACTATAAGTTAGAGTTGCATACATCAACTCCATCAGGAAAACAACGCCAAATGAAATCAAGGCTAGGTCGTCCAGTGGCATCTTTTATAGCATCAGTTAGGGCATCGGTTATAAGTACAGAAAATAAAAGACCTGCACATACATCAAGTAATAAGAACATAAAATAAAAGACCTGCACATACATCAGTTAGGGCATCGGTTATAAGAACAGAAAATAAAGACAACCTTATTCTACATAATCTAATGATTAAGCCTTTAATAGTGAATGAAAAAAGCATGAAGAAGCTTGGGATAATGGTGTTTTGATAAGTAATATGGTATAGATAAAATGATTTGAATCGTGGGATTTTGATGGGTATTTTGATAATGATGTTTCATATGAAGAAGCTTGTGATGAGTATCAAAAAAGATAATGGTTTTAATTCAAAATTTTGTGATATGGGTTTGAACACAAATAATAATACGTTATTTTATTTCCCAAAAGCCCAAAAGTACCTTTCGTTAGTGAAGCCGCTTACCATTTCAAACATGTTTCGAAGGTGGCCTAGTGTGGCATAAGCTACATGCGAGAATTCTTGTTTCTGCATGCACAAAATAGAAAATAGCTGAAAGAATGATACAATTATGTAATCCCAAACACCCATATAATTGATTCAACCTTCTCCTGTTAAACGTTGGAACACATTCCATATAGCACTTCTTATTTAATTCTAATTAGCTAAATTTTTATATACAACATAACAACAATTAAAATAATTGGTCACATAATCTGGTTCTGTAGTTCCCATTGTTTGCAGTGACAGAGAGTAGATAATTGGTGGCAGAATATGGGAATCAGGAAAAACCTACTATTGTGTAAGAAAGGTAAATTTAAGTTCCTTATGTTTTTGAAATTGAGTTCATTATGCTGATGTATGTTTTGGATGGAAATTACTAATGCACACTAATATACTATGATATTATAACAAATGAAAATATAGGAAATGAAGTGAAAGAACATTAAATGGGCCTTGATCAAGGCTAGGAAAAACTTTGTTAAGTTTCTGTTGAGGACAATTAGTTATTTGTTAGAAACATAAATAACCAACTCTTTGTTACCGGACATTCATATGAACTATAAGGAACATCTATTAATCCCTACCCATCTGAATTTCTATAGCAAGAAACCTTTTACCACATGGCATCCCAAATACCCATATAACTGAGGCAAACCAAACATAATTTTCATTTTGTATCAAATGGCATAATTAGTTGGCCATAATTTGGATGTTACAAATGTTGGATTATCCTGGATGCATCAAAGATACATATAAATTACATATCTACTGGTAAATGGACAAAATTTATCCGGGTCAAAACGGGTTTAACTTTATGTGTGGGTCAAAAGGGGTCTAGACAGGCCAGGTTGACCAAGTTCACTTTCAACTATGTTTTTACATGTACACCTTTAGTAATTAATTAATCCAATTTGACCAGTTTTGTGTTTGACACATTATAGTGGACAAAGTAGCAGAAAAAATTACATAATGACCAACAGGTAAAGTATAGCATAGTAGGCATGCGTGTGTCATTGACGTTTAAAAAATAAAATTCCAAATGATGCAAAAAGTCTAATTTAAGATAATTAATTTTTGTTGTGTTCCACAAAGAGCAAACCTGAAAATGACTGCAAGGATGAATGTAAAAGCAGGAAGAAGATTGCTGATAGCGGAAGTGTAGGTTATCAGCCCCTTTAACCCAAAAACACAACCCGTGTTAACGCTAATCAAAACTGCAAGATGGGTTTTAACTATTGGTATATTAAAAGGGAAAACTGAATACTTACATACAGTGAAACTTACTACCTATTTATAGACTAAGGCTAACAAAGTAAAATACATAGAATTTGCATGAAATATAACGTGGGTGTACTGCCATGATCTCCCAAATAATAGGTAAACCAAAACCCACGTACTCCTCCATAATACTCGGTCAACTAAGGACTATATCAACACTTTTACTCAACAATAATGAACCATGACGTGACCATCAAGATTACCCAACATTCACCCCCGTAATCTTGATCAATTCATTTCTTCACCTTTACGTTTCAGACTTTTCCCGGACATCCGACCTTTACCTCGGTCACATCCAACATCTTACATAACCCGAATCAAATTCACCACACTTGTAACATCTCACATGGCATCCCGTTGGAACCGTTCATTAACATCTTGACTCTTCACCGATCAACGACCTCTTCCATGGCCACATCCAAAGCCACCCGATTTGAACTCCAACGCCATAATGTTCACACCATGTTGTTTCTCCATTCTCTTGTTTTCTTGACAGCTATAACCTTTAATTTACTCATCACCCTTGTTCAAAGAGGCCTCTCCACCGACCAAGAAAAGAAGGTCACACCACCTTTTACTGTTTTCTTTCACCCGCCAAACGAACTGAATCCAAAACCACCTGTTTTGACGGATCCTTTCTGTCCGCTTTTCACGCATATACGTCGATCTCCCCTTATCACGAACAAGCTGATCAAGGACTGCAAACCTGCTATCAAAACTTCAACCTATGATCATAACATCACAGCCCCTAACATCTTCTTTTAAAGCTTATTCTGAGACACTTTTCTACCAATCAAGAAGACAAAGGTCACACCCGCCTTTACCATCTTCCGTCATCTGCAAAATGAACCGAATCAAAGCCATATGCTTTTTCCCGACTCTTCCCGTCTGTTTATCCCGCAACCCCGGTTAGTCACTCGCAACAAACAAACACGATCACAGAAAATGAGCCACAACTACAACCCTTTCCGATCATACCTGTTCCAAGAGATCTATTCCACTGACTAAGAAGACAAGCCACACACTCTACGGTCTTCTTACACCTGCAGAATGAACCAAATCCAAAGCCACTTGATTTGACAGATCTTTTCCGTTCGTTTCACGCACTCCCGCTGGTTTAGTCTCTTCAACATGGAACAACTCAATGCCCCGTAAAGACAAGACTCGGTTCTCTGGTGTGTTCACCCCGAAGGGCTACACCTTCTCTTGAAACCGCCGCCTCTCAAACCCGCCTTTAATCGAACGAAGCTCTTGATACCAAATGTAGGTTATCAGCCCCTTTAACCCAAAAACATAACCCGTGTTAACGCTAATCAAAACAGCAAGATGGGTTGTAACTATTGGTATATTAAAAGGGAAAACTGAATACTTACATACAGTGAAACTTACTACTTATTTATAGACTAAGGCTAACAAAGTAAAGTACATAGAATTTGCATGAAATATAACGTGGGTGTACTGCCATGATCTCCCAAATAATAGGTAAACCAAAACCCACATACTCCTCCATAATACTCGGTCAACTAAGGACTATATCAACACTTTTACTCAACAATAACGAACCATGACGTGACCATCAAGATTACCCAACAGGAAGCTGGTGTTGGCCAACTTATTTAACTCCACTTAATCTATAGCATAACAACTAATGGAAGAACTTGCCTGAAAACAAAACGCCACCTTCAGAAACATGCCCGAGAGTAGCTGTGACATACATCATTTCCATGATTGCTCATTCCTTCTCCTAAAGCAAACTCTACCCTAAAAGGAAAAATTCAAATTTAGCTTTAGAAGCTTAGGAATAAAATCTTATTTTTACCTTAAAAATAATTTAAGCTCATGGAAATAAGCTTATCAAACTTGTGGAGTTTGTTAGACTCCTTGGACCGTTTTAAGCACTAGGGTTAAACAATAATAATAATAATAATAATAACATGCAGCGGAATGAGAACAAATCAAAGTTATTGACACAAAGTTTTTCCCAATCACCTCCAATTATTATTTGATCAGAATAACAATGTGTTACCTAAATGTAACAAGGATCTAAAACATCTCAGCCCTTATAGGATACGAACAACACTAACTAGTTCTAGGCGTTTATAGTTTACACGCCCTAGAATACACACACACACTTTTCTGATATCTACATTGTGGAAGACATATGAAAACCTGTACCCTATGTCTCTTTATATAGAGAGATATTAGGGTTTACAAAGAGATAAGAATAAAACTAAAATACAGACTATTATCAAAATCGTTTCTTCATAATAGAATATTTGTTGTATCTTTATTCTTTGTAGCTTTCTCTCTTTGTCATCTTTAGCCCTTCTTGTTTCATTCTTTTATTTATTTTGTCATATCACATCTAGAATCCCAACAATCTTCCCCTATTTGATGATGACAAAACAAAGTCATGTACGAACTTCCCTAGAGAAGTTGAGATGTAAACATCTCCCTGAATGAAACAAGTTTGTCTTCCCCTTAATCCATGCCATGCCACTTCAATATCTCTTCCCCTTTTTTGTTATCAACAAATAGGGAATGTAAGCAATATAAACTTCCCCTCGAGTGGTGCATGTAGATCAATTGATTAAACACATCATAATATGCTTCCCCTGAAATCAATGTGTTAACCATCTTCATGATTCTTCGAATCTGTTGGCTCTTATGTAATGATCACTGATGAAGAAAACCAAATATAACAAATTTGATGAAGAAGTAGAATAACCCAAATTTGTGTCATATGTCTTGTACTAACCACGTGACTCCAAACTTATACCCAAGACCAAATATATAAGTAGACCGCGATCCCTTGACAAAATCCTCATCTTCAATGAGACACTGAGCACAATAACGTAACTCCTTCAAGTGATAGTTAACTAGGTCTTCGTCCATCCTCCCCTTGACCTATGAAAACTAGATTTGACAAGTCTTCATCACCACCGTATAAAACAAACAAGTTATCTTCAAAGTGTAACACTCACTTTGAGATATGATAAGAACACAAACTTGTGAAACTCAACTACAACATAAAATAAATGATAATCAATCTTCTTCGTAATCAATTAATCAAATAAACCAAATAAGAGCCTTTTTAAATCTTTAAGAACAGAAACCAAAATCTTCCTGTGTGTGAACCAATTGATGAGGCGAAAAATGATCCATTTTTAGGGGGTTATTTAAGCCCGAATCCGACTTTATTTGATCAAATATTGCCCTAAATCGTTCCTTTTGTGATTTTAGGTACTTGGAGAGTGAATTCTGGAAAAGAAGCCATTTTGGACGTTTTTGGAGCATAAAAGTGAAGAAAACGGCAAAGTCTCAATTTTCCATGCCGGGAACAGTACATGAAGGCGTCAAGAGTAAATTCATGATGGCGTCAAACCTCAAGAATTAAAATCCGTAGTTGATGACGGCGTCACACACAGGGCGTCAAGAGTAATTTGTGTGACGGCCTAGGCCTTGACGGCGTCAGAAGTAGATCAAGGCCGTCCGAGGAAGTATTTGGCAGCGAGATGACGGCGTCACACCTTTGTTCTTGACGCCGTCATCCCTATTTTCCTATATATAGTTTTCTAGTTTTTCACATTAAAAGGAGAGAAGTTTTGGAGAAACCCTAAAGACGATTTTGGTGCAACTTTTACAGGTTTTTCAAGGGTTCCAAACCCTTGATACCTTGCATTGTAATTGAGATAAGTGTTCTTCTAATTCAATCAATATGTCTATGTGTTGGTTGTCTATATCTTGTTCTTGTCTCAATTCCATTATGCTAGGCTAGATCTCTTTTGTGTTTGCTTAGATCTAATGAAACCTAGATATTGATTATGTGTTGATTACTTGTTTATTCTTGTCTTGGATGAATGATTTATATGTTAGGCTTAAGAAAACTGGCAGATCTCCAAATGGTAACAAGCTTGAACGTCTTAAGAAACATGAAGCGAGGCGTACTAGGTCTTTATTGGTTGTATTTAATGCAGGAGCCACTGTTTACAATCCCTATAGTTGTGCTGGGCATGGTGTAGGAGGAGATAAGAGCTCATAGAATTGGGGAGTTATGTATGCCACCCCATGAATGGTATTAAGGAATACGATCCGTCATCCATGCAATTATAACAAGTAATTAACGTGTAAAAGATATCTAGGGAGTAATGAAATCTAAGTAAACACATTTTCTCCAATTACTGCTCACAACCTTAGTATAATTAGTTTATTTTCATTTTTAGTATTTTATTTTGATTGCATCTTAGTTTTGGGTTAGTTGAATAGCAACTAATTCCGCCCACTCTTCCAAAACCCGAGATTTTTACTTGCTTTCCATAAAATATAAAAACACAAAAATAATCATCCCTCACCTTTAGAACTAGTAATTAGGCTTTCTAATCCTAGCGACACTATTCCTAAGCTGAACGATCAATCCCCCGGTACTTGTCACTATACTATACTACAACGATCAGGTACACTGCCTGGTGGGGGTTGTAAGCTTCTCGAGATCCCTCGAGAGGTAAAGCCTGTTGCGATTCCCACGCATCAAGTTTTTGGCGCCGCAGCCCGGGGAATAGTTATTGTCTAGGTTAGGATTTCTTTTTATTAGGTCTACTTGCTAGATTCCTTTCTAGTAAGATTTTATTTTTATTTCTAGGTCTTCTTTAGTCTATCTTATTTCTTCGTGCCTTTGTTCGTAACTCTTTACTGTCCGCCATCATGGCAACCAACGAATTCTCCAACCTTAGGATCACTAGGAGTCGTAGTACCACTAGAGACCTTGTCTTGCCTTATGCAGAACCCGAAAGAGAAATGTGTAGGTTAAGACGAACTCACTCAACTCCTGAACCATCCAGCATTGCTATCGACTTTGATGCACCTCTTTCTGAGGAAAATTCAGAAAATCACATCACAACCCCTAGCTCCCACAACGAGATGAGTACCCCTATAATACCTCCTCCTAAGTGTCTCAAGGACTACTCTTCCCCAACTCCTCGTGGCTTTTCAAATGCCATTGTTTACCCAAACGAACACACCAACGAGGTCTTGCATGCAAACAATGTTTGGCTTGTCAAAAGTGTGTGTAAGTTCCACGGACTTGATGAGGAAAATCCAATCCAACACATCAAGGACTTCCTAAAAATAGTGGACACCATCCATACGGATGGGGCTACTAGAAACACATCCCGATTGCGATTCTTTCCTTTCACCTTATACGAAAAAGCCCAAGAATGGTATGACAAACTCCCTTCCGAATCTATTTTCACATGGGAGTAACTCATATCCAAGTTCTATGAGAAGTTCTTTCCACCTGGAAAAACCTCAACATTTAGAGATAGGATCCTTCGTTTCCGAAAGGGGAAGGATGAACCCTTCCATAAATCGTGGACTAGATTCAAAGATTTAATAAGACAAGTTCCACATCATGGCATTGAACTTTGGCTCTTGGTCCAAATCTTTTTCGAAAATATCTCCTCTAATGACCAGAACGGAATTAACTAATCTAGGAAAGGAAGATTGGCCAATCTTAGTGCCGAGGAAGGATGGGATAGGATTGAAGAATATGCTCAAGACCAGGATGACACTTGGGATGAACCTGAGTCGACTGTCAGCATTTCTGAGATCACCTCGGATCGATTGAGCAAAATTCACAAAAGAGTGGATTACCTAGCTGGATCGCAATTACCTAAACTATTGTCGAATCCTTACTTGATCTGCGATTACTGTGGAGGCCCGCATGAGGTAGAGGAATGCGGAGGAGCAGCCACAACTGAACATGCGTGCTTGTCAGGAGGGGACATTTATGCTGATCCCTCCCTTTTGCCTTTCTACCAAAATGACGATTACACCCTTTGGGGAAATCTGGTAAAGAGAAGAGAAGGGGAGGAAGGCCCTGAATTCAAAATTAGGATCAATTTCGAAGGTGACCTTGGTCACTTCACTCAAGAAAAAGACTTGCAAATAGCCCTAGATCACCTCCAAACGCCATTAGAAAGACAAAAGGACCCCATGCTCGCGATAACCACACGAACTGGAACGACAACCAAGGACCCTCCTTACCCAAACTCGTCCCCCGTCACCCTCGATCCAGACAAACCTGGGGAGGAGGAGCAGGATGTTGGCATTGGCACCCCAGACCAACCGCCCGTAACGATCCTTTCCCCATCGGCCTTGCCTAACCAACCTGTGAGAATCCCATTCCCGTCCCGATTAAGAAACCAGAAAACTGAGAATGATAACAAGAGGTTCTTGTCATACCTAAAAGACTCAGTTGTCACCATACCTCTCCTTGATGCTTGCTATCACATGCCAAAGTATAGCACATACTTCAAAAAGCATCTCGCTAACAGGAAGAAACTCGAAGGTCTTGTGACCCTGGGGGAAGAATGCTCAGTGGTAACCCATCGAGGGCTACCAAAGAAGGTAGACGATCCGGGCAGCTTCACCTTGCCTTGCTCCATAGGACCTCTATCAATCAAGAATGCTCTTGCCGATTTGGGAGCGAGTATCAATCTCATGCCTCACTCTATGTTCCGTAAACTAGGATATTCTGGATTGAAGCCTACCCGTATGAACATCCAACTAGCCGATAGATCAGTCAAGTACCCCGTAGGGATATGCGAGAACGTGCTAGTCAAAGTTGGGAAATTCAAATTCCCGGTCGACTTCGTAATCCTGGATATGGAGGAGGACGACTTGGTACCTATCATCTTAGGTAGACCATTTCTTGCTACCGCTCGTGCGGTCATCGATGTCTACGATGGAAAATTGACTTTACGAGTGGGAGACGATAGCACAACCTTCGACATTAAGGATTCTATGGACCTCTCCCCCGAAGCAGCCAACCGGCTCTACTTTATCGGGGAAGTAGATGAACTCACAAATGTCATTGATAGTTGCGTCGATGAACAAATCGATGAAGGCTGGCTACGGGACGAGAGTTTTCTGCCTTTGCTAGAGGTGGAAAAGACGGAGGATGTTAATGCAGTCTCCTTCTACCCCAGACAAGAGGCAACGGAGCATCTCGAGCTCCGAAAGCCCGAAAACAAGCTCAAACCCTCTATTATCGAACCTCCTAACGTTGATCTTAAAGAGCTTCCTAACCATTTGGAGTATGCCTTCCTTCAGGGGGAGGACCAACTCCCGGTAATCATAAACTCTTCCTTGGAATAAGAACAAAAAGTTAAACTCTTAGAGGTCCTAAAAAATACAAGGGGGTACTCGCATGGAGTGTGGCCGACATTAAGGGGATTGACTCAACTTTTTGCACACATAAGATTCTTATGGAGGAAGATTATAAACCTACTGTGCAACCCCAGAGGCGAGTGAACCCTAACATTAAGGAAGTAGTAAAGAAAGAAGTTATCAAACTTTTGGATGCAGGACTGATTTACCCGATCTCGGATAGCCCATGGGTCTGTCCTGTGCAGGTGGTACCTAAAAAGGGTGGAATGACTGTAGTAAAGAATGACAAGGGTGACCCAGAGAACTGTCACTGGATGGCGGGTATGTATCGACTATCGTAAGCTCAATGATGCCACGAGGAAAGATCACTTTCCCTTACCATTCATTGATCAGATGTTAAAGAGATTATCTGGACACGAGTACTATTGCTTCTTGGATGGATTCTCTGGATATTTTCAAATCCCCATAGCACCCGAGGACCAAGAAAAGACCACGTTTACTTGCCCCTATGGAACATTTGCCTACAAAAGGATGCCTTTTGGGCTATGTAATGCCCCCGCCACTTTCCAACGTTGCATGACTGCAATCTTTCACGAACTCATGGAAGACAGCATGGAAGTGTTCATGGATGACTTCTCAGTCTTCGGAAACTCCTTCGACCGCTGTCTTGCTAATTTAGAAAAGATGCTTAAACGTTGCGAGGAAACCAACTTGGTGTTAAACTGGGAAAAGTGTCATTTCATGGTAAAGGAAGGGATTGTGTTGGGGCATAAGATCTCAGGGAACGGGATAGAGGTGGACCAAGCTAAAGTTGAAGCTATATCTAAGTTACCATACCCCACGACTGTTAAGGCAATACACAGCTTTTTGGGGCACGCCGGATTTTATCGGAGATTCATCAAGGACTTCTCCAAAATTGCCCGGCCAATGACTCAATTACTTGTGAAGGATGCTCCATTCGATTTTTCCCAAGAATGCAAAGATGCTTTCGATCTCTTAAAAAGGGAACTCACTCAAGCTCCAATCATGATCACACCCAACTGGGAGTTACCATTTGAAATCATATGTGACGCTAGCGACTTCGCTGTCGGGGCTGTATTAGGTCAACGGCGTGACAAGCTTTTCCAACCTATTTACTACGCTAGCAAAACCATGAATCCCGCTCAAGAGAACTACTCTACCACCGAAAAAGAATTATTAGCCGTAGTGTTTGCATTCGACAAATTCCGACAATATCTTGTCCTTTCAAAGACAGTCGTCTTCACTGATCACTCAGCTCTTCAATATCTGTTTGCGAAGCAGGATGCCAAGCCACGACTAATTCGGTGGATCTTGTTGTTACAAGAATTCGATGTTGAGATTCGCGATAAGAGGGGGGCAGAGAATCTAGCCGCAGATCATCTATCTCGTCTTGAAAACCCCTTGGATAAGCACGATAGAAGTGAGATTAGGGATTCGTTTCCTGACGAACAACTGATGTCAATGATTGATTCGGAGCCATGGTACGCCGACTTTGCCAATTACTTCACAAGTAGATGTAGACTTGTTCCTGAACACCTGACTAAGTACGAGAGGAAGAGTTTCTTTTCCCAGCTAAAATACTACTTCTGGGATGAACCCTTTTTATTCCGAAGGTGTCCTGACCACATTATAAGGCGTTGTGTTTCGGAAAATGAGGCAGTAAAGATTATGAGGGAATGTCACTCTGGTCCCTCTGGAGGGCATCATGGGATAAACGTTACTGCCCGAAAGATTCTCGATGCAGGATTCTATTGGCCCACAATTTTCCGTGATGTAAAAGAAATGGTGCAGGCGTGCGATACATGTCAACGAGCCGGAAATATATCACATAGGGATGAGGCACCTCAGAACTTTATACAAGTTTGTGAAGTATTCGATGTTTGGGGGATTGACTTCATGGGACCCTTTCCATCCTCAGGGGGAAACGAGTACATCTTAGTCGCCATTGACTATGTTTCCAAATGGGTTGAGGCACAAGCCCTTAGGACCAATGATGCAAGAGTAGTCATTCATTTCCTGAAAAAGCTTTTCGCAAGATTCGGGATTCCGAAAGCCCTCATCAGTGATAGGGGGACACATTTTTGCAATGCACAAATGGAAAAGGTCATGAAGAGATATAGAGTACCCCATCGATTCTCCACCGCCTATCATCCACAGACCAATGGCCAAGTCGAAAACACCAATAGAGCTATTAAAAGAATACTTGAAAAAACGGTTAGTCAAAACAGAAAGGACTGGTCATTCAAACTCGACGAAGCCTTATCGGCATTCCGAACTGCTTACAAAACACCTATTGGAACGACCCCATTCCGCATGGTGTATGGTAAGGCATGTCACTTACCGGTAGAATTAGAACACAAGGCTTATTGGGCGCTTAAGGCATGCAACTTAGATTACACAACTGCTGGGAATAATAGGTTTTTGCAATTACACGAGCTTGATGAGCTTAGACTAGAAGCCTACGAATCCTCCATCACATATAAAGAAAGAGCTAAAAGATGGCATGATCAAAGAATTAAGAAACCCAAAGAATTTTCAGAAGGAGACAAGGTCCTATTATACAATTCTCGGTTGAGATTATTTCCGGGAAAACTTAAGTCTAGATGGTATGGGCCGTTCACGGTAAAGAATTCTTCTAAATTTGGAGCGGTAGTGTTAATTGATGATGAAGGTAGGGAATTCACGGTTAACATACAACGCGTAAAACACTACCAAGAAAATAACAATGAAATGATTAGTGAGGAGGATGTGACGTTTGATGATGAGATCACGTAGTAACCCATGGCCTTGAGTCTAGCTACAAGACTCGTAAATAAAGAAAAGCGCTTCTTGGGAGGCAACCCATGTTTTGTGTGATTTTATTTGTTTGATTGTTATTTGCTTCCGTATGCATGTTTTATTTTTATTGTTGGTTGATCATGTCTCTAAATTAAAATGTGGAAATACTTTACTATGTTGTTTGGCCTAGTCTTAACTCCAACCTAAAAGTATTTTTGCAAAAGATAAGTGTAAGGGGAAACCCCAAATATGTTTTTAAGAAACAAACCGATCATGATTCTCCACAATATTAAATGAGCATGTATATTCGTATTTGTTAGAGTCAAATGCTTGTATTGAGTCATAATGAAGTTTTGCAGGATTTTCCAGGAAGTAGGACCAAGTTTTTCCAGAAATTTTCCGGAAACTTAACATAAGAATTTCTGCAGGTCCATTTTGACGGCGTCAGAGTTTTACTCTTGACGGCGTCAGGAGTTAAAAATCTGGAAATTTTACCGGTTTTGTTTTTCTAACGGAGTCTTATGGTTTTTGTGAATTATTAAGTTTTAAAATCTCCAGGAGATCTGCAAACTTCATTCCACAAGCATTATATCTTATCTTGTTTTCTAGGATTTAGAAACTTATATAGGATGCCGCCGATTTTACGCGAGGTTGTCTTGTCTATTTTGTCAGGTTTTACAGGTTATGTATGAAAAGAAGATGATTTATATTCTGGAAGGGAAGCTTTGATTGTTCATTTGATTGGGCATGCAGCTTCTTCCTTAATAGGCCTACCATCCCCATAATGGTATGTAGCACCTTTAAAGCACAACAACTAGATAAAATACTAGCTTTGCCTTTTACCAATTTTGCGGTAATCTGTCTAGCTTCTAATAACTCATATTTTCCATTTAACCAAATGTCATGTTTGTTATAGAAGAATTCATTCACCAATTTAGGGTAATGAAATTTCTTATGGAAAATAGGATGTGCAATACTCTTAAGTATGAAAGATTGCTATGAGTTATATATTAATAACTCGTATTTTCCATTTAACCAAATGCCATGTTTGTTATAGAAGAATTCATTTACCAAATTAGGGTAATGAAATTTCTTATGGAAAATAGGATGTGCAATACTCTTAAGTATAAAAGATTGCTATGAGTTATATATTAGAATGTAGACAATTCTAATGTTCCTATCATACCTTTCTTAATCATGAAAAGGAATAGGATTGAGTCTTATTCTTCTCTCATGGAAAATAGACTTTGTGTCTTTTTAGTAAATTTTTCTCAATGAAACATTATGTTTGAAAGCAGAATTAGATCAATTTAACAATTTAAGACCAAACCACATTTACGGCTTTAATTTTGCATTAATACATTAAAAAGAATTACAAAATTCAATTTTAGTATTTTCGATAATTAAATTTTCAAGAAAATTAAATACCCATGGTTCATAATCATATAACCATTTAATTTTCACTGAAAAACTAGGATCCAAATTGACATAGCTTCATCACATCAGTTGATCTGCTAGTGATGACGGTATTCAATAAGGTACGAGTCGAGCCTCAATTGCCAATATTCAATTGCAATTCCTAGAATTGATGGGATTTACATATTTGCCAACCACAGTTGCAATGTAAGCATGTTTTATCCCCATCTTCTTATGCCTTGAGTGATCAGTCCCACTATCAACTCAATTAAGTTATCCAACTTAAGAAACAACAAACTTACATAATTCTATCACATCAGTTGATCTGCTAATAATGAAATCATGTAATTTGCCCTTCCATTGCAATCTAGCCAGGTTACGCCCTAACGTAGACCCAATTTTAGGTGTTTCCGTTTCATTGGATGGCATATAACTCAAATTTTAAGGGTAGTAAATTTGATGTGTGTAATCAAAGTATATGTACAAAGATGTCATGCATTCATCTTGTAGCATATGTTTCATGTAAAAAACTTTTACTCATTAGTTTCTTTACGAGCTTAAATCTCCAAAGTTTTGATTGAGGCGTTGAGAAACTTACAACTTTGCCTTAAGTGCTTCGTAGCTATCATGGTTGTTGGGTAAAACTAAATTTTGACTCACAGGCGAGCGTCAAGCCAGAATGGAGCCTCACTAAGGCCGCAATTTAATGCAAGCCACCTTATACCCACTTTATAGTTTGTCAAAATTAGTTTCACCTTCTAACCACTTAATACAGTCACGATCAATCAATCAAAAGTTCAAGATTTTTTTGTAAGCTCAAAAAAAGATTTCACCATTATTAAGTCGGTTTAATATTTTATTTATAAAATTACCCTTTACTTATTATCATGTCACATAACATATAAAAACAAATAGTAATTAAATAAAATAAACAAACAACATAAATAATGGACATGCAAATTAAATCAATTTAAAACACACAATTGATTAATACACGATTTTAATAGGGTCTCCCCTAATTTTATAATTAATTAAATTTTAGTAATCTTTATAGTCATAATATTTACTAAAAAACATATCAATTATAATTAAATCGCATAATATAAGCATGAAATCTACAAATACCCATAATCCATAACAACACATGCATGGTTTGTCATGGATGCCCACATTGCATATAGTATAATCATATAATCATGTCAAGGAACGCAACCAAAACGGCATATCACAAATACCCATTTTAAATACACATAAAAATTACATGCAACCAAGGGTTTCTACAAGTTTTATAACAAAATTCAAAAACCATAATTTATATTTTCAAAAAAAAAATTCGACATATAAAAAAAATAAATACAAGTCGACATTTAAGAATAAAATAAAATTCTATGGTTTATGAAAAATTTTAAAAACATAAGAACACCAAGCATGCAATAATCATAATGATTTAATTTTATGTGTTTCGGTAATTAATTACAACGTATTAACGGCTCTTGATGCCACTGTTGGAATATGTAAATCATAAAAAATTATATAAACATAAATCACATCAAGCACGCAGATGAATAAGATCAAATACATGTAATTGAAATTAACTAAATATAAATGAATGCGTACCTCTTTTGTGATTTCTAGCAAGTACAAGAAATCAATTGATCAAGAACTTATAAACCCTAATTAGGGTTTAATGTGGATCGACTATGTTGTCGTCGAATTGGCAATCATACGTTAGCAAAAGTATGCCAACACTTCGATCTTTAACACACGTACTATTAGCGTTTCAATAAGAAAAGCTAGGTTCTTAATTCACGAGCAAGCACTACTAGTTGAGCCTTAGTTGATCCTTGTGGATCGCCTATAGCTCAAGAGAAAGGAGATGAGAAAGTGAATTGGCTTGTTAATGAACCAAAGGATGAGAAGAATGAATACATGAGGCCATGTATTTATACCATCATAACCTTGAAGCATTCCCTATCCCATGGGGATGTGGGATCGGCCGAACATAAGCCCAAGGAAGGGTTTCTAGATCCTTCTTGGCTTCTTTTTCACTCTTAGTCCTTTAACTTTCGTCTAACGGTCGCTAGGTACCGTTAAGTGCTTATTTCGTGAATTTAATAATTATTCGTCACTAAAACAATAATTATTAATTAATTGAAACTCATACGTAAAGTGTGCAATCCCGAAGTCTCGAGTTCGAGTCCGGACATATTCATTAATTTTTATCCGTTAAAACTAACAGAAACGACCAATGAGCACATGTTTATTAAATAATATACACCTGGAAAGACGACCATGGAAATTTGTATATTCTTTGAATAATACTGTTACGTGTATTGTGGTTCTTTTGGGTATATTCTTTGAATTGTTGCGGTATTATGATTAAAAAACTACCAATAAGCACAAGTTTGTTAGGAAAGAAGATCGTGGAAATTTGTATATTATTTGAATAATACAGTTACGTGTATTGTGGTTCTTTTGGGTATATTCTTTGAATTATTGCAGTAATATGATTGAAAAATTACCAATGAGCACAAGTTTATTAGATAATATACATTGGGAAAGAAGGCCATGGAAATTTGTATATTCTTGAATAATACATTATGTGTATTGCGCTTCTTTTGGGTATTGATAATGTACCCTCCGAACAAGTCGAAGGACTCCCCTTCGGTTCTGCTCGAAACCTACATAATCGCAGGCTCTGGCTAGCCTCCTAACACTTTCATTGGCGTAAAACTAGTCACCAATGACCTAGTTACCAGATGGGAATTCGCTAGTCGAAGGATTAAACCCTTCGGGGTATCCTTCGATGAAATGTAAGGATGGAATAATGCCAAGTCCAAACATGCGGATGACCAAGTCTAACCCAGGTCTCATCTCCCTCCTTAGCTTTCCCGCTAAACCAAGAGGAGTGGGACACTAACCCCTAGCGGTTGCCACTTATCATGGGACGCCTCATGATCTCCGAAAAAGGTGTAAGCACTCTCCAAGCTGTTTTTCTCTCCTATAAATAGCTTGGACGATCCACAAGTCTGGTATGCAATCTCAATAACTCTACTTTACTATATTTTCACTAAACTTTTCATACCAAATATGTATTCACATGCCGAAGGTGGTTCGCAGGGCCCAACCCCTGCGCAATCACTTAACGTAGTGTCTTCGTATTTCTTAATTTCAGGTTAGACACAAGCTTGGATCAACCACCACATCCCCTATATCCTTTGATCACCATTGAAGGCCTGGTCGTGCAAATTATTGTATGATCATGTATATTCTTTGAATTATTGCAGTATTATTATTAAAAACTACCAATGAGCACAAGTTCATTAAATATTATACAATGAGAAAGAAGACCATAGAAATTTGAATATTTTTTGAATAATACAATTACGTATATTGTGGTTCTTTTAGTTGTATTATTTGAATTATTTCAGTATTGTGATTAAAAAACTACCAATGAGCACAAGTTTATTAAATAATATACACTGGGAAAGAAGACAATGGAAATTTGTATATTCTTTGAATAATATAGTTTCATGTATTGTGGTTCTTTTGGATATATTCTTTGAATTATTGTAGCATTATCATTAAAAAAAACTACAAATGAGCACAAGTTTATAAAATAATACATACTGGTTAAGAAGACCGTGGAAATTTGTATTCTTTGAATAATACAGTTACATTTATTGTGGTTTTTTTGTGTATATTCTTTGAATTATTGCAATATTATGATTAAAAAACTACCAATGAGCAAAAGTTTATAAATAATATACACTGGAAAAGAAGACCGTGGAGATTTGTGTATTCTTTGAATAATATAGTTATGTGTATCGTGGTTCTTTTCGGTATATTCTTTGAATTATTGCAATATTATGATAAAAAAAAAAAAAAAAAAAAAAAAAAAAAAAAAACCAATGAGCAAAAGTTTATAAATAATATACACTGGAAAAGAAGACCGTGGAAATTTGTGTATTCTTTGAATAATACAGTTATGTGTATTGTGGTTCTTTTCGGTATATTCTTTGAATTATTGCAATATTATGATAAAAAAAACTACCAATGAGGACAAGTTTATTTAATAATATGCACTGGGAAAGACGCCGTGAAAATTTGTATATTCTTTGCATAATATAGTTTCGTGTATTGTGGTACTTTTGGGTGTATTTTTTGAATTATTGCAGTATTATGATAAAAAAAAAAAAAAAAAAAAAAAAAAAAAAAAAAAAAAACTACCAATAAGCACAAGTTTATTAAATAATATACATCGGAAAAGTAGACTGAAAATTTGTACATTCTTTGAATAATACAGTTATGTGTATTGTGGTTCTTTTGGGTATATTCTTTGAATTAGTGCAGTGTTATGATTAAAAAACTACCAATGATCACAAGTTTATTAAATAATATACACTTTGAAAGAAGACCGTCGAAATTTGTATATTCTTTGAATAATACTGTTACGTGTATGGTGGTTTTTTTTTTTTTTTTTTTTTTTTTTTTTTTTTTTTTTTGTATATTCTTTGAATTATTGCAGTTTTGGGATTATAAAATTACCAATGAGCACAAGTTTACTAAATAATATGCATTGTGAAAGAAGACCGTTGAAGTCTATTAATTTTTTGGTCACTAATATAAATAAGTGATCACTTTAAGAATTAAAAACTCTATTGCAAATTGATCGATTGATTGGTGATGGGTTTTTTGATTAGATGGAAGGTGGCTTGAGGAGAGGAAGACGTAGAAGTTAATGTCACAGGGGAAATGATAATTGTCAAATGAAAACTAAATATATAATTCCACATAAATAAAAATAACAAAATGTAAAAGATGCCGAACAAAAGACTTTGGATGATAACCAAAAAAAAATTGTTGTGGTTGAATATGTTGATGTTTATTTTAACAAAAATACGAAAAGTAAATTCATTTATATAAATAAAGATGTCACTGAAATTTTCAAAAAATTGCGTTTAAGTTTTTGAACTTTTATTTTTTCAATTAGAAAACAGAACTTATATGAAGAATATTATTTTATAATTTTGGTGTTAATCGGAGTGATTTGAACTCATATTTTTAGATAAGTTAAGTAACATAAATATCATGTTTTTCAAGTTTGGTGATGTGTATGCCTTTTTATAAGTTTAGTAACTCAAATGTTATGTTTCATAATATTAATAACACAAGTGAACAAAATGAAATCTGGTTATTTTATGCAAATTTTTTAGAAAAGTTTAATGACATTTTTATTTATTCTTTTTAACTTCTATTTTGAAAGCTTTGTGTTCTTTCCTTTTCCTTTTATAGTCCAGGTGTTTTTAATTAAAGCCTTGCCTTTTAAGAAAAGGATAAATTTGTCTATTCACGATTATTGCTCCCTCATGCGATGCTCAAGCGGTGACCATTTGGACTTTTCATACCAATAAATAAGTTAGAGGCTATGTTTCTTATAGATAATTAACTAGTTACATGTTTGGTGCATATACGAAGCTTTGACATAAATTTTAGATACTGTGTTTTATTATCATATCGTACTATATTATAAAACATGAAGGCCTACTATAAATAGAAATACTTAAAATTAAGCAATACAACTTCTAAAGCTATAAGTACAACAACGAATGCTACTTATAGAAATTCCTCTCATATTTAATTTTAATATACAATTAATACTAATATTAAATACAATAAATAAATCATTAAGTACATTAAATACAATTAATTAACTTGTCAATAAATACAATTAATGCACTTATTAAAACACCCCTTACATAAGAAATATAAACTATCAAGCATATTGTACAACCAACTTAAATACAATTCCTGCATTAAATGTCACTAATACAAACAATAAAGTATATTATACAAATATTCAAGCCCGAACGGGCAATGGGCCAAATGGGCTCGAGCCCGAATGGGAACGGGTCAAACGGGCTCGAGCCCGAACGGACACGAGCTAAACGAAATTTTTGATATCCATAAATTTATTGTCAAAAAGAACATAATAAACTAAAATATGTTCACATATTGTACAAAGCAAGCAAACTACTAAACAAAAAAGTAAATAAAATAATACAAACTAAGCAAAATTTCATCAAACTTTTGCCATAAAAACTAATCAGCAAAGCTATTGTCAAAAAATGTACAAATAAAATATATTATTAGCCGAAAAAATTAAATTACAGGGTGGCCGCAGCTGCATCGCACGGGGACCCTGCTAGTATGTTATAATATATTTAAATTTTAATTATTAAAACTCTATGGTTTTAATATAATCTAAATTTCTATCTTGGCATGCTAAAGTTTGTCTAATGCATATTCGAAAGTTTTGTTAAATCAAATTTATCTATAACATTAGGCAAAATCTTTTATATTTATATTGTTATAATAGCCATGTGTTAGACGTATATCTTTAGCCTATGAGATTTGTACTTAATTAATTAGTTTAGCCCATAGTATTACTTGTTTCTAGAATAGGGGTGAGCAAAACCGACCGACTCCCGAATCCCATCTCGATCGCGAGTCCCAAATCTTGTCCCAAAACCGAACCAATCTCAAACAGGTTGGGACTCGGTTTGTTTTCCGTTTTTCGGGATTTGGGATAGTCGGGATCGGGTCGGGACGGGCAGAAAAACAACAAAAAAAACCCGATCAAACCGACCGATCTCGTCCCGTCCCGACTGTCCCGAAACCAAACCGAGCTTAATCGGGTCAGGACTTGGTTTGTGTTTTCAGGCTTCAGGATTCGGGATAATCGGGATCGGATCGGGAGCGGCCCGATGCTCAGCCCTATTCTAGAATACTTTTCATGTGTTATATATCTTTTATATAATAAAACAAAACCACAAGTGGGGACTTTTCCATTTCCAAAAAACTAAACCATACCTTATTTAGTATTAATATTTTTTTTTAAAAAAGATTATTTTCTTATTAGGTAACATTTTATATTTATCTATAGGGGTAAGCATCTCTGTTGTGCAACATCAGACAACATCACTGCTGTATTGAGTAAAAAGTTTTTGAAATTTACATTTAGTACCCTTTAGTTATATCACTTACACTAATAGCCCTTCATTTTTGTCTTGCAGCAGATATATTTCCCTGCTGTATACAGCAGGGATAATTTCCCCTTATCTATAACACAAGTAGAAGATAAATACAAAAAATATAGATAAGATGCAATTAACAATAGGATTATAATTTTTAAATAATTATTTTTAATAATAAAAAACTATAATTAAAAATCATAAATCAAACAAAACAAAGATTAAATTATTTGTTTTTTAATAAATAAAAATATATGATTCAAAAAATTAAAAAAAACATGCGCGTGCGCGGGCATTATAACTAGTTGTAATTATGATTATTTTAACGACAAAAATTTTTTCACTCCTTATTCTAAACTTAATCCATTTTTTTTTCTTTTTCTTATTCAACCGTTAACCCCACCACCACAACAATCTCAACCAGACAGGTAGACACTATCATTCACCGTCCCATTTTTAATACTGTAATTGTTTTTGTTTTACAAGTCCCCATCACTTGTTAGCCGGAAGATTCTTTTTTTTTTTTTTTTTTTTTTTGTTTACACGTCCCATCACAAGGAGTGGTGTATTATTTACTAGTTATAATACCCGCGCACGCGCGGGTTTTTTTTTTAATTTTTGAACCATATATTTTTATTTATTAAAAAATAAATAATTTAATCTTTGTTTTGTTTTATTTATGATGTTTAATTATAATTTTTTATTATTAAAGATAATTCTTTAAAAATTTTAATCTTATTATTAATTGCATCTTATCTATATTTTTTGTATTTATCTTCTACTTGTGTTAAGGATAAATATAAAATGTTACCTAATAAGAAAATATTTTTTTAAAATAAAATTATTACTAAATAAAGTATGTATGCATTTTTTTGAAATAGAAAATTCCCAATAGGAGTTTTGTTGTATTATATAAAAGATTTGTTTGCCTATCGAACACGTCACTTCGAAGATATTGGCATACTGTTATTTACTACCTCTGTCTCAAAATTATTGGAAAAAGACAAAAATCTCATAATTTAATAAAAATGAGATCATTAGAAATTTTAACCTCTCAAATAGAATATTTCTTTATAAAATTCTCTTTTTATTACCAAAAATTAAAAATGAACAATTATTTTGAGATATCCTAAAAATGAAATATGAACTATTATTTTGAGACGGACAGAATATTTTCTTGGCGAGCACGCATAATAAAGGGATTATTTATTTTGGTTTCTGGCTTTTGATATTAGCGGCACCTAATAACATACAATGACAAGTGTTAGCTTTACTATTTTGTGAGATATGTAATAGAGTTGCACCCGCAGAGACTTATTATATACATGAGGCAAACTTGTAGTGTGATGAGCCTATAAACATCCCCATGACTCTCCATGGGGGTGAGGGAAAGTGTTGTATCATTTCATTCTATCAAGCTATTTTTTTTAGAGCGACAATTTTTTCGCACCTATAACTTTATAACACCTATCTCACAAATGCCTCCAGCGAGGTTTGAACTGACAACCTCTAGGTTGATGGACAACTATAGACCAAAGACATCGGGTTCTATCAAGCTAATATATACATCTTTCGTGCATCTTTCTATCTCTCTACTGTCTCTTTCTGGAAAACATGTATTGTTTCGGGTTCTTCGATCAACCTCGACCTCTCGATGGTGATCTTGATCCATGTAACAATTCGTATCATTCGCCTCTCATCAATCTAGGAGTGTTCTTGTTGACAAAAACGTTTTTAATTTTAAGATTTGGAGACGAAATGTGCTTTCTTGGTCTCACTTCTCATTTGCTCTAGATATTTAGATTTTCACGTGTTTGTGCATCAAAGTTTTTTTTATTTGTGTTGCTATAGAAGTTATTTAAAGGTTTTGTTCATAAAGAATGTACAAAACAATTAAAAATTGATTCTTTTAGGTGGTTTTTCATGTTTAGGTGCGCATTTGAAATTTCGGTTCCTGTCCAATCCGAATCTTGGAACCGAATATGTCCAATCTGAATCTTGAAACTGAATCTATCCAATTCAAATCTTGCAACCGAATATGACCAATCCGAATGTTGGAACCGAATCCGTCCAATCCGAATCTTGGAAACGAATTTGTTCAATCCGAATCTTGAAACCGAAATTGTCCAAACCGACTCCTTGAACCGAAACTCATTGAACTGAATCTAGTGCCCGAATCTTGTTGGAATCGAATCCTTAGAACGAATCTTTGTACCTGAAATTTCCAAACCGAAACTTGCAAAACCAAATCAGTATTAAACTGAAACTCTGAGCAATCGAATCTTGTGGAACCGAAATTTGCAAACCAAATCTCTACTGAACCGAATCTTTTGAACCCAAAATTTAGGAACCGAAATTGGAACTTAATTTCTAAACAACTTAATATTTAACAACAACAACAACTCCTTTATCTTTGAAAAGATCCAGATCAACTTTACTTTTACATAATGTCGACTTAGCAAGACATTTACAAAACTGGTAATGAGAACCGTTTTCCAATGCTCGAAAAAGACGGGTATCTCCAATGGTCAAGTCGTATGCTCTGTTATCTCAAGACCAATCCTAATGGAAAACTCATGATCAAATGCATTATGGAAGGACCTTTTAAACCGAGTCAAATCCAAGACCAAGGAGACCCTAACCATACACCTCATCCTCATCTTCGTGATCAAACGGAAGCAGAATACAATGAGGATGATAAGCTCTAGATTGAAGCTAGTGATCTTGCAATGCACTTAATTCAACTTGGATTGCCACGAGATATCTATACTGCTGCCGATAGCGGTGAAAGTACATATGCTATGTAGAAATGAGTCGAAAAGTTGTGCCATGGAACAGAAATTGGGCAACATGAGATGGAAAACAAGCTGTTAACTGAGTTTGAGAAGTTTACATCTACTCTAGAGAATCCATTGAGTCCTACTATGTGAGGTTTCATACATTGATGAATGAGTTAACTAGCATGTTTTTGTGTTAAATCATGGTAAAAAATGGGTCAAAATGTGTTTTTTGAATAAAAAATGGAATCACATTATAAGAGTTTTGTGCTAATTATATGTAGAAGTTTCTTCTACATATATTTGTTGAGTGTTTGCAGATTCTGAAGATTAGCTTGTAGATGACTTATTGGAGCAAACTAGAAGATCCAACCATGATTATAAGGTGCACTCGATTCCCTTGTATAAATTGGTTATAAAATTGATTTGATGGTTTGCATGTAGTTAGGCATGTGTATATTAGTAAATGATAAAACCATATCCGATTGAATTTTCCTACTTACTTTTGCTTAGAACGGGAAGAAAGTAAAATAATATAACATAAAATATAATAATGTAATAGTTGGGTTAGGACACTTAAACTGATCTTATCCGGCTTGTCACCCGCGCACGGTGGCCATAGAAAAAAGTTTGAGAACTATCATAATTATTGATGGTAGTCATATGCTAGGCTTGCCTATCTGATTCGTCACCTGCGTAAGGTGATATTTTAGTTGTTAGCATGGGTCGGACACCAATTCTTATTATTGATAGCATTGCACTTAGCGGAGACAATTTTATGTGAAATAACCCAATCCTTGTATTGTTGTTAATGAAATTAGGAAGGTTGGTTTAGGGTGCATTTGGTATCCGACTATGGGAATAACACTATGACTATGAAAGTGATTAAATGTGTTTGTTTAGGATGAGAGGGCCCACAACTATGGTAATGAATGATAGAAATGCTCCATACTCCATATACCTCAAAAGGGTAAGGTATGGATCTTTCATACCGAGGGGCCCACCACTACTATCAAAATCATTCCTATTGTGATTGATGACAGCATAACAAACGCACCCTTAAGTTAGTGCATTGATCAATTAGACTATGTGGTAGATAACTCTATCATATGATATACTAGTAGGCACAAAACGTAGATGTTCCCATTTAATTAAAACGGACTAAATTAACTAGTTCTCGCGTACCGATGTGTCTTAGTATGCACCTATAGGATAGATATTCATACCTCTGAATGAGTGATCTTTATATCAACCTTAAAGGGAGTGTATAAAGCATTCGGAATGACTTGCATAAGAAACGGTTCCGAATAGCTAAAAAAGGTGCTTTTGTATGTTATGAGCAAAATTGCTTCAAATTTGAAGTAAAATTCATGTGCAAAAACTGCGTGAAAAGTGAAAATATGTAAGTTAATGTATGATGGCTTATGTGCTCTTAAAAAGTTTACTCATATGGTAAAAAAAATCCGGTATTATAAAAGGTGTAAGATATTCTCACCTCTTGTTTTGGATCTATGTTTAGATTGATTATAGGGGTGTACTAAGTATGTTGTGCACATGGTTAATTATGTGAAACATAAAGTAAATGGAACCAATGGGAACGGTTATGTTAAGTTGTTGGGAATTATACTTGAGTTGATAAGACAAAACATGTGAAAGATGAAGGACTAAAGAAGACAAAGTGAAGAATGAAGAAACTGCAAAAGACAAGGACTTGTTTTACAAAAAAGTTTTTGCATTATAGTCCTTTGTAGTATTTTGTAAACCCTAATGTCTCTATTATATAAAGAGAGATAGGGTACATGTTTTTATTCATTCAAGTGTCAAGATGTAGAAAACCAGTAAAGTGTGTGTGTAGAGACGTTTTATGGGAAAACGTCTAGGGTAGTTTTGTTTAGCCTCAAGGATATTTGATTCCTTGTTATAGTGTAGATAACATGTACTACCATTGATCAAGGTAGTATTGGGGTTGTATTGGAGATTGTAATAGAGTAGAGATGATTACGAAGCCTTATAGCAATAACAATAATGTTTATATATTCCGCTGTGCATGTTCTTGTTGCGTTGTTACTGTTATTCCTAGATAAAGACCTAACAAGTCTGAGCTTAAACAATTCTTAACATAAGTGTTTAAGACGGACAAAAATATTGGTAATCATTTTAGATTATTGGTCATTGTAACACCCCCAAAATTTGATACAACGGAAGACTCAACAAGCTTTCGGGGTGCTACGGGGATTGGTATCCATTCAAAGTCATGAAAGAATGAGATAAAGTAAACATAGGAAAAACACAACCAAAACGGGTTTTTAAGGTTTACATTTATCCCAAGAATTATCTAAAGTAAGGCCCAAAAGAAATAAACATAGGTCCACAATAATTTATCAGAGTTTTAGAAAATAGATCCATAACCGGGTGCCATAGCCAAGCCTCCAATCCAAGCATCCAAAGGGCATTACTTAATTACCTGAGAAAACGTGCTAAAAGTCAGCTTTCGCTGGTGAGATCATAGGTTTAAATTCATAATTCAATATAGTGGACATATACGCAAAACGCTTGCTAGCTAGACTAGGCCTCAATCATCCAACCAAATCAAATCATCCCTATAGGTGCACGCTATAGCTCAAATCAATCCAATCCATAGCTTACCTAGCTCAAGTCTAGGCCTCGCTCTAAAATCAATCCAATAGCTTACCTAGTTCGGGACTAGGCCTCGCTCAACAACCAATCAATAGCTTACCTAGTTCGGGACTAGGCCTCGCTTAATAACCAAATCAATAGCTTACCTAGCTCATGTCTAGGCCTCGCTCAATAATCAAATCAATAGCTTACCTAGTTCGGGACTAGGCCTCGCTCAATAACCAAATCAATAGCTTACCTAGTTCGGGACTAGGCCTCGCTTAATCCTACCTAGTTCTATAAGCATAGCAAGTTTTAAATAAACGAAGCGATAATAGTCCACATAAAACATTTGCACGTTTCTCACCCCAAGTATTGAAAACAAAGTTCAAGAGTAAAAGTGGGGCTATGACTCACCTCAAGTCCAGCAAATCCTCAAAAGAAATCGATAGAAGAAAGACGTAAGCAAACTCAAGCAACTCACGTAACGGCAACTACAGACTCGGCACTTCCTAACAATATCAAACTCGTTCAGAAATCATTTCCTCAAAATCAAATATTCCCATTCCCGAACGTATTCCATTTAACTTTCCAAAAATATCCATTTCTCAAATTATCTTCATATTAGTTTGAAATTCGACGTTTGGTATCCATATGGGTGGAGGGTCGACACAACTCAAACCAAGAAGCCACAACGAACGAAATAATAAACAAATCTATAGAGTCTAATATTAGCCCGATATATTATTTAAATAAATCATCGAAGCTTATCAAATCCGTCGATTTGGTAATCCCCCATATTTATTTACGTAATACATCGTTCCAAGATTATACCCAACCTAAAGCACATAGCACAAAGAATACTATATGGTATATATCGTAGACCAATAAATTCCCTATATATATCGTCCAATTTGCCAAATTCGTCAATTTAGCCAATTTCACGAGATATATAGTAATTTATTATCCTAATACACGTAACACAACCTATGGGCATCGTGGGATACGATGCCCATTAATATACTCATTTTATATAGCTAAATAACTCGATTTAACCCGTCGATTAAATAAGTTACGTAGTTATAGAAAATGTTTATATTAATCGTCATATATCCGTGACAACACAAAAGTCACATAATAAAGCCCACTTGGACTTAAGTAACCGCAACTCGTATAACTCGATAAGTTTTCTAAATTTATAAAAATCATCATGTTTTTATTTATTACTTACCCTACTTATTAGTTCACGACATTATTTATAGTTATTTATTTATAATAATACCCGACATTTATTGCACTATTCATATGGTACAATATTTATCGCTATATTATTATAACGTTTACTCGTGATCGTTTTATTATTAATATACGCATTTATATATATATATATATATATATATATATATATATATATATATATATATATATATATATATATATACATACGTTTATCACGTCTATATACGTATATAAACGATTATATTATCAATAATATTATTACGAGTATTATTTTTAATGTCTGATTTTGAATATTTATCGAGTCATAAGAATTTGGTCACATGTCCAAGTCATCACTCTCGGCTCATAGTCCAAGTCCACAAATAATAATAACCAAGTCATAATAAATAAACCAACTCCGTCCAAAACAATCCCAAATCCACGTGCTACAACATGAGGGTCCGACTACGACACCCGACTAATCCTATCTCCGTCATTCTAAGTGACCGTCTCACAATCGGTCCCCATTACCACTTCGTCAACACAACTCCAACATCAATATCACAAGACCAAAGAATCCACTTCAAGCTCAAATATCACTATAAACCAATAAATGTAAATCCAACATTACATATATACTTAACAAATATAAACTCCACCAACAAGATTACCATATCATCGGGTCGACTTACCAAGTCAAACGGGTCAATAATACACCACAAAAATATATTGTGGGTCACACCCGAGACCTCTAGGGTCTCGGCTAGCTCTAACCGAGCTAAACCAAGCAAACGGACCCCTTGGGTCGACGGCACCAAATAACAACAATAAGATGTCATCACCAAAACAAAAAGAATTAAACCAAACGGACCCTTAGGGTCACCCCATCTCGGCAGCATCATCAAGAAGCCAACACAAACAAAGATCAAACAATACTAAGACAATATCACTAGTGATCCACATCACGAGACCAAGACTAACAAGATAAACCCATATATCTCATCAAATCAACCCACGCCGAGAGCCTAAGCTCTCGGTTTTCGTTCGACACCCACAAGAATCAATAAACCCGGATACCAAACATAGTTTTATACATGCTTTAACAAAAACCCATTAAAGAAAAGTCGTATATCCACGAATCGGACACACATCGAGACCCACGAGTTGAAACTCGTGGTCACTCACCTTCAAAACGACTCCAAGAACGTATTTATTAAAAAACCCAATAAGAAAAAGATGAAAAAGAGATGTTATAGTGGCGGTATTAATTATTGTGTGGTGTTAGAGGAGGTTTTAGAGTGCGTGATTTATACCAAAAGATAGATCGGGATGAGGTGGTTAAGATGGTGGTGTTATTTTGTGAGTGGGAGTGGCGGTGGTGGCTGTGGTGGCCGTTTAGGGTGGCGGTGGTGATGGTGAAAATAGAGAGAGAGAGAGAGAGTGAAATAAAGATGGTGTTGTTTGTTGGTTTGAAATACCAGTATCCACAAGGACGATTGTAGCATACTCTTTTCTTTTATTTTCTTTCTTTTAAATAACAATAATAATAATAATACTATTAAGGGTAGGGTGGGTGAAGTAACCCGGTGTAAAATACACGGACCAAACCCGAAACCTTTAATAACAAATCAACTCTCTCGAACCGAACCCATTCCAAAAATAATAATATCCGAACCCATATTAAAATATAACTAAAATTGTTAGGTTAACCTAGTGCCGGAGTCAATGTAGTGCCAAAATAATGATCTCAAAATAAATCATCACGAACGAATCAAACTAAACCATAAGTAAATAATCAAATCCTCATGATAAACGTACGATCAAAAATACATACCAACGTTCATAAAACATCTCGTCCAATAACTTTTCAAATATTCCAAAATTATAATTTTTAAAGTAATGCGGGTTTTAAAAACGGCTCCCTATTTTGCCAGTTGTCACATCCTCCCAGCCTCAGAAGAAACCCGTCCCGGGTTTCTCTCAGAACAAACCATCTACGAAGTAAAAAGCTTCGGATATCTCTTTCGAAACTCATCCTCACGTTCCCACGTGAATTCCGGTCCATGCCTCGAACTCCAACGAACTTTGATGAGCGGAATACGACTTCTCTTAAGTCGTTTAATCTCTCTATCCAGTATCTCAATCGGCTCTTCCACAAAATTCAAACTTTCATCCACACGAATATCCTTAATTGGTATAACCGGCGTTTCATCCAAAAGACACTTCTTCAAATTACTAACATGAAACACATCATGAACTTTACTCACTTCCGGTGGTAATTCCAACCGATAAGCCACGGGCCCAATTCTTTCCAAAATGAGAAATGGTCCAATGTAGCGGGGATTAAGTTTCCCACATTTCCCAATACGTATCACACCCTTCCAAGGCGAGACTTTCAGCATCACTTTGTCTCCAACCTGGAATTCTAGGGGTTTCTGCCTATCTCTAGCTGCTTTCAATCGATCTCAAATTTGCGTTACTTTCTCAGTAGTCTCCAAAATAAGTTCAGGGTCTATGAGTTGGCTATCTCCAACTTCTGCCCAACCAATAGGTGAACGACATTTACGACCATATAACGCTTCAAATGGTGCAGCTTTAAGACTTGTGTGGTAGCTATTGTTGTAGGAGAACTCCGCAAGGGGTAGATATTTCTCCCAGCCTTTACCAAAGTCTATTATGCATGCATGAAGCATATCCTCCAAAGTCTAAATAGTTCTCTCACTTTGACCATCGGTTTAGGGGTGATATGCAGTACTCATATCAAGTCTCGTCCCCAAAGCGGTTTGAAGTGATCGCCACAACGCTGACGTAAAGCGCCTGTCGCGATCCGAAATAATCGATATCGGAACTCCATGACGAGAAACTATCTCCCTCACATACAACCTCACAAGTTTATCCACACTATCATCTTCACTAATTGCCATGAAATGAGCAGACTTAGTCAATCGATCCACAATTACCCATATAGCGTCACAACCGCTAGCTGTTCTTGGTAATTTGGTAATAAAGTCCATCGTAATCCGCTCCCATTTCCAAACCGGGAGTTCTGGCTGCGTCAATAATCCTGACGGTCTTTGATGTTTGGCTTTAACCGTAGAACATGTCAAACATTTACTAACGTACAACGCTATATCTGCCTTCATATTTGGCCACCAATATAACTTTTTCAAATCCTGGTACATCTTGTCGGACCCAGGATGAATAGAGTATCCTGACTTATGCGACTCATGCATAATCAACTCTCGAATTCCTCCATACAATGGTACCCAACTTCGCTCTCCAAAACATAATACTCCATCAGAACGCTTAACAAATCCCTTCTCATTTTCAGCCATCCCAAATATGTTCTCAGCAGGTTGATTTTCTGCTTTCAACGCTTCCATTTGGGCTTCTAATATTTGAGACGGTAATGGCGATACGATAGTCATTCCTAATGACCTAACTCGTAACGGTGGAATTCTCTCCTTTCGACCAAGAGCATCAGCAACAACGTTTGCTTTACCAGGATGGTAGCGAATTTCACAATCATAATCGCTTAGCAACTCAATCCAACGTCGCTGTCTCATGTTGAGCTCTTTTTGATTTAAAATGTGTTGCAGACTTTTGTGGTCAGTAAACACTACACACTTGGTTCCATACAAGTAATGTCTCCATATCCTCAAAGCAAAAACCACAGCACCTAACTCCAAATCATGGGTGGTGTAGTTCTTCTCGTGCTTCTTGAGCTGTCGGGAAGCATAAGCTATAACTTTCTCCTGTTGCATTAACACAGCTCCTAAACCTTTATGAGAAGTGTCACAATAGACAACGAAGTCCTCGTTACCTTCGGGTAACGCCAAGATAGGAGCACTACACAACATTTCCTTAAGTAACTGACATGCTTCCTCTTCCTTATCTCCCCATTCATACTTAACACTCTTTTGAGTCAATTTGCTCAACGGTTTTGCTATCTTCGAAAATCCCTAAATGAATCTTCGGTAATAACCGGCTAATCCTAAAAATTGACGAACTTCTGTTGGGGTCGTAGGTGCAGCCCAATCTTTAATCGCTTCAATCTTAGCAGGATCCACATGAACTCCTTGTCTATCAATTACATGACCTAGAAATTGTACCGTCGGAATCCAAAATTCACATTTCGAAAACTTGGCATACAGTTTCTCCTTCCTGAGCAATTCTAAGATAAGTCTTAGATGCTCCTCATGCTCCTTCTCATTCTTCGAATAAATTAGAATGTCATCGATGAACACAATCACAAACTTATCTAAGTAAGGCTTACACACCCGATTCATGAGGTCCATGAATACCGCCGGTGCGTTGGTCAACCCAAACGGCATCACCTGAAACTCGTAATGCCCGTAACGGGTTCTGAAAGCCGTTTTCGGAATATCTTCCTCGCGAACTCGAAGCTGATGATATCCCAATCTCAAATCGATCTTTGAATACACACTCAATCCTTGAAGCTGATCGAACAAATCGTCGATCCTCGGTAACGGGTATCTATTCTTCACCGTTAACTTGTTCAACTCTCGATAATCAATACACATGCGAAACGATCCATCCTTCTTCTTCACAAATAAGACCGGGGCTCCCCAAGGTGAAGAACTTGGTCTTATAAATCCTTTTTCGGCTAACTTCGCTAGTTGTTTCGACAACTCTTCCAGTTCAGTAGGTGCAAGACGATAAGGCGCTCGTGCTACAGGTGCAGCACCAAGTATCAACTCAATTTGAAATTCCACTTGTCTAGTAGGCGGAATTCCCGGCAAATCATCGGGAAACACATCTGAAAAATCACGAACTATAGGTACATCTCCAATGCACCTTTCCTTTTTCTCCTTCCCTCCTTTCTCAGAAATTTGAGCTAAGAAAAGGCAACTTCCTTTTTCCATTAGCTTAGGCAACTTAGTGCAGGATATGATCGCTAATCTAGATGGGCCTCTCAAATCCTTTCTATCTCCAGGTATGTTCAGAATCTCCTTGCCGTATGGCACACGCACGATCTTCTCATCGCAAATTATATGAGCACGATATTTCGACAACCAATCCATACCAATAATGACATCAAAACTTCCTAATGTGACGGGTAGAAGATCTATGTTGAAAGGACGATTCAGAAAGTTTAAAGTGCAACCGCGAATGATAGTCCTAATCCTCTCTATGTTCCCATTAGCTAACTCTACATCATAACCAATTCCTAAGGCCATCAGGGGTTTCTCTAGTAAGGGTGCAAACTTAGTGGACACAAAACTCTTATCGGCACCAGTATCAAATAATATGGAAGCATAACGATTATTGAGAAGGAACGTACCAGTAACGACGTTCGGATCTTCTCCTCTCTCATTCCCAAGTGCATACACTCTCCCATGAGCAGCTCCAGCTTCCACACGTTGGTCCCCATTATCTTGTCGTCCACAATTTCCTCCAGCTCCACGGTTTCCATGGTTGTACCCATTACCACCCGATCCTTGATTTCCTCGGTTTCACGATTCCCTACACTCATTCCTATAGTGTCGCTTCTTTCCACATCCATAACAAGTAACATTTGCCTTACTCATAGTTTCAGGAGTAAGGCAAATAGCAAGTGGTCAAGCTCTACAGTCCTTAGCTATGTGTCCCATCTTAGAGCAATTCTTGCACGCCACAGTACATCGTCCAGAATGATTCCCATAACATCGGTTACACTTGGGTGCATTTCCATTGTGGCTCTTCTTATCTCCATCTCCCATAGCATAAGCCCTAGTAGTTGTTTGTCGCTTGTTTCGACGATCATTACCCTTAGAGTGATTATCCCTCTTCCTTTTTCCATTCTTGTCTTTCTCAGCTTCTTCCAATGCCAACGAGTCCATCAATTGCTGAGCAATAGTGATAGCCTTATGAATGTTTGCAGGCTTAGCAGAAATCACATTGTTCCTTGTAGCTACCGGCAAACCATCGGTATACCTCTCAATCCTTTGAGTCTCAATCCTAACCATATCGGGACAAAGTAAGGCTAACTCTCGATAACGGCGATTGTAAGTTGCCATATCGGTACCTTTCACTTTGTGATTCCAAAACGCAATCTCCAGTTTCTTAACCTCATTTCTTGGGCAATAAGTCTGAATCAGCAAAGACTTAAATTGCTCCCAAGTCATAGCATAAGCCACATCACTCCCAACTGAATTACGGTAATTGTTCCACCAAGTTAAAGCTTCATCCTTGAAAGTAAAAGATGCAAACTTTACCTTCGCGTTCTCCGCACAACCACTGACATTAAACACTGACTCAGTCTTCTCTATCCACCTGACCAAGTAGACCACTCCTTCAGTTCCACCAAACTTAATGGGTCCACAAATTTTGAACTCCTTGTAGTTACATCCATTAGCACGAACAGGTGGAAATGTTCAAACAGAATTGTTGGAATGATTTCACTCAGCTAGTAGCTCAGCAACTCATTGCTCCACAAGTTGATTGATCATTGCTTGATCTACAGTAGGTGCGTTAAGTGGAACATGATCATTGTCTCCCTGAACATCAGCATTTTGATTCCTGTTGTTTCGATTAGTAGTGTCCAGGTTATCAGGAGTAGGGGTTTCAACATTTCGAGTAGGACGGCGTCCTCGACGACCAGGGGTAGTCGTTGTAGGACCAGTTCTGGTAGCTCTAACAGGGTTTCGTCGTGTGGCCATTGATCGAAGTCACAATACAAGGTTCGTAAGTCTCTGATAATACGTACCATATCTTCCAACAAGAATCCAATTTGATGAAAGTCGAAATAAGAACATAATACCAACACAACATCAACCACGCAAATAGGAACACAATTCTCCATGTACGCCAAAAACCGTAGAATATCATATGAAATTACCATCGTCCATACAAGTAGCGATCGATACTTCATTCCAAAACACCAAAAGACATAATAAATACTAATCGTTCCACACGAGACGAACATACAATCCGAATAACATGACTTAAGGGATAGAATAACCAGCTCTCATAACCAAATACTCCCTGACTTAAGAAGCAACACAACAACAACACAAATCTAAATTGATCTAGCCATGAAGCTGGCGTAGACTATTCAACTCCGATCTCAAACCATCCAAATCTCTCCATAACGATCCCAACTCAACACTGTATATATCTCTATCTCTCTTGAGGTCTGCTGCCTCCTTCTCCAACTTCGTATTCCTCTGCCACAGCTTGCGATCTGCCTCGCGATCCGTGAGGAAACCTCTTTGCAGACTCTCTATCTGCTCATGTATCTCAATCATACCTCTCCTAATCGCGGTCGTCCTTCCCACGATATTAGTCAAATCAACTCTTATCTCAGCAATAAACTCAACAATAATCATCTCAAGTCGGTCAGACATCCGCGAGATCCACTCGCCCTGCGCAGTAATCCGAGTCCACATCCTACCAATTTCACCCAAATCTGCATGCTCAGCAGAAACCTCAGAAGGTGCATCCAAATCAACGGGACTACCAGGTGGCAACTCAAACAAAAATGGATGATCAGGTGAAACCGGCTCTAATGGATGTATCGGGGAATCGGGCTTCGCAGAATGAGCTGAATGTGCTAGCGACCAATCATCATCAGGCATCTCCTCCTCCTGAGGATCATCCTCTTCCTCATCCTGAGGGTTATCATTCTGCTCGCCCTCGTACTCCTCGTCGGAGGGGTACTCCATCAATCGTCATCTCTGAGCAGATGAACCACGAGGCGATAAAATCGGTGACTTAGGGCGAAAATGAGACGATAAAGTAGTGGCCGAACGCATGACCAACACGTATGGGTCATCAGGGGCCATAGTGATTTACGAGGGGCGACGCGTACTAGCAATAACAATTCTTAATAACAACACGTGCAAAGGAGGCTATGATTTCTGACAACGGCGTAGGGTAGGTGTAAGTGTTTCAAAACAACTAAACCGCGAACTCAAATACCATATCAAAAATCATCATATAATTCCCAATCATATATATCAAGAAAGATTTAAAATACCGCATTACTAAAATCATTCGTAAAACAATTAAGCCATATAATTCCTCAAAACGCATATAATTCCTCAAAACGCCATCATATCACTAAATCAATAAATCTCAAATCCTCAAATCATCTCAAGAATCCCATATCTAATAATCATCCCAATAATCTCATAATACCTCAATAATAACAAAGATGCTTCGGCTTGGCGGGCTTGCGGGCAATGGTCGAGGATCGTTTTTTATAAAAATCGGTTATAGTTTAGGTGTCTATTTACCTAGTTCTCTATAACCTTGGCTCTGATACCAATCTGTAACACCCCCAAAATTTGATACAGCGGAAGACTCAACAAGCTTTCGGGGTGCTACGGGGATTGATATCCATTCAAAGTCATGAAAGAACGAGATAAAGTAAACATAGGAAAAACACAACCAAAACGGGTTTTTAAGGTTTACATTTATCCCAAGAATTATCCAAAGTAAGGCCCAAAAGAAATAAACATAGGTCCACAATAATTTATCAGAGTTTTAGAAAATAGATCCATAACCGGGTGCCATAGCCAAGCCTCCAATCCAAGCATCCAAAGGGCATCACTTAATTACCTGAGAAAACGTGCTAAAAGTCAGCTTTCGCTGGTGAGATCATAGGTTTAAATTCATAATTCAATATAGTGGACATATACGCAAAACGCTTGCTAGCTAGACTAGGCCTCAATCATCCAACCAAATTAATCCAACCAAATCAAATCATCCCTATAGGTGCACGCTATAGCTCAAATCAATCCAATCCATAGCTTACCTAGCTCAAGTCTAGGCCTCGCTCTAAAATCAATCCAATAGCTTACCTAGTTCGGGACTAGGCCTCGCTCAACAACCAATCAATAGCTTACCTCGTTCGGGACTAGGCCTCGCTCAATAACCAAATCAATAGCTTACCTAGCTCATGTCTAGGCCTCGCTCAATAATCAAATCAATAGCTTACCTAGTTCGGGACTAGGCCTCGCTCAATACCTAAATCAATAGCTTACCTAGTTCGGGACTAGGCCTCGCTTAATCCTACCTAGTTCTATAAGCATAGCAAGTTTTAAATAAACGAAGCGATAATAGTCCACATAAAACATTTGCACGTTTCTCACCCCAAGTATTGAAAACAAAGTTCAAGAGTAAAAGTGGGGCTATGACTCACCTCAAGTCCAGCAAATCCTCAAAAGAAATCGATAGAAGAAAGACGTAAGCAAACTCAAGCAACTCACGTAACGGCAACTACAGACTCGGCACTTCCTAACAATATCAAACTCGTTCAGAAATCATTTCCTCAAAATCAAATATTCCCATTCCCGAACGTATTCCATTTAACTTTCCAAAAATATCCATTTCTCAAATTATCTTCATATTAATTTGAAATTCGACGTTTGGTATCCATATGGGTGGAGGGTCGACACAACTCAAACCAAGAAGCCACAACGAACGAAATAATAAATAAATCTATAGGTCTAATATTAGCCCGATATATTATTTAAATAAATCATCGAAGCTTATCAAATCCGTCGATTTGGTAATCCCCCATATTTATTTACATAATACATCGTTCCAAGATTATACCCAACCTAAAGCACATAGCACAAAGAATACTATATGGTATATATCGTAGACCAATAAATTCCCTATATATATCGTCCAATTTGCCAAATTCGTCAGTTTAGCCAATTCCACGAGATATATAGTAATTTATTATCCTAATACACGTACCACAACCTATGGGCGTCGTGGGATACGATGCCCATTAATATACTCATTTTATATAGCTAAATAACTCGATTTAACCCGTCGATTAAATAAGTTACGTAGTTATAGAAAATGTTTATATTAATCGCATATATCCGTGACATCACAAAAGTCACATAATAAAGCCCACTTGGACTTAAGTAACCGCAACTCGTATAACTCGATAAGTTTTCTAAATTTATAAAAATCATCATGTTTTTATTTATTACTTACCCGACTTATTAGTTCACGACATTATTTATAGTTATTTATTTATAATAATACCCGACATTTATTGCACTATTCATATGGTACAATATTTATCGCTATATTATTATAACGTTTACTCGTGATCGTTTTATTATTAATATACGCATATATATATATATATATATATATATATATACATACGTTTATCACGTCTATATACGTATATAAACGATTATATTATCAATAATATTATTACGAGTATTATTTTTAATGTTTGATTTTGAATATTTATCGAGTCATAAAAATTTTGTCACATGTCGGAGTCATCACTCTCGGCTCATAGTCCAAGTCCACAAATAATAATAACCAAGTCATAATAAATAAACCAACTCCGTCCAAAACAATCCCAAATCCACGTGCTACAACATGAGGGTCCAACTACGGCACCCGACTAATCCTATCTCCGTCATTCTAAGTGACCGTCTCACAATCGGTCCCCATTACCACTTCGTCAACACAACTCCAACATCAATATCACAAGACCAAAGAATCCACTTCAAGCTCAAATATCACTATAAACCAATAAATGTAAATCCAACATTACATATATACTTAACAAATATAAACTCCACCAACAAGATTACCATATCATCGGGTCGACTTACCAAGTCAAACGGGTCAATAATACACCACAAAAATATATTGTGGGTCACACCCGAGACCTCTAGGGTCTTGGCTAGCTCTAACCGAGCTAAACCAAGCAAACGGACCCCTTGGGTCGACGGCACCAAATAACAACAATAAGATGTCATCACCAAAACAAAAAGAATTAAAACAAACGGACCCTTAGGGTCACCCCATCTCGGCAGCATCATCAAGAAGCCAACACAAACAAAGATCAAACAATACTAAGACAATATCACTAGTGATCCACATCACGAGACCAAGACTAACAAGATAAACCCATATATCTCATCAAATCAACCCACGCCGAGAGCCTAAGCTCTCGGTTTTCATTCGACACCCACAAGAATCAATAAACCCGGATACCAAACATAGTTTTATACATGTTTTAACAAAAACCCATTAAAGAAAAGTCGTATATCCACAAATCGGACACACATCAAGACCCACGAGTTGAAACTCGTGGTCACTCACCTTCAAAACGACTCCAAGAACGTATTTCTTCAAAAACCCAACAAGAAAAAGATGAAAAAGTGATGTTATAGTGGCGGTATTAATTATTTCGTGGTGTTAGAGGAGGTTTTAGAGCGCGTGATTTATACCAAAAGATAGATCGGGATGAGGTGGTTAAGATGGTGGTGTTATTTTGTGAGTGGGAGTGGCGGTGGTGGCTGTGGTGGCCGTTTAGGGTGGCGGTGGTGATGGTGAAATAGAGAGAGAAAGAGAGAGAGTGTGTGACAACCGGCAGTTTAGGGAGTTATTTTAAAAACCCGCATTACGTTAAAGTTCGTTTATAATTTTTATTTGGAAATTTTATTTCACAACGAACTTGTAAGACCTATTTTATGAATAATTATGTGTTTATAATGTTATGGAATTCGTGAATTATCTTCATAATTCATTCTTGATATTATGCTCGGTGATGTATTCTTAAATTCTCACTGGTACTACATTGACTCTTGCACTAGGTTTACCTAATGAAAATTTTTATGATTCGTTTTACGAGTCCGACTATATATAATTATTTACAAGATGTTTTTTGGGAGATATTAAAGTTTGAAATGAGTTCGGGTTCGGGCCACATGTTTTACATTCACCCACGTTACCCGCTCCAAACCATTAGTAATATCATTATTATTATTATTATTTTTATTATTATTATTATTATTATTATTATTATTATTATTATTATTATTATTATTATTATTATTATTATTATTATTATTATTATTATTATTATTATTATTATTAACATTATTATAAAAAAAAAAAAAAAAAAAAAAAAAAAAAAAAAAAAAAAGAGAAACTACAAAATTTGGTCCTTGTGGGTTCGGTTCATAAGCAACACCAACACCTTCACCCCCACACTTCTTTCTCTCTCATTTCTCTCTTTTGACTAACCCTAGCCGCCACCGACTACAAATCCAGCCACCACCACCATCTCGCCGCCCTCACAACAAAACAAACACCACCATCTTGTTCCTTTTTCCTTCCTCTTTCTTTTGGTGTATCATACGCGTCGTATAACACACCCTAACACCTCGTGATTCAATCAAATCCGACCCAACTTTGTTGTTTTTACTAGATCTATACATTTGGAGGTTCAAGAAGGTGAGTAAGCTCGTTTTTGGTACCTTGGGTGCCTCGGCATGGTGTTAATTCCGTGGCTATACGGAAGGTTTTTTTATGGGATTCGAATGAAATGGTTGGAAATTAATGATTTTGATGCTAAAATCTTGTTTGGTATCCGGGTTGGTGTTTTCTTGGATGGTTAGACTCGAACCGTGAGTCGTGGACTCATGGCTCGATGTGGGTCTCGAGCCTATGGCTCGTTATTGTTGCTACTTGTGGCCTCGTGTTCATGGTTTCATGATTTGCTTGCGTTGGATTCTTGGTTTGACTCGATGGAGTCGAGGCCTTGAGGCCGTATATGGTTATTGATGCCGCGACCCTAGTGGTCGAATGGGCAGTTTTGAGGGTGCTCTTTGGAGCATATTTTTGCGACCCGTGGTTGTTGGTTCGAGTCCTTGTGACTCGTGGTTTTGAGCCGTGACTCAAGTGAGTCGAGGGCTCGGGTTTGGCTTGGTAAACCGACCCGAACATTAACCTTGTTGATGTTTATTTCTTGTAATGTTTGTGAACTTAACTTGTTATTGTTGTGGCAGTTTATTTATCGGCCGAATGCTTTTGTTGAGTCGAGACCTTTTGTGGTCTCGACAATGGATATATTGTGATATTGAGGAGTTGCTGACGAATTGGGATATTGGGGACCGATTGTGAGACGGTCACTTAGATTGACGGAGATAGGTTAGTCGGGTGCCGTAGTCGGACCCTATTGTTGTAGCATGTGGATTGGGATTGATTGGATGGATATGTATTGATTGTTATGACTTTTATATTACTTTGGACTTGGACAATGAGCCGAGAGTCATGACTTGGACATGTGACCATTTCGTATGACTCGATAACTATTTATAAATAAAACATAAATAATAAAACTCGTAATAATAGTTTTTGATAATATAAACGTTTATATGAATATATAGACGTGAATAACGGATATATAGTTATATAAGCGCGTATATTAATAATAATAATAATCACGAGTCGTATTATAAATAATACAACTAGATATATATTAGGCTACGAAAGTGGCGTAATATTATTGAACGTATTATTATTATAAAGAAATTGTTATAAAACGAGGAATCCTCGACAATTCTCAAATATTGAATAAAAATGTCATTTTGTATACATACTAAATAAACTTATCGAGTTATGCGGAGTCGTTGTCACTCGAGTTCAGGTAAGTTTTATTGGTGACTTTCGTGTTGTCACGGATATATGACGATTAATATAAACGTTTTCTATAACTAAATAACCACTTGACCGTAGGGTTGAATCGGGTTATTTGGCTATATGAAATGAATATATTAATGGGCATCGTATCCTACGACGCCCATAGGTTGTGGTATATGTAAAGTGTAGTAAATTGCGAATATATATATCGGGAAATCTGGCCAATTTAACGATATATATGAGGAATTTATTAAACTATGATATCTACCATATAGTATTTATGTGCTATGTGCTTTAGGATGGGGTGTAATCTTGGAACGGTATGTTACGTAAATAAATATGAGGATTATCAAATCGACGGATTTGATAAACTTCGGCGATTTATTTAAATGATATATTGGGCTAATATTAGACCCATAGTTTATTTTATTATTCTTTGTGTGACCTTTTGGTTTGTTTTGAGTCGACCCACCACCCGTATGGATACCAAACGCAAATACACCAAACTAATACGAAATGGATTTTCGGAAATAAAACGGATTCTCGTCCGGGTTTGGGAATATTTTGAAATTGAGGAAATGATTTTTGAACGAGTTAATATTGTTAGGTCGTGCCGAGTCCGTAGTTGCTGTTTCGTGAGTTACTATACATCTTATTTCTACCGACTTCTTCTTGCTATTTTCTGGACTTGAGGTGAGTCATAGCCCCACTTTTTATTCTTGAACTATGTTTTCAATACTTGGGGTGAGAAACGTGCAAATTGTTTTATGTGGACCATTATCGCTTTTATATGCTTTCTAAACTTGCTATGCGTATGGACTAGGATGTATTGTCAGCTTTAGTCGCATATATTTTGTGTGTACTATTCAAGGTTGGCTTATTTGGTTATTTGGAATTGTCAGCTTTAGTCACATGGGTTCGTGTGTACTATTCAAGGTTGACTTATTTAGATACTGTAGCGTGCACCTATAGGTTATTAATACTTCGGAGGTTATCCGAGTATTTATTGGTATTGCGGGGGTTACCCGAATATCTATGTTAGAACGGAGGGTATCCGTGTGTTAGGTTGGAGCGGAGGGTATCTGCAGGCTTTTAGCGAATCCTTAGTCTAGCTAGCAAGCGTTTTGCGTATATGTCCACTATATTGTTAGATGAATTTAAACCTATGATCTCACCAGCGAAAGCTGACTTTTAGCACGTCTTCTCAGGTAATTAAGTGATGATATGCATGCTTGGAATGGAAGGCTCGGCCAAGGCTCATGGTTTATGGATCTATTTTTCTAAACTCTGATAACTAATTTTGGACCTACTGTTCTGTTATTTTGGGCCTAACTCTGAATGATGTTGGGATAAATGTAAACGTTAAAACCCCGTTTTGGTTGCGTTTTTATTATGTTTACTTTATCTCGTTCTATATTGTCTTGTATTGGATACCAATCCCCGTAGCACCCCGAAAGCTTGTTGAGTCTTCCGCTGTATCAAATTTTGGGGGTGTTACAGATTGGTATCAGAACCAAGGTTATAGAGAACTAGGTAAATAAACGCCTAAACTATAACCGTATTTTTATAGAAAATGATCCTTGACCACCGCCCGCCAGCCCGCCAAGCCGAAGCATCTTCTATTATTTGAGGTATTATGAGATATTTGAGATAATTGTTAGATTTGGGATTTATTGAGATGACTTGAGGTTTATGGATTTTAGTAATAAGATGGCGTTTCGAGGAATTATATGGTCTATATGTTTTATAAAACATTTTAGTAATGCGGTGTTTGAAATTCTTTTTATTGAGATTATATAATTGAATTATTTGATGAGGATTTTTGGTATGGTATTTTGAGTTGTGATTTAGTTGTTTTGAAACACTTACACCTACCCTACGCCGTTGTCATAGACCATGGCCTCCCATATGCCCGATGTCGTCGAGGATATTCTTACTGCACCGGTTTTACCTGCACAGTTCACTATGGCATCTGATGATCCTTACCAGATGGCCATGCTTTCAGCTACTGTATCGCAGGCAGCTTCTACTTCAGCACCAGCTGCTGCATCTACGCAGGGACCCTCATCTTCTCTAGGGCTCCCTGGTACATCGAGGCAGCTTACTCTTCATCAGGCTTTGGCTCGCGTGGCCCCACGCTTTGCCCACCGAGCTACGGCACGCATGTCGGTACGCCCTACTCCATCACCTTTACAGATTGATGCTCACTCTCTTCTGTCTGAGGCGCCACCCACATCATTGCGTCGTCATCCTAGATCACCTACCACATCTCCACATGGTTCACCTAGTAGGAGACGACGATTGATGAGGTACTCTTCCGAGGAGGAGGAGGAGTACGGGGGTGAGGATGAGGCTGATGACCCTGAGCAGGAGGATGACCCTTAGGAGGCTGAGTAGGGTGATGATGATGACCCTGAGGAGGAGGATGACCCTCAGGAGGATAAGATGCCTGATGATGATGATGAGTTAGTACCACCAGCTCAGGCTGAGGAGCCTGATTCACCTGTACATCCGATTGAGCCTGATTCACCTGATCATCCATTTTTGGTTGAGTTGCCACCTGGTAGTCCCGTTGAGTCGGATGTATCTTCTGAGGTTTCTGCTGAGCATGCAGAGTTAGGTGAGATTGGCAGGTTGTGGGCTCGGATTACTGAGCTTAGTGAGAGAGTTGCACGTGTATCTGATCGACTTGAGAGAGTTATTGGAGAGTTCATAGCGGATCTGAGAGTTGACATGACTGTCGTTGTGGGCAGGACTACTGAGATGAGGAGAGTTTTGATGGAGGTCCACGAGCATATTGACAGTTTGCAGCGAGGTTTTGTTACTGCTCGAGAGGCCGACCGCAAGCTATGGCAAAGGAATGCCGAGCTAGAGAAGGAGGTGGCTGACCTCAAGAGAGACCGAGACACCCATAGCGTGGAGCTAGGATCGTTATGGAGGGATCTTGATGGCTTGAGGCAGGAGTTGAGGAGCCTCCGCCAGCAGGGTGGCTAGTTGATTGGGTTATGTTGTCTTGTTGCTTTCTTAACCGAGGAGTGTTCGGTTAGAAAAGCTAGTTACCATATTTTGATGTATTTTGTTCTGTATTCGTCTCTTTTGGAACGATTAGTATGTTTTGGGTTTTCCAGTAGTTGGAACGATGTTAGATCGCTATTGTATGTTGATGGTTATTAGTATATGGTATTATGTGATTTTGGGTGTTATGGAAATTGAGTCCTTATTCGCTTTATTGATGTTACGTGGTGTATTGTTGCTATTCTTTCCATGACTTGGCTTCGTTGAATTACTCTTGTTGAGCATATTGATAAGTTCTATTGGAGACTCATGAACTTGTATGATGTTAAAGATTAATGGCAACACGACGAAACCCTGTTAGAGCTACCAGAACTGGCCCTGCAGTGACTACTCCTGGTCGTCGAGGACGCCGACCTACTCGAAATGTTGAAACCCCTACTCCTGACAACCTGGACACTACTAACCGCAACAACAGGAATCAAAATGTTGATGTTTAGGGAGACAATGATCATGTTCCACTTAATGCACCTACTGTGGATCAAGCAATGATCAATCAACTTGTGGAGCAAAGAGTTGCTGAGCTACTAGCTGAGTCAAATCATTCCAACAATTCTGCTGGAACATTTCCACCTGTTCGTGCTAACGGATGTCACTACAAGGAGTTTAAGATTTGTGGACCTATTGAGTTTGGTGGAACGGAAGGAGTGGTTTACTTGGTTAGGTGGATTGAGAAGACTGAGTCAGTGTTTAATGTTAGTGGTTGTGCGGAGAATGCGAAGGTAAAGTTTGCTTCTTTTACTTTCAAGGATGAAGCTTTAACTTGGTGGAACAATTACCGAAATGCAGTTGGGAGTGATGTAGCTTATGCCATGACTTGGGAACAATTTAAGGCTCTACTGATTCAGACTTATTGCCCAAGGAATGAGGTCAAGAAGCTAGAGATTGAGTTTTGGAACCACAAAGTGAAAGGTAATGATATGACAACTTACAATCGTCGTTACCTGGAATTAGCCTTGCTTTGCCCAGATATGGTAAAAACTGAGACTCAAAAGATCGAGAGGTATACTGATGGGCTACCTGTAGCTACAAGGAATGATGTGATTTCTGCTAGGCCTGCAAACATCCATGAGGCAATCACAATTGCTCAACAACTTTTGGATTCGTTAGAATTAGAAGAAGCTGATAAGGAAAAGAATGGAAAGAGAAAGAGAGACCGTCACTCTAAGGGTAATGATCACCGAAGCAAGAGACAAGCTAAGGCTTATGCTATTGGGAATGGAGATAAGAAGAATCAGAACGGTGATGCACCCAAGTGTGGTCGTTGCCACCAGCATCATATTGGATGGTGTAGTGTGAAATGCCAGAACTGCTCATAGAAAGGACACATAGCTAGGGATTGTAGAGCCCGACCTCTTGCTATGGTTCAGGCTGCTCCTGAGATGAGAAACAAGGCAGATGTTACTTGTTATGGGTGTGGAAAGAAGGGACACTATAGGAATGAGTGTAGAGAATCGTGGAACTGTGGAGCTGGAGGAAACCGTGGACGACAAGATAATGGGGACCAGCGTGTGGAAGCTGAAGTTGCTCAGGGAAGAGTGTATGCACTCGGGAATGAGAGAGGGGAAGATCCGAACGTCGTTACTGGTACGTTCCTTCTCAATAATTGTTATGCTTCCATACTATTTGATACTGGTGCCGATAGGAGTTTTGTGTCCACTACGTTTGCACCCCTACTAGAGAAACCTCCGATGGCCTTAGGAATTGGATATGATATTGAGTTAGCAAATGGAAATATAGAAAGGATTAATACTATCATTCGCGGTTGCACGTTAAATTTCTTGAACCACCCTTTCAATATAGATCTTCTACCCGTCACGTTAGGAAGTTTTGATGTCATCATTGGTATGGATTGGTTGTCGAAGTATCGTGCTCACATACTTTGCGACGAGAAGATCGTGCGTGTACCATACGGAAAGGAAATCCTAAATATAATAGGAGATCGAAAGGATTCTAGGAGCCCATCCCGATTAGCAGTCATTTCTTGCACTAAGTTGCCAAAGCTAATGGAGAAGGGATGTTACCTTTTCTTAGCTCAAATTTCTGAGAAAGGAGGGACGGAGAAAAAGAAAAGATGCATTGGAGATGTGCCTATAGTTCGTGATTTTCCTGATGTGTTTCCCGATGATTTGCCGGGAATCCCGCCGACTAGACAAGTGGAGTTCCAGATTGAGTTGATACCTGGTGCTGCACCTGTAGCACGAGCGCCTTATCATCTTGCACCTACCGAGCTAGAAGAGTTGACAAAACAATTGGCGGAGTTAGCCGAAAAAGGATTCATAAGACCAAGTTCTTCACCTTGGGGAGCCCCAGTCTTATTTGTAAAGAAGAAGGATGGATCGTTCTGTATGTGCATTGATTACCGAGAGTTGAATAAGTTAACGGTGAAGAATAGATACCCGTTACCTAGGATCGACGACTTGTTCGATCAACTCCAAGGATCGAGTGTTTACTCGAAGATCGATTTGAGATCGGGATATCATCAACTTCGAGTTCGCGAGGAAGATATTCCGAAAACGGCTTTCAGAACCCGGTACAGGCATTACGAGTTTCAGGTGATGCCGTTTGGGTTAACTAACGCACCGGCGGTATTCATGGATCTCATGAATCGGGTGTGTAAGCCTTACTTAGATAAGTTCGTGATTGTGTTCATCGATGACATTCTGATTTATTCAAAGAGTGAGAAGGAGCACGAGGAGCATCTAAGACTCATCTTAGAATTGCTCAAGAAGGAGAAACTCTATGCCAAGTTTTCAAAATGCGAATTCTGGATTCCGACGGTACAATTTTTGGGTCATGTGATTGATAGACAAGGAGTCCATGTGGATCCTGCTAAGATTGAGGCGATAAAAGATTGGGCTGCACCTACAACCCCAACCGAAGTTCATCAATTTTTGGGTTTAGCTGGTTATTACCGAAGATTCATTGAGGGATTTTCGAAGATAGCTAAACCGTTGACCAAATTGACTCAAAAGAGTGTTACGTATGAATGGGGAGATAAAGAAGAGGAAGCATTTCAATTGCTTAAGAAGATGTTGTGTAGTGCTCCTATCTTAGCGTTACCGGAAGGTAACGAGGATTTCGTCGTCTATTGTGACGCCTCACATAAAGGATTGGGAACCGTATTAATGCAACGAGAGAAGGTGATAGCTTATGCTTCCCGACAGCTCAAGAAGCATGAGAAAAACTACACTACCCATGATTTGGAATTAGGTGCTGTGGTTTTCGCCTTAAGAATATGGAGACATTACTTATACGGAACCAAGTCTGTTGTATTTACTGACCATAAAAGTCTACAACACATCTTGAATCAAAAAGAGCTCAATATGAGACAACGACGTTGGATCGAGTTGCTAAGCGATTATGATTGTGAAATTCGCTACCATCCTGGTAAAGCAAACGTTGTTGCTGATGCTCTTAGTCGAAAGGAAAGAATACCACCGTTACGAGTTAGGTCATTGGGAATGACAATCGTATCGCCATTACCGTCTCAAATATTTAAAGTTCAAACGGAAGCGTTGAAAGCAGAAAACAGATCTGCCGAGAATATATTTGGGATGGCTGAGAATGAGAAAGGATTTGTTAAGCGATCTGATGGATTGTTATGTTTTGGACATCGGATTTGGGTACCTTTGTATGGAGGAATTCGGGAGTTGATTATGCATGAGTCGCATAAGTCAAGGTACTCTATTCATCCTGGGTCCGACAAGATGTACCAGGATCTTAAGAAGTTCTATTGGTGGCCAAATATGAAGGCAGATATAGCATCGTACGTTAGTAAATGCTTGACATGTGCTAAGGTTAAAGCTGAACACCAGAGACCGTCAGGATTACTAACGCAACCAGAACTTCCAGTCTGGAAATGGGAGCGGATTACTATGGACTTCATTACCAAATTACCGAGGACAGCTAGCGGTTGTGACGCTATCTGGGTAATTGTGGATCGTCTGACAAAGTCTGCTCATTTCCTAGCAATTAGTGAAGATGATAGTGTGGATAAACTTGTGAGGTTATATGTGAAGGAAATTATTGCGCGTCATGGAGTCCCGATATCTATTATTTCGGATCGCGATAGCCGTTTTACGTCAGCTTTGTGGCGATCACTTCAAACGGCTTTGGGGACGAGACTTGATATGAGTACTGCATATCATCCCCAAACCGATGGTCAAAGTGAGAGGACCATTCAGACGTTAGAGGATATGCTTCGTGCATGCATCATAGACTTTGGTAAGGGCTGGGATAAGTATTTACCCCTTGCGGAATTCTCCTATAATAATAGTTACCACACAAGTCTTAAGGCTGCACCATTCGAAGCTTTGTATGGCAGGAAGTGTCGTTCGCCTATTGGTTGGGCAGAAGTTGGAGATAGCCAACTCACAGGCCCTGAGCTTACTTTGGAAACTACATAGAAAGTAGCTCAGATTCGTGATCGGTTGCAAGCAGCCAGAGATAGGCAGAAAAGTTACGCCGATCAGAGACGTAAACCCTTAGAGTTCCAGGTTGGAGACAAAGTGATGCTGAAAGTCTCGCCTTGGAAGGGTGTAATACGTTTCGGGAAACGTGGTAAACTCAACCCACGCTACATTGGACCATTTCTGATCTTAGAAAGAATTGGGCCCGTGGCTTATAGGTTGGAACTACCACATGAACTGAGCAAAGTTCACGACGTGTTCCACGTTAGTAATTTGAAGAAATGTCTTTCCGATGAGATGCCTGTCATTCCAATGAAGGATATTCGTGTTGATGAGAAATTGAACTTCGTGGAAGAGCCAATTGAGATTTTAGATCGTGAAGTTAAACGACTCAAGCGAAGTCGCATTCCGCTCGTCAAGGTTCGTTGGAATTCCCGACATGGACCAGAATTTACGTGGGAACGTGAGGACGAGTTCCGGAAGAGATATCCGAAGCTTTTCACTTCGTTGATGAATTTTTCCGAGTGAAACCCGGGACGGGTTTCTTCTGAGACTGGGAGGATGTGACAACCGGCAGTTTAGGGAGTTATTTTAAAAACCCGCATTACGTTAAAGTTCGTTTATAATTTTTATTTGGAAATTTTATTTCACAACAAACTTGTAAGACCTATTTTATGAATAATTATGTGTTTATGATGTTATGAAATTCGTGAATTATCTTCATAATTCATTCTTGATATTATGCTCGGTGATGTATTCTTAAATTCTCACTGGTACTACGTTGACTCTGGCACTAGGTTTACCTAACGAAAATTTTTATGATTCGTTTTACGAGTCCGACTATATATAATTATTTACGAGATGTTTTTCGGGAGATATTAAAGTTTGAAATGAGTTCGGGTTCGGGCCACATGTTTTACATTCACCCACGTTACCCGCTCCACACCATTAGTAATATCATTATTACTATCATTATTATTATTATTATTATTATTATTATTATTATTATTATTATTATTATTATTATTATTATTATTATTATTATTATTATTATTATTATTATTATTATTATTATTATTAACATTATTATAAAAAAAAAAAAAAAAAAAAAAAAAAAAAAAAAAAGAGAAAGAAACTACAAAATTTGGTCCTTGTGGGTTCGGTTCATAAGCAACACCAACACCTTCACCCCCACACTTCTTTCTCTCTCATTTCTCTCTTTTGACTAACCCTAGCCGCCACCGACTACAAATCCGGCCACCACCACCATCTCGCCGCCCTCACAACAAAACAAACACCACCATCTTGTTCCTTTTTCCTTCCTCTTTCTTTTGGTGTATCATACGCGTCGTATAACACACCCTAACACCTCGTGATTCAATCAAATCCGACCCAACTTTGTTGTTTTTACTAGATCTATACATTTGGAGGTTCAAGAAGGTGAGTAAGCTCGTTTTTGGTACCTTGGGTGCCTCGGCATGGTGTTAATTCCGTGGCTACATGGAAGGTTTTTTTATGGGATTCGAATGAAATGGTTGGAAATTAATGATTTTGATGTTAAAATCTTATTTGGTATCCGGGTTGGTGTTTTCTTGGATGGTTCGACTCGAACCGTGAGTCGTGGACTCATGGCTCGATGTGGGTCTCGAGCCTATGGCTCGTTATTGTTGCTACTTGTGGCCTCGTGTTCATGGTTTCATGATTTGCTTGCGTTGGATTCTTGGTTTGACTCGATGGAGTCGAGGCCTTGAGGCCGTATATGGTTATTGATGCCGTGACCCTAGTGGTCGAATGGGCAGTTTTGAGGGTGCTCTTTGGAGATTATTTTTACGACCCGTGGTTGTTGGTTCGAGTCCTTGTGACTCGTGGTTTTGAGCCGTGACTCAAGTGAGTCGAGGGCTCGGGTTTGGCTTGGTAAACCGACCCGAACATTAACCTTGTTGATGTTTATTTCTTGTAATGTTTGTGAACTTAACTTGTTATTGTTGTGGCACTTTATTTATCGGCCGAATACTTTTGTTGAGTCGAGACCTTTTGTGGTCTCGACAATGGATTTATTGTGATATTGAGGAGTTGCTGACGAATTGGGATATTGGGGACCGATTGTGAGACGGTCACTTAGATTGACGGAGATAGGTTAGTCGGGTGCCGTAGTCGGACCCTATTGTTGTAGCATGTGGATTGGGATTGATTGGACGGAGATGTATTGATTGTTATGACTTTTATATTACTTTGGACATGGACAATGAGCCGAGAGTCATGACTCGGACATGTGACCATTTCGTATGACTCGATAACTATTTATAAATAAAACATAAATAATAAAACTCGTAATAATAGTTATTGATAATATAAACGTTTATATGAATATATAGACGTGAATAACGGATATATAGTTATATAAGCGCGTATATTAATAATAATAATAATCACGAGTCGTATTATAAATAATACAACTAGATATATATTAGGCTACGAAAGTGGCGTAATATTATTGAACGTATTATTATTATAAAGAAATTGTTATAAAACGAGGAATCCTCGACAATTCTCAAATATTGAATAAAAATGTCATTTTGTATACATACTAAATAAACTTATCGAGTTATGCGGAGTCGTTGTCACTCGAGTTCAGGTAAGTTTTATTGGTGACTTTCGTGTTGTCACGGATATATGACGATTAATATAAACGTTTTCTATAACTAAATAACCACTTAACCGTAGGGTTGAATCGGGTTATTTGGCTATATGAAATGAATATATTAATGGGCATCGTATCCTACGACGCCCATAGGTTGTGGTATATGTAAAGTGTAGTAAATTGCGAATATATATATCGGGAAATCTGGCCAATTTAACGATATATATGAGGAATTTATTAAACTATGATATCTACCATATAGTATTTATGTGCTATGTGCTTTAGGATGGGGTGTAATCTTGGAACGGTATGTTACGTAAATAAATATGAGGATTATCAAATCGACGGATTTGATAAACTTCGGCGATTTATTTAAATGATATATTGGGCTAATATTAGACCCATAGTTTATTTTATTATTCTTTGTGTGACCTTTTGGTTTGTTTTGAGTCGACCCACCACCCGTATGGATACCAAACGCAAATACACCAAACTAATACGAAATGGATTTTTGGAAATAAAACGGATTCTCGTCCGGGTTTGGGAATATTTTGAAATTGAGGAAATGATTTCTGAACGAGTTAATATTGTTAGGTCGTGCCGAGTCCGTAGTTGCTGTTTCGTGAGTTACTATACATCTTATTTCTACCGACTTCTTCTTGCTATTTTCTGGACTTGAGGTGAGTCATAGCCCCACTTTTTATTCTTGAACTATGTTTTCAATACTTGGGGTGAGAAACGTGCAAATTGTTTTATGTGGACCATTATCGCTTTTATATGCTTTCTAAACTTGCTATGCATATGGACTAGGATGTATTGTCAGCTTTAGTCGCATATATTTTGTGTGTACTATTCAAGGTTGGCTTATTTGGTTATTTGGAATTGCCAGCTTTAGTCACATGGGTTCGTGTGTACTATTCAAGGTTGGCTTATTTAGATACTGTAGCGTGCACCTATAGGTTATTAATACTTCGGAGGTTATCCGAGTATTTATTGGTATTGCGGGGGTTACCCGAATATCTATGTTAGAACGGAGGGTATCCGTGTGTTAGGTTGGAGCGGAGGGTATCCGCAGGCTTTTAGCGAATCCTTAGTCTAGCTAGCAAGCGTTTTGCGTATATGTCCACTATATTGTTAGATGAATTTAAACCTATGATCTCACCAGCGAAAGCTGACTTTTAGCACGTCTTCTCAGGTAATTAAGTGATGATATGCATGCTTGGAATGGAAGGCTCGGCCAAGGCTCATGGTTTATGGATCTATTTTTCTAAACTCTGATAACTAATTTTGGACCTACTGTTCTGTTATTTTGGGCCTAACTCTGAATGATGTTGGGATAAATGTAAACGTTAAAACCCCGTTTTGGTTGCGTTTTTATTATGTTTACTTTATCTCGTTCTATATTGTCTTGTGTTGGATACCAATCCCCGTAGCACCCCGAAAGCTTGTTGAGTCTTCCGCTGTATCAAATTTTGGGGGTGTTACAGAGTGAAATAAAGATGGTGTTGTTTGTTGGTTTGAAATACCAGTATCCACAAGGACGATTGTAGCATACTCTTTTCTTTTATTTTCTTTCTTTTAAATAACAATAATAATAATAATAATAATACTCTTAAGGGTAGGGTGGGTGAAGTAACCCGGTGTAAAATACACGGACCAAACCCGAAACCTTTAATAACAAATCAACTCTCTCGAACCGAACCCATTCCAAAAATAATAATATCCGAACCCATATTAAAATATAACTAAATTGTTAGGTTAACCTAGTGCTGGAGTCAATGTAGTGCCAAAATAATGATCTCAAAATAAATCATCACGAACGAATCAAACTAAACCATAAATAAATAATCAAATCCTCATGATAAACGTACGATCAAAAATACATACCAACGTTCATAAAACATCTCGTCCAATAACTTTTCAAATATTCCAAAATTATAATTTTTAAAGTAATGCGGGTTTTAAAAACGGCTCCCTATTTTGCCAGTTGTCACAGTCATATAGGATGGTTATTAGTGTACTACGTTGAATTTGATCTTTTTGATGGAATTTAAATGGTATGATTAAAAATTATGTAACTAACATGCTAAGATATAGTAGATTTCTTCCGCAGGACGAGTAAGGGTTAAGTTGGGAAGATTTGATCGGTGTATTTTACATACACCTCATAGCATGTTAATTACTCATTGTCACATTGTTATTCTTCATTATACATGTACTTTCAGGGTGTTTTGTGATTATGTATGCCATGCACACAAACGAGCAATTGATGAAAAGATACGTTGTATACGTGCCTCAGAAAGAAAACACAAAAATATACATCTCTATTTTGGCGATTTATACAATTATAACATAAGAAAGTCCAAAGCTTCTATTGGTGGGTTGGTTGTTATCGTCCAGCAAAATCAAGAAAAAGAAAATGAAAAGCCTAAGAAGTGTGGGTCGGTTTATGTGTACGAGAAGAAATAAAGAAAAAGGGTTTCATCCCTTGTGACATATACGTTTGGCAGATAAAAAGAAGAGATCCCATCTCATATTAAACATAGCCGCACCCCGTTATTTTTCACAAAAATATTCAGCCGACGCAAGAGACAAAAGAGACACATTCATTTGCAATTCATGCCAACCTTTTGATGAATTGTAGACATTGGCGGAGCTTGATTATCTTTGCTAGGAGCGCCAAAATATAATTCATTAAATTTAGGAGGGCCAAACCATAGTTTATGTATTAGATTTAAGGTCTATAACTCAAAGTTTTCATTAATACAAGGGTAAATAGTGTAAACAAGAAAAACCCTAGGGGGTCATAGCCCTTCCTAGTCATCACATAGCTCGGCCGTTGATTGTAGAGACACATTCATTTGCAATTCATTCCAACCCTTTGATGAATATACAATTCGTCCTAGTATATTAACGAGGAAAAGGCACCGCCATGTTGCGGTAGGTTTTTCTGAACGTTTTTGGCATGTGTTCTCGATTAGTTGTGTTGGATCATTCAAGTTTTACAATGGGCTTACTACCACAACTATTTTTGTATGTATGATGATGGATGGGTATTTCAAAAGGCGGCTTGATATGTACGTAACTCTAACATATATGAATTCAGTATAATGAGATATATATGGAAAAGAATTTTCGAATCATTCTGTACGCTATAATAAGTAGGTTAAACGTGGATTTTTGGACAGCTCGAGAAAGCCCACCGTCAATGGTCCAGCCCAATTGCTTTCGTTAAAATGGGATTATAGATAGGGAGGTGACATGCACACATTATTTTTTGATTTGCACACCAATATTTACAAGCAAGTAAAGCTTGATGTGTATATAGTATAATTGTTTAAAACATTGATAAGTGTGTATGAATAAAAAAAAAAAAAAAAAAAAAAAAGTGTGCAAATATTAATATTGGTTGTACAATTATTTTAATAAAATATTAGGCTGCAAAATATTTTAATCAGACGTCAATTATTTTATGTAATAATATCGGCAGTCTTTGGTTATTTTATTATTTGACTGAACATTTACTGTTGGTCATAGCTTATTTTAATATATATCGGCCAGTATTTTATTACAGTTGGGTTTGTTCCACCTATGAATCTATCTATATAGCAAAGGGATTGCTTATTTCTATTGGCTAACCGAAATACTTGTTTAAGTCTCTTCGCTCAACGATGACTTCACGCTATAATATTATAGAGATAATTCCCAGCCGCCATTCTTAATTGACATTCATTCTTTATTTATTTTCGCTGGACCCCATCTTTTTATGGGATTCGGTGGACAAAGTAGTAACAAAGATCATTTGAAGACAAACAAAATATTAGCAGCCACTTCTTTTAGTAATATATTCGAAAATTGGTCCTAGGAAGAAAAAGTCAGCCGCTTCATCTTTTGATTATTTTCAGTATAGCCAATCATTCACAAATAGAAAAAGTACGTGGTAACAATGTAACATGCTAGGCGAAACGAGGATCGTGTCTACCAACGTGATCCGCGGCTAAATTTTTTGTAATCCCTCCCGGTAAAAGATATATTTGATTTGATCATATTTACAATTTTATTTTATTTGTCAAATATTAATTCATATGATTTTAATGCATATCATGTATTTGATTTTAACATTTTAATATAATTATTTGATTGAATTATTGCAAGACATATATTATTGTGAGTCAACGATTGTGCCGCGCCTAATTAATATAGAGGTTAAAACGGTTGTATGGTAAACATAATTTGTACCTATAATTGTTCATTTGAGTAATTATTAAATTAATTGATAGGATTATTGTAAGACATGATATTGCTACTCAACGAGTTGTGACGAGTCCAATTAGTTTAGGGATTAAGACGATTTGTGTGGTAAACGTAACTTGTGCCCAAAATTATTCTTTTCAATTAACACAACTATGCCTATGTTTGGCACAAAGCTTTTTGGAGCTTTTTTGGGCAATGAGCGGTGAACAATGAGCTTTTTGATTTATAGTGTTCGTTTGGCATGAGAGCTGTGAGCTTTGCTATTTTTTAGGAAAGCTCATTTTCCCAATGCTTTTTTATGAAGCTGTGAGCTTTTTTGGCTATTGCTCACATCTACTGCTCACAGCTCACTGCTACTGCTTACTGCTACTGCTCAGAGCTACTTTTGCCAAACATAGCACATGTCTGCTGTTTGTAGGTAAAAATTATTAGTAATCCGTAAATTAGTCATATCAATCTATCCACTGCTGAGAGGGATTGCTTTTCTACCAATTAAATTGTTTACAAATTCTACTTTTATTTGCTTATTTACTTTTTTATTTCTTATTTACATTCAAGTCAGTTAGTAGTTTAATTCTTAGCTTAATCGGTATATGAGTTATTAAGATTTCAACCCCAAAACTTTATTGATCAGTGATCACCCCAAAACGTAAATTAAAAATCACATACTCCTCGTGGATACGATACCCGCTTGCCCCATCTAGTATAAGGTTATTAGTAGTTTTTGTTTTTGTTTTTTTGTAATCGGTACAACGACATCGATCAGGCAGATAACAGAAATAAGCGGTATATTCAATTTGAATTCCCTAAAAACTTCATATCCAATATATTTACAGCAAATGTATATCCGTGGTAGAGAATGAAAAAATGAGGCAAACCAATAGTGTTAAAATAGATAAAGAACATAAACAGACAACAGTTCTACCAAGTTACATTCGACTAATACGTTTCGCTACCCGACCCACTTATTCACCAATGTTGAAAAAGCCAATTTGTGAATGCCACCTATGAGTTATGCTTACCTTTTTCATTGGTTTACTTACTTTACGCTTCTTGTATGCCGAAAACTGTAACACATTGTAAAAGGAATTAGTCTGATGAAAAAAAAATGGCATGAACTATGGATTCTGATCCAGGAACAAAAATAAAAGGTACAGAAACTAACAAACAAACCTTACTCGCCCTTTTTTTCCAACATACCAAAAAAGCCATAAACGCACCTTTTTTTATCCAAGAATAATACTCCAAACTTCAAGATCTGCCTGTCACTAACAGTATGAAACGCACCTTTTTTTAATCCAAGAATAATACTCCTACCTTGTCTGATTTTTAGAGAGAGAGAAGTGTGAGATAAAGTGTGGTGCCGAATGTTCTAGGGGATTCAAGGCGATGGTGGTTTAACAAAAAAAAAAAAAACCTCATAGCACTGTTAAAAGAACAGTGCAACGACATCGTTTTGGTTGTGGGTTTTGGTAGCACTGTTAAAAGAACAGTGCCACGACGTCGCACCCTTTGGTATTTTGAGGGAGTCCTGTAGTGGCTACAGTTGTAGAGAAGACCAAAACGCCACCGTTTGGTTCTTCGTTTAAATATATTTATAATAAGCAAATGTAAAAGAGCTTTATCAGGAAAACTTATTTACAGATTTGCATCTAACAGAACTAAAAAAACAAAAAATTATACTCCTATCTGATTCTGTACTTGTTATTATACTTCTATAAGAATTTTAACATCAAAATTGACGAGCTCGTTTTAGGTTTTTCCTTTTTTTTTTTTTTTTTTTTTTTTCCTACTTTCGCACCAGGATCTCTACAAAGCACACAATTTCACAGTTGATCTCAGTGAAAATGAACAATTAATTTAATAATTACTCGTTGAGTAGCTTTTACTGTACTGATTGGAAAACAAACATAGAATACTTGTGGAATAATATGACACCACCTAAAATTTAATTTCTGAGAATTGGAAATTAATTTATGAGTAAAGGGTAGCTCAAGTATAAATAAAGACATACAAGCCTTCACTTTATAGAAACAAAACATATGCAAAAGCAAGCAATGGCTTCTTCAAATTTCTTACTTCTATCTCTAGCTCTACTACTCGTTGCTCTCTCATTTGTACCAAACTTCACGTCTGCTTCTTTGGAGGAAGCAAATGCTCTTCTAGAATGGAAAGCAAGCCTTAAAATCCCAAACAACTCCAAAATTGTATCTTCCTGGACACCCCTTCCAACGAATGCTAGTGCACCTACTTCATGCCCTTCTTGGTTTGGAATTGCTTGCAACGCTGATGGGAACATTAACAAGTTGAACCTCTCCACGTCTGAGTTAGAAGGTACCCTTCACAATTTCCCGTTCTCTATTCTAGGAAATCTTACCCATTTTAATCTTAGTGTAAACAGCTTCTTTGGTCCCATCCCACCAGAAATCGGACTCCTGTCCAAACTTGTCCATCTTGATTTTTCAACCAATCAGTTCTCTGGTGTAATTCCACCTACCATTGGTAAACTAAGCCAGTTAACCATTTTGCATCTTTACGGAAACAATTTAACTGGTTCAATCCCACAAGAAATAAAGAATATTGTCTCACTAGAGAAGCTAAGCCTCCATAACAACAATATTTCTGGCACTATTCCTTCAGGGTTGGGTGATTTGACGTCTTTGAATATCCTTTACCTGTACACAAATAAACTCTCTGGACCCATTCCAATTGAATTAAGGAATTTGAAGTCTCTCACTGAATTAGATTTGAGCGATAATCAACTCAATGGTTCAATCCCTTCATCGTTGGGTGATTTGAAGTCTTTGAATATCCTTTATTTGAATGCAAATCAACTCTCTGGACCCATTCCAATTGAATTAGGGAATTTGAAGTCTCTCATTGGATTATTTTTGTACGAAAATCAACTCTCTGGTTCAATCCCTTCATCGTTGGGTGACTTGACGTCTTTGAAACTCCTTTATCTGTACATGAATCAACTCTCTGGACCCATTCCAATTGAATTAGGGAAAATGAAGTCTCTCACTGAATTAACTTTTGGCAGAAATCAACTGTCTGGGCCCATTCCTACTGAATTGGGGAATATGAATTCTCTCACTAGATTAACTTTGAGCGAAAATCAACTCTCTGGTTCAATCCCTTCATCGTTGGGTAACTTGACGTCTTTGAATATCCTTAGTTTGTTCGAAAACAAACTCTCTGGACCCATTCCAATTGAATTAGGGAATATGAAGTCTGTCTACGGAATAGCGTTGAACAGAAACCAACTCAATGGTTCAATTCCTTCATCGTTTAAAAACCTGAGAAGACTTCAGACTCTGTATCTCAGTGAGAACAAGTTATCCGGTCCTATACCACAAGGAATCGGAAGTCTACAATTGTTTACACTACATCTGGAGAAAAATGAGTTGTCTGGCAAAATACCAAAGGAGTTTGGGGAGATGAAAAGTTTGTTAAATTTAAACTTGAGCGATAACAACCTTTCAGGTGTTATACCTCAAGAGCTTGGATCATTGCATGGCCTCCTTACTCTTGACCTTTCCAAAAATAGGTTAAACGGGTCATTACAAAGATATATTGGTGATTGGGTACAAATCAACAGCATATATCTTAGTAATAACAAGCTCAGCGGAAAGATCCCATCGGAGATCGGTAAATTAAGTCAACTCAATGTTCTTGATTTATCATGGAATTCACTCACAGAAGAGATACCATCAGAAATTGGAAGTTTAAAAAGTCTCGTAATGATGAATCTTTCTCACAATAAGCTATCTGGTGCTATTCCTAATAGTTTCAGTAACTTTCCAAGAGGGATTGATATCGACCTGTCTTACAATGAGCTCACAGGTCCGGTTCCCCCTTATGCTGTCTTTCTAAATGTGTCTGGAGAAGCATTACAAGGGAATGATGGTCTGTGTGGAAATGTTACAGGTTTGAAACTTTGTGAAAATCAAAAGATGATGAAAAAAAATAATCATTTTCATCATAAGCTCATCTTTGTAATCACGGTCCCACTTTTTGCGGCTCTTTTACTTGGTTTATTCATGTGTGGCCTCATTGTTTATCGACGTAGAAAGAGAACTTCTCCACAGGAACCATCAGCCGAAGAAGGTGGCAAATTTTTCTCAATAACAAGTTTTGATGGACAGGCGATGTATGATGAAATCATCAAGGCAACAAATGATTTTGACGATGAATTTTGTATTGGGATGGGAGGATACGGTACTGTGTATAAAGCTGAGTTACCACCCAACAATATAGTAGCTGTCAAGAAACTTCATTCATCATCTGAGAATGACGATCAAGGCTTCCTAAATGAGGTACGAGCATTAACAAACATAAAGCACAGAAACATAGTTAAACTCTATGGATACTGCTTCCATGCTCGTCGCTCATTTTTGATTTACGAATATCTTGAGAAGGGAAGTCTAAAATCGCTCTTAAGTGGCGATATCACAGCAAAGGAAATGGATTGGCTGAAAAGGGTAAGAATTGTTAGGGCTATAGCGAATGGTTTGGCTTATATGCACCATGATTGCACACCACCTATAATTCATAGAGACATTTCTGGAGCTAATATCCTTCTTGATTCTGATTATGAGGCACATATCTCGGATTTTGGAACAGCGAAGCTTCTAAAGCTGGATTCATCCAATTGGACTGCGGTTGTAGGCACGTATGGCTATATTGCGCCAGGTAACTACCATATATTTTAAAGTTATATATACGATACATACTGATTCTCAAGTTATATAACAACTTTTTTTGGATTGTCCTGCTTCCTTCAATATAGAGCTTGCTTATACGATGGTGGCGACAGAGAAATGCGATGTGTATAGTTTTGGAGTTGTTGCACTAGAAGTGATTATGGGAAAGCATCCTGGAGAACTTATATCATGTCTACCAACAATGTCGACTGATGATCTATTGCTGGCCAATGTAGGAGATAGACGGATTCCACGACCATCACATCTAGTTGAGAAACTAGCTCATTTAATTTTGAATGTCACACGGGCATGTTTGAACGACAACCCACAGGAAAGGCCAACAATGCGCCAAGTCACAGATTTATTGTCAGTGGATGATCGACTTTGGATGAAGATGCATGTATCAGTAACTTGATGCTAGCTTGTTTGATTTTGTATGATGTCTAGTCATAAGTCATAAAGTTTAAAAAACTTTTTATGGCTTTTTGTTATCCTGAATTATGTTGTAGATTGTTATTAAATAAGAAAATAATTTATATCAATGAAGATTGCTACCTTTCTAGACTAATATAGTTATGTGTATTATATATCTTTTTGGTAATTTCTTTAAATTATTCCAGTTTTACAATTAAAAATTTACCAATGTGGAATTTGTAAAAAAAGAAGACTGTCGAAATCTGTTAATTTGTCCAAAAAGTGATATGATCTTAACCATAAATCACTTAAGAAATGAGGTTTAGATCCGTAAATCACTTACAATGGGATAAATCTGTTTTGTTTGCTGTTCTGTTGACTTTTTCCATTGATATTAATTTGACACATATCAATCCATCCCGCTTAAAATGATGCTTGTCCTCAAGCATCTAAGCATTCAAATGAACTTGAGGCAACCTTTCTTAGGACCTTTAACACATTCTCTTGAGCAAGCCATACACCCCAAAAAACAATAACCCTTTTCCTTAAGCCAAACACCCATTTCACCCTTTGTGAATACCCATTAGGTGATCCGATGCCAAAAACTTTGTTGCGGATCCCTCTGCCTTCGACCAACTTATTAGGTGATCCGATGCCAAAAACTTGATAAGCTGAATCAAAATGTAGAGACTGATATGTTTCGCATCATCATACTTTCCTAACCGAGATAAAGCGAGCCACACTTCCACCTGTAACTCCACAGCTCTCTGAAGCAAAAGCTTTGCATCCTCTTCATTAGCAAATTCCACAACTGCTTCCATAGCCTTAAAAAATCAGGTATATGTTCAAGACCTTTTCTTAGTACTTCGCTTTTAATCACATCTCCATGTTCCAATGTTGCAGCCCTTTCCTTAAGCCAAACAGCAGCAATATTTCCATCAACACCAGATACCAAGCTATTTATAGAGGCACCCAAGAGAAATTTAACACCGTTCACTTGGTAAAGTTCTTCATATTTCCGGGCCAGTGAAGGAGTGCACAACCTTGGAAGAAAATGATCTTCTGGAAATATGACAGTTGCATCAAGGTTCCATCCAACAGCAGCTGCTGCAACTTTCATGCCAATTTTCTCAGAAAATCTAGATGCAGTGTACCCTGTGGCAATAATGAGGGATCCAAATTTCAGTAAATTTGTTGTCAATGCTTGCTTCTCTCCGTCGATTCCAGTCACCGGATCTTCATACAGCATCTCTATCCCTTTCTCTTTGTACCAATCAGGAGTTTGCCTCTCATCTCTTTTGTGAGAGTCGGGCGCTCATATGGAGCAAATGCCTCCTTAGAAATGATACACAGAATCCCATTAGCCACCCCCTTTTTTCAACAAAAGTCCTAGTTACGTATCCACCTCCAACTATCGCAAACCTTTTCTTTTTCCTCTTTGGCCATTTCCATATGTCAAACTCCCACTTTCCATACTTCAATTTGCATTTGATGCCTCCTGATTTCTTCCTCTTAGGCCATTTCGATAACTCAAACTCCAAACGACTAAAATTATCTCCATGAATCAGTATAACAGAAGCCTTCACCGTATCAATTATTGTTGTCATTACCACTAAAGAAACACCACTAAAATCATTTTCCATACCATCATTATCAGTTGAATTAGAACTAACACCACTTTCCTTATCACACAATTCAATTAGATCCCGATCCCAGTCTCTCAAATCATCTTTTACACTAACCTCGATCAACTCATTATGTGTAGCATTCGTTTTTTGAATATCTATTAAAATATTAGAGCCAAAAGTATCAGAATTCGATGATGACGATACACCTAACAAACACTCCGTTTTCGGTTTCAGAACTTCTTTTAAAATCTTTACCAACGAACCTTCCAATTTATCCAAAAGACATGAATTAAAGGTTGAATTTTTAACACCATTTCTAATTGATTCTTTAACAGTTTCAACCACATTTACAACCTCATGATCAACAACGTCATCAAGTAATATATTTTTTCAGCCAGTTGAATATTTACTTTTCCCATCAAAAATCAAACCCATTCTATTATTCTTCTTTTTAAACTCAATTTCTTGCACTTTATCCCATTATTTAGAAACTTCATCAAGAACCATATTACCAATGTTGTTGATTTCGACCATATCACTTGCTTCTTTAACACCTTGTTTGAAAATTTTCTTTATTGGCATTTCATCAAACCTCTTATGTGCACCCGTATGATAACAAAATACATATTCTTTTCAACCAAGTTGGGGTGGTTATCGAGAAGAGTGTTTTTTTTTTTTTTCCTTTTTTTTTTACGGGGAAAAATGGAGAAGAGGAAACACTAGAAGACGATAATTGTTAAAATGAAAACTAAAGAGTAAATTACACAATGGTCACTGGAGTTTGCGTTGACTAACATGTTTGGTCCTTTAACATTTTTTGTGCCTATAATTGTTATTTCACTTTTCTCTTTCTATGTTTTTCTCACATCCTGACCCACCTTTTCTCTTTGTACCATTTTTTTTCCTCACATCTTGACCCACCTTTCTTTATCTTATATAGGGAAAATAGAATGGTTCTGAAAAATTTCACGTTTTTTTTTTTTTTTAATAAACATCTTCATTATTCACCTATATAATACTATACAAATAGGAAGAATGAGATTTTTCGGCCTTTTATAAGGTCTTACATTTAAAAAAAAATAAGAACATGCGACGCGGAATTCCAGATTTATTTATTGTGTGACTTCATAAAAATGTTAGTAAGTGTCAATGTGGGTACGATGATGTTTTTTTGTGCCATCTGGTGTGACCTTTCATTGCGAAGTTGTCTTTTTCGACTTTTTTTTTTTTTATTTATTTTTTATTTTTTATTTTTTTTGGTCTTTTTCGAAAAGACAAAAAAAATATGAATTTTTTAATTTTTTTTGCTTTAGATTTTTTGAGAACTTTTGTCTTTTTCGAAAAAGACAAAATATTACATCAGTTGCACAAAAAACGTTTACCTACCTTAAATGGACACTTGTTAAAATTATAATGGAGTTGGCAGTTGCATGATCACATAAGTCTGAATTTTGAATAAATGAAGTTATGGTTTATTAGATGGAAATTGAACCTTTTTTTGCTTGTGTAAACTAGGAAATGGCCCTAAAGTATGATTTTGGACAAGTTACATTAACAAGAAAATAAAAAGTAAAAAAGTAGGCGATCCAAAAAAGTGCACAAATCTTGATGTCTCTAACTATTCATAGGTATCTAATTTCTCCTTTTTTTTGTTGTGCTTAGTGAAAACGATACAGGTCGATTGGGTTTAGTAACGGGTCAAAATGGTTAACTCTTTGCACGGGTACAATTGGTTTGCCAGAAACACCTTTGGTGCAAAATTTCATTAAATCTTATTATAAATAATCGGTGTGACACGTATGATAATAAAATACATATTATTATCAACCAATGTTGTTGAATAAATTGTACACTATGTGAAATCTTCAACCCCTTTGGACCCATTTTCTTTAGCTAACTTTTTTTATTTTGCTTGTTTGACCCGTTAGAGATTAAACATATCCTACATTGACTCATTCATACATAAATGGGACAAAATTTCCATGGCTATAAAACTATATGTGAATGTATTTTAAGATAAACTATAGACGGCAACGAAGACCCTTGTTTTGTACTAGTGAAACTTGTGAACACTTGTTTTGTATTAGTGATTAAAAATTTGCTATCACTCTCTAGGGAATTTCTTTTGTTATATTATTTCGTCTCCGGTCTATGCCATATATTTTAACAAATGAACATATTTAAAAATTGCTAAATAATCAATTTTGTTTTTTAAAAGTGTGCGGTAAGTATGATAATATGTACAGCTAATAGTAAGTTAGCTGCAATGAAATTTTAGTGTGTAAGAAAAGATGTTAAATGTTAAACCTGAGAAAAAGTTTGTAAAGAATGCTCAATTGAAAAGTGAAACTTGTGATTCTCGGTTCCTGAAAAATACCAAAACAACAAGTAAATATTTCAAGAAAGATTTACTAGAGTAAATCATCGAAATCTGTTTTAAAATTGTCATCTAATTAAGCTGTCATGACTTGAATATGAAATGTCAATTGCCGATGTCATAAATAGATATACAGTTCTTGCTTTTTTCCAGCCATAACATAAATTCAAAAACTTGCTTTTGCCTATACATCTTTACTGAATATGTTCAATCAAACTTGAAATTTGTATGTATTTTTTTTCTTTGTATATGTTATTGGTAGGTTGTTGAAACAAATGGTTTAAAGAACACAGTTTCATACTTAATTACATATCTGGGCTTTTGTATTGTATTACATTTACAGTTGTGTATATTCGCTGCTTTTCTTTTCGATCATTAAACAGGGTATCAGGCTACTGGAATTTCCTATGTAGATTGAGCATACATATAAAGATACTACGGTAGGCTGGTTGTATTTTGTGTCAAATAGTGTATCGATTACCATATGGATTTCAAAGGGATGGCATGCTCCATATTTATGCACTTCTTTTAGACTTTTTTGGCACAACGTATCAATAGTGATTTTTGAAATTTATTTTAGAAAACATTAAAAGTTTTATGCTCCAATTAGAAGAAAGCACTCATATACCATATTTTCAATAAAGTTTGGGTTAAGTGCGTAGGTATGGGGAGGTCGTCGTTGATTAGCAATTAAAAAAAAAAAAAAAAATTTCCTTATTGTTCACGGAGTAAAATATTATGCTCCAACTAGAAGAAAGTAATTTGGAAGGTAAACATGACACCACCTAAAATTTAATTTCTGTGAATTGGATATTAATTTATGAGAAAAGGGTAGCTCAAGTATAAATATAGACATACGAGCCTTCACTTCATAGGAAAAAAAAATGCAAAAGCAAGTAATGGCTTCTTCAAACTTCTTACTTTTATCTCTAGCTCTACTACTCATTACTCTCTCATTCGTACCAAACTTTACTTGTGCTTCTTTGGAGGAAGCAAATGCTCTTCAAAAATGGAAAGCAAGCCTTAAAATCCCAAACAACTCCCAAATTGTATCTTCTTGGACACCCCTTCCAATGAATAATAGTGCACTCGCCTCATGCCCTTCTTGGTTTGGAATTTCAGGCAACGCTGATGGGAACATTAACATGTTGAACCTCTCGACGTTTGAGTTAAAAGGTACGCTTCACCAGTTCCCGTTCTCTATTCTAGGCAACCTTACCTATTTTGATCTTAGTGTAAACAGCTTCTTTGGTCCCATCCCACCAGAAATCGGACTCCTGTCCAAACTTGTCTATCTTAATTTTTCAATCAATCAGTTTTCTGGTGTCATTCCACCTACCATTGGTAAACTAAGCCAGTTAACCGTCTTGCAACTTTCCCGAAACAATTTTACTGGCTCAATTCCTTCATCGTTGGGTGACTTGGCATCTTTGAATATCCTTTATCTGCGCACAAATCAACTCTCTGGACCCATTCCAATTGAATTCGGAAATTTGAAGTCTCTCACTAAATTATCTTTGAGAGAAAATCAACTTAATGGTTCAATTCCTTCATCGCTGGGTGATTTGGCATCTTTGAATCTCCTTTATTTGTGGCGAAATCAACTATCCGGGCCCATTCCTTTTGAATTAGGGAATATGAAGTCTCTAACTATTTTAGATTTGAGAGAAAATCAACTGAATGGTTCAATTCCTTCATCGTTGAGTGATTTAAAGTCTTTGAATATCCTTTATCTGTACACAAATCAACTCTCTGGGTCCATTCCAATTGAATTAGGGAATTTGAAGTCTCTTACTGGATTAGATTTGAGCGATAATCAACTCAATGGTTCAATCCCTTCATCATTGGGTGATTTGAAGTCTTTGAATATCCTTTATCTGTACACAAATCAACTCTCTGGGCCCATTCCAATTGAATTTGGGAATTTGAAGTCTCTAACTGAATTAGCCTTGAGCGAAAATCAACTCAATGGTTCAATTCCTTCATCGTTGGGTGATTTAGAGTCTTTGAATATCCTTTATCTGTACAAAAACAATCTCTCTGGGCCCATTCCAATTGAATTTGGGAATTTGAAGTCTCTCACTGAATTATATTTGTGTGAAAATCAACTCAATGGTTCAATTCCTTCATCATTGGGTGATTTGAAGTCTTTGAATTTCCTTGCTTTGTACACAAATCAACTCTCTGGGCCCATTCCTACTGAATTAGGGAATTTGAAGTCTCTCACTCAATTATATTTGAACAATAATCAACTCAATGGTTCAATTCCTTCATCATTGGGTAATTTGAAGTATTTGACTTACATTCATCTGTTCACAAACCAACTCTCTGGACCCATTCCAATAGAATTAGGGAATATGAAGTCTCTAAATCATTTACAATTGGGCAATAATCAACTGAGTGGTTCAATCCCTTCATCGTTGGGTGATTTGAAGTTTTTGAATACCCTTCATCTGTTCAATAATAAACTCAGTGGTTCAATCCCTTCATCATTGGGTGATTTGAAGTCTTTGAATCTCCTTCATCTACAGACAAATCAACTCTCGGGACCCATTCCAATTGAATTAGGGAATATGAAGTCTCTCACTGAATTATATTTGAGCGAAAATCAACTCAATGGTTCAATTCCTTCATCGTTAAAAAACCTGAGAAGCCTTCAGATTCTAGCTATCAGTGAAAACAAGTTATCCGGTCCTATACCACAAGGAATCAGAAATCCACAACTGTTTAAGCTACTGCTGAACACAAATCAGTTGTCTGGGCAAATTCCGAAGGAGTTTGGGGAGATGAAAAGTTTGTTAATTTTAAACTTGAATGATAACAACCTTTCAGGTGTTATACCTCAAGAGCTTGGATCACTGCATCGCCTCCTTACTCTTGACCTATCCAAAAATAGGTTAAACGGATCATTACCAAGATATATTGGTGAATTAACTCAGCTAAGTGTTCTTGATTTATCTTGGAATTCACTCACAAAAGAGATACCGTCGGAAATTGGAAGTTTAGTAAGTCTGGAAAGGATGAATCTTTCTCACAATAAGCTATCTGGTTCTATTCCTAATGGTTTCAGTAACTTGCCAAGAGGGATTCATATAGACCTGTCTTATAATGAGCTCACAGGTCCAGTGCCCCCTTATGCTGTGTTTTCAAATGTGTCTGGAGAAGCATTACAAGGAAATCGTCATCTGTGTGGAAATGTTACAGGTTTGAAACTTTGTGAAAGTCAAACTAATCATTTTCATCATAAGGTCATCCTTGTAACTACGGTCCCAATTTTTGCGGCTCTTTTACTTGGTTTATTCATATGTGGCCTCATTGCTTATCGACGTAGAAAGAGAACTTCTCCACAGATACCATCAGGCGAAGAAGGTGGCAAATTTTTCTCAATAACTAGTTTCGATGGACAGGCGATGTATGATGAAATCATCAAGGCAACAAATGATTTTGATGATGCATATTGTATTGGGATGGGAGGATACGGTATTGTGTATGAAGCAGAGTTACAACCCAACAATTTAGTAGCTGTCAAGAAACTTCATTCATCATCTGAGAATGCCGATCAAGGCTTCTTAAATGAGGTACGAGCATTAACAAACATAAGGCACAGAAACATAGTGAAACTCTATGGATATTGCTTCCATGCTCGTCACTCATTTTTGATTTACGAATATCTTGAGAAGGGAAGTCTAAAATCGCTCTTAAGTAGCGATGGCACAGCAAAGGAACTGGATTGGCTGAAAAGGGTAAGAATTGTTAGGGCTGTAGCGAATGGTTTGGCTTATATGCACCATGATTGCACACCACCTATAATTCATAGAGACATTTCTACAGCTAATATCCTTCTCGATTCTGATTATGAGGCACGTATCTCGGATTTTGGAACAGCAAAGCTTCTAAAGTTGGATTCATCCAATTGGTCTGCTGTTGTAGGCACCTGTGGCTATGTTGCGCCAGGTAACTCCAATATTTTAATGCTATATATACATGTACTTATTCTCAAGTTTTAGATTGATCAATGTTACATTTAATCATGATCTGATATAACATTTTTTTTTTTTTTTTTGGTATTCTCTTGTTTCCTTCCATGTAGAACTTGCTTATACGATGGTGGCGACAGAGAAATGCGATGTGTATAGTTTTGGAGTTGTTGCACTAGAAGTGATTATGGGAAAGCATCCTGGAGAACTAATATCATGTCTACCAACGTTGTCTACTGATGATCTATTGCTAGCCAATGTAGGAGATAGACGGATTCCGCCACCATATTCTCTAGTTGAGAAATTAACTCATTCAATTTTGAAGGCCTCATGGGCATGTTTGAACTACAACCCAAAGGAAAGGCCAACAATGCACCAAGTCAAAGATTTATTGTCAATGGATGATCGAGTTTGGAATAAGATGCATGTGTCGGTAACTTAATGCTTGATCGATTTTGTATGATGTCTAGCCATAAGTCATAAAGTTTAAGAAACTTTTTATGTTTTTTTGTTGTCCTGAATTATGTTGTAGATTGTTATTAAATAAGAAAATAATTTTTATCAATGAAGATTGTTACTTTTGTAAATATAGTTACGTGTAATATGGAACTTTTTGGTAATTTCTTTAAATTATTCCAGTTTTACAATTGAAAGTTTACCAATGGGAAATTTGTATATCAGTTAGAATTTATTCTTACTCATATCAAGAAATATAGTAAACAGTGAGTGCACACAAAATATATTCAAAGATGTCAAATCACCCAACAATGGAAGTCTGTTAATTTGTAAAAAAAGATAGCATAGACAGGAAAAGAAAGTTAGCTAAAGGAAATTTGTCAAAAAAGAAGACCGTGGAAGTCTGTTAATTTGTCAAAAAAGTGATATGATCTTAACCAGAAGTGACTTAAGAAATGAGGTTTAGATCCGTAAAGCAACTAAGAATTCAAGATATTAAGAATTGAACTCGAAATTAGATTCCAATGGGATAATTTGTTACAAATGAAACAATTTAACAACCAACTGGGCTAACTCTGTTGTAGCAAGCCAAACACTCCAAAAAACAATAACCTTTTTACTTGCCAAACACTCATTTCACCCTTTTTGAATAACCATTTCATATCCCAACCACACGACCCATATGTAAAATCTAACAGCTGAATTCCTTACCGAGCATGAAGGATTGAAGTCACCACTCTTCAAACAACTCTGCCTTCGACGAACTTATTAGGTGATCTGATGCCAAAAACTCGATAAGTTGAGTCAAAATGTAGAGACTGATATGTTTCGCATCCACAGCTCTCTGAAGCAAAATCTTTGCATCCCATAGCCATAAAGAATCAGGTATATGTTCAAGACCTTTTCTTAGTACTTCGCTTTTAATCACATCTCCATGTTCCAATGTTGCAGCCCTTTCCTCAAGCCAAACAGCAGCAATATTTCCATCAACAACAAATACCAAGCAATTTATAGAGGCACCCGCGAGAAATTTAACACCTTTCTCTTTGTACCAATCAGGAGTTTGCCTCTCACCTCTTTTTGTGAGAGTCGGGCGCTCATACGGAGCAAATGCCTCCTTAGAAATGATACACAGAATCCAATTAGCCACCCCTTTTTTGACAAAAGTCCTAGTTACGTATCCACCTCCAACTATCACAAACCTTTTCTTTTTCCTCTTTGACTAATTCCATATGTCGAACTCCCACTTTCCATAATTCAATTTGCATTTTTTGCCTCCTGATTTCTTCCTCTTAGGCCATTTCCATAACTCAAACTCCAAACGATTAAAATTATCTCCATGAATCAGTATATCAGAAGCCTTCAGCGTATCAATTATTGTTGTCGTTACCACTAAAGAAACACTACTAAAATCATTTTCCATACCATCATTATCAGTCGAACTAGGACTGATACCACGTTCCTTATCACACAATTCAATTCGATCCCGATCACAGTTTTCGACCAAACAAACACCTTTTTTCTCCTCCTTCGCATTCGTTCACCACCTTGATCCCAGTCACTCAAATCATCTTTTAAACTGACCTCGATCAACTCATTATGTGTAGCATTCGGTTTTTGAATATCCATTAAAACATTAGAGCTGAGCCAAAATATCAGTATTCGATGATAACAATACACCTAACAAACACTCCGTTTTCGGTTTCGGAACTTCTTTAAAAATCTTTACCAACAAACCTTCCAATTTATCTAAAAGACATGAATTAAAGCTTGAATCTTTAACACCATTACTAATTGATTTTTTAACAGTTTCAACCGCATTTACAACCTCATGATCAACAACATCATCAAGTAATCTATTTTTTAACCCAGTTGATTCTTTACTTTTTAAATCTCATCATCATCATCAACGTTACTCGAATCTTTAAACTCAATTTCTTGCACATTATCACATTATTTAGAAACTTCATCAGGAACCATATTACCAATGTTGTTTTCGACTATATCACTTGCTTCTATAACATCTTGTTTGAAATTTTTCTTTATTGGCATTTCATCAAACATCTTATGTGCACCCGTATGATAACAAAGTACATATTCTAATCAACCAATATGTTATTGAATAAATTGTAAACTATGTGAAACATCTTATGTGCACCCGTTTGACCCAGATGAAGAGATGGGGTGGTTATCGAGAAGAGCTGTCTTTTTTTTTAGTTGCTCACCGGGAAAAATGGAGAAAGGGAAGCAGAAGAAGATAATTGTTAGAGTTAATTGCATTTTTGGTCCCTGTGGTTTGGCCAAATTGCAGATTTAGTCCCCAACTTTTTGAAAGTGCACCAGACGTCCCCATTTTAAAGTTTTCGTTGCATTTTTGGTCCCTGACCAACATTAAATGACTAAAATACCCCCATCACTATTTTCTTTTCAGTTTTTTTTACATCAATGGCCCCTGTGTTGCGCCAGACTTTACAAAAATCGTCCTTTTTTTTTTTTTTTTTTTTACTTTTAAAATTAGTATTATTTTGTAATTAAATAATATTCAAAAAATATTAAATATATTTCAAAAATATTCAAAAAAATAATCAAAAATACTCAAAAAAATTCATTCGTATTATACGTTTTTTTTTTTTACGTTTTCGTCTGCTTTTTCGTCCGTTTTCGCACGTTTTCGTCCTTTTTTCGTCGTTTTCGCCCGTTTTCGTCTGTTTTTTCACTTTTTCGCCCGTTTTTGTCTGTATTTACACATTTTCATTCGTTTTCGTCCCGGTGGTTTGCATTCACTTGCATGTTTGGTCCTTCAACTTTCTTTTTATGCTTATAGTCTAACTCGGAAACCCTTAACACTTACGGTCCTTTGACCAAACGACGTTAGATTTGACTTTTAAAAGTTCATAATCTATAATTGTCATTTCGCTTTTCTCTTTCTATCTTTTTCTCACATCCTTGCCCACCTCTTCTTTATGTACCATTCTTTTCTCACATCTTGGCCACCTCTCCTTATCCCACCACTCTTTATCTTACACATGGAAAATAGTTTTAATGGTTTTGAAAAATTTCACCTTTTTTTTTTTTTTTTTTTTTTTTAATAAACATCTTTAATATTTACCTATGTAATACTATACATATACATATAGGGGGGAAAAAGAGAGAGATTTGTGCGGCCTTTTATAGTCTATTACATTTAAAAAAGACATAATTGCGAAAATAGACCCAAAAAAAAAAAAAGTTGGAATTTCAAAAATAAGAATGTGCAGAATTCCAGATTTATTTTTGTACAACTGTGCGACTCCATAAAAATGTTGACAAGTGTCCATATGGTACGATGATATTTTTTGTGTAACCTGATAGTGTTGGTGCGACTAATATGACCTTTGATTGCAAAGTTTTGTCTTTGTCAAAAAAGACAATATTTTTTTGTTTTTTTTGAAAAATACAAAAAATAATTTTTTATATTTTTTTCTTTAGTTTTTTGAGAATTTTGTCTTTTTAAAAAAAACAAAACATTACATTAGCTGCACAAAAAACATATACCTACCTTAAATGGACACTTGTCAAAATTATAGTGGAGTCGCCTAGTTGTGTGATCACATAAGTCTTAATTTGGAATAATTGCGGTTTATTAGATAGAAATCGAACTTTTTTTGTGTAAATTATGAAATGACCCTATGAAAAAAACAAGCAAATGTTAACGAGAAAGGTACAAAAATGTATCCGCCTGTGAAAACTTAAGGGCAAGTTACATTAATAAGAAAATAAAAAGCAAAAGTAGCCACTTCATCTTCTTCACTTTTCTCCGGTCATTATGTTTTCTTTAGCTTCTTCTTCTAAGTAAAGGCTTAACACAAGCATGTTTGTGTCATTCACAACTTCATCCAACGAATTAATACAAATACAAAACTGAAAATTAAAAATCCATGTTCACCCATCTTCAGTTATACACAAATACTAAACTGAAAATTAAAAATCCAACCTACGAATTGATCTGCAAAATCTTGTTACACATTCACCATGATTGAGCATTCAAACACACATAATCGCAGGTGCACATGATTGTGCTTAAACAGACACTATCTAACCTTTGAATTCGTTTTGTCTTTGTTTAAGACGGCAATGTTTTATAACCCGGGTTGAACCGGGAACATGGCCGGATATGACTGTTCTTTGCTTGTTCACCCAAGTCGACCCATTTTGCTAAATCCAGCTACATCATCCTTTTGTTTTTTTAAAATTTGGGACATGTAGTTTTGTTGGAAAGTATGGGTTTGGTATTGAATTTCTAATGTTTAAGAGCCGTTTGGAGCTTTTTAGGGGTGTTTGGGTATGTTTAGGGGTGTTTTTTGAGCTGATTAAGGGTTGTTTGGATAGGGTTAAAAGCTTTTTGTAGATGTAAAAATTGAATTTACATGTTTAGAAGCTGTCAGTTTTTGCTTAAAACCAGTTCCACACAACGGTTCAACCGGCGACTCGGCTGGGCCGATAAAAAAATCAGTGCACGGAAATTCTAGAAAATTTACACAAAGATTGATACATTTATATTTATAGACAATCCGAACATCTTGTATTTGCTGCTGCATTTGTATTTACAACTATACCAAGGAAATACATTCCCAATACAATGCAACACTTTTTCTGTAAATCTCATTCAGCAATTTTCCTGCAAACCCGATGTTTTGGGATGACCATGGTCAAAGTAAACAGGGCCGTCCCGTGGAATTTGATGGCCCTGTGCCGTAATTCTAAACTGAGGCCCTTTAACTCAAAAAATTTAAATATCCGTAAAATTATCAAAAAATAGTTTCATTATGCATTGCTTTTTATACCGATCAAATAACTTCTTAATCTTGTTCTGGTAGAGTGATTTTTTTTTTCGGTGAAATCATAGATCTTTAAAACACTTTACGACAATCCAAAAGATCCAAGTTATTTCAACATTTTTATGATGTAAGATGCCTCGTAATAATAGTTTCAAAAATATATTGTATCTAAATTCTAAAATACTTGTCTCAAGCTAAAAATAAGGTATTTTGTGGAATATGAGATTGATTTTAACTTTCTCATAAAAGATAATGAGCAAACAAAAATTGAGGCTAAAATAAAAAATGACAAAAATAGGAGTTGAATTAAAACTTGTACACTAAACAATAATGGTAAAAAAAAAAAAGCAAATTAAAAGTTGGGCCCCTCGAACATCTGTAACACCCGGTTTGACATCTTTTTTCTTGAAAGAATTATCATATATTCCATATAAAATTACATATTAACAGGACTAAATGCTCCATAATCTTTTTTACTTATACCTGTGTTTTAGGGCCCCCTAAAAATTGGAGGCCCTGTGCCGTTGCACATCCCGCACTTGCTCATATCCGGGCATGAAAGTAAAGAAAAAAATAACTCAAAAAAGTCAACATGATTGTGACAGTAACTTCAAAAAGTCTCCATAATTGCTTATATTACCACTCCAAAATCTCTTCATCTTTTCCCAAATCTGCAAACGTCTACTAGGTCTCAACGGGCCTGAACTTGAGGTTATCCTATACGAATGTACAAGTAGCCCAAGACCCGAAAGCCCACTCTCCACATCAAGTGGAGATTCATAGCTTGGATAGGTGGAATGCGATAGACCCAGGTCTGGGACAGGGCCGTGGCCTGAGTTTGTACTGGCCCGTGGATCAAAGTCCATGGAAGTTAAATCCTCTTGGCTACACGTACTTGAGCCCAAGTCTCATGTTTCTTCACACTCGTTGCAGACCAACTTCAAGGCCTGAACCACCTCACCCATGAAGGGTCGGTGTAATACTTCGGGCTGCACACACATTGGAGCTACTGCTGCTACTTTAGCAATACTGTCGAATGAAGCTTCAGGGGATAGTGATGGATCAATAAGCAATTTTAGACCTTCTGGTGCTTGAAGCAGGGGACAGGCCCACACGATAAGGATTTCTTGTCCCAATGGCATTGACATGTCAACATATTTTCTTCCTGTTAGGAGCTCAAGGAGCACCACTTCGTAGCTATATACATCACTCTTTACAAAAAGATGGCCTGTCATTGCATACTCGGGAGCCCACATACCTGAAATCAAATGAAAAGAAGTTTAAACTTGACCTGTAATGTACTCATTTTACAGAGAAAAACAGAAGTACCCGAACGTGCCCATGACACGTGTCGAAATCTGTTGATTTTCTTCATCTAAAGCGGAACGAGCCAGACCAAAATCAGAAACTTTAGGAGTAAAGTCATGTTCCAGCAGAATGTTGCTAGATTTGAAGTCTCTATGTATGACTCTTGGGCTTGAATCTTCATGCAAGTAAGCTAACCCCCGAGCCGCACCCAAAGCTATCTTCAAGTGGGCCCCCAATCCAGTGGTGCGACTTCCTTATCAATCCCTAATCAACCAAAATTTCACTCCAATTATAAACCATCTTCACACAAAAAAAAAATTAAAGTCAAATATTTGACTTTTGAAAGTCAAACATTTCAATCCCTAACCATCCAAATTGTCGCATGAAATAAAACCATCTTCATTAACAAAAAAGTAAAGCACAAAAAAGCCAAACATTTGACTTTTGCAAGTCAAACATTTGACTTTGGAAAATCAACCATTTCATACCGTGAAGGTGAGATTCAACGCTTCCATTTGGGGTTAGCTCATAAACCAAACACCGGTTTCTTTCTTCTGTACAAATGCCAAGTAACCGAACCACATTTCTGTGATGCAAGCGGCTAAGCATTTCAACTTCTGCCAAGAATTCCCGACCCACTTGTTGATCATCACGTTTAAGTACCTTGACAGCAACTTTAGTCCCATATTCAAGCGTCCTGCTATAAACCCGCCCAAACCCACCTTCACCTAAAACACCCAAGTCATTAAAATTATCAGTTGCTTTTTCCATATCACTCGAGCTGAACGTCTTTGCAGTTCCTTTATAAGCTATATTAGACCGGAATGATAATGAAGCTGACTCGGGCCCACTTCCTATTGTTGATCCACCAACCCCTGATGATTTTGTGACGGAGAGTAAAGTAGCTGGTGGGGTGTGTCCTGATTGGGCCCCTTCCTTACATTTAACCAAATAGAACCCAAACAGCAACAGAGACTAGAGACACAGCTACAACACAACTGCTGATAAAACCAGGGTTTTAAAACCCGGGTTAACCCGGCCGGTTGAACCGTGAACTGGTCGGGTGACCGGAAGGCGGTTTTGAATGAAAAGTCCGGTTGAACCGCCTGTTAAACCGGTTGAACCGTAACCCGTTGGCTCGGCCAGGTCAATTTAAAAAACCAGTTTTTAAAACATTGGATAAAACTATTATGGAAATTATGCTAGACATTTGCTTACTGATATCCACACCGAGGGGCTTTATGTCCCTACCGTTGTTTCCAAGACCATACGGTCCACCAGTGGCGAAGCTAGCATATTTTCAGTGGGGGTCGGGATCTAAATTTTTTTTTCTAACGCTATTTTTCGGGTAATACCGAAATTTTTCTACACGAAAACTATATACCCCCTACATCGCAAAAAAAATTTCGGGGGGTCGGGCGCCCCCCCCCCCCCCCCCCCCTTAATAGCTGCGCCACTACGGTCCACCATTACCGTTGCGTGATGATGGCCTAGGTGGCAATGGAGGAAGACCTGTTAACACCAAAATGATTATGATTAGAGTTAATTACAATAGACCTTGTGGTTTGTCAGGTATAAGAGATTTCGTCCCTAAACTTTAATTCACGGATCCTCTCCTTGTGGTTCTGACCAAAACCCGTAACGGGTTTGATCCTTTGACCAATATTTCCATTTGTTTGACTGTCAAACCCATGCTCATACAAGTAAAATGACAAAATTGCGCTATTTTTATTTAAAAAACAAATCATAAAACCCCTCTTTGAAAGTTATGGTGGTGGTTTTAGAGATAGTGGTTAAATTGTTTTATTTTTAAATCTTTTATTAATAAATGCATCTCTCTTTTGCTGATACCAAAAATTTTGATAGCAATTTAGTGATGGACATTTTATTAGATGAAGAAGATTATGATGTTTGAAAAGTCAAACTAACAAAATAATTCATATGCGGCAATAAACTGTTATAAATATTTAAATACGATTAAAGGCATTTTAAATGTTGAAGTTAGTTGTAGTGAACTAGTGATTATGATATACTAGTATAAAAAGTAGGTGGTGTTAGGATAGTGTTGATTGTAAATGTGAAATTATAATGATATAAAATATAAATAATGTGTTTTGCTTTTTGTTATAAAGTGGTATGTGATTTGTTGAAGAATAAAAGGTAGGGGTGAAAACGAGCCGAGCCGAGCCCGAGCCTATCAGAGCTCGAGCTCGGCTCGTTTATATATATAAAGCTCGAGCTCGAGCTCGAGCTCGTTTCGAGTCTAATATTTTGAGCTCGAGCTCGGCTCGTGAAAATTTTCATAAGCTCGAGCTCGGGCTCGACTAATTTGTATGATTTTTTAAAGAAAACAAAGTTAAAACGGAGCTCGGCTCGTTAATTACATAAGGCTCGAGCTCGTTTACTACTTTTAAGCTCGTTTATACGTATAGACAATATATATACGTATATATTTTTAGGGCTCGTTTAGGCTCGCGAGCCTACTCGAGCTTTTTGTACAGAGCTTGAGCTCGAGCTCGATTATTAAATGAGCCCAAACTTAGGCTCGAGCTCGTTTAGGCTCGGCTCGTTCGAGCTTTTTACCGATCCGATCCCGAGCTTTTCACGAGCGGCTCGGCTCGTTTAAGCAAAAAAAAAATTATGTTTGACTTTTGAGGTCAAACATATTGATCCTAAAAGTAGGGGTGTCAGTAGGGTCGGGCCCGAACCCGATAAGGCTTATCGGGTCGGATTAAATCGGGTTAAAAAATCTTGTCGGGTGGTTTTGACCCGAACCCGATAACCCGATAGTCTTATCGGGTCGGGTTCAATTTAGATAATTAATGTTATCGGGTCAACGTGATAAGACCTGAAAAGATGCTAGTCATCATTGCTGTCATATAGCCTAAGAAATGGTGACTACTGTGTAAACTTTTAATGCTACTCATTTTTAATTACTGTACATTTTAGTCTATACTATGTAAAACTTTTTGGTGACTAAATCTTTTTTTTCATGCAAGTTGTATGCAAAAAGATGCTAGTCATTGGTGCTAACTATTGTAAGACTTTTATTTGTAAGACTCATATTTGATTATTAGTTCTAACTGTTGTAACTTTGGTTTATGCTAGTTTTAGTCTATTTGATTCAAATGTACTCGTAGTTGACTGCTAACTCTTGTAAAACTCATATTTGACTCGTAAGAAATGAAGAGCTATTAAAAAAAATGAAGATCTTATCGTAAAACTTTTAAGGTTCATAATGAATTTGTACATGATAAAATTGAAGTGCTTAGCAGGTTTTAGTAATTTGCTATGGTTAATATTAGATGGGAGGGCCTAGATAAAAAAGATTTTTTTTAACACATAAAATCGCAAATAATTACACTAACGGACTTAGGCCTAGGGAGGCCGGACCCTTCCCGGTCCTCATGTAGCTCCGCCTATGGTTAATAACAAACTGGTCCAAACAAACAGAAGATGGAATTATTACTTTGTACCCAGTAACCCAAACCACCCGACCCGACATAACCGACCCGAATATCACCCGAACCCGATAACCCGATTCCTTACGGATCAAGTTGCGGATGAGTTTTAAAAAATCAAAACCGACTCAACCCGACCCGACAAGTAGGGGTGTACACGGTTCGGTTTGGGTCGGTTTTTGGCTAAAACCGAAACCGAACCGTAATGTTCGGTTTTTATAGAACCCAAAACCGAAACCGTTCGGTTTTTGGCGGTTCGGTTTTTTCGGTTTATTATCGGTTTCGGTTCGGTTTTTCGGTTTTTTCGGTTTCTGACCGTTTATATTTGGGCATGAAAAATATATACGAACAAACTTATATTACATTAAAAAGAATTGGTTATTCTTATCAGTACTTTTTTTTTGTCAATCTAAGCATAATAATATTTATTGCATAAACCTTTAATTACACATTTATAAATAAGACACACACATCCAAGTGAACATACACAGAGTATGATCATCGTCATATATTTATTGATATATTCTAAAGTAAACAAACGACACGATAAAAACACATATAAACATAAACGTTAAGATAAATATATTATAAATCTGCCAACAAAATGAATATGAATTTATAAATTTGATTTATTTAGTTATTTATTCATGTTATATTAATTATATATTATTATATAATAAAATCGATTCGGTTCGTTTTTGGACGAAAACCGAAACCGAACCGTATTTTTCGGTTTTTGAAAAATTAAAAACCGAACCATCGGTTTTTAGTTTCGGTCGGTTTTTTCGATTCGGTTTTTTCGGTTTTCGGTTCGGTTTCGGTTTTTCCGGTTTTGTTTGCTCACCCCTACCGACAAGAGCCAATAACACTCCTACCTAGAAGTATGGTAGATGTGACAGTTTTACTTATTCATGGTTCGAGCTGGTGAGGTTACTTAAAAAGCCTATTTAAACCCAAAACCAACAGTGAATAATTGGGCCCTTTTCAACCTTGTCCCATTACAATGTTATTTTCTACCCGTTTACTTATTAATGTGTCGACTACTCGACTTGCGTTGTATTTTATACATTTTGTCAAAAATCAGAAAACAGAAATGGGTCAAATGGACAATGAAGTGTGTTAGAGTCAACCCGGGCTGTTTCGTCCAGCATTGAAAAAAGGCTCGTTTTGAATTGTTGCCCAAACCCTCCTGGCTCGGCCATTAACTCGATCTCTTAATATAGAGGCACTGGGATACTTCACGAACAAAACTTCATAATCGCCAAAAAGAGAGTTCTTAATAGGCACTTGTTTCAGCCATAATCTTTGAGTAGTTACATACGCGGTTAAGTTTTCAAATTTTTCATCAAGCGGGTACCAAGTTAATAACAACTGTTTTTTCTGAATTTTGGTTGTCTTCGTTTGCTCCCATGATTCGAACTAGACTTGATTTCATGAAAAGTCCGGCAGCCATTTCAAAGGCCAACTTGCATTGGCAAAACACACTTGCATGGTGTACCAGGTGGGGTGTTCGTTAACGACTCCACACACGTTATGTAAAAGTCAATTTGTATGGATTGCTAAGAGTTGGTGTTCCAAAAAAGTGCACGAATCTTGGTGTCTCTAACTATTCATAGGGTATCTAATTTCTCGTTGTTGTGCTTAGTGAAAAAGATAGAGGTGGCAACATGGTATGGGTCTAATTGGTTTGCCAGAAACACCTTTGATATTAGAAATAATCAGTGTGACACGTATGATAACAAAATACATATTCTTATCAACCAATGTTATTGAATAAATATGGAGTATTAAAATATCAGTATTAATAGTAAAAACTAAAAAGAAATATGGAGTATTAAAATATCAGTATTAATAGTAAAAACCAAAAAGAATAGAAAACTTACAAAACACACCTTCAACTTTTTAATATTTACAACTTTTTTATATAACGAACTTTATTTGCCAAATATCTAACAGATATCTAGCGGTTTCTTGAATAAAAAAAATACTTGCAAAAAGACCTCTTGATAACGAACAAAAGAAGCCCAATATTGATATATTTTTGACGTACTTACGGTTTTATAAAAAATGTTGAAGAACTTTTAAGATGCACCCTTAACCTATCAAATAACTTTAAAAAAAATTTAAAACTATAAGGGCAAAAGACATACAGCTCTATAAAAGTTTATATATAATTCTTTTGTTTATATAGCAAAGTTTATTTACCAAATATTTAACGATTTATACCGCTAGAAACGCCTCCGCATTATAAACAAAACAAATTTAATATTAATATATTTTATACATACGTGCGCTTTTATAAAAATAAGCTGAAATTAGAAACAAATTAGCCTCGCCACAACACATTGGTGCCCGACACAATATTCATTCCAAAAAGAACGTCGTACGACAATAACAAATATAGTTTGACACAACATTTATTCCAAACAAATACAACATGTGTCGGCAAAAAAAAAATACCACGATCTCACAACGAGAAGCCCAACCGCAACGCGGCGGGTGCCGGTTTCCTTGTTGTACACTATGTGAAACCTTCAACCCCTTTTGACCCATTTTCTTTAGCTAACTTTTTTTATTCTACTCGTTTGACTCATCAGAGATGAAACATAGACTCATTCGTATCAAATGGGTCAGAATTTCCACGGATATAAAACTATATGGGAATGTATTTTAAAAATAAACTATAGACGGCAAAGAAGACCCTTGTTTTGTATTAGTGAAACTTGTGATTGTGACCACTTGTTTGTATTAGTGAAACTTGTTTTGTTATATTCTTTCTTCTCCGGTCTATGCCATCTTTTTGGCAAATTAACAAATTAAAAAAATGCCAAATAATCAATTTCGATGTTACATCACAGGTATATTTGGTGAAAATAGCAGCTGTTCGCATTTTTTTTATAAAAGTATGCGGTAAGTTAGTTGCAATGAAATTTTAGTGTGTAAGAAAAGATGGTAAATGTGAAAAAGTTTAAAACAAATGGTTTTAAGAACACATGCAGTTACATGTTATCGTTCTAGGCCTATTTTTCTACTTTCGCACCAGGATCTGTACAAAGCACATAGTTTCACATATTCTGGATCAATTTCACACATTCGAATCTGAGCCGGCCCCGGTTTTCATCCGGCCGTTACTCCAGCGAATTATAATCGTGTGGAGGCGGTACGGTTTCCGGGCGAACGCCATTAAAAATCTCCACTGCGCCAGCGTGGACCCGGTTAAGACAACATAGTCTGGGTATGTGGTGGATGAGGGCCTACCGTGGGGTGGGTGCGACTCTAATCCAAAAAATGAAAGTCACCGTTTAAAAAAAAAATGATTAACGCTTTTGCTGGAACTAAATGGAAAACGACAAATAGAATACTTGTTTACAAAGCAATTAAAGTTGTACTACACAGTTAAAGTATTCTACAAAAGAGACATTAATCTATACATCCTATTAAAGAATACCAATTTTCTAAAAGGCGTGAGGCGTGGCGTGGCGGCACAACCACGCCTCAAGCCTTACGCGCCTTTGCGAAGCCTTGGTGTTTCTTAAGGCGTGCTTAAGGCGGCAACAAAATATTTATAAATTTATGTATTTATAATTTTATATCATTTTATAAGAGCAATTTCAAATACTAAAGCCCAAATCCCGAATAGCCAGGCCCAAATACGAGGCCCAAGTGGGAATTAAGTTTTGAAATTACGAGGCCCAAGAAAGAAATAACCCAAATACTTGAAATTCAAGCCCAAATCCATAAATCCCGTGAATGCTTCTAAAAATGGCGCCACGCCTTACCAAAAGGCGCGCCTTTGCACGCCTTATTCCACGCCTTTTCACACGACGCCTAGACCTCACGCCTTGGTCCATTTCGTGGCGTCGAGGCCACGCCTCGCGCCTTGGCGACGCCTTGGCGGCGCCTTGGCGCGCCTTTTAGAACACTGAAAAATACTATCTTTTTACCTGACGTCATAAAATTGTCAATTTGAATACGTGCGTGTCATAATATGAAATTTCAATTGGTGATGTCATAAATAAATATATATATAGGAAGAGTAAGGATCAAATGAGAAATAAAAGTAAAATGAGAAGAATGAGAAGTAACCACAGCCACACATTTCAGATGCACCTATTAAATAAGATGCATCTCCCATGAAATTCTCCTTCTTCATTTAAAATATGCGGCTACAAACATTTCTCATTCTTCTTATTTAATTTTTTCTTCTTAGTGGATCCATTTCCTATATACACGAAACATGAAAAGTTGTTATAACGATTTTAGTTTTGAATAAATTGAATATTCTCTCCTGCCCTTATGCTTTTTAACTTCTTAATTATTCACAATATTTCATTTTTCAAACTTAATACCTGGCCTTGAGATGGTCAGAGATATCTACCATTTTCTCTTTTACTGAATATGTTGAATCAAGCTTGAAATTTGTATGTCTTTTTCTTTCATTTTCTTTTGCATATAATGATATTTGGTTGTCCAGTACCAACCCAAGTTGCGTTTTCTTTGTATACGTTATTTGTAGCTAGGTTGTTGAAACAAGTGCATGGTTAAAACAACACATGCAGTTACATGTCTGGGCTTTTGTATTGTGTTACATTTACATTTCCTACTTTTCTTTTCCATCATTAAACAGGGTATCATGCTACTGGAATTATCTATGTAGATTGAGCATACAGATAAAGATCCTATGGTAAGCCGTTTGTATTTGTGTCATATAATCTATTTGATTACCGTATGGATTTGAAAGGGTTGGCATGCTCAATATTTCTGCACTTCTTTTAGACTTTTTTGGCACAACGTATCATTAATGCTTTTTGAAATTTACTTTAGAAAACATTTAAAGTTTTATGATCCTCCAATTAGAAGAAAGCACTAATATACCATATTATCAATAAAGTTTCGGTTAAGTGGGTAGGTATGGGGAGGTGGTCGTTGATTAGCAATTAAAAAAAGAAAAGAAAATGCCTGTATTCTTCACTGGTAAGTTTGGTGAGGTCGTCATTGATAAGAGAGAACAAGTAAAGGTAAAATCATGTCAGCGTAAATTTCTTGGGTGTTAACTGTTAAGTAAAGTGTATTCTTTAAAGAAAGATTGACCATTGACCCTTTGAAACTTGATTAGCAAAGGTGGACCAGAGAAAGAAACAGAGGATTTGTGTGATGTTGTGTGACCAATGGTCTTTTGGCTGTTAAACAATATTGTTGTGTGATGGTTTGGCCAAATAAACTTAATTCGCAAAACTATCAACATAATTGGACACAACCTAGAATGCTACTTTAATTAACCGTTTATATGCATGTTAGTTGTGATATAAATGCTAAATAATAATTGGTATAATAAATGCTTTGTGGAACATTAGTTGTGATATAAATGAGATGGGGGTATTTATACTAACCCAACCTCGGTACCTGTTATGTCTGGGGAAAGAAAACCACCGAGCTAGACCTATTCTAGACACTAGGTATCAGCTCATGCACGACACAATCCCGTAAAATCGGGAAAGGGCGGCGCAGTCCAGCTCTTGCTATAACCCATTGGATAAAAGATGGTGCCTCGATAATGGAAGTATTCATTCCTACTCTTGTTGGTGGTGCCTTTCGCTGTATCTTTCAGTATTGTTTTAGGTCTGCTGTTTGGGCAAAGCCATTTGGTAGTTCTCACTATTTGTTGTTCGGCATGGGCCATTCGGTACAGAGTTCTTTCTATTTGTTGTTCAGCATGGGCCATTCGGCCACACACGCCAACACCGAGTATTATATAAATATTCTTGCATTTAACCGTAACTATCTACTTTTAATGCCCGTGTTGAACATGGGTTTTGCTCTAGTTTCTCAAGTAAAACAATTTCTTGTGGAATAATATGACACCCCCTAAAATTTAATTTCGGAGAATTGGAAATTAATTTATGAGAAAAGGGTAGCTCATGTATAAATAAAGACATACGAGCCTTCACTTCATAGGAAAAAAACATGCAAAAGCAAGTAATGGCTTCTTCAAAGTTCTTACTCTTATCTCTAGCTCTACTACTCGTTGCTCTCTCATTTGTTCCAAACTTTACTTTTGCTTCTTTTGAGGAAGCAAATGCTCTTCAAAAATGGAAAGCAAGCCTTATTATCCCAAACAACTCCCGAATTTTATCATCCTGGACACCCCTTCCATCGAATACTAGTGCACCCGCTTCGTGCCCTTCTTGGTATGGAATTGCTTGCAACGCTTATGGGAACATTAACATGTTGAACCTCTCGACGTCTGAGTTAAAAGGTACGCTTCACGAGTTCCCGTTCTCTATTCTAGGCAATCTTACACGTTTTGAGCTTAGTGTAAACAACTTCTTTGGTCCCATTCCACCAGAAATCGGACTCCTGTCCAAACTTGTCTATCTTGATTTTTCAACCAATCGGTTTTCTGGAGTAATTCCACCTACCATTGGGAATTTGAACTCTCTCACTCAATTATGTTTGGGCACAAATCAACTATCTGGACCCATTCCAATTGAATTAGGGAATATAAAGTCTCTAACGCATTTACAATTGGACACTAATCAACTCAATGGTTCAATCCCTTCATCGTTGGGTAATTTGGAGTCTTTGAATATCCTTTATCTGTACACAAATCAACTCTCTGGACCAATTCCAATTGAATTAGGGAATATGAAGTCTCTAACGGATTTACAATTGAGCATTAATCAACTCAATGGTTCAATTCCTTCATCATTGGGTGATTTAGAGTCTTTGAATATTCTTTATCTGCACATAAATCAACTCTCTGGACCCATTCCAATTGAATTAGGGTATATGAAGTCTCTAACTGATTTACAATTGAGCACTTATCAACTCAATGGTTCAATTCCTTCATCGTTGGGTGACTTGACGTCTTTGAATACACTTTATCTGCACACAAATCAACTCTCTGGACCCATTCCAATTGAATTAGGGAATTTGAAGTCTCTAACTTATTTAGACTTGGCCGATAATCAACTCAATGGTTCAATTCCGTCATCGTTGGGTGATTTGAAGTCTTTGAATTTCCTTTATTTGTGGAAAAATCAACTCTCCGGAACCATTCCAATTGAATTAGTGAATATGAAGTCTCTCACAGATTTAGAATTGGACATAAATCAACTCTCTGGACCCATTCCAATTGAATTAGGGAATATGAAGTCTCTAACTTATTTAGACTTGGCCGATAATCAACTCAATGGTTCAATTCCTTCTTCATTAAAAAACCTAAGAAGCCTTCAGTATCTGTCTATCAGTGGCAACAAGTTATCCGGTCCTATACCACAAGGAATCGGAAGTCTACAATTGTTTCAGCTATTTCTGTACGGAAATAAGTTGTCTGGGCAAATTCCAAAGGATTTTGGGCAGATGAAAAGTTTGTTAGATTTAGACTTGAGCGATAACAACCTTTCTGGTGTTATACCTCAAGAGCTTGGGTCACTGCATGATCTCCTTACTCTTGACCTATCCAAAAATAGGTTGAACGGGTCATTACAAAGATATATTGGTGATTTGGTTCAAATCAATCACATAAATCTTAGTAATAACAAGCTCAGCGGAAAGATTCCATCGGAGATCGGTAAATTAAGTCATCTCAATGTTCTTGATTTATCTTGGAATTCACTGACAAAAGAGATACCTTCGGAAATTGGAAGTTTGGAAAGTCTGGTAATGATGAATCTTTCTCACAATAAGCTATCTGGATCAATTCCTAATGGTTTCAGTAAGTTGCCAGGAAGGATTGATATAGACCTGTCTTACAATGAGCTCGCTGGTCCCGTTCCCCTTTGTGCTGTCTTTCTGTGTCTGGAGAAGCATTTCAAGGAAATGATGGTCTGTGTGGAAATGTTACAGGTTTGAAACTTTGTGAAAGTCTAATGATAATGAAGAAAAATAATCATTTTCATCATAAGCTCATCCTTGTAACTATGGTCCCACTTTTTTCGGCTCTTTTACTTGGTTTATTCACGTGTGGCCCATTGCTTGTCGACGTAGAAAGAAAACTTCTCCACAGAAACTATCCGGCGAAGAAGGTGGCAAAATTTTCTCAATAACAAGTTTTGATGGACAGGCGATGTATGATGAAATCATCAAGGCAACAAATGATTTTGATGATGCATATTGTATTGGGATGGGAGGATACGGTACTGTGTATAAAGCTGAGTTAGAACCCAACAATTTGGTAGCTGTGAAGAAACTTCATTCATCATCTGAGAATGACGATCATATAGGCTTCCTAAATGAGGTGCGAGCATTAACAAACATAAGGCACAGAAACATAGTTAAACTCTATGGATATTGTTTCCATGCTCGTCACTCATTTTTGGTTTACGAATATCTTGAGAAGGGAAGACTAAAATCGTTTTTAAGTAGCGATATCACAGCTAAGGAATTGGATTGGCTGAAAAGGGTAAGAATTGTTAGGGCTGTAGCGAATGGTTTGGCTTATATGCACCATGATTGCACACCACCTATAATTCATAGAGACATTTCTGCAGCTAATATCCTTCTCGATTCTCATTATGAGGCACATATCTCGGATTTTGGAACAGCAAAGCTTCTAAAGTTTGATTCATCCAATTGGTCTGCGGTTGTAGGCACCTATGGCTATATTGCGCCAGGTAACTGCCATATATTTTAAAGTTATCTATACGTACGTCTTCTCAAGTTTCAGATTTATCTATGTTACATATATTCTCATATTTCCTTCCATGTAGAGCTTGCTTATACGATGGTGGCGACAGAGAAATGCGATGTGTACAGTTTTGGAGTTGTTGCACTGGAAGTGATTATGGGAAAGCATCCTGGAGAACTTATATCATCTCTACCAACTATGTCGACTGATGATCTATTGCTGGCCAATGTAGGAGATAGACGGATTCCGCGACCATCACCTCTAGTAGAGAAAGTAGCTCATATAATTTTGAATGTCACACGGGCATGTTTGAACGAGAACCCACAGGAAAGGCCAACAATGCGCCAAGTCAAAGACTTATTGTCAGTGGATGATCGGCTTTGGATGAAGATGCGTGTATCGGTAACTTGATGCTAGCTTGATCGATTTCGTATGATGTTCAGTCATAAGTCATAAAGTTTAAGAAACTTTTTATGATTTTTTGTTGTCCTGAATTATGTTATAGATTGTTATTAAATAAGAAAATAATTTATATCAATGAAGATTGATACCTTTCTAGACTAATATAGTTACGTGTATTATGGATCTTTTTGGTAATTTCTTTAAATTGTTCCAGTTTTACAATTAAAATTTACCAATGAGAAATTTGTATATCATTTAGAATTTATTCTTTCTCATATCAAGAAATATAGTTGACAGTGACTGCACACAAATAGCATAGACTGGAAGTCAGTTAATTTGTCAAAAAAATAGCATAGACTGGAGAGGAAAGTTAGCTAAAGGAAATTTGCCAAAAAAGAAGACCGTGGAAGTCTGTTAATTTGTCAAAAAAGATGACCTAAGGTATGGAGTAACTAATGTACTGCTGTTTTCAGATAGGGAAAAGGGTGAATAAGGTTGCAAGAAGGCTTGTATGAACATCAAAAGCAGAAGGGAAATGGCAGGGAAACTGGAATGCTGACTATAACTTCACACTTCGAGACGTACAATTGGTCAATTGGATGATTTAGTTGAAGTTGGCTATCCAAAAACGTACGAGTCTTGGTGTCTCGAACTATTTATAGGGTATCTAATTTCTCCTTGATGTGCTTAGTGAAAACGATAGAGATGGCAACATGGGCACGTCGATTGGGTTTAGTAATGGGTCAAAACGGTTAACTTCTTGGTACGGGTCCAGTTGGTTTGCCAGAAACACCTTTGGTCCAAAATTTCATTAAATCTTATTAGAAATAATCAGTGTGACACATATGATAACAAAAAACATATTCTTATCAACCAATGTTATTGAATAAATTATACACTATGTGAAAGCTTCAACCCTTTTTGACCCGTTTCCTTTAGCTAACTTTTTATTTTTATTTTACTCGTTTAACCCATCAGAGATGAAACATATCCCACATTGACTCATTCATACCTAAATGGGTCAGAATTTCCACAAAGATTACATATAAATAGGATAAAAATAAGCAGCTAACAAATAAGCATAACTACCTTATGTGACCCACTACTTTTCTATTCTAGGAAATGAAATCATGCATGCATGGGACAATACTAAACTTGCTGATTATTTTCTCCACTACCAGTAATGGTCATATGACCACTTCTTCAAGAATAAAAGAAATGGTAGTAGTTTGCGCGGTTCTGTATTTTGGAGACCCGGAACGTATCACACACTAATACAAAACTGTAAAATAAAAATCCAACCTATGAATTGATCTAGAAAAGCCTGTTACGCATTCACCATGATTGAACATTCAAACGCATACACAAACAAATAAATATCTGAATACTTTTCAAACAAACATACAAGAAGAATGATCTGATACAATCGCAGGGACATATGATTGGGCTTAAACAAACACTATCTAAATCGTTGAATTTGTTTTGTCTTTCTTTAAGAGGGCAATGCTATATAACCCGGTTGAACCGGGAACATGGCCGGTTATGACTGTTGTTTGCTTGTTTATGAAACAGTTGTTCTTTTGTTGACCCGGGTCGACCCATTTTGGTAAATCCAGCTCGGTCATACCTTTCGTTTTTTTAAAGTTTTGTTTATGAAACAGTTGTTCTTTAGTTTTGTTATAAAGTATGGGTTTGGTAGAGAGTTTCTAATGTTTAAAACTGGTTAGAAACTGTCCTTTTTTAGGAGCTGTTTGGAGCTTTTTAGGGGCGTTTGGGTATGTTTAGGGGTGTTTTCGTAGCTGTAGGAATTGAATTTCCATGTTTAGAAACTGTCCTTTTTTGCTTAAAACTGGTGCCACACGACGGTTCAACCGGCGACTCAACTGGGTCGTTAAAAAAACCGGTGCACGGAAATTCAAGAAAATTTACACAAAGATTTATACTTTTATAGACAACCCGAACCTCTTGTATTTGCTGCTACAGTTTGTATTTACAACTATACCAAGGAATACATTACCAATACAATGCAACACTTTTTCTGTACATCTCATTCAGCAATTTTCCTGGTAACCCGGCGGGTTGGGATGACCATGGTCAAACTAAAGAAAAAAATAACTCAAAAAAGTCAACGTGATCCTGACAGTAACTTCAAAAAGTCTCTATAATCGCTCATACTACCACTCGAAAATCTCTTCATGTTTTCCCAAATCTGCAAACGTCTACTAGGCCTCAACGGGCGTGAACTTGAGGTTATCCTATACGAATGTACAAGTAGCCCAAGACCCGAAAACCCACTCTCCGCATCAAGTGGAGATTCATAGCTTGGATAGGTGGAATGCGATAGACCCAGGGACAGGGCCGTGGCCTGAGTTTGTACTGGCCCGTGGATCAAAGTCCATGGAAGTTAAATCCTCTTGGCTACACGTCCTTGAGGCCAAGTCTCATGTTTCTTCACACTCGTTGCAGACCAACTGCAAGACCTGAACCACCTCACCCATGAAGGGTCGGTGTGATACTTCGGGCTGCACACACATTGGTGCTACTGCTGCTACTTTAGCAATACTGTCGAATGAAGCTTTAGGGGATAGTGATGGATCAGTAAGCAAGTTTAGACCTTCTGGTGCTTGAAGCAGGGGACAGGCCCACGCGACAAGGATTTCTTGTCCCAATAACATTGACATGTCAACGGGTTTTGTTCGTGTTAGGAGCTCAAGGAGTACCTCTCTGTAGCTATATACGTCACTATTTACAAGAAACTTTACGAGTTATGTCATGTTCTAGCAGAATGTTGTTAGACTTGAAGTCTCTGTGTATGACTCTTGGGCTTTAATCTTCATGCAAGTATGTTAACCCTCTAGCCGCACCCAAAGCTATTTTCAAGTGGGCCTCCCAATCAAGTGGAGCAACTTCCTCATCAATTCCTAAAAAAAAAAAAAAAAAAAAAAAAAAATTAGCTAACTTTTGCAAGTCAAACATTTGACTTTGGAAAGTCAAGCATTTCATACCGTGAAGGTGAGATTCAACGCTTCCATTTGGGATTAGCTCATAAACCAAACACCGGTTTCTTTCTTCTGTACAAATGCCAAGCAGCCGAACCAAATTTCTATGGTGCAAGCGGCTAAGCATCTCAACTTCAGCCAGGAATTCCCGACCCCCTTGTTTATCATCACGTTTAAGTACCTTGACAGCAACTTTAGTCCCATCTTCAAGGGTCCCGCTATAAACCCGCCCAAACCCACCCTCACCTAAAACACCCAACTCATTAAAGTTATCAGTTGCCTTTTCCATATCACTTGAACTAAACGTCTTTGCAGATCCTTTATAAGCTATATTAGACCGGAATGATAATGAAGCTGACTCGGGCCCACTTCCTATCGTTGATCCACCAACCCCTGATGATTTTGTGACGGATAGTAAAGTAGCTGGTGGAGTGTGTCCTCATTGGGCCCCTTCCCTACGTTTAACCAATAGAACCCAAACAGCAACAGAGACTAGAAACACAGCTACAACTGCTGATAAAACCAGGGTTTTAAAACCCGGTTGACCCGGCCGGTTGAACCGTGAACCGGTCGGATGACCGGAAGGCGGTTTTGAACGAAAAACCCGGTTGAACCCCCTGTTAAACCGGTTGAACCGTAACCCGTTGGCTCGGCCAGGTCAATTAGAAAAACCAGTTTTTAAAACATTGGATAAAACTATTATGGAAATTATGCTAGACATTTGCTTACTGATATCCACACCGAGGGGCTTTATGTCCCTACCGTTGTTTCCGTGACCATACGGTCCACCATTACCGTTGCGTGATGATGGCATAGGTGGCAATGGAGGAAGACCTGTTAACACCAAAATGATTATGATTAGAGTTAATTACAATAGACCTTGTGGTTTGTCAGGTATAAGAGATTTCGTCCCTAAACTTTAATTCACGGATCCTCTCCTTGTGGTTCTGACCAAAACCCGTAACGGGTTTGATCCTTTGACAAATATTTCCATTTGTTTGACTCTGAAACTCATGCTCATACAAGTAAAATGACAAAATTGCGCTATTTTTATTTAAAAAGCAAATCATAAAACCCCTCTTTGAAAGTTATGGTGGTGGTTTTAGAGATAGTGGTTAAATTGTTTTATTTTTAAATCTTTTATTAATAAATGCATCTCTCTTTTGCTGATACCAAAAATTTTGATAGCAATTTACTGATGGACATTTTATTAGATGAAGAAGATTATGAAGTTTGAAAAGTCAAACTAAAAAAATAATTCATATGCGGCAATAAACTGTTATAAATATTTAAATACGATTAAAGGCATTTTAAATGTTGAAGTTAGTTGTAGTGAACTAGTGATTATGATATACCAGTATAAAAAGTAGGTGGTGTTAGGATAGTGTTGATTGTAAATGTTAAATTATAATGATATAAAATATAAATAATGTGTTTTGCTTTTTGTTATAATGTGGTATGTGATTTGTTGAAGAATAAAAGGGAGGAAGTTGGTGTTTGTTGATGAAGATGGGGTAATTTTGTCATTCATCTCATTTAACATGCCTTTAACGGTCAAACAAATGGAAATATTGGTCAAGGGATCAAACCTGTCACGGGTCAAAACCACAGGGAGAAGATCCGAGGAAAAAAGTTTAGTGACTAAATTTATTATACCCGACAAACCACATGGACCATTTAAGTAAGTAACTTTTATCATTATGTTTGACTTTCGAGGTCAAACATATTGATCCTAAAAGTAGTTGTAACACCTAAAATCTAAAATCATGTGAAATGACCAAAATGCCCTTACAAGTTTAAAAATCGTTTAAAAGCTTATTAAAGTACCAAATAAATCCTAAACTCCTAACAATGCATAAGCTATGATACCAAATATTTTTTAACAATTTCATCTAACATTTATACAAGTGGAAAATTACCAAAATACCCCTCATAGGGCCGAATGACTTAATATGTGTTATATTTTGATTTAAATTGATTTTAAAAGATATATATTATCTAAAAATGGAAGATGATTATCCCAAGATATCCTCCAACTAATTTAGTCGAAATTCCTGGTCATTCCCCTCCCCATTCACACGGCATTCCATTTTAAAAGTCAACCCATATCTTTTTCTCCACAAACCCTAATTGCCGATCCAAAATAAACACACAAAAGAATTCCCTTGGCCTCCATTCGACAACCCCATAATTCTCAAGCAATTTCCTGTGATCAAACAACATCCAAGAGATCCTAGAAAAATCCCTTTTCGAATTATTGAAGCTTGGTTTGTTCGTGGTGAAGGTTTCTTTTGTCGAGCCCTAATAACAAGGTAAATTCGTTTTTGATTCATTCGACCTCCACAAAAATTATTTCTTATTTTTCTGGTGATTCTTACATCATATACAACCCACGAAAAATGTTTACAAGGTTGGAAGATTGTTGGTGAAGTCGTGAGCATTTTGGGTTCGTTTTTGTCCATACGCATATACAACAATTCGTACAGCCCTCTCCACACGTTCAATTCTTGGTTTGGTATTTTTCTCAGGTCCCTTAAACCTTATGAACATCAAATAAAATGGTTGATTCGATCCATGCATGCTCTACATCATTTTGGTAAATTAAACCCTAAAAACATGTGTAAATCATAAAATACACCATGCGATCCATAATAATTCTAAATATAATTTATTTACATATGTTATAATGTAATATGATCTGGAAAAATGTTGGAAGAATTATCATGGCCTAAAACATTGTGTTTCGTAATTATTTTGTTTTGATTAAATCGTATAAAGAGAAAAAGAAAATAAAATCGTGGGATCTAGGGTTTGTGTTTAGGGCTGGAAAAAGGTGACATTTAATGATGTTAATGATGATCTAATGATTGGAAAGTGAATAAGATGGATTAGGGTTTGTAATTCTTAATTTTATGTTTATATGATTTAGCTAAAAGGTTTTGGGTGAGTTTTGTAACTTTTAAAACTTAAGGGTTATTTTTAGAACTTAAATTGGATCATATATAATTCGAATAAAATATAACTTGTGGGTGCTATGTGTAATTTTTGCAATTAAATGGATTAAAATGTATTTTAAACCTAATTAGGGTTTGTTTTGAAAATAATTAAAAGAGAGGGACTAAACATGTAAATTTCAGAAACTTGGAGCTGTTTTGAGTAATTTAATATATTCAGGGAGTTATGTGTCATTTTTATAATTTAATGGCATAATATGTAACTATTAATAATTAAAAGTTGAAATTATAAATTAAAGGGTTAAATATGTAACTTTTATAACTTGAGGGACTTAAAGTGTAAATTATGAATATTTGAGGATTCATTCGAATAACTTAATAAAATAAGTGCTCATTATGTAAAATGGATAAGTTAAGGGTTTAATGTGTAACTTTGAATACAAAAAGGTTTAAAGTGTAATTTTGGAAAGTAAAGGGTATAAAATGCAAAGTTATGAAACCCTAAGGACCAAATGAGTAAAAAGGTTAAAAGATACTTTATTTCCATTAATAATGATTCAACTTACTATATATGGAAACTTTCTAAAAGTGGAAACTTTCTAAAAGTGGAAACTTACTATTTATGGAAACCTGCCAAAAATGGAAAGTTACTTAAAATGGAAAGATATGAATTTAAAGAATGAATTATGATTCCCCCTCTTCTCCTCTAGGTGTGAAGAAGGAGAGGTCCTGAGCCACATCTGTTTTCTGAGTTTGTTCTATTTTCTGTGCTTGCAATAAGGTACGGATACTCTGCCTTTTTCAGTAAAAGGTTCCTATACATTGATGTTGAGTTATGATTCAGTTAAGATTCCCCAAGCCACTGCTATGTTCCCTTTTGATTGAACCCTGATATGATTTTGAGATGACTTTGAGATAAACCTTTGCTATATGACCTTTTGCATGACTTTGAGACCTGACTCTTAGTTTGATACCCGAGCCATTTATGTTTCTCCTACCTATGGAGGTACCATAGGCATGTCTGTGATGCACCACTGGCATGACTCATGTGTGGGTGAGTGATTTCTCACGCCGTCCCTTTTTATGATTATTATTATGGCCATTATGACTTTGAGTATATGACTTTGAGATTGACTTTGAGTAAGGGGCGTATGGGTTGCAATCCTAGACATGTATGCTTAGTGGATTTAACTATGACTTTGAGTTGACTTTGAGGTGATTGGTACTGTGTGCTATACATGCCCTTCACAAACCCCTGGGAGCTGATCACTCCACCCTTATGATACATGAGGACACCCCTCATATTATCTGGTTGCCTGAGAGGTATCCCCTCTGATTGTGAGATTATGAATTGAAGGCTTATGACTTTGAGATATGACTTTGAGTTTTGGGCTCGTGGTAGATGACTATCCTATTTTTTCATTTCTATTATTCATTTGTTTATTTCTTATGATATTCCCCAATGCACTATATTTCAGATTCTATTTCATTATCGTTGCTTTGTTTATGTATCTGTTCACTGGGCTTTTTAAGCTCAGCCGCATTTCCTTTTCCTGCGGCAGGTATCTAAGCTAGGAGCTGGGCTTTTGCTATGGGATGAGAGTTAGAGCTTGTGTTGGAGCTTTTACCTTAGATGACCACCCTATGTTATGACTTTGGATTTGGATTATGTTCTTATTTCCTTTGGATTATTTCTTCATCATTGAACTTATGTACTTTGACTTAAGCTGTGTTGGCTTGGTCTTTCTTATTGAATTATGTTTAAGACTTCCGCTGTGTATGATATTATGTATGTATGCTTTGATATGTCACCATCCTTGTGGCACTTTTATCCTTGTTGGGTTGGGGTGTTACAATTATGGTATCAGAGCCCAGGCTGCGACCTGTAGTACATAAACATGGCCTGTGAGTCTTATGGACCTTAGGATTTGACCCTTAAGACTTTAGGTTTGACTGGTGAGGATTTGGGTAGCATAGGTTTCTGCTTCGTCTTCCATTTCGTGCTTATTTTCTCTTATGTTTTGCTAATCCCTTTCCATGATCTTTCAGATGGTGAACACCCGCTTTACTCAGTACACTGATGGGGATGATGATGCCCCTGATTTCCAAGCTATGATTAACGCTGCTTTGGAAGCTGCTATTCCACGAGTAGTGACTGAAGTGGCTAATAACCTCAGGAATGGGCCGAGTCCTTCTGGTAGTGGTGCTAGACCTTCTACTCCACCAAATGCTCAACCTAATGCTACACCTCATGTTCCCCCAACTGGTATCCATGTGTGGATCGAGAGGTTTAACAAGCTCAAGCCTCTCTCATTCAAGTCCGCTGCTACTCCCCATGAAGCGGAGGACTGGATCACACATGTTGAGAAATTGTTTCGTGTTCTGGGATGTGGTGACGAGTTTAAAACTCGTTTGGCTACATTCAAATTGGAAGGTGATGCTCAGAACTGGTGGACTGCTCTTGTTCAGGCCAAAGGAGGTGATTTTGCTGAGACTTGTTCGTGGGCTGATTTCATTGAGGCATTTTACAGACAGTATCTTCCTATGGCAGAACGGTTAAGGTATGAGAGAGAGTACGGGTCGATTCGTCAGGGTGATCAGGAGTCATCCGGAGAGTTTATGCAGAGATTCTTGCGTTTGGCTAGTTTTGTTGGGCCAGAGGTTACTGGTGATGCTGTGCGTCAGGCACGTCATTTTAAATGGGCTTTGAAGAAGTGGGTGTTGGACAAGATCGTCAACACTACTTTTGAGGATGTTGCTGGAGTGCAGGATGCCGCCCGTAACATTGAGTTGCTACATGCGGATCGGGTGTCTTATAAGCGTGATAGGGATGGTAACAGGGTGGATTCTCGTAGTCATGGTCGGCAGGACCATAGGCAGGATTCTCGGGGTCGACAGGACCAGGGGTATGATCAGAGGGGTCGTCAGGACCGTGGTTATAATAATAGACAGCAGGATTACAAGAACCAGGATCGTCGGGATACTAGTAGGTATGGTGGTGATCGTCAAGGGCAGAATAATAACAACCGACGTAGGGATTCTCAGCAGTATCAGCAGTCGGGATCGTCGGGTCAGAAGAAGTCTTTTGAAGCTCTACCCCCTCCTCCTACATGTACTTTCTGTGGGAAGACTCATCCAGGTCCTTGTTATAAAGCTTCTGGTGGTTGTTTCTGGTGTGGATCTACTCATCACAAAGTCGTCGACTGTCCTAAGAAGAAGGCTGGTGAACCTAAGGTTGATGCTAGGGCTGCTCCTAATTCAGGCCGGGTTTACTCTATGACTCGTGATCAGGCAGCTGGTTCCTCAGGTACTATTACGGGTTTTCTATTTATTGGAGATCGTACTGTCTTTGTTTTATTTGACACCGGTGCCACACATTCCATAATATCTACTTCACTTGCAAATAAAATAAACATAACCCCAAAACGACTAATGAACCGTATATCTATTGCTACTCCGATGAAAACTCATGTGATTATTGATGTTGAGTATGTGAATTGCCCTCTTCGTTTCGATGATCGTATTCGTGCTGCGAACCTTCTTCCCATCGATATGATTGACTCTGATATTATTCTGGGCATGGACTGGTTGGCTGCTCATAAAGCGACCATTGATTGTTATGCTCGTAAAGTGATCTTTGGTAATCTTCATCATCCTGATTTTGTCTATTCTGGTTCACAACCTCTGAAGTCTGTAAAGATCATCTCGGCTATAAAAGCCCGGACACTGATTTCACATGGCTGTATTGGTTTCCTTGCTTCTATCAAGGATACTTCTGTGGATGTTCCGAGCATTGATGGTATTCGCGTTGTGCGCGATTTTACTGATGTGTTTCCAGATGAACTTCCTGGTATTCCTCCTGTTCGAGAAATTGAGTTCAGTATCGATCTGATTCCGGGTGCTGAACCCATATCTAAAGCTCCATACCGTATGGCACCGATCGAATTGAAAGAACTGAAAGAGCAATTGCAAGAATTGTTAGATAATGGATTCATTCGTCCGAGTGTGTCTCCATGGGGTGCTCCCGTATTGTTTGTTAAGAAGAAGGATGGAAGCATGCGTCTTTGTATTGATTATCGGGAACTTAACCGTATCATAATCCGTAACCGTTACCCTCTTCCACGCATTGATGATCTATTTGACCAATTGCAAGGAGCGAGGCATTTCTCTAAGATTGATCTGAGGTCCGGTTATCACCAACTTCGGGTGAGGGAGCAAGATGTTCCTAAAACGGCTTTTCGAACTCGGTACGGTCATTATGAATTCTTGGTTATGCCTTTCGGGTTGACCAATGCTCCTGCAGTTTTCATGGACCTTATGAACCGGGTATTTCACGAATTCCTCGATAAGTTCGTCATTGTCTTCATTGATGACATCCTTGTGTATTCTAAGTCCGAGGAGGAACACGAGCAACATCTTAGTATGGTTCTGGAAGTTCTTCGACAGCAGAGATTATATGCGAAGTTTTCGAAGTGCGAGTTTTGGTTGGATCGAGTAGCTTTCTTGGGTCACATTGTTTCAGCGGACGGTATTACTATGGACCCTGCGAAGGTTGAGGCTATCACAAAATGGCCGAGACCTACAAACGTGACGGAAGTAAGGAGTTTTCTGGGTCTTGCTGGGTATTATAGGAGATTTGTTGAAGGCTTTTCGCGTCTCGCTTTGCCTTTAACACAATTGATGAGGAAAGGAGATAAGTTTGTTTGGACTGAGGAGAGGGAAAGTAGTTTCGAGGAGTTGAAGAAACGTTTAGTGTCTGCACCTATTTTGACTCTTCCATCTAGTTCAGGTGGTTTTCAAATATATAGTGATGCATCGAAGAAAGGTTTGGGATGTGTGTTGACACAGCATGGGAAGGTGATTGCTTATGCTTCGAGGCAGTTGAAACCTCACGAGGTGAATTATCCGACACATGATCTTGAGTTAGCGGCTGTGGTTTTCGCGCTAAAGATTTGGCGTCATCATTTGTATGGAGAGTCTTTTGACATTTTCACTGATCACAAGAGTCTTAAATACATTTTCACTCAGAAGGAACTGAATATGAGACAGAGGCGGTGGTTAGAACTCCTGAAGGACTATGATGTTAATATTCAGTATCATCCCGGTAAGGCGAATGTAGTCGCGGATGCTCTTAGTAGGAAGTCTGGTATGGTTGCGAGTTTAGAGTTTGATCCTCGTGTTTTGCATGACTTAGAGCTTCTGGATGTGGAGTTTTGTATTAGAGGTCAGGATGGTTATTGAGCTAGTCTTAAAGTTGAGTCCAATCTTATCTTGCGAATAAAGGAAGCTCAGAAGGAGGATGGTGAGCTGTGGTCTATAGTTCAAAATGTTGAGGAAGGCAAACAGACAGAGTTCAGAGTTGACGAATTTGGTGTGGTTTGGTTTGAGGATCGTCTTTGCGTTCCTAACGATCCGGAACTTCGAGAGACTATTCTATCAGAGGCTCATAGTTCCCCGTTCACTATTCATCCTGGTTCTACCAAGATGTACAGGGATCTTAAACAACATTTTTGGTGGAATGGTATGAAACATGACGTGGCGTTGTTTGTATCTAAGTGTTTGACTTGCCAGCAAGTAAAGATTGAGCATCAAAGAGCGAGTGGGTTATTGCAACCATTGGAGATTCCGAAGTGGAAATGGGAGGAGATTTCCGTGGATTTCGTTACAGGTTTACCTCTTACCCGTAAGAAGCATGATGCGATTTGGGTGGTTGTTGATCGACTAACCAAGTCTGCTCACTTTCTCCCTATTCGTGTGGACTACAGAGTTAGTAAGTTGGCGGACATATTTCAGCAGGAGATCGTTAGGCTTCATGGTATGCCTACGGCCATCATATCAGATAGAGACCCACGGTTTACATCTCGTTTCTGGAAGGGATTGCATAAGGCATGGGGTACGCGCCTTAAGTTCAGCACGGCTTTTCACCCTCAGATAGATGGTCAGTCGGAGAGGACCATCCAGACATTAGAGGATATGTTGAGGGCATGTGCTTTAGAGTGGACTGGTAACTGGGACGAATATTTGTGTTTGGTTGAGTTTGCATACAACAACAGCTGGCACGCGAGTATTCGTATGGCTCCTTTCGAGATGTTGTATGGTAGGAAGTGCAGAGCTCCAGTTTGTTGGAATGAGGTTGGTGAGCGTATTATTGAAGGTCCGGAGTTAGTTCAGATTGCTACCGAGAAAGTGGATGTTGCTAGGGAAAAATTGAAGGAAGCACGTGCGCGTCAAAAGAGTTATGCTGATAAGCATCGGCATGACTTAGAGTTTCGTGTTGGTGATCGGGTATTCCTTAAAGTTTCGCCGTTTCGTGGAGTTAAACGTTTCGGGATCAAGGGCAAGCTTAGTCCTCGATTCATTGGACCGTTTGAGATTTTGGAGCGCATTGGAGAGGTTTCGTATCGTTTGGCTCTTCCTCCGCAGTTATCACATGTTCACGACGTCTTTCATGTATCTCTTCTGAGGGGATACAATTATCATCCCTTGCATGTGGTGTCCTATCCTTTCGATCAGATTCAGCCCGATATGTCTCTTCCGGAGGAGCCGGAAGCTGTTCTTGATCGCCAAGAGCGAGTTATGAGGCGTAAAGTTATTCCTTTCGTTAAGATTCTTTGGCGGAACCACCCAGAGCGGGAAGCTACCCGGGAAACCGAGGAGTCTATTCGAGCTAGTTATCCTCACTTTGTATTCTGATCTGGTATGTCTCCGTTATGTTTCGATTCGTTTCATTTCTGTTTCCTTTCAAATTTCGAGGACGAAATCTTTCTTTTTAGAGGGGAAGAAGTTGTAACACCTAAAATCTAAAATCATGTGAAATGACCAAAATGCCCTTACAAGTTTAAAAATCGTTTAAAAGCTTATTAAAGTACCAAATAAATCCTAAACTCCTAACAATGCATAAGCTATGATACCAAATATTTTTTAACAATTTCATCTAACATTTATACAAGTGGAAAATTACCAAAATACCCCTCATAGGGCCGAATGACTTAATATGTGTTATATTTTGATTTAAATTGATTTTAAAAGATATATATTATCTAAAAATGGAAGATGATTATCCCAAGATATCCTCCAACTAATTTAGTCGAAATTCCTGGTCATTCCCCTCTCCATTCACACGGCATTCCATTTTAAAAGTCAACCCATATCTTTTTCCCCACAAACCCTAATTGCCGATCCAAAATAAACACACAAAAGAATTCCCTTGGCCTCCATTCGACAACCCCATAATTCTCAAGCAATTTTTTGTGATCAAACAACATCCAAGAGATCCTAGAAAAATCCATTTTCGAATTATTGAAGCTAGGTTTGTTCGTGGTGAAGGTTTCTTTTGTCGAGCCCTAATAACAAGGTAAATTCGTTTTTGATTCATTCGACCTCCACAAAAATTATTTCTTATTTTTCTGGTGATTCTTACATCATATACAACCCACGAAAAATGTTTACAAGGTTGGAAGATCGTTGGTGAAGTCGTGAGCATTTTGGGTTCGTTTTTGTCCATACGCATATACAACAATTCGTACAGCCCTCTCCACACGTTCAATTCTTGGTTTGGTATTTTTCTCAGGTCCCTTACACCTTATGAACATCAAATAAAATGGTTGATTCGATCCATGCATGCTCTACATCGTTTTGGTAAATTAAACCCTAAAAACATGTGTAAATCGTAAAATACACCATGCGATCCATAATAATTCTAAATATAATTTATTTACATATGTTATAATGTAATATGATCTGGAAAAATGTTGGAAGAATTATCATGGCCTAAAACATTGTGTTTCGTAATTATTTTGTTTTGATTAAATCGTATAAAGAGAAAAAGAAAATAAAATCGTGGGATCTAGGGTTTGTGTTTAGGGCTGGAAAAAGGTGACATTTAATGATGTTAATGATGATCTAATGATTGGAAAGTGAATAAGATGGATTAGGGTTTGTAATTCTTAATTTTATGTTTATATGATTTAGCTAAAAGGTTTTGGGTGAGTTTTGTAACTTTTAAAACTTAAGGGTTATTTTTAGAACTTAAATTGGATCATATATAATTCGAATAAAATATAACTTGTGGGTGCTATGTGTAATTTTTGCAATTAAATGGATTAAAATGTATTTTAAACCTAATTAGGGTTTGTTTTGAAAATAATTAAAAGAGAGTGACTAAACATGTAAATTTCAGAAACTTGGAGCTGTTTTGAGTAATTTAATATATTCAGGGAGTTATGTGTCATTTTGATAATTTAATGGCATAATATGTAACTATTAATAATTAAAAGTTGAAATTATAAATTAAAGGGTTAAATATGTAACTTTTATAACTTGAGGGACTTAAAGTGTAAATTATGAATATTTGAGGATTCATTCGAATAACTTAATAAAATAAGTGCTCATTATGTAAAATGGATAAGTTAAGGGTTTAATGTGTAACTTTGAATACAAAAAGGTTTAAAGTGTAATTTTGGAAAGTAAAGGGTATAAAATGCAAAGTTATGAAACCCTAAGGACCAAATGAGTAAAAAGGTTAAAAGATACTTTATTTCCATTAATAATGATTCAACTTACTATATATGGAAACTTTCTAAAAGTGGAAACTTTCTAAAAGTGGAAACTTACTATTTATGGAAACCTGCCAAAAATGGAAAGTTACTTAAAATGGAAAGATATGAATTTAAAAAATGAATTATGATTCCCCCTCTTCTCCTCTAGGTGTGAAGAAGGAGAGGTCCTGAGCCACATCTGTTTTCTGAGTTTGTTCTATTTTCTGTGCTTGCAATAAGGTACGGATACTCTGCCTTTTTCAGTAAAAGGTTCCTATACATTGATGTTGAGTTATGATTCAGTTAAGATTCCCCAAGCCACTGCTATGTTCCCTTTTGATTGAACCCTGATATGATTTTGAGATAAACCTTTGCTATATGACCTTTTGCATGACTTTGAGACCTGACTCTTAGTTTGATACCCGAGCCATTTATGTTTCTCCTACCTATGGAGGTACCATAGGCATGTCTGTGATGCACCACTGGCATGACTCATGTGTGGGTGAGTGATTTCTCACGCCGTCCCTTTTTATGATTATTATTATGGCCATTATGACTTTGAGTATATGACTTTGAGATTGACTTTGAGTAAGGGGCGTATGGGTTGCAATCCTAGACATGTATGCTTAGTGGATTTAACTATGACTTTGAGTTGACTTTGAGGTGATTGGTACTGTGTGCTATACATGCCCTTCACAAACCCCTGGGAGCTGATCACTCCACCCTTATGATACATGAGGACACCCCTCATATTATCTGGTTGCCTGAGAGGTATCCCCTCTGATTGTGAGATTATGAATTGAAGGCTTATGACTTTGAGATATGACTTTGAGTTTTGGGCTCGTGGTAGATGACTATCCTATTTTTTCATTTCTATTATTCATTTGTTTATTTCTTATGATATTCCCCAATGCACTATATTTCAGATTCTATTTCATTATCGTTGCTTTGTTTATGTATCTGTTCACTGGGCTTTTTAAGCTCAGCATCATTTCCTTTTCCTGCGGCAGGTATCTAAGCTAGGAGCTGGGCTTTTGCTATGGGATGAGAGTTAGAGCTTGTGTTGGAGCTTTTACCTTAGATGACCACCCTATGTTATGACTTTGGATTTGGATTATGTTCTTATTTCCTTTGGATTATTTCTTCATCATTGAACTTATGTACTTTGACTTAAGCTGTGTTGGCTTGGTCTTTCTTATTGAATTATGTTTAAGACTTCCGCTGTGTATGATATTATGTATGTATGCTTTGATATGTCACCATCCTTGTGGCACTTCTATCCTTGTCGGGTTGGGGTGTTACAGTAGGAGTTTCAGTAGGGTCGGGTTGACCCGACCCGAACCCGATAAGGCTTATCGGGTCGGATTAAATCGGGTTAAAAAATCTTGTCGGGTGGTTTTGACCCGAACCCGATAACCCGATAGTGTTATCGGGTCGGGTTCAGGTTAGATAATTAATGTTATCGGGTCAACCCGATAAGACCTGAAAAGATGCTAGTCATCATTGCTGTCATATAGCCTAAGAAATGGTGACTATACTGTGTAAATTTTTTTGTAAAACTGTGTAAAAGATGCTACTCATTTTTAATTACTGTACATTTTAGTCTATAATGTGTAAAACTTTTTGGTGACTAAATCTTTTTTCCATGCAAGTTGTATGCAAAAAGATGCTAGTCATTGTTGCTAACCGTTGTAAAACTTTTATTTGTAAGACTCATATTTGATTATTAGTGCTAACTGTTGTAACTTTGGTTTATGCTAGTTTTTGTCTATTTGATTAAAATGTACTCATAGTTGACTGCTAACTCTTGTAAAACTCATATTTGACTCGTAAGAAATGAAGAGCTATTAAAAAAAATGAAGATCTTATCGTAAAACTTTTAAGGTTCATAATGAATTTGTACATGATAAAATTGAAGTGCTTAGCATATTTTAGTAATTTGCTATGGTTAATATTAGATGGGAGGGCCGAGATGAAAAAGATTTTTTTTAACATATAAAATAGCAAATAATTACACTAACTGACTTAGGCCTAGGGGGCCGGGACCCTTCCCGGTCCTCATGTAGCTCCGCCTATGGTTAATAACAAACTGCTCCAAACAAACACAAGATGGAATTATTACTTTGTACCCGGTAACCCAAACCACCCGACATAACCCGACCCAAATATCACCCGAACCCGATAACCCGATTCCTTACGGATCGGGTTGCCGGTGAGTTTTAAAAAATCAAAACCCGACTCAACCCGACCCGACAAGACCCGATAACACCCCTACCTAGAAGTATGGTAGATGTGACAGTTTTACTTATGCATGGGTCGAGCTGGTTGAGGTTACTTAAAAAGCCTGTTTAAACCCAAACCCAACAGAGAATAATTGGGCCCTTTTCAACCATATCCCATTACAATGTTAGTTTCTACCTGTTTACTAATTAATGAGCCGACTACTCGACTTGCGTTGTATTTTATACATTTTGTCAAAAATCAGAAAACAGAAATGGGTCAAATGGACAATTAATTGTGTTAGAGTCAACCTGGGCTGTTTCGTCCAGCATTGAAAAAAGGCTCGTTTTGAATTGTTGCCCAAACCCTCCCGGATCGGCCATTAACTCGATCTCTTAATATAGAGGCACTGGGATACTTCACGAACAAAACTTCATAATCGCCAAAAAGAGAGTTCTTAATAGGCACTTGTTTAAGCCATAATCTTTGAGTAGTTACATACGCAGTTAAGTTTTCAATTTTTTCATCAAGCGGGTACCAAGTTAATAACAACTGTTTTTTCTGAATTTTGGTTGTCTTCGTTTGCTCCCATGATTCGAACTAGACTTGATTTCATGAAAAGTCCGGCAGCCATTTCAAAGGCCAACTTGCATTGGCAAAACACACTTGCATGGTGTACCAGGTGGCGTGTTCGTTAACGACTCCACACACATTATGTAAAAGTCAATTTGTATGGATTTGCTAAGAGTTGGTGTTCCAAAAAAGTGCACGAATCTTGGTGTCTCTAACTATTCATAGGGTATCTAATTTCTCGTTGTTGTGCTTAGTGAAAAAGATAGAGGTGGCAACATGGTATGGGTCTAATTGGTTTGCCATAAACACCTTTGGTGCAAAATTTCATTAAATCTTATTAGAAATAATCAGTGTGACACGTATGATAACAAAATAGATATTCTTATTAACCAATGTTATTGAATAAATTGTACACTATGTGAAACCTTCAACCCCTTTTGACCCATTTTCTTTAGCTAACTTTTTTTATTTTACTCGTTTGACTCATCAGAGATGAAACATAGACTCATTCGTATCAAATGGGTCAGAATTTCCACGGATATAAAGCTCTATGGGAATGTATTTTAAAAATAAACTATAGACGGCAAAGAAGACCCTTGTTTTGTATTAGTGAAACTTTTGATTGTGACCACTTGTTTGTATTTGTGAAACTTGTTTTGTTAGATTCTTTCTTCTCCGGTCTATGCCATCTTTTTTGGCAAATTAACAAATTAAAAAAATGCCAAATAATCAATTTCGATGTTATATCACAGGTATATTTGGTGAAAATAGCAGTTGTTCGCAAATTTTTTTTTTTTATAAAAGTGTGCGGTAAGTTAGTTGCAATGAAATTTTATTGTGTAAGAAAAGATGTTAAATGTGAAAAAGTTTAAAACAAATGGTTTTAAGAACACATGCAGTTACATGTTATCGTTCTAGGCCTATTTCTCTACTTTCGCACCAGGATCTGTACAAAGCACATAGTTTCACACATTCTGGATCAATTTCACACATTCGAATCCGAGCCGGCCCCAGTTTTCACCCGGCCATTACTCCAGCGAATTATAATCGTGTAGAGGCGGTACAGTTTCCGGGCGGACACCGTTAAATTAAAAATCCCCACTGCACCAGTGTGAACCCGGTTAAGACAACATAGTCTGGGTATGTGGTGGATGATAGCCTACCGTGTGGTGGGTGCGACTTTAATCCAAAAAATGAAAGTCACCGATAAAAAAAATAAAAAAATTAATTAGCGCTTTTGCTGGAACTAAATGGAAAACGACAAATAGAATACTTGTTTACAAAGCGATTAAAGTTGTACTACTCGTACAGTTAAAGTATTCTACAAAAGAGACATTAATCTATACATCCTATTAAAGAATATTTTTTTTACCTGACGTCATAATATTGTCAATTTGAATACGTGCGTGTCATAATATGAAATTTCAATTGGTGATGTCATAAATAAATATATATATAGGAAACATGAAAAGTTGTTATAACGATTTTAGCTTTGAATAAATTGAATATTCTCTCCTGCCCTTATGCTTTTTAACTTCTTATTCACAATCTTTCATTTTTCAAACTTAATACCTGGCCTTGAGATGGTCAGAGATATCTACCATTTTCTCTTTTACTGAATATGTTGAATCAAGCTTGAAATTTGTATGTCTTTTTCTTTCATTTTCTTTTGCAGATAATGATATTTGGTTGTCCAGTACCAACCCATGTTGCGTTTTCTTTGCATACGTTATTTGTAGCTAGGTTGTTGTAACAAGTGCATGATTAAAAGAACACATATTACATGTCTGGGCTTTTGTATTGTGTTCATTTACATTTCCTTCTTTTCTATTCCATCATGAAACAAGGTATCATGCTACTGGAATTATCTATGTAGATTGAGCATACAGATAAAGATCCTATGGTAAACCATTTGTATTTTCTGTCATTTAGTGTATTTGATTACAGTATGGATTTGAATGGGTTGGCATGCTCCATATTTCTGCAGTTCTTTTAGACTTTTTTGGCACAACGTATCATTAGTGGTTTTTGAAATTTATATTAGAAAACATTTAAAGTTTTATGCTCCAATTAGAAGAAAGCACTAGTATACCATATTGTCAATAAAGTTTCGGTTTAGTGGGTAGGTATGGGGAGGTGGTCGTTGTTGATTAGCAATTAAAAAAAGAAAAGAAAATGCCTGTATTCTTCACTGGTAAGTTTGGTGAGGTCGTCACTGATAAGAGAGAATAAATAAAAGTAAAATCATGTCAGTGTAAATTTCTTGGGTGTTAACTGTTAAGTAAAGTTTATTCTTTAAAGAAAGATTGACCTTTGACCCTTTGAAACTTGATTAGCAAAGGTGGACCAGAGAAAGAAACAGAGGATTTGTGTGATGTTGTGTGACCAATGGTCTTTTGGCTGTTAAACAATATTGTTGTGTGATGGTTTGGCCAAATAAACTTAATTCGCAAAACTATCAACATAATTCGACACAACCTAGAATGCTACTTTAATTAACCGTTTATATGCATGTTAGTCTTTTAATTATTATTTTTCACACACCGAAGTGTTTGGAGTTGTTTGTGCATGCTTTCTTATATTTTTTATTGGCGTATTTTTTACCCGAGTGTTGAAGTAAAAGTTCGTAGCTTACTAAAACCAAATGAAGGTTCCTTCGGACAATATGGAGCGTTGTCCTTCAATCACCTACACAAGGAAGAAGCACGAGTTAGCTAGCCTCGCCTTGTTTATCCTAAGACAAAGCTCCGGCGTGAGAATAAGTATATTGCTGAAAGGCAAAATAATAGTTGGTATAATAAATGCTTTGTGGAACGTTAGTTGTGATATAAATGAGATGGGGGTATTTATACTAACCCAACCTCGGTACCTGTTATGTCTGGGGAAAGAAAACCACCGAGCTAGACCTATTCTAGACACTACGTATCAGCTCATGCACGACACAATCCCGTAAAATCCGGAAAGGGTGGCGCAGTCCAGCTCTTGCTATAACCCATTGGATAAAAGATGGTGCCTCGATAATGGAAGTATTCATTCCTACTCTTGTTGGTGGTGCCTTTCGCTGTATCTTTCAGTATTGTTTTAGGTCTGCTGTTTGGGCAAAGCCATTTGGTAGTTCTCACTATTTGTTGTTCGGCATGGGCCATTCGGTACAGAGTTCTTTCTATTTGTTGTTCAGCATGGGCCATTCGGCCACACACGCCAACACCGAGTATTATATAAATATTCTTGCATTTAACCGTAATTATCTACTTTTAATGCCCGTGTTGAACATGGGTTTTGCTCTAGTTTCTCATGTAAAACAATTTCTTGTGGAATAATATGACACCCCCTAAAATTTAATTTCGGAGAATTGGAAATTAATTTATGAGAAAAGGGTAGCTCATGTATAAATAAAGACATACGAGCCTTCACTTCATAGGAAAAAAAACATGCAAAAGCAAGTAATGGCTTCTTCGAAGTTCTTACTCTTATCTCTAGCTCTACTACTCGTTGCTCTCTCATTTGTTCCGAACTTTACTTCTGCTTCTTTTGAGGAAGCAAATGCTCTTCAAAAATGGAAAGCAAGCCTTATTATCCCAAACAACTCCCGAATTTTATCATCCTGGACACCCCTTCCGTCGAATACTAGTGCACCCGCTTCGTGCCCTTCTTGGTATGGAATTGCTTGCAACGCTTGTGGGAACATTAACATGTTGAACCTCTCGACGTCTGAGTTAAAAGGTACGCTTCACGAGTTCCCGTTCTCTATTCTAGGGAATCTTACACGTTTTGAGCTTAGTGTAAACAACTTCTTTGGTCCCATTCCACCAGAAATCGGACTCCTTTCCAAACTTGTCTATCTTGATTTTTCAACCAATCAGTTTTCTGGTGTAATTCCACCTACCATTGGGAATTTGAACTCTCTCACTCAATTATGTTTGGGCACAAATCAACTCTCTGGACCCATTCCAATTGAATTAGGGAATATAATGTCTCTAACGCATTTACAATTGGACACTAATCAACTCAATGGTTCAATCCCTTCATCGTTGGGTAATTTGAAGTCTTTGAATATCCTTTATCTGTACAAAAATCAACTCTCTGGACCCATTCCAATTGAATTAGGGAATTTGAAGTCTCTAACTGAATTAGATTTGAGCGAAAATCAACTCAATGGTTCAATTCCTTCATGGTTGGGTGATTTGAAGTCTTTGAATACCCTTTATCTGTACAAAAATCAACTCTCTGGACCCATTCCAATTGAATTAGGGAATATGAAGTCTCTAACTGATTTAGATTTGAGCGAAAATCAACTCAATGGTTCAATTCCTTCATCGTTGGGTGATATGAAGTCTTTGAATATCCTTTATCTGTACAAAAATCAACTCTCTGGACCCATTCCAATTGAATTAGGGAATTTGAAGTCTCTAACTGAATTAGATTTGAGCGAAAATCAACTCAATGGTTCAATTCCTTCATGGTTGGGTGATTTGAAGTCTTTGAATACCCTTTATCTGTACAAAAATCAACTCTCTGGACCCATTCCAATTGAATTAGGGAATATGAAGTCTCTAACTGATTTAGATTTGAGCGAAAATCAACTCAATGGTTCAATTCCTTCATCGTTGGGTGATATGAAGTCTTTGAATCTCCTTCAAGTGTTCAAAAATCAACTCTCCGGACCCATTCCAATTGAATTAGGGAATATGAAATCTCTCATTGTATTAGCTTTGAACGAAAATCAACTCAATGGTTCAATCCCTTCATCGTTGGGTGATTTGAAGTCTTTGAATATCCTTTATCTGTACACAAATCAACTCTCCGGACCCATTCCAATTGAATTAGGGAATATGAAGTCTCTAACTTATTTAGACTTGGCCGATAATCAACTCAATGGTTCAATTCCTTCATCATTAAAAAACCTGAGAAGCCTTCAGATTCTGTCTCTCTATGTGAACAAGTTATCGGGTCCTATACCCCATGGAATCGGAAGTCTACAATTGCTTATGCTACTGCTGGACACAAATCAGTTGTCTGGCCAATTGCCTGATGATTTGTGCCAAGGGGGAAAGATTCAAAATCTATCTGTAAGTCATAATCAACTCTCTGGTCCTATACCAAGAGGGCTATGGAATTGCCCCGACTTAATAAGAGCAAAGTTTCAATTTAATCAATTTTGTGGAGATATATCAAATAGTTTTGGTGTCTACCCAAGCTTAAATTTCTTTGATGCTAGTCATAATAAATTTCATGGGCAACTATCTCAAAACTGGGGTAAATGCAAAAAATTGACTACATTAATGATGGGATATAACAACATCAGTGGTAGCATACCACTGGAGTTTGGGAATTCAATTCAAGTGCTTGATCTTTCTTCTAATCATTTGGTTGGTCAGATTCCAAAGGAGTTTGGGGAGATGAACAGTTTGTTAAATTTAAACTTGAGCGATAACAACCTTTCAGGTGTTATACCTCAAGAGCTTGGATCACTGCATGACCTCCTTACTCTTGACCTATCAAAAAATAGATTAAACGGGTCATTACAAAGATATACTGGTGATTGGGTACGAATCACTCACATATATCTTAGTAATAACAAGCTCAGCGGAAAGATCCCATCGGAGATCGGTAAATTAAGTCAACTCAATGTTCTTGATTTATCTTGGAATTCACTCACAGAAGAGATACCATCAGAAATTGGAAGTCTAGAAAGTCTGGAAATGATGAATCTTTCTCACAATAAGCTATCTGGTTCTATTCCTAATGGTTTCAGTAACTTGCCAAGAGGGATTGATATCGTCCTGTCTTACAATGAGCTCACAGGTCCGGTTCCCCCTTATGCTGTCTTTCAAAATGTTTCTGGAGAAGCATTACAAGGAAATGATGGTCTGTGTGGAAATGTTTCTGGTTTGAAACTTTGTGCAAGTCAAATATTGATAAAGAGAAATAATCATTTTCATCATAAGCTCATCCTTGTAACTTCGGTCCCACTTTTTGCGGCACTTTTACTTGGTTTATTCATGTGTGGCCTCATTGCTTATCGACGTAGAAAGAGAACTTCTCCACAGAAACCATCAGGCGAAGAAGGTGGCAAATTTTTCTCAATAACAAGTTTTGATGGACCGGCGATGTATGACGAAATCATCAAGGCAACAAATGATTTTGATGATGCATATTGTATTGGGATGGGAGGATACGGCACTGTGTATAAAGCTGAGTTACAACCCAACAATTTTGTAGCTGTCAAGAAACTTCATTCATCATCTGAGAATGACGGTCATACAGGCTTCCTAAATGAGGTACGAGCATTAACAAACATAAGGCACAGAAACATAGTTAAACTCTATGGATACTGCTCCCATGCTCGTCACTCATTTTTGATTTACGAATATCTTGAAAAGGGAAGTCTAAAATCATTCTTAAGTAGCGATGTCACAGCAAAGGAAATGGATTGGCTAATAAGGGTAAGAATTGTTAGGGCTGTAGCGAATGGTTTATCTTATATGCACCATGACTGCACACCTCCTATAATTCATAGAGACATTTCTGGAGCTAATATCCTTCTGAATTCTGATTATGAGGCACATATCTCGGATTTTGGAACAGCAAAGCTTCTAAAGCTGGATTCATCCAATTGGACTGCGGTTGTAGGCACCTATGGCTATATTGCGCCAGGTAACTGCCATATATTTTAAAGTTATCTATACGTACTTCTTCTCATGTTTTAGATTTATCTATGTTACATATATTCTCATGTTTCCTTCCATGTAGAGCTTGCTTATACGATGGTGGCGACAGAGAAATGCGATGTGTATAGTTTTGGAGTTGTTGCACTAGAAGTGATTATGGGAAAGCATCCTGGAGAACTTATATCATGTCTACCAACAATGTCGACTGATTTTCTATTGCTGGCCAATGTAGGAGATAGACGGATTCCACGACCATCACCTCTAGTTGAGAAACTAGCTCATATAATTTTGAATGTCACACGGGCATGTTTGAACGACAACCCACAGGAAAGGCCAACAATGCGCCAAGTCAAAGATTTATTGTCAGTGGATGATCGGCTTTGGATGAAGATGCGTTTATCGGTAACTTGATGTTAGCTTGATCGATTTCGTATGATGTCTAGTCATAAGTCATAATGTTTAAGAAACTTTTTTATGTTTTTTTTGTTGTCCTGAATTATGTTGTAGATTGTTATTAAATAAGAAAATAATTTATATCAATGAAGATTGCTACCTTTCTTGACTAATATAGTTACGTGTATTATGGATCTTTTTGGTAATTTCTTTAAATTATCCAGTTTTACAATTAAAATTTACCAATGAGAAATTTGTATATCATTTAGAATTTATTCTTTCTCATATCAAGAAATATAGTTGACAGTGACTGCACACAAATAGCATAGACTGGAAGTCTGTTAATTTGTCAAAAAAAATAGCATAGACTGGAGAGGAAAGTTAGCTAAAGGAAATTTGCCAAAAAAGAAGACCGTGGAAGTCTGTTAATTTGTTAAAAAAGATGACCAAAGGTGAATAAGGTTGCATGAAGGCTTGTATGAACATCAAAAGCAGAAGGGAAATGGCAGGGAAACTGGAATGCTGACTATAACTTCACACTACGAGACATACAATTGGATGATTTAGTTGAAGTTTCCGATCCAAAAACGTACGAGTGTTGGTGTCTCTAACTATTTATACAGTATCTCATTTCTCCTTGATGTGCTTAGTGAAAACGATAGAGGTGGCAACATGGGCAGGTTGATCGGGTTTAGTAACGGGTCAAAACGGTTAAATTCTTTTTACGGGTCCAATTGGTTTACCAGAAACACCTTTGGTCAAAAATTTCATTAAATCTTATTAGAAATAATCAGTGTGACACATACGATAACAAAATACATATTCCTATAAGTTATAACCAATGTTATTGAATAACTTGTACACTATGTGAAAGCTTCAACCCTTTTTGACCTGTTTCCTTTAGCTAACCCTTTTTTTTTTTTTTTCTCCTCGTTTGACCCATCAGAGATGAAATATATCCACATTGATACATGCATACCTAAATGGGTCAGAATTTCTACAAAGATTACATATAAATAGGATAAAAATAAGCAGTTAACAAATAAGCATAACTACCTTATGTGACCCACTACTTTTCTACTCTAGGAAATGAAATCATGCATGCATGGGACCATACTAAACTAAAAACATGGTATAAACTTGCTGATTAATTTCTCCAATACTAGTAATGATCATATGACTAGGGGTGGCAATTTCTGACCCGACACGAAACCCGACCTGAAACCGACACGAAAATTAACAGGTTCGGGTGGAGCTAAATAGATTGTGGGTCAGGTTTGGATCGACATATCTAACCCGTTTATTAAACAGGTCAGGTTCGGGTTGGGAAAAAAATAAACGTGTCGACCCGGCAACCCGTTTAAGTTTTTTTTTCTTAGTTAAAAATTATTTATATTTAATTATACGAGTTAAATGGGTTAAACAGGTCGACCCACTAACACGTTTAACCCATTTAACTCGTGTAATGTGCTAACTTTTATATATAAAACGGATTAAATGGGTCAACTCGAAACCCGTTTAACATATTCAACCCATGTAACCTATTTAACCTGTCAACCTAAGTATATATACGGGTTAAATGGGTCAGGTTCGGGTTACGTGTAAACAGGTTAGGGTTGAAATAGCTGACCCGATGATTTAAATGGGTCAGGTTCAGGTTGGGGTTTTCTGACCCGCCAACCTGACAACCCGAACCCGAACCCGAACCCGACCCGAATTGCCACCCCTACATATGACCACTTCTTCAAGAATAAAAGAAATGGTAGTAGTTCGAGCGGTTCTGTCTTTTGGAGACCCGGAACGTATCACACACTTATACAAAACTGAAAAATAAAATCCAACCTATGAAGTGATCTAGAAAAGCTTGTTACACATTCGCCATGATCGAGCATTCAAATGCACACACAAACAAATAAATATCTGAATACTTTTCAAACAAAAATAGAAGAAGATTGATCTGATAAATATACTAAATCGCAGGGGCACATGATTGTGCTTAAACAAACACTATCTAAACCGTTGAATTCGTTTTGTCTTTCTTTAAGAGGGCAATGTTATATAACCCGGGTTAAACCGGGAACATGGCCGGTTATGACTGTTGTTTGCTTGTTTATGAAACGGTTGTTCTTTTGTTGACCCGGGTCGACCCATTTTGCTAAATCCAGCTGGGTCATACCTTTCGTTTTTTTTTTAAGTTTTGGACCTATAGTTTTGTTATAAAGTATGGGTTTGGTAGTGAATTTCTAATGTTTAAGAGCTGTTTGGAGCTTTTTAGGGGCGTTTGGGTATGTTTAGGGGTGTTTTGTAGCTGTAGGAATTGAATTTCCATGTTTAGAAACTGTCCTTTTTTGCTTAAAACTGGTTCCACACGACGGTTCAACCGGCGACTCGGCTGGGCTGATAAAATAACCAGTGCACAGAAATTCAAGAAAATTTACACAAAGATTGATGCATTTATAGGCAAACCAAACATCTTGTATTTGCTGCTGCCATTTGTATTTACAACTATACCAAGGAAATATATTACCAATACAATGCAACACTTCTTCACTACATCACATTCAGCAATTTTCCTGCTAACCTGGCAGGTTGGGATGACCATGGTCAAAGTAAAGAAAAAAATAACTCAAAAAAGTCAATGTGATCGTAACTGTAACTTCAAAAAGTCTCCTTAATCGCTCATGCTACCACTCGAAAATCTCTTCATCTTTTCCCAAATCTGCAAACGTCTACTAGCCCTCAACGGGCCTGAACTTGAGGTTATCCTATACGAATGCACAACTAGCCCAAGACCCGAAAACCTGCTCTCCACATGAAGTGGAGATTCACATAGCTTGGATAGGTGGAATGTGACAGGCAGGCAAGCGCCATGGCCTGAGTTTCTACTGGCCCACGGATCAGAGTCTAAAGAAGTCAGATCCTCTTGGCTACAAGTCCTTGAGCCCAGGTCTTGTGTTTCTTCGCACTCGAGACCAATTTCAAGGCCTGAACCACCTCTCCCATAAAGGGTCGGTGTGATACTTCGGGCTGCGCACACATTGATGCTATTACTGCTATTTTAGCTATACAGTCAAATGGAACTTCAGGGGATAGTGATAGATCAACAAGTACGTTTAGACCTTCTGGTGTTGGGAGGAGGGGACGGGCCCACGCGACTAAGTTTTCTTGGCCAGATGGGATTGACATGTCAACAGGTTTTCTTCCTGTTAGGAGCTCAAGGAGTACCACTCCGTAGCTATATACGTCACTCTTTACAAGAAGATGGCCTGTCATTGCATACTCGGGAGCCACACGCCTAAAATCAAATGAAAAGAATTTTAAGAAAATATGGACATGGCGGGTTCGCCAACAGGCCAAGACATATAATCTGACTTTTGTGCTGAGAAAAAGCTCATTTGACTTTAAACTTGACCTGTAATGTACTCATTTTACAGAGAAAAAAAGTACCCGAAAGTGCCCATGACACGCTTCGAAATATGTTGGTTTTCTTCATCTAAAGCGGATCCAGCCAAGCCAAAATCAGAAAGTTTAGGAGTAAAGTCATGTTCTAGCAGAATGTTGGTAGACTTGAAATCTCGATGCTTGTAAGCTAACCCCCGAGTTGCACCCAAAGCTATCTTCAAGCGGCCCCCCAATCCAGTGGTCAAGTTTAACATTTGAAAGTCAAACATTTCAATCCCTAAGCAACCGAATTGTCACATTTAAGTACCTTTGACAGCAACTTTAGTCCCATCTTCATGATTAAAGTTACTAGTGCATGTTATAAATTAAATCCATTTTGTTGAAGGCATTCCTCTCATTTTTTATTGAAATTAACAAGTATAAATCCACCCATTATTGATAATCCATTTTTTTTTTTTTTTTTTTTTTTTTATATTGAAAGATTTTGTATGATGATGAAACGAACCCTCTCTAATTATATCCTATCATTTACTTACGATGTGTCATCCTTTAACTAACTCTGTTTGTTACTTTTAGTCCCTAATTTTATTTACCCATTTTTTTTTTTTAAACTTTACTTTTACTTTGCTCTATGGTGAAGTTACTACTATGAAAATGCTAGGTAGCAGTTTTCTTTTTTTGGTATTACAAAATTGTACTCTTTATGTTCTAAATACAACAGTATTAGACCGGAATGATAATGTAGCTGACATGGGCTCACTTCCTGTTGTTGATCCACCAATCCCTGATGATTTTGTGACGGATAGTAAAGTTGCAATAGAACGCAAATAGCAACAGAGACACCGAGGGGCTTGATGCACTACAAAAATGGGATCGATTTGGGTCGACAACCTCGACCCAAAGAATGAAGTGGGGTCGTACCAAACGTTTTGGGTTGACAATCTCGACCCTTTTTGGTTGTACCATTTTCCTTGTCTCAAAAACGTTTGGGTCGACATTTTTAAAACGAATGGCACGACATAGAAAGGGAACCCACTAACCAGTCAAACATGAATATTACGTTTGGAACGACATTGTCGTTCCAAATCTTTATTTATTTTTTGCAAATCATTTATTTAAATACTAAAAATATTATGGAAAATGCCCAATGGAACGACAATGTCGTTCCAAACCTTGATTTATTTTCCGTTTTTTAGTTATTTAAATACTAAAAATATTTTGGAAAATTCCCAATGGAACGACAATGTCGTTCCAAACCTTGATTTATTTTCCGTTTAACATGTTATGCATAGCCATAATAACTCGACTCATCCGTTTAACATGTTATGCGTAGATTATTGGATTTAATTTTAAATTAAATTAAATAATTTTAAATATTTTTTATTAAATAAAAGATTGTCTCGTTTTTGGTATTTATTTAGTATTAATTAAATAATTCAAAACAAGATTACAACATCTATTTAAATAATTTTAATTTATTTAAATATTTTTTTTAAATTAATTTAAATCATTATTTATTTATTTAGTATTAATTAAATAATTTAAATAATTTTTAATTTATTTAGTATTAATTAAATAATTAAAATTATTTTTAGTATACAAAAGATAAATTAAAAAAAAAAAACCCCAGAAGGAACGACAATGTCGTCCCTTTGGGTTTCACCAAAATTTTTTGCAACAGATAAATAAAAAAAAAATAATAATAAACCCAGAAGGAACGACAATGTGGTCCCTTTGGTTTTTATGTAAAATAAAATTGATTTTTTCACAACAGATAAATGAAAAAAAAAAAAAAAAAAAAAAAAAAGAAAAACGAGAAAGAACGACAATGTCGTCTCTTTGGTTTTTATGTAAAATAAAATTTATTTTTACACGATTGGCACGACATTGTCGTTCCTTTGGTTTTTATGTAAAATAAAATTGATTTTTTCACAACAGATAAATGGAAAAAAAAAAAAAAAAAAAAAAAAACCCAGAAGGAAGGACAATGTCGTTCCTTTGGTCTTTATGTAAAATAAAATTGATTTTTAAACCATTGGCATGACATTGTCGTTCCAAAATGAGTGGGCCCAAAACATTCACGTTGACTGCTATATTTGTTGAAGAAAGGGGGACCCTTTGTCCATTTGGGACAACATATGTCGTCCCATTTGTTTGCCCCGTCTCAAAGGCTTTCATTTGGTGTAGTGATGTCCCTTCCGTTGTTTCCGTGACCATGGCTACAACTGCTGAACTAGTCAAACCGATGACCGATGATGTTATAGCAAGCTGGTTTTGTAGGGATTTATAACCCAGATCGAACCATTGGGTTTCAGCCGACCCAGATCGAACCGATTCACTGGAACCGTCCGGTTCGAACTTTTTTCTTTAGTGAGCAGTGAGAGAGTGTGATTGGAGTGGGTCATGAGTATTGGTCAAAGTTAGTTTAATACTAGTAGTAAGTTAAATATAATGTGGTTAGGTTAGATTTTAACTAAGGTTGTGAGTAAGTGAACACTAACTAGTGAATGAATATATTTGTTTACTAAGGGTGTGTTTGATTAGCTAATGCATTTCATTGACTGAAATTAAATTATTTGATAATCATGTATAAAAATTAGAAGCCAATGAATTATTATTTGTTATGTTTGAAAAAGAATAGACGTTGATATTATCAGTGCTGACGTCACTGATTATGATAACGTGTAAGGGGTGTTTGGTTAAGCTTATTCGTTGCTCAAGCTGATGCTATTGAACTTTTGTAATGAAAAATTCGACCTAAGTTGACATTTATAACCCTGACCCTAATTTTGTTGCTGATAATTTACAAAACTTGCAATTAAACCGTCCCCCGAATGCGGCGAATGTGGCGAATGGACCGCGTGGTCCTCCGCCGCCATTCGGTAGTCGTCCCGGACCGCCTGGTGTCGCTTCGAGAGGACCTCCGCAAGGTACATTGCCTAATAGACCAGCTGGTGGTAATGTGGGCCCGAGAGGACCTCCGCAAGGTACGTTTGCGGCTAGTGGTGTGATGAGTAATGGGCCGCCGCGTGGAGTGCCGAATGGTGGTGTTGGAGTGATGGGACATCCGCCGCCTCAACAAACTATGTCGTCGTTTTTGGGAGGTGGGATTGGGAGTGACAATCAGATGAGAGGGCCGAGTTTTGGGGTGCCGCCGATGTTTAGTGCATCGCCGGCGCCTCCTGGGTCTGCGTACGGGACTCAGCCGTGGCAAATGCAACCACGGCCAGTAAGTTTTTTTGATGTTTACTTTGTTATGTATATTTGAATAAAACCGAGCATGTGATGTCGAAATAGTTAGTTTTAGTAACAAGTAGGGTAGAATTATGAATATGCCCTTAGTTTATATTTTAAGTTTCTAAAAACTCGCGAATTGCCAGCACTTGATACCATCTAAAGTGATTATTGCAAGTTTTAAGCAGAAACGCTATTTCATGTATCGCGTTTTAATGTTTTATGCACATCCGAACAGTTTACTTTCAAATTGAACATCCAGACCATTCAAACCGAGCTTGTGAAGTCGAAGTAGTTAGCTTTAGTAATGGTTAGTAACAAGTAGGGTAGAATTACGAATGTGCCCTTAGTTTATATATTAAGTTTCTAAATACAGAAGCTTTAGATCAAGTAGTTTGCATTTCAGCTTTAGAAGCTATTGTGGATTATGAACCATTTGCTTTCTCTATCTTACATACTGATATGACACGTTAAAATTTTCACTTAAATAGTACACTCACGAAGATATAAGTGATAAGTTGGTTACAAAATTCATATATGTTTGAAGTACTCAAGTACCAGTTTAATCTGCATTTACTTATGGTTATATAGACATCCAAACGCTATCTCATGCAGCGTGTTTTATTACAGATTTTGGGTACTTAAGATCATACGAGCAGTTTCAAAATGCACATCAGAACAGTTTACTTTCACATGGAACTTCCAAACACTATTAAAATGCTATCACGTTTTATTACAGATTCTGGCTATTTAAGATGCTTAATCCCCCATATTTGAGTTATTGAGTAGAAGCTTTAGATTATTTTTAATACTCAACCCCTCAACCATATCATTATAAAACTTATGGATTAGGATCCATTTTTATCTCTAACTTAGATACTAATGTGACCTGTAAAACTTTGCACCTGATAACGGTGATAAGTTAGTTACAATATACATATTAACATATGTATTTGCAGTACGAGTTTAATCAAAGATTATGTTCTTGTTGCATAAATATATGCAGAATGTGCCACCTCCTCCAATCCCTGGTCCGGGTCAACCACCAAGGATGTATGGCATGCCGCCACCTCTTCCTAACCAACAATCAATGGCTACTATATCGCCTGCAATGGGTCCCAGTGGAAATGCAGTTTCAGGACCATCAAAGATTGATCCTAACCAAATCCCACGCCCTGGTCCAACATCATCTGTCCTTTTACATGAAACCCGCCAGGGTAACCAGGCGAATCCTCCACCGGTATTCACCTATTTTTTGTTCACAGTTTACGTTATTGTGTTTACTTAGAGTTGGAATGATTGGCGGTTCAGGCAGCTGAATGGATTTTTAATATATAATTAGTTTGTCAAATATGATCTAAGAAAAGTATATTAAATAAATAAATGATCTTCTGAATAGAATCATTTAGGAGATTTATGTATCAAATTACATTTTCCGAGATCTGACCCGTTAACTTTGATGCTATTCATAAATGTATAAAGCCAAACTTTCCATCTCTAATTTATACTGTTTATGTTTCTTGGCTTCTATTATGCAAGTATTTGTACAGATCTTATGTACATTCTGATATGTTATTATTCTATATTGAAGCCTGCTACTACTGAATTTATTGTAAGGGATACTGGAAATTGCAGTCCCCGGTACATGAGGAGCACCATTAATCAGGTAATGTGCTTATTTCTTCAACCGCTTTTCTTGTGGAGATTTTATGCTTACTTTATTGTTGGATTGTTTTGTTGCTCTTTGAGATTCCTTGCACCTCTGATCTTTTGACCACGTCTGGCATGCAATTGGCATTGTTGGTCCAGCCCCTGGCCCTTCCTCATCCAGAAGAGGAACCTATCCAAGTAAGGCTAGATATACTAACTAAGATTACTATATAGCCCTTAAGTCTTAGGGGTACTTATTTGTTACCTCAAGTGTCTTGACATTAATTGAGGTGATAGAAAATTTCAAAGTTGAAGTATAACATTTTTTATCTTAAAAAGTCAGATATGGACTCTAATTTTGTGAGGGAGGGACTGATAAGTTTTTCATATGGTAAATGTGAATCTATTTTTTCAGATAGTGGATTTCGGCGAAGGTGGCCCTGTTTGTTGTTCTCGTTGCAAAGGCTACATCAATCCGTTCATGAAGTTTGTCGATCAGGGAAGACGTTTTGTCTGTAACTTCTGTGGTGAGTGTTGATCTCTTCTTTTCTACCTTTTGCCATAATTTAGTTCTAAGAATACATACCGATTAGAAAAAAACGTCTTTATATACTTGACCTACATGCTAATAGCTGACTATGAATACAGAAACAATACAAAATTTTAGCCTTTAAATTTATATATATTGACAATAAAACATCTTTCCTGCTGATTTGAAGTTTTGAACTGCTGCATGTCAACTTGTATATTGACTTGTTGGAAATAAAATATAACCCATGTCAACCGACTTACAAGTGAATGGGTTGAATATGCCACTTTTAGTTCAACTTGTCTTACATTCTACCCTTTTGCAGGCTTCACGGATGAAACTACGCGTGACTATCAATGCAATCTAGGTCCGGATGGCAGGCGAAGGGACGCTGATGAACGGCCTGAGCTATGCAGAGGAACAGTTGAATTCGTTGCCACAAGGGAATTCCTGGTTCGTGTGATCTCTAGCTTCATTTTGCACTTCTCTCAACAATTATACTATCTTTATAATATTTTGTTATATTTTTCCCAAGTACGTGAGCCAATGCCTGCTGTATTCTTTTTCCTCATTGATGTATCAATGAATGCCTTGCAAACTGGTGCAACAGCGGGAGCTTGCAGCGCTATCAGCCAAGTCATTGCTGATCTTCCAGTAAGTTCATGTTAATTGTGGTTAGAGGTGAATATGGTTGGGATGGATAATGGGTCTATACTGGCATAATATTAGATACAGGTTGGGTTGGATTCACCTGGTTTTTAACCTGTTGTGGGTAAGCATTTTGAATATCAGCCAAAGAAGACTCCTACTGTGCCCAAGAAAGTTAATGATGGTAAAAAGAAGACTTCTGATGTGGCTAGTACGAGTGGAACAACGATCTCTACATCTAACCAATTTGATGCGCTTAATATGGATGATACGAATACGTTTGGTATTCCTACTTATGAAACCTGCATGGATGTGGATACTGGCAGTTCAATGGAAGTTAATGTGGATGAGTCGGCTAAGACTGGTGCTGCATCACAAGAACCGCTTGTGAGTGATTCAATGGGAACTAAGGAAGTTGGTTCTACTCCTTTAGTTGAGAAAATTAGTAAGTTTGAGAAGCTTCTTATCGATGGGAAAGGTACTCTTGTGGATAATGATGGTCATCCTGTTCCGTCTGCCTCTGTCACTAAGAGGGCTAACCCATTTTCCAAGGTGGGTAATGTTGTGGTTTCTGATAGTGATGACGAGGAGGTTCTTAACACGTTCGACGAATCTGCTAATCTTTTTGGTGGTGGTCATGAGCGTGAAGATGAGTTTGATGACTATGATGATCTCGAAGCAAATTTATGATCTTCCAGGGGAATTGGATGCTCTTAATGCCATTTATGGCTTTAATCTCCAAGGTCGTAGGAAGTAGTTTATATTTTTGTTTGAGTCTTTCTATATGATGTGGTAGTGGTTTGTTTTCTTATCTAGAGAATAGGAAGTATCTTGTTATGTAAGCTTTTCGCCTATGTAACGGGCTGAGATATGGGATTCACTCATATCCGTTGTACTTAAATGTTTTTTGGAGTAATATATTTACCGGGTCTTTTGACCTTTTACCCAAAAAAAATTAGATTACAAAAATAAAAAATTAGATTATCTCAGATTGTCAACTACAATATAATTGAAAGTAAATGGGTCACAGTTGCCACCTTTCGTACTTGTGGCACATGGCTACGGGGTGCCCATAAGTATTGAATCTTATTGATGTTTCACCCTTTGACAATAGGTTTGAAGTTTGTATATAATTATTGATCTGTTTCATGTACACAGTTAATTGTAGATTTTATGATGTAACAAACTGATAATATGGTTGCTGCAGGAGGGTCCTCGAACAATGGTGGGAATTGCCACATTTGACTCAACCATCCATTTTTACAATCTGAAACGGGCATTACAACAGGTATATATAATAGCAATTTATTGTTTATAGATTTTCAGTACGGTTTGTATGCGTAAAAAAAAACTTTGTCCAGCTTTCACCATGTTTGCTTTTGGATTTCCGTTTCCATCATACCAGTTTTACCTGTTAGATATAGAATATAACCAGAATTAACCCATTTATAAGAAAATTGGTCGAAACAGCCACATCTAGTTTAGTAACTTACAAGATGATATTGCTGTTTGTGATCAAGTTTTTGTGTTTTGTTGTTGCAGCCATTGATGCTCATAGTTCCTGACGTTGAAGATGTTTACACTCCTCTCCAAACTGATGTTATTGTTCAACTTTCCGAGGTAAGTTGTTTCCTGCATTACCTTGAAATTGTGATGGAGCCCTTTTCTTGGCAGTTCTTGCCAACTCGTGATTATCCTTTCATATTCTAGAAGTTATTATTTTCATCCAGTTTTATGTGACTTTGGAACTGATTCCCAACGTATTTCACATCATTGTGATGTTACAGTGTCGTGATCATCTAAACTTTTTGCTGGAGAGCATCCCGAGTGGCGAGTATGTTTGAGAGTAATAAAACTGCTGATTCTGCTTTTGGTGCCGGGATGAAGGTATTAATTTTTCTCTGTTTGATTGTACATTTGTACCCGCGCAAGCACAGCGTGTCTAAGGGTAGAAGAAGTTACCTATATACCTACCAATAACCTAATCTCAGAGACTGTCACTTTATTTCACAAGACATCTCTATTTTCTTTTTCTTCTCAGATCATCTTTTTTTGGCCATCCCGTTTAATGATTTTTTGAACGACCAGAATTCATCAAACACTCACATGCCCCATTTTTAAACAGGCTAATGCCTGTTCTTTATTCTGATATATATATATTTTTTTTTTGATCAAATAATCTGTGTCAAAGCGCACATCCAAACACCTACTTAGTATCAGCTTAGCAGTCTATGTGACTATTGCTTCATATGTGTCAACTAGGCTGCTTTTTTGGCAATGAAGAGTACCGGAGGCAAGCTTTTGGTATTTCAATCAGGCAAGCTTATTTATATTTTTAGCATGTGTTATTATTAAGAGGTCTGAGGTAGAAACATATATTGACCCCATTTATTATGTCTCAGTCTTGCCTTCTGTTGGTATTGCGGCTCTTTCTGCTAGAGAGGCTGAAGGAAGAACTAATATCTCTGCAGGAGAGAAGGTAATATCAACTAATGACCAGGTTGAACAAACACGCCAAAATGGTTGGCGTTGGGCAGCTGGACCAACACTTTTTTGTCCTATATTTTAAGTCTATATATATACTGTTAGTGGGTCAAATACGATTACAAAATTATCTTATTACAATAGTTATGTAATGTTTGCTATAATGATTAAGTAGGTCTTATGCATGAAAAGATAATTTGGGCTAAATTTGACCTTTTTGACCCGTTTCCTTTAAATCTTTTGATACTAGAATCATATCTGCATGGTACTAAGATCTTATAAATGGGATTCACATAGTATGTATAATGGCCTCACCAAAGTGCATCTACATGTTTAACGTAGTAAAGTTGATGAAAGAAGTTAATCTGAAATCGCTTTTTCTTTTTTAAACCGCAGGGACCTCATAAATTACTTCAACCAGTAGACAAGACTATGAAGACATTGGCAATTGAATTTGCAGAGTAGAGTACCAGGTGAACCTTTATCTAATTTGCATTTTGCTACCTCTTTGATGAGATTCAACCATTCTGATTTTATCTTTCCAAATTGTTTATGTGATCACAAATATTTTATAGGTCTCTGTCGATGTGTTCATCACTACACAAAGTTATGTTGATATTGCTTCAATCTCTGTTATCCCTCGAACCACTGGAGGACAGGTAGTCATTGCAATCTTATTTTTTGTCAAACAAATTAGATTGGTTTTGTTGCCATTCTTTAAGTGTCGCTTTTATAAAATTCCCTCCTATTTTCAGGTTTATTATTATCACCCTTTCTCTGCACTTTCGGATCCCGCAAAACTTTACAATGATCTGCGATGGAATGTCACAAGACCACAAGGTTTTGAAGCAGTAATGCGTGTTAGATGTAGCCAGTTGAGCCCTAAAAAGATTTATGATGTGGCAAATTGGGTGGGTCTGTCGGGTTGGGCATCGGGTCAAATCAGTTGGGGTAAATGTAGGTATTGGTTGGATCTGCTTCACCCGAAACACTTCTTTATTTCTTATCATTGATATTTGAGTTTTTGGTATATAGTTGATGTGCCAAATATGATTACAGACAGTGGTCTTATTTCAACAATGATTCAATGTTTCACAGACAGTGGTCTTATTTCAACAATGATTCAATGTTTCACATAAAATGGTTTAGACTAATTTTTCCTGTTTCCTTCTAACACTTTTTATTTATGTTACCCTTAAAAACTAAGCGTAAACCTCTGACACATTCATATCTAAATGTGTCAAAATGGTCACCTCTTATAATATTTTCCAAAATATGGTATACTTATCCGTTTCTCATTTTGTTGTCTCTTCCCTTCGATTCTTTAGGGTCTTCAAGTACAAGACTACTCGGGAAACTTCTGTAAACGCATTCCCACAGATGTTGACCTACCTGCGGTATATACTGAACTTCAAATTTATAAGCCTTGAGTTCCTAGCTTATAAGATCACTTTTATTGAAACTAATATTTTGCAGGTTGATTGTGACAAATCTATAATGGTGACTTTGAAACATGATGATAAATTAACAGATGGCAGAGAATGTGCTTTCCAGTGTGCGCTTCTTTATACTACTGTATATGGGCAAAGAAGAATACGTGTGTCCACTTTATCGTTGCCTTGCACAAGCATGCTGAGCAATCTTTTTCGCTTAGCTGATTTAGACACCCAGTTTTCTTGTTTCCTAAAGCAAGGTATTTGAATTTGTTTAATTTTAGATTTCACTTTTGCTTTATTGAATACTATGAAGATTTATTCTTTTTTTGTGTGTTGCAGCGGCTAATGAAATCCCTATTACTCCATTACCTCAAGTGAAGGATCGGCTGACAGATCTTTGCATTAGTATACTTCATTCTTATCGGAAGTTTTGTGCAACGGTGTCATCATCTGAACAGCTAATTCTTCCTGAGGCACTCAAGTTGTTGCCTCTATACACTCTCGGTCTGTTTTGTTCTGTGTTAAAGGCATTCTAAGTAGTGGGTTTTGGTTTAATATTGCATAAGATACGCACAGGTAATTGACCTCCTTTATTTCTTGATTGCAGCTTTGATTAAAAGTATTGGACTACGAAGTGATGGGCGTATAGATGACAGGTCATTTTGGATCAACTATGTTACCTCACTTTCTGTTCAATTAGCAATCCCGCTTGTGTATCCCAGAATGATAAGTGTTCATGATATTGACTCAAAGGTTTAGAATAATCTCACTTAACAAAATGTTCAGATATTCAATTTCTACAACTTACACGTTTTTTTCTTGCATGTTTCATCTGTGGCTACAGGATACCGATGGATCCGTTATTCCCCCTCCTATACCACTCTCTAGTGAACATGTGAGCGATGACGGGATCTATCTTCTTGAAAATGGAGAGGACTGCTTAATTTACGTTGGAGGCTCTGTAGATCCTGATATAACACAAAAACTGTTTGGCGTTTCTTCTTTTAGTGAAATCCCCACTCAGGTACACTTGATATTCGTATCTCTTGTCTTGTATCATTATAGTGGCAAAATGGCGAGTCTAGTAATGGGTATAAACAGGCTTTGGTGGCTTGGATTGACCTGAAACATTATTTTTATTCTAAGCAATAACCGACGTGGTAAATCTGATTAGGAAAACTATATAACACAGTTCAGGAGGTTATATGCATTATATACTTGTCGGCAACTTTCGACCTGTTTCAATTTTGGCTGCTTTTAAAACTTAGCAAAAATGACTCATTTATGATTAATACTACCGAAATTCCTTCTAATTGCAAATGGGTCGAAGTTGACATCTGTATATGCTCATTGTCTCATTGCATAGATTTTGTGGCTTATAAGTCTGGTGTTTGCTAGAGTAACTCTTTCAGAAGGCCTATTTATTCATCAATCATCTGTTTAACTCAAACTTTTCGATACAGTTGCTACTGAAGCAATATGAAAACCCCTTGTCAAAGAAGCTAAATGAGGATGTAAATGAGTTTTATAATATACGTCTAGTAGTTCTGTCTTCGTATGAAAATTGCAAGATTCAAGTTGATTCTTTTTTAAGAAAAAATTTCCTTTCATATACATAAAGGCTGTTTGGTAATTTTAAACCGGGACTTCCCAAGAAATGTCGAGAATTAAAAACTTTCCTGACTATATGCTAAAAAAATGAAAAATCCCTCCAACAATTATAAAATAAAGAAAATCTTGTGAAACCCATAATGCCATATATCATAGGCAACTTTAGCTCAGGAACTTCCTTAGAAACGATAAAGATTGTGTCTTTTCTGAGTATTTGTAAAGTACCATTCTATAAAGACAAGATAAAGAAAATTAATTACAGTGAGGACGCATTTGTCAATCAAAGTTGCAGTTTTTACTGTTAGAATTAATCCTTTTAATATGGCCTTAGACCATTTAGACCCTTAACTATGCCTTAATGACATTATCTACCCTAACTAACAATTGACAGTTATTTGATGGAAATAACTGTCATAACAATAAATCCCTGGGAAGTGGTCATTTTCCTGTATCTTGTCACATAACAAAACTCTCTCAATCAAACACCATAACTTGTGAGATTAATCCCTCCATCGGATTGGTGACATTACTATCGGAATCGACTAACCCTAACGCTATGGCTTCATCATCTAATCGTAATCCTCAGTCGGTTCTATCATCAAGTAAGTTTACTTTCATGTTCTTGATATATGATTACATGAGATTGATCCTATACTTGTTTAATTAATTCAATATGTGGTATCAGAGCGGTTAAAATCTCATGAATTAATTTGATGTCATGATCATATCGTAAATAATATGTATCCGTTTATGAGAACCACGGTATATCTCAGTGCCTACTTGTTGTTTTTAAATTAGGATTCTTTAAGTGAATTTAATAATTGATTTTATCAATCAATTGTTTATATTATCCCATCCATTAATTTCAATAAATGCAAATATGTTTGGTATTCAATAAAGTGATTAGAAAAGGTATATTATTACTGTATTTGCAGCCACGTGATTCTTCAATTCAATTGTTATAGTATTGATTATTCTTTAAAATTGCATGACTAAAGAATATGTGGTATAAAATTAATGCATGATGATATACTTTTGCTTTTGAATATCATGAATATTGTTTCAACACTTACTGTAACATACATGAACATGATTATTTGCAGTCTGCAATCGTTCTGTTATAAGAAAATTTTACATGATTCCACTGTTGTATGTTTAATAACTATCTACACATGATCGGTAGTTAAGGAAATCATGCGAAAACAAAAAAAAAATTCTAAACTTATTAGAATTTAGTAAATGGTAACTTGTATGTTAATATAGATAATCACTCCAACGATTGGTTATTTAGATTAATATACGAGTTTACTCATGCCATATTATGCAATTGTTCATGTTATCACTCAATGAACCCAACGGTTATTTGTATGATAACTTGGATAATGAAATATATATTAGCATAATTAACATATATGTTACGTTTCTGCCCAACGGTGATATGTGATATATGTGCATGCTTTGTCTAGTTAAAGATGATTAATGTTTTAATTGTTAACTAAACCAACATGAAGTTAATAATTAGGCACATCTTTATACCTATTATTTTGGTGTTCATGATAGGTTTATGTTTTTCTGATATGCTTTACATATATATCCCATTAATTCCTTTAGTTTTAATCTGAGCATACATTTAATTTTCATTCTATGTCAGCATCTACCTTAACTTCCAATACGGGTTACTTGTCCGGAATTGAACCCTTAACTGGTACTAACTTCTCAACATGGAGAGATCAAGTGAAACTTACTCTCGGAGTAATGGACCTCGATCATGCGCTTCGTACTGATCCTCCCGCTGCACTTACTGCTGAAAGTACAGCAGATCAAAAACGTGCTTATGAACAGTGGGAGCGATCTAACCGTATGTCTCTCATGATCATTAAGAATTCCATATCCGTTGCTATTCGAGGAGCCATTCCTGACTCTGAAAATGCAAAGGAGTACTTAAGCTCCGTAGAGGAACAATTTAAAGGGACTTCAAAAGCCCATGCAAGCACTTTGATCCTCAAAATGTTGACTACCAAGTATGACGGAGTTAGTGGTGTACGAGAGCATATAATGATGATGAGCGATATGGCAAACAAACTGAAAGGCATGGACATGGAAATCAGTGAAGGCTTTTTAGTTCATTTCATTATGACATCTCTCCCTATGCAATTTGGTCCTTTCAAGATCAATTATAATACGCAAAAGGAGAAATGGAAAATGAGCGAACTGATTGCCATGTGTGTGCAAGAGGAAGAACGCCTCAAAGTTGAAAAGCCTGATGTCGTTCATGTTGCTACCACTAACACCAATAAGAGAAAGGGCTCATGGAAGGGCAAAGGTTCAAGTGGAGATAATTCTACTCCAAATAAAGTCCAGAAAACGGGTGCAAGTACTAGCTCATTCCATGGCGATCCAAAATGTAAATTTTGCCATAAGAAAGGGCATACTCAAAAGGATTGTCCAAAATTCAAGGAATGGTTAGCAAAGAAAGGTATATTTGAATCTTTTATGATTAATGAATCCTTTAATATAAATGTCCCTATTAATTCATGGTGGATTGACTCTGGATCCATGGTACACATTGCTAATTCTTTACAGGGATTCCGTACAATTCGGAGATTGGAAAGAAACCAACGAACGGTTAAAGTCAGGAATGGAGTTGATTTGAACGTAGAAGCTGTTGGGACCCTTTCATTAATATTGGAGGGTGGCTTTTGTTTAAATCTTTATGGCACTCTTTATGTACCGAGCATGACTCGAAACTTAATATCTGTATCTAAACTAATTATTGATGATTTTATATTTACGTTTGGATACAATAAAGTATATATTAGTTTAAATTCCCGTGTTGTTGGATATGGTTGTCTAGAGGGAAACCTCTTCAAGTTATGTTTAGATAATCAATTTTCGGAATCTCTATTATCATTTAATGTTAATGAAAATGTGAATCAAAATAAGAGAAAACAAGATCAAGAAACTTCATCAATGTTATGGCACCAACGTTTAGGCCATATTTCACGAGACAGAATGACTAGACTTGTGAAAGATGAAGTTTTACCCCATCTTGATTTCTCTGATTTTGAAAAATGTGTAGAATGCATAAAGGGAAAAATGACCAAAGGAAATAAGAAAGGTTCCACACGAAGTACCGGATTATTAGAACTAATCCATACTGATATATGTGGACCTTTTCCTTCAGGCATTGGTGGTCATAAATCATTCATTACCTTCATTGATGATTACTCACGTTACATGTACCTGTTCTTAATTAATGAAAAATCCGAATCACTTGAAATGTTTAAAACATTTAAAGCGGAAGTTGAAAATCAACTTGACCGAAAAATTAAAGTGGTGAGATCGGATAGGGGAGGTGAATATTATGGCAGACATACAGATGTTGGTCAAGCTCCTGGATCTTTCTTTGACTTTTGCAAAGATCATGGGATTATTAACCAATATACCATGCCGGGTACCCCTCAGCAAAATGGTGTAGCTGAGAGGAGAAATCGCACCCTTATGGACATGGTTCGTAGTATGTTGGCAAATTCAAATCTTCCTGAATTTCTTTGGACTGAGGCATTGAAAACGGCTGTCCACATCCTTAACAGAGTTCCCTCAAAATCTGTTCCAAAAACACCATATGAAATTTGGACGGGAAGAAAACCCAGCTTACGATACTTACGGGTTTGGGGATGTCCAGCCGAAGCTAAGTTATACAATCCTCAATCACGAAAACTGGACTTGAAAACCATTAGTTGCTTCTTCATTGGGTACCCAGAACGATCAAAGGGTTACCGATTTTATTGCCCCTCTCATAGTACCAGAATTGTTGAGACACGCCACGCAGAGTTTCTTGAAAATGCTAACAACAGTGGGAGCGGTTCATTTAGAAGAATTGAACTTCAAGAGGCTCGAGATGAGACACCAATAATTCATGTGCCCATCTCGATTAACCAGCCACTTGAAACCTCGAATGATCACTTAATTGCTCAAGATCAACCAAATAATGTCGAGGAAAATGAACCTAACCACGAAATTAATGTTGAACCACAAGAAACTCAACAACCGTTGCGTAGGTCACAACGACATAGGCAGCCCACAAACTTTGACGATTACTATACCTATTTGAATGAGGCTGATTTTGACTTAGGGAAATGAAATGACCCTGAATCATATGAGGATGCCATTAATTGTGACCAATCAGCTCATTGGAGGGAAGCAATGAATGATGAGCTAAACTCAATGAGCAAAAACAACGTTTGGGAACTTGCTGAATTACCAAAGGGTGCAAAACCCGTTGGATGCAAGTGGGTCTTTAAGACCAAACTTGACCCAAATGGAAATGTTGAGCGATACAAAGCTCGGTTGGTTGCAAAAGGGTATACTCAAAAAGAGGGCATTGATTATAAAGAAACATTTTCTCCAGTATCGAGAAAAGATTCCCTAAGGATCGTAATGGCCCTTGTAGCTCATTTTGACTTGGAGTTACATCAAATGGACGTCAAAACGGCATTTCTTAATGGAGATTTACATGAAGATGTGTTCATGGCCCAACCACAAGGTTTTAAATCTAAAGGCCAAGAACATTTAGTTTGTAAACTCAAGAAATCTATTTATGGGCTTAAGCAAGCATCCCGTCAATGGTATTTAAAATTTGATGAAGTGATGAAGAAACACAACTTCATCAAGAATTTGGTAGATCAGTGCGTATACCTCAAGATGAGTGGGAGCAACTTTATTATACTTGTGCTTTATGTTGATGATATCCTATTAGCAAGTAATAATATTGACTTGTTGCATGAGTCAAAATGTTTTCTCTCTAGAAACTTTGACATGAAAGATCTTGGTGAAGCTTCGTATGTAATTGGAATTGAAATTCACCGAGATCGAGCCAATGGGATATTAGGATTGTCCCAAAAGGCATATATTGAACGCGTACTCAATAGGTTCAATATGCAACATTGCTCTCCTACGGTCGCTCCCGTAATTAAGGGTGATGTTTTCGGGTCTCATCAATGTCCGAAAACTGAGGTTGAACATGAGGAAATGAAGCGAATTCCTTATGCTTCCGTAGTAGGAAGCTTAACATATGCTCAAGTTTGTACTCGACCAGATATCGCTTTTATATGTGGCATGTTAGGCAGGTTTCAATCTAATCCTGGCCTACATCACTGGAAAGCTGCTAAGAAAGTATTGCGATATCTACAAGGAACAAAGGAGTACAAATTAACTTACACTAGATCCGACAATCTTGAAGTTATTGGATACTCGGATTCAGACTTTGCGAAATGCAAAGACTCTAGTAGGTCAACTTTGGGATATATTTTCATGCTGTCAGGTGGGCCTATTTCTTGGAAGAGTCAAAAACAAGTGCTAACGACGACCTCAACAATGATGGCTGAGTATGTTTCAGTTTATAATGCGACATGCCATGCAATGTTGTTGAGAAATTTGATCACTGGACTCAAAATTGTTAACTCTATCTCAAGGCCATTAAAGATTTATTGCGATAATAACGCAGCCGTGAGCTTCTCGAACAGTAATAGTTCAACTGGAGCTGGTTTATACCTCGATACAAAGTACCTTTTTGTACGGGAAAGAGTGGAGGAACAACGTATATGTATCGAGCACATTAGAACTCATGAAATGCTTGCGGATCCGCTAACTAAAGGTCTACCACCCAAAGTATTTCAAGGCCATGTTGCTAGAATGGGTTTACGTCAAGACCTTACATAATGTGTTGTAGTTAATGAACTATTTCATGTTTATGTTTAACTTCAAAACAAGCGCTTTAAGATAATATCCTTCACTATAATGTCTAGTTTGTCTGTATTTATTTTTAATTGTGTACACTTATGTTTCATTATAGACAAACTTATGTGTACCACATTACTTTGTCATTTTGGCTTAATGAAATCATATATTTCATATTAGTGCTATTAGTATAATCGATGGGGGTCCCGTGTCAAACGCGACACGTGTGGCTGTATCTTTTTGCTTTGGTGCTATTATGGAATTATGGTAATTCACATAAACTTGTAATTGGCCAATATAATTTTCAGGTTTATGTATATATGAATAAATGGTCTTACGGCCAAGTGGGAGAATGTTAGAATTAATCCTTTTAATATGGCCTTAGACCATTTAGACCCTTAACTATGCCTTAATGACATTATCTACCCTAACTAACAATTGACAGTTATTTGATGGAAATAACTGTCATAACAATAAATCCCTGGGAAGTGGTCATTTTCCTGTATCTTGTCACATAACAAAACTCTCTCAATCAAACACCATAACTTGTGAGATTAATCCCTCCATCGGATTGGTGACATTACTATCGGAATCGACTAACCCTAACGCTATGGCTTCATCATCTAATCGTAATCCTCAGTCGGTTCTATCATCAAGTAAGTTTACTTTCATGTTCTTGATATATGATTACATGAGATTGATCCTATACTTGTTTAATTAATTCAATATTTACATGGTAATCCTTGCAATTTCTATAGTTTATGATATTAGTTTCAATTACAGGAATGACATTCTTCTCGTATATGGTGGAAGACAAGTCTCCAAATAGTCCTTCAGGCGGGGAGTTCTTAGTACATGTCCATAGACAAATTCAAAACAAAGTGGGTTGATGTTGTTTAACAAACACTACTACAGTTATGTTTATGGGTTTGTGGTTAGAATTTTACATTGAAAGACAGTTGGGTTCAAGCCTAAAGAAACAAAGCTTGAATCTTACCAAAAACTTGGGGATGGTCATCAGTGGGTTTCACCTATTCCTGGTGAAAACCCGAGTAAAGTTTTGCTAGTATTATATACTTATTTATATTTAGAAGTGTTTTTTGTTTCTTAATTTTATAATGAGATATAAGAGTTACATATGATGTTGTTCTTTAGAGGGGCAAGTTTCAACTTATTTCTTATATTAAGACCTGTTTGGTTTGAAGGTATGGAAACGAAGGAATGTTTTCATTCCCAAAATATTTGTTCACTTGTTTGGTTTATGGGTTTGGTGTTTTAAAATGGGTATGAAATGTATAAAAATAAGTATTTTCTATACCCACCTATGATGGTGGGTTTAGAAACCCATTTCTATACCCATATTCATAACCATTCACATCATTCACATGGTTCTAAAAGGCGCGCCATGGCAATGCTAATGCGCCGCTAAGGCGTGAGGCGTGACCTCCACGTTGCGAAATAGACCAAGGCGTTAACTCTAGCCGTGACGTGAAATGAGGTGGGAAAAGGCGCAGGGTTTTTTGATTTAATTACGATAACTTTTTTTTTTTTTTTTTTTTTTTTTAAATGAAAAATATTACATGTAATTATGTAAGGATAGTTTATTAACCTTATTCATTATATACGATGCTTTCTGTAAACTCGATATATATGAAATATGATAAAAATATAAAAATATTTTCGTATTTTGCATTTCAATAAAATGCGCATAATGTAACGAACTTTCATTTTGTTCACTTGTTTACTGAAAAATTAGGAAGAATATTGTTCTATAATTTCAATGTTAATCGGAGTGACTTGAACGCATATTTTTTGATATGTTAAGTAACATAAATGTTTCGTTTTCAAGTTCGGTGATGCGTATGTTTTTTTGTAATTTTAGTGACTCAAATGTTTTGTTTCTTAACTTTAGTAACCCAAGTGAATAAAATGAAATTTCATTAACTTGGACGCATTTTTTAGAAAGTTTAGTGACATCTTTATCTATTAAGGATTCTTGTATCTTATTAGCTTCTATCTTGGAAGCATATCGTGTTCTTTCCTTTCCCTTTTATAGTTGGGGTGTTTTTAATATAGCCTTGACTTTTCAAAAAAAAAAAAAAAGTATAAATTTGTCTATTCACGAATTTTGCTCTTTTACCAGTTCCCTCATTCACACCTTCAAGCATATTACAATCACATATCGTTTGCTAAAGATATTGACACCTTCAATCATTTATACCTTCAAGCATATTACTAGGAGATAGGACCCTACACATCATTAACTAAAAGGACCATACATGCCTATTACAACCGTATATCCTTTGCTAAAGATATTGACACCTGATTTAACTTATACTTAATGTTAGTATATCATTTAATATTTTGCATAACAACAACGGATGTTAGTTATTGTTGACCCGGTTTTTTCTTAATAATATATAAATTAGTGGCTATTTTCTCTATATATAGATAATTAACGTGCTCGCACAGGGCTATGACATAAATCTTAAAAAATGTGTTTTAACATATGTCAAAATATATCTAAATTTTAATTATTTGTGCATAAAAAGTGTATATTATCTAATTTTAATAATACAATTCATTAAGAATGTAAATTTATTTAGTAATAAGGTTCATCTTGCTAATTATCTAAAAAAAAATCGCAAGACCTTGCTAATTTGTAACCTTGCGATCTTAAAAAAAAAAAAAAAAAAAAAAAAAAAAAAAAAAAAAAAAAAAATCTAACAAGATCTTGCTAGTTTCATGGGTGGTTTGGCTTTTAGGATAAAAAATTGGTATTTGGAGAAATATGTCTGCAAAATTAGTAATTTTTTTTTTTCATTTTCCTATTGAAAAGTTGTTTTTTATGATATCCTTATTTAAACGTTAAAGATGAATTACATACGTCGTTGCTTATCAATAATCTCGTGTATTTATTTTAATCTCATAGTAACCCACTGAGCCGTGCCTTTATTTAGATATTTATATCCATGTTACTAATAATTCTAGCCATATTTAATTACTAAACACGTGTACAGGGGGGGGGTATACTTATAAAGATGATTTATATGACTTTATTGAACGTGAATAAAAAAATAAATATATACGGACATCACCTAATCTCATAAAGAGTAATAAACTTAGTCGTGTGTACATGTACAATCTCGTGTATTTACTTACATATCACAGTCACTTGTGTTTTTATTTTAAAATTTATAAACAATATTTACAAATAACAACATATGTTGTTTTTAATAAAAATTATAAAGTCTATCAAGTACTTATTAATTTTAGAGTAAACTACACTATTCGTCCTTGTGGTTTATGTTGACCCATGAGTTTCGTCATCTGACCCAAACATATGCGTCGTTCGTCCTTAAATGCAAAACGTTATCTACCCTTGGTCCTTCGCTCTAACGACGCATACTAACTCTCGTTATATGGCAACATGTGATGACCATGTGAGGCTGTTTGGTCTTTTCTCACAAGGATGAACGATGTAACTTATTATAAAAACAAGAGTAAAAGGCACCATTCATCCCTAAACCTGTACCGAAACCGCTAGCTGAGTCATTCAGAATATTTAAAGTCACCCAAGGTCCCTATTGTTCTCGTTTTGCATCACCCAAGGTCCTTTTGACCGTTATCCATCTCTCAACATCCGTAAATCCCCTATCAAGGTTACCATTGTTTCTTTTATTCTTTTATCCAATTGTTTGGGGTGAAAATAATGAAAGTTCAATTGGCAAGGCTCGAACTCGGATAACAATATCTAACAAACCAACACGTTACCACTGGACCAAGGCTCCAATGGTGTTAACTATTGTTTCTCTTATAAATATATGTCTCGTCATCTTCATCTTCATCTTTTCAAAAAAAATACCCACTTATATAAATACCAACTTATAAATACGCACACCGAAAATGAAGGAAAGCTTCTGATGATTGAGGGCCTAAGAATATGATGAGGCGAAAAATGATCCGTTTTTAGGGGGTCATTTAAGCCCGAATTCGAATTTATTTGATCAAATACTGCCCTAAATCGTTCCTTTTGTGATTTTAGGTACTTTGGGAGAGAAATCTGGAAAAGGAAGCAATTTGGACGTTTTTGGAGCATAAAAGTGAAGAAAACGCCAAAGTCTTAATTTTCCATGCTGGGAATAGTAGGTGACGGCGACAAGAGTAACTCCCTGACGGCGTCAAGAGCAAAATTCCATGACGATCCAGTAAAGATTTGAAGGCGTCATGAAGTAGGGCGTCAAGAGTAAAAGTCATGACGGCCTGGAAATGATTATCACTTGACGGCGTCAAATATAGATCAAGGCAGTTCGAGAAGAGTTTTGGCGGCGAGGTGACGGCGTCACAAGATTGGTCTTGACGCCGTCAGACCCCTTTTCCTATATATAGTTTTCTAATTTTCACATTAAAAAGAGAGAAGTTTTGGAGAAACCCTAAGTACGAACTTGGTGCAAATTTTACAGGTTTTTCAAGGGTTCCAAGCCCTTGATACCTTTCATGTGTAATTGAGATAAGTGTTCTTTTAATTCAATCAATATGTCTATGTGTTGGTTGTCTATATCTTGTTCTTGTCTTAATTCCATCATGCTAGGCTAGATCTATCTTGAGTTTTCTTGGATCTAATGAAACCTAGATGTTAATTATGTGTTGATTACTTGTTTATTCTTGTCTTGGATGAATGATTTATATGTTAGGCTTAAGAAAACTGGCAGATCTCCAATTGGTAACATGCTTGAACGTCTTAAGAAACATGAACCGATGCGCACTAGGTCTTTATTGGTTGTATTTAATGCATGAGCCACTGTTTACAATCCCTATAGTTGTGCTGGGCATGGTGTAGGAGGAGATAAGAGCTCATAGAATTGGGGAGTTAAGTGTGCCACCCCATGAATGGTATTAAGGAATACGATCCGTCATCCATGCAATTATAACAAGTAATTAACGTGTAAAAGATGTCTAGGGAGTAGTGAAATCTAAGTAAACACATTTTCTCCACTTATTGCTCACAACTTTAGTATAATTTAGTTTATTTTCAGTTTTAGTATTTTATTTTGATTGCATTGTAGTATTGGGTTAGTTGACTAGCAACTAATTCCGCCCAAATCCTTCAAAACCCGAGAATTTACTTGCTTTCTAAAAAACATAAAAAATACAAAAATAATCATCTCTCACCTCTAGAACTAGTATTTAGGTTTTCTAATCCTAGCGACACTATTCCTAAGCTAAACGATCAATCCCCCGGTACTTGTCACTATACTATACTACAACGATCAGGTACACTGCCTGGTGGGGGTTGTAAGCTTCTCAGGATCCCTTGAGAGGTAAAGCCTGGTGCGATTCCCACGTATCAAGTTTTTGGCGCCGCTGCCGGGGAATAGTTATTGTCTAGGTTAGAATTTCTTTTTATTAGGTCTACTTGCTAGATTCCTTTCTAGCAAGATCTTATTTTTATTTTTTTAGGTTCTCTTTAGTCTATCTTATTTCTTTGTGCCATTGTTCGTAACCACCCGACATCATGGACGATGGGAACATCTTTGAACCCGGCATCCCACCACAACAAAACCCACCATTAGAACCCCTTAGGCCCCGAACCTTAGGAGAGTATTTCCGACCTAGCCACAAAGGCTACCGAAACACCATTGAGCTCACCGGAGCCAATGTGACCCCCTTGCGATCCGACACCATCCGGTTGGTGCAAAGCGGATGTGCATTCCATGGACTTCGTTCCGAAGATCCAAACCAACATCTTAAGGACTTCCTCAAAATTGTAGATTCCATAGACCTAGATGTTGCAACTAGAGAGACTACCCGATTACGCCTATTCCAATTCTCTCTACGGGATCAAGCTAGTCAATGGCTTGAGCGTTTACCCGCGGGATCCATCACCACATGGGATGATCTCACCACTCGTTTCCTTGCTCAATTTTTCCCACCGGGGAGAACTACTAAGCTTAGAAATGACATCTTGATGTTCCAACAACGTCAAAATGAATCTCTTTATGATGCATGGACTCGTTTCAAGGACTTACTCCAAAAAGTCCCTCATCATGGCATAGATCTTTGGCTCCAAGTCCAAATTTTTTATGACCATATCGATATCTCCACGAGGCGAGCCATTGACCAATCGGCCGGTGGTAAGCTACGTGATCTAAGTGCGGAACAATCATGGGAACTCATAGAAGATCTTGCTCTCTATGACAACGAAAGTTGGAATGATCCCTGTGATTTGAACAAAACGGTCAAGGCAATATCTTTGCCTTCAAACAATTCTAGCACTCCCGACCGTAGGATTATGGAACTTGAGGACCAAGTCAAGTTTCTCATGAAATCTTACGAAGCTCCTAAGCCTTCAAGCCAAGTGAACAAAATCACTTCTTCATGCGAATTATGTAGTGGTCCCCATGACACTCGTGATTGTATGGAACTCCCCGGAACAGCTTTTGCGGACTACGCATCCACGCGTACCGACGAAGCGGGAGATAAGTGGTACACTTTCAAGCCCGAGCCAAACACTTACGGTGATTCATACAACCCCTCATGGAAAAATCAGCCAAACATTAGGTGGAAACAAAATCAACCCAATTCTTCCAATCCGCCTAATCGTTACCAACCAACCGGTCCACCCTCCAACCGTACTTTCAACAACAATCCTTCTAACAACTTTGGTAGTACCAACAACCTTGAAGGATTGATGTCTAAGTTCATGGCATCTCAAGAAGCTCGCATATCTAAGTTTGAAGCTGATTTCAAACAAAAGCAAAGCGAGATGACCACTAGAATTGACGCATTGTTGAAGATTCTCAATGACCGAGAAATGGGAGCACTTCCAAGCGACACAATCAAAAATCCGAAACTAAACGTTAATTCCATATCTTCAGTTTCGTCACCCACTTCGTGTCCACAATACTACTCGGTTAAATCCACGAGCACGTGTTTCAAACAAAACCAAGTTCTTCAAAAGGACCAATCAAATAAAACACCCAATATAGAGCCGGTCAAAAGCATAGTTGAAACACCTCTTACGAAAGACCTTGACAATGAATTCAAAGAACTTCACCTTGAATGCCCCGTCATTGATGTCTTAGCGCGTGCTCCTTACTATAGTGCCCTCCTAGAAAAATATGAGAAGTTTAAGCTAGGTAAAAATGGGATCGCCTTCGTTCAAAACAAGTTGCCTAAAAAGCTTGATGATCCAGGTATATTTGTTTTACCTTGTAAGATAGGAAGATCCGAAGCTTTCGACACACTAGCCGATTTAGGGTCAAGCCTCAACTTGATTCCTTTATCCTTATTCATCACTCTTAAGCTAGGAAAGTTAGAGGAAACAGTGGTATATTTAGGGCTAGCGGATGGGAGTATTGCCCACCCGGTTGGAATGATTAAGGATGTAGTTGTTCACGTAGGAAAGTTAACTATATTAGCGGATTTTCACGTCTTAGACATGGTTAGTGACACTACATGCCCATTATTGGTAGGAAGAGGATTTTTAGCAACCGCTAGTGCCATGATAGATTGTAAGGAATCCAAGATAACGGTAGGTGAAGACGATACTTGGTCGGTGTATGATGTTAAGAAGCATAGTTATGATTGTGATGATGAACCGACACCGCATTGGGTAGAGATGAATAGGAGACTGTCTAGATATGGACCTTGGATAGAAAGGAACTTCATAGGACGTCAATGCCCATTTTATCTAGAGAAAGATTTCGTTGAAAAGACACATTCGGTAGAACAACTCATAGCTAGAGATGAAGAGCTAGACCCCTTTGAGGACCCCTTGGTCTTTAGGAAAATGATTGAGTTATTAAGCATAATGCCCATTAACATAGAAAGGAATAAATGGAAAAGAAAGGGAGACAAGTGTAAATGGAGGTGGGACAAGCCACCTGAAGAAGGTGACGGATCATGGCATATGAGGATGACTTTGTATGATCCGGATGGAGAAAAGTTTGAAAGATCATACCATACTAAGGAAACCGATAGAAAGTTGAAGCCTAAGTTTGATCCCAAGGATGTCCTCAATGAGGAACTCACCCGTATCACGTAGTAACTCATGACCTTGAGTCTAGCTACAAGATTCGTAAATAAAGAAAAGCGCTTCTTGGGAGGCAACCCATGTTTTGTGTGATTTTTATTTTTGTTTGTTTGTTATTTGCTTCCGTATGCATGATTAGTTTTTATTGTTGGTTGATCATGTTTCTAAATTAAATAGTGGAAATACTTTACTTTGTTGTTTTGGCCTAGTCTTAACTCCACCTAAAGGTATTTTTGCAAAAGATAAGTATAAGGGGAAACCCCAAATATGTTTTCAAGAAACAAACCGATCATGATTCTCCACAATATTAAATGAACATGTATATTCGTATTTGTTAGAGTCAAATGCTTGTATTGAGTCATAATGAAGTTTTGTAGGATTTTCCAGGATGTAGGACCAAGTTTTTCCAGAAATTTTCCGGAAACTTAACACAAGAATTTCTGCAGGTCACTTCTGACGGCGTCAAGAGGTTACTCTTGACGGCGTCAAGTGTAAAAATCTGGAAATTTTACCAGTTTTGTTTTTCTAACGGAGTCTTATGGTTTTTTGTGAATTATTAAGTTTTATAATCTCCAGGAGATCTGCAAACTTCATTCCACAAGCATTATATCTTATCTTGTTTTCTAGGATTTAGTAACTTATATAGGATGCCGCCGATTTTACGCGAGGTTGTCTTGTCTATTTTCTCAGGATTTACAGGTTATGTATGACAAGAAGATGATTTATATTCTGGAAGGGAAGCTTTGATTGTTCATTTTCTTGGAGGAAGATTTAACCTGGCCACCTAATTATCCATACCGAGCGAATCAGGGGAGTATTTGATTTCATTCTTTTTACTTTTGCACCTTTACGTTCTTTACTTGAACATTGGGGACAATGTTCATCTTAAGTGTAAGGGGAGGGTAAAAAGATGATACCTTACATATGCACTTTCGCTTGAGTTTGTTTTGTTTAATGGTAGATGTGTAATAAAACTATGAGAAATACTTGTTAGTGTAATTTTAACGCCAAATTTAAATTTTTTTAAAACATTTAGGAGTGAAACTTTAGCCATAGCAATCGTCTCATGGATAGGAGATTGTATGACTAGCACATAACCGTATATTCAGAAAAATTTTCCACCCAAATATGTGAGGTTCGCCTTTAGATTTGATAGGAAAAGCATTTACTATTAGTGCTTATGAGTGTACCGGTAGCATTTAGATTCTAGAACTTGCGTTAGTGATGCATTCCGAGACCGCTAGTGAGACTACATTCGTGTAGTAGGATTTACTACGTGATAAGAGGCATTAGGATCACCCTTGTGTTAAACCCGTATTATAATTACTTGACCATTTAAGTCATATTACTTGGCTAGTTAAGTCAACTAATTTTTCCCACACCCTTAGCGTTGTACTCATTTTTAGTACACGATACCCCTAGTACACCCCTTCGAGCCTATCTTTTCGTTTCTAACTTTGAGCATCTTACTTAAAGGAAGAATTTGTTACACCCCGCTTAAATGTACAACCAAATCGCCTTAGCCTTCTGTGTATGCGCTCATTTTTAGTGCATTATTGTTATTTGTTAAACCCTAAGTTAACTATCTAATTGATTACATGGTTGCTAAGTCGAGTCATATCCTTGTACATATTGTTTTGGGACGATTGGGACTCATGCGCAAGTACTTATTTTATGGAGTAATGGGGAAGAACATCATTTATTACCCCCATATGTACGTTAATTTTAAAAGTGCTCCAAGTGTTTTGATTATCTTAATTCGAGTCATTAGAATAGTTGATTGTAAAGTATGTAAAGATTCAAGTGTAAGGGGAACGTTCATCCCCTATGATGTATTATTTTGGATGGTAGGATAAGAGTGTATGAAAAAAAAAAACAAAAAAAATCAAGAAAAAGAAAAAAAAATAGAAAAAGGAAAAAAGAGAAAAAAAAAAACATACGGACTACCATCCCTTTTCATTCTATGTTCATTTTATGTTTTTGTTATTTTTCATTTATTAGCTTAAGTCGAGTCTAGTCTTGGCTTAGCAACGCCACATTGTACATGTAATTGACTAAGATTGTTAACTCGCCACCAGTAAAACTTCCTTTATCCAACAAAACCGTGTATTTCATATCCCTACACCTAACGTTACAACCCTTTAAAAGACCTCTTTGATAGTTTATCCTAGGTGCTTACGCCATGTGGTGGAGGTTTGATCCTTTCCCAAGCCTATGGTAATCTATTTTGCTATGACAGGTAGTGAGAGATATCTTCCGTTTCCATATTGTAATTTACACTTTATTACACCCGAGAGATGTGAGTATCTAAACACTATTTGTGAGGTGCTTGTGTATGACCTCCGTGCTTGTCTATTGGTCTTTAGTGGAACGATTATTTGTTGTAATTACTTTTATATTAGTGTTAAATGACCCCTAACTTGTCTTTTGAGTAGAATAAAAGCGCATTTGCTTGAGGACAAGCAAATCTCAAGTGTAAGGGTATATGATGAGGCGAAAAATGATCCGTTTTTAGGGGGTCATTTAAGCCCGAATTCGAATTTATTTGATCAAATATTGCCCTAAATCATTCCTTTTGTGATTTTAGGTACTTTGGGAGAGAAATCTGGAAAAGGAAGCAATTCGGACGTTTTTGGAGCATAAAAGTGAAGAAAACGCCAAAGTCTTAATTTTCCATGCTGGGAACAGTAGGTGACGGCGTCAAGAGTAACTCCCTGACGGCGTCAAGAGTAACAAGCGACCATGGGATGGTAACCGTGGAAGTAACAATAACAACAACAACCAAACCCGAAACAACAACCATCACAATCAGCAGAACAAGAGACAAGAAGCCGCGACGGTTTATGTTGCTGCACCAGCCGGTGGTAAATACGTTGGTAATCTACCACAGTGTACCAAGTGCAACTACCATCATGAAGGTCCCTGCCCGGCCAAATGCAACAAGTGCCAAAAGCCCAGACATCTTGCCAAGGATTGTAGAGGCAAGGGTGTAGCTACTGGGGCGAACACTCAGCCCATAGTTACTTGTTTTGGGTGTGGTGAAAGGGGACACTTCAAGAACAATTGTCCTCGAAACCAAGGACCACAAGGCGGAGGTGCTCGCGGTAGAGCCTATGTCATGGGAAATGGAGAACCACACCAGGACCCGAACGTGGTTACCGGTACGTTCTTACTCAATAACATTCCTGTTAAAGTATTATTCGATTCTGGTGGTGATATGAGCTTTATATCTACTAGAATTGCGCCTTTACTTGATATTCCATCAATCACTTTAACCACTAGTTATAGTATTGAGCTAGCTACCGGTGACTTAGTAAATACCAATACCGTAATCCCAAACTGTACCCTTAATCTCTTAGACCACCCCTTTAACATCAATCTTATGCCAATCGAACTCGGAAGTTTTGATGTTGTTATTGGCATGGATTGGTTGTCTAAACATCAAGCTAACATCATTTGTGGTGAAAGAGTAGTGCACATTCCATGTGACAATGAAACTTTGATCATTCGTGGTGATCAAAGTGGAACTCGAATAAACATCATTTCATGTATCAAAACCATGAAGTACATTGAGAAAGGATGTTATGCTTTCCTAGCCCATGTAACCGAAAAGAAATCCGATGAAAAACGTCTCGAAGATGTTCCTATTGCCCGTGAGTTTCCTGAAGTCTTTCCGGAATATTTACCCGGACTACCACCAAATCGTCAAATAGAATTCAGAATTGATTTAATACCAGGAGCAGCGCCAGTTGCCCGCGCACCATACCGGCTAGCACCTTCAGAGATGCAAGAGCTATCAAATCAATTACAAGAACTTTCGGACAAGGGATTTATTCGACCCTGTTCCTCACCTTGGGGAGCTCCAGTTTTGTTCGTGAAAAAGAAAGATGGGTCATTACGAATGTGTATTGACTATCGTGAGCTAAACAAACTAACCATAAAGAACCGATATCCACTACCAAGAATTGATGATTTATTCGATCAATTGCAAGGTTCAACCTATTACTCAAAAATTGACCTACGATCAGGTTACCATCAAGTTAGAGTTCGTGATGAAGACATTCCAAAAACAACCTTTAGGACACGATATGGTCACCATGAATTCCAAGTGATGCCATTTGGGTTAACTAATGCACCGGCAGTATTCATGGATCTCATGAATCGAGTGTGTAAGCCATATTTGGACAAATTCGTGATCGTATTCATAGACGACATTCTCATATACTCCAAAAACGAAGAGGAACACAAAGAACACCTGAGAACAATTTTAGGACTACTCAAGGAAGAGAAATTGTATGCAAAGTTTTCCAAATGTGAATTTTGGATTCAATCCGTACAATTCCTTGGGCATGTGATTGACAAGACCGGTTTACATGTCGATCCCGCTAAAATTGAAGCTATCAAAAATTGGCCAACACCTACCACACCTACAGAAATTCGTCAATTTCTGGGTCTAGCCGGGTATTACCGAAGGTTTATTGAAGGATTTTCTTCAATAGCAAAATCTTTGACCAAGCTAACTCAGAAAAACAAGAAATACGTGTGGGATGAAGACGAAGAAAAAGTTTTCCAAACCCTCAAACAGAAACTTTGTAGTGCTCCTATCCTAGCATTTCCAGATGGGATCGAAGATTTTGTAGTCTATTGTGATGCATCGCACCAAGGTTTAGGTGCTGTGTTGATGCAACGTGATGAAGTCATGGCTTATGCTTCAAGACAACTCAAAGTTCATGAAGAAAATTACACCACTCATGACTTAGAGTTAGGAGCTGTAGTCTTTGCACTAAAAATCTAGAGACACTATCTATACGGTACTAGATGTACTGTGTACACCGATCATAAAAGTCTACAACACATTTTGTGTCACACCCCCAAAATCGGGTCCAGCGGAAGCATACAAGTAGCTGGGGTGTAACTCAATTGATATCACAATACAAGTACAAAAATGGTTTTCACTTTAATCATTTAGAATAAAATCATTAAATCAAAATGTTGAATTTACATCGTTAAAAGTTGTGCGGAAGTAGGCCCTTAAATGGTTTAAAACGGTCCCCATATAAATAATCAGAGTCTTCTATGACCATGCCATGCCCTGCCAAACCTCCTGTAGCGTGCCATAGGTTAAAACCTGAAAATACATGCTAAAGTGTCAACACGAGGTTGGTGAGTTCATAGAGTTTGTTTAACAAGTAATTCCTTATAGAGAAAAGATCGCCCAGCAAAGGCATTGTAAATCCACTCAGTTGCAAGTCCCGCCATAAGAGACTTGTAACCTGTGTGTTTACAACCCACTGCCAAATGTATTAAAGTCTACGTGAACAAAAGTAATAATGGTATCCAAATTTCCAGATAAACATAGCAAAACGGCTATATAAAAATAATTCAGTCAATAAGGTTATATAAGCAATACTGACAATGTCGCCAGATAATTAACACTGACAATGTCGCCAGATAAACAATACTGACAATGTCGCCAGGTAAATAATACTGACAATGTCGCCAGATAAACAATTATGACAATGTGGTCATGTAAACAAGGATAATCAATCCCATGAAATACAAGAAAATCAAATATACCAATGAATGCGGGTGGTTAAATATACCAAAGAAATACCGGTAGTCAAGCATACTAATGAAGTGCAGGTGATCAAATATATATTTAGATAAAGCTGGGAATATTTGAGAAATCAACCAGGTAAAACAAGTAATGCGTTTTAAGTAAAACGAGCATGTATTCTCCCCCCAAAGAGTTTGCAAAACAATCAAAATAGTAGGGGCTATGACTCACCTGGAGCGATAGCAATGATGACAAGAATGGATACACGGAAATGAGGCACGATCTCTAACCGCAACCTAATATGAGTAATAACGATCTTCCTTAGATCATGACATAATGAAATGAATGCACGCACATGATGCCTATACCACTCGTAACTTGGAAATACTAGTTATCGTCATAGTAAAATAGTTCTCATACTTAGGAAAAATAAGTCATTTAGAGAAGTATATAACTTGTCATATTAACTCGTACGAAAAAGTTAGCGTTATAATCCTCGTATCAAAACCTTGAAATAACGTCGTTAAGTCTTATAATTATTCCCTTGGGTCGTACGTATTCATTTGTTAAGAAAATAGTCATTAGTAACGTTGCTAGAAAATATACCATTTAGTACGTACGTTATTATTTTTATTTGTGACTATATATATATATAGTTTTGACGATGTTAAAACGGGTATAACTCGGTCGTTTTAGGCTCGTTTTCCTCGTTCTTTATATCCCCGGAATCGTGGGACAAAATACTAACATATTTTTGATAAGTTGGGATGGTTAGATTTAGTTTTACGCCTCGAATTTGCCCATGAGTACTGTTCATCAACAAGCAGTTTTTCAGAAAATAGTTTTCGTCGTTAAATTCGGAAAATCATATCTCCTTCGTTATTAACTCGTTTTAATCCGTTCTTTCGCCCACGGCTTCGTTTTTGAAAGTATTTTCTAAAAATATTATCAAAAGTTACTGTGTAAATTCGGAGTTTTCTGGGTGAACCAAAATAGGACAGCATGTATTTTTACTTGTTCAAAAACCATTTTCAAGGTTTCAATCTAGTTTCTACTTCAACCAAACCACTTTCAATCACCACAAAACTAGTCTAATCCTACCATACACCTTCTTAGGGTGTCATGGGTTCCTAAACATCATAACCAAGTAGATCTAACAAGGATCTAACCATAAACACTTCTAGGGCTTGTAAGTTAAATATATACAAAAATGGAGTGGTATAAGTTAACATATGCATATATATCTTGAATAAACTTGAATGATCAATGGAACAACTTGAATAATTTATAAAAATAGGTCTTGATAACTTACTTGAAGATTAGTGGACTAGTGGAGATGAAAAACTTGCAAAACCTTGTGTTTAAACTTCAAAACCCTAACAAGGAGTACTAAATAACCTAGCTTATCACTTGATCTTGAAAAAATTATGGTTTCTTCTTGTTCTTGATGGTGGATCGAAAATGGTAGAGAGAGGATGAGAGAAAATAAATTTGCTAGTTATCTTGTTTTGTAAAAATGGAAGAATTATATACAAGTCTTGATGCATATAAGCTAGTCAATTGTAATTATGAGATTTGGACTAGGAGGGGGGCAATGGGGCATGATTTAGGGGGGTAGATAAAAAGTGTGTGGGCTAATTAAAGCCATTGTCTAGTAAGTGCAAGTGTTAGTTTGTTTTTGTAGGGTATTAGGTGTTACCGGGTACCGAGTTAGCTAAAAATAAATGTTAACGAGGTGAAATAAAATACGACGAAGTTGTAAAAGTTGTAAAATATTATTCCTGATGATAATCGGTGTTAGAATAATTATCGGGTTGAAATATCGCAAACCGACTGGGTAATAAGCTTCGACCGTGAAATGTAGTCATTGATGTGAAAACACCGGGTAAATTAATAATATGATTTTTATATTATTATTATGAGTATAAAAATGTATTGGGATCATAGTCGGGAGTGTCGGACGCGTTAGCCACATTATTGGTCGCGTGTTAATGTTTATTTAGAAATAATTAAACGTAAAAGTTAATTATACGAAAAGTACTAATTTAATTATCCTACGAGTGGAATAGTATGCAAGTGCCATAATGATAATATGAAGACTATTTCTAGTCTGTATGAGATGTCCCAAATGATAAAGTATGAATTCGCTCCTGAACCAATACGGTTACGCGAATTTGAATACTCGTAAACTAAATTTACGATGACATGAGTAACGCATGTGAATAGTGGTTTTCTTCCGGAAATGAATAGTGTCAAGTGAATAGTAAAATTTCTGAATGTTTCTCGGAATGTCAAATTGACCTCAAAAATGATGAATAGTGATCGATGAATAGTAATTGATGAATAGTAACTTGTGAATAGTAATTTGTCGAGGTTTAGAAAATGACCGGAAATTACGAGTTGTGACATTTTGAACCAAAAAGAACTAAACATGAGACAACGTCGTTGGTTGGAATTACTGAGTGATTATGACTGCGACATTCATTACCACCCAGGGAAGGCAAACGTAGTAGCTGACGCCCTGAGCCGAAAGGAATGGGTTAAACCACTACGAGTCCGAGCCTTAGTTTTAACCATAAATTCAAACTTTCCTACTCAAATCCTTCACGCTCAAGCTGAGGCGGGGAAACAAGAAGACATCCAAAAGGAAAAGTTGGATGGCATGATACAGAAGAAATTCGAAACCCGTTCAGATGGAACTCTATGCTTCCAAGGTCGAAGTTGGTTACCACTTTATGGTGGCTTACGAGACTTGATCATGCATGAATCACACATGTCTAAATACTCCATACATCCAGGATCTGATAAGATGTATCATGATCTTAAGTTACTCTATTGGTGGCCGAACATGAAAGCCGACATTGCAACATACGTTAGCAAATGTCTTACCTACTCCAAAGTAAAAGCTAAACATCAAAAACCATCCGGTCCATTGCAACAACCAGAGATTCCTATGTGGAAATGGGAAAGAATTACTATGGACTTCATTACCAAGCTCCCAAAGACATCAAGCGGTTATGACTCCATCTGGGTCATAGTTGATCGTCTCACAAAATCCGCACACTTTATACCAATCAAAGAGACTTACAAAATGGAAAAACTAACCCGACTGTACGTCAAAGAAATAGTCTCAAGACATGGTGCACCAATATCCATCATATCCGACAGAGATGGTAGATTTACTTCCAATTTCTGGCAGTCACTCCAAGATGCCTTTGGAACAAATCTAGACATGAGTACAACGTATCATCCTTAGACCGATGGTCAGAGTGAACGAACCATTCAAACACTTGAAGACATGCTTCGAGCTTGTATAATAGACTTTGGAAAAGGATGGGATACTCATCTACCATTAGTCGAATTTTCCTACAACAACAGCTATCATACAAGTATTAAAGCTGCTCCTTTTGAAGCACTTTACGGTCGAAAGTGTCGTTCACCTGCTTGTTGGGCTGAAGTGGGAGAAGTTCAACTCACTGGACCAGAACTTATTCGAGAAACAACGGATAAGATTGTACAAATCAGAAGTCGACTACAAGCCGCAAGAGATTGACAAAAAAGTTATGCCGACACACGACGCAGACCCCTAGAATTCCAAGTCGGGGATAGGGTTATGCTAAAGGTATCACCTTGGAAAGGCTTGATACGATTCGGTAAATGAGGAAAACTAAACCCAAGATACATCAGACCATTCAAAATCCTAGCCAGGGTTGGCCCTGTGGCATACAGACTTGAGCTTCCATCAGAACTCAGTAGTGTACACCCCACTTTCCATGTATCTAACCTAAAGAAATGCTTGTCGGATGAATCACTCGTGATTCCACTCGATGAAATTCAACTCAATGACGATCTTCAATTTATTGAGGAACCCGTAGAAATCATGGACCGAGAGGTCAAACAACTCAAGCAAAGTCGTATTCCAATTGTCAAAGTTCGTTGGAACTCACGACGTGGTCCTGAATACACATGGGAACGAGAGGACCAGATACGTAAGAAATACCCACATCTTTTTACCAACGAAGTTTCTACTCCCAACGCAAATTGATCTATGGGACGGAGCTCTCATATGGGGTGGAGACTGTAACAATTCGCAATTTCAGGTTAATTACTATTCCTGGAAAATTTACTATTCACTTTTACTATTCATTTTTCCCGAAATTTTCTTGAAAGTTGATTTTTATTTCATATTCTCGAGTGATAAATCATTTCCATGGAAAATTAAATGTTTGACATTCGTCAGATCATTTTCGTGAAAGTTATTAAGGAATTACACGTTTTAGGGTAAAACGTCATTCAGAAATTCTACGCACAACGAAATTCGACCCCGTCAGGTGACCCCACATCAGAAAAATGTTTGACACACTCATGATTTATTTGAGAATAAATCATGACTGAGAAAAATATGACCAAAATAAACTTCGGCCGTGAAAAACTTGAATTTTCAGATTTAAGCGTTTTTACTCAGCCGTAACCTTAGCCTATACTTGCACTGTGTTTCTAAGATGATTTGAGTTTTCAACTTATTAAAATAAGTCAACATATTTTTCCCTCCTCCATTGACCAAAAATCATCCCTTGATTTTATAAGTCATTCCTTGATTTTTAGGCTTACGGTTTGATGTCTAAAAGACATTTAATACCAACCGACACTAGACTGAGCCCAGTCTAGACATTATAAATCATTTTAAATTATTTATAACCTATTAGAAAAGTAACATTTTACTTTTCTCAATTTTATGCAATATTCGTACATTTTACGTATTACGCGTTTTAGACCCGTGTTTCCAGTTTTAGCAGGGTTTTACCACCCAAATGGAACCTACCACTCATTTTATATTTTATTATGGAACATATGGACATGTTTATCAATACTTTCAAGTTTCATAATTTTACGACACCCGGTTTTACGTTTTGAGGCCTAATCATTTACGGTTGGCATTTCCCGGAGTCAAATTTCATCCTAATACTTATGATAATATCTAACCAAGCACACCTCACCCCCCTAGCCCTTGTGAACCGCCAATAGGGGGGGGAGTCACACCTTAAGGTGGCTTGATCTTGTGCAAAGTTACCTTGGATGGTTACATGTGTTATTTTGGCTAAAATATCCTAAGTAAAGTAACCTCCTCAAAGGACTATAAAAGCCCCTCCCCCCCTTGTGTTTTGCCGTCCATACCTCACACCACAACACTCCATCCTTAGCTTAATTCCTTCTAATTTCTAGCAAGATTCAAGTGCAAGTTCAAGGTAGAAACCCTAGTTTGATCTTAGGTTACCAAAACACTTCCATAACCTCATATACTTGGTGATTTCTCTTGAGTTTGAATCCACTCAAGTCACCTCAACCTTCATCATCCATCTTTCAAGATTACAAGAGTAGAAAGATTGCATGAAGTGAAGTGGGTTGAAGCAAGTCTATCAAAGTCCTTTTCCTTACTTGCTACTTTCCTTTCTTTGTTGAAAGCCAAAAGTTGTAAGCCAAACCCTAACATGCTTCTTGTTAATTAATCATGTTCATATCATTTACATGTTATTCATCCTATATTATGTCTTGTATTCATGTCCATGATGTATAAAAATGAGTAAAACATGTTGTTGTAATTGATTGTTAAGATAAGTTACTAAAACAAGTAAACTAGTGACTTTCTTGGTAAGACCTGATCGAAATGGTAAAAATATGATATTTGATTATTACATATTGTAGTAGAGGACCTAACAAGGAAACCGTAGCAACTTGAACCACCTAAAAAGAGTATACGAGTCAAAAGTTATGGCGATTTGAAGTTACCAAAACTTTCCGGCAAAACTGCCAAAATAGTTTTTGTGATAGAACCTAAAACACGCAAAAAGAAGCCTTTCTGGTCCGTTTCATGAAAAAGTTAAAGCACGAAAGTTGTCCGGAATCACGTTTTCTTCAAAAACTCAGGAGCACGTCTCCAGAAAATCAATAACGAGTGAGATATTTCTCAGTTTCTTAACAGCTATTTACATATTTATAAGTCACTATATTATGGTTATACTTTAAAAGGAACAAGAGGTCTTATGACCAATAATCAAGACCACCACCATGGCTAGAGCCAAGGTTGAGTCTCATGACTATGGAACAAGGACCAAAGGTCATGGCTAGGCCATGACTAAATGAACATACAAACTTACTTAGGCGAAAACATGAAACAAGGAATTGGCGATAATTTGAACAAGCAATTTGGATCTACTTCACTTAAAAGGAACCATGAGATATTACAAAGAAAAATGGTCATACAAGACTTATGAAAATTACCCTAATAACAATCTTCATGTAATACTAAACTTTCCTAAGTTTACTCAAATATCGGACATGTAACTTTTCGGATCAAAACTTATATCTATATATTTTATCAACTACTACAATAGTAGGGAGCCTCATGTGAGGAGTTCATTATGTAAGCCGTCGAGATAAGTTGTGGATTTATGAATTAAAGTGTCCTGGCTCCTCGAACGCTTACTAACATGACTTCTGAATTATGTCGGCCCGAACGGTAGTAAACGATATATCAAAACATACATGTTTCATGAATCTTTTCTTTCAAAGACTTACAATATACATCATACCACATCATGGACTAAATGCAAGATATTTATATAGGCAATTATTCATATTCTTCACTCCGATCCTAAGTCGCAACATTCTAATATAGGTTGCTCGTAGAAACCTACACGATTCAACCATCACCTTCATTACTTGCTATCTTACTTAAGGTGAGTTCATAGCCCCACTTTACATTACTTCAATGTTTTACAAACCCTTGGGGGGAATACATGCTACTTTTAAACCGAACACAATGCTTTGAAACTGTATGCTGCCTGATTGTTTTATTATTACTAAGTACTTACCTTGCCAATCCTAGGCCCCTATCATGAACCATTTAATCACTAAAATTAGTGAGCGCGAGTATTGTGAATAGGCCTATTGGGATTGACGAATCCCATTTGTTTGAGCAGATTAGTTCAAACGAATTCACTATATTTGAACATTAAGTATGCCGGCAAAGTACTTACCGGGGCAACAAAACCGCCGATTGATATTGGTACCCGTTAACGTATTGGTTGCATGAGCTTAGTATATAATAATAACTGTTTTGTTTTCTAACATAAGTATGAGTCTAATTAACTCATACTACCAACATATTGTGTTCAACCGTTAAACAAACTCTATGAATTTCACTCAACCTTTGTGTTGACCTCTTAAGCATGTATTTCAGGTCCATGATAGTCAAGAATGGAGCGGAAGGGCACGTACCGAAGGAAGAAGGCTATAAACTATTATGTCAATCGATAAAAACATCAAAGACTTTATATTGATGTATTTTGAAACATGGAACCTTTTTGGGGCCTTACTATGTAAACTCTGATATATTTGAATAAATATGAATGACAACTCTTTTTAATACGACTCGATTAGAGATCGTTTTCTATTATTATGACTGTTGTGCCGTCGAGTAACACCCAAGTTGAATTCCGCTGCATCATGAATTGGGGGTGTTACACAAAAGCACCGTGAGAAAGATAAAATTCAGATGGAAAAGTTTTACCAAGTTTTTCAAGAACTACATTTTGATATAACTCTCGCGGATGCTATACTTTTGATGCCTAAATTTGCTTCTATGCTAAAAGGTCTTTTGAATAACAAAGAAAAATTGTTTGAAAAATCTCGAACCCAGATGAATGAGAATTGCTCGGCGGTTATCCTCAAAAAGCTTCCCGAAAAGCTTGAAGACCCCGGTCGATTTCTCATTCCGTGTAATTTTCCTGGGATGGTTCAATGCTTCACCTTGGCCGATCTTGGTGCTAGCATTAACCTAATGCCGTTATCTATTTGGAAGAAGTTGTCTTTACCCAATTTAACTCCGACTTGTATGACCCTCGAGCTTACCGACCGATCTACGTCTCGACCTATTGGTATAGCTGAGGATGTTTTCGTTAATGTTGGGAAATTCCATTTCCCTGCCGATTTTGTCATTGTTGATTTCGATGCTGACCCGCGGGTACCTCTCATTCTCGGAAGAGGTTTCCTAAGGACTGGCCGTGCTTTAATTGATGTTTTCAATGAAGAAATAACCCTACGCATTGGTACCGAAGCCGTAACTTTTAACTTGGATCAAACCGTGAGGTACTCCTCCGAGTTTGACAAATATTCCGTTAACTGAATCGACGTTATCGACGAAGTTACGAAGGAGTACGCTCAAGAGTTACTTGGTTTTACCGAACATGCTTCGAGTGGCAATCCCACTCATTCTTCTGAACTGATAATTTCCGATCCTTCCCCTTCCCTTACTCCGTTTGAGGGAAGTGATTTCATTTTGGAAGAGATCGAGGCCTTTCTTGCTAATGATTCGATTTCACCGGAAATTGATCATTCCGATTGTGACCCAGAGGGAGATGTTCTTTTGATTGAGAAATTATTGAATGAAGATCCCAACCCGTCCCTCCCTCCGATGGACCTTAAAATGGCCGACGTTAAAGAAGTTAAGCCGTCTACTGAGAATCCTCTAGAGCCCGAGCTCAAGGATTTACCTCCTCATCTCGAATACGCATTTTTGGAAGGAACCGACAAACTTCCCGTCATAATTTCTAAAGATCTTAAAGATGCGGAGAAGAAACGTCTCTTAGATGTGCTCAAGAAGCATAAGAGTGCCATCGCTTGGAAAATTTCTGATATTAAGGGTATCGACCCTCGTTTTTGCACGCATAAGATCTTACTTGAAGACAATTACAAGCCGTCCGTTCAGCAAGAACGATGGGTTAACCCGAAAATTCATGAGGTTATCAAAAAAGAAGTTATCAAACTCCTCGATGCCGGAATGATTTATCCAATCTCGGATAGCTCTTGGGTTAGCCCGGTCCACTGCGTACCGAAGAAAGGTGGAATGACCGTCGTTACAAATGAAGATAATGAATTGATTCCGACACGTCTTGTTACCGGATGGAGAGTTTGTATTGATTATCGTAAATTGAATGATGCGACTCGCAAGGACCATTTCCCACTTCCATTTATGGATCAAATGCTAGAACGCCTAGCGGGAAATGAGTTCTATTGTTTTCTTGATGGATTTTCCGGCTACTTTCAGATACCTATTGACCCTCTGGACCAGGAAAAGACTACCTTTACTTGCCCTTATGGTACGTTTGCCTATCGTCGTATGCCTTTTGGCTTATGCAATGCTCCAGGCACGTTCCAAAGGTGTATGATGTCGATATTCTCGGATATGATCGAGAAAACCATGGAAGTTTTCATGGATGATTTCTCAGTTTATGGAGATTCTTTCACTTCGTGCCTCTCCCATTTAGAAAATATGCTGAAATGGTGTGAAGACACCAACTTGGTTCTTAATTGGGAGAAATGCCATTTCATGGTCAAAGAGGGCATTGTCCTCGGCCATAAGATATCGAAATCCGGGATTGAGGTCGATAGAGCTAAAGTCGACGTGATTGCAAAATTACCTCATCCCACCACAGTTAAAGGAATTAGAAGTTTTCTCGGTCATGCCGGCTTTTACCGACGTTTCATTCAAGACTTTTCTAAGATAGCCCGGCCTCTGACCCACTTGCTTGAAAAAGATGCTCCGTTTATCTTCTCAAATGAATGCATCGAAGCATTTAATATTCTTAAAAAGAAGTTAACGGAGGCTCCCGTCTTAATTGCCCCTGATTGGGACTTGCCCTTCGAGCTAATGTGCGATGCTAGCGATTATGCCATTGGTGCAGTCCTGGGGCAACGCAAGTCTAAACATTTTCAGCCAATACACTATGCTAGTAAAACAATGACCGACGCTCAATACCATTATACGACTACTGAGAAAGAAATGTTAGCCGTCATTTATGCTTTTGAAAAGTTTCGATCTTATTTGCTTTTGAAGAAATGCATAGTGTACACGGATCATTCGGCTCTTAAGTATCTTATGGCTAAGCAAGACGCTAAGCCACGCTTGATGCGGTGGGTTCTCCTCCTTCAAGAATTCAAAGTTGAAATTCGAGATAAAAAGGGAGCTGAGAACCTTGCTGCTGATCACCTATCACGTTTAGAGAATCCCCACCAAAGTGTTTTCGAGAAAAAGGAGATTAACGAAGCATTTTCCTCTCGAGACACTAGGGAGTTTATCACATTGTGATTCTAGTACCCCATGGTTCGCCGACTTTGCGAATTACCATGCGGGGAATTTTATCCGGAAAGGGATGTCATTCCAGCAGAAGAAGAAATTCTTCAAAGATGTTAAGCATTATTTCTGGGACGACCCCTATTTGTTTAAGATTTGTGCGGATCAAGTGATCCGGCGGTGCGTTCACGGCAAAGAAGCCGCTGACATTCTTATGGCATGCCACAATGGACCCACGGGGGGACATCATGGTGCCAACTTCACCGCTAAGAAAGTTTTTGACTCCGGCTTCTACTGGCCGACGATTTACCGGGATGCTCATGAGTTGGTTAAATCATGTGATTCTTGCCAGCGTCAAGGAAAAATTTCTCAGAAAGACGAGATGCCTCAAAATGCTATCCAAGTCTGTGAGATTTTTGACGTCTGGGGTATTGATTTCATAGGTCCATTCCCGTCTTCTCGTGGTAACAAATATATACTCGTGGCCGTTGACTACTTGTCTAAATGGGTCGAAGCGAAGGCGCTACCCACCAATGACGCCCGAGTTGTAGTAAAATTTCTTAAAAGTCTCTTCGCCCGATTTGGTGCACCTCGTGCTATTATAAGCGATCGTGGGACCCATTTATGTAACGACCAATTCGCTAAAGTTATGCTCAAATATGGTGTCACACATCGTCTTTCTACGGCATATCATCCACAGACGAGTGGTCAAGTTGAGGTCTCCAATCGTGGCTTGAAACGAATTTTAGAAAGGACCGTAGGTGAACATCGTGCTTCATGGGGCGATAAGTTAGATGACGCATTTTGGGCCTTCCGTACAGCTTACAAAACACCCATTGGGTGCACTCCATACAAGCTGGTTTACGGGAAGGCCTGCCATTTGCCCTTTGAACTTGAGCACAAGGCCTACTGGGCCTTGAAACATGCTAATTTTGACCTTCAAACCGTGGGTGATCACCGTAAAGTTCAATTGAATGAATTAGTCGAGCTTCATGATCAGGCCTATGAGAATTCTTTGATCTACAAAGAGAAGACAAAGAGGATTCATGATGTTAAAATTAAAGATCGCGTCTTCAATGTTGGTGACCGAGTCCTTCTTTTCAATTCTCGGTTAAAGATTTTCTCGGGCAAGTTAAAAACCCATTGGTCTGGACCATTCACCATTACCCAAGTATTTCCTTATGGAACCGTTGAGCTTGCTCAACCTAATGGTCCCAATTTTAAGGTGAATGGTCATCGTGTTAAACATTACTTCGGAGGGGACATACCACCCATGGTTGTCCCGGATCTCCAGACTTTCCCCAAGGACGATTAAATTCGGGGATCGATTCAAGCTCATGTGACTCGGTGAACAAAAACAAGCGCTTCGTGGGAGGCACCCCATGCTTATCCATTTTCATTTTTCTCTATTTTCTTAATAACGTGACGTGAGGGGGCGACCCTTTCCCAACTCGTGTTTTCGTGGTTGTTTTTGAATGTTCAGGAATTTCCCCGAAGTTTGAGGACTCTCGTGCTCGTGGTTTGTCGTTCTCTCCACTCGAGTCTCATCCTTCGCTGCTCTTTCGGAAATTCACCATATCCAAAATCTTATCGACTAACGTTTATCTTTTGGCATACTTAATAAACGGCCTTAGATTTTACATAGGATTACCTTTACCCTTAAAACATTGAGGACAATGTTTCACTTTAGTCTGGGGGGTGAATCGTCGATTCGATTTGACGTGTACCATGTCTGAGCTGTTTAACTTACGCAACTCCGGTTTCCACCAAAATTTTAAAGTTTTGTCACCTTTTTATATTAAAAAAAATGAAAAGTGAAAAAAAATGTGAAAAAAATAAAAAAATATATGATATGAATAATAAGATTTGACACCTTGTTTTGACTTTCCTACCGGCGAGAGTAGAAATAAATGTTTCGACTTGACCGGGCGTGTTGAGCCCTAGTTCGTCTCCCTTAACCAATATAATCAAAAGATTATGGCTAAGCATCCGCGGATCTCATTACTTGGGATTTTAAATTTGCGGAGATCGAGGAATGATAGAGTTTATTTAGAAGTTTCGTGCTATACACGGATCGCATTACTGGGATTTAAAAAGCCCACGAGAGGTACTTGTGGCCTCCTTGTTCCCACAAGCTTGCACACCAATAATAATAGATCTCTAGGATTAATTAAGGGTATATGGTTTGGGCAATACTTAGTTTTTTCTCGTTCCCAAAAAAATCTCTGCATATGGGGGTTTGGTACACATAGGGATACTGCCAGTGTTACGGTAAAATAGTCTATTGCATCTTGCCGGTTCGCAGCCGATGTTGTGATCTTTGTAAAGGCCGTAGGACTCGGGGTTTGGCATATGATTATGAATATCGATAATAATAGTCCAAAGCCAAATAAAAAGGCAGAGGAATCTAAAGCTATAAAAAGCAGCAGATAGAAATCCAAAGTCATAATAAAGCTCTTACATCTTGGCAGCTCATAAACCGTTGACTGTAAAAGAAATAAAGGACTAAGGACCAAAGTATTATTAAAGTGCTTATGACTGTGCAAAAATGTCAAGCTTCGACTCCGGGGGTTTCCCGAATAAAAATCTTCCGTTTCGGGTATCAAACATGGTACGTCTCGGTCGTAAATAAAAAGGGGACCTCCACAAATCGTGTTAAATCAGAGACCTTCATGTGGACCCGATTTCTGTATGCAGAGGTTTTCGAGGGAAAGTTTGGAAACTACTTAGCGTTCAAATTTTGTGCTCTTATCGGACTAACAAATATCAAAACGAGAAAATATGAAGCAATTCATTTCTCACAAATTAAAATCTTGAGATACCAAACTTAGGAACCGGGAACAAGAGGTAATGACACAATTAACTTTTGTGGGTAGTGTTAGCACCTAACTTCTGGATAAACAATGATCTCGATTTTACGCTTAGTTTGGGAGCTTGTGAAAAATCAAGGATGACGATTTTTATCTGTACGGTCTCTTCTCTGTGAGAAGTGTTTCTACTCGTTGACCCTGAAAATTATCAACAGATAAGAATTGATAATGAAAGTCAAGGCAAACCGTCACATATAAAAATAAAAAAATACAAAAATAGTAGTAGTAGTTGTTATTCATGAAAATCGGAAAATGGAGCGTTTTTGAGAATAAATGATTTTACTATCTCTTTTGAACATCATTGCTACTTTACAACGTCAGTAAAGAGAGGTTTTGAAATTATTTATCTCTTAAGCGTGAGGTGATGATATTGCGTGAGGGCACGACAATACCTTAGTCTGGGGGATTTTGATGAGTGCTTAATTACTCATCCTTTTTAGGCCTTATTTCAGACCAAAAACACAAAATACTAAACAAAAGTGCCAAGAGAATGTGTGTTTTTGTATTTGTTTATGTGCAGGTACGGATATGAGAAAAATGAACGAAAACAAAGCAAAACCGACAAAAACGAGCACGAGATTGGAAAAAGGTCAAAAGCCGGAGCCGGGGAAGAAAAATGATCAAGGAAAGCTCAAATTATCAATTTAAGTCCTCAGAGATTCTTAAAGTTACAAGAAAAGTCCCTGGATAGAGTTTTGAGAAATTGGCAACATCGGTCCCTGCAGTTTCAAATTTTGGCAAATATGGTCCTTTAATGAATTTTAGAAGAAAATCATCAGTGGTCCTCCAATATTCAGGAAATTACAATTTATACCCTTGGATAGAAGTTTGGTATAATTACAGATTTGGTCCCTATGGTTTGCAATTATACAACTTTGGTCCTTGTAATTTTACTAAATCCTATTCCTAAAAACCAACCGGATCCATTAAACAATAACCCAATAATACATAAGCCCATCAACCTTTTCATTACAACCCCCAAGCCCAACCAAACAAACAGCCCACCACCACTTTTATATTTACCCGATCCATCACCTATCCTTACCCGGTCAACACTTTTACTCCGGTCAACGCCCAACTAAAATAAAACCACCCCAATTACTCTCCCGCCCCCCAAATTCTATTTACTACCCAGACGATTTACTGTAGCCATGAACCCTAGGATTCACTTTACCCAAAATTACCCCACGATTATAATAATTACCCAATGATTGGGTGTTTCTAGAAGGGTCAGGCATGACAGAAGCATGTCAGGACGCGTGGACCAATGAGAAGCCACACGGAGGATACATCAAATCACATCAATCAATCCAAAGGCTGAAATTGAAACTTGGGGACCAAGGAGAGATCAAGGGCTCATAATCGTCTAAACTAACACAAAAAGTGGCGTGGATCAGTGACATGTCAATCCAGAAGCATCTTCCAAGCTCTCCTCAGCTCCTATATATACCTCCTCCTTCATGTATAGAGTGTGTAGGTTTTGAATTAAGTTTATTGTATTTTCTGTCATTTCTTTTCAGTTTACAACAAAATTGTACTCAGCTTTTATTTTTAATAAAATTTATTTTCAATTAATTGTCTCTTTATTTCAATTTCATTTTATTGCTTCTATTTTAGTATTAGTTTGTTTATCATTACAATTTATTTATGTTTCTCTTATTTGAAAAAAAAATAATAAAAATAAAATAAAATATAAAATATAAAATATAAAATATATATATAGTTCAAATTTAAACTTCAAGTTTCATTTAGAGTAATTACTGTTTAATTCCACTTTATATCAGATTAATAAAAGTTTCTAAAAAAGTTCCTTGTCTTTTAACCTCAAAAACACCAAAGTCAATAAAAGTCCAACTATTTTGAGCTTATTACAATAAGCTAAAGCTATTTGGAGAAAAAGTAGCAAACAAAGGAGCAGTTAGCCTATCTAAAGATAGGCTGTGTGGGAGACCACCTCTGTTTGGCTGAGGTGGTTTAGTAAGTGATTTGCAAATTTTAAATTCCTCTTAAAAATAAGTATAAGCAGTGTAGATTTTTGTTTGTTTGCTTATCTGTTTGTTATTGCTTATTCCTGTTATTCAGTAGTATTTGCATCTTATTCAGTTTTAGTTGAAGTTTGTTTAAGCACTCTATTCATAGTTTCATATTCTGAGTGATACTACTGTTTCATTCATCTGTTGATCTATGTATCTGAGTATATTGCATCTGAGATCCGTGTTCATTGCATAATTGGGAGTACTCAGATTCATTTTAGTCACTTAGGTTGGTTTGGATTTAGTTTGGACATATTTGTGGTGTGTTTTGGTTGAAACAGGTCACTAGTAAGGGTGTTTGGATCAGTGTAGTTTACTGATATAGAGGTTGTCTCAGAATTTGTTCTTGGTTTAAAATTATCATATCAGTTAGTAGTAAGTATAATCAAGCATTAGGTTCATTCATATATCATCAAAAGTCAAAACTACTTTTGAATCAGCAAAACAGTTTGCTGTTTGAAATTAGTGCTAATCTAATAAATTTCTTTGATGCATATCTAGTTAATTTAGCTTATTATAGCTGCATAGTAGTTTAGTATAGTCTAATTAAGCATTTAGGATAATCAGAGTTTAGATTTAGTCAACTTATATTCAAAAATCAAAAAGTCAAAAAGTTGTGAACTCAGGTTTTGGTCAGATTTTTTTAGAGCTTTTCTAGTTTTCACTTTCAGTTGAAAATAACTTTTGATTGCTGATTTGAGAAGAATAGCAGTAAGGGAAATTATTTCAAAAAGAAAATTTAAGTTTGGAAACCATTTGCTTATTGAAAAAGGTGTGGGAAGGTGACTGTTTGAGCCTAAAATTCCCCTGTGCATCAGGTTTATTCAAGTTGTCTAGACATAGTTTAGGCGAGTTAATTGGATCTTAATTCATTTCTCTGGGTAGATTTGTGATCCCTGGTAGTAAGTCAGTGTTTTGCACCCATAAGCTCTCAATTCTCAGCTTATTTGCCCAGATTATTTGGCTGCTCAAGTTGGGCAGTTTAACTAGTATTTCTGTTTTCATTTATAGGGCTGCATTTGTGATTTGGTGCTTATAATTTGAGATTAGTTGTTCATTTCAGTTCCTTTGTGCTTGTAATTGCTTAATCCATTGGTCTGAATCCATTTGCTTGAACTGCTTGGCTTATTGCTTTTTCCTAATAGCTTATTTAAGCTGATTTATCCATACCAGTATTTCTGTGTGTCATTTGGCTTTCAAACTTTTCCATTAAGTTCCTATAAGTTCAAAAATCATTGGGTCAAAGTTTCAAGTCAACTGGTCAACTGTGCTTAATAATAAGCACTTTAAATAAGCTGTTTTAGCCCATTCAGCACTTCCATTGCTTATTTTTCAAATTTTATATTTTTCCTAGTTTCAAAATAATATTTTAGATTTTCCCTGAAATTTTCATATTTTTCTGAGTTGATTTGCTATTTTTCCTATTTAATTTTCATTTTTAATCAATTTTAATTCCTTTTTTACTAAAAAAATACAAAAAAATCAAAAAAACCCCAGAAAAATCCAAAAAAATATTAGAAAATTATTTTTAGTTATTTTAGAATTTTAGAAATTTATTTTGCATTTTTCTCAATTTATTTGCATTTTCTTTTAATTTTTAATTAGTTAAATTAGTTTTTAATTCATAAAAAATAAATAAAAAGTCAAAAAAATATTTTTCTTTTTCTCAAAATTTTCTTTTATCATTTTTAAATTTTCAAAACTATTTCCAAGTCCGTAGGAGTAGCGTAGCTTAAAAGTCGCGTTTTATTTCGTACGTTAACGTTTATTTTCCGTTTTAGCTTACGTTTTTCGTTTCTACGTTACGTTTCTAGTTGCCTTACTTGATTTACGTGTTTAGTTGATTATTTGTGCTTCATTTACTATCTCATTAGTTTAATCTCATTCAAATCACTTTTTACCACTTTCACGACACGTTTCACGAATCGGGAATTCGAAATTCCATTCACACCTTCGTTGGGACACGACCCGGGGAAATACTTTCCTAAGCATTTCTTCGGTTTAAAAAACTATACTTAAAACGATAACATCACCTATCTACTCCGTCCAAATAATCTTTCAAACATACACATACTTCAACGGATTCACATGTTAGTCTTGTCCTTCTATCCGATATAATTCGACCACTAACCGAAAAGGCCGATTCGGAAGCTACCGTCGAAGCTTGGACCGCTAATAAGTCACGAGCCATAGTGGATAAAACCGGATATTGAATTTCCCTTTCTTTTCACCAAGCCAAAATGTCAAAGTTTGCAAACTCATTGGGACTTAAAGTTCTTAAAAAGTTTGTAGCCATATATTGTCCCAATTCGCTGGTTGGGGCCGATGATCGTTGACGCCTTGTAGTGTCTTCAAATAAAGAATTATAAAGGTTTATATTAATGTCTCTTGTCATTTGGGACGATCCGGCCCGCATTTGGTCAACAATTGGGTTTTGTTGGTGACCATATTTTGTTGCATAAATGCCAAACAATTTTTGAAAATGATCGTTAAATCTAAAAATTTGAGATTCTATATAGCCCACGTCATCACCGTCTAACCCAAAAGATAAGTCTAAATTTTCCATTATTTTTTTTATTAAAAGTTCTACACCTCCAACATTTAAACATGGATTAAGTGCGGCGGAACAAGTAAAAACCAAAGGTAAACTAGCAAAATATTTTATAAATTTCTTTTTTATAATTTTAACCATTTTTCTAAACATTCGTGAAGGTGAGTTTTTTAAATCATACAATTTTTCCGTCATAGCATAAATTTGTTTTAAAACTAATGGGCTAGTTGGGTAATAAACACCCGATAATATAGTTGTTGCCTCTTTAAAAACTTGTAAAAACATAGTTAATTCATTTAGTCGATCCCAATCTTGGTCGTTTAGTATTATGTTGGACAAATTTTTATTAATAAGTCTTTGATTAAAAGCTTGTAAAGTCGCACGTTGTCGTAATATATTTTCAAACATTATGCAAGTAGAATTCCATCTAGTATTATTATCAAGGCAAGGTCCTAGGGGTTCTTCATTACACATTTTACGAAAACGTTTATAGTTTATTTGTCGTTCGTTGCTCGATTTATATATCAATACTAATAAACCCCTAAATTTCGTATATAAACTATCACATATTTTTAATGCCGCTTGTACGGATAAATTTATAACATGAGCAACACAACGGGAATGAAAAAAAGCACCATCTAAAATAGGTTTTACACGTAATTTTAACAAGTCCATAGCTCTAGTATTATTTGATGCATTATCTAGTGAAATCGTAAAAACTTTATCATCTAAATTATATTCAATTAAAGTGTCATGCAAAATTTTTCTTAAATTACATCCCGTATGAGGATAACCAAATAATTTAAAAGCGATTGTCCGTTTCATTAATAACCAAGATTCGGGATTAAACCAATGAGCCGTAACGGCGAGATAAGAATTTGCCGTACCATGTGGTGCGGTCCAAGTATCCGTAGTTACAGAAACACCATATTTATATTGACGAAAACCTTCAATTATTTCTTTTTTAGCCGTTTTCCATAATTTAAAAGCATCACTTCTAAGAGTAGTACGACTTACATGTTGATACCGCGGTTGTAGCCTCGTTTTGATGATCTCCGTTAGCTTGACGTTGTCGAAGTGGTTGAATGGAAGCCCTTGTTGAATGACAAACTTCGTAAAATCAAGTCGAAGTGCATCCGCATCATATATAAAAACTTGACCATCCGAACAGATAGTACCTTGCGAACTATCATTTCGAACCGCCTTACAACTACCAATATGACTCCTAAGTGTAGAGTTAGACCGGTGCTATAAAAATGCCCACATTTGTGGCAACGCGCTTTTACGTTACCATCTTTCATAACACACACATATCGAAATTAGCCCACACATCACCTTTTCGGGTGGTTGGTCTAACATGTTCAATATCATCGTTTGTGTAATGTTGTTTTCGGACATTGCTAGTAGCAACGGAGGGAGTAGTGGAAGCTTGTTGTGATTGTCATTGTGAGTTTTCCATTATAGCGAAAATGCGAAATAACGATTTTTGAGCGTTTTTTAGAGATTAGAGAAAGAAATGAGATTGTTTTTGATGTTTTTTCAACCCCAACACATTACATCTATTTATAGTGCCTTAAAACTCCCCAAAACCCTCAAAAAATTCAAAAAAAAACGGTCACATTGGCAAAGAGCCGTTTGGCTCGGTATTTAAAAAAAAAAAACGGAAATAACCGGTTAAAACCGGCTAAAACCGGTCAACGGCTTTTTTTTTTTTTTTAAACGGTTATATTTGAAAAAAACCGGTTATAACCGGTTAAACCCGGTCTTTTTCCAACGGTAACTTTTTGCTTTTTTTTTTAAACGGTTATATTTAAAAAACAAAACCGGATATAACCGGTTAAAATCGGTCTTTTTTCCAATGGTAATATATATATATATATATATATATATATATATATATATATATATATATATATATATATATATATATTTTGAAAATAAATAAATAAAACCGGTAAAAAGCCGGTATGGGGTAAAAACCCATAACCGGTCTAACCGGTTCAGTTTTAGAAAACCGGTCCGGTTTTTAGAAAACCGGTTTTGTCAAAAACCGGTCGCCGGTTTAACCACCGGTTGAAAAAAAAAACCGGTTGCCGGTTTGCACCTCTAACCACAAGTAGCAGATTTCATTATTTTTTTAGTTGGTAGATGTAGGACTAGCTTAATTAGTCACTAGTAGGGTACCAGCGCGTTGCAGCGGCGGGTACACTAAAATAAATATTAACGACACCAAATATCTAGTGGCATGTCTGTATGTCCGTCACGGACAAATAATCAGTATATTAAATGCTTAACGATATTTTATAAAGTTTAATAATTGAATAACATACATTTATTGATGAGACTACAAATTCATATGATAAAGTCTTTTACAATATATGTATATACACCATATTGAAAATCCTACACACATTTATATTTTACTCTATACGAAGAACTTCTCGATACACAACGTTTGACATGTACACACCATCTTGATCAAAGTTTTTGAAGCTTAATGTTTTGGAAGCATAATTAGATTGTATATTGTGGTTAAATAGTTTTATATTTTGGTGAAGGGGTGTTTTTAATAGTGTATTAATTGTATGGGTTAAATAGTGTTTTTTTAGTTTTATTTGTGCTTTAAATACTTGTAAATTATGCTTATTTATTTGTATTTACTTAAAAATCTATTTTTGGTAATCTTAAAAAATTACTCCCTCCGTCCTAAAATTATAGTCCCCTTTTGACTTTTTCGGTCTTTATTTTTCAACTTTGACCTTAAATATTTTTGTTTATATTACATAATACTTGATGCAAAATATATAAATGGATTGAGTTTTAAATGTATTTTTCATTGTTATAATTTTCATCAACTATTGTATAACACAAAACAAAAATATTTAAAGTCAAAGTTGAGAAAGAAATACTGAAAAAGTCAAAAGGGGACTATAATTTTGAGACGGAGGTAGTAATATGAGAGAGAGTCAAAGATGTATTATAAATAGTATAGATTATAATGTCAAATTATTTCCTTGTTTTGTTATATAAGTGAGGTATCAAACAATTTGATGTTTTCTTTTCTTAATCTTTTTGTGCCATCCTTTTGTAGTTTAACCTTTATTAAATCTTGATTTTTATACCTTTGTAGGAGATAGGAGCCGACAAAAAAAACTACCCATGAGGTAGTCGGTCTGCAGTCAGACCCAACACCAACAAATGATCTATCAAAATTTTATTATTATAAAAATCTTAGTTTTCAATTCAATCTTTAGTTTAATAATTTTATTCAATATGTACTTGATTTTTTTTAATACGTATGAAACTATTTTTAGTCAATGTTCTAGTTACTTTGTTTGAAAATTTTGTAGTTAATTTATGAGTTTGTATACTATCTATAATGGAAAATTTGATCAAACTTGAAAAAGTTGAGTCTTGAAAGTTGAGTATTGAAAGTCAAATGTGAGAGAAAATTAATATAATTAATACTTTTATTAAAACACCCATTACTTAAAAGTACAATGATTTATTAACATTGTACAACCAATTAAAAACATATCTACAAAATTAAATACAACAAATTAAAACACAAACCGGGTTGACCCGGGACGCTTCAAACCCGACGGGTTGACCCGGTTTAATTTGACCCGTTTTCGACCCAACCTAGCAAGTTGACCCGGTTTAAATCGACCCATTTTTCGACCGGAAAGGTTCAACCGGTTGAACAACCTGGGTCGAACCGGGTTTCAAAACATTATTTTTCGTTTATAACCTATAAACTTTTTTTTTATCAATAAACTATCTGTCGCTATAAAATCCCGTTGCTATGCACAGGTACTCGTCTATTAGTAATGAATGTCTCTTTCGTTGAATCTTAAATTAGTCATGTTTTATTTTGAAAGTCTCTAAATATTGTTTTTGTTATCATTATCAAATTAACTATTAATCATTTTTTGTTTCATGCTACTTTGTTTAGTTTCGTTTTTATACGAAACAACTTTTCATTTAATGCATTTGTTGAATCTTAGTTAGCAAGTCCACTATTTATATTAAGCTCATTATCTTCATACACGAAATCAGGTCCCTGTTATCAAGTATTTTAGTCATTAAAATTTCTTAGATGTCAACTTTGTTAAGTATTTAAATTTTTATTTCAAAAACAGTAAACAGTTGAGAACTTGAGATATACATTTAACTAGAGGTGGTTAGTGGGGTATAATCGATGGAGCTTATGGATGTTATGTTGGGTTGAAGCTTATGGGATGCGTCTCATCTCGCCGTCTTTATGTTTTCATCTCATTCAGTTATCTCTAATCCTTTTATCTTTTTATTTTTAGTATGTTTATATTTATTGTCATATTTAGCTTAGTAGTTATTATTGTTGCCTCTTTTATTGCTTGTAATGTAGTTTTAATTATGTACGAGTAGATTTTATATATGTTTGTTAAGTGATGGTGACTTGTGAATTAAGTGTGAAAACTTAGAAATTGTTAATTGACAATCTCTGGTTTACTTGTATTGATTTTTGGTTTTTTTGATGGGTAAAAGCCGTTAGGATAATCAAATATCTAAAGCTAGTACCTTTTACCTTCATAAAGAATTGTTTTCAAAATAAAACAACGTTGTGAGAGAATAATTTATTTTGATGGGTATTAGTTAGACGGGCTTAAGATAATTTTTCACAATTAATAATCTTTTCACCGCACTTGACGAGCATATCTTTTTATTATCATATTCTTAGGTTAATTTCATCGTCATTAGTTGTAGTTAGCCATTTAAATTAGTTTATATTTTAATTAGTTAAAATATTTTTTTTAATCTCTAAATCCAAAACCAAAAAATTGAAAATCCGTTATTCAAACATTTTAATAACAAACCTCAAACGATATCCTCGATTCATTCCTCGTTGGGAAACGACCCGGGTATCACTTATCCGGATTCTTATAACGTATTGTGTTGTGTTTTGCATGTTGACACTTTTTCCCTAAAGTGTTGACTTGTGTGTACATTCACGACTAATCATTAACTATAAAATATTAAGTAACAATGTTAATCACTAGTTAATATTTTCAAGTTACTAATTATCGATATCGTCCTCGTATTCCATTTAAGTCATTTAGGTTTTCTATTTAATATATATACGAGTCATTTCATCTTTCGAGTCACAACTCCGAGTATTCAATACACTCGGGTCAAATAGTCAATAATATCGTCAAAAGTCTCATATGCATTCTATAACCCTCTTTTGGCTTGTCGAGACCAAGTCGAGACTACAAAGTCTCGATGGTGCTCCACTTGCTCAAATCACCACTGTTAGCATTAAAGAAAAGTGGCGGTCATTATAGTCATAAGAACTTTGTAAACGTTTCATAGTTTATGCCATGGGCTCATGGACTTGGATAAGCTACCATGCTATTAGTTAAGTCTTGTAAGTCTTTTATTAAATGTAAATTCAAGTCCATAATGTAACCAAAGCCCAAGCCCATAGAAAGCCTATTAGGGTATCATGTATCCCACTATATAAACACCTCAAAGCTCATTTGAGGTATGTGCTTGAGTGTGTATTGTGTGTGTTTCTCTCTCAATAAAGTTCTAGTTTTCATCTTTATTTCTCTCTCTAAAAACGCCTACATATATCATTCAAGCCACCATCTCTTGTGCTTAATATATTGTGTGATAAGGTTATATTTAAGGTCTTACAAGTGGTATCAATCACCTAAAAATGATTTAGGAGTGTTTGGAGTTTGCTTTGTCACGTTTTTAAAGCCTTTAGTCACGTATTTCTTTAAAAGGTTTCATACTTTTTTTTTGATTAAAAATTAGTGTTATAAACCTTTTGCAACAAGAAAGTTTCAATCTTTTTGAAAATTCTAAGTTTTAACTCGTTTTTTGTACTTTTGCAAAATTTCCAAATATAAAAAAGTTTCCTAAAAACCTTAAAGTTTACAACTTTCTTCAAGTTTTAATGTTTTTAAGACAAGAAGTACAAAAATATTGGATTCAAAATCAACTTTTAGAGTGCTTTAATTGTTTTTTAAATTCGGTCAAAGTTTCGAAATCCTAAAACCCTAGACTTTTGAAATATTTTTCTTAAACCCTAAACTTTCGAAATTTTTTCTAAAGCCTCTTCAGCAGAAAACATGGATTACTCGGTGTTTCCCTTGCTTGTATAAGTGAGAAAACAATTTGACACTTGGGATACTCTCGTCTTTGTATAAATTCAAAATTTTGTTTAGTACTTTTTGAAATATGAAATTTTCGAAATAAAAAGTTTCAAAATTTGTAGTTTCGAAAAGTTGAAAAGTTTCAAAAAGTTGGAGAAGTTTCGAAATATTATTTGGAAGAAAAGTTTTGAAATATTAGCTGGACAAAGTTTTGAAATATTTTCTTGTCAGAAAGTTTCGAAATGTGGGAATTTGTTGACTTTTTGCATCCTAGAGTTGACTTTTGACGACAAAACTTCAAATGGCCACAACTTTTGAACCGTAACTCTATTTTTGACGAAATACCTGCAAAACGACCGTGATATCGAGGAGATCATTCCACCGAACCTTCAAGGCCCAAATCCGCTCTGAACGGAAGTTATCGACGTTTTTAAGTTTTTAGACCAAGATTTCTCTACAACAAAGGAACTTAACCATCACCAAACTCAACTCCTACTTCGTTGAACCGATCCAAGATCAACTTTATCAAACATAACTTCATCAATGGCAACTCAGCAAGATATTCATGCAGCCGGTGCTGAAAACTGACCTCCCATGATGTCAAAGGGTGGTTACTCATAATGGGCTAGTTGTATGATGCACTATCTTAAGAGCAAACAAAATGGAAAACTTCTTATCACCATTTTGGAAGGACCCTTTAAACCACGAAAAGTGCTAGACCCAGGTGAATCTTATGGAACCCCCTACTACAACCATACTATAAAGATCAGATTAAGGTTGAGTACATCGTTTTTGGATTACCTGAAACGACTTATGCAACTGTTGATAGTGAAGGAAGTGCTCATGCAGTCTGGGAAAGAGTCAAAAGGTTAATGTATGGCACAGACGTCTGGAAACAAGAAATGGAAACATAATTGCTCAAAGAACTACGCAAGTTTACTTCAATTCCTAGTGAATCTATAGAGTCATATTATCTCAAGTTCTGTATGATCATGAATGACTTATCCAGACACAACCTCTCACAGATGAACATCGCTAACAACACCAATTTTCTGAATGAGTTACAACCTAAATGGGGAAGATACGTCACTATTGTTTATCAGACAAAGAACTTGCATGAAGTTACCTATAATCAGCTGTATGACTTCTTAAAGTAGAACCAAGCTGAGGCAAATGAAGTCAAGGCAGAATTACTTGCTAAAAAGCATGATACTCTTGGATTAATTGCTAATACACCAACACCTTTACCAATGAACACACAACAACAACCATCATCAACTTCCACTCACAACTACATGCAACCACCTTACATTCCACAACCAACACCTGTAACACCCCAACCCGACAAGGGTAGAAGTGCCACATCATGGTGACATATCAGAGCATATAATAAATAAAATAGCGGAAGTCTTATCATAAATAATCAAAGGGAAAATAAGTCAACATGACTTATATCAAGTACATAAGTTCAACGGAAACGAAATCAAATGAAGTACATAGTAAATCCAAGTGCCTAACAATGGCATAAACAAGTCAAATCCAAATGGCAATCTAAGATGACTAGGGTCAAGGCTTCACACAACTCTACTCTCATCCCAAAGCAAATCCCCAGCTCCTAGCTTAGATACCTGTAGTAGGAAAAGGAAATGACGAGAGCTCAGTGAACATATATAACGGTAACAAAGCAGTAATAAAGATAATGAAAGATAAATGAAAACCTGCAGATGTAATTAGAGTTAAGAAATAAATGGATAAAGGTAAAGGAAACAGAAATACACCACGAGCCCAAGTCAAGTCAAATCAAGTCAAGTCAAGTCAAGTAACCAAGTAGCCATGTATCCGGAGGGGTGACCTCGGGATACCAAGTATAATGTGAGGGGATGCCTCAGGGGTTGGAGTCATGAGCTCCCAAAATGTGAAAGACGTGTATCGCACACACCATCAGTCACCAAGTATATATATATATATATATATATATATATATATATATATATATATATATATATATATATATATATATATATATATATATATATATATATATATATATCAAGTCATGTGATGTGTGGTTTTGCAACCTTGCAAAAGGTTTTACCTCTCGAGGGATCTCGAGAAGCTTACAACCCCTACCAGGCATGTGATGCGTGGTTTTGCAACTTTGCAAGGTTTTACCTCTTGAGGGATCTCGAGAAGCTTACAACCCCCACCAGGCAGTGTACCTGATCGTTGTAGTATAGTATAGTGACAACTGACAAGTACCGGGGGATTGATCGTTCAGCTCAGGAATAATGTCGCTAGGATTAGAAAGTCTCTTAAATTAAGTCTAGAGGTGAAGGATGATTCTTTTTGTATTTTTATATTTTTATAAAAGCAAGTAAAATCTTGGGTTTTGAAGGAGCGGGTGGAATTAGTTGCTAGCCAACTAACCCAATTTATCTAAAGATGCAACCAAAATAAAATAAAATAAATGAAAATAAAACTAATTATACTAATGTGGTGTAAACAATGATGGGAAAAGTTGTGTTTACTTAGGTTTCATTACTCCCTAGATATCTTTTACAGGTTGATAGCTTGTTACAATTGCGTGGATGACGGGTCATATTCCTTAATACTAGTCGTAGGGCCGTGTACATTATTCCCTGACTCTATAGGATCCTACTTCACTCCTATGTCGAGCCGTTAGAAGCTCCTAACATGGGATCATTAGAATTCTCCTACGCATTAAATACAACCAAAAATCGTAGTACACCTCCGATCATGTTTCTTAAGACATTCAAGCAAGTTACCAATGGAAGTCTGCCAGTTTTCTTAAGCCTAACATTGAATACAATCATCTGTAATAACTATAAACAAACAATCAACCCATAATTAACATCTAGGTTTCACAACATCTAAGCAAACACAAAAGAAATCTAGCCTAGCATGTTAAATAGAAGACAAGTGTAAGATATAATCAAACAACACATAGACATATTGATTGATTTGAAAGAGTACTTATCTCTAATTGAACATGAAGGATTCAAAGGGTTGAAACCCTTGAAAAAGCTGGAAAAGTCGGACTAGGGTTTTTCCCTCAAAGTTGCACACTAATGAATAAAATTTAGAAAACTATATATAGATTTTACAAGGTGACGGCGTCAAGAAGGAATTCGTGACGCCGTCAACTCGCCGCCATAATGAAATCGTATTGCCTAGATCTGCTTGTGACGCCGTCATGTGTAAAATTTTTCTGGGTCGTCACCAATACTTGGACCATGACGGCCTTGGGTGACGCCGTCATCTCCTATGCACAAAAACTCTCTGGATCGTCACGTGTATCTTCCACATCCACCTCTTTTGTAACTCTTGACGCCGTCACTAATTAAGGAAGTTGTGATGCCGTCAGGTACTGTTCCAGCAAGGAAAATTGAGACTTCGCCGTTTTCTTCACTTTTATGCTCCAAAAACGTACGAAATGCTTCCTTTTCCAGATTTCTCTCCAAAAGTACCTAAAATGATAAAAGGAACGATTTAGGGCAATATTTGATCAAATAAATTTGAATTCGGGCTTAAATGACCCCTTAAAAGCGGTTCACTTTTCGACTCATCATCATGTCAAAATCCATCGAGTCAAGTAAACAAATCTAGGATGTATCTATACGCCCCAAATGGCCAAATACTTCATCTCCGTAACAAGTCAAATAAGGGACGAGATAAGTCATCACTCTCCTACCCTAGAGTCATGCCATCGGTGCATCAATGACACGAACATGGAACCCCCATGCCTAGTATACAAGTGGTGGCTCGTAGTCTCAAACTGTGGGTCAAGGGTCAAGTCAAGTATCATGTGTCCAAAGGTTCATATCAAGTAGTTCAAATCAAGTGTATCATATCAAGTGTGTCATAGCAAGGTTCAAGTCAAGGTTCAAGTTAAATGGATCATAGCATAGGGTTCATAACAAAGGTTCAAGTCAAGTGGGTCATATCAAAGGTTCACAATTCAAGGGATACATAGCAAGGTTCACAAATCAAAGGTTAAGATAAGAGAGAGAGAGAGAGAGAGAGTTCATGAGAAACCTGTGAGAATGTCAGAATATCTGTACCTTATTCAAATGCAAACATAAAGAGAAGGCAAGACACAGACGGCTACTCCCGCTTCACGGAACCTATACGAATTAATAATCAAGTGTTACTTTAGGTTAAATAGGATTAGGTTATCCGTTTTAGTATGCTTTCCATTTTTAGTAACTTTCTATTTTAGGTAACTTTCCATATTTAGCAGGTTTCCATAATTAGTAAGTTTCCCGAAATAGCAAATTAGGTTATAAGTTCATAAAGGTAATATTTAGGGTTTTAGGGTTTTTGTTAAATTATTAATAGAAGTTTAAACAAGAAAATAAATACTTGCACGCCAAAAACCTATAACCTATTGTCAAATTTATTGAAATCGAGTATTTACCGAAAGAAAAGTAACACACTTAGGGGCTGTTTGATAAAACTGCACAATTTAGCACTGAACGAATCAAATGTGCTGAATAATTCAAAGGTGCTGAGTTAATATGTTTCTGAACGAAAACGATTGTTTGATAACGTTCTGAATGTCCATCCTGACCGTATCACTTAGATAATCATTTTCCATATTGTGTATTTATATCTTATCTACAAAACTTAAACATTTGATAGCATGTTTATTAATATATTTAAAAAGAAAATGAATGTATACAACTGTTATCACAAGTGTAATTGCATTGTTAAATACTTCGTATATAATAAGCATACACGTTAGCACCAAAATTAAAGGGTAACCATTTTACGTTAATAAATTAAAAAAAGGCAACCATTACCTGTGCTCGTAAATCAATACGATGTGTGTGCATGTAAATATTAACTACGTAGTAGAATGATAGCCTATAGTATAAAAAATGACAAAACAAACTAATAATAAATTATTTATGCCTCGGTTTCGTCATATCATATTGGTTTTTTATGTTAAATGATTACGATTGAAGAGAGAGAATTAGAATATCAGGGGCAATTAGGAGAATATGAAGTCCACTGAATCACTTAGTGGCTCCTACATCGCTAAATTACTCAGTGCAATAATAATTATCCAGTGGTAGTTTATTTTATTATCAAACATGCTGACCGCTTAAGTAAGTAATAAGCATCTCATTCAGGACCAATCAAACACACCCTTACACTATTAATACACCGCACATTTTCAAGTTACAAGTTAAAAAATAAGGTTTTCAATGTACAACATGAAACAAATAAAAAATATAGCCTAGGAAATACGAAGAAACAAATATACAAAGATTTCTAAAAACCAAATTTTGAAAAAGAAAAATAGAAAAGAAATGAAAAGATGAAAAGTCAACTATCCGTCTCTTTCCTCTCTCTTCTTTCTTCTCCATTCAGGCCTTCACCTTTTTTTTTTTTTTTTTTTTTTTTTTTTTTTTTTTTTTTGAGATAAGAAAGATAAGAAAAAAGTATATTAATCCACTCTACTTATTACTTTTCAGTCCAAAGGTGTTTCTTGCGGTATAATTATTGTTACGAGTATTTTATTAGTGACTCATAACATAATTGGTCAAAAGAAGACACCACCTTCAACTTATCCAGTTTTTAATTAGGACGGAAATATCCACGTGTTCTCCATCTGGGTCTTCCTTATATGTTGAAAATGTGTGATAAAAGCAGACACCAATTTCAAAACGAAGAATCGGGTACAAAGTGTCTGATGAAATGTTTCATTTAATTTTCTTTTAGTTGTTGTAGACTTTAAAGTGTTTACTAATTTGTTTTATTTAGTTTCGTAGTATCAATTGTTTTGGGTTGTTGCTATTAGAAATGGTGTTCACTAGTTATAATTATGCAAATGGGTCGAAGTTGGCATCTGTATATGCTTGCTCACTGCATAGCTTTTTTGTGGCTTATAAGTCTCATGTTTGCTAGAGTAACACTTAATTTCTTATCACTGTTGATGTGTCAATTTTGATTACAAGAAAGTAGTCTTATTTTGACAATGATTCAATGTTTCAAATAAAATGTTTTAGACCAATTTGCCTCATTTCCTTCTAACACTTATTTTTATTTTGTCCTTAAAAAATCAAGTGTAACCCCTATCGACCCATTTATTACTAAATGGGTCAAAATGGTCACCTCTAATTATATTTCTCAAAATTTTGTAAACTTATCCATTTCTCATTTTGTTGTCTCTTCCCTTCGATTCTTTAGGGACTTCAAGTACAAGACTACTCTGGAAACTTCTGTAAACGCATTCCGACAAATGTTGACCTACCTGCAGTATATAATGAACTTTAATTTATTAGCCTTGAGTTCCTAAATTATAAGATCACTTTTATTGAAACTGATATTTTGCAGGTTGATTGTGACAAATCTATAATGGTGACTTTGAAAGATGATGATAAATTAAAAGATGGCACAGAATATTCTTTCCAGTGTGCGCTTCTTTATACTACTGTATATGGGCAAAGAAGAATACGTGTGTTCACTTTATCGTTGCCTTGCACAAGCAAGCTGAGCAATCTTTTTCGCTGAGCTGATTTAGACACCCAGTTTTCTTGTTTCCTAAAGCAATGTATTTGAATGTGTTTAATTTTGGATTTCTCTTTTGCTATATTGATTACTATAAAGATTTATTATTTTTTTGTGTGTTGCAGCGGCTAATGAAATCCCTATTACTCCATTACCTCAAGTGAGGGATCGGGTGACAGATCTTTGCATTAGTATACTTCATTCTTATCGGAAGTTTTGTGCAACTGTGTCATCATCTGGACAACTAATTCTTCCTGAGGCACTCAAGTTGTTGCCTCTATACACTCTCGGTCTATTTTCTTCTTTATTTAAGGCATTCTAAGTCTTGGGTTATCAGTAGTGGTGGCATTGGATACCGTCCAAAACTAATAATCCAATCATTCTAAATCAGTTCGGTCGCAAACCATTCCTTGAAAGCGAGAGCCACTAAAGGTGGCAATTTCAGCGCATTCATTTATTACCAATAATTTGATTGAATGGCCGGGAATGTATCAAATGTGTTGGAAGTCCCCTTAAGGTTTTTTATAATGTATACAACCTCATAAATTACCTTCTATAAAAGATTAAGATAATAATCTCGGTAATCTTGTTTTTTGTAATCATAATCAACTCTTTTACAATCTCTATAAGTTCAAAAAAGATTGGCAAAAAGTGTTTGTGGGCCATTTCAACCTGGCTCATGCTAAAGATGACCTGTTTTGACTTGTTCTTTTTTCACCTGGTCATCTTGCCAGCTCTAGTGAAAATATAACGAATCCAAAGATTCTTTCGATTTGCCCACCCCCTAGATACCACTTAAATGTTTTGGTTTAATATTGCATAAGATACGCACAGGTAATTGACCTCCTTTATTTCTTGATTGCAGCTTTGATTAAAAGTATTGGACAACGAAGTGATGGGCGTATAGATGACAGGTCATTTTGGATCAACTATGTTACCTCACTTTTTGTTCAATTAGCAATCCCGCTTGTGTATCCCAGAATGATAAGTGTTCATGAGATTGACTCAAAGGTTTAGAATAATCTCACTTAACAAAATGTTCAGATATTCAATTTCTACAACTTACACGTTTTTTTTTGTATGTTTCATCTGTGGCTACAGGATACCGATGGATCCATTATTCCCCCTCCTATACCACTCTCTAGTGAACATGTGAGCGATGACGGGATCTATCTTCTTGAAAACGGAGAGGACTGCTTAATTTACGTTGGAGGTTCTGTAGATCCTGATATAACACAAAAACTGTTTGGCGTTTCTTCTTTTGGTGAAATCCCCACTCAGGTACACTTGATATTCATATCTCTTGTCTTGTATCATTATAGTGGCAAAATGGCGAGTCTAGTAATGGGTATAAACAGGCTTTGGTGGCTTGGATTGACCTGAAACATTATTTTTATTCTAAGCAATAATCGACGTGGTAAATCTGATTAGGAAAACTATATTACAACACAGTTTAGGAGGTTATATGCATTATATACCTGTCGGCAACTTTCGACCTGTTTCAACTTTGGCTGCTTTTAAAACTTGGCAAAACTGACTCATTTGTGATTAATACTACCGAAATTCCTTCTAATTGCAAATGGATTGAAGTTGACATCTGTATATGCATGCTCATTGTCTCATTGCATAGATTTTGTGGCTTATAAGTCTGATGTTTGCTAGAGTAACTCTTTCAGAAGGCCTATTGATTCATCAATCATCTGTTTAACTCAAACTTTTCGATACAGTTGGTACTGAAGCAATATGAAAACCCCTTATCAAAGAAGCTAAATGAGGTTGTAAATGAGATACGAAGCCAAAGATGTAACTACCTACGGTATGTAATGTCTGTGGTATCTTATCAGTCGGATTAGTTTATCTGTATATGAAAATGTTTGTGTTGACAAGTAATCCCTTTTTTAATCTCATTGTACTTTTGGCAGGTTAAAATTATGCAAGAAAGGAGAACCATCAGGTGAGTTTTATAATATACGTCTAGTAGTTCTGTCTTCGTATGAAAATTGCAAGATTCAAGTTGATTCTTTTTTAAGAAAAAATTCCTTTCGTATACATAAAGGCTGTTTGGTAATTTTAAACCGGGACTTCCCAAGAAACGTCGAGAATTAAAAACTTTCCTGACTATATGCTAAAAAAATGAAAAATCCCTCCAACAATTATAAAATAAAGAAAATCTTGTGAAACCCATAATGCCATATATCATAAGGCAACTTTAGCTCAGGAACTTCCTTAGAAACGATAAAGATTGTGTCTTTTCTGAGTATTTGTAAAGTACCATTCTATATAGACAAGATAAAGAGAATTAATTACAGTGAGGACGCATTTGTCGATCAAAGTTGCAGTTTTTACACGGTAATCGTTGCAATTTCTATAGTTTCTGATATTAGTTGTTTGAATTCCAGGAATGACATTCTTCTCGTATATGGTGGAAGACAAGTCTCCAAATAGTCCTTCATACGTTGAGTTCTTAGTACATGTCCATAGACAAATTCAAAACAAAATGGGTTGATGTTGTTTTAACAAACACTAGTTCAGTTATGTTTATAGGTTTGTAGTTAGAATTTACATGGAGACAGAGTTGAGTTCGAGCCTAAAGAAGCAAAAACGTGGGGATAGTCATCATTGGGTTTCACCTATTCCTGGTGAAAACTAGAGTAAAGTTTTGCTAGTAGGAGTATTATTTATGAAAACGTAGCATAAACTGATAAAAAGAACAGCTGTGGTGTGGTTCTTGGTAATTGTTACTATTAAACACTGGTGGTTATACATATTTATATTTAGAAGTGTTTTTTGTTTCTTAATTTTATAATGAGATGAGATTTACATGTAATGCTGTTCTTTAGAGGGGAAAGTTTCAACTTATTTCTTATATTTATTGATTTTATGTGTGAGTATGTTTGGTTCGAGTTTTATTTTATTGCTAACTAGACATGTGTGAGCGGGGACGGACTCAGGATTTTTGAGAGGGTGGTGCACTAAATAATTTTTATGACTATTAGTACCAAAGTTGTCCGATAAAAAATTTATTAGGTAAAATTGAGTGTTGCACGAGCTCAAAAAAATCATATTTTATAAAAAATTTACACTTTGTGAACAAAAATTGGCCACACCCGGCTCCCATGTGGGTCCGTCCGTGTGTGTGAGTAGTTTTTGTATTAAGTTTCTAACCAAAGTGCAAAACCAGTATCATAACCACATACGACACTACACATCATTGACTAAAAGGTCCATAGATATATGCATATATTACAGCCACATAATACTCTCTAGATAAGTCGTTTGCTAAGGACAGTGACTTGTGAAGTAAAATACATTTCATATTAATCTATCATCTTTTTTATACATTCTATCTTCTAGTCTTCGCATGACAAGGATGGATGTGAGTTATTGTTGACCTGGACTTTTCATAATAATAAAAAAAATAATAATTAATTAATAGCAGAAATGCATATATCATTTTCAAAATGAATAATTGCATATATATCCTTTGTACAAGTTTTTGATGCACATAATTGTGACAACTGACAATCTAGGGAAACAATTTATAAACCCGCATTACTTTAAATTTAATAAATTTTTGGAATATTTGAAAAGTTTAGTCATAATGGGAATTGTAAACGTTGAACCGTGGTTTGAACTTCGTAATATTTATGGAAGTTGATTTTTAATTAATGGTTTGATTTGGTGTATTCGTGATGATTTATTTTTGAAATATTTTATTTGGCACTACGTTGACTCTAGCACTAGGAAAACATAACGAGTTTTAATTTTTTAAATAACGGTTGCGGTTCTCCGTTAAACGAACATTTTTTTATATCTATATGTTTCGGGAAGTGTCTTTGGGAAGTTAATGACGACGTGCACGAATACGTTTGGCGACATTTAATACTTTTGTGAACGAGTAATCGTGTTATGGGAAAACCGATTAAAAATATTTTACTAAACATTAAAGGTATTGTGGTTTAAATTGGAAAAGTGAAACCTAAGGGACCATAGTGCAAATTTCGGGTATAATACCCACACCCTAACCCTAACCCATTCATAATTATCATCACCACACCTCCCCTCTCTTCTCTCTTGTCGCCGCCGACTGCACACACCAACACCATCACCACCGCCGTTTTCCAAGCAACACCACCATCACCAAAATACTCACCAACCTTTCCTTGTTCTTGTGGTGTGAAACACGCGCCCAAACAAACCACTCCCTCATCCGTTTTATTGATACCGCCGCATACAAACACCACCACACCATTAATTTTCTTGGTTTTCATTCGAATAGAAGGTGAGAAATCGTGGGTTACGCGTCGGGTTTGACTATTTTGAGTCGAACCCGAATTTAATCTTGATATTTGAGTGTTAAAATTGGAGATGAAAACGGGTTTTGATATAAAGATAAGATTGGTATCCATGGGTGTCGACTTTCGCTTGTTTTGGTGCTCGGATTGAATTTTTGGATGCGTTTGGTTTTGTGTTTGGTTCGTTAGAGCTCAACCGAGACCCTATGGTCTCGGTGTGATGATGTTTTTGGCCCGTTTGGGAGTCTAGCGAGACCCTGGGTCCACTTGATTTGATGCTTGACTCATTTGGGAGTCTAACGTGACCCCTATGGTCCGTTTGGTATTGATTGTTTATGGGTTGGAGCTAACCGAGACCCTCATGGTCTCGTTGTGGTTTCCCTTGGCTCGAATTGTAGGCCGAGACCCAAATGGGTCTTCCGGGTCGAAGTTTGCTTGGTTTTTTGACCCATTTTGCTTGAATTGGTGATGTCCTATTTCTTGTTGTTTTATAATTATTATTGTTGAGGTACATTACTTTGGACATCGTTTATATTGTTGTCGTTGCTTGGGAGCCGAGAATGAAATGGTATCATGATTTATATTGTGGAGTTGTGTTGACGAAATGTGTTATGGGGACCGATTGTGAGACGGTCGAACTAGATTGACGGAGATAGGTTAGTTGGGTGCCGTAGTCGGACCCTATTGTTGTAGCATGTGTTATGGGTATTGATTGGATGGAGTTGGATTACTAGATCTTGACTTGGTTATATTATTTGGACTTGGACAATGAGCCGAGAGTGATGACTCGGACATGTGACCATCTCATATAACTCGATAATTATTTATAATCAAACGCTAATAATAAAACTCATAATAATATTATTGGTAATATAACCGTTTATATAAGTATATAGATGTGAAAAACGTATATATAAATATATAAATGCGTATATTAAAAATAAAACGATCACGAGTAATATATTATGATAACGTGACCATAATTAATATATTATGAGAGTAGTGTAATAAATGTCGGGAGCGTTATTATAAATAAACAACTATAAATAACGACGAAATCTTTTACGTTGGATAATTATTAAATAAAATGTATCTTTATATGAACGAGGAAAACTATCGAGTTATAAGGGGTCGTAGTCACTTGAGTCCAAGTGGACCATGTTATTATTTTGTGACTTTTGTGTTTGTCACGGATATGTGACGATTAATATATCAATTTTCTATAACTACATAACTTATTTAATCGACGGGTTAAATAGGGTCTATTTAGTTATATAAAATGAGTATATTAATGGGCATTGTATCCTACGACGCCCATAGGTTGTGGTACGTGTACAGGAATAATGAATTACTAAATATCTCGCGGAGTTGGCCGAATTGACGAATTTGGTAAGCTTGACGACATATATAGGGAATTTATTAAACTTTGATACTTACCATATAGTATTCTTCGTGCTATGTGATTTAGGTTTGGGTATAATCTTAGAGCGATATATTACGTAAATAAATATGGGGATTACCAAATCGACGGATTTGATAAGCTTCGATGATTTATTTAAATAATAAATTAAGCTAATATTAGACCTATAGAGTGTTTATCTTGTTTTTTTTTTTTTTTTTTTTTTTGTTTTTTTTTTTATTGTGGCTTCTTGTTGTGAGTTGTGTCGACCCTCCGCCCGTATGGATACCAAACTCTAAAATATGAGAATAATATGAGAAATAGATTTTCGGAAAGTAAAATGGAATATGTTCGGGATTGGGAATATTTGATTTTGAGGAGATGATTCTGAACGCATTTATATCGTTAGGAGGTGCCGAGTCTGTAGTTTCCGTTATTTGAGTTGCTTTACATCTTACATCTATCGATTTCTTTTGCTGATTGCTGGACTTGAGGTGAGTCATAGCCCCACTTTTTACTCTTGAACTTTGTTTTCAATATATGGGGTGAGAAACGTGCAAATTGTTTTATATGGACTATTATTGCTTTGTTTATTTTAAAACTTGCTATGCTTATAGAACTAGGTAGGTTATAGAGCGAGACCTAGTCCCGAACTAGGTGAGCTATTGATTTGGTTATAGAGCGAGGCCTAGTCCCGAACTAGGTAAGCTATTGATTTGTTGTTGAGCGAGGCCTAGTCCCGAACTAGGTAAGCTATTGAATTATGTTGATATAAATAATGTATAAAAACGTTATTAATATTTTTCGATATCCCTAAGTTTTGACGATCGCAAAATATAAAAACATTAAACACAAAGTTAATACGTAAACAAGTTTTAAGCAAGTTTATATCATCTCATCCAACATAATCACTTAAAGTATGAATAAACAATGACTAATGCATTTTATGATCAAAGGGATGTTTATTTAAATAATACAAAGTTTATAAAATTAAATAAACTTATTATATATTTTTGAAAAACATTTTTGGTAATAAAGGAAAATGTTTAATTCATAGTAAATATATGAATTCAAATTTTTAACCAAAATCAGTTAGTTTTTCACCAAATAAACTTTCCCCACTAAAAGACAGATTTTCTGGCCGTTACAGCTGGGCGGCCCCCTTAATTTTAAGGGGGCCGGCACACAATTAAGGGGACCGGCCACGCTCCCCTGTCAGATTCTGTCAGAAATTTTTCCCTATAAATACCACCTCAAACCTGGAATTTTTCTCACCTCTTGCATGAAAATTTTCAGATCCAAATATCTCTAAACATCCTCCTAAAAACCCTTTGATCATATAATTGTTAATCCTTGTTTCAAGTGATTCATTCCCTCACCTCTCATCTCTCAAAGTGCAAGAGAAGAATACTTCTTCAACATCAAGTTGTGAAGTATTGTAGATTTGTGTATATAGTCTATTTGTTGTGTACATTCATTGTAAAGGTGTGATAGTATTGTAACTAGATAGATCTAGGAGTAGAAGTTGTGAATAGAAGTAGTGAGATATAAGTAGTTTGTTGTGAAGAAGAAGAGCTAGGAAGTAGATAGTTGTGAAGAAGATTGTTGTGAAGTTGATAGTTGTGAAACTAGATAGGTGTGAAGAAGTAGTATTGTGATTAAGTAGTGACTAGGTGTAAAGAAGGTGTGTAGAAGGTGTGAATAAGTTGTGACGAAGTTATGGTGTGTATATTGGTGTGTAAGGTTTTCTCCGCCATAAGGGAGCTTGTTGACATAGTGAAGAAAACTGTCGAGTAGGTGACTCGAGGAGTGGAGTAGGGCAAGGAAGGTGTCCTTGTAGCCGAACCACTATAAATCTTTTATCTCGCGGTTAGATCTTTCCATATCTTACTTATTATCTTGTTTATATTGTAATTACTTTTGTAGACGTAGACTTTTATATATGTAGTTGCTTATATAGTGCTAGTATTGATTTTACTTAAAGATCAAACAAAAGTTTCATTCATAAAACAAAGTTTTTACAATCAAACTAAAAAGGTAACATACATATAATTGATCATTTTGATCAAGTATAGTTTTCATTCAAAATATAACTAAGGATTATAAAATAAACGTTTACTTACTTGTCTCTCGTATATAGCTATAATTGTTTATATTATGCATGTGTTGATTTCACATACTTAGCTTACATTATTATTATTGTTCATACTTAGATATAGTTGTTCATATTGTTCAAGATTTGAGTTCACATAAGATAGAATCAAAGTTTTTAAAAGCAAACAAGACTTTAAAACTAAACTAAGTTTTCATAATAAAATTAAAAAGACGTAAAACTATTCAACCCCCCCTTCTAGTTTTCCACAAATTAGTTATGGAGCGAGGCCTAGTCAAGAACTAGGTAAGCTATTGATTTGAGCTATAGTGTGCACCTATAGGGTTGGTTAGTTTTGGTTGGTTCATTTTGGTTGAATGATTGAGGCCTAGTCTAGCTAGCAAGCGTTTTTGCGTATATGTCCACTTGATTTAGTTATGAATTTAAACCTATGATCCCACCAGCGAAAGCTGACTTTTAGCGCATTTTCTCAGGTAATTAAGTGATGCCCTTGGATGCTTGGATTGGAGGCTTGGCTTTGGCACCTGGTTCATGGATCTATTTTCCTAAAACTCTGATATGTTATTGTGGACCTTCGTTTATTTTCTTTTGGGCCTTACTTTGTGTGACACCCCCAAAATTTACAACGCAGTGGAATACCAATTTGGGTGTCACTTCATAGTTCATAAAAACAAGTTACATAAAACGACCTCAAAAGAGACGTTTAATAAAATGTCACATTCGATTTGATAAATCAGAGTACAAAGGTCCCTACAATTTTTATTCAAAACTTTAAGTTACAAGAGTTCAAACATGACTCATTTGCATATTAAAAAAAAAATTAATAATTATCGAATGTGAAGAAAACAAGTCTTTCAATATTTGATATCCACGCGACTCCGATTGCTCCCAATGCTCAGCTAGCAAAATAATACCTGAGAAAATACATGCTAAAAAGTCAACATAAAGTTGAGTGAATTCACAGAGTTTAATATGTAATCAGTTGAATACAAGATAAATCAGTTTAAAATACGACGGGCTACGTTGTTATACGCCCATAATTAAGTTGACATGTAACAAATACAAGTCGGGAAATAAGATTAATAGTATTGAGCTCATGAAACCGAACCTTGACCTAGTTTAATAGTGCCCCGAAAAGGTAAGATTTGCCATTTACCACGTAATCTCTCAATATTATGTGACCGTTGATGTATGAGCGCTACTCACCCGGCCAGGCCCGCCAGGCCAAATATGCATATTCATAATACTAGCGTTTCCCACGGAATTAACAGTTCATGATGGGGACTTAATTGGCAAAAAATATACTCAATTGACTATAATCATGTAATCGGGTCAAGCATACCAAAAACTACTTGTATTCGGTTTGTAAAACTAGCATGTATCCCCCTCGCGAGGTTTATAAAACAATTGAAGTAAGTAAAAGCGAGGCTATGAACTCACCTTAAGAGCAACAAGATCAGAAGTAAAATGGATCTTCGGACGAGTGCGAAGCGTCTAAGCACAACCTAAAAGACGTGACGCGACTTAGAATGATAAAGAAGAGCGATATGAAAAAGTAAATCAAATGATCACGAGATATGTTTCCGAGATAAGCATGGCATTGCACTAAGACTTAACCCAAGATATTTTCACTCTAAGATTGATGTTCGACCAGGTCTTATAGGTAATAAAACACCTACCAAGTTTCATCCCTCAATTCTTATTTTACCTATGTGTATCTACACGTTTTAGAGTTCAAGACAAGACGTAAAATATTAAATTCTGGATTTTACTTTATTTTATAGACCCCTAACTCCTAATCTATAAATGATATGAATACAAGGCCTTCACCCCTGGAAATCTCTTTGAGTCTACTTTTCAAAAATCCAGGCCTCAACTTCTGAAAGATTAAGAATCACGTGAAAAGACTATTTTACCCCTGAACATCCAGCCCATAATATTTTCTGAATTTTAATCTCTTACGAAAATGGCCATAAATCCTAAACCATGATAGCAATTTAAGTGAGACCAATTGGAGGTGTTAGACAAAGATGTCTACTACTAAGACATGTTTTAAAACCTAAAACTATAGCACAAAAATCTGGAGTTAAACTCCTTTTTCAAACAGTAGTTCAGAATTGACTAGTTTTCGTAAAATGACCAAATCTCCCTCATCCGGAGGAATTGGTAAACCCTCCAATTAGCCACATGGTCCTCATATGTTTTACCCTTCACCAATGTAAAAACCCAGTAGCCCCTATGATTCAGTCGTTTTAAGTATAGGTTTGTGTTTCCGAAGAAATACCGGTGAAAGTATTTCCCCGGGTCGTGTCCCAAAGAAGGTGTGAATGGAATTTCGAATTCCCGAATCGTGAAACGTGTAGTGAAAATGAGAAAAAGAGATATGATGGGAAATAAAGCTAAAAATTACCAACTAAACTATGCTAATCAAGCAAACAAGAGATAAATGATAAAAGGATATACTTGTTAAGCAAATCATCACGATCCTTAAGTGTGGTTTATTATTTCAATTAGTACTCTATTGATGAATCAATATCTTTTACAAACAATTATTTTCTCACAACGTTGGTTTATTTTGAAAACAATTTCGTAAAGAGATATCAATAACTAGATTAAAACCCAATTATTTTCACGGCTTTTGCCCCGCTCAAATAACCAAAATTTCAATCCAAGTAACTTAGAATTACTAACCAATACATTGTCTAACTTTTATAAAACCACACTTAATTCACATAACAATTTACTCAACAAGCATAAAAACAATCTAATCAATTCTCATATTAATCAAACCAACATCAAAAATAAATCCAACAACATTAAACATATTAACTACTAATTATTTAAACTAAAAACTGAAAAAGGAAAGAAACTAGAACCCGATACGCGAAAATGAGACGAATTAAACCACCCGATCTCATAAACTTATCAAACACTAAAGCTTATTTCCTTATGAACTTTTATATTACTAAATAGATTATAAAGCTTGTGACTTTACTCACTAATTAGTTTTATAAAAGCTATAAAAACTATAAACTTTAAGTAATAAGTAAGCTTATGAGACCCTTAAGCTCCGGCCTTAGATGTAGAATGATGAGAAACTAGTAAAAATCAAAACTTTATAAAAGGTTAGAGTGAATAAGCAATAATAATGACCAAATAAGCTATGGAAGAGCTTATTGGTTGAGAAATCTACAAACTTTAATAAAAATAATCTAACAACTAATAGAAATGAAAACTTTTTAAACTAAAAATTGTAGATCTAGAATTATAATCTAATGGATAACTTTTAATAAAAGAAAAACTAATAGTAATCAAATATTTTTTGTTTTTTATAAAATAATTTGTAAAATAAAAAGTAGATCTAAGTTTATAAAAACATTTAAAATGAAATAGTAAAATAATGATTTATAAAAAACTAGATCTAAATAAACTTCACTAGATCTAAGGTTATAAAAGCTTTTTAAAATCAAAATAGCAAAAGAGGGTTTATTAAATGAGCTAAATCTAAATAAGCCACAAAAAGCTAATAAGCTTTCATGACTTATTAGATAAGAAAATAAAAAGAAAGAATTGAAGTAGAGAGAAAATGATCTTCAAATCTTCAAAATAAATCTTCATCATCATCAATATTAAAATCTAAAAAGTTGATTACAAAAAGCACTTGAAATAAACTAATCTATTACAATATTAAGCTTAACGTACTACAATAATCTAATACTACTCTTACTCTAAATAATAATACTATTACACCTACTCCTAATATTAATAATCTACTCTCTAATGTGTGAAAATGAGGATCCGGATGTGGCTTATATAGCAGAGCTCCTTGGTCTAGATCCTTCCCAAATACAGCTATACACGCCACGTGTCAGCCTCTGATAGGTGGATCTGCTGCTAGAAGCTTCCTCAGACTGACGCACGCCTGTGCACTTTGACCTCTTTTTGACAAGCGCCTACCTCGTACTGACACACGCCTACCTCGTACTGACACAAGCTTGTCTCGTCATTATGTACACGTGTCACCCTCTGATTGGTCAGCCGTTCTGCCACGTCTGTAACCTTGTACAGTCAGACTGACATGTGTCAGACCTGACAAGTCAGCGCTACCACCTGTACCTGCAATCATTGAAACCTTGAACAATCATTAGCCTCCGCCACGTGGCGGCCTCTTATTGGTCCACGTCACTGCCATGTCAGCAGGTGGGACCCACGGGTCAACATTGGTCAACGCGGTCAACGGTCAAAGTCAACGAAGCCAAAGCTGATCGGTCAAAGTTTGACCGGTCAACGGTCAACGAAAGTCAACGCAACCTGGTCAACGGTCAACGCATTGACTAAGTCAACGGTCAATGGGTCAACGCTGACCAGTCAACGGATGACCGGGTCGGGTCGAAGTCTGGTTCGGGTCGAGTCTGGAAACGGGTCGGTTTGCCACGTGGACCACTCATGGAGTGCCACGTGGCATGGAGAGATAATACTCCATTTATGCTCTTGGCTGGGATTGAACTCGGGTCTGTTGGGTGGGAGTTGAGAGTGTTACCCAGCTGAGCAGGGCAATACTTTCATATATATAAGTCTTTTTGATCCTTTTAAATACTAACAAGCCCAGTCCAGATTTTTACAAGTAAAAAGAGTCAAAATCAGTTTTGACCTGTCATTTAAGAGCAATTCGAACCAGTTCAAAAATATACGAAAGTACCGTCGGACTCGTTTTTTCATGCTCTTTCCAATGGTGTGATCGGGGAATATTTTTGACTTCGTCAGAACCTCGTAAAACGTGAAAACGTCGTCAAAACTCATCCGAAAATCACCATTTTTGCTTTGTTTTCAAACCCTTTTACCTACAAGACACAATAATGCATTCCAAACATATTTGTATATAGTTAAGCATATAAATATGATACCGGCTTATAAAACACATCCCCGGCCTCGGCTTTAAACTTTTTTCCATTCTCGTGCTCGTTTTTGTCGGTTTTGGCTTTGTTTTTGTTCTTTTTTCACATATCCGTACCTGCACATACTCAAATACAAAAACAAACATTCTCTTGGCATTTTTTGTTAGTATTTGGTATTTTTGGTCTGATTATAGGTTTAAAAAGGATGTGTGATTAAGCACTCATCAAAATCCCCCAGACTAAGGTATTGCCGTGCCCTCACGCAATGTCATCACCTCACGCTTAAGAGATAAATAATTTCAAAACCTCTCTTTACTGACGTTGTAAAGTAGCAATGATGTTCAAAAGAGATAGTAAAATCATTTATTCTCAAAAACGCTCCGTTTTCCGATTTTCATGAATAACAACTACAACTACTATTTTTTTGTACTTTTTTCATTTATATATGTGACGGTTTGCCTTGACTTTCATTATCAATTCTTATCTGTTGATAATTTTCAGGGTCAACGAGTAGAAACACTTCTCACAGAGAAGAGACCGTACGGATAAAAATCGTCATCCTTGATTTTTCACAAGCTCCCAAACTAAGCGTAAAATCGAGATCATTGTTTATCCAGAAGTAAGATGCTAACACTGCCCACAAAAGTTACTTGTGTATTACCTCTTGTCCCCAGGTCCTAAGTTGTATCTAAAGATTTTAATTTGTGAGAAATGACTTACTTCATATTTTCTCGTTTCGATATTTTTTAGTCCGATAAGAGCACAAAATTTGAACGCTAAGTAGTTTCCAAACTTTCCCTCGAAAACCCCTGCATACAGAAATCGGGTCCACATGAAGGTCTCTGATTTAACATGATTTGTAGGGGCTCCTTTTTTATTTACGACCGAGACATACCATGTTTGATACCGGAAACGGAAGCTTTTTATTAGGGAAACCCCCGGAGTCGAAGCTTGGCATTTTTGCATAATCATAAGCACTTTAATAATACTTTGGTCCTTAGTCCTTTATTCTTTTACAGTCAACGGTTTATGAGCCGCCAAGATGTAAGAGCTTTATTATGACTTTGGATTTCTATCCGCTGCTTTTTATAGCTTTGGATTCCTCTGCCTTTTTATTTGGATTTGGACTATTATTATCGATATTCATAATCATATGCCAAACCCCAAGTCCTACGGCCTTTACTAAGATCACAACATCGGCTGCGAACCGGCAAGATGCAATAGTCTATTTCACCGTAACACTGGCAGTACCCCTATGTGTACCAAACCCCCATATGCAGAGATTTTGTTGGGAACGAGAAAAAACTAAGTATTGCCCAAACCGTATACCCTTAATTAATCCTAGAGATCTATTATTATTGGTGTGCAAGCTTGTGGGAACAAGGAGGCCACAAGTACCTCTCGTGGGCTTTTTAAATCCCAGTAATGCGATCCGTGTATAGCACGAAACTTCTAAATAAACTCTATCATTCCTCGATCTCCGCAAATTTAAAATCCCAAATAATGAGATCCGCGGATGCTTAGCCATAATCTTTTGATTATATTGGTTAAGGGAGATGAGCTAGGGCTCAACACGCTCGGTCAAGTTGGAACATTTATTTCTACTCTCGCCGGTAGGAAAGTCAAAACAAGGTGTCAAATCTTATTATATCATATATCTTTTTTTTTTTTTTTTTTTTTTTTTTTTTTTTTTTTTTTTTGCATATAAAAAAGGAGACAAAAAATTTAAATTTTGGTGGAAAAACGGAGTTGCGTAAGTTAACAGCTCAGACGAAGGTACCAGGTCAAATCGAATCGAAGATTCACCCCCCCAGACTAAAGTGAAACATTGTCCTCAATGTTTTAAGGGTAAAGGTAATTCTACGTAAAATCTAAGGCCGTTTATTAAGTATGCCAAGAGATAAACGTTAGTCGATAAGATTTTGGATATGGTGAATTTCCGAAAGAGCAGCGAAGAATGAGACTCGAGTGGAGAGAATGACAAAACCACGAGCACGAGAGTCCTCAATCTTCGGGGAAATTCCTGAACATTCACAAACAACCACGAAAACACGAGTTTGGAAAGGGTCGCCCCCCTCACGTTACGTTATTAAAGAAAATAGAAAATAAAGAAGATGAATAGATAAGCATGGGGTGCCTCCCACGAAGCGCTTGTTTTTGTTCACCGAGTCACATGAGCTTGACTCGATCCCCGAATTAATTCGTCCTTGGGGAGAGCAGATGGAACGGACACCCGGTATGATAAACGGAGATGCCGGGGTCAAAAACGGTATCCTCACTCCCGGTGGAGTGAATGATAGGATAAATCACATCAAATGTGAAGAAAAGAAGAAAGATTTTGACAACAATCAGGATAAGATCATCATTTTCAAAAGCAAATTTCACATTTTGTATATCATCATTAAAGCTCATTTGTTTGTTTTCAAAAGTCTCGGGAGGGAGAGGTGGGGTGTTGTCATCAATAAGTATGTCTCCCCCCCAGACTAAAATCTTTGTCAAGATCAAAATGAAAGTAATCATACTTGGGAGGAGATATGATGTGAGCGAGTTCACCGGCGAACTCCTCATGACAAGAAGAAGAATCAATAGACGGAAGATCGGATTCAAAATCAAATGTATCGTCATCATCCCCCGGCAGGATGGAATCATCGTGAGAAAGTTCATCGGCGAACTCCTCGATAAGAGAATCACTCTTATAATGTAAATCTTTAAGCTCGGGTTCTTTGTCGTACTCATCATTATCTTCATTCTGAAAATCAAAGATCGGATTATCTGGCTGAAGAATAAATTCTGAATCGAGATCGAACAAAGGATTGATGATATTTGTTTTGAATATTTTTGAATCGAAAGGTTTCTCAGATACCCTTGGGATTGGAACAAGGTCATCAATTTCCTCAAGATGATTGATTTCGACTTCCTTGTCCCCCATTGACAAGGTATCTGATTCCTTAACAACTGAATCGATCTTAGAGTTAACTTCTTCTAAAGGCTCGTCATCATCACTCTCACTGTCATCGGAGTATGTATAGTTCTTGGTGAAAGGAAGACCTGGTCCTGGCTGAGATAGATAATTGTGACTGATATAATTGACTTTCTTGCCAAGGACCTCGATTTGTGCATTCATAATGGAATTATAATCGGAATAATGATCATTTGGAACTTTGGAGTCCCATTGATAATGATGTTGTGTCATATTCTCGATCAAATCATAAGCTTCTTGTGGAGTTTTCCGCATGAAATTTCCGCCGGCTGCCAACATAATTCTATCTCGATCAATCGAAATAATGCCATTATAAAATGTAAGGATCTGATCAAGAAGCAAAATATTATGGTCTGGACATTTCCTTAACAATGAGTTGAATCTTTCCCATGCGTCGAATACTGATTCCATGGGCAATTGTTGAAAATTTAGAATGTCTCTCCTAAGCTGCACCATTTTAGAACGTGGAAAGTATTTTGAGAGAAACTTGACGAACATCTCTTCCCATGAATGAATTGAGTGGGTTTTAAGATTGTAAAACCAATTTTCAGCATCGTGGGTTAAAGAGAATGGGAAGAGATTCAAACGGATGCTATCAAGAGAAACTCCATTTTGCTTAATGGATTGAGTGACGGATAAGAATTTGTTTAAGTGTTCGTTTGCATCCTCATCTCGAAATCCGTGGAATTGGCAATTTTGCCGGATCAGTCGAACCATATAACTTTTCAAAGTGAAATCGGTTCCCGGAACTGATGACGGAATAATCGGTCCTCCTCTACTGATCAACGTAGGACGATAGAAATCCTCCATGGTCCGAGGATCATGGGGATGAGACGGTAGAAAATCAATCATAGAGAAGAATTAAACGTAGAGAGGGTTAAGAAATTAGAATTAAACGTTTAAGAAGATACGAAGATTATTTTTGGTTTTTTATAAAAGAAAAATAAAATAAAATGAGAATATGGAAAACAAATGAAGAAAATAAATTATAAAAGAAAAATAAATTTGAAAAAGAAAATATTTATGGTTATTTTTTAATTTTAATTTTTATTTTTTACCCCGTTACGTTAATCGTAATTGTTTCCTTCAAAACTACTCGCGACTAGACGGGAGAAAAGAATTTTCCCGCTTATTCGGTTGTAGAATCAAAGTAATCCAATTAACAACTAATTTCACGTGTTCTTATGTTGGTAAGCTTATTTGAAGGATGGGCGTTGTAAACCAACTTTTTTATTTATTTATTTTTTATTATTATTTTTTTTTTTTTGAAAACACTTTAGGAAAAGTGTTTTTGATTTTTCAATTTTTTTTTTGTTTTTATAGAAAATATATACAACGAAGGTTTTCAAAACACAATTTCGAAAAACGAAAACGAAAAATTCACTTCAACCTTCCCCGGCAACGGCGCCAAAAACTTGATTCAGTCGTTTTAAGTATAGGTTTGTGTTTCCGAAGAAATACCGGTGAAAGTATTTCCCCGGGTCGTGTCCCAAAGAAGGTGTGAATGGAATTTCGAATTCCCGAATCATGAAACGTGTAGTGAAAATGAGAAAAAGAGATATGACGGGAAATAAAGCTAAAAATTACCAACTAAACTATGCTAATCAAGCAAACAAGAGATAAATGATAAAAGGATATACTTGTTAAGCAAATCATCACGATCCTTAAGTGTGGTTTATTATTTCAATTAGTACTCTATTGATGAATCAATATCTTTTACAAACAATTATTTTCTCACAACGTTGGTTTATTTTGAAAACAATTTCGTAAAGAGATATCAATAACTAGATTAAAACCCAATTATTTTCACGGCTTTTGCCCGCTCAAATAACCAAAATTTCAATCCAAGTAACTTAGAATTACTAACCAATACATTGTCTAACTTTTATAAAACCACACTTATGTACACGTGTCATTATGTACTGACACACGCCTACCTCGTACTGACACACGCCTACCTCGTACTGACACAAGCTTGTCTCGTCATTATGTACACGTGTCACCCTCTGATTGGTCAGCCGTTCTGCCACGTCTGTAACCTTGTACAGTCAGACTGACATGTGTCAGACCTGACAAGTTAGCGCCACCACTGTACCTGCAATCATTGAAACCTTGAACAATCATTAGCCTCCGCCACGTGGCGGCCTCTTATTGGTCCACGTCACTGCCATGTCAGCAGGTGGGACCCACGGGTCAACATTGGTCAACGTGGTCAATGGTCAAAGTCAACGAAGCCAAAGCTGACCGGTCAAAGTTTGACCGGTCAATGGTCAACGAAAGTCAACGCAAACTGGTCAACGGTCAACGCATTGACTAAGTCAACGGTCAACGGGTCAACGCTGACCAGTCAACGGATGACCGGGTCGGGTGGGAGTCTGGTTCGGGTCGAGTCTGGAAACGGGTCGGTTTGCCACGTGGACCACTCATGGAGTGCCACGTGGCATGGAGAGATAATACTCCATTTATGCTCTTGGCTGGGATTGAACTCGGGTCTGTTGGGTGGGAGTTGAGAGTGTTACCCAGCTGAGCTGGGCAATACTTTCATATATATAAGTCTTTTTGATCCTTTTAAATACTAACAAGCCCAGTCCAGATTTTTACAAGTAAAATGAGTCAAAATCAGTTTTGACCGGTCATTTAAGAGCAATTCGAACCAGTTCAAAAATATACGAAAGTACCGTCGGACTCGTTTTTTCGTGCTCTTTCCAATGGTGTGATCGGGGAATATTTTTGACTTCGTCAGAACCCCGTAAAACGTGAAAACGTTGTCAAAACTCATCCGAAAATCACCATTTTTGCTTTGTTTTCAAACCCTTTTATGCTCTTGGCTGGGATTGAACTCGGGTCTGTTGGGTGGGAGTTGAGAGTGTTACCCAGCTGAGCTGGGAAATACTTTCATATATATAAGTCTTTTTGATCCTTTTAAATACTAACAAGCCCAGTCCAGATTTTTACAAGTAAAATGAGTCAAAATCAGTTTTGACAGGTCATTTAAGAGCAATTCGAACCAGTTCAAAAATATACGAAAGTACCGTCGGACTCGTTTTTTCGTGCTCTTTCCAATGGTGTGATCGGGGAATATTTTTGACTTCGTCAGAACCCCGTAAAACGTGAAAACGTCGTCAAAACTCATCCGAAAATCACCATTTTTGCTTTGTTTTCAAACCCTTTTACCTACAAGACACAATAATGCATTCCAAACATATTTGTATATAGTTAAGCATATAAATATGATACCGGCTTATAAAACACATCCCCGGCCTCGGCTTTAAACCTTTTACCATTCTCGTGCTTGTTTTTGTCGGTTTTGGCTTTGTTTTTGTTCTTTTTTCACATATCCGTACCTGCACATACACAAATACAAAAACAAACATTCTCTTGGCATTTTTGGTTAGTATTTGGTATTTTTGGTCTGATTATAGGTCTAAAAAGGATGTGTGATTAAGCACTCATCACTAGTTCAAAATTTATTAATTACAAGTGAAACAATCTGTATTACAATTTGTGGGTACACACTAAATATGTTTTCACGGTTTTGGTCGTATCTCGACCATCCGGAATAATTGGTTTTCCGGCCAACTCGCCGCTAGGACCTGAGATATTATACTATCCATTTATGAAAAGCTTTAGTAAGCTCTAAGCCAAAAATTTACCAATAACATACAAACAATCTGCAAGTTACCTATTTTTACTAGTTTTACTAATTTGGGCATAACTTGGTCATCCGGAGGAGATAAAAATTCCTCCAACTCGCCATTTGAAGCTTAGACCTATATCTATCTAAAAATGTAATTTAATCATAGGCTACAGGCCAAAAATTAATGGGAAAACCCACGTTTTTCTACTGATGTAAAAACAGTCCCATCAAATCCAACTAAACCTATTCTAAACTCATCCAAAACATCATCAATCATCATGCAATGCCACACTAATCATCACAAACAACTCAAGAACACTAAAACTCATCAAAATCAGAAACCCATAATTAATTAAATAACCAAAATCATTTTCATGTGACAAAATCAAAGAGGATTATGAGATTAGCTTACAAGGAGTGATAAATCACTAATAACCTTTCTAGGGCTTGATTAAAAACGACCAAGGGACACCACCACAAGCTTGGACCTTCTCTTCTACACTTCTAATGGAGCTTGTGGGCTGGAGAAAAGAACTTTTAAACAACTTTGATGAAGACTTCAAGAATACTCCATGAAAACACCAAGAAACTACAAGAAAATCTTCAAAACCATGCTTCAAAGTGTCATTTTCTTCAAGGGTCTTCAAGAGGGTGTTGTGATTATAATTTTGTGATCAATTGAAGGCTGAGATTATGGTGTTTTGATGGTGGTTCATTGTAACAACCCGATATTTTCCACGTCTACGTTTAATCCCAAAACTTTGAATATTCCACTATTCACGTGCATTATCGGTAAGGACCTCTCATACGGACTAGAAATAGTCGGCATATCATCATAATGTCATTTACATGTTATACCACTCTTAGGATTTTCAAATTAATATATTATATATATTAAATGTTCTACGTATTATAATTTCTCACTAAACGTTAACGTCCGACTAATATATATACGCGACGAATATATCCTAATATTCCGACAATGGTCCCGATATATTTTTATATCCATTATTTCATCATATAAGTCATAAAATTTATTTACCTTGTACTTTTGTAATTTATTTTATTATTAACGTAAGTTTAATAATTATACGACGCATTTCGTGGAAATTTAACAATGATCACCCGGACACCCAATATTTATACCCAACTTATTTTTATAATTTTTACAACTTTATTTTAGCCCGGTTAACTCCGTCAAAAATTATTTCTAGCAAACTCGGTACCCGATATCCTCTAAAACTAATAATATCTAATTAAATCCTACACCAAATTCAAGATTTTCTTACAAAATCTTACAACATTCACCCACCCCCTCCCTTTTCTCTTGATTTCAGCCGATTGGCTCCCTCCCCCAAAGTCCACACATTGAAAATCTTGCACCAAAATCTCACCAACTTATATCATCTTTATTTTCAAGACTTTATCACATAGTCATTATTTTCAAAGTGTGAAACAAAATATCCTCTCCTCCTCTCTTCCTTTTGGATCCGGCCAAGCACCAAGGAGAAGCAAAAAAAATCAAGGTTTTTCAAGATCAAGTAATTTTACAAGTCCTATTAGTATCCTAGTTAAGGTTTTGAAATAAAAACCTCAAGGATAATTAAGTATTTTTCATCAAAAACTCTCTAATCTTTCAAGTAAGTATACAAAACTCATTTCATAAATTTTTACAAGTTATTATCATGTTTATATATTTTTCTTGCAAGATCTCATGCATATATTGGCTTATACCACTCCATTTTGTATATATTTAACTTTTAAGCCCTAGAAAGTGATTTTTGGTTAGATCCTTGTTAGATCTACTTGGTTTTGATGATTAGGAACCCATGACACCCTAAGAAGGTGTATGGTAGGATTAGATTAGTTTTGTGGTGTTTGAAAGTGGTTTGATGGATGATGGAACTAGTTTGGAGACTTGAAAATGGTTTTTGAAACATTAAAAATACCTACTGTCCCTATTTCTATTTCGTGGGAAAATCAGTGGCTAATGGTTAATTTTTGACCAAAGATTTAGAAAATACTTTCAAAAACGAAACTTTAGGCGAAAGAACGGATTAAAAAGAGCTTATAACGAAGAAGTTATGATTTTTGCAAATTAATTGACGAAAACTATTTTTCTGAAAAACCTTGCTGATGAACAGTAGTCACGACAGTTTCGAGGCTTAAACTAAATCTAGCCATCCCGACTTATCAAAAATATGTTAGTATTTTGTCTCACGATTCCGTGGATATAAAGAACGAGTAAAACGGACTTACGACGACAAAGTTATTCACATTTTAGTAACGGCGAAACATATATTGTTTGACAGCTTTTTGACCAAAAATAATTTACAACAATGTAGTAACTATATAATTCAATAAATAATACCCAAGTGGCAAATATCATAACTAGTAATTACTAGTCATTTCAAGTATTTTTCAAAGTAAGAGTGGTATAGGGAAACATGTGCATGTGCATTCCTTTCATCATTTCACGACCTAAAGTAGATCATATCATTCATTTAGGTTGCGGTTAGAGTGCGCGTCTTACTTCCGTTCGAACCCTTTGTTATCATATCGCTTATATCAGGTGAGTATTCACGAACCCCCTTTTCTAACTATTTTAATCGTTTTGGGGTGGATGCATGAACAATACTGTTTACTCTTATATGGACTTAAAAGACTCTTGTTTCACTATTTATGCTCGTAAGCAAAAACGTACTTAAACAAACTTGTTTACTATTTACGAACACTATTATCTGAACTTTTTGACTTGTCTTGACATTATAACTTGTTTGCACTTTTGAACCTTTTGACTTGAACTTTTAGACTTAATGTGCCGTACGTCCTAAGATTTAAAGTCTCCCTTGTTCGGAGCAACGTTATAAAGTCTCTCATGTTCAGAGCATCCTTAATAAATCTCGCCATGGTGGAGTGACTAATAAATCTTTGCCAAGTCGGTGAAGTGACTAATAAATCTCGCCTAGGTGGTGGAGTGACTTCAAGTCTCCCATGTTCGGAGCAACATTATAAAGTCTCCCTTGTTCGGAGCGGCCTTGACTTATTATATACTATGATTCCATATTGTGAACTATATTGACCACTTGTGCTTGACTACTAGACACATAAACTATTTTAGGCAGTGGGTTGTAAACACACAGGTTACAAGTCTCTTATGGCGGGACTTGGAACTGAGTGGACTTGCAATGCCTTTGCCTGGCGAATTTTTTTTTTAAATGGTTTTCCTATTATTTAAAACGTTTATACTCACCAACTATTTTCATAGTTGACCCGTTTTCTCTCATGCATTTCAGGTGATCGTCAGTAAGTTTTCTTCATGGTCCTTGCATAATGAAGTTTTCACACGTCACCACTAAGCATTATGTATTTCAAGCTATCTTTTGGGAACTAAACTTTGTGTCTTAAAATGCCGATGTCGGCTAAAACAATGTTGTAATGATGTACTTTTCCTTTAATGTAAATTATGGTATTGTCTTATTTCTCTTTGGTGATGTTTATCGATTTCGTTACACCTCGTGTTTCCGCCTTCGGCGAGGGTGTGACAGATTGGTACCAGAGCCAGAGGTTATAGAGAATGCCGATTTTTCTAAAATAAAAATCGCAACTATAACCAAAGTAACATTTTTCTAATGATACGAGTCGACTAGTCCTAGCATTGCATTATTAATCCTCAAGTATGCATAGCCTGATCACCTATGTATAATTCAGGAAGAATCATGCGATGAAGGGAGTAGTGGTCAAAGATCATGTTTGGTCGAGTCTAGAGAGTCTGGTCACCTGAAGTTGCATTGGTCGGGTGGGTATGCATAACCTGTTTATATGTTCGCGATTATGTTACCGTACCTTATATATGCACTTATGTATATGCTTTCTCTTTGCTACCTTACGCCTTGTTAGATTAGGCATGGCTTTGTTCCTATCATTCTGCGATCTCTATGTCACGACTATCATTATACCGTACATCATCCGTCATCGTCATGTATCGTTCACTCAACCCATTATTTTTGGTCTATCGCAGAGCCATGGCCGCAATGAACACTCGCTCAGGACGTAACAACAATGAAAACCCGAATGACGATGCTGCTGGACGTAACAACAATGAAAACCCGAATGACAGTGCTGCTGGATTAGCTGACCTTCTCACTCAGATTGTTGCGCACATTGATGCCAACCGATCCAATAATGGTGCGGGTCCTTCGAACAACGGTCAGGGATGCAACTATAAGACTTTCATGACATGCAAGCCAATGGAATTTTATGGCACTGAGGGTGCCATTGGACTGCTATCATGGTTTGAGAATGTTGAGTCGAAACTCAGCATCACTAAATGTGCTGAAGGAGATAAGGTTGAGTTCTCTGCGGGTCTGCTTCAAGGTCGAGCATTGACTTGGTGGAACAACCAGCTACAGACTCGAGGAAGAGAGGCTGCAAATGGATTATCTTGGGAAGCATTTAAGAAACTACTAACTGACGAGTATTGCAGAAAAGATGAAGTGGAGAAGCTGGAAGTGGAATTTTGGAACCACTTGATGGTAGGAGTAAAGATTGACAAGTACACGGCCCGTTTCCATGAGCTAACTAAGATGGTTCCTCATATGGTCTCCACTAAGGAAAAGTTGATCGATCGATATATTTGGGGATTGATTCCTGAAATCAGGAGGGATGTCACTTCATCGAACCCAACCACTCTACAAGCCGCTGTGGGCATGGCATACCGTTTGACAAATGATGTGATCAGATCTGGTGAACTAACAAAAGGAAATAATGAAGGGCGAAAGAGACAGGAAGATCAGCAAGGAAGCCGTCATCAAAATCAACAGGACAAGAGACAGCGAGTAGCTGGAAACTACGGAGCAATAACTCAGGGGCCCGGAGGATATGCAGGCACACATCCTAAATGTACCCGATGTAACCTACACCACTCAGGAGATTGCCCAAGGTGCAGCAGCTGCGGAAAGACAGGCCATCTTGTTCGATATTGCAAAGGAAATCAAGTACGAAGGTCAGCATGTTACGAGTGTGGAAACTTGGATCATCTCAGGAATACCTGTCCAAAGTTGAAAAGGACTCCCAACCAAGGACCGAATCGTCCAAACCTGGCAGCGGCAATTGAAGGGCCACAAGATGAGGCCGTTGAGATTCCACCCGCGCGTGGCAGAGCTTACTTCCTAGGAAATCCTATCACCCAACATGTCCACGATAGCATAACGGGTACATTCTCTTGAACAACTATGTTATTTTCGTAGCACTTAAGTCTTAGTATAAAACTTATACACAACACCGACTAATCCGAGACCTAGCGTTTTCGACCTTAGTTGCTTCATCAAATTTAACCGCGATCACATACACCTATAGAATGGACGAATTGAATCTCGAGGACGAGATTCCTTTTAAGGTTGGTAGAATGTAACAACCCGATATTTTCCACGTCTACGTTTAATCCCAAAACTTTGAATATTCCACTATTCACGTGCATTATCGGTAAGGACCTCTCATACGGACTAGAAATAGTCGGCATATCATCATAATGTCATTTACATGTTATACCACTCTTAGGATTTTCAAATTAATATATTATATATATTAAATGTTCTACGTATTATAATTTCTCACTAAACGTTAACGTCCGACTAATATATATACGCGACGAATATATCCTAATATTCCGACAATGGTCCCGATATATTTTTATATCCATTATTTCATCATATAAGTCATAAAATTTATTTACCTTGTACTTTTGTAATTTATTTTATTATTAACGTAAGTTTAATAATTATACGACGCATTTCGTGGAAATTTAACAATGATCACCCGGACACCCAATATTTATACCCAACTTATTTTTATAATTTTTACAACTTTATTTTAGCCCGGTTAACTCCGTCAAAAATTATTTCTAGCAAACTCGGTACCCGATATCCTCTAAAACTAATAATATCTAATTAAATCCTACACCAAATTCAAGATTTTCTTACAAAATCTTACAACATTCACCCACCCCCTCCCTTTTCTCTTGATTTCAGCCGATTGGCTCCCTCCCCCAAAGTCCACACATTGAAAATCTTGCACCAAAATCTCACCAACTTATATCATCTTTATTTTCAAGACTTTATCACATAGTCATTATTTTCAAAGTGTGAAACAAAATATCCTCTCCTCCTCTCTTCCTTTTGGATCCGGCCAAGCACCAAGGAGAAGCAAAAAAAATCAAGGTTTTTCAAGATCAAGTAATTTTACAAGTCCTATTAGTATCCTAGTTAAGGTTTTGAAATAAAAACCTCAAGGATAATTAAGTATTTTTCATCAAAAACTCTCTAATCTTTCAAGTAAGTATACAAAACTCATTTCATAAATTTTTACAAGTTATTATCATGTTTATATATTTTTCTTGCAAGATCTCATGCATATATTGGCTTATACCACTCCATTTTGTATATATTTAACTTTTAAGCCCTAGAAAGTGATTTTTGGTTAGATCCTTGTTAGATCTACTTGGTTTTGATGATTAGGAACCCATGACACCCTAAGAAGGTGTATGGTAGGATTAGATTAGTTTTGTGGTGTTTGAAAGTGGTTTGATGGATGATGGAACTAGTTTGGAGACTTGAAAATGGTTTTTGAAACATTAAAAATACCTACTGTCCCTATTTCTATTTCGTGGGAAAATCAGTGGCTAATGGTTAATTTTTGACCAAAGATTTAGAAAATACTTTCAAAAACGAAACTTTAGGCGAAAGAACGGATTAAAAAGAGCTTATAACGAAGAAGTTATGATTTTTGCAAATTAATTGACGAAAACTATTTTTCTGAAAAACCTTGCTGATGAACAGTAGTCACGACAGTTTCGAGGCTTAAACTAAATCTAGCCATCCCGACTTATCAAAAATATGTTAGTATTTTGTCTCACGATTCCGTGGATATAAAGAACGAGTAAAACGGACTTACGACGACAAAGTTATTCACATTTTAGTAACGGCGAAACATATATTGTTTGACAGCTTTTTGACCAAAAATAATTTACAACAATGTAGTAACTATATAATTCAATAAATAATACCCAAGTGGCAAATATCATAACTAGTAATTACTAGTCATTTCAAGTATTTTTCAAAGTAAGAGTGGTATAGGGAAACATGTGCATGTGCATTCCTTTCATCATTTCACGACCTAAAGTAGATCATATCATTCATTTAGGTTGCGGTTAGAGTGCGCGTCTTACTTCCGTTCGAACCCTTTGTTATCATATCGCTTATATCAGGTGAGTATTCACGAACCCCCTTTTCTAACTATTTTAATCGTTTTGGGGTGGATGCATGAACAATACTGTTTACTCTTATATGGACTTAAAAGACTCTTGTTTCACTATTTATGCTCGTAAGCAAAAACGTACTTAAACAAACTTGTTTACTATTTACGAACACTATTATCTGAACTTTTTGACTTGTCTTGACATTATAACTTGTTTGCACTTTTGAACCTTTTGACTTGAACTTTTAGACTTAATGTGCCGTACGTCCTAAGATTTAAAGTCTCCCTTGTTCGGAGCAACGTTATAAAGTCTCTCATGTTCAGAGCATCCTTAATAAATCTCGCCATGGTGGAGTGACTAATAAATCTTTGCCAAGTCGGTGAAGTGACTAATAAATCTCGCCTAGGTGGTGGAGTGACTTCAAGTCTCCCATGTTCGGAGCAACATTATAAAGTCTCCCTTGTTCGGAGCGGCCTTGACTTATTATATACTATGATTCCATATTGTGAACTATATTGACCACTTGTGCTTGACTACTAGACACATAAACTATTTTAGGCAGTGGGTTGTAAACACACAGGTTACAAGTCTCTTATGGCGGGACTTGGAACTGAGTGGACTTGCAATGCCTTTGCCTGGCGAATTTTTTTTTTAAATGGTTTTCCTATTATTTAAAACGTTTATACTCACCAACTATTTTCATAGTTGACCCGTTTTCTCTCATGCATTTCAGGTGATCGTCAGTAAGTTTTCTTCATGGTCCTTGCATAATGAAGTTTTCACACGTCACCACTAAGCATTATGTATTTCAAGCTATCTTTTGGGAACTAAACTTTGTGTCTTAAAATGCCGATGTCGGCTAAAACAATGTTGTAATGATGTACTTTTCCTTTAATGTAAATTATGGTATTGTCTTATTTCTCTTTGGTGATGTTTATCGATTTCGTTACACCTCGTGTTTCCGCCTTCGGCGAGGGTGTGACATTCATGGCAGCAACACAAGGAGGAGAAGGAAAAGGATGGTTTTTATGTTTTAGGTGAGATTTGCATGAAAAATTCAATGAGTGATTCTTGAAAAATTGATAAAGTGTGAAATGATATGGTATTAAAGAGGGTGGACGGTTTTGGGGGTCCCAAGGCAAGCCAAAATCAGATTTTATTGATATTTGATTAATATTTGGTGTATGAGTGTGTTTGTGAGGTTTAAATCAAGCGGACGGTCATAAAAACGCGAATTACACAATACCGGGTGACTTGAAAACGTGAATTTTAGAAAAGTGTTATAAAAATATTTAGAAATTGTTATGAAGTGTTAAAATGGCTAATTTTAATATTTCATGAGAGCCTTGGGTTTATCGGGGTGTTTAAACGTCGTCAAAAATAAAACCGTGAGTCGAAAACACGTTTGGTGACACCGGTTCTTGATAAAAGTGACGTAAGCTATAAAAATGACACGACAAGTATAAAACTCATTTTTAAACATGAAATAGTTTAAAAATTCATAAATATGTAAATTATCATAGTCTAGGGTTGGTTCACTTTGTCAAAACCTTAAAATGTAAATTTAAATCGGGTATAACGTAACATTGCAAGGTTTACGTAAAAATGGAAAAATTGAAAAGTGACTTTTAAAATAGGATTTTAAGGAAACAATGAAGCATAAAAATTGTAGAATGGACGAAGTCTAGTCGCGGTTGAATTAATTGAACGTGTTATGACGAAACGCGGATAACTTTCGACAAAGTTAATTATTTAAAAATAGAATAGTTAAATAATATTAAGATTAATGACATGAAAATTTTGAAATGTCACAGCACGTACCCCTTAAGAGAGCGACGTCCCGGCGCTCAATTCTTCTTAATCATTTTTGGTCGTTTTAAAGATTTTTGGGATGGAAGCATGTATAAAAACCATGTTGAAACTCGGGTTTATAGTTGCGATTGTAAAAGGTCGATTTTCAAATTTTTAAGAATCATTAGTTAAAACAAAGTTTAAATCAGTCATATTCTCAAGACGTGATTAAAATATGATGTATAAAAAGTGTAATTTGAAAGATAGGGCATGGTGTCATTATAATTATTAGTTATGGTTTTTACAAAAGATGGTGGTTAGAACCGACTCTTTAACTTAAGAAGGTCATTTTGGTAATTTAAACACTCGTGAAATATTTGTAAATTTTTTATAAAGACTCATAAAATTTTTATAGAAGCCCATGGAGGTGCTTAATGCATTTTGTGCTCGGGATTTTGACAAAGTAAAAAGGTAGCAACGAAGATAGAACAAGTGATAGAAATCACCTAAGGTGTAAGCAATGGTATGAGGAAACGAATAGAATGTCATGAGGGTCCTTAAAGGAAATGATAGAATAAAAGTATTGGCGATAAGACAATAAGAGACTAGGAATTTATCAAGTCGTCAATTCGTGGAAGCGAATAATAGTACATTACTATTAGATTATCAAGCTTGCGACGGTCGATACAAAATTGGGAAAAAGAAAAAAAAATCCACATAACAAATTACGAGTCGAGAGGAGTTCATAGCCCAAAGAATGGTTAGTACGCACGCTATGGCGGATACACATAAGCCCACTCATTCATAACTCGTCACTTACATAAAGAGGCGTCCCAATCCATGTAAGTGAAGATTTATGAATTTATGGTTCGGTAGTTTATAATTTCTTTATTCAAATGAAGAAGCGTCCCAATTCATTTCAATAAAACGATTATAAATCATCCTACTTAAGTATGTCCGTCACAAAACAAAATACACAACAAGATCACGTGTTACAATAAATAAAAGGATGTCTACTTAACGACATGATTCATCAAAATCGTAAGAAGAAGTAACGAGAATAATAATATGACATTAGTCAATCGCGTTCCCAAAGGTAAGTGCCAAAGGATGGCATGATCCAAGATGACAAGTTAAGGTCGTACTCCCATCAATTGAAAGATTTCAAAAGAATATATAACGAAAACAACATACGTGATTCAAAGGCATAAGAAGAATGTTCAATAGTGGAATTGACAAAGTACACCGAATGTCAATATCATCAAAAGGAAATAAAGTAAAGTAGCGAAAATGTTTCAAAGGTCACCGCATCGTTCATAAAAGGTTGAAGTAAACGAATTCATTAATACATATTATAATACTATACACATGCGTAAGAATTTGAGAAGAGAGTAACACATATATGTACGGGTATCCTTATACAATACTGGTATCGACGTTTGAGGGAGGAAATAATAAAACACAAAGTACGCGATAATCGGAATGGTCAGGGTATAAATAACCGACCGATATAAAGTAAATAGTATGACACCATAAGATAGGCATGAGAGAGCGAAATCATGACTAGGGGATATACTCATTATTCATCTAATATAAGTATGGATGCAAAATAGAGCATATAAGTTACCTGGGAGCAAGCGTACGTGGATATCGAACAACGGTGAAAGACTTTAAAAAAAAAAAATTCGAAAATCAGTTATAGTTTAGGTTTTTAAAATGACCTAATTCGCTATAACTAATGCTTTGATGCCATTCTGTGACACCCCCAAAATTTACAACGCAGCGGAATACCAATTTGGGTGTCACTTCATAGTTCATAAAAACAAGTTACTTAAAACGACCTCAAAAGAGACGTTTGATAAAATGTCACATTCGATTTGATAAATCAGAGTACAAAGGTCCCTACAATTTTTATTCAAAACTTTAAGTTACAAGAGTTCAAACATGACTCATTTGCATATTAAAAAAAAAAAAATAATTATCGAATGTGAAGAAAACAAGTCTTTCAATATTTGATATCCACGCGACTCCGATTGCTCCCAATGCTCAGCTAGCCAAATAATACCTGAGAAAATACATGCTAAAAAGTCAACATAAAGTTGAGTGAATTCACAGAGTTTAATATGTAATCAGTTGAATACAAGATAAATCAGTTTAAAATACGACGGGCTACGTTGTTATACGCCCATAATTAAGTTGACATGTAACAAATACAAGTCGGGAAATAAGATTAATAGTATTGAGCTCATGAAACCGAACCTTGACCTAGTTTAATAGTGCCCCAAAAAGGTAAGATTTGCCATTTACCACGTAATCTCTCAATATTATGTGACCGTTGATGTATGAGCGCTACTCACCCGGCCAGGCCCGCCACGCCAAATATGCATATTCATAATACTAGCGTTTCCCACGGAATTAAAGGTTCATGATGGGGACTTAATTGGCAAGAAATATACTCAATTGACTATAATCATGTAATCGGGTCAAGCATACCAAAAACTACTTGTATTCGGTTTGTAAAACTAGCATGTATCCCCCTCGCGAGGTTTATAAAACAATTGAAGTAAGTAAAAGCGAGGCTATGAACTCACCTTGAGAGCAAGAAGATCAGAAGTAAAATGGATCTTCGGACGAGTGTGAAGCGTCTAAGCACAACCTAAAAGACGTGACGCGACTTAGAATGATAAAGAAGAGCGATATGAAAAAGTAAATCAAATGATCACGAGATATGTTTCCGAGATAAGCATGGCATTGCACTAAGACTTAACCCAAGATATTTTCACTCTAAGATTGATGTTCGACCAGGTCTTATAGGTAATAAAACACCTACCAAGTTTCATCCCTCAATTCTTATTTTCCCTATGTGTATCTACACGTTTTAGAGTTCAAGACAAGACGTAAAATATTAAATTCTGGATTTGACTTTATTTTATAGACCCCTAACTCCTAATCTATAAATGATATGAATACAAGGCCTTCACCCCTGGAAAGCTCTTTGAGTCTACTTTTCAAAAATCCAGGCCTCAACTTCTGAAAGATTAAGAATCATGTGAAAAGACTATTTTACCCCTGAACATCCAGCCCATAATATTTTATGAATTTTAATCTCTTACGAAAATGGCCATAAATCCTAAACCATGATAGCAATTTAAGTGAGACCAATTGGAGGTGTTAGACAAAGATGTCTACTACTAAGACATGTTTTAAAACCTAAAACTATAGCACAAAAATCTGGAGTTAAACTCCTTTTTCAAACAGTAGTTCAAAATTGACTAGTTTTCGTAAAATGACCAAATCTCCCTCATCCGGAGGAATTGGTAAACCCTCCAATTAGCCACATGGTCGTCATATGTTTTACCCTTCACCAATGTAAAAACCCAGTAGCCCCTAGTTCAAAATTTATTAATTACAAGTGAAACAATCTGTATTACAATTTGTGGGTACACACTAAATATGTTTCCACGGTTTTGGTCGTATCTCGACCATCCGGAATAGTTGGTTTTCCGGCCAACTCGCCACTAGGACCTGAGATATTATACTATCCATTTATGAAAAGCTTCAGTAAGCTCTAAGCCAAAAATTTACCAATAACATACAAACAATCTGCAAGTTACCTATTTTTACTAGTTTTACTAATTTGGGCATAACTTGGTCATCCGGAGGAGATAAAAATTCCTCCAACTCGCCACTTGAAGCTTAGACCTATATCTATCTAAAAATGTAATTTAATCATAGGCTACAGGCCAAAAATTAATGGGAAAACCCACGTTTTTCTACTGATGTAAAAACAGTCTCATCAAATCCAACTAAACCTATTCTAAACTCATCCAAAACATCATCAATCATCATGCAATGCCACACTAATCATCACAAACAACTCAAGAACACTAAAACTCATCAAAATCAGAAAACCCATAATTAATTAAATAACCAAAATCATTTTCATGTGACAAAATCAAAGAGGATTATGAGATTAGCTTACAAGGAGTGATAAATCACTAATAACCTTTCTAGGGCTTGATTAAAAACGACCAAGGGACACCACCACAAGCTTGGACCTTCTCTTCTACACTTCTAATGGAGCTTGTGGGCTGGAGAAAAGAACTTTTAAACAACTTTGATGAAGACTTCAAGAATACTCCATGAAAACACCAAGAAACTACAAGAAAATCTTCAATACCATGCTTCAAAGTGTCATTTTCTTCAAGGGTCTTCAAGAGGGTGTTGTGATTATGATTTTGTGATCAATTGAAGGCTGAGATTATGGTGTTTTGATGATAGTTCACGGCAGCAACACAAGGAGGAGAAGGAAAAGGATGGTTTTTATGTTTTAGGTGAGATTTGCATGAAAAATTCAATGAGTGATTCTTGAAAAATTGATAAAGTGTGAAATGATATGGTATTAAAGAGGGTGGACGGTTTTGGGGGTCCCAAGGCAAGCCAAAATCAGATTTTATTGATATTTGATTAATATTTGGTGTATTAGTGTGTTTGTGAGGTTTAAATCAAGCGGACGGTCATAAAAACGCGAATTACACAATACCGGGTGACTTGAAAACGTGAATTTTAGAAAAGTGTTATAAAAATATTTTGAAATTGTTATGAAGTGTTAAAATGGCTAATTTTAATATTTCATGAGAGCCTTGGGTTTATCGGGGTGTTTAAACGTCGTCAAAAATAAAACCGTGAGTCGAAAACACGTTTGGTGACACCGGTTCTTGATAAAAGTGACGTAAGCTATAAAAATGACACGACAAGTATAAAACTCATTTGTAAACATGAAATAGTTTAAAAATTCATAAATATGTAAATTATCATAGTCTAGGGTTGGTTCACTTTGTCAAAACCTTAAAACGTAAATTTAAATCGGGTAAAACGTAACGGTGCAAGGTTTACGTAAAAATGGAAAAATTGAAAAGTGACTTTTAAAATAGGATTTTAAGGAAACAATGAAGCATAAAAATTGTAGAATGGACGAAGTCTAGTCGCGGTTGAATTAATTGAACGTGTTATGACGAAACGCGGATAACTTTCGACAAAGTTAATTATTTAAAAATAGAACAGTTAAATAATATTAAGATTAATGACATGAAATTTTTGAAATGTCACAGCACGTACCCCTTAAGAGAGCGACGTCCCGGCGCTCAATTCTTCTTAATCATTTTTGGTCGTTTTAAAGATTTTTGGGATGGAAGCATGTATAAAAACCATGTTGAAACTCAGGTTTATAGTTGCGATTGTAAAAGGTCGATTTTCAAATTTTTAAGAATCATTAGTTAAAACAAAGTTTAAATCAGTCATATTCTCAAGACGTGATTAAAATATGATGTATAAAAAGTATAATTTGAAAGATAGGGCATGGTGTCATTATAATTATTAGTTATGGTTTTTACAAAAGATGGTGGTTAGAACCGACTCTTTAACTTAAGAAGGTCATTTTGGTAATTTAAACACTTGTGAAATATTTGTAAAATTTTTATAAAGACTCATAAAATATTTATAAAAGCCCATGGAGGTGCTTAAAACATTTTGTGCTCGGGATTTTGACAAAGTAAAAAGGTAGCAACGAAGATAGAACAAGTGATAGAAATCACCTAAGGTGTAAGCAATGGTATGAGGAAACGAATAGAATGTCATGAGGGTCCTTAAAGGAAATGATAGAATAAAAGTATTGGCGATAAGACAATAAGAGACTAGGAATTTATCAAGTCGTCAATTCGTGGAAGCGAATAATAGTACATTACTATTAGCTTATCAAGCTAGCGACGGTCGATACAAAATTGGGAAAAAGAAAAAAAAATCCACATAACAAATTACGAGTCGAGAGGAGTTCATAGCCCAAAGAATGGTTAGTACGCACGCTATGGCGGATACACATAAGCCCACTCATTCATAACTCGTCACTTACATAAAGAGGCGTCCCAATCCATATATGTGAAGATTTATGAATTTATGGTTCGGTAGTTTATAATTTCTTTATTCAAATGAAGAAGCGTCTCAATTCATTTCAATAAAACGATTATAAATCATCCTACTTAAGTATGTCCGTCACAAAACAAAATACACAACAAGATCACGTGTTACAATAAATAAAAGGATATCTACTTAACGACATGATTCATCAAAATCGTAAGAAGAAGTAACGAGAATAATAATATGACATTAGTCAATCGCGTTCCCAAAGGTAAGTGCCAAAGGATGGCATGATCCAAGATGACAAGTTAAGGTCGTACTCCCATCAATTGAAAGATTTCAAAAGAATAGATAACGAAAACAACATACGTGATTCAAAGGCATAAGAAGAATGTTGACTAATGGAATTGACAAAGTACACCGAATGTCAATATCATCAAAAGGAAATAAAGTAAAGTAGCGAAAATGTTTCAAAGGTCACCGCATCGTTCATAAAAGGTTGAAGTAAACGAATTCATTAATACATATTATAATACTATACACATGCGTAAGAATTTGAGAAGAGAGTAACACATATATGTACGGGTATCCTTATACAATACTGGTATCGACGTTTGAGGGAGGAAATAATAAAACACAAAGTACGCGATAATCGGAATGGTCAGGGTATAAATAACCGACCGATATAAAGTAAATAGTATGACACCATAAGATAGGCATGAGAGACCGAAATCATGACTAGGGGATATACTCATTATTCATCTAATATAAGTATGGATGCAAAATAGAGCATATAAGTTACCTGGGAGCAAGCGTACGCGGATATCGAACAACGGTGAAAGACTTTAAAAAAAAATTTCGAAAATCAGTTATAGTTTAGGTTTTGAAAACGACCTAATTCGCTATAACTATTGCTCTGATGCCATTCTGTGACACCCCCAAAATTTACAACGCAGCAGAATACCAATTTGGGTGTCACTTCATAGTTCATAAAAACAAGTTACTTAAAACGACCTCAAAAGAGACGTTTAATAAAATGTCACATTCGATTTGATAAATCAGAGTACAAAGGTCCCTACAATTTTTATTCAAAACCTTAAGTTACAAGAGTTCAAACATGACTCATTTGCATATTAAAAAAAATAATAATTATCGAATGTGAAGAAAACAAGTCTTTCAATACTTGATATCCACGCGACTCCGATTGCTCCCAATGCTCAGCTAGCAAAATAATACCTGAGAAAATACATGCTAAAAAGTCAACATAAAGTTGAGTGAATTCACAGAGTTTAATATGTAATCAGTTGAATACAAGATAAATCAGTTTAAAATACGACGGGCTACGTTGTCATACGCCCATAATTAAGTTGACATGTAACAAATACAAGTCGGGAAATAAGATTAATAGTATTGAGCTCATGAAAACTAACCTTGACCTAGTTTAATAGTGCCCCGAAAAGGTAAGATTTGCCATTTACCACGTAATCTCTCAATATTACGTGACCGTTGATGTATGAGCGCTACTCACCCGGCCAGGCCCGCCAGGCCAAATATGCATATTCATAATACTAGCGTTTCCCATGGAATTAAAGGTTCATGATGGGGACTTAATTGGCAAGAAATATACTCAATTGACTATAATCATGTAATCGGGTCAAGCATAACAAAAACTACTGGTATTCGGTTTGTAAAACTAGCATGTACCCCCCTCGCGAGGTTTATAAAACAATTAAAGTAAGTAAAAGCGAGGCTATGAACTCACCTTAAGAGCAACAAGATCAGAAGTAAAATGGATCTTCGGACGAGTGCGAAGCGTCTAAGCACAACCTAAAAGACGTGATGTGACTTAGAATGATAAAGAAGAGTGATATGAAAAAGTAAATCAAAAAATCACGAGATATGTTTCCGAGATAAGCATGGCATTGCACTAAGACTTAACCCAAGATATTTTCACTCTAAGATTGATTTTCGACCAGGTCTTATAGGTAATAAAACACTTACCAAGTTTCATCCCTCAATTCTTATTTTCCCTATGTGTATCTACACGTTTTAGAGTTCAAGACATGACGTAAAATATTAAATTCTGGATTTGACTTTATTTTATAGACCCCTAACTCCTAATCTATAAATGATATGAATACAAGGCCTTCAACCCTGGAAAGCTCTTTGAGTCTACTTTTCAAAAATCCAGGCCTCAACTTCTGAGAGATTAAGAATCATGTGAAAAGACTATTTTACCCCTGAACATCCAGTCCATAATATTTTCTGAATTTTAATCTCTTACGAAAATGGCCATAAATCCTAAACCATGATAGAAATTTAAGTGAGACCAATTGGAGGTGTTAGACAAAGATGTCTACTACTAAGACATGTTTTAAAACCTAAAACTATAGCACAAAAATCTGGAGTTAAACTCCCTTTTCAAACAGTAGTTCAGAATTGACTAGTTTTCGTAAAATGACCAAATCTCCCTCATCCGGAGGAATTGGTAAACCCTCCAATTAGCCACATGGTCCTCATATGTTTTACCCTTCACCAATGTAAAAACCCAGTAGCCCCTAGTTCAAAATTTATTAATTACAAGTGAAACAATCTGTATTACAATTTGTGGGTACACACTAAATATGTTTCCATGGTTTTGGTCGTATCTCGACCATCCGGAATAGTTGGTTTTCTGGCCAACTCGCCACTAGGACCTGAGATATTATACTATCCATTTATGAAAAGCTTCAGTAAGCTCTAAGCCAAAAATTTACCAATAACATACAAACAATCTGCAAGTTACCTATTTTTACTAGTTTTACTAATTTGGGCATAACTTGGTCATCCGGAGGAGATAAAAATTCCTCCAACTCGCCACTTGAAGCTTAGACCTATATCTATCTAAAAATGTAATTTAATCATAGGCTACAGGCCAAAAATTAATGGGAAACCCATGTTTTTCTACTGATGTAAAAACAGTCCCATCAAATCCAACTAAACCTATTCTAAACTCATCCAAAACATCATCAATCATCATGCAATGCCACACTAATCATCACAAACAACTCAAGAACACTAAAACTCATCAAAATCAGAAAACCCATAATTAATTAAATAACCAAAATCATTTTCATGTGACAAAATCAAAGAGGATTATGAGATTAGCTTACAACGAGTGATAAATCACTAATAACCTTTCTAGGGCTTGATTAAAAACGACCAAGGGACACCACCACAAGCTTGGACCTTCTCTTCTACACTTCTAATGGAGCTTGTGGGCTGGAGAAAAGAACTTTTAAACAACTTTGATGAAGCCTTCAAGAATACTCCATGAAAACACCAAGAAACTACAAGAAAATCTTCAAAACCATGCTTCAAAGTGTCATTTTCTTCAAGGGTCTTCAAGATGGTGTTGTGATTATGATTTTGTGATCAATTGAAGGCCGAGATTATGGTGTTTTGATGGTGGTTCACGGCAGCAACACAAGGAGGAGAAGGAAAAGGATGGTTTTTATGTTTTAGGTGAGATTTGCAAGAAAAATTCAATCCGTGATTCTTGAAAAATTGATAAAGTGTGAAATGATATGGTATTAAAGAGGGTGGACGGTTTTGGGGGTCCCAAGGCAAGCCAAAATCAGATTTTATTGATATTTGATTAATATTTGGTGTATTAGTGTGTTTGTGAGGTTTAAATCAAGCGGACGGTCATAAAAACGCGAATTACACAATACCGGGTGACTTGAAAACGTGAATTTTAGAAAAGTGTTATAAAAATATTTTGAAATTGTTATGAAGTGTTAAAATGGCTAATTTTAATATTTCATGAGAGCCTTGGGTTTATCGGGGTGTTTAAACGTCGTCAAAAATAAAACCGTGAGTCGAAAACACGTTTGGTGACACCGGTTCTTGATAAAAGTGACGTAAGCTATAAAAATGACACGACAAGTATAAAACTCATTTGTAAACATGAAATAGTTTAAAAATTCATAAATATGTAAATTATCATAGTCTAGGGTTGGTTCACTTTGTCAAAACCTTAAAACGTAAATTTAAATCGGGTAAAACGTAACGGTGCAAGGTTTACGTAAAAATGGAAAAATTGAAAAGTGACTTTTAAATTAGGATTTTAAGGAAACAATGAAGCATAAAAATTGTAGAATGGACGTAGTCTAGTCGCGGTTGAATTAATTGAACGTGTTATGACGAAACGCGGATAACTTTCGACAAAGTTAACTATTTAAAAATAGAACAGTTAAATAATATTAAGATTAATGACATGAAATTTTTGAAATGTCACAGCACGTACCCCTTAAGAGAGCGACGTCCCGGCGCTCAATTCTTCTTAATCATTTTTGGTCGTTTTAAAGATTTTTGGGATGGAAGCATGTATAAAAACCATGTTGAAACTCGGGTTTATGGTTGCGATTGTAAAAGGTCGATTTTCAAATTTTTAAGAATCATTAGTTAAAACAAAGTTTAAATCAGTCATATTCTCAAGACGTGATTAAAATATGATGTATAAAAAGTGTAATTTGAAAGATAGGGCATATCATTATAATTATTAGTTATGGTTTTTACAGAAGATGGTGGTTAGAACCGACTCTTTAACTTAAGAAGGTCATTTTGGTAATTTAAACACGTGTGAAATATTTGTACAATTTTTATAAAGACTCATAAAATTTTTATAGAAGCCCATGGAGGTGCTTAATGCATTTTGTGCTCGGGATTTTGACAAAGTAAAAAGGTAGCAACGAAGATAGAACAAGTGATAGAAATCACCTAATGTGTAAGCAATGGTATGAGGAAACGAATAGAATGTCATGAGGGTCCTTAAAGGAAATGATAGAATAAAAGTATTGGCGATAAGACAATAAGAGACTAGGAATTTGTCAAGTCGTCAATTCGTGGAAGCGAATGTAACAATTCGCATTTTCAGATTTATTTCTATTCCCGAAAATTTTACTATTCACTTTTACTATTCATTTTTCCTGAAATTTTCCTGAAAGTTGATTTTTATTTCATATTCTCGAGTGATAAATCATTTCCATGGCAAATTAAATGTTTGGCATTCGTTAGATCATTTTCGTGAAAGTTATTAAGGAATTACACGGAATTATACGTTTTAGGGTAAAACGTCATTTAAAAATTCTACGCACAACGAAACTCGACCGCGTTAAGTGACCCCGCATCAGAAAAATGTTTAGTACTCTCATGATTAATTAGAGAATTAATCATGACTGAGAAAAACATGACTCAAAATAAGCCTCGGCCGTGAAAAACTGGAATTTTCAGTTTTAAGCGTTTTTACTCAGCCGTAACCCTAGCCTATACCTGCACCGCATTTCTAAGACGATTTGAGTTTTCAACTTATTAGAAAAAGTCAACATATTTTTCCCTCCTCCTTTGACCAAAAATCATTCCTTGATTTTATAAGTCATTCCTTGATTTTTAGGCTTGCGGTTTTAGGTATAAAAGACATTTAACACCAACCGACACTAGACTGAGCCCAGCCTAGACATTATAAGTCATTATTATCCTATTAGAAAAGTTACATTTTACTTTTCTCAATTTTACGCAACTTTCGTACGTTTTACGTATTACGCGTTTTAGACCCGTGTTTCCAGTTTTAGCAGGGTTTTACCACCCAAATGGAACCTACCACTCATTTTATATTTTATTATGGAGTGTAATGACATGTTTAACAATACTTTCAAGTTCCGTATTTTTACGACACCCGGTTTTACGTTTTGAGGCTTAATCATTTACGGTTAGCAATTTACGGAGTCAAAACTAGTCACATAAGTAGGATAATATCATCAAAAGTCCACACCTTGTTCTCCAAGGTTATGAACCGACCTAAGGGGGGGAATTCAGCCCTTGTGTGTCTTGATCTCATGCTAGGAGCCTTAGGATGATTACATGTGTTAACCTTGGCCTCCAAGGTTGGACTAGTCAACAAAACTAACCTCCTTAAGACCCTATAAAAGCCCCCCCATCCCCCCTTGTGCCGTGCATATCCCCACACCAAAACCACACCATACTTAGCTTATTTACTTCCAATTTCTAGCAAGGTTCAAGTACTTCTTCAAGATAGAAACCCTAGTTTCTTTAAGGTAACCAAAACACTTCCATAACCTCATATACTTTGGTGATTTCTCTTGAGTTTAGATCCACTCAAGTCACCTAAACCTTCATCACAAATCATTCAAGAATACAAGGGTAGAAGGGTTACTAAAGTGGAGGAAAGCTTATTCAATCAAAGTCCTAGTTCTTGTCCTAGTTTCCCTTTTTCATTAAGGCCAAAAGTTGTAAGCAAACCCTAACATACTTTCTTGTTAATTATCATTTTCATGCTCTTTGTGTTTCATTCATGCTATATATGGTCTTTGTATGGAGTTCATGATGTATAAAAATGGACAAAACAAGTATTAGTATACATGTGTTAACTTATGACAAGTAAACAAGCAAACTAATGAATTTCTTGGTAAGACCTGATCAAAATAGTAAAAACATGATATTTGATTATTACATATTGTGGTATAGGACCTAACAAGGAAACCATAGCAATTTGAACCACCCAAAACGAGTATACGAGTCAAAAGTTATGGCGATTTGAAATTACCAAAGATTTCCGGCAAAACTGCCAAATACCATTCTGATCAAATTATGGTTTTGAAAGTCCCACTTCTGGTCCGATTCATCAAAAAGTTAAAACACGAAAGTTGTCCGGAACGACGTTTTCGTTCAGGAACAAAGAAGCTCGAGACCTAAAAATGCTTTCCGAGTGATAAAATTCTTCAAAATCTTAACAGCCCATTTTAGACCAAAGTCACTATATTATAGTTATGATTTACTAAGACCAAGAGGTCTAATGACCTAAAGCCGAGACCACAACCATGGCTAAAGCCAAGGTTGAGTCTCAAGACCATGGAAAAATGACCAAGGTCACGGCGAAGCCATGACGAAATGACCATAACAACTTACATAGGCGTAAACGTGAAACAATGAATTAGGCGATAACTTGAACAAGCAATTTGGATCTACTTCACTTAAAAGGGAACCATGAGATTTTACCAAGAGAAAATGGTCATTTAAGACTTATGAAACTACCCCTAATAACAATCTTCATGTACTAATAAACTTTCCTAAGTTTATTCAAATATCGGACATGTAACTTTTCGGATCAAAACTTATATCTATATATTTCATCAACTACTACAATAGTAGGGAGCCTCATGTGAGGAGTTCATTATGTAAGCCGTCGAGTTGAGTTGTGGATTTACGAGTTAAAGTGTCCTGGCTCCTCGAACGCTTACTAACATGACTTCTGAATTATGTCGGCCCGAACGGTAGTAAACGATATACCAAAACATACATGTTTCATAAACTATTTATATTCAACGACTTACGCTATATACTAAGTACTACATCATGAACATTATGCATGACATATATAGGCAATTCTTTGTATTCTTAGACGGTACTCAAAACCTAAGTCGCAACGTTCTATTATAGGCTGCTCTTAGAGACTTTCACGATTCGACTACCACTTTGATTTCACATCACTTAAGCTTAAGGTGAGTCATAGCCCCTACTCTTTTCATACTTGTCTTAACTCTTTGGGGGAGACACATGCTCGACTATTTGTTTACTTGTACAAATACTCAAAACGTTTATACGTGACTGTGTTATACTTGATTGCATACATACATGACTACGTTATACTTAATTGCGTTATTCTATTTATTGGCTAGTAGTTATCTTTGGGAAGTGGCTCCCAGTTGTCTTTGGGAATTGACTCCCAGTTGTCTTGGGAATTGGCTCCCAAAAGTGAGGTCTTCGGAGATGAAGTAGAGACTCACTTCTAAGTGCTTAAATTGTCTTGATGAACTTATACATGTCTTATACAATATATATTAGCAGTGGGTTGTGAACACACAGGTTACAAGTCTCTTATGGCGGGACTTGTAACTGAGTGGATTCACGATGCCTTTGCTGTGTGAACATTCTTTTAAGGCTTTTCAACTATTTTAAGACAAACTCTATGAACTCACCAACCATTGTGTTGACACTTTAGCATGTTTGTCTCAGGTCTATAAGATGATAAGCTGTTGCATGGAGCATAGAGTCGCTTGGCATGTTTTGAAGACTTATGCTTTTATCTTTACCATTCGATATGTCTTAAAAACTCTTATGTATTGTATTATGGAACTCATGTTTGTACTCGGAATTTATTAATCGAATGGTAACTTTTCAAAACGTCTCATTTAGAGTTTGTTTTCTATACCTTGTACTTTGTATTATGAAGTAGCACCCCTATGACACAGTCTTCCGCTGCGGTATTTTGGGGGTGTTACAGATTGGTACCAGAGCCTTGGTTATAGAGAACTAGGTTGCATTGAGTGCCTAGACTATAACTGCTATATACGTTAGGACCCTTCTCTTTATTTTGCCTTACACACACTTCATGCGCCTATGCTTATTGCTAATTGTTTGTTTAGAAGAAACCCCAGACAATAGTCAAGTCATCAAAAATTTAGAGCTAAGTAATAATTGTTTAATTAACTTAATCTTGTGACAGTTCTTGTTTGATAAGACATAAGATTAAGTTAAATAAAGGTTATTAGTTTCCTGTAGAGATTTGATGATTTGCCTTATACTTACTTTATATGATTCTAATACCTAGAAGTGGTTCATATGTCCTAGTACGACACTCAAACCTTTCTACAAGCGCGACTAGTCCATTTCGTCATACCACCTTCTCTAGATACCCAGACTATGTTACCCTTTCACAACTTAAGAGCAGATGATAGAAAGTCTACCCAATTATGTAGTACCAATTGTTGTGTTATGTGTGCCTGGTAAATATGTATACGTGTGAAAGGAAGCAATTATAATTATGGTGGCCAACATAATTATAAATGCGTCATGACTCACGTAGACATATGTGACCATGCTTACATTAATCGACGACTGACTCAAATTGACAAGATTTAAGACTAAGTAGTCTAGGAATATCACCTCATATTTGACGTCGACAAAATGTCCCTCCTTGTAGATATCATGGCACCAAAGAGAGTAACTCGTAGCACTAGCCGAGGTGGTGCAACACCAAGAGGTGGAAGAACTGGTGGTCGTGGAGGTAGAGGAACTACTCACGACACTAGTAATGATAGTGGAAGAAATGGTGGACTTGGAGGTAGAGGAGATGCTCACGACACTAGTAACCCTAGTAACGATGGTGGAAATCCAGATGTCTCCGCCATTATTGCCCAACAACTACAAAACCTACTTCCCACCATAGTCACACAAGTTGGCAATCACATGAACAATTCGGGAAACCATGGAAGCATAAATGACGCTACAAATGGTGGAGGAAGGAATGATAACAACAACAACAACAACAACAACAACAACAACAACAACAACAACCATAGGACTGGATGTACGTATAAGGAATTTACGTCATGCAAACCAATTGAGTTTAATGGCAAAGGAGGTGCATTGGCATATACACGATGGGTCGAGAAGATGGAGTCAGTGATTGACATCAGTAACTGTGCAATCCACCAGAGAGTAAAATATTCTGCATGCTTGCTATCAGAAAAGGCATTGACATGGTGGAACATGCAGATTCAAGCAAGGACTAGAGAAGCAGCTGTAGGCATGTCATGGGACGACTTTAAGGGACTACTGAAGGAAGAATACTGCCCGGTTAATGAAATGCAAAAACTAGAAGATGAGTTTTGGCATCACTCTATGGTAGGGGCTGGTCATGCAACCTACACAGACCGGTTTCATGAACTAGCTAAACTAGTTCCTCATCTGGTTACCCCTGAATCCAAGAGGATTGAGAGGTACATTTATGGCCTTGTTCCCGAGATTCGTGGGATGGTGAAAACAACCGAACCTCCCACAATTCAAAGTGCAATATTAAGAGCAGGGACCCTAACAGATGAGATGGTTAGGAATGGAACTTTGAAGAATAGTGACAAAAGGAAGGGAACGGGTGAATCGAGCGAACAAGTGGGTACAATGGTTGACAATAAGAAAGCAAGAGGATTTGCGGCAACTCTTTCTAATCAGAAAAAGTATGAGGGTCCACATCCTAAGTGTACTAAATGTGCTTATCATCATCAGGGGTCTGAGCCATGCCCTGTGTGTTATAATTGCAAGAAGTCTGGCCACTTTGCAAGTCAGTGTAAATCAATTACAAGGCAGGCGGCGGACAATATAGGAAACAACCAAAAGACATGCCATGAGTGCAACAGCCCAAACCACTTCCGAAATACTTGTCCTAAGTTGAATAGGGCACCGAGACAAGTGCTGGATAACCCAAATTTAGCAGTAATGCTTGAAGAAAATAACCCAAAGCGTGAATACAATGTTAGTCCACCACGGGGTCGAGCATACTATTTGGGTGCTAAGGAGGCCCGCAATGCGTAACGGGTACGTATCTTACCCTACCATATTATTCTATTCTAGTTCAAAATCTAGCTTTGTTATGCCGTTATTAAGATAAAGAGACCTAGACACACTAAACTTCGGGACGAAGTTTCCTGAAGGGGTAGAGACTGTAACAATTCGCATTTTCAGATTTATTTCTATTCCCGAAAATTTTACTATTCACTTTTACTATTCATTTTTCCTGAAATTTTCCTGAAAGTTGATTTTTATTTCATATTCTCGAGTGATAAATCATTTCCATGGCAAATTAAATGTTTGACATTCGTTAGATCATTTTCGTGAAAGTTATTAAGGAATTACACGGAATTATACGTTTTAGGGTAAAACGTCATTCAAAAATTCTACGCACAACGAAACTCGACCGCGTTAAGTGACCCCGCATCAGAAAAATGTTTAGTACTCTCATGATTAATTAGAGAATTAATCATGACTGAGAAAAACATGACTCAAAATAAGCCTCGGCCGTGAAAAACTGGAATTTTCAGTTTTAAGCGTTTTTACTCAGCCGTAACCCTAGCCTATACCTGCACCGCATTTCTAAGACGATTTGAGTTTTCAACTTATTAGAAAAAGTCAACATATTTTTCCCTCCTCCTTTGACCAAAAATCATTCCTTGATTTTATAAGTCATTCCTTGATTTTTAGGCTTGCGGTTTTAGGTATAAAAGACATTTAACACCAACCGACACTAGACTGAGCCCAGCCTAGACATTATAAGTCATTTTAAGTCATTATTATCCTATTAGAAAAGTTACATTTTACTTTTCTCAATTTTACGCAACTTTCGTACGTTTTACGTATTACGCGTTTTAGACCCGTGTTTCCAGTTTTAGCAGGGTTTTACCACCCAAATGGAACCTACCACTCATTTTATATTTTATTATGGAGTGTAATGACATGTTTAACAATACTTTCAAGTTCCGTATTTTTACGACACCCGGTTTTACGTTTTGAGGCTTAATCATTTACGGTTAGCAATTTACGGAGTCAAAACTAGTCACATAAGTAGGATAATATCATCAAAAGTCCACACCTTGTTCTCCAAGGTTATGAACCGACCTAAGGGGGGGAATTCAGCCCTTGTGTGTCTTGATCTCATGCTAGGAGCCTTAGGATGATTACATGTGTTAACCTTGGCCTCCAAGGTTGGACTAGTCAACAAAACTAACCTCCTTAAGACCCTATAAAAGCCCCCCATCCCCCCTTGTGCCGTACATATCCCCACACCAAAACCACACCATACTTAGCTTATTTACTTCCAATTTCTAGCAAGGTTCAAGTACTTCTTCAAGATAGAAACCCTAGTTTCTTTAAGGTAACCAAAACACTTCCATAACCTCATATACTTTGGTGATTTCTCTTGAGTTTAGATCCACTCAAGTCACCTAAACCTTCATCACAAATCATTCAAGAATACAAGGGTAGAAGGGTTACTAAAGTGGAGGAAAGCTTATTCAATCAAAGTCCTAGTTCTTGTCCTAGTTTCCCTTTTTCATTAAGGCCAAAAGTTGTAAGCAAACCCTAACATACTTTCTTGTTAATTATCATTTTCATGCTCTTTGTGTTTCATTCATGCTATATATGGTCTTTGTATGGAGTTCATGATGTATAAAAATGGACAAAACAAGTATTAGTATAAATGTGTTAACTTATGACAAGTAAACAAGCAAACTAATGAATTTCTTGGTAAGACCTGATCAAAATAGTAAAAACATGATATTTGATTATTACATATTGTGGTAGAGGACCTAACAAGGAAACCATAGCAATTTGAACCACCCAAAACGAGTATACGAGTCAAAAGTTATGGCGATTTGAAATTACCAAAGATTTCCGGCAAAACTGCCAAATACCATTCTGATCAAATTATGGTTTTGAAAGTCCCACTTCTGGTCCGATTCATCAAAAAGTTAAAACACGAAAGTTGTCCGGAACGACGTTTTCGTTCAGGAACAAAGAAGCTCGAGACCTAAAAATGCTTTCCGAGTAATAAAATTCTTCAAAATCTTAACAGCCCATTTTAGACCAAAGTCACTATATTATAGTTATGATTTACTAAGACCAAGAGGTCTAATGACCTAAAGCCGAGACCACAACCATGGCTAAAGCCAAGGTTGAGTCTCAAGACCATGGAAAAATGACCAAGGTCACGGCGAAGCCATGACGAAATGACCATAACAACTTACATAGGCGTAAACGTGAAACAATGAATTAGGCGATAACTTGAACAGGCAATTTGGATCTACTTCACTTAAAAGGGAACCATGAGATTTTACCAAGAGAAAATGGTCATTTAAGACTTATGAAACTACCCCTAATAACAATCTTCATGTACTAATAAACTTTCCTAAGTTTATTCAAATATCGGACATGTAACTTTTCGGATCAAAACTTATATCTATATATTTCATCAACTACTACAATAGTAGGGAGCCTCATGTGAGGAGTTCATTATGTAAGCCGTCGAGTTGAGTTGTGGATTTACGAGTTAAAGTGTCCTGGCTCCTCGAACGCTTACTAACATGACTTCTGAATTATGTCGGCCCGAACGGTAGTAAACGATATACCAAAACATACATGTTTCATAAACTATTTATATTCAACGACTTACGCTATATACTAAGTACTACATCATGAACATTATGCAAGACATATATAGGCAATTCTTCGTATTCTTAGACGGTACTCAAAACCTAAGTCGCAACGTTCTATTATAGGCTGCTCTTAGAGACTTTCACGATTCGACTACCACTTTGATTTCACATCACTTAAGCTTAAGGTGAGTCATAGCCCCTACTCTTTTCATACTTGTCTTAACTCTTTGGGGGAGACACATGCTCGACTATTTGTTTACTTGTACAAATACTCAAAACGTTTATACGTGACTGTGTTATACTTGATTGCATACATACATGACTGCGTTATACTTAATTGCGTTATTCTATTTATTGGCTAGTAGTTATCTTTGGGAAGTGGCTCCCAGTTGTCTTTGGGAATTGACTCCCAGTTGTCTTGGGAATTGGCTCCCAAAAGTGAGGTCTTCGGAGATGAAGTAGAGACTTACTTCTAAGTGCTTAAATTGTCTTGATGAACTTATACATGTCTTATACAATATATATTAGCAGTGGGTTGTGAACACACAGGTTACAAGTCTCTTATGGCGGGACTTGTAACTGAGTGGATTCACGATGCCTTTGCTGTGTGAACATTCTTTTAAGGCTTTTCAACTATTTTAAGACAAACTCTATGAACTCACCAACCATTGTGTTGACACTTTAGCATGTTTGTCTCAGGTCTATAAGATGATAAGCTGTTGCATGGAGCATAGAGTTGCTTGGCATGTTTTGAAGACTTATGCTTTTATCTTTACCATTCGATATGTCTTAAAAACTCTTATGTATTGTATTATGGAACTCATGTTTGTACTCGGAATTTATTAATCGAATGGTAACTTTTCAAAACGTCTCATTTAGAGTTCGTTTTCTATACCTTGTACTTTGTATTATGAAGTAGCACCCCTATGACACAGTCTTCCGCTGCGGTATTTTGGGGGTGTTACAGTGAATAATAGTACATTACTATTAGCTTATCAAGCTTGCGACGGTCGATACAAAATTGGGAAAAAGAAAAAAAAATCCACATAACAAATTACGAGTCGAGAGGAGTTCATAGCCCAAAGAATGGTTAGTACGCACGCTATGGCGCATACACATAAGCCCACTCATTCATAACTCGTCACTTACATAAAGAGGCGTCCCAATCCATGTAAGTGAAGATTTATGAATTTATGGTTCGATAGTTTATAATTTCTTTATTCAAATGAAGAAGCGTCCCAATTCATTTCAATAAAACGATTATAAATCATCCTACTTAAGTAGGTCCGTCACAAAACAAAATGCACAACAAGATCACGTGTTACAATAAATAAAAGGATGTCTACTTAACGACATGATTCATCAAAATCGTAAGAAGAAGTAACGAGAATAATAATATGACATTAGTCAATCGCGTTCCCAAAGGTAAGTGCCAAAGGATGGCATGATCCAAGATGACAAGTTAAGGTCGTACTCCCATCAATTGAAAGATTTCAAAAGAATAGATAACGAAAACAACATACGTGATTCAAAGGCATAAGAAGAATGTTCACTAGTGGAATTGACAAAGTACACCGAATGTCAATATCATCAAAAGAAAATAATGTAAAGTAGCGAAAATGTTTCAAAGGTCACCGCATCGTTCATAAAAGGTTGAAGTAAACGAATTCATTAATACATATTATAATACTATACACATGCGTAAGAATTTGAGAAGAGAGTAACACATATATGTACGGGTATCCTTATACAATACTGGTATCGACGTTTGAGGGAGGAAATAATAAAACACAAAGTACGCGATAATCGAAATGGTCAGGGTATAAATAACCGACCGATATAAAGTAAATAGTATGACACCATAAGATAGGCATGAGAGAGCGAAATCATGACTAGGGGATATACTTATTATTCATCTAATATAAGTATGGATGCAAAACAGAGCATATAAGTTACCTGGGAGCAAGAGTACGCGGATATCGAACAACGGTGAAAGATCGTGGTATGTTTTTTCCCGACACGTGTTGCATTTGGTTGGAACAAATGCTGTGTGAAGCTATATTTGTAGTTGTCTTATGACGTCCTTTTTGGAATAAATGTTGCGTCGGGCACCAGTGTGTTGCGACGGGCCTAATTTTGACCGTTATAGTTTTAAAAAAAATTAGGATAATCTTAAAGTTATTTGATAAGTTAAAGGTGAATTTTGAAAGTTCTTTTATTTAAAAACTATATATATATATATATATATATATATATATATATATATATATATATATATATATATATTAAACTTTAACATTTTTTATAAAACCGTACGTACGTCAAAAGTATATCAATATTGGGCTTGTTGTAAAACCCTAAATTTCGGATTCTAAAATTTGGGATAAATTTGAATTTTATAAAGTTTGAGAATTTACTTGAAAAAATAAAAACCTTAGCTTGGGTAGGTTGAATAAATATATTTGTATAACTTTGATAATGTATAAAATATACATCACCTCATTATACACCATTATACTCGGTCTATTTTATTTTTTTAAAATCCTAAACCGAATAAATTAATACCCATTTAAATATTATTTGACCCAATTAAAACACACATTTAATTGGCCCACTACTTTAAGAAATAACCAACCCCTTAATTTCTATTTAAGCCATACTTTTAATGCCCATTAATTTCATTTAATTACCCATCAAAACCCATTAAAGTTAAACGTTTTTCTTTTTGATTCCCATTATATAAGTAGAACCATCTCTCTTTTTGTTCCTTCATTCGACAACAAGCAACAAACCAAACGCAATCTCAATCAAATTTTGCATATGGATGTTTTGTCTCCTTTTCTATTTCAGATCCTGGTATTATTATTATTTATTAATTTTTATTTTTTAATCATATTTATAAATTTGTGCTCAATCGATCATACGTCCAATTTCATATTCTCTTGTTTGAACTCTTAGTTTATTTATTTATTTATTTTTCATGGAACTTATTTGAACCAAAACTAAATGTCAAAACTTTTGTTCAATCATGCATGTATATGTCTTTGCTTAGGTTCATAATCGCATGCACATTTTGTGCATCTCTACATGTGAAGTGATTAACTATATTTTAAAAAGAATCTATGACATTTCGGTTTTGTCCTTAGCCAATATGAACAATAGCCTACGTTACATAAATTCTGGAGATATAATACGGGTCACATGCTATATATAATTATTAGTTTGATTCTCATTTGATACAACGATAGAATTAATTGTATAATGAATAATAGCCGTGTACCGTTAAGGTGAGGAAGTAGACCTATGCATGAAGCAGCTTACCAATTTTAGTAGATATAATAATTTATTCAAGAGGTGATAATTAAGAACAATATATTTGGTTAAATAATGGGTTGTGTTTATTAAGTTAAATTTATTTAGTCAATATGTAATAAATATTTTCGGTTATTAAAATGTCGGACTAACGTGATCTATATTATTTGGACATAATAATAATTGGTACGTTTCGGTTAAATAAACTTAATGACATTGAATGTATTTGAAACCCTAAATCTAATGACATTTAATACCTATTTATAACCCTAATTCGATCATTTATGACAGTTATTGTGTTTTAAAAACCCTCGACTTAATCATTAATGTTTGTAACCTAAAATGACTTAAATGACTAATGTGGAAACTTACTAAATATGCTATGAACCCTAATCCGTGTCGATTTGTTGAAGAAACCGTCACGTCCATTGATTCGTTTGTTTTCGTTCATTTGCATTAAGGTACGGATATTCAGTCTTACTTTTAGACACTATTTCATTTGCATTTCGTATTGGTACGGATATTCAGTCTTACTTTTAGACACTATTTCATTTGCATTTCGTACGGATATTCAGTCTTACTTTTAGACGCTATTTCATTTGCATTTCGTATTGGTACGGATATTCAGTCTTACTTTTAGACATTATTTCATTTGCATTTCGTATCGGTACATATATTTTAGACACCACTTCTCTTTACATCGTTATCGGGTGGTTCGTGTGTTTAATTGTTCGTTTCTCATGATAAGTATTTATTGACCTCGATTCATTTACTATGAATTGAACCTTTGTTTATGATCCATTTGTTATGACCCTTTGATTTGAACCATTGATATGATCTATTCGTTATGACCCTTCGAGTAGAACCATTGATATGATCCTTTTGTTATGATCCATTTGATATGATCCTTTTGTTATGATTCATCTGATATGATCCTTTGTTATGATCCTTTGTTTCGATCCATTTTATTTGACCCATTGCTCAAGGTACTATCCCTAGCCATGGAGGTAACATGGCCATGACATTGAGGCACCAATGGCATGACACTTTCTGTGGAGGTGTGATTGATCCACGACGTTTCCCTTATATGTATCTGTGGCCATTATCTGAGTATGTATGCTAGCCTTGAGCTAGTCTATGTGCTAATCTGTTTTGCAGGGGAGCGTATGGATGCATCCTAGGTAATGTGAAATGATATCTGGTGATTGGTAGGTGTGTGACCCTACACCCCATCACAATCTGGTACATTGGAGTCTGCAGCTCCATGTACAATATAGGAATGAACGATATAATGTATTGTGAAATGAAATGATTGATTGAATATTTTGGTACACGAGCAACTTCCGTTACTATCCCTTTTACCATTTATGGACTATTCTTTGATCTCCATGTTCCTATGACCCTTCATATTATTAATGACATTGTATCTCAGCAGGTTCTCATTTGATTATTTATTTATTCGTTTATGTTCAGTTATTTTTCATATGTTTATATCTGTTCACTGAGCGTTAGCTCAGCCGCATTTCTTTTCCCTGCGGCAGGTATCAAGGTGGAGGCGGGGATTGAGTGATGAGAGTAGGAGCTTTTTAGTGGACCAACCCTACCTTAGTTTTCATGGATTTATTTAAATTTTTTTTGTTTGATTATTTCAAAAGTTGATTTCGATGGTATTTGTTTTATTAGTCTTTTTAGTCTCAACATTTGTAATTTATTGAGCTAAGTCTTCCGCTTGCGCTTTATGTTCTGAAAAGACACTATAATGTTACACTTTAGACCCTTATACGGTTTGGGGTGTTACAATTATGGTATCAGAGATTAGGATTCGACTTGTAGAGCTTAGGCTATGATCTGTGAGGATTGGGTAGACATTAGGCTTCCTTCTGCTTTAACTGTCTTCTTTCACATTGTGACAACCGGCAAATTAGGGAGCCATTTTGAAAACCCGCATTACATTAAAGTTCGTTTATAAATCTTTATTTAAAATTTTATTCGTAACGAACTTGTAAGACCTATTTTATGGTTAATTATATTTAATATCGTTATGGGATTTGAGATTTATTTAATGATTTGTTATGGATATATACATGGTGATTTATTTTGAATTCTCACTTGGTACTACGTTGGCTCCGACACTAGGATAACCTAACAGAAATGTTATGACTTTACGAGTTCGATTATATTTATTTACTTACGGAACGTTTCACGGGATATTAAACGTTTTGAAATGAGCTTCGGGTTTTGGACTGTGTATTTTACACTCACCCTTATTTAACCCACTTTACCCATTAATAATATTATTATTATTAACTAAAAACTCTTTTTTTTTTTATAAGAGTAACATGCAAATCGTCCTTGTGGGTTTTTGAGAAAAGCATCACACACACAAACACACCAACCCTCTCATCATCTTCATCATCTCTCTCTCTTTTAACATACCACCGCCGCTGCCACCTAAACGGCCACCATAGCCACCACCGCCACCCTCACTCACAAAATAACACCACCATCTTAACCACCTCATCCCGATCTATCATTTGGTATATATCACGCGCCCTAAAACCATCTCTAACACCACGAAATAATTAAGACCGCCACTATAACATCACTTTTTCATCATTTTTCTTGTTGGGTTTTTGAAGAAATACATTCTTGGAGTCGTTTTGAAGGTGAGTGACCACGAGTTCAACTCGTGAGTCTCGATGTGTGTCCAATTCATGGGATACACGCCTTATCTTTAATGGGTTTTTGTTAAAACATGGTTAAAACTTAGTTTGGTATCCGGGTTTTGGTGTTTGGTTGCTATTCCTTGCGTGGTCGACCCATAAGCCGAGGGCCTCACCCTCGACTTGTGATGTTCCGGGTTGTTTGGTTGACATATTGATCCGGTTTCTTGTTTGTTGACCTTATTTGGTTCTAGTGATTGGTATTTGGTTGGATTCTTGATTGATTGATTGTGTTTGGTCGGATTGTGTTGGAGCCGACGACCCTACGGGGTCGGATTTGATTTTTTTGGGTCGAGCTCTATTGAGCTAGCCGTGACCCTTGTGGTCTCGGGTGGGACCCACGTAACACTTAGTAAATGATTTTTGACTCGGGTTGACTTGGTAACTTGACCCGAACATGGTTATTTTGAGAACCGTTTAAGATGGTGAAATATATATATTTCGGCTAAATTCATTTTTATGGTTATTATTTGTATAAATTATTGGTTATCGTCATTATTGTTGCTTATATGATTTTGAAGTGGTTGACGAGTTAATATGGACTCGTGGTATACTTCGGAGTTGTGTTGACGAAAAGTGGTATTGGGGACCGATTGTGAGATGGTCACTTAGAATGACGGAGATAGGTTAGTCGGGTGCCGTAGTCGGACCCTATTGTTGTAGCACGTGTATTGGGATTGATTTGGACGGAGATGTATTGCTTATTTATGACTTGCTTATATTATTTTGGACTTGGACAATGAGCCGAGAGTGATGACTCGGACATGTGACCATTTCGTATAACTCGATAATTATTTACAATTTAAAACGTGAATAATAAAACTCGTAATAATATTATTGGTATTATAAACGTTTATATAAATATATAGACGTGAATAACGTATATATAAATATATAAATGCGTATATTAATAATAACAAAAATCACGAGTAGTATTATAACAATAACGCGACTATTATGAATAAATAGTATAAATAATGAGGAATTCTCGACGTTAACTAAATATTAAACGAAATAATATCTTTTACATATAACGAGGGAAAACTATCGAGTTATACGGAGTCGTGGCCACTTTAGTCCAAGTGGGTTATTGTTTGTGACTTTTGTGTTGTCACGGATATATGATGATTAATATAAACATTTTCTATAACTAAATAACTTATTTAATCGACAGGTTAAACCGAGTTATTTGGCTATATGAAATGAGTATATTAATGGGTATCGTATCCCAAGACGCCCATAGGTTGTGGTATGTGTATTAGGATAATAAATCACTAAATATATATATCGTGGAATCTGGCCAATTTGACGATGTATATAAGGAATTTATTAGACTACGATATATACCATATAGTATTTTTGTGCTATGTGCTTTAGGTTGGGTGTAATCTTGGAACGGTATGTTACGTAAATAAATATGGGGATTATCAAATCGACGGATTTGATAAACTTCGATGATTTATTTAAATAATATATTGGGCTAATATTAGACCTATAGATAGTTTATCCTTTTGTGTGACTTCTTTGTTTGTTTATGTCGACCCACCACCCGTATGGATACCAAACGCCAAACTTCAAACTATTACGAGAAATGGATTTTCGAAAAATAAAACGAAATACGTTCGGGTTTGGGAATATTCGATTTTGAGGAAATGATTTCTGAACGAGTTGATATTGTTAGGTCGTGCCGAGTCCGTAGTTGCCGTCTTGTGAGTTACTATACGTCTTGCTTCTACCGAGTTCTTATTACTGATTTCTGGACTTGAGGTGAGTCATAGCCCCACTTTTTACTCTTGAACTTTATTTTCAATACTTGGGGTGAGAAACGTGCAAATTGTTTTATGTGGACTATTATCGCTTTTACTTTTCAAAACTTGCTATGCTTATGGAACTAGGAAGATTTGTCAACCTTAGTCACATAGTGAATTATCGCGTGTGGACTAGTTATGGTTAGACGAATGTTACAACAACCTTAGTCACATAGTGAACCATCGCGTGTGGACTAGATTTGGTTAGATGAGTTACATCAACCCTAGTCACATAGTGAACCATCACGTGTGGACTGAATAATGGTTGGATTATGAGATTGGCTTATTTGAGGATTTTGGATACTATAGTGTGCACCTATAGGTTATTAATACTTCGGAGGTTATCTGAGTATTTATGATATTGCGGGGGTTACCCGAGTATCTATGTTGGAGTGGAGGGTATCCGCAGGTTTGTTATGGAGGGTATCCGTGTTTTTTGTTGGAGCGGAGGGTATCCGCAGGTTTTTAGTGAATCCCTAGTCTAGCTAGCAAGCGTTTTGCGTATATGTCCACTATATTGAATTATGAATTTAAACCTATGATCTCACCAGCGAAAGCTGACTTTTAGCACGTTTTCTCAGGTAATTAAGTTATGATTTGAATGCATGGATTGGAAGGCTCGGCTAAGGCACCTGGTTTATGGATCTATTTTTCTAAACTCTGGTATTTAATTGTGGACCTACGTATATTTCTTTTGGGCCTGACTCTGAATGTTGTTGGGATAAATGTAAACTTTAAAACCCCGTTTTGGTTGTGTTTTTCTTATGTTTACTTTATCTCGTTCTTTTATGTCTTGTGTTGGATACCAATCCCCGTAACACCCCAAAAGCTTGTTGAGTCTTCCGCTGTACCAAATTTTGGGGGTGTTACAGATTGGTATCAGAGCCAAGGTTATAGAGAACTAGGTAAATAAACACCTAAACTATAACCGATTTTTATAGAAAATGATCCTTGACCATTGCCCGCTAGCCCGCCAAGCCGATGCATCTTCGATTATTTGAGGTATTATGAGATATTTGAGATGACTTGAGATTATGGGATATATTGATTTAGTGATAAGATGGCGTTTCGAGGAATTATATGATTTATTTGTTTTATAAATGTTTTAGTAATGCGGTATTTTAAATCTTTCTTGATATATATGATTGAAATTATATGATGAGGATTTTTGACATGGTATTTTGAGTTTGCGATTTAGTTGTTTTGAAACACTTACACCTACCCTACGCCATTGTCACAGACTATGGCCTCCCATATGCCCGATGTTGTTGAGGATATTCTTACTGCACCGGTATTCCCAGCACAGTTCACTATGGCACCTGATGATCCATACCAGGTTGCCATGCATTCAGCTACTGTGTCGCCGACAGCTTCTACTTCAGCACCGCCTGCTGCATCTACGCAGGGACCCTCATCTTCTCTAGGGCTCCCTGGTACATCGAGGCAGCTTACTCTTCATCAGGCTTTGGCTCGTGTGGCCCCACGCTTTGCCCACCGAGCTACGGCACGTATGTCGGTACGCCCTACTTCACCACCTTTACAGATAGATGCTCACTCTCTTCTGTCAGAGGCACCACCTACATCATTGCGTCGTCGTCCTAGATCACCTACCACATCTCCACATGGTTCAACTGTTAGGAGACGACGATTGATGACGTACTCTTCCGATGAGGAGGAGGAGGAGTACGAGGGTGAGGATGAGGCTGATGACCCTCAAGAGGCTGAGCAGGGTGATGATGATGACCCTGAGGAGGAGGATGACCCTCAGGATGAGGAGATGCCTGATGATGATGATTTGTTAGTGCCGCCAGCTCAGGCTGAGGAGCCTGACTCACCTATACATCCGATTGAGCCCGTTTCACCTGATCATCCATTTTTGTTTGAGTTGCCACCTGGTAGTCCCGTTGAGTCGGATGCACCTTCTGAGGTTTCTGCTGAGCATGCAGAGTTAGGTGAGACTGGTAGGATGTGGGCTCAGATTACTGCACAGGGCGAGAGGATCTCGCGGTTGTCTGATCGACTTGATAGGGTTATTGGAGAGTTTATAGCAGATCTGAGAGTTGATATGACTGTGGTTGTGGGCAGGACGACTGAGATGAGGAGAGTTTTGATGGAGGTGCACGAGCACATTGGGAGTTTACAGCGAGGTTTTATTACAGCTCGAGAGGCCGACCGCAAATTATGGCAGAGGAATGCCGAGCTGGAGAAGGAGGTGGCTAACCTCAAGAGAAACAGCGACACCCATGGTGTGGAGTTAGGATCACTATGGAGAGAGCTTGAGAGCTTGAGGCAGGAGTTGAGAGACCTCCGCCAGCAGCGTGGCTAGATGTTTGAGCTATGTTGTCTTATTGCTTTCTTAACCGAGGAGTGTTTGGTTAGAAAAGCTAGTTATCCTATTTTGATGTATTTTCCGTTGATTATTCGTCTCGTTTGGAACGATTACTGTCTTTTGTGTGTCTTGGTAGTTGGAACGATGTTGGATCTTTATTGTATGGTTGATGGTTATTATTATATGGTATTATGTGGTTTTTGGATGTTACGGAAATAGAGTCTCTACTCGCTTTATTGATGTCTTTTGGTGTATCGTTGATATTCTTTCCATGACTTGGCTTCGTTGACTTAATTCTTGTTGAGCATATGATAAGTTCTATTGGAAACTTATGAACCTTGCATGATGTTTCAGATCAATGGCCCCACGAAGAAACCCTGTTAGGGCTACCAGAACTGGTCCTGCAGTGATTACCCCTGGTCGCCGAGGACGCCGTCCTACTCGAAATGTTGAAACCCCTACTCCTGATAACCTGGACACTACTAACCGCAACAACAGGAATCAAAATGTTGATGTTCAGGGAGACAATGAACATGTTCCACTTAATGCACCTACTGTGGATCAAGCAATGATCAATCAACTTGTGGAGCAAAGAGTTGCTGAACTACTGGCTGAGTCAAATTATTCCAACAATTCTGCTGGAACTTTTCCGCCTGTTCGTGCTAATGGATGTCACTACAAGGAGTTTAAGATTTGTGGACCTATTGAGTTTGGTGGAACTGAAGGAGTGGTTTACTTGGTCAGGTGGATAGAGAAGACTGAGTCAGTGTTTAATGTCAGTGGTTGTGCGGAGAATGCGAAGGTAAAGTTTGCTTCTTTTACTTTCAAAGATGAAGCTTTAACTTGGTGGAACAATTACCGAAATTCGGTTGGGAGTGATGTGGCTTATGCTATGACTTGGGAGCAATTTAAGTCCTTGCTGATTCAGACTTATTGCCCAAGAAATGAGGTTAAGAAGCTGGAGATTGAGTTTTGGAATCATAAAGATAAGGGTACTGATATGGCGACTTACAATCGTCGTTACCGAGAGTTAGCCTTGCTTTGCCCAGATATGGTTAGAATTGAGACCCAAAAGATTGAGCGGTATACCGATGGGTTGCCTGTGGCTACAAGGAATGATGTGATTGCTGCTAGACCTGCAAACATCCATGAAGTAATCACAATTGCTCAACAACTAATGGATTCGTTGGAATTGGAAGGAGCTGATAAGGATAAGAATGGAAAGAGAAAGAGAGACCAGCACTCTAAGGGTAACGATCACCGAAACAAGCGACAAGCTAAAGCTTATGCTATTGGGGATGGAAATAAGAGGAACTACAATGGTGATGCACCCAAGTGTGGTCGTTGCCACATGAATCATACAGGACGATGTACTGTGATTTGCCAGAATTGCACAAGGAAAGGACATGTAGCTAGGGATTATAGAGCACGACCTCTAGCTATGGTTCAAGCTGCTCCTAAAATGAGAAGTAAGGCAGACGTTACTTGTTATGGGTGTGGAAAGAAAGGACATTATAGGAATGAGTGTAGAGAATCGTGGAACCGAGGAAATCAAGGATCGGGTGGTAATGGGTACAATCATGGAAATCGTGGAGCTGGAGGAAACCGTAGACGAAAAGATAATGGGGACCAACGTGTGGAAGCTGGAGCTGCTCAGGGAAGAGTGTATGCACTTGGGAACGAGAGAGGAGAAGATCCGAACGTCGTTACTGGTATGTTCCTTCTCAATAATCGTTATGCTTCCATACTATTTGATAATGGTGCCGATAGAAGTTTTGTGTCCACTACGTTTGCACCCTTACTAGAGAAAACCCCGATGACCTTAGGAATTGGATATGATGTAGAGTTAGCTAATGGAAACATAGAAAAGATTAAGACTATCATTCGCGGATGCACGTTGAATTTCTTGAATCACCCTTTCAACATAGATCTTCTACCCGTCACGTTAGGAAGTTTCGATGTCATCATTGGTATGGATTGGTTGTCGAAGTATCGTGCTCACATACTTTGTGATGAGAAGACCGTGCGAGTGCCTTACGGAAAGGAGATTCTAAATATACTAGGAGATCGAAAAGGTTCGAGGAGCCCATCCCGATTAACAGTCATTTCTTGCACTAAGTTACCAAAGCTAATGAAAAAAAGGATGTTGCCTTTTCTTAGCTCAAATCTCTGAGAAAGGAGGGAAGGAGAAGAAGGAGAGGTGCATTGGAGATGTGCCTATAGTTCGTGATTTTCCTGATGTATTTCCCGATGATTTGTCGGGAATCCCGCCTACTAGACAAGTGGAGTTTTAGATTGAGCTGATACCTGGTGCTGCACCTGTAGCACGAGCGCCTTATCGACTTGCACCCACTGAACTGGAGGAGTTGTCGAAACAATTAGCGGAGTTAGCCGAAAAAGGATTTATAAGACCAATTTCTTCACCTTGGGGAGCCCCGGTCTTATTCGTGAAGAAGAAGGATGGATCGTTTCGTATGTGTATTGATTACCGAGAGCTGAACAAGTTAACAGTGAAGAATAGATACCCGTTACCAAGGATCGACGACTTGTTCGATCAGCTTCAAGGATCGAGTGTGTATTCAAAGATCGATTTGAGATCGGGATATCATCAGCCTCGAGTTCGCGAGGAAGATATTCCGAAAACGGCTTTCAGAACCCGTTACAGGCATTACGAGTTTCAGGTGATGCCGTTTGGGTTGACTAACGCACCGGCGGTATTCATGGACCTCATGAATCGGGTGTGTAAGCCTTATTTAGATAAGTTTGTGATCGTATTCATTGACGATATTTTAATCTACTCAAAGAGTGAGAAGGAGCATGAGGAGCATCTAAGACTTATTTTAGAATTGCTCAGGAGGGAAAAACTGTATGCCAAGTTCTCCAAATGTGAATTTTGGATTCCGACGGTACAATTTTTGGGTCATGTGATTGATAGACAAGGAGTTCATGTAGATCCTGCTAAGATTGAAGCGATTAAAGATTGGGCTGCACCAACAACCCCAACAGAAGTTCGTCAATTTTTGGGTTTAGCCGGTTATTACCGAAGGTTCATCGAGGGATTTTCGAAGATAGCTAAACCGTTGACCAAATTGACTCAAAAGAGTGTTAAATACGAATGGGGAGATAAGGAAGAGGAAGCATTTCAATTACTTAAGGAGATGTTGTGTAGTGCTCCTATCTTGGCGTTACCTGAAGGTAACGAGGATTTCGTCGTCTATTGTGACGCTTCTCATAAAGGTTTGGGAGCTGTGTTAATGCAACGGGAGAAAGTGATAGCTTATGCTTCCCGACAGCTCAAGAAGCACGAGAAGAACTACACCACCCATGATTTGGAGTTAGGTGCTGTGGTTTTTGCCTTGAGGATATGGAGACATTACTTGTATGGAACCAAGTGTGTTGTGTTTACTGACCACAAAAGTCTACAACACATCTTGAATCAAAAAGAGCTCAACATGAGGCAACGACGTTGGATTGAGTTGCTAAGCGATTATGATTGTGAAATTCGCTACCATCCTGGTAAAGCAAATGTTGTTGCTGATGCTCTTAGTCGAAAGGAGAGAATACCACCATTAAGAGTTAGGTCATTGGGAATGACTATCGTATCGCCATTACCGTCTCAAATATTTGAAGCCCAAACGGAGGCGTTGAAAGCAGAAAATTGACCTGCTGAGAACATATTTGGGATGGCTGAAAATGAGAAAGGATTCGTTAAGCGTTCTGATGGAGTATTATGTTTTGGAGATCGGATTTGGGTACCTTTGTATGGAGGAATTCGAGAGTTGATTATGCATGAGTCGCATAAGTCAAGGTACTCTATTCATCCTGGATCTGACAAGATGTACCAGGATCTTAAGAAGTTATATTGGTGGCCAAACATGAAGGCAGAGATAGCGTTGTATGTTAGTAAGTGCTTGACATGTTCTAAGGTTAAAGCCGAACATCAAAAACCATCAGGATTATTAACGCAACCAGAACTCCCAGTTTGGAAATGGGAACGAATTACGATGGACTCTATGACCAAATTACCAAAGACAACTAGCGGTTGTGACGCTATCTGGGTAATTGTGGATCGGTTGACTAAGTCTGCTCATTTCCTGGCAATTAGTGAAGATGATAGCGTGGACAAACTTGCGAAGTTGTATGTGAAGGAAATTATTTCTCGTCATGGAGTTCCGATATCGATTATTTCTGATCGCGATAGCCGCTTTACGTCAGCTTTGTGGCGATCACTTCAAACCGCTTTGGGGACGAGACTTGATATGAGTACTGCATATCATCCCCAAACCGATGGTCAAAGTGAGAGGACCATTCAGACCTAAGAGGATATGCTTCGTGCATGTATTATAGACTTTGGTAAAGGCTGGGAGAAATATCTACCCCTTGCGGAATTCTCCTATAATAATAGCTACCACACAAGTCTTAAAGCTGCACCATTTGAAGCTTTGTATGGCCGAAAATGCCGTTCACCTATTGGTTGGGCGGAAGTTGGAGATAGCCAACTCACAGGCCCCGAACTTATCTTGGAGACTACTGAAAAAATGACTCAGATTCGTGATCGTTTGCAAGCAGCTAGAGATAGACAGAAAATTTACGCCGATCAGAGACGTAAACCCCTAGAGTTCCAGGTTGGAGACAAAGTGATGCTGAAAGTCTCGCCTTGGAAAGGTGTGATACGTTTCGGGAAATGTGGAAAACTCAACCCCCGCTACATTAGAGCATTTCTTATTTTGGAAAGAATTGGGCCCGTGGCTTATCGGTTGGAATTACCACATGAACTGAGTAAAGTTCACGATGTGTTTCACGTTAGTAATTTGAAGAAATGTCTTTCTGATGAGACGCCGGTTATTCCGATGAAGGATATCCGTATTGATGAGAATTTGAATTTTGTGGAAGAGCCGATAGAGATTTTGGATCGTGAGGTTAAACGACTCAAGCGAAGTCGCATTCCGCTCGTCAAGGTTCGTTGGAATTCCCGACACGGACCGGAATTTACGTGAGAACGTGAGGACGACTTCCGAAAGAGATATCCGAAGCTTTTCACTTCGTAGATGGATTGTTCCGAGAGAAACCCGGGACAGGTTTCTTCTGAGGCTGGGAGGATGTGACAACCGGAAAATTAGGGAGCCATTTTGAAAACCCGCATTACGTTAAAGTTCGTTTATAAATCTTTATTTAAAATTTTATTCGTAACGAACTTGTAAGACCTATTTTATGGTTGATTATATTTAATATCGTTATGGGATTTGAGATTTATTTAATGATTTGTTATGGATATATACATGGTGATTTATTTTGAACTCTCACTTGGTACTACGTTGACTCCGGCACTAGGATAACCTAACAGAAATGTTATGACTTTACGAGTTCAATTATATTTATTTACTTACGGAACGTTTCGCGGGATATTAAACATTATGAAATGAGTTTCGGGTTTTGGATCGTGTATTTTACACTCACCCTTATTTAACCCACTTTACCCATTAATAATATTATAATTATTAACTAAAAACTCTTTTTTTTATAAGAATAACATGCAAATCGTCCTTGTAGGTTTTTGAGAAAAGCAACACACACACAAACACACCAACCCTCTCATCATCTTCATCATCTCTCTCTCTTTTAACATACCACCGCCGCCGCCACCTAAACGGCCACCATAGCCACCACCGCCACCCTCACTCACAAAATAACACCACCATCTTAACCACCTCATCCCGATCTATCATTTGGTATACATCACGCGCCCTAAAACCATCTCTAACACCACGAAATAATTAAGACCGCCACTATAACATCTCTTTTTCCTCATTTTTCTTGTTGGGTTTTTGAAGAAATATATTCTTGGAGTCGTTTTGAAGGTGAGTGACCACGAGTTCAACTCGTGGGTCTCGATGTGTGTCCAATTCTTGGGATACACGACTTATCTTTAATGGGTTTTTGTTAAAACATGGTTAAAACTTAGTTTGGTATCCGGGTTTTGGTGTTTGGTTGCTATTCCTTGCGTGGTCGACCCATAAGCCGAGGGCCTCACCCTCGACTTGTGATGTTCCGGGTTGTTTGGTTGACATATTGATCCGGTTTCTTGTTTGTTGACCTTATTTGGTTCTAGTGATTGGTATTTGGTTGGATTCTTGATTGATTGATTGTGTTTGGTCGGATTGTGTTGGAGCCGACGACCCCGTAGGGTCGGATTTGATTTTTTTGGGTCGAGCTCTATTGAGCTAGCCGTGACCCTTGTGGTCTCAGGTGGGACCCACGTAACACTTAGTAAATGATTTTTGACTCGGGTTGACTTGGTAACTTGACCCGAACATGGTTATTTTGAGAACCGTTTGAGATGGCGAAATATATATATTTCGGCTAAATTCATTTTTATGGTTATTATTTGTATAAATTATTGGTTATCGTCATTATTGTTGCTTATATGATTTTGAAGTGGTTGACGAGTTAATATGGACTCGTGGTATACTTTGGAGTTGTGTTGACGAAAAGTGGTATTGGGGACCGATTGTGAGACGGTCACTTAGAATGACGGAGATAGGTTAGTCGGGTGCCGTAGTCGGACCCTATTGTTGTAGCACGTGTATTGGGATTGATTTGGACGGAGATGTATTGCTTATTTATGACTTGCTTATATTATTTTGGACTTGGACAATGAGCCGAGAGTGATGACTCGGACATGTGACCATTTCGTATGACTCGATAATTATTTACAATTTAAAACGCGAATAATAAAACTCGTAATAATATTATTGGTAATATAAACGTTTATATAAATATATAGACGTGAATAACGTATATATAAATATATAAATGCGTATATTAATAATAACAAAAATCACGAGTAGTATTATAACAATAACGCGACTAAATATATTATGCTACGAGAGTAGTGTATTGTTATTGGAAGCGCTATTATGAATAAATAGTATAAATAACGAGGAATTCTCGACGTTAACTAAATATTAAACGAAATAATATCTTTTACATATAACGAGGGAAAACTATCGAGTTATACGGAGTCGTAGCCACTTGAGTCCAAGTGGGTTATTGTTTGTGACTTTTGTGTTGTCACGGATGTATGACGATTAATATAAACATTTTCTATAACTAAATGACTTATTTAATCGACAGGTTAAACCGAGTTATTTGGCTATATGAAATGAGTATATTAATAGGCATCGTATCCCATGACGCCCATAGGTTGTGGTATGTGTATTAGGATAATAAATCACTAAATATATATATCGTGGAATCTGGCCAATTTGACGATGTATATAAGGAATTTATTAGACTACGATATATACCATATAGTATTTTTGTGCTATGTGCTTTAGGTTGGGTGTAATCTTGGAACGGTATGTTACGTAAATAAATATGAGGATTTTCAAATCGACGGATTTGATAAACTTCGATGATTTATTTAAACAATATATTGGGCTAATATTAGACATATAGATAGTTTATCCTTTTGTGTGACTTCTTGGTTTGTTTATGTCGACCCACCACCCGTATGGATACCAAACGCCAAACTCCAAACTATTACGAGAAATGGATTTTCGGAAAATAAAACGAAATACGTTCGGGTTTGGGAATATTCGATTTTGAGGAAATGATTTCTGAACGAGTTGATATTGTTAGGTCGTGCCGAGTCCGTAGTTGCCGTCTTGTGAGTTACTATACGTCTTGCTTCTACCGAGTTCTTATTACTAATTTCTGGACTTGAGGTGAGTCATAGCCCCACTTTTTACTCTTGAACTTTATTTTCAATACTTGGGGTGAGAAACGTGCAAATTGTTTTATGTGGACTATTATCGCTTTTACTTTTCAAAACTTGCTATGCTTATGGAACTAGGAAGATTTATCAACCTTAGTCACATAGTGAATTATCGTGTGTGGACTAGTTATGGTTAGACGAATGTTACAACAACCTTAGTCACATAGTGAACCATCGCATGTGGACTAGATTTGGTTAGATGAGTTACATCAACCCTAGTCACATAGTGAACCATCGCGTGTGGACTAAATAATGGTTGGATTATGAGATTGGCTTATTTGAGGATTTTGGATACTATAGTGTGCACCTATAGGTTATTAATACTTCGGAGGTTATTCGAGTATTTATGATATTGCGGGGGTTACTCGAGTATCTATGTTGGAGCGGAGGGTATCCGCAGGTTTGTTACGGAGGGTATCCGTGTTTTATGTTGGAGCGGAGGGTATCCGCAGGTTTTTAGTGAATCCCTAGTCTAGCTAGCAAGCGTTTTGCGTATATGTCCACTATATTGAATTATGAATTTAAACCTATGATCTCACCAGCGAAAGCTGACTTTTAGCACGTTTTCTCAGGTAATTAAGTGATGATTTGGATGCATGAATTGGAAGGCTCGGCTAAGGCACCTGGTTTATGGATCTATTTTTCTAAACTCTGATATTTAATTGTGGACCTACGTATATTTCTTTTGGGCCTGACTCTGAATGTTGTTGGGATAAATGTAAACTTTAAAACCCCGTTTTGGTTGTGTTTTTCTTATGTTTACTTTATCTCGTTCTTTTATGTCTTGTGTTGGATACCAATCCCCGTAACACCCCGAAAGCTTGTTGAGTCTTCCGATGTACCAAATTTTGGGGGTGTTACACACATTTTGATTTTCACCTTTGATTTTTTTTGTCTTCATTGATTTGTTTTTCGTAGTGGGCACTCTTATCATGTTTCTGACTCTATGCGTGCGGTTCAACGGAGCATAAGATTGGTGAATGTCCTAAGAAGAAGTGGGTTGATGGTTCGTGAATTCCTCGGTTCATTTTTATTTTTGCTTTTTCATTTTGCATCTTGATACATCTCAAATATTTTCTTTTATATTTCTGGAGTTACTTTTGCGAAGTTGGAATTTATTTGTTGAGATTCTTATCATTTACCCTAACCTTCGTATCTGTTCATATTCATGATTGTGATCTGTTATGTGTTACAAATGTGTCCCGTATCCGTTGGATTCAGTCTGAAATGATCAGTCTTTATTGAAGAATCTGAAATTTTCTGAACCGTCTGAATCGAGTCATGAGGAAACTAACCTTCTAATCGATTGAATCGTTTTCAATTCCTTTCATGATCTGGTATGTTTCTATCCGGTTCTTTTCAATTTCGCGGACGAAATTTTATATTTAGAAGGGAAGAGTTGTAAAACCCTATATTTCAGATTCTAAAATTTGGGCTAAATTTGAATTTTATAAAGTTTGAGAATTTACTTGATAAAATAAAAACCTTAGCTTGGGTAGATTGAATAAATATATTTGTATAACTTTGATAATGTATAAAATATACATCGCCTCATTATACACCATTATACTCGGTCTATTTTATTTTTTTAAAATCCTAAACCGAATAAATTAATACCCATTTAAATATCATTTGACCCAATTAAAACACACATTTAATTGGCCCACTACTTTAAGAAATAACCAACCCCTTAATTTCTATTTAAGCCATACTTTTAATGCCCATTAATTTGATTTAATTACCCATCAAAACCCATTAAAGTTAAACGTTTTTCTTTTTGATTCCCATTATATAAGTAGAACCATCTCTCTTTTTGTTCCTTCATTCGACAACAAGCAACAAACCAAACGCAATCTCAATCAAATTTTGCATATGGATGTTTTGTCTACTTTTCTATTTCAGATCCTGGTATTATTATTATTTATTAATTTTTATTTTTTAATCATATTTATAAATTTGTGCTCAATTGATCATACGTCCAATTTCATATTCTCTTGTTTGAACTCTTAGTTTATTTATTTATTTATTTTTCATGGAACTTATTTGAACCAAAACTAAATGTCAAAACTTTTGTTCAATCATGCATGTATATGTCTTTGCTTAGGTTCATAATCGCATGCACATTTTGTGCATCTCTACTTGTGAAGTGATTAACTATATTTTAAAAAGAATCTATGACATTTCGATTTTGTCCTTAGCCAATATGAACAATATCCTAAGTTACATAAATTCTCGAGATATAATACGGGTCACATGCTATATATAATTATTAGTTTGATTCTCATTTGATACAACGATAGAATTAATTGTATAATGAATAATAGCCGTGTACCGTTATGGTGAGGAAGTAGACCTATGCATGAAGCAGCTTACCAATTTTAGTAGATATAATAATTTATTCAAGAGGTGATAATTAAGAACAATATATTTGGTTAAATAATGGGTTGTGTTTATTAAGTTAAATTTATTTAGTCAATATGTAATAAATATTTTCGGTTATTAAAATGTCGGACTAACGTGATCTATATTATTTGGACATAATAATAATTGGTACGTTTCAGTTAAATAAACTTAATGACATTGAATGTATTTGAAACCCTAAACCTAATGGCATTTAATACCTATTTATAACCCTAATTCGATCATTTATGACAGTTATTGTGTTTTAAAACCCCTCGATTTAATCATTAATGTTTGTAACCTAAAATGACTTAAATGACTAATGTGGAAACTTACTAAATATGCTATGAACCCTAATCCGTGTAGATTTGTTGAAGAAACCGTCACGTCCATTGATTCGTTTGTTTTCGTTCATTTGCATTAAGGTACGGATATTCGGTCTTACTTTTAGACACTATTTCATTTGCATTTCGTATTGGTACGGATATTCAGTCTTACTTTTAGACATTATTTCATTTGCATTTCGTATCGGTACATATATTCTGGACACCACTTCTCTTTACATCGTTATCGGTTGGTTCGTGTGTTTAATTGTTCGTTTCTCATGATAAGTATTTATTGACCTCGATTCATTTACTATGATTTGAACCTTTGTTTATGATCCATTTGTTATGACCCTTTGATTTGAACCATTGATATGATCTATTCGTTATGACCCATCGATTTGAACCATTGATATGATCCTTTTGTTATGATCCATTTGGTATGATCCTTTTGTTATGATTCATCTGATATGCATGATCCTCTGTTATGATCCTTTGTTTCGATCCATTTGATTTGACCCATTGCTCAAGGTACTATCCCTAGCCATTGAGGTAACATGGCCATGACATTGAGGCACCAATGGCATGACACTTTCTGTGGAGGTGTGATTGATCCACGACGTTTCCCTTATATGTATCTGTGGCCATTATCTGAGTATGTATGCTAGCCTTGAGCTAGTCTATGTGCTAATCTGTTTTGCAGGGGAGCGTATGGATGCATCCTAGGTAATGTGAAATGATATCTGGTGATTGGTAGGTGTGTGACCCTACACCCCATCACAATCTGGTACATTGGAGTCTGCAGCTCCATGTACAATAAAGGAATGGACGATATAATGTATTGTGAAATGAAATGATTGATTGAATGTTTTGGTACATGAGCAACTTCTGTTACTATCCCTTTTACCATTTATGGACTATTCTTTGATCTTCATGTTCCTATGACCCTTCATATTATTAATGACATTGTATCTCAGCAGGTTCTCATTTGATTATTTATTTATTCGTTTATGTTCAGTTATCTTTCATATGTTTATATCTGTTCATTGAGCGTTAGCTCAGCCGCATTTCTTTTCCCTGCGGCAGGTATCAAGGTGGAGGCGGGGATTGAGTGATGAGAGTAGGAGCTTTTTAGTGGACCAACCCTACCTTAGTTTTCATAGATTTATTTAGATTTTTTTTTGTTTGATGTAACAATCGCATTTTCAGGATAATTACTATTCCCGGAAAATTTCACTATTCACACTTACTATTCATTTTTACTATTCATTTTTCCCAAAATTTTCCCGAAAGTTGATTTTTATTTCATATTCTCGAGTGTTAAATCATTTTCATGGCAAATTAAATGTTTGACATTCATAAGCTCATTTTCGTGAAAGTTATTAAGGAATTACACGTTTTAGGGTAAAACGTCATTCAAAAATTCTACGCATAACGAAACTCGACCGCGTTAAGTGACCCCGCATCGGAAAAATGTTTGACACACTCATGATTTATTTGAGAATAAATCATGACTGTGAAAAACGTGACCAAAATAAACCTCGGCCGTGAAAAACGGGAATTTTCAGTCTTAAGCGTTTTTACTCAGCCGTAACCTTAGCCTATACCTGCACCACGTTTCTAAGACTATTTGAGTTTTCAACTTATTACAATAAGTCAACATATTTTTCCCTCCTCCTTTGACCAAAAATCATTCCTTGATTTTATAAGTCATTCCTTGATTTTTAGGCTTACGGTTTGATGTCTAAAAGACATTTAATACCAACCGACACTAGACTGAGCCCAGTCTAGACATTATAAGTCATTTTAAATCATTTTTATCCTATTAGAAAAGTAACATTTTACTTTTCTCAATTTTACGCAATATTCGTACGTTTTACGTATTACGCGTTTTAGACCCGTGTTTCCAGTTTTAGCAGGGTTTTACCACCCCAATGGAATCTACCACTCATTTTATATTTTATTATGGAACATATGGACATGTTTAACAATACTTTCAAGTTCCATAATTTTACGACACCCGGTTTTACGTTTTGAGGCCTAATCATTTACGGTTGGCATTTCCCGGAGTCAAAACTCATCCAATATCTAGGATAATATCAACAAGACCAACTCATCATTCCTATCCTCATCCAAACCGCCTCTAGGGGGGGGGGGGATTCATCACCTTGGTGTCTTGATCTTGTGCCTTGTGCTTCTAAGATCATTCCATGTGTTATACTTAAGTCTTAAGGCTTTGAAAAGTCATGAGTTCTAACCTCCTCAAAGGCATATAAATACCCCTCCTCCCCTTCATTTGTACGCCACACAACACACACCACAACACTCCATACTTAGCTTATTTCCTTCTAAATTCAAGCAAGATTCAAGAGCAAGTTCAAGATAGAAACCCTAGTTTGATCTTAGGTTATCAAAACAATTCCATAACCTCATATACTTGGTGATTTCTCTTGAGTTTGAAACCACTCAAGTCACCTCAACCTTCATCATCCATCTTTCAAGATTACAAGAGTAGAAAGATTGCATGAAGTGAAGTGGGTTGAAGCAAGTCTATCAAAGCCCTATCCTTACATGTTAACTTACCTTTCTTTGTAGAAAGCCAAAGTTGTAAGCAAAACCCTAACTTGCTTCTTGTTAAATAATTATGTTCATGTTATTTACATATTATTCTTGCTATATTATGTCTTGTATGCATGTCCATGATGTATAAAAATGAGTAAAACATGTTGTTGTAATTGATTGTTAAGATAAGTTATTAAAACAAGTAAACTAGTGACTTTCTTGGTAAGACCTGATCAAAATGGTAAAAATATGATATTGGATTATTACATATTGTAGTAGAGGACCTAACAAGGAAACCGTAGCAATTTGAACCACCTAAAACGAGTATACGAGTCAAAAGTTATGACCATTTGAAGTTACCAAAACTTTGCGGCAAAGCTGCCAAAACTTTCTGTTACAGAAACTTAAAACACGCAAAAAGGGGCATTTCTGGTCCGTTTCATGAAAAATTTAAAGCACGAAAGTTGTCTGGAATCACGTTTTCTTCAAAAACTCAGGTGCACGTCTCCAGAAAATCAATAACGAATGAGATATTTCTCAGTTTCTTAACAGCTATTTACATATATATAAGTCACTATATTATGGTTATACTTCAAAAGGAACAAGAGGTCTTATGACCTATAATCAAGACCACCACCATGGCTAGAGCCAAGGTTGAAGTCTCATGACCATGGAACAAGGACCAAAGGTCATGGCAAGGCCATGACTAAATGACCATACAAGCTTACTTAGGCGTAAACATGAAACAAGGAATTGGCGATAACTTGAACAAGCAATTTGGATCTACTTCACTTAAAAGAACCATGAGTTATTACAAATAAAAATGGTCATACAAGTTATATGAAACATACCCTAATAACAATCTTCATGTAATAATAAACTTTCCTAAGTTTATTCAAATATCGGACATGTAACTTTTCGGATCAAAACTTATATCTATATATTTTATCAACTACTACAATAGTAGGGAGCCTCATGTGAGGAGTTCATTATGTAAGCCGTCGAGATGAGTTGTGGATTTACGAGTTAAAGTGTCCTGGCTCCTCGAACGCTTACTAACATGACTTCTGAATTATGTCGGCCCGAACGGTAGTAAACGATATATAAAACATACATGTTTCATGAATCTTTTCTTTCAAAGACTTACAATATACATCATACCACATCATGGACTAGATGCAAGATATATATATAGGCACTTATTCATATTCTTTACTCCGATCCTAAGTCGCAACATTCTATTATAGGTTGCTCGTAGAAACCTTCGCGATTCGACCATCACATTCACTACTCACTACATAACTTAAGGTGAGTTCGTAGCCCCACTTTCTATTGTTTAACTATTTTACAAACCCATGGGGGGAATACATGCTATTATTTTTCTACTCAAACACAATGCTTTCTATTGTATGCTACCCGACTATGTTTTATTGTCACTAAGTAACGATTGCCATGTTCGAAGTCCCTATATCATGAACCATTAGTCACTACCTATAGTGAGCGCGAATATTGTGAATAGATCTATTGGGATTGACGGATCCCATTTGTGTTGAACAACTATGAGTTCACACAAATGCACTATATTTGAGATTTAGCGGTATAACGGCAAAAGTACCTTGATAGGGCTTCTATAATGCCAATTTTTGGTTCGATGTTAATGTTTTGGTTGCATGAGCTTAGTGAAATAAATAACGATTTTGTTTTCCAACTATGAGTGTGAGTCTATAGCTTACACTACGATTATTGTGTTCAAACGATTTAACTAAACTCTACGAATTTCACTCAACCTTTGTGTTGACCTCTTAAGCATGTATTTCAGGTTCATGACGATCAAGGATGGCATGGGAGGGCACAGATATTCAAGAGGGCTATAAATTTTTACTATCATTCAAAGACTTAATTAATGTAATTTGTAAACATGGAACCATCTGGGACCTCATTTTGTAATCTCTGATATTTATATAATTTGAATGATACATCTTTTAAAACGACTCAATTAGAGTTCGTTTTCTATTATTGTGACTATTGTGCCGTCGAGTAACACCCAGTTTGAATTCCGCTGCATACATGAATTGGGGGAATTACATTTGATTATTTCAAAAGTTGATTTTGATGGTATTTGTTTTATTAGTCTTTTTAGTCTCAACATTTGTAATTTATTGAGCCAAGTCTTCCGCTTGCGCTTTATGTTCTGAAAAGACACCATAATGTTACACTTTAGACCCTTATACGGTTTGGGGTGTTACACTTGTTTTGTTCGTTATCGAGAGGCCTTTTTGGCAGTATTTTTTTTATTGAAGAAACCGGTAGGTATTTGTTAAATATTTGGCAAATAAAATTTGTTATAAAAAAAGTCATAAATATTAAAAAGTTTAGGGTGTATTTTGTAAATTTTATTTTACTTTTACTAATAAAGAAAAGATTTTTTCTTTCTTCGCTCGAGGTTTCCACAACAACCACTAATCTTGCACCGATTCTACGAGCTATAGTATATAGATAGAATGTTAAACTTTTGATTTACAATTCGAAATGCCCTTCTTATAGATACTATTATGGATTAATGGTCTCTACTTTAAAACAACAAACGTGATTTGCACAAACTTAATTTTGATTTGTACGTAACATTTTATGCTTTGTATATGTGTTACTTTGTGCTTATTCTCCTTTGTATCTTGTTATGCGTAAATGGAAAGTAACTATGTGCAAATCTAGAGTATATGTGTGTGCAAATTACCTCACACTAAACCAAACAAGTTTCAAGGTGAATTAGACTTAAACCGGGTAAAGCCTTTCATTTCTAGGAGTTTTGTGTGGCTACTTTAGGGATTGTTTTTTACCTAGCTTGTTACATATGATATACTAATAAACTTATATAAGCTCATGGATGAAACATTCTAAACCATTGAATTCATTTTGTCTTCGTTTAAGAGGGCAATGTTTTATAACCTGGTTGAATCGGGAACAGGTTCGGATATGACTATTGTTTGCTTGTTTATGAACTAGTGGTTCTTTTGTTGACCTAGGTCATGCCTTTGGTTTTTAAAGTTTGGGACCTATAGTTTTGTTGGAAAGTATTGAATTTCTAATGTTTTAGAGCTGTTTAGAGCTTTTTCAGGGTCGTTTGGGTATGTTTAGGGGTGTTTTTAGAGCTGATTAAAGGTTGTTTGGTTAGGTTTAAAAGGTTTTTTCAGCTTAGGAATTGAATTTCCATGTTAGAAAGCTATCATTTTTTTTTTGCATAAAACTGGTTCCACACGACGGTTCAATAGCGACTCATCAAGTCGATCAAAAAATCAGTTTTTAATATAAGGCAAAAGGGTATAAGGATAATGACTTTTGACCATCATTGGTCAAACTTATTACTCCCTTGCTATCATACTAACTTTTTTTTTCTTCTTCTTGCAGATTAATTGCTACGAGTACTCTATTATTGACTCGTAACATGCAAATGGTTAATTGTTAACATTGATTGCATAAATAAAAAACGATTGATATGATATATGTAATAAATTGCATAGACACATGAAAAATCATGATTTTGAACCTTTAATTCATCATTTTATCTTGTGTGTGTTTGCTCCATAGCTAAATTCACAACTTGATAATTAGTGACCCGTAACACGTAAGGGTCCAACCAGTCAAAAGGGTTTTTTTGGTGGTTGAAAAATATTGAATGGATTTACTGACAAATTTTATTTCTTAATGGTTTTTGTAACATTTGCCCATTCTTTTATGTTGTTGAATTATATATAATTATACATAAATACTTTTGTTGATGTCTTAGGAAATATTTTCGTCACAGTATCATCTAGAGAATTGTGTGGGCATATTAGCAATGGGCAATAAAGTTTATAATTTGGTTGAACCTACTAGAGATCTTTGAAAAATCACGTCTAGCATTCATGGTTAGCTTCTTTATTAATTATGGCCATATATGTTGTGAATCTTTGTATCATGTATGTATAATTATCAATTTTATTTGTTGCTCAGGTGCACGAGTAGACATTGATAGTATGCGCATATTAGATGCACTCAAGAGTGCGGGTGAGTTTCTAAAAGAAAATACTTTTATTTAAGTTGTAAGGCTCAACAAGTTATAAGGCTCAATAAGCCAAACCAATTGAAACTAGCTTTTAAAAATGAGTAAGGCTTATAGTCAGTCAAAATTACTTAAATAACGGATTAACACGCAAAAGATTGAAATATATGTGAATTTAATTTGACATATTTTGATATATGATTTAATAATAATAAGCTTCAACACAAATTAATTCGCCAAACAGCTTTACAAAAATATAAACTTCAACTTTTAACTTATAATATAAGCTACAGTTACAACTCCGGCCTTAGATCCTCCTTCAACGCATTTCGCCAAACATACTCATAGCTACATACGACCCTACACATCATTGACTAAGAGGACCATATATAGTCTAGATAAGAGTAAGGAGTAAGGACATTGACTACTGAAGTAAAATGCCCTTCATATTAGTCTATCACTTTTGTATACATTCTATCTTTGTAGTCTTTGCATAATAACTATGGATAAAAGGACCTTATGCATTATACGACCGCATAATACTCTAGATAAGAGTAAGGAGTAACGACATTGACTACCGAAGTGAAATGCACTTCATATGAGTCTATCACTTTTTGTATACATTCTATCTTTCTAGTCTTTGCATAACAACGATGGATAAAAGGACCTTACATATATGCATATTACGACCACATAATACTCTAGATAAGAGTAAACGGAAGTAAAATGCACTTCATATTAGTCTATCACTTTTTGTATACATTCTATCTTTCTAGTCTTTGCATAACAACGACGGATAAAAGGACCTTATGTATATGCATATTACGATCACATAATACTCTAGATAAGAGTAAGGAGTAAGGACACTGAATATGGAAGTAAAATGCACTTCATATTAGTCTATCACTTTTTGTATATGTTCTATCTTTCTAGTCTTTGCATAACAACGATGGATGCGAGTTATTGTTGACTTTGACTATTCATAATAATAGATAAATGAGAGGCTATTTTTCCTATATTGATGGTAAACTTTCAATACAATTCATAATGCCCTTCTTATAGTTACAATTATGGATTAATGGTCTCAAGTTTGAAATAGCAAATGTGATTTGCACAAACTTAGTTTTGATTTGCACATAATAATTTATATAATTTATGCTTTGTATATGTGTTACGTTATGCTTATTCTCCTTGTACCTTGTTATGTGTAAATCTAAAGTACATATGTGCAAATTAAATCTAAAGACTAAAGTATATGTGTGTTCAGATCACCTCACACTAAACCAAACAAGTTGGATGGCCGAGACCCCCTTAAAAAGAAATGATAAAAACTTTAGTGACATGCATCATTTCCAGATCGGTAAGACTGTTGCCTACATTTTTCCCAGATTTTTCATGACCAAATTTCCAGTTTTTTCTTTATAAAAACATACTAATCCCATTTGAAAGTTCAAATTTCAAAAAAAAAAAAAAAAACACATTGGTAGTCGTCACAATAAAAATACGAATAAGTTCAACAAATAAAATAGTTCAAAGTTCACAATACATCCCTGCTCACTTACGTCTTCTCCATCCTCTTCATCATCTAGAATCTCAAGGGGATTGAGTGGTCGAGACATGGTGATATTAATGTTCGCAGCTTGTAACTTATCTAAAATTTTCGCCGTGACAATTTTATGCGCCTGACTTTGGGTATACATTCTTTTTTAGGATTGGGTGCTTGAAGAACTTGATGTATGCCCCGTCACTTGGGAGGGAAAACAAAAAATAGCTCTACAGGAGAAGTGATATGCGACTTTATTGTGAAGAATCATATAACTGATCTTGTATATTTTAACAATTGATAAGCAAATGTTGAAGAACTTTATTATGAAAATCTATTTACAGATTTGCATCAAACAGAACTTAAAAAAATAATAATAAAAAAAAAATAAAAGAGAGAATTATCTGATTATGTACTTGTTATACTTCAATAAGAATTTTAACATCAAAATAGATGAGCTCTTCTAAGCCTTTTTTCTACTTTCGCGCCAGCATCTGTACAAAGCACATAGTTTCACAGTTGATCACATATTCTGGATCATTTTGATCAAAGCTTTTACTAGAACTGATTGGAAACCGAAAAATAAAATACTTGTTTACAAAGCAATTAAAGTTGTACTAGACAGTTAAAGTATTCTCCAAAAGGGTCATTAATTTCTAAAGTAAGATAATCTTTGTGGAATAACATGACACCACCTAAAATTTAATTTCTTTGAACTGGAAATTGATTTATGAGAAAAGGGTAGCTCAAGTATAAATAAAGACATACAAACCTTTACTTCATAGAAAAAAAAAAAGAAAAAAAAAATGCAAAAACAAGTAATGGCTTCTTCAAACTTCTTACTTTTATCTCTAGCTCTACTGCTCATTGCTCTCTCATTTGTACCAAACTTTACTTCTGCTTCTTTGGAGGAAGCAAATGCTCTTCAAAAATGGAAAGCAAGCCTTAAAATCCCAAATAACTCCCAAATTGTGCCCTTCTTGGTTAGGAATTGCTTGCAATGCTGATGGGAACATTAACAGGTTGAACCTCTCGATGTCTGAGCTAAAAGGTACGCTTCACCAGTTCCCGTTCTCCATTCTAGGCAGTCTTACCCATTTTGATCTTAGTTTAAATAGCTTCTTTGGTCCCATCCCACCAGAAATTGGACGCCTGTTCAAACTTGTCTATCTTGATTTTTCAACCAATCAGTTTTCTGGTCTAATTCCTCCTATCATTGGTAAACTAAGCCAGTTAACCATTTTGAGACTTTTCAGAAACAATTTAGGTGGTTCAATCCCACAAGAAATAGGGGATTTGAAGTCTCTCACTGTATTATTTTTTAGCGAAAATCAACTCAATGGTTCAATTCCTTCAACGTTGGGTGATTTGGAGTCTTTGAATCTCCTATATTTGTGGCAGAATCAACTATCTGGAACTATTCCAATTGAATTAGGGAATATGAAGTCTCTCACTGAGTTAGATTTGAGCCTTAATCAACTCAGTGGTTCAATTCCTTCATCTTTAAAAAACCAGAGAAGCCTTCAGTTTCTGTATCTTCGTGAGAACAAGTTATCCGGTCCTATACCACAAGGAATTGGAAGTCTACATTTGCTTGAGTTACAGCTTGACGCAAATCAGTTATCTGGCCAATTGCCTGATGATTTGTGCCAAGGGGGAAAGCTTCAAAATTTAAGTGTAAATCAAAATCAACTCTCTGGTCCTATTCCAAGAGGGTTATGGAATTGCTCCACCTTAATAAGAGTAAGGTTCGATTTTAATCAATTTCGTGGAGATATATCGAATAGTTTCGGTGTCTATCCAAGCTTAAATTTCTTAGATGTCAGTCATAATAAACTTCAAGGGCAACTATCTCAAAACTGGGGTAAATGCAAAAAATTGACTACATTAAAGATGGGATATAACAACATCAGCGGTAGCATACCACCGGAGTTTGGAAATTCAATTCAAGGGCTTGATCTTTCTTCTAATAATTTGGTTGGCCAGATTCCAAAGGAGTTTGAGGAGATGAAAGGTTTGTTAAATTTAAACTTGAGCAATAACAAACTTTCAGGTGTTATACCTCCAGAGCTTGGATCACTGCATGGTCTCCTTGCTCTTGACCTATCCAAAAATAGATTAAACGGGGTCATTACAAAGGTATATTCGTGATTGGGTACAAATCTCTCGCATATATCCTAGTAATAACAAGCTTAGCGGAAAGATCCCATCGGAGATCGGTAAATTACGTCATCTCAATATTCTTGATTTATCTTGGAATTCACTCACAAAAGAGATACCATCAGAAATTGGAAGTCTAGAAAGTCTGGTATTGATGAATCTTTCTCACAATAAGCTATCTGGTTCTATTCCTAAAGGTATCAGTAACTTGCCAAGAGGGATTGATATCGACCTGTCTTACAATGAGCTCACTGGTTCTGTTCCCCCGTATGCTGTCTTTCTAAATGTGTCTGGAGAAGCATTTGAAGGAAATGATGGTCTGTGTGGAAATTTTACAGGTTTGAAAGTTTGTGAAAGTCAAAAAATAATGAAGAAAAATAATCATTTTCATCATAAGCTCATCCTTGTAACTACGGTTCCACTTTTTGTGGTTCTTTTAATTGGTTTATTCATGTGTGGCCTCATTGCTTATCGACGTAGAAAGAGAACTTCTCCACAGAAACCATCAGGCGAAGAAGGTGGCAAGTTTTTCTCAATAACAAGTTTTGATGGACAGGTGATGTATGATGAAATCATCAAGGCAACAAATGATTTCGATGATGCATATTGTATTGGGGTGGGAGGATATGGTACTGTGTATAAAGCTGAGTTACAACCCAACAATTTAGTAGCTGTCAAGAAACTTCATTCATCTTCTGAGAATGACGATCAAGGCTTCCTAAATGAGGTACGAGCATTAACAAACATAAGGCACAGAAACATAGTTAAACTCTATGGATACTGCGTCCATGCTCGTCACTCATTTTTGATTTACGAATATCTTGAGAAGGGAAGTCTAAAATCACTCTTGAGTAGCGATATCACAGCAAAGGAAATGGATTGGCTGAAAAGGATAAGAATTGTTAGGGCTGTAGCGAATGCTTTGGCATATATGCACCATGATTGCACACCACCTATAATTCATAGAGACATTTCTGGAGCTAATATCCTTCTGGATTCTGATTATGAGGCACATATCTCGGATTTTGGAACAGCGAAGCTTCTAAAGCTGGATTCATCCAATTGGACTGCAGTTGTAGGCACCTATGGCTATATTGCGCCAGGTAACTACCATATATTTTAAAGTTATATGTACGTACTTATTCTCAAGTTTCAGATTTCTTTTAATGATGATCTGATATAACAGTTTTTTTGTATTCTCATGTTTCCTTCCATGTAGAGCTTGCTTATACGATGGCGGCGACAGAGAAATGCGATGTGTATAGTTTTGGAGTTGTTGCACTAGAAGTGCTTATGGGAAAGCATCCTGGAGAACTTATATCATGTCTACCAACATTGTCTACTGATGATCTATTGCTAGCCAATGTAGGAGATCGACGGATTCCACCACCATCATCGCTAGTTGAGAAACTAGCTCATTCAATTTTGAATGTCTCACAGGCATGTTTGAACTACAACCCGCAGGAAAGGCCAACAATGCGCCAAGTCACAGATTTATTGTCAGTGGATGATCGACTTTGGATGAACATGAGTGGATGATCGACTTTGGATGAACATGCATGTATCAGTAACTTAATGCTTGATCAGTTTTGTATGATGTCTAGCCATAAGTCATAAAGTTTAAGAAACTTTTTATGTTTTTTTGTTGTTCTGAATTATGTTGTAGATTGTTTTTAAATAAGAAAATAAAATTATATCAATGAAGATTGCTACCTTTCTAGAATAGTGTTATGGATCTTTTTGGTAATTTCTTTAAATTATTCCTGTTTTACAATTAAAAAATTACCAATATGGGAAATTTGTATATAAGTAAGAATTTATTGTTTCTCATATCAAGAAATTAAGTAAGCAGTGAGTGCACACTAAATATATTCAAAGATGTAAAATCACCCAACAATGGAAGTCTGTTAATTTATCAAAAAAGAAGACCATGGAAGTCTGTTAATTTGTCAATCTTAACCAGAAATCACTTAAGAAATGAGGTTTAGATCCGTAAAACAACTACGAATTCAAGATATTAAGAATTGAACTTGAAATTGTATTACAATGGGATAATTTGTTACAATTGAATGTTTAGGGAGTTACAGAGAGAAAGAAGTGTTTACAATTTGATAAGGAGGGAGGTATTTAAAGGGAAATGGGAGGAAGGAGGATTTGGCGGGAAAATCAGTTTTGTACTCATCTTGCTGTTCTGTTGACTTTTTCATCGATATTACTTTGACACATATCAATCCATCCCGCTTAAAATGATGCTTGTCCTCAAGCATCTAAGCATTCAAATCAACTTGAGGCAACCTTTCTTAGGACCTTTAACACATTATGTTGTAGTAAGCCAAACACCGTACCCCAAAAAACAATAACCTTTTTCCTTAAGCCAAACACCCTTTTCACCCTTTGTGAATACCCATTTTATTGAGAGAATGACTTTTGGAAGGAAAATTTATTATTTCTCATTAAAATGAAATGAACAATACGAAGTCCTATTTATAGGACAAAAGTCAAAATACAGAAAGTCAACTATGCTAATTCTACATGTACAGTACCACTACTACTAATACATCAATACAGCCATTATCCTACTTATATACATAGCTAAACTACACAATTCCACATAGTGCTTGAGCCTTTTGATGAAGCTTGAGCTTATTTGGCTGATAAGCTTTGACTGAGCAATATTGTAGAGTTGATGAACTGTGGCATCACTTGGCTTGTCAGCTCAGCTCAGCTTCCCGTCTTTAGTTCCTTTACACCCCCCCCCCCCCCCCCCCCCCCCCCCCCAAGTTGGCAGTGTGAAAGGATCACCAATGCCAAACTTGGGCAAACAATTATAGTGTAGAGCCTTGGGTATACCTTTGGTGAGGACATTAGCCGTTCTTAACCTTGTAGGAATATAGACAGGAAGAACTTGATTGCTTTTGATCTTATCTCTGACAAAGTGGCAGTCTATCTCTATGTGTTTTCTTCTTGTATGGTGAATAGGATTAGAAGCCACATCAATGGTAGAAACATTATCACAGTAGATTGGTATTGGAGTAGAAACTTGTACTTGGAGATCCTTGAACAAACATTCTAGCCATGTGAGTTCACAAGTACAATCAGTAAGAGCTCTGCTCTGTATTCAGCCTCTGTGGAGGACCTTGAGACAACTCCTTGTTTCTTTGAAAGCCATGATACTAAGCATGGTCCTAGAAAAATGGCATAGCCGGTCACTGATCTTCTTGATATAGGACATGAAGCCCAATCACTATCACAATAGGCAGACAATTGCAAGTTGTTGATAATAGGAAATTGAAGGCCTTGACCAGGACATAGTTTAATGTATCTAAGAACCCTGAGCAATGCTTTTATATCAGCTGAGCTTCCATCTTTAGTTCCTTTACATTTCATAACCCAACTACACGATCCATGTATAAAATCTAACAGCTGAATTCCTTCCCGAACGTGAAGGATTAAAGTCACCCACACTTCAAACAACTCTGTTGCGAATCCCTCTGCCTTCGACCAACTTATTAGGTGATCCGATGCCAAAAACTTGATAAGCTGAGTCAAAATGCAGAGACTGATATGTTTCGCATCATCATACTTTCCTAACCGAGGTAAAGAGAGCCACACTTCCACCTGTAATGGGCAACACTCCACAGCTCTCTGAAGCAAAAGCCACAACTGCTTCCCATAGCCTTAAAGAATCAGGTATATGTTCAAGACCTTTTCTTAGTACTTCACTTTTAGTCACATCTCCATGTTCCAATGTTGCAGCCCTTTCCTTAAGCCAATCAGCAGCAACATTTCCACCGACACTAGATACCAAGCAATTTATAGAGGCACCCGCGAGAAATTTAACACCGTTCACTTGGTAAAGTTATTCATTTTTCTGGGCCAGTGAAGGAGTAACAACCTTGGAAGAAAATGATCTTCTGGAAATATGACAGTTGCATCAAGGTTCCATCCAACAGCAGCCGCTGCAACTTTCATGCCAATATAACCACCACCAACCACAACTACATTTTGTGCTTTTGCCAATGATGATACTAATGAATCAACATCAGCCATATCGCGTATGTGATGAACACCAGGTAAAGTATCACCAATTTTCTGAGAAAGTGTACCCTGTGGCAATAATGAGGGATCCAAATTCCAGTGAATTTGTTGTCAATGTTTGCTTCTCTGCATCGATTCCAGTCACCGGATCTTCATACAGCATCTCTATCCCTTTCTCTTTGTACCAATCAGGAGTTTGCCTCTCACCTCTTTTTGTGAGAGTTGGGCGCTTATACGGAGCAACTGCCTCCTTAGAAATGATACACAGAATCCCATTAGCCACCCCTTTTTCGACAAAAGTCCTAGTTACGTATCCACCTCCAACTATCACAAACCTTTTCTTTTTCCTCTTTGGCCATTTCCATATGTCAAACTCCCACTTTCCATACTTCAATTTGCATTGTGTGCCTCCTTATTTCTTCCTCTTAGGCAATTTCCATAACTCAAACTCCAAACGACTAAAATTATCTCCATGAATCATTATAACAGAAGCCTTCACCGTATCAATTATTGTTGTCGTTACCACTAAAGAAACACCACTAAAATCATTTTCCACACCATCATTATCAGTCGAATTAGAACTAATACCAAGTTCCTTATCAAACAATTCAATTTGATCCCGATCACAGTTTTCGACCAAACAAACACCTTTTTTCTCCTACTCCACATTCAGTTCATCACTTTGATCCCAGTCACTCAAATCATCTTTTACACTGACCTCGATCAACTCATTAAAAGTAGCATTCGGTTTTTGAATATACATTAAAACATTAGAGCCAAAAGTATCAGAATTCGATGATGACGATGCACCTAACAAACACTCCGTTTTCGGTTTCGGAACTTCTTTAAAAATCTTTACCATCGAACCTTCCAATTTATCCAAAAGACATGAATTTAAGCTTGAATCTTTAACACCATTACTAATTGATTCTTTAACAGTTTCGGAACCAAATTACTCACACCCTTTCTATTATTCTTGTTTTTAATCTCATCATCATCAACCTTACTCGAATCTTTAAACTCAATTTCTTGCACTTTATCACATTATTTAGAAACTTCATCAAGAACCAATGTTATCAATGTTGTTTTCGACCATATCACTTGCTTCTTTAACATCTTGTTTGAAAATTTTCTTTTATGGCATTTAATCAAACCTCTTATGTGCACCTGTATGATAACAAAATAGATATTATTATCAACCAATGTTATTGAATAAATTGTACACTATGTGAAACCTTCAACCCTTTTGACGTGTTTCCTTTGCAACCTTAGAATAGTCAAAGAAATGTAGATAATTCTGTGATATGATTGGTAGCTTGAGATTTGTTTGGTCTATGTTTCAAGTTTACATAGTGAGTCAGTTAAGGAATTAGGAGTTGTTTTAGATCAATAATCTTGGTCTTTTATGTATTTGTATTTTGTGCTCTTGGGTCTCACCCTTCATTTAATTTGCTTGATTAATCGGGGTGAGATGCCTTCTCTTTGTATTTCTTTCCGTAATTGGTTCTATAATATTGTTGCTTTTCCAAAAAAAAACTACTTTTATTAATACTTAAAATACTCAAGGAGCGTCCTTGGTACTAAAGTCAAAGTTCTTTTATAGAGAGTACGTACAAAAACCTTTCCAACAGTACCTTTAATTCTGGAATAGAAATTTAAAAAAAGAATTATATATGTAGTAATTTTGCATGGAAGTCAATTTCTATATTAGACGAGCAGGTTAAAGTTTTTTATTCCTTGTCTTGCTCAGGCATATTGGCTGTAGTTAATTTTAGACGATTGTAACAAAGTAAATTTTTATATCGTCTAAAATTATCATTAATTTTCAAAATACTTTTAATAAAATTTTGTTCTAATTATTGTTATATATATAGCACTGGACAAGACATAACTTAACCCGAACCCATTGAAACCAGTTGTTGTGTTAGAAAAAGATGATTTTTTTTTTTTTTTTTTTTTTTTTTTTTTGTATTGTTGTTGTTTTGTGGAGAAGATGGTGAGCAATGAAAATGGTTGTGGAATTTTCAACCAAAATTTCCCTCCAATTATAAACCATCTTTACTAAAAAAAATTAAAGTCAAATATTTGACTTTTGAAAGTCAAACATTTCAATCCCTAACCATCCAAATTGTCACATGAAATAAAACCATCTTCATAAACAAAAAAGTAAAGCACAAAAAAGCCAACATTTGACTTTGGAAAGTCGAGCATTTCATACCGTGAAGGTGAGATTCAACGCTTCCATTTGGGATTAGCTCATAAACCAAACACCGATTTCTTTCTTCTGCACAAATGCCAAGAAGCCGAACCAAATTTCTATGGTGCAAGCGGCTAAGCATCTCAACTTCAGCCAGGAATTCCCGACACCCTTGTTTATCATCACGTTTAAGTACCTTGACAGCAACTTTAGTCCCATCTTCAAGGGTCCCGCTATTAACCCGCCCAAACCCACCGTCACCAAAAACGCCCAACTCATTAAAGTTATTAGTTGCTTTTTCCATATCACTTGAACTAAACGTCTTTGCAGATCCTTTATAAGCTATATTAGACTAGAATGATAATGAAGCTGACTCGCGCCCACTTCCTTTCGTTGATCCACCAACCGCTGATGATTGCTGGTGGGGTGTGTCCTGATTGGGCCCCTTCCCTACGTTTAACCAATAGAACCCAAGCAGCAACAGAGACTAGAAACACAGCTACAACTGCTGATAAAACCAGGGTTTTAAAACCCGGTTGACCCGGCCGGTTGAACCGTGAACCGGTCGGATGACCGGAAGGCGGTTTTGAAAGAAAAACCCGGTTGAACCCCCTGTTAAACCGGTTGAACCGTAACCCGTTGGCTCGGCCAGGTCAATTAGAAAAACCAGTTTTTAAAACATTGGATAAAACTATTATGGAAATTATGCTTTATGTCCCTACCGTTGTTTCCGTGACCATACGGTCCACCATTACCGTTGCGTGATGATGGCATAGGTGGCAATGGAGGAAGACCTGTTAACACCAAAATGATTATGATTAGAGTTAATTACAATAGACCTTGTGGTTTGTCAGGTATAAGAGATTTCGTCCCTAAACTTTAATTCACGGATCCTCTCCTTGTGGTTCTGACCAAAACCCGTAACGGGTTTGATCCTTTGACCAATATTTCCATTTGTTTGACTTTGACAAAATTGCGCTATTTTTATTTAAAAAACAAATCATAAAACCCCTCTTTGAAAGTTGTGGTGGTGGTTTTAGAGATAGTGGTTAAATTGTTTTATTTTTAAATCTTTTATTAATAAATGCATCTCTCTTTCGCTGATACCAAAAATTTTGATAGCAATTTACTGATGGACATTTTATTAGATGAAGAAGATTATGAAGTTTGAAAAGTCAAACTAAAAAAATAATTCATATGCGGCAATAAACTGTTATAAATATTTAAATACCATTAAAGGCATTTTAAATGTTGAAGTTAGTTGTAGTGAACTAGTGATTATGATATACTAGTATAAAAAGTAGGTGGTGTTAGGATAGTGTTGATTGTAAATGTGAAATTATAATGATATAAAATATAAATAATGTGTTTTGCTTTTTGTTATAATGTGGTATGTGATTTGTTGAAGAATAAAAGGGAGGAAGTTGGTGTTTGTTGATGAAGATGGGGTAATTTTGTCATTCATCTCATTTAACATGCCTTTAACGGTCAAACAAATGGAAATATTGGTCAAGGGATCAAACATGTCACGGGTCAAAACCACATGGAGAAGATCCAAGGAAAAAAGTTTAGTGACTAAATTTATTATACCCGACAAACCACATGGACCATTTAAGTAAGTAACTTTTATCATTATAAGCAAAAAAAATAAAAAAAAATAAAAAAAATTATGTTTGACTTTCGAGGTCAAACATATTATTCTATATTCTAAAACCCAAAGTTAAACGCCGTTCAATTAATATGTATTACGGGATTATTATGCAAGTAATCAGGTTTGTAATTGGTTGTTCCATTATGGTTTGTTATTAATGGGACACGTTTCAGCAAATGAATGGTCAATTGTGCTCAAGTATAACGGAGTGCTACAGTGCTTGAGCAACAGTACACTCCGTTACCGTTTATACTATGTGCATTTTTCAACAAATTTACTGTACCTCACTGCTGCAAATGTAACACATGTTACAAAATTACATACACATTCTACTTTTCACATGTGCCATTAAATACACATTGTACCACCTACATTGATCCTAAAAATAGAGGTGTCAGTAGGGTCGGGCCCGAACCCGATAAGGCTTATCGGGTCGGATTAAATCAAGTTAAAAAATCTTGTCGGGTGTTTTTTATATTAGTGGATAGTTAGGCCCAAGCCCGGTTTGTGGATTTTGGGTATTAGGGTTTCACTATTATATATAGTGGTCATTAATAAAGTTATACCTACGGGTTTACATTGTCTAACATGGTATCAGAGAGTAACGATCCTCTAAAACCCTAAAACAACCGCCACTTTTATTTTTCCGGCCGTCGGCTTTGGCCGACAGTCCGGCGCATGTATATCACTATTCTGCAACTTAATTTGCTCTATACTACCCGTCAATCACCACCATCTCTGAATCCACCATACTCCGCTTTATGTGAAAGAAACACAGACCACGCTCCTATTCTTTCTTTTCTAAACAAAACCACAATCACAAGCACCCTTAAGAACTCATTCATCACAACAACTACAATAATCAACATCACAACAACTCATCTCATCTAGAAACAACAAGATCCAAAAACCCCTCATCGATCAAAAAAAAAAAAAAAAAACCCAGAATCATAACTTCCGAAAGTTCAGCACCGATCTTGAATCGGCCTAGTATGGTCAGATCTAATCGAATTTGTTGAGACACTATCATCTCTTGGTGGGTTTGCTTGGTTCGTACGGGTTGTGGTTTGAGATTCGTTTGTGTGGAAACACTTGTGTATTGATTCTTCGGATATTAAGTTTGTGTTGTAACACCCCCCAATTCATGGTTGCAGCGGAATTCAAACTGGGTGTTACTCGACGGCACAATAGTCACAATAATAGAAAACGAACTCTAATTGAGTCGTTTTAAAAGATTTATCATTCAAATTATATAAATATTAGAGATTACAAAATGAGGTCCCAAATGGTTCCATGTTTACAATTTACATTAAATGAGTTTTTGAATGATAATAAAATTTATAGCCCTCTTGAGTATCCGTGCCCTTCCGTGCCATCCTTGATCATCATGAACCTGAAATACATGCTTGAGAGGTCAACACAAAGGTTGAGTGATATTCATAGAGTTTGTTTAATGGTTGAATACAATATGTTGGTAGTGTGAGTTATAGGCTCACACCAATGGTTGGAAAACAAAATAGTTATTATCATTACTAAGCTTATGACACCAAAACGTTAACGTGTACCAATATCGATCAGCAAATTTATCCCGGTAGGTACTTTGCTGTCATACCCATGTCTCAAATATTAATGCATTTGTATGAATTTAGTCAATACAAATGGGATTCGTCAATCCCAATAGGCCTATTCACAATATTCGCGCTCACTATTGCTAGTGATTAAATGGTTCATAATAAGGGATCTCGGTTTAGCAAGGCTGGTACTTAGTGATAATAAAACAATCAGGCAAGCATACAATTTAAAAACATTGTGCTCGGTTAAAAATAGCATGTATTTCCCCCAAGGGTTTGTAAAACAATTAAGTAATGGAAACACCTTATGTTATGTAGTAAGTAGTGAATGTGATGGTCGAATCGCGAAGGTTTCTACGAGCAACCTATAATAGAATGTTGCGACTTAGGATTTGAGTAATGAATATGAAGATGTGCCTTGCTTGATATTATCCAAGATATTGGATGAGTTTTGACTCCGGGAAATGCCAACCGTAAATGATTAAGCCTCAAAACGTAAAACCGGGTGTCGTAAAAATATGAAACTTGAAAGTATTGTTAAACATGTCAATATGTTCCATAATAAAATATAAAATGAGTGGTAGGTTCCATTGGGGTGGTAAAACCCTGCTAAAACTGGAAACACGGGTCTAAAACGCGTAATACGTAAAACGTACGAATATTGTGTAAAATTGAGAAAAGTAAAATGTTACTTTTCTAATAGGATATAAATGATTTAAAATGACTTATAATGTCTAGACTGAGTTCAGTCTAGTGTCGGTTGGTATTAAATGTCTTTTAGACACAAAACCGTAAGCCTAAAAATCAAGGACTGACTTATAAAATCAAGGAATGATTTTTGGTCAAAGGAGGAGGGAAAAATATGTTGACTTATTCCAAAAATGTGAAAACGCAAATCCTCTTAGAAACGCGGTGCAGGTATAGGCTAGGGTTACGGCTGAGAAAAAACGCTTAAAAATGAAAATCCCAGTTTTTCACGGCCGAGGTTTATTTGGTCATGTTTTTCTCAATCATGATTTATTCTCAAATAAATCATGAGTGTATCAAACATTTTTCTGATACGGGGAAAATTAACGCGGTCGAGTTTCGTTGTGCGTAGAATTTTTGAATGACGTTTTACTCTAAAACGTGTAATTCCTTATTAACTTTCACGAAAATGATCTGACGAGTGTCAAACTTTTAATTTGCCATGAAAATGATTTATCACTCGAGGCCAAGAAACAAAAATCAAATTTCGGGAAAATAAATAGTAAAAATGAATAGTAAAAATGAATAGTGAAATTTTCCGGGAATAGTAATTAACCTGAAAATGTGAATTGTTACATGTGTGATTAAAAAGAAAAAAAAATAAAGGTTTTTAGCTTGCTGCTTTTCTTTGATTGACATTCTCATTCGTGATAAGATGAGATCAGTGGAGCTGTGGAGATAAGGATGGCCGGAGGTTTTTCTTTTAAGTATTTTTAAGGTTGTTTAAGATTTTTAGTTTGGTTAAAAAAAAAAGTAGTATTAGTTATTAAATTGTTATTATTTTTTTTAAGTTCGAATCCAGGGTATAAATTCCCGAGATGACTTGTGTTGGTGTCGAATACAGGGTATAAATTCCCGAGACGACTTGTGTTGGTGTCGAATCCAGGGTATCAATTCCCGAGACGACTTTTGTTGGTGTCGAATCCAGGGTATCAATTCCCGAGACGACTTGTGGTGGTGTCGAATCCAGGGTATCAATTCCCGAGACGACTTTTGTTTGTGTCGAATTTGCTTTCTTCGTTTATTTTGGTTTTGGGTTATCCCGTTTTATTTTGGTTTATTGTTTTATTTGTTTTCTTAGTTTATCACTCCAGTTCGAGCTTTCTCGATTTCGCCGCTCGAACTGCGGGGGAGTATTAGTGGATAGTTAGGCCCAAGCCCGGTTTGTGGGTTTTGAGTATTAGGGTTTCACTATTATATATAGTGGTCATTAATAAAGTTATACCTACGGGTTTACATTGTCTAACAGTTTTGACCCGAACCCGATAACCCGATAGTGTTATCGGGTCGGGTTCATGTTAGATAATTAATATTATCGGGTTATCGGGTCAACCCGATAAGACCTGAAAAGATGCTAGTCATCATTGCTGTCATATAGCCTAAGAAATGGTGACTACTGTGTAAACTTTTTTTGTAAAACTGTGTAAAAGACGCTACTCATTTTTAATTACTGTACATTTTAGTCTATACTGAGTAAAACTTTTTGGTGACTAAATCTTTTTTTTTCATGCAAGTCGTATGCAAAAAGATGCTAGTCATTGGTGCTAACTGTTGTAAAACTTTTATGTGTAAGACTCATATTTGATTATTAGTGCTAACTGTTGTAACTTACTTTGGTTTATGCTAGTTTTAGTCTATTTGATTCAAATGTACTCGTAGTTGACTGCTAACTCTTGTAAAACTCTTATTTGACTCGTAAGAAATGAAGAGCTATTAAAAAAAATGAAGATCTTATCGTAAAACTTTTAAGGTTCATAATGAATTTGTACATGATAAAATTGAAGTGCTTAGCAGGTTTTAGTAATTTGCTATGGTTAATATTAGATGGGAGGGCCGAGATAAAAAAGATTTTTTTTTAACACATAAAATCGCAAATAATTACACTAATGGACTTAGGCCTAGGGGGGCCGGGACCCTTCCCGGTCCTCATGTAGCTCCGCCTATGGTTAATAACAAACTGGTCCAAACAAACAGAAGATGGAATTATTACTTTATACCCAGTAACCCAAACCACCCGACCCGACATAACCCGACCCGATAACCCGATTCCTTACGGATCGGGTTGCAGGTGAGTTTAAAAAAATCAAAACCCGACTCAACCCGACCCGAAAAGAGCCAATAACACTCCTACCTAGAAGTATGGTAGATGTGACAGTTTTACTTATTCATGGGTCGAGCTGGTTGAGGTTACTTAAAAAGCCTGTTTAAACCCAAACCCAACAGTGAATAATTGGGCCCTTTTCAACCTTGTCCCGTTACAATGTTAGTTTCTACCCGTTTACTTATTAATGTGTCGACTACTCGACTTGCGTTGTATTTTATACATTTTGTCAAAAATCAGAAAATAGAAATGGGTCAAATGGACAATGAAGTGTGTTAGAGTCAACCCGGGCTGTTTCGTCCAGCATTGAAAAAAGGCTCGTTTTGAATTGTTGCCCAAACCCTCCTGTCTCGGCCATTAACTCGATCTCTTAATATAGTGGCACTGGGATACTTCACGAACAAAACTTCATAATCGCCAAAAAGAGAGTTCTTAATAGTCACTTGTTTCAGCCATAATCTTTGAGTAGTTACATACGCGGTTAAGTTTTCAAATTTTTCATCAAGCGGGTACCAAGTTAATAACAACTGTTTTTTCTGAATTTTGGTTGTCTTCGTTTGCTCCCATGATTCGAACTAGACTTGATTATTTCATGAAAAGTCCGGCAGCCATTTCAAAGGCCAACTTGCATTGGCAAAACACACTTGCATGGTGTATCAGATGGGGTGTTCGTTAACGACTCCACACACATTATGTAAAAGTCAATTTGTATGGATTTGCTAAGAGTTGGTGTTCCAAAAAAGTGCACAAATCTTGGTGTCTCTAACTATTCATAGGGTATCTAATTTCTCGTTGTTGTGCTTAGTGAAAAAGATAGAGGTGGCAACATGGTACGGGTCTAATTGGTTTGCCAGAAACACCTTTGGTGCAAAATTTCATTAAATCTTATTAGAAATAATCAGTGTGACACGTATGATAACAAAATACATATTCTTATCAACCAATGTTATTGAATAAATTGTACACTATGTGAAACCTTCAACCCCTTTTGACCCATTTTCTTTAGCTAACTTTTTTTATTTTACTCGTTTGACTCATCAGAGATGAAACATAGACTCATTCGTATCAAATGGGTCAGAATTTCCACGGATATAAAACTATATGGGAATGTATTTTAAAAATAAACTATAGACGGCAAAGAAGACCCTTGTTTTGTATTAGTGAAACTTGTGATTGTGACCACTTGTTTGTATTAGTGAAACTTATTTTGTTAGATTCTTTCTTCTCCGGTCTATGCCATCTTTTTTGGCAAATTAACAAATTAAAAAAAATGCCAAATAATCAATTTCGATGTTATATCACAGGTATATTTGGTGAAAAAGTTTGCAATTTTTTTTATAAAAGTGTGCGTTAAGTTAGTTGCAATGAAATTTTAGTGTGTAAGAAAAGATGCTAAATGTGAAAGAGTTTAAAACAAATGGTTTTAAGAACACATGCAGTTACATGTTATCGTTCTAGGCCTATTTTTCTACTTTCGCACCAGGCACATAGTTTCACGCATTCTGGATCAATTTCACACATTCGAATCCGAGCCGGCCCCGGTTTTTATCCGGTCGTTACTCCAGCGAATTATAATCGTGTGGAGGCGGTACGGTTTTCTGGCGGACGCCGTTAAAAATCCCCACTGCGCCAGCGTGGACCCGGTTAAGACAACATAGTCTGGGTATGTGGTGGATGAGGGCCTACCATAGGGTGGGTGCGACTCTAATCCAAAAAATGAAAGTCACTGTTAAAAAAAATAATAAAAAATAAATAAAAAATAAAAAAATTGGTTAACGCTTTTGCTGGAACTAAATGAAAAACGACAAATAGAATACTTGTTTACAAAGCGATTAAAGTTGTACTAGAGAGTTAAAGTATTCTACAAAAGAGACATTAATCTATACATCCTATTAAAGAATATTTTTTTTACCTGACGTCATAAAATTGTCAATTTGTATGGGGAGGTGGTCGTTGATTAGCAATTAAAAAAAGAAAAGAAAATGCATGTACTCTTCACTGGTAAGTTTGGTGAGGTCGTCACTGATAAGAGAGAATAAATAAAAGTAAAATCATGTCAGTGTAAATTTCTTGGGTGTTAACTGTTAAGTAAATTTCTTGGGTGTTGACCATTAGCAAAGGTGGACCAGTGAAAGAAAAAGAGGATTTGTATATTTTGAAAAGATACATGGTCATTTGAAAATATATATATATATATATATATATATATATATATATATATATATATATATATATATATATATATATATATATATATATGGTTGATCTTTATGTTATTTTGAAAAGATTATAGAAGGGTTGATCTTATGTTAATTTGTATATTTTTTCTTCTTTTGGCTGACCAATGGTCATTTGGCTGTTTAACAATGATGTTGTGCGTGATGGTTTCTCAAAATAAATTTTGTACGCAAAACTGTTAACATAATTCGACACAAGTTAGAATGCTACTTTCATTTAATATCCGTTTATATGCATGTTAGTCGTCAAATTATAATTTTTAACTAACTGAAGCAATGTTTTAAAAACCGGTTTTTTTATCGACCCGGTTTAGTCACCGGTTCAACGGATCACCGGTTCAACCGGTTGAACCGCTAGGTCGAACCGGTTCTATACATATATATATTTTTTTCTATATTTAATAATTAGTATTACATTATCTCATAATTTATCCGCTTTTATTCATATATTCGATTAAATCGATGAAAAAAATTGAAACTATTACTAATAAGTTTTGCTTTTTAAATCTATATCTATAATAATATAGCAAAAATTTTCGACAAGTAATTCTAAATTATAATGGTCAATATTAAAACTATAATAATTCGTGATTCTAAGATAATGTATAACTATAATTTACAATTTTATAAAATTTTAATAAAATTAGTTATCATTACTTCAACTTTTCAATTAAACTTAGAAAAGTTAATTACAAAAATTATTTTGTTAAATTTTTTAGTAAAAAATCATGACCCGGCCGGGTTGATCAAACCGGATAAACGAAAAATCAGCGGTCCTATCTGGCCCGTTCTCCGAGCCTGTTCCCGGTTCAACCGGTTGAATTGGCCGGATCAACCTCGGTTTTAAAACATTGAACTGAAGTGTTTGGAGTTGTTTTTTTGGGTAAAGGGTTTATTTACCCTGGTAAAAAGTGTTTGGAGTTGTTTGTGCATGCTTTCTTATATTCTTTTTATTGTCGTATTTTTTACCCAAGTCTAAGTTTTCCAGAATTTTTCACAAATATGGTGTGGCGATTTCTGGCCGCCACTACCATGCCTTTTCCGATCAAAATCAAACAGCCTAAATCATATCTCTACCTTTTATGACGCGATCTAATCCGTTATCAATGGTATGCAATCGATTATGTTGTGATTATCTTTCTAGTGGTGGCGGCTGGGAGATTTTTAAGCCTTTTTATAAAATCGTTACACGTTTATGTATCAAGAAAACCCTAACTGTCGATCCCTTAATACTCATTACGATCTTCTGATCGTTTTAGGGTTATGAGGGTTTCGAGTTTGGTTGTTTTCTATACAAATCCTTCACGGTTATAATTCCTAATCTATTAAGGGTTTCGTTTTATTGGTTTCACAACCCTAAACGATTTTGTAATCGTTTGTAGGGTTTATATTGTCTATATTCTGGTCGATCGTATGGGTTGTTTGGTGATGCTGCTATATCCTTTGAAGCTTTATCGACACCCTTTTAGGGGTTTGGTAATATTGATTTGCAGATTAATCGTCCCTTTTCATAGGGTCGATTGGTGGATTGGAGTGTGATTAACGCTTTATCTGCACGTTAACCCGTTTTGGTTTGGTTTTTGATTGTATTTGGAAGTGGGTTTAAGGGAGAGATGGAAGTTTTGCTGGAGGTTTTGGGACTGATTTGGCTGCTGGTTTTTTGAGACTCTTGTTCATAACCACATGTACACGATCATGGAACAGTTGCATTCTTATTCATCTTGGGGTCTCGTGAGTGTATATGCTGGAAGTCAGGGTGTGTAAATCCTATTTTCATACGCTACTGGTCATCATGCTTAGTGTTTATGAATTCTTATTCATCTTGTGAACTGATTCATATATAGGTGATGGCTATAAGTTGTCCGTTAGGACTGTGGTGAGGGATTGCACCCTCATTCTATGTACTTCAACGGTTCGTGCTGCTGGGTGGATGTGGGATGTTCGCATCTCATGTTTTGTCTTGCTGTTATACCTAGTTTGTTACTTTGTAATTAGCTAGGTTTGGTTTGTGTTTATGGTCTGTCATAAACACTTGTTTATCAAGCGCCTGTGTTTGAGGTTAATGTGGTACTTCAGCCACATTCCATTGTACTTAAACGTTTTTTTGGATAATACATTTACCGGGTCGTTGACCTTTTACCCAAAAAAAATTTTTCACAAATATTTTACATTTAACGGTAAATATCATTAACGAAACTTTATCTAGACTAAAATGATCTAAGGGTAGAGAGAATTTCAGAGAAATGACATGAGTAAAAGAATATAAATATAGAGAATCTAAATTAATTGAGAAATTTGATAAATTTCGTTGTTTGTTAACATTAAAGAAATTGTGATATGAGAAATTGACCATCAAATATGGCACTAGTTTTCCGTCCAACATATTTTTCTTTTCTTTCATGTCAAAAAAATAAAAATCATTCTACTCGGAATACAAGTGCATGTGCTGCTAGTGCATCCTAAAGGTTTCGATTTCCATGTTATCGAAGATCTTCATCAATAAAATAGAATTAATTATTTTTCTTTTATATGTTTTTTATTTTAGTCTCGAGCTTTCGTGATTTCGTCGCTCAGACTGCGGGAGAGTAGTAGAAGATAAATAGGTCCGGTCTCTGGGCTTATTTATCTTCTAATAGCGGGTACCCGGCTAGTAAGTGAATAACAAAGATATGCATAGGGATGGCAACGGGGCGGGGACTATCGGGGATCGTATTTACCATCCCCATCCCCGTTTCTCATTCTCATCCCCATCCCCATCGGGAAATCATTTTGCATCCCCATCCCCGTCCCCAACGGGATCAGGGACCCCGACGGGGATTCGGGGATTTAAAGAATTGGCCTATACAATATCTTAGAAACCGTAAATTGTACATAGTTGGATTAATTAAAATGGCATTCAACTTTAAAGCATTGTATATATTGAAACATCACATATAATATAAAAATAGTTCGCTACTCAAAAGAGTTTTTTTTTTACAAGTATGATGCTTTAATTTGGTATTAGCCCTACTTAGTAACATATACATATACAAGTACATTTAGTATTAATATACATAAAATTTATACATATTTGTACGTTAAAAAGTTTGGGTTCGGATGGGATTTATGCTTTCCTCGTATCCGCCCCATCTCCGGTTTCATAATTCGGGTATTCCCGGTCACCATTCCCATCCTCCGGTCAATTCGGAAACGGTGTACATCATTAATGAAACTTTTGTAGGAAATAAATGAATAATAAAGTTATGCAGCACTTTAAACAATAACATCATTAATGAAACTTTTGTAGGAAACAGTGTACACTTTTATTAATAAATCAGATTACAATAAATAATAAAATTAACAGAATGTAAATAACATAAAATAAAATACAGACAGAATGGAGTAGAAGCAGAAGACAGACACTATATAACGTAAATAAAATGAAAGCAGTAAAAGTACGAGGCTCGTGTTATACACGATTCCCTTAAAACAGATTCGCCGTCTGTTTCCCAGGGTACAACGTACAAAGCTGTTGCACAGCCGGACTTGATTTACTTGCCTGAAAGATCACGAAAACCTGTGTGCTTCTGATCGAAAAGAATTCTGGAAATCGGCTGCAAGAGTTGCGTTTTTCTGTGTCTCCAAACGAATGAGACTTGGCCAATATTTATACTAAAACCCTATCTTGTTCTCCAAGATTAAATATTTACCAAACTTTAACAAAATATTCTGTACGTAGGCGAGGTTTCGGAGCTGCATTCGTGTCCGCAGGTCGCGCGAGTTCAGTAGCTTCGAACTCATTTTGGCCCAGAAATCCTACAATCTGCACCCCCCTGCGCGCGCGCACGTAGGAGTGGGAGCATAGCTCACCTAAAGGAATTTGGAAGCAAATACCAACTATTCCTTATAAACAAGCATTCACTTCTTGTTTTGGGCGATGTGGGACTTTTCCATTTTTGTGTTTCACATGCCTCACTTTGAGACACGATATCTCATTCATTTCAACTCTATTTTGGACATAATTTAGCTCGTTGCGAAGCTCTCTTGGAGGAGAACAAAACGCCCCCAAGAAACATAAATATATATAACATATATATACATTAAATTATTTCAAAAGTTTGCAAAAACTCATTTTGCAAAACCACTTTTCCAACAACTTTATCTAGACTGAAAGGATCGCCTTTTCCCTGTTACCGAATATATTCATTCAAGCTTGAAATTTGTATGTTTTTGTTTTCTTTTGCATATAATGGTATTTGGTTGTCCAGTACCAACCCATGAAATGGTTATATCATATATGAAGTTTATTTGTTCTTCATGTTGCATTTTCTTTGTATAAGGAACACATGCAGTTACATGTCTGGGCTTTTATATTGCGTTACATTTACATTTGTGTATATTTGCTTCTTTTCTTTTCGATCATGAAACAGAGTATCAAGCTACTGGAATTTTCTATGTAGATCGATTATCATATAAAGATCCTATGGTAAGCCGTTTGTATTTTGTGTCATATAGTGTATTTGATTACCGTGTGGATTTGAAAGGGTTGGCATGCTCCATATTTCTGCAGTTCTTTTATCCTTTATCGGAAAACGCAGGGCCGTCCTATTAATTTATGAAATTTTTGAGGTCACTGAACGAAATTAAATAATTAGGCATTTCGATAAAATATGTTATATATAAAGTGTCACCGTTTATAAGATATAATGCAATTAGTTATTTAAACGTTCTAATATATTACTCATTTAAGATATTTTCTCATCAAAATACATTTTTCTTCATAAAAAATATGTGTACACACGCATATAATTATTAACGGGACAAATTTTGGGGCCCTGAGTGGTCGCTCACCTTGCACACCTTCAAAGGCGGCCCTGGGAAAACGTATCATTAGTGGTTTTGAAATTTAATTTAGAAAACATTTAAAATTTTATGCTCCAATTATAAGAAAGTACTCATATATCATGGGGAGGTCGTTGTTGATAAGAGAGAACAAAAAAAGGTAAACTAATGTCAGTGTAAATTTCTTGGGTGTTAACTATAAATTTCTTGGGTGTTAACTGTTATGTAAATTTCTTGGGTGTTAACTGTAAATTTCTTGGGTGTTAACTGTAAATTTCTTGGGTGTCGACCTTTGACCCTTTGAAAGTTGATTAGCAAAGGTGGACCAGTGAAAGAAATAGGGGATTTGTATATTGAATATAGGCATTATACAATAATGCAAAGGTTGATCTAATGTTATTTTGAAAAGATTATAAAATGGTTAATCTTAAGTTAATTTTGTAATATTTTTTATTCTTTTGGCTGTTAAACAATGATGTTGTGTGTGATAGATTGGCCAAATAAACTTAATTCGCAAAACTGTCAACGTAATTAGACACAACTTAGAATGCTACTTTAATTTAATATCCGTTTATATGCATGTTGGTCGTCTAATTATAATTCTTCCCTAACTGAAGTGTTTGGAGTTGTTTGTGCATGCTTTCTTGAATTTTTTTATTGGCGTATTTTTTACCCGAGTTTAAAATTTCCAGAATTTTTTACAAATATTCTTGCATTTAACCGTAATTATCCACTTTTACTACCCGTGAAGAACACGGGTTTTGCTCTAGTTTCTCAAGTAAAACAATCTTATGGAATAATATGACACCACCTAAAATTTAATTTATGAGAATTGGAAATTAGTTTATGAGAATAGGGTAGCTCAAGTATAAATAAAGACATACAAGCCTTCACTGTATAGAAATAAACATGCAAAAGCAAGAAATGGCTTCTTCAAACTTCTTACTTTTATCTCTAGCTCTACTACTCATTGCTCTCTCATTTGTACCAAACTTTACCTCTGCTTCTTTGGAGGAAGCAAATGCTCTTCTAAAATGGAAAGCAACCCTTAAAATCCCAAACAACTCCCAAATTTTATCTTCTTGGACACCCCTTCCAACGAATACTACTGCACCCGCTTCGTGCCCTTCTTGGTTTGGAATTGCATGCAACGCTGATGGGAACATTAACATGTTAAACCTCTCGATGTCTGAGTTAAAAGGTACGCTTAACCAGTTCCCGTTCTCTATTCTTGGCAACCTTACCCATTTTGAACTTAGTCTAAACAGCTTCTTTGGTCCTATCCCACCAGAAATCGGACTCCTGTCCAAACTTGTCTATCTTAATTTTTCAAACAATCAGTTTTCTGGTGTAATTCCACCTACCATTGGTAAACTAAGCCAGTTAACCATTTTGCAACTTTTCAGAAACAATTTTACTGGTTCAATCCCTTCATCGTTGTCTGATTTGAAGTCTTTGAATATCCTTTATCTGCACATAAATCAACTCTCTGGACCCATTCCTTTTGAATTAGGGAATATGAAGAATCTCACTGGATTATATTTGTCGCAAAATCAACTATCTGGGCCCATTCCTACTGAATTAGGGAATATGAAGTCTCTCACTGAATTAGATTTGAGCGAAAATCAACTCAATGGTTCAATCCCTTCATCGTTAGGGGATTTGAAGTTTTTGAGTATCCTTAATCTGCACACAAATCAACTCTCTGGACCCATTCCAATTGAATTAGGGAATTTGAAGTCTCTCACTGCATTATCTTTGTGGCAAAATCATATATCTGGGCCCATTCCTACTGAATTAGGGAATATGAAGTCTCTCACTAAATTAGTTTTGAGCGAAAATCAACTCGTTGGTTCAATTCCTTCATCGTTGGGTGATTTGAAGTCTTTGAATATCCTTTATCTGTACAGAAATCGACTCTCTAGACCCATTCCAATTGAATTAGGGAATTTGAAGTCTCTCACTGCATTATCTTTGTGGCAAAATCATATATTTGGGCCCATTCCTATTGAATTAGGGAATATGAAGTCTCTCACTAAATTAGTTTTGAGCGAAAATCAACTCGTTGGTTCAATTCCTTCATCGTTGGGTGATTTGAAGTCTTTGAATATCCTTTATCTGTACAGAAATCGACTCTCTGGACCCATTCCAATTGAATTAGGGAATTTGAAGTCTCTCACTGAGTTAGATTTGGGCGGAAATCAACTCAATGGTTCCATTCCTTCATCGTTGGGTGATTTGAAGTCTTTGAAGATCCTTCATCTGGAGGTAAATCAACTCTCTGGACCCATTCCAATTGAATTAGGGAATATGAAATCTCTCACTGGATTAGGTTTGGATAATAATCTACTCAGTGGTTCAATCCCTTCATCGTTGGCTGATTTGAAGTCTTTGAATCTCCTTTATTTGCACACAAATCAACTCTCTGGACCCATTCCTATTGAATTAGGGAATATGAAGTCTCTCACTGTATTATATTTAAGCTATAATCAACTATCTGGGCCCATTCCTATTGAATTAGGGAATATAAAGTCTCTCACTATATTAGATTTGAGAGGAAATCAACTCAATGGTTCAATTCCTTCATCGTTTAAAAAACTGAGAAGCCTTCAGAGACTGTATCTCAGTGAGAACAAGTTATCCGGTCCTATACCGCAAGGAATCGGAAGTCTACAATTGTTTCAGCTATTTCTGGATACAAATCAGTTGTCTAGCCAAATTCCAAAGGAGTTTGGGGAGATGAAAAGTTTGTTAAATTTAAATTTGAGCGATAACAACCTTTCAGGTGTTATACCTCAAGAGCTTGGATCACTGCATGGCCTCCTTACTCTTGACATATCCAAAAATAGGTTAAACGGGTCATTACAAAGATATATTGGCGATTGGGTACAAATCACTCGCATATATCTTAATAATAACAAGCTCAGTGGAAAGATCCCATCGGAGATCGGTAAATTAAGGCAACTCAATGTTCTTGATTTATCTTGGAATTCACTTACACAAGAGATACCATCGGAAATTGGAAATTTAGAAAGTCTGGTAATGATGAATCTTTCTCACAATAAGCTATCTGGTTCAATTCCTAACGGTTTCAGTAACTTGCCAGGAAGGATTGATATAGATCTGTCTTACAATGAGCTCACTGGTCCCGTTCCCCCTTGTGCTGTCTTTCAAAATGTGTCTGGAGAAGCATTTCAAGGAAATCGTCATCTGTGTGGAAATGTTACAGGTTTGAAACTTTGTGAAAGTCAAATGATAATGAAGAAAAATAATCATTTTCATCATAAGCTCATCCTTGTAACTGTGTTCCCACTTTTTGCGGCTCTTTTACTTGGTGTATTCATGTGTGGCCTCATTGCTTATCGACGTAGAAAGAGAACTTCTCCCCAGAAACCATCATCAGGCGAAGCAGGTGGCAAAATTTTCTCAATAACAAGTTTTGATGGACAGGCGATGTATGATGAAATCATCAAGGCAACAAATGATTTTGATGATGCATATTGTATTGGGATTGGAGGATATGGTACTGTGTATAAAGCTGTGTTACAACCCAACAATTTAGTAGCCGTGAAGAAACTTAATTCATCATCTGAGAGTGACGATCATATAGGCTTCCTAAATGAGGTACGAGCATTAATTAACATAAGGCACCGAAACATAGTTAAACTCTATGGATATTGCTTCCATGCTCGTCACTCATTTTTGATTTATGAATATCTTGAGAAGGGAAGTCTAAAATCGCTCTTAAGTAGCGATATCACAGCAAAGGAATTGGATTGGGTGAAAAGGGTAAGAATTGTTAGGGCTGTAGCGAATGGTTTGGCTTATATGCACCATGATTGCACACCACCTATAATTCATAGAGACATTTCTGGAGCTAATATCCTTCTCGATTCTGATTATGAGGCACATATCTCGGATTTTGGAACAGCGAAGCTTCTAAAGCTGGATTCATCCAACTGGACTGCGGTTGTAGGCACCTATGGCTATATTGCGCCAGGTAACTACCATATATATTAAAGTTATATATAGTATACGTACTTATTCTCAAGTTTCAGATTTATCTATGTTACATTTAATCATGACCTGATATAACAATTTTTTGTATTATCTTTTTTCCTTCCATGTAGAGCTTGCTTATATGATGGTGGCGACAGAGAAATGTGATGTGTATAGTTTTGGTGTTGTTGCACTAGAAGTGATTATGGGAAAGCATCCTGGAGAACTTATATCATGTCTACCAACAATGTCGACTGATGATCTATTGCTGGCCAATGTAGGAGATAGACGGATTCCGCGACCATCACCTCTAGTTGAGAAACTAGCTCATATAATTTTGAATGTCACACGGGCATGTTTGAATGACAACCCACAGGAAAGGCCAACAGTGTGCCAAGTCAAAGATTTATTGTCAGTGGATGATCGGCTTTGGATGAAGATGCGTGTATCGGTAACTTGATGCTAGCTTGATCGATTTCATATGATGTCTAGTCATAAGTCACAAAAGTTTAAGAAACATTTTATGTTTTTTTTCTTGTCCTGAGTTATGTTGTAGATTGTTATTAAATAAGGAAATAATTTATATCAATGGAGATTGCTACCTTTCTAGAATAATAGAATTACATGTATTATGGATCTTTTTGGTAATTTCATTAAATTATTCCAGTTTTAAAATTAAAAAATTACTGATGGAAATTTGTATATCAGTTAGAATTCATTCTTACTCATATCAAGATATTGAGTAACAGTGAGTGCACATAAAAGATATTCAAAGAGGTCAAATCATCCGACGATGGAAGTCTATTAATTTGTCTAAAAAGAAGATCGTGGATAGTTTGTTTCAGATAGGGAAAAAGGTGAATAAGGTAGCAAGAAGGCTTGTATGAATATCAACAGCAGAAGGGAAATGGCAGGGAAACTGGAATGCTGACTATAACTTCACACTTTTCACGACCCCTACGACTGGAGGATTTACTTGAAGTTGACGATCCAAAAAATGCACGAGTCTTGGTGTCTCTAACAGTCTAACTATTCATAGGGTATCTAATTTCTCCTTCTAGTGCTAAGTGAAAACAATAGAGGTGGGAACATGGGCAGGACAATTGGGTTTAGTAACGGGTCAAAACGGTTAACTTTTTGGTACGGGTCCAATTGGTTTGCCAGAAACACCTTTGGTCCAAAATTTCATTAAATCTTATTATAAATAATCAGTGTGACACGTATGATAATAAAATACATATTCTTTTCAACCAATGTTATTGAATATATCCACATTGACACATTCATACCTAAATGGTTCAGAATTTCCACAAAGATATATAAATAGGATAAAAATAAGCAGTTAACATATAAGCATAATGTTTCGATCCCACATCGGCCAAGTATGGGATTGGTTGATAGTTTATAAAGTCTAGGTGTCCCCTCTTCCTTTGAGCTAGCTTTTTGGAGTGAGTTGGACACTTAGCTTATGAACCGATACGAGCCTAATATGGGATGGGTTCGTATCACATAACTAGCTTACGTGTGACCCACTACTTTTCTACTCTAGAAAATGAAATCATGCATGCATGGGACAATACTAAACTAAAAACATGACTAGCTTACGTGTGACCCACTACTTTTCTACTCTAGAAATTAAAATGAAATCATGCATGCATGGGACAATACTAAACTAAAAACATGACTAGCTTACGTGTTACCCACTACTTTTCTACTCTAGAAATTAAAATGAAATCATGCATGCAGGGGACAATACTAAACTAAAAACATGGTATAAACTTGCTGATTATTTTCTCCTACTATACCAGTAATGGTCATATGACCACTTCTTCAAGAATAAAAGAAATGATAGTAGTTTGCGCGGTTCTGTCTTTCGGAGACCCGGAACGTATCACACACTAATACAAAACTGTAAAATAAAAATCCAACCTATGAATTGATCTAGAAAAGCTTGTCACGCATTCACCATGATTGAGCATTCAAACGCATACACAAACAAATAAATATCTTAATACTTTTCAAACAAACATACAAGAAGATTGATCTGATACATATACTAAATCGCAGGGACATATGATTGGGCTTAAACAAACACTATCTAAATCGTTGAATTCGTTTTGTCTTTCTTTAAGAGGGCAATGCTATATAACCCGGGTTGAACTGGGAACATGGCCGGGTATGACTGTTGTTTGCTTGTTTATGAAACGGGTGTTCTTTTGTTGACCCGGGTCGACCCATTTTGGTAAATCCAGCTGGGTCATACCTTTCGTTTTTTTAAGTTTTGGACCTATAGTTTTGTTACAAAGTATGGGTTTGGTAGTGAATTTCTAATGTTTAAGAGCTGTTTGGAGCTTTTTAGGGGCGTTTGGGTATGTTTAGGGGTGTTTTTGTAGCTGTAGGAATTGAATTTCCATGTTTAGAAACTGTCCCTTTTTGCTTAAAAATGGTTCCACAGGACGGTTCAACCGGCGACTCGGCTAGGTCGATAAAAAACCGGTGCAAGGAAATAAAAAAAATTTACACAAAGATTGATACTTTTATAGACAACCCGAACCTTTTGTATTTGCTGCTACAGTTTGTATTTACAACTATACCAAGGAATACATTACCAATACAATGCAACACTTTTTCTGTACATCTCATTCAACAATTTTCCTGGTAACCCGGCGGGTTGGGATGACCACGGTCAAACTAAAGAAAAAAAAAACTCAAAAAAGTCAACGTGATCGTGACAGTAACTTCAAAAAGTCTCTATAATCGCTCATACTACCACTCGAAAATCTCTTCATGTTTTCCCAAATCTGCAAACGTCTACTAGGCCTCAACGGGCCTGAACTTGAGGTTATCCTATACGAATGTACAAGTAGCCCAAGACCCGAAAACCCACTCTCCGCATCAAGTGGAGATTCATAGCTTGGATAGGTGGAATGCGATAGACCCAGGTCTGGGACAGGGCCGTGGCCTGAGTTTGTACTGGCCCGTGGATCAAAGTCCATGGAAGTTAAATCCTCTTGGCTACACGTCCTTGAGGCCAAGTCTCATGTTTCTTCACACTCGTTGCAGACCAACTGCAAGGCCTGAACCACCTCACCCATGAAGGGTCGGTGTGATACTTCGGGCTGCACACACATTGGTGCTACTGCTGCTACTTTAGCAATACTGTCGAATGAAGCTTCAGGGGATAGTGATGGATCAGTAAGCAAGTTTAGACCTTCTGGTGCTTGAAGCAGGGGACAGGCCCATGCGACAAGGATTTCTTGTCCCAATAACATTGACATGCCAACGGGTTTTGTTCGAGTTAGGAGCTCAAGGAGTACCTCTCCGTAGCTATATACGTCACTCTTTACAAGAAACTTTACGAGTTAAGTCATGTTCTAACAAAATGTTGCTAGACTTGAAGTCTCTGTGTATGACTCTTGGGCTTTAATCTTCATGCAAGTAAGTTAACCCTCTAGCCGCACCCAAAGCAATTTTCAAGCCCCCTCCCCCCTCCCCAAATCCCTAACAAAAAAAATTCACTCCAATTATAGACCATCTCCATTAAAAGTTGAAGTAAAATCATTTGACTTTAAAAGTCACAATTTCAATACCTAACTAGCCGATTTTTCACATGAAAGCAAGCCATGTTCTTAAAAAATAAATAAATAAAAATAAAAATAAATAAATTAGCTGACTTTTGCAAGTCAAACATTTGACTTCGGAAAGTCAAGCATTTCATACCATGAAGGTGAGATTCAACGCTTCCATTTGGGATTAGCTCATAAACAAACACCGGTTTCTTTCTTCTGTACAAATGCCAAGCAGCCGAACCAAATTTCTATGGTGCAAGCGGCTAAGCATCTCAACTTCAGCCAGGAATTCCCAACCCCCTTGTTCAAGGGTCCCACTATAAACACGCCCAAACCCACCCGCACCTACAGGACCCAACTCGTTAAAATTATCAGTTGCTTTTTCCATATCACTTGAACTAAACGTCTTTGCAGATCCTTTATAAGCTATATTTGACCGGAAGGATAATGAAGCTGACTCGAGCCCAATTCCTATCGTTGATCCACCAACCCCTGATGATTTTGTGACGGATAGTAAAGTAGCTGGTGGGGTGTGTCCTGATTGGGCCCCTTCCCTACATTTAATTAGCAGAACCCACACAGCAACAGAGACTAGAACCACGGCTACAACTGCTGATAAAACTATTATGGAAATTATGCAACCACTTAGCCTATTGCTAGACCTTTGCTTACTGATATCGACCCCGAGGGGCTTTCTGTCCCTACCGTTGTTTCCATGACCATACGGTCTACCATTACCGTTGCGTGATGATGGCAGATGGAGGAAGACCTATTAACAACAAAATGATTATGATTATAAGCAGGAAAAAAATTCAGTTTGACTTTCGAGGTCAAACAAATTAATCCTAGAAGTACGGTAGAGTTGACAATTTCGACCCATTTACTTATTTGTCGGTCGAGTTGGTAGAGGTTACATAAAAAGCCCGTTTCAATCCAAACCCAACCTTATAAAACTCTGAAAACCACCCATTTCATCCCGAACCTGTTACCATGTTAGTTTTGACCCATCCACATATTAATGAATCAATCTGGGTTGTATTTTATACATTCTGTCAAACAGATGATTTTTATTTTATTTTAGTATTATTTTTTTATTTTTATCTAATAACATAAATGGGTTAAATGGATAATGAAGTGTGTTAGAGTCAACCCGAGTTGTTTCTACCAGTAGTGAAATAAGGCCCGTTTTGAACTGTTGCCCAAATCCATCCAACCCGTCCATATATCGATATCTTAATAGGTACCTGGATACTTCACGAACAAAACTTCATAATCGCCGAAAAGAGAGGACTTAATAGGCACTCGTTTCAGCCATAATCTTTGAGCAGTTACATTCGCGGTGAAGTTTTCAAATTTTTCACCAAGGGGAACCAAGTTAATCATAACAATCATCTTTTCTGAATCTTGGTTGTCGATTCTAACTTGACTTGATTTCATGAAGAGCTAGTCCGGCAGCCATTTCAAAGGCCAGCTCAGATACTATTGGAAAGAAGGTGTAAAGTGAAACACCAAGACCGAGCTCAACTTGCATTGGCAAAACAAACTTGCATGGTGTACCAGGTGGGGTGTTCGTTAACGGCTCCACACACATTATTGTACAATTTACAAATTATGTAAAATTCAAATTGTATGGATTGCCAAAAGTTAACCATCAGTTAAACAAAGGGGCTGCTAATGGAAAATCCACTAAACGTTCACAACTTTTCGTGATTTATTCCCTTAACTTATTCAAGTTGATTAAGTTCCTTAACTCTTTTTTTGTTGTAGTGTAAAGATGCGGAAAATTGAACCAACAAGTCATGTCATCCACTAAATCATGCAAATTTAAAGGTTAACCTCCATGGCTCCATATCATTGAAAGTTTAGTGGTTTTACCATTACTAAGCCATAAGCAGAATAGTGCCTGCATATTGTTACGTTGTTTGATGAGTTTATATACCTTCATTGGGAGGTGGAGGTGGTAATGCTCCGGGAACTTTGGTGATGATCGAGAAGGAGAAAATTTAGGTGGTAAAACTGGCACTTGAAAACATATAAGAAGGAACTAACAGTGAAAGAGAATTTTCAACTGGAGGCATGTTTGAACCTGTCAATCACTAGATATGCATAAGAGATAAGACTTGAGAAATTAAATAAGATAAAGTAAACAAATGCATTCCTTTGAAAGAAATTTGTAGCCTTTTGTATGGGAAATTGGATGAAAAGAAAAATTATATTGTTAATTTTAAGAAAAAACCGTTAGTAGAAGCATTGTAATTTTTAAAAGTGATTATTATGGGTGTCATAATGTTCTTGACGTTGATGTTTTTATAATGTGAAAACAAAGAAAGAAAGATTGTAAACTTTGGATGTGGTGGTATCTTTGGTTGTGCAGTATCTTTGGAAGTGGTGGTTTCTTTGGATGTGGTGGCATCTTTGGAAGTGGTGGCTTCTTCGGATGTCCCGAATTTGTGTGTGGCGGAGTCTGCTCACTTTTTTCTTTTCCCTTTCCATACACACATAAATTCAAACCAAGTCTAAAACTTGAGGGGAAAAAAACAGGGTGGTTCGGGTAAAATGTCAAAACAAAACAAAAAAAACGGGCCAGGAAACTGGTCGAGTGAGGATGACCAGAAACACTTTTTGTCTATACATAATCAGTGTATCAAATAAGATTACAAAAAATTATATAATTCAAATAAGAAGGTTTTAATTACTTAATAACTTGATTTAGGATATTTTGCCTTAAAATACACACTTTTTGTGACTTTGAACCTCTTTGATCCATTTGACCCGTTTGCATGGGCGGTTTTGGGCCGGCGCACCATCAGCAACCGAGCCGGGCCCAACCCACTAAGGGGCACTAAAATTTTTTATACCCATTATATGTACTAGGCCCAACCCACTAAGGGGCACTAAAAAAAACCATATTAATCATTTAATCCAAAAAGTCAAAAACGATTGTGAAGGGACAAAAGGGTGAAGGGCTGAAGGCGTGAAGCACCAAAGCTTTGCTTTCAATAATCCATCTCTATCTTCAAATCATAACTAAGGTTACAACTTAGAACTCTCAACTAGTTATCAATTTTAATTTTTTTTTTAGTTATCAATTTTGCCTAGTTATCAATTTTTTTTTTTTTTTTTTTTTTTTTTTTTTTTTGCATAATTGTATACATATACTGATATACAGTATATACTCAAATTGAGTAATTGAAATTTGACAAATGACAAATTGTTAAATAATGTTATTTTTTTTTTCATATGTAGTTGCTATAGAGAGCGATATGTTGGAGAACACGAATTATGAATCGTTGATCGAAGACTTTGCCTCAAAAAATGCGAGAAGAACTGCATGGTTTACTTAAATATATTTTATTTTGTAGAAGTAATATTTTTGTTGCAAGAATGATTTTTGTTCGTATTTTTGGCTTTTCGTACTTGATTATGGTCTATAGATATTATAATATAGGGGCACTTTTTTTTTTTTTTTTTTTTTTTTTTTTTTTTTTTTTTTCGTGCCTGGCCTAATTTATTTTATTTTATTTTGACGTTCTCAGCACCGCCCCTGGCCGTTTTCTAACATTTTTACCCGTTTGACGTGCTACAATACAACTTAACCTAATTTGACCCATTCTTAGGTAAATTGGTAGAAAATGGCACATCTAGCTATAACGAAATTAGTCACTCACGCACCTGCAACTAAATCATTTTCTAGCATTCATGCAAGCTCTAACTTTCCATACTTGGTGTAACCTGGTATTTTTCTCTCTTTTGCAATATCCCTTAATTAGCTCACTTAGTGTGTAGTTTTTCATATGAATATTCCCCTGTTGGAAATTATAATGGATGAACAGAAAGATGAGGTTAAAGATTAAGATGATATACTCAAATACCTATATAGCAAACTGAATAATTCATCAATCGATTCACACTCTACTACTTCCAAAAAAGACTTTAGCAACTATATATTCGATAACCGATTGAAAATTTTACAGTGAAACAAACAGATCAGTGATTGCGTAATTATTCGCACAAATTTAACCTAAACAAGTCACTTAATTAGTTGTTCAATAGTTTCGGTATGAACTATGCTCCTACTTAATTAACATGTCCCCATGGTTTGCTTTACAAAGCGTAACCATATACCAAGCCTAGAGAAACTTCACAGATTTATGAAATGTTGTTGCTATACAATGTTCATTTTTACACCCATCACACTTACAAATTAACAGAAAACATTAGCTCCTTCTTAAGCCATACCATTAGTTTCATACTTTCATCATATTCAAAAACACAAAAATAAATCGACATTAGACGAACATACAAAATTATTAGATATCTATATTATGTTAGTTGGCCCAAGCCCGGTTATGGTGGTTGGGCCGGTGGTTTTAGAATAGGAGTTGGGCCGGTTGTATTTGGGTTAGGGGTTGGCTGTTAGAGAATATGACGAGCGATAAAGTTCGGATCGGTGTCAAGAAAGGTGTATGAAGAGGCATCATTTAGGGGTGTTCATCGGTTCAGTTATTGGGTTATTCGGTTTACTCACGTGCTCATGTAATTTCAAAGATTCAAAAGATTTTGCACATGAAGGAATGAGTATGGACATTTGAAATTAGTGATAGATCCTAAACAAACAAGACTTTGAGGGACATGATTACGTGGCTGTTTAAAGGGACCCATTATCATGTTTTAAATGACAACTAGCCCTCTATACCAAATTAAAGTTATTACCCGTCTAAGTTCAAGTCTATCAAGAATTATCTCATTGAGTCGAGCCTTTTTGTGATAAAATAGCTTTTGATCACATTTTAATCACATTTTTTTGGCTTTAGAAAAAGCTCTCGGCAAAAGAAAATTTCTCGATATAGGAAAAGTTCTTGGCATTTTCTTGGAAAAAGAAAATTTCTCGATATAGGAAAAGTTCTCGGTGTTGACTTGTTAACCTAAAATTTCTCGTAGGTTGATTTTAAAAGTTCTCGGTGCTTTGTTTTTCAAATTGTTTAGTCCTTGGTTAATTCATGTGTAAATTTCTCGGTTTTCCACAAAGTTCTCATAGAAAAGTTCTCGGCTCTTTCACAATTAGAATTTGTTGTAGAAATTAAAAGTTCTCAGTTGTTCAAATTTCAAGTTGTTAGATTCCATTTCTTCAAAACTTCATATTACTTGGTGTTTTCCTACTTTTCTCGGTGTCTAATTTCTCGGTTTCAAACTTGTACAAAAGTCCTCGGTGATGGTAAAGTTCTCGTATTTGACTAAAATTAGTCAGTGTTGACTTTTTCTAGGTGTTAGGTTTCTAGCTTAAAAAAATTCTAAAATTACTCGGTGATTCACAAAAAGTTATCGCTGAAAATTACTAGGTGCGACGTCATTAACTTAAAAGTTATCGTAGGACCTAAAGTTCTCGTAGAAAAGTTCTAGGTGCCATGTCACGAGTTAATGGAATCCCCTCTTCACTGACTAAATTACTAGGTGCCAGGTCACTACCGATTAATTTTGAAGTTACCAAGTAAAATTGAATTCACCCATTAATTTTGAAGTTGCCGAGTAAATTCCCAATGTCATTTTTCTAATTGAAATCACTAAAAACTCCTATTTTTGTGTTTGTTTTTAGTTTTTCTTTGATAGATCGCTAAGTTAACACTTAAACTAACTTCAAAATAAAAACTTTAACAAATTTAATGGCTAAATCTATGAAATAATTCTAAGAGAGTACTCTGTGAAACTCGGTTTTGTTTTTCATGTATATTCCTACCCAAACACTATCTAAACTATCAATCTAATCCAATTCATCATAAGACTCCGATGCCAATTGCAGGTACCCATTTCTATCATGTAACACACATCAACAGTACTTCTACTCTAGAGAGATAGCGGTGAACGAGTGACTAAGAGAGAGAAAGAGTGGTGCAGAGTAAAAACTAGTAAACATACATATTATGTGTATTTCTCATAAATAAATGAACTCCCACACCTCTCCTAACACATTAGGAAATGCTTATATAAGGTAGACATGGGCTTGGTGGGCCACACATGCTACCAAGTATTGGGTTCAACCCAATACTTAATTGTTTTGGATTTGGGTTAGTACACGGACTATTTGATATCCCTATTATATGTAGTATACTAACACAAGGTTCATATATTTATAATGACCAACTCTTTAATCCTTAACATAAGATTTTTTGAATTTGAATTTAAATGAGAAGATGCACCTGTATCCATATTCCAGCTCTCATCACCAAAATGTTTAGGAGCTAAGACGGGAGTGGACCTGAACTGTGGATATACTTGCTTTTGGGCCTATTGGGCTTGAGGCATTTGGTGTAAGTAACCATCTTGGGCTATTAGTGTTTGTTGAGCATGTGCAAGCGCTAAAAGTTGGGCTTGTCCCATTCTACTGAGATCCATGATAAGGAAAAAAATCTTTGATGTTGAAAGTGGCTGCTATAACAACTAACTTTGAAATAAATTAATGAAGACGTTCTTGTGCCAAGAACTAGTATTTGCTGATCCAAAAATTAATAACAAAAAGTGAAATGTGATGTCACGTCCATGTTGCAAAGATTCTTAAGATCTGTCCACTTGAAGATTTGAGAATGAAAAGAAAATTATAATCACAATAAAACAATTGATGAAAGAATTGAGAAAAAAAGTGACGGTAATTATTTTATAATTTTAGGGTTTGAAGAATCAAAATAAAGGCTCTTAGATAGGTATATTATGTTAGTTGGCCAAGTCCACGGACTTGTGCCAACTAACATAATAATATACCTATCTAATAAAAATAACAAAATGAAGTTGTAAAACTTATTAGCTAATCAAACCTATACAACATCATGAACTAATCCACTAATTCAAAGTCAAACTAAAATATTGTCACTATCTGAGTCTAACAGAGAGTTAAAGCAACATATTTGGTGGGAAGGTAAAATGAAAACGACATAGGTTGTGATAATTAGTGGTGTCTGGTTACGAGTAAAATTTTGTAAATAGCGTTAATTCCCAATATAAACTAACCACTAACTACGTTATGTATATTCTTTTAAAGTATCATCAAAGTAAATAGCGTTAATAGACAATTATATCATTAAACTTAAAAAAAAAAAAAAACGCGTCTAAGTTAGTGAACTTTCATTTCGTTCACTTGTGTTACCGAAGAATATTTTTGGATAAGTTAATTGTGGTGACTTGAACCCATATTTTTGATTAAGTTAAGTAACATAAATGTTGCATTTTTCAAGTTCAGTGATGTGTATATATACTTTTGTAAGTTTAGTGACTCAAATGTTATGTTTCATAACTTTAGTAACCCAAGTAAACAAAATAAAATTTCGTTACCTTAGTCGCATTTTTTTGAAAAGTTTAGTGATATATTTGTCTTGTATCTTTTTATGGTGTGTTTGGTTTGTGAGTGGGGTTACGATTTTGATTTGGGTTAGGATTAGGATTTGGCTTTGCTATATGATTAAGGAGAGAAAAAATTAATTATTATTTTAAGTATATATATATATATATATATATATATATATATATATATATATATATATATATATATATATATATATAGGGGATAGCTTGGCTACAATTTTTGTAGCCAATTGGCTACAATCCTTTATAAAAAATACACTAGCATTGAATCAGGGAACCACATTTATAGCACAAAATTGTAGCCAATTGGCTACAATTAATTGTAGCTAATATTTTCCCATATATATATATATATATATATATATATATATATATATATATATATATATATATATATATATATATATATATATATATATATATATATCATTCGAAACAAAGATAAAAGAATGAGTGGTTGACAATTAAATAGGGCCCACACTTTTATGGAAATGATTCAAATATGGATGGGTGACCTGGGTTTTGCTCATTCTTTATTATTTGGCATTATTGACAAAATCAAAACTCAATAACTCATAACAAACAAAGTTTTTTACTTTGGCTTTAATCCAAAGCCCCAAAACCCCCAAAACACATACACCCTTAGCTTCTATCTTGGAAGCAATTCGTGTTCTTTCCTTTCCCCCTTATAGTGGGGGGCGTTTTAATAAACCCTTGCCTTTTCGAAAAATAATAAATTTGTCTATTCATAATTTTTGCTCTCATTTGACTGTTCAAGCGGTGGCTATTAGGACATAGGACCCTACACATAATTAACTAAATGGACCATATGTGCATATCTACAACCACATATTGTTAGCTATTGTTGACCCCAAATTTTCATAATAAGAAATAGATTAAAGGCTGTGTTTCCTATAGATAATTAATTGGTTATATACTACGTGCATGCATGGAACTTTGACATAAATCATACATAATGTGTTTTTACATATGTCACAATATATCTAAACTTCAATTATTTATGCATAAAAACTATATATTATCTAATTTAATAATACAATTCGTTAAGAATCTAAATTTTTATCTTGGCATGCTAAATTATGTCTGGTGCATACACAGTGGTTTTGTCAAATCAAATTTATCTATAACATCATGGAAATTCTTTTATACTTATATTGTTATAATAGTCGTGCACGTGCGGTTTTTTCAAAAAATTTTCATTATGTATTAATATTGATTAATATTTTGTATATATTTTTATTTAAAGAATAATTTAACTTTTGTTTAATTAGCATGGTGTTGCAGTTGATGTTGTTTGATTTAAATATTGATATCATGTTCTAGAAATTATGTATGTTTACTAGCTCGTAATGACCCTTGAAATATATTTTTTTTCTAATATCCTTATTTAAACTTTGAAGATGAATTACACGATCTTTGTCATATTTACGGTCTTTGTTACACACATATAGAAGAGACACACAGATGCAAGTGAATATACACATAGTATGATCATCATCATATATTTATTGATATATTCTCAAATAAACACAGAACACGCTAAACACACATATAAACATAAACGTTAAGATAAATATATTATAAATCTACCCACAAAATGAATATGAATTTATAAATTTGATTTATTTTGTTATTTATTCATATTATATTACTTATGCATTATTATATAATAAAATCGGTTCGGTCGGTTTTTTCGGTTTGAATCCGGTTCTTTTTTGGTTTTGTTTGCTCAACCCTAGTTATGTGTTAGGATGTGTCTTCATTTTGATATTTGTATACTAGTTAATAATAATTTTAGCAGTATTAAATTTTTAAACTTATGTATGCGTTGGTTAAACTTATAAAGAGAAATAACATAAGTCGTTGTGGAACGTGGATTAAAAAATAAAAAATAAAAAAAATCCAGACATCCTTATTTAATCTTATAAAGAAGAATAATTTGAGTCATGTGTATATGTAAAGTCTCATGTATTCATTTACATATCTCAGTAACACGTGTTTTTATTTTGAAACTCAAAAATAATATTTACAAATAACAAGATATATGGTTTTTTTTTAAATATTTTATAAAGTTTTTAAAAACATAAAAAGTGATAAGTTTATTTAAGCCTATGTAATTTATTTAAAACTTAACAATTAAAGTGTACAATCTCGTATATTCATTTACATATCACAGTATAATGTGTTTTTCTACATTTTTTTTTTGATGTAATTTATATTGGTTTGACCAAATTGAAGTGAATTTTGACTTTTATTTGCCAATCAAAATGCTTGATTTTTAAATTGAACTCTCTCGTTAGTTAATAAAAAAAAATCTATTTGTCCAATTTGTACTTCTCTTATTATACTAGTTTTAGAACCCATGCATGCACTAGATTTTAGTAGACATTATAACGGGTATTAATATTTTAATAAGTTTGTTTTGAGGTTAAATGTTGTAACAAATGAAAAATCTATGGTTTTGTAATGTTTATGATTTTTCTATAAAATTATATTAAATCCTTAAAACTTATATAGTTATAATACCTATGCACACGCTGGTTTTTACAAAACTTTTTGATTATGAATTAACATTGATTAATATTTGGTATAGATTTTGTAGCACGAAAGATTTAAATTCGTTTAACTAGCATTGTGTTTAGTTGACCTTGTTTAAATTAACAATTGATATCATGTTCTAGGCATTTTTCGTGTTTAATGGTATATAAATAAGCTTTGAAAGAATATTTGTCATTGCTATATGTACGATTTTACTATATAATATTCATTGAAGTGGTTTGCAGAGCAGTCACTTTTCCAAAGCCGCCACCTTGGAGGTGGGCTTGAGGAAGTGAGGTAGCTTGGGTGCATTGTGGAGCCGCGACTTAAGGTAACACTATTCATGTGACAATCGACAACATTTGGGAGTGCTCTAAATACTGAGTTACGTTTGATATGGTACTTGATATATGAGGATCATTTTAGGAATTTATTTTGGAATATGATGACATCAAATAAGTACACTATATTGTCATCATTTTTCCAATATAATTGACTTATTTTATTATATTATATATGAGAATCGATACTTAATTATTTACTTGAGAAATTCTCCGGTAAAAAACAAGCAATTGGAGAAACTTGACGATTGTAGACAAAATATGGAGCAAATGATCAAGATGGAAAATTCTACTAAAATCCAGAAGATACGCCGCATCATTCTAGACAGATGCGCCGTACTATAATACTTAGATGAATTGAAAGACGATTGCCTGACTTTGAAGAATGCGCCGCATCTTATTATATTATGCGCCACATATGAAACTTTGGTCAACGAAGAATATCCAACTTGTTCTACTCCAGATACGCCGCATCACATTATCAACATACGCCGTATCCATATCAAGACTTCACCAAATACGATTCAAGATACGGAAGGATATGCGCCGCCTAAAGATTCAGGTTATGCCACATCTGAAGATGGTGTACGAATATTCCAGAATATATTAATCTTGGACCCCACGCGAAGTTAGGTAGATGCGCCTGATGAGGCGAAAAGTGTACCTCTTTTAAGGGATCATTTAAGCCCGAATTCGTAATTATTTGATCAATTATTGCCCTAAATCGTTCCTTTTATCATTTTAGGTACTTTTGAGAAAAAATTCAGAAAAGGAAGCATTTTGGACGTTTTTGGAGCAATTAAGTGAAGAAAACGGCAAAGTCTCAAAATCCTTGCTGGGAACAGTACCTGACGGCGTCAAGAGTTAATACATGACGGCGTCAAGCTTGGCAAAAGAGGTGGAAGTGGAGAATGAACGTGACGGCCCAGAACTCTTTTAGTGCAATGGACCAGACGGCGTCACCAAGGCCGTCAAGGTCCAAAAACACGTGACGGCCCAGAGCTCAATTCCTTCTTGACGGCGTCACATATGGATCTAGGCAATACGATTTCTATCTTGGCGGCGAGTTGACGGCGTCACAATTTACAACATGACGCCGTCAGCCTGTAATATCTATATATATTTTTGCAATTTTTCATTGTAAAGGGTGGAACTTTAGAGGAACAAGTTGTTACAAACCCTAGGTTGAATTTCCTGCTTATTGAAGGGGTTTCAAACCCTTCTTTCTTCCATGTTTGAATAAAGATAAGTTCTTCAATAATCAATCAATATGTCTATGTATTGTTTGATTCTATCTTATGCTTGTCTTTCTTTTAACATGTTAGGCTAGGTTTTTATTGTGTTTGCTTAGATGTAGTGAAACCTAGATGTTGATTATTGGTTGATGGTTTATTTATAATTGTTTTGGATGATTGTATTCAATGTTAGGCTTAAGAAAACTGGCAGACTTCCATTGGTAACTTGCTTGAACGTCTTAAGAAAAATGATCGGAGGTGTACTATGATTTTTGGTTGTATTTAATGCATAAGTGAATTCTAATGATCCCATGTTAGGAGCTTCTTAGCCGGCTCGACATAGGAGTGAAGTAGGAGCTTATAGAGTTAGGGAATATTGTACACGGCCCTACGACTAGTATTAAGGAATATAACCCGTCATCCATGCAATTGTAACAAGCTAATCAACCGGTAAAAGATATCTAGGGAGTAATGAAATCTAAGTAAACACAACTTTTCTCATTATTGTTTCCACCACATTAGTATATTAGTTTAATTTTCATTTCTTTTATTTTATTTTGATTGCATCTTTAGTTAATTGGGTTAGTTGACTAGCAACTAATTCCGCCCACTCCTTCAAAACCCGAGATTTTACTTGCTTTCATATAATATAAAAATACAAAAAAGAATCTTCCCTCACCTCTAGACCTAGTTTAGTAGACTCTCTAATCCTAGCGAACACTACACTGCCTGGTGGGGGTTGCAAGCTTCTCAAGATCCCTTGAGAGGTAAAACCTGTTGCGAGGGCGCAATCCCATGTAGCAAGTTTTTGGCGCCGCTGCTAGGAAATAGTTATTGTCTAGGTTAGAATTTCTTTTTATTAGGTCTACTCATTAGATTCCTATCGAGTGAGATTTTACTTTTCTTTTTATTGTATTTCTCGTAGTCTATCTTTTCTTTGTGTCTTTGTTCGTAAAAACCTTTCCATTGACTCTTCCGTTCGCCATTATGGAGAACGTGAATCCACCAAGTCCGACACTAGAGTTTTACTAGAAAAAATATAATTACACCAGTTTGGATATACCAAGATGGAGGAATGAAATGAGGAGGACATGATCTTATATTGATTTTATTGAGTACCTTGAGAAAAGAGGCCAAGTGCATAAGACTTTTAAAGAATTCACCTTAGGAGCTCCATCAACCCCTCAAAATGCCTCACTTAGTGAAAGCTATGAACCATATGAGCCTTCACCTAGGATAGTTTCGTATGAGCCACCTAGCTGCATGTCATGGTTAGGCACTACCTTAATACAGGATGAACACATAGGTGACCTTGATGTGATGGAGGATTTAGCCGAACATGATCACATTGATAAAAAAGACCTAGGTTTTATGATCGATGATGATGAATCTGAAGAAACACATGATGAATCTTTTGGGCAATTTGAATATAGCAGTCAGAATATTGAGGATGATCCTTATGATTCGGATATAGAAGTTGAGATGCCTAGAGAAGCACTTGAGATACTTGGGAAAATGTTAGGGTTAGATTATAATAAAACACATGTTGAGGATATAGGTGATCTTGACACAAGGAATGATGAAGTAGAAAATCTAAGCCCACCAAGTACCCCACAAGTCCTACCATCATTTGAGGCACACACACCGCCCGTGACTTACCCGGAAGAAGTAGAAGAAACTTTAGGAATCCCGATAGAGGTAGAACCCTTGTACCAAACACCACTAGAGGATATAGGTTTGAATACTTGTAGTGATAACCTTACTCCTAGTTCTAGGGAATTTCCTAGTGTTGATGAACCGGAACCTCAATCTTCACATAACTTTCCATCCTTAGATATACATCTAGGAGACAAAAGAGGAGCCGACCCACCCATCAACCCATGTAGTCCGGGTAGTCTTAGGATAAAGGTGGTAGACTTTAAGCCATGTAGAGAGGAAGCCAATATAGGAGTGGAACATAACCTTACATACTTACATCACCCATTCATGATTGATCACAAGACACATTATGGGTTTAAACCGGGTTTATTAGGTCAAGATGGATTCCCAACTAGGAGTCTCTTGAAGTTGATAGAAAATGATCCCTTTCTAGGAGAAAATCTTAATCCACCCATTAACCCAATTAAATTAGGTAAGGTTATGATGAAAGGAGCACACCCCTTTGAGCATATAATTCATCCACCACTCTTTCCTCACGAGGCATACTCCTACCAAGTTGGTGTGTATTGCTACTATCACCCACACTTAATCCTAAGTGTAGGGAAAACTTCCCCTTTATCCGTTAAATAAGGGTAGAGTCAGGCTCGTGACTCAAACAAAAACAAGCGCTTATTGGGAGGTAACCCAAGCTTTATTTATTTGTTTGTTTGTTTGTTTATTTGATTTTATTTGTTTCCGTATGCATGTTTTTTTTTTTTTTTTTTTTTTTTTTTTTTTTTTTTTATTGTTTGTGGCTCATATTTCAAAGTAAATTGGGAAAATGCTTTATTTTGTTTTTAACTTCGTCTTAATTGCATATAAAGGTATTTTGCAAAAGATAAGTGTAAGGGAGATCCAAATTTGTTTCTAAGAATGAAATTGAGCATGAACCGCAACAATATTAAATGAACATGCATATTAGTATTTGTTTGAGTCAAATGCTTGTATCGAGTCATAATGATGTTTTGCAGGATTTTCCAGGAAGTAAGGCATGAGTTTTTCCAGAAATTTTCCGGAAACTTAACAAAAGATTTTTTCAGGAACATTCTGACGGCGTCAGGAGTTATAACCTGACGGCGTCAGGTACCAAAATTCTAAAAAAATTTGCGAGTTTCGTTTAAACCGGAGTCTTAAAATTTTTGTTGATTCTTTAGTTTTATAAACTCCAGGAAATCTGCAAACATTCATTCCACAAGCATTATATCTTAATTTGTTTCCTAGGATTATTTTTAGTATATATAGATTACCACCGATTTTACGCGAGGTTTGCCTTGATTGTTTTCTCAGGTTTAATAGGTTATATGGGACAAGAAGATGATTTATATTTCTGGAAGTAAGCTTTCAAAGTTCATTTTCTTGGAGGAAGATCTAACCTTGTTGACACACTATCCACACCAAACGAATCAGGGGAGTATTTGTTTTCATTCTTTTACCTGCTTTACTTTTACATCCTTTAATTGAACATTGGGGACAATGTTCATCCTAAGTGTAAGGGGAGGTTAAATAATGACACCTTATAGGATACAATTGCACTTGAGTTTGTTTGTTCGATAGTAGGTGTGTAATAAAACTAAAAGAAATACTTGCTAGGGCAATTTTAGCGCCAAATTTAAATTTTTTTACAACATTTAGGAGTGAAACTTTAGCCTTAACAAGCGTCTCATGGATAGGAGTCGTATGACTAGCACAAAAACGTACCACTTAAAAAAATTTCCACCCAAATATGTGAGGTTCGCCTTTAGATTAGATAGGAAAAGCATTCATTATTAGTGCTTATGTGTGTACCGGTAGTATTTAGATTCTAGAACTTGCGTTAGTGATGCATCCCGAGACCGCTAGTGAGACTACATTCGTATCGTAGGATTTACTACATGATAAGAGACATTAGGATCACCCTTGTGTTTAAACCCGTATCATAATTACTTGACCATTTAAGTCATATTACTTGACTAGCAAAGTCAATTAATTTTCCCACACCTTAGCGTTGTACTCATTTTTAGTACACGATACCCCTAGTACACCCCTCCGAGCCTATCTTTTCGTTTCTAACTTTAAGCATCTTACTTAAAGGAAGAATTTGTTTACAATCCACCCAAATGTGCAACCAAATCGCCTTAGCCTTCCTTGTATGCACTCATCTTTAGTGCATTATTGGTATTTGTTAAACCCTTAGTTAATTATCTAATTGATTACATAGTTGCTAAGTCGAGTCATATCTTGTACGTATTGTTTTGGGATGATTGGGACTCATGGGTAAAGTACTAGTGATATGGAGTAATGGGGAAGACGTCATTTATTACCCCCATATGTGCGTTAATATTTAAAAGTACTCTAAGTGTTTTGATTATCTTGATTCGAGTCATTAGAGTAGTTTATTGTAAAGTATGTAAAAATTCAAGTGTAAGGGGAATGTAAATCCCCTATGATGTATTATTTTGGATGGTAAGGTAAAAGTGTATGCAAAAAAAAAAAAAAAAAAAAAAAAAAAAAAAAAAAAAAAAAAATCCAAAAAAAAAAATCCAAAAAAAAAATCCAAAAAAAAATCAAAAAAAAAATCAAAAATCAAAAAAATCAAGAAAAAAAAATAGAAAAAGAAAAAGAGAAAAACATACGGACTACCATCCCGTTTCATTTTATGTTTGTTTCATAGTTTTTGTTATTTTTGATTTATTAGCTTAAATCGAGTCGAGTCTTGGCTTAGCAATGCCACTTTGTACATGTAATTAACCAAGATGATTAACTCGCCACCAGTAAATATTGCCTTTATCCAACAAAACCGTGTTTTCCATATCACTACACCTCACGTTATAACCCTTTGAAAGACCTTTATGATAGTTTATCCTAGGTGCTTATGCCAAGTGGTGGAGGTTTGATCCTTTCTCAAGCCTATGGTAATCTATTTGCTATGACAGGTAGTGAGAGATGTTTTCCATTTCCATATTGTGATATATACTTTATTACACCCGAGAGATGTGAGTATCTAAACACTATTTGTGAGGTGCTAGTGTATGACCTCCGTGCTTGTTTTTAGTTTTTAGTGGAACGATTATTTGTTGTAATTACTTTTATATTAGTGTTAAATGACCCCTAACTTGTATTTTGATTAGAATAAAAGCACATTTGCTTGAGGACAAGCAAATCTCAAGTGTAAGGGTATTTGATGAGGCGAAAAGTGTACCGCTTTTAAGGGGTCATTTAAGCCCGAATTCGTAATTATTTGATCAATTATTGCCCTAAATCGTTCCTTTTGTCATTTTAGGTACTTTTGAGAAGAAATTCAGAAAAGGAAGCATTTTGGACGTTTTTGGAGCAATTAATTGAAGAAAACGGCAAAGTCTCAAAATCCTTGCTGGGTACAGTACCTGACGACGTCAAGAGTTAATACATGACGGCGTCAAGCTTGGCAAAAGAGGTGGAAGTGGAGAATGAACGTGACGGTCCAAATACACGTGACGGCCCAGAGCTCAAGTCCTTCTTGACGGCGTCACATGTGGATCTAGGCAATACGATTTCTATCTTGGCGGCGACTTGACGGCGTCACAATTTACAACGTGATGCCGTCAGCCTGTAATATCTATATATATTTTTGCAATTTTTCATTGTAAAGGGTGGAACTTTAGAGGAACAAGTTGTTACAAACCCTAGGTCGAATTTCCTGCTTATTAAAGGGGTTCCAAACCCTTCTTTCTTCCATGTTTGAATAAAGATAAGTTCTTCAATAATCAATCAATATGTCTATGTATTGTTTGATTCTATCTTATGCTTGTCTTTCTTTTAACATGTTAGGCTAGGTTTTTATTGTGTTTGCTTAGATGTAGTGAAACCTAGATGTTGATTATTGGTTGATGGTTTGTTTATAATTGTTTTGGATGATTGTATTCAATGTTAGGCTTAAGAAAACTGACAGACTTCCATTGGTAACTTGCTTGAACGTCTTAAGAAACATGATCAGAGGTGTACTATGATTTTTGGTTGTATTTAATGCATAAGTGAATTCTAATGATCCCATGTTAGGAGCTTCTTAGCCGGCTCGACATAGGAGTGAAGTAGGAGCTTATAGAGTTAGGGAATATTGTACACGGCCCTACGACTAGTATTAAGGAATATAACCCGTCATCCATGTAATTGTAACAAGCTAATCAACCGGTAAAAGATATCTAGGGAGTAATGAAATATAAGTAAACACAACTTTTCTCATTATTGTTTCCACCACATTAGTATATTAGTTTAATTTTCATTTCTTTTATTTTATTTTGATTGCATCTTTAGTTAATTGGGTTAGTTGACTAGCAACTAATTCCGCCCACTCCTTCAAAACCCGAGATTTTACTTGCTTTCATATAATATAAAAATACAAAAAAGAATCTTCCCTCACCTCTAGACCTAGTTTAGTAGACTCTCTAATCCTAGCGAACACTATTCCTGAGTTAAACGATCAATCCCCTGGTACTTGTCACTATACTATACTACAACGATCAGGTACACTGCCTGGTGGGCGTTGCAAGCTTCTCAAGATCCCTTGAGAGGTAAAACCTGTTGCGAGGGCGCAATCCCACGTATCAGTGCCGCATCTACCTACTCAATGCGCCACATCGAACCCTCTGACAGAATCTATAAATTCCCCAAGAAGTCAGATGAATAAATATGCATAAAAACCCTAAGGAGACGAATTCAGACGACTTGGCAACACAAGACACACCACATAAGAAGATCTTAGAGTAGTAAGAAGGTCTTGCACGTATTTAATTTATTAAGTAGTTTTGTTTTATCTGTAATAGTAAGCTTTAATTCATCGGGATTGATAGGCTTGTGGCCACCATAGTGCTCCCCTTAAAATTGCTTTCCCATCAATTAATGTTTATATGTTGATGTTTTTGGTGACTTGTATATGTACATTGATAACCTCTGTGTCTAGCTGAGTTTTGCTTGGGCTGCCATACCCCCTCCTCGCCTACTTATCTAGTGTCTAGAAAGTGGGATAGGCGTAAGTGATCATTAAGAGTTTACTCGTCTATATTTATGATCCAATGAGACAGATAAGATTACGATACATAACATATAAAACTAGCAATAAAACAAGTGACAAGCTACTTAACAATCAGGACATGCCTTCTATCTGTATTTATTATCTATTTGTGTATGTGTTTGCTATTCGCTGATTCATTTTCATTAGTTTAATATACTGTTTAACTACCAAATCGTGCTAGTCTCTCAGACTAAACCCCCTTGCGTTAGATTAGATTGTAAAACTAACTTGGAATATTAAAATACTGATAGACTAACTAGGAATTACGTTCCACTCTTAGTGATTGACACTCTGCTTACCACTATATACATATTGATCGGATACACTGTCCGTTAGTGTGTGTGTTATAGGATAAGTCGGCTAAATATAAATGTAAAACTTGAAATAGGCAAATCACCCTATACTACACTGTGACACGCTGCACACATCAGAATATATGTAATTTTATTTGGAACATTGTTATGTGATATGAGAAGTTTCCTCGTAGGATATGAGATTGAGCACAACGCGAATTGGCACGAGTCTAAACCTAATAATATGTTAAATAATTGATTAATAACGTTTTGAGGAAAGATAGGCGTATAAATAGTCATTTTTTATGGAAAATGATTTAAGAATTATTGGCGCAAGTTAAAAAGTCTCACGGAAAGTCTAACTAGCTTCAATAGGCCCGAGAGTAATTTTATGAGAAGATTAGCCAAGTTACATGAATGGTCCCTACACTTAGAGTTTAGCTGCGCCCCTTTCCTTTCAAACTTTACACAAACGACCCTTTGGGTTAATAAAAACCCTACACCCTCATTTTAACCCTAAACCTAAAAAATTCCATCTCTCTTTTGCAGCAGCCACACGCCCAAACACCACACTACCACCTCCGTCGCACACCGCCACCCCTACCACTAAAACACCACCACACCCATCTTATAATTGACCTTGTGAGATCATTTTGAGGTGCACGTACCCCTACACACCAATGCCACATGCCGCCACCTTTATTCGTGTAACAGCCTTAGTCTCGTATAGCAGCGGAAGCTAAACAAGGGTATTACTTCATAACACAAAGTATAGAACACGAGGCGGCCCAGAAGATTTTATACGGGATGACGTCATATGGTCTCTTGGGCGATACGAAACTCTAAAAGCGGTGATCTGCCGGCATCAGGACTTATAACCCGACGCCGTCAGGGTTGTAAATTTATATATAGTTTTGTTTTTTTCATTCATTATGGTGGTGGAACTTTGTGTAGAAACCATAGTCTGACTTTTGCATGTTCAATTAAAGATAAGTTCTTCCTTTAATCATTCAATATGTCTATGTGTTGTTTGATTAATTGTTTATCTTTTCTTTACATTAACATGTTAGCTTAGATTTCCTAGTGTTTTCTTAGATCTAATGAAACCTAGTTATTAATTATTGATTGTTGATTTTTTATTGATTGTTTGGTTTATTGACTAGCGTTAGCCTTAAGAAAACTGGCTAACCTCCTATACGGTAACAAGCTTGAACGTCTTAAGAAACGTAATCAAATGTGTACTACGGTTTTATTGGTTGTATTTAATGCATGAGTAACTATTAATGAGGCTATGATAGGGTACTAAATGTGTCGTCATAAGAAGAGATAGAAGCTCATAGGGTTGGGGAAGGACGTATACGCCCCCACGAATGGTATTAAGGAATACAATCCTTCATACACACAATTGTGACAAATCAATAAATCAATAGGAGATAACTAGGGAGTAGTGAAATCTAAGTAAACACGTTTTTCTCTTATAAGTAATCGATCCACCCCATTTATTTTTTTGTTATTTTATTTTATTTTGTTTATTATTAGTTTTTGGGTTAGTTGACTAGCAACTAATTCCGCCCACTCTTCCAATACCCGAGATTTTATTTGCTTTTATAAAAATATAAAAATAGAAAAAGAATCATCCCTCACCTTTAGACCTAGTTGACACAGTTTTCAATCCTAACGACACTATTCCCCTAGAGAATGATCAATCTCCCGGTACTTGCCACTCACTATACTACACCGGTCAGGTACACTACTTAGAGGACTGCAAGCTTCTCAAGATCCCTTGAGAAGTAAAACTTTTGAGAGTCCGTAATCTCGCATTAAAGTTTTTGGCGCCACTGCCTGGGGAATAGTTATTGCTTAGGTTGATTTTTATTTTAATTAGGTCTACTCGTTAGATTCCTATCTAGTGAGATTTTTATTTTTTTTATTAGGTTTTCTTTAGTATATCTTTTTCTTCGTATTTTTGTTCGTAATCCATATCACCCGCCATCATGGAAGGTGATAATATCCTTGAACCCGTCATTCAACCAAACCACCAAAACCACCAAAACCCACCCGAACCACCTAGAGCCCGCACTTTAGGAGAATACTCCCGACCTAACCACCAAGGCTATCAAAACACGATTGAGCTCAACCAAGGAGCCAATGTGTCTCCCTTGCGAGCCGACACCATCCGGTTGGTGCAAAGCGGATGTGCATTCCATGGACTTCGTTCCAAAGATCCAAACCAACATCTCAAGGATTTCCTTAAAATCGTTGATTCCATTGACCTTGATGTTGCCACTCGAGAGACGACCCAATTGTGTCTCTTCCAATTATCTCTACATGACCAAGCTAGTCAATGGCTTGAGCATTTACCCACGGGACCCATCACCTCTTGGGATGATCTCACCTCTCATTTCCTTGCTTAGTTTTTCCCACCGGGGAGAACTACCAAGTAAAGTAATGACATCTTGATGTTCCAACGACGTCATGGTGAAACTCTTTACGAAGCATGGACTCATTTCAAATTTCAAGGACTTACTCCAAAAAGTCCCTCATCATGGCATCGATCTTTGGCTTTAAGTCTAAATCTTTTATGATCATGTCAATCAATCCACAAGGCAAACCATTGACCAAGCGGCTGGTGGTAAGCTACGTGACAAGAATGCGGAAGAATCATGGGGAATCATATAAGATATTGCTCTCTATGACAACGAATGTTGGAATGATCCCCGTGAATTGAATAAAACGGTCAAGGCAATATCTTTGCCTTCGAATAATTCAAGCATTCCTGACCGTAGGATCATGGAACTTGAGGACCAAGTCAAGTTTCTTATGAAATCCTACGAGGCTCCTAAAACGTCAAATCAAGTAAACAAAATCACTTCTTCATGTGAATATTGTAGTGGTCCCCACGACACTCGTGATTTCATGAAACTCCCGAACAAGCTTTTGTGGACTACGCATCTTCGCGTATGGACGGAGCGGGAGACAAGTGGTTCACTTTCAAACCCGAGCCAAACACTTATAGTGATTCATACAAACCCTCTTGGAAAATCACCCAAACTTTAGGTGGAAACAAAGCCAAAACCCTTTTCAAACCAATTCTTACAATCCACCTAATCATTTACAACCAAACGGTCCAACCCCAAATCGTACATTCAACAACAATCCTTCCAACAATTATGGCAATACCAATAATTTTGAAGGATTGATGTCCAATTTTATAGCATCTCAAGAAGCGCGTTTGACAAAGTTTGAAACCGATTTCAAACAAAAGTAAAGCGAGATGACAAGTAAAATTGACACTTTGTTGAAAATTCGAAATGACCGAGACTTGGGAGCTATTCCGAGCGACACAGTCAAGAACCCAAAACTAAACGTTAACTCCATTTCATCAATTTCGTCTCCTAGTTCTTGCCCACAATATTACTCGGTCAATGCTATGAGCACGTGTTTCAAGCAAACTCATGTTCTAAAAAAGGACCAACAAGATGAAACACCCAATAAAAAGTCGGTCAACAAAATAATTGAAACACCTCTTACTCCAAATGGAGAATTCAAGGAACTTCACCTTGAGCGTCCAGTAATTGATGTCTTAGCTCGTGGTCCTTACTATCACGCCCTTTTGGAAAATATGAGAAAAAGCTTAAGTTAAGTAAATGGTTTGGGTGTGATGAAGAACTTGAAGAAGCCTAGTCAGGCTTCTAAAGGTGTGCCGGTTGGTCTGAACGTTAGTTTTAAACCTGCAAAAATGTATAGACATGTTTCAAAAAAGCCCACAGCTAACTCTAGTAAGAAGAAAGGTCTGGAGCATACTAAAGAGGTTAGTAACTCAAACCCATTTGATGTGCTTAAATCGGTTGAAAATGATTGAGAGTTGGGTACCAATTGAGGAATTCAAATTTGGTTAATAATGGGGCAAATCCTTGTGGCTCTTCATTCTGGAATGTTGAAACTAGTAGCACTAGTACTACTCCTATTGTTGAGAAAATTGGAAATCTTGAAAAACTAATTATTGATGGGAAAGTTACTCTTGTGGATGATGATGGTAAACCTCTTAAAAAGTTGATTATCCGGGTGATCATGATAGTGAAGACCAGCGTGTGAGTGATTTGAAAGAGAAGGAGCAGGATGCAGCTACTAAGCCTAGTATTTCTTCCTCTACTTGTACTTCTTCAACTAAGGTGGGTAACCCATTCTCTAAGATGGGTAATGTGGTTGTTTCTGATAGCGACGATGATGAAGTTCTGGAATATCCATACGAGACTAATTATTTTGGTAGTGGAGGGAACGAGAGGAGTCTTTTGGAGCAATGGAAAGATGGTACATTTGATTACAATGATTATAAAGATGATTACTTTGATGATTGTGGTCTATCTGCGGCTCAATTAATGGCTCCTGCCATCCATGACATTAGACTTGGATAGGTTGCCTTTCCCTTATTTAGCATAAATATTTATGTGTCTTTGTTTATGCTTGTTTTTTGTTTTGGTTTTCTAGTTGTGTATAGCTAGTTGATCATTTATGGCTTGTCAGGAATGATTTAGTGGTTGTTCAAGCAGTTGCTTGAGGCTAATGTGGTACTTTAGCCACATTCAATTGTACTAAATTTTTTTTGGAGTCATATATTTTACCATGTGGAAGCCCTTTGCCCATATTTACTAAGAGACTTCCTGCTGTGTTATTTCTTGATTTCATATCCAGTTTGAACGTTCGAAGGAATCCCGCTCAAACTGCGGGGGTGTATTCGCCGACTATAGTTATTAGCCCAATTATATTTATATGTTTAATTTATTGGATTTTTGCCCATTAAGGGTTTTGCATGTAATCGGGTATATCAAACTTATATATACCGAATATAAAGTGTAAAAGAAAATATATATGCTTCTGGCGACGATACCGTCGTCGTTAAACATGTCACTCAAAAAGGTAACTTTTGTCGTTTAGTGAACTTTTAGTGACGAGACACGTCGTCGCCTGAAGTCCAGTTTTGTTGAACATTCCTATCAAAGTTGTATTCGTGTTAAGAAAAAGTAGTTCTACAGCAGAAGTGACATATGACTTTATTTATGGTCCGTGTTGTGACAAAAGCATTTAATTGATCTTATATATCTTAACAATTGATAAGCAAATGTTAAAGAGCTTTATTATGAAAACTTATTTACAGATTTGACAGAACTTAAAAAAAAAAAAAAAAAAAAAAGAAAAATTACAACACATAAAGGACTATCTGATTATGTACTCGTTATACTTCTATTAGAATTTTAACATCAAAATTGACGAGTTTGTTTTAGGCCTTTTTCCTACTTTAGCACTAGGATCTGTATAAAGCACATAATTTCACAGTTCATCTCACATTCTGGATCATTTTGATCAAAGCTTTTACCGGAACAGATTGGAAAACAAACATAGAATACTTGTTTACAAAGCGATTGAATTTTTACTACACATTTAAAGCATTATCCAAAAGAGACATTAATTTCTCAATTAAAACAAGTTGTACTACACAGTTGGAAATTAATTTTTGAGAAAAGGGTAGCTCAAGTATAAATAAAGACATACGAGCCTCACTGTTAGTGGATAATTAGGCACAAGCCCGGATTAGCGTTTCACTGTTATATATAGTGGTTATTAATAAAATTATACGTACGGGTTTATCATTATCTTACATGGTATCAGTCAGTGATCCTAAAATACCTTCCGCTCTTTAAAACCCAAAAACCCTACTTTTCTTTTTCCGGCCGCCGGCTTCGGCTGGCGGTCCGGAGCATGTATATCCCATCTTCGTCATCATCACTGTCAACAACCAAATACAACACTCTCAACCCCATCTCAGATCTTTAATCAAAAAAAAAAAAAAAAAAAAAAAAAAAAAAAAAAAAAAGAGCCAAACACTCCACTCCAGTTGCGTACAATCCAATCCTTACTGTTAAAGTCAATCATTGGTTTCTGTGATAGCCAGTCGACCAATCTCACTCGATCGTTGGTGCTTCTTGTTCACCAGTCGACTACTCGGTTTTTTCTTTTTCTTCTTTTACCTCCCGCTGTGTGGTTGTTGTGTGGTATTGGTGATGTTTGGACTGTTTTTGGTATCTTGGGTGGTTGCTTACCAGATGAACTCATACGCTGATCAGTTTATTTCTTCTTCAAACCACATAACTGATAATGGGATGAAAACTTCTTTTTGCCTGAAAAAGAAAAAAGGGGAATCTAGGAATGAGTGTTTCTTTTCGGTGGGTTTAAGACAAAGAGAAAGATGTTGTTGATATCCAAAAGCAAAAGCAAAAGTGGGTTGGCTTGCTTTGGTTTGCCATAGACTATGATATGTTCTTTTCGTCTTTGAATAAGTGGGTTTTGAAAAAAAAAAAAGTATTAGTTATTTAATTATTTGTTTTTGTTTTTTTTATGTCGAATCCATGGTATAAATTCCCGAGACGACTTTTGTTGGTGTCGAATCCAGGGTATAAATTTCCGAGACGGCTTTTGTTGGTGTCGAATCCAGGGTATCAATTCCCGAGACGGCTTTTGTTGGTGTCGAATCCAGGGTATCAATTCCCGAGACGACTTTTGTTGGTGTCGAATCCAGGGTATCAATTCCCAAGACGACTTTTGTTGGTGTCTAATCCAAGGTATCAATTCCCAAGACGACTTTTGTTGGTTTCATATTTGCTTTCTTAGTTTATTTTGGTTTATTGTTTTAATTTGCTTTCTTATTTTACTACTCCAGTTCGAGCTTTCGCGATTTCGCCGCTCGAACTGCGGGGGAGTGTTAGTGGATAATTAGGCCCAAGCCCGGATTGTGGGTTTTGGGTATTAGGGTTTCACTATTATATATAGTGGTTATTAATAAAATTATACCTACGGGTTTATCATTATCTTACACTCACTTCATAGAAAAAAACATGCAAAAGCAAGTAATGGCTTCTTCAAAGTTCTTACTTTTATCTCCAGCTCTACTACTCATTGCTCTCTCATTTATACAAAACTTTACATCTGCTTCTTTGGATGAAGCAAATGCTCTTCAAAAATGGAAAGCAAGCCTTAAAATCCCAAACAACTCCCAAATTGTATCTTCTTGGACACCCCTTCCGACGAATACTAGTGCACCTGCTTCGTGCCCTTCATGGTTTGGAATTTCTTGCAACGCTGATGGGAACATTAACATGTTGAACCTCTCGAGGTCTGAGCTAAAAGGTACGCTTCACCAGTTCCCGTTCTCTATTCTAGGCAATCTTACCCATTTTGAGCTTAGTGTAAATAGCTTCTTTGGTCCCATCCCACCAGAAATCAGACTCCTGTCCAAACTTGTCTATCTTGATTTTTCAACCAATCAGTTTTCTGGTGTAATTCCACCTACCATTGGTAAGCTAAGCCAGTTAACTGTTTTGCAACTTTTCAGAAACAATTTTACTGGTTTAATCCCTTCATCGTTGGGTGAATTGACGTCTTTGAATATCCTTTATCTGCACACAAATCAACTCTCTGGACCCATTCCAATTGAATTAGGGAATATGAAGTCTCTAACTGATTTAAAATTGAGCGAAAATCAACTCAATGGTTCAATTCCTTCTTCGTTAAAAAACATGAGAAGCCTTCAGTTTCTGTCTCTCCGTGCAAACAAGTTATCCGGTCCTATACCACAAGGAATTGGAAGTCTACAATTGTTTAAATTTTATCTGAACACAAATCAGTTGTCTGGCCAATTGCCTGATGATTTGTGCCAAGGGGGAAAGCTTGAACGTTTAGCTGTAAGTGAAAATCAACTCTCTGGTCCTATACCAAGAGGGCTATGGAATTGCTCTACCTTAATAAGAGCATACTTTGAATTTAATCAATTTTGTGGTGATATATCGAATAGTTTTGGTGTTTACCCAAGTTTATATTTCTTTGATGTCAGTCATAATAAATTTCATGGGCAACTATCTCAAAACTGGGGTAAATGCAAAAATTTGACTACATTAATGATGGGATATAACAACATCAGCGGTAGCATACCACCGGAGTTTGGAAATTCAATTCAAGTGCTTGATCTTTCTTCTAATCATTTGGTTGGTCAAATTCCAAAGGAGTTTGGGGAGATGAAAGGTTTGTTAAATTTAAACTTGAGCAATAACAACCTTTCAGGTGTTATACCTAAAGAGCTTGGATCACTGCATGGTCTCCTTACTCTTGACCTATCCAAAAATTGGTTAAACGGGTCATTACAAAGATATATTGGTGATTGGGTACAAATCAACAGCATATATCTTAGTAATAACAAGCTCAGCGGAAAGATCCCATTGGAGATCGGTAAATTAAGTCAACTCAATGCTCTTGATTTATCTTGGAATTCACTCACAGAAGAGATACCATCAGAAATTGGAAGTTCAAAAAGTCTCGTGATGATGAATCTTTCTCACAATAAGCTATCTGGTGCTATTCCTAATAGTTTCAGTAACTTTCCAAGAGGGATTGATATCGACCTGTCTTACAATGAGCTCACAGGTCCGGTTCCCCCTTATGCTGTCTTTGTAAATGTGTCTGGAGAAGCATTACAAGGGAATGATGGTCTGTGTGGAAATGTTACAGGTTTGAAACTTTGTGAAAATCAGAAGATAATGAAAAAAAATCATCATTTTCATCATAAGTTCATCCTTGTAATCACGGTCCCACTTTTTGCGGCTCTTTTACTTGGTTTATTCATGTGTGGCCTCATGGTTTATCGACGTAGAAAGAGAACTTCTCCACAGGAACCAGCAGTCGAAGAAGGTGGCAAATTATTCTCGATAACAAGTTTTGATGGACAGGCGATGTATGATGAAATCATCAAGGCAACCAATGATTTTGATGATGCATATTGTATTGGGATTGGAGGATACGGTACTGTGTATAAAGCTGAGTTAAAACCCAACTATTTAGTAGCTGTCAAGAAACTTCATTCATTATCTGGGAACGACGATCATATAGGCTTCCTAAATGAGGTACGAGCATTAACAAACATAAAGCACAGAAACATAGTTAAACTCTATGGATACTGCTTCCATGCTCGTCACTCATTTTTGATTTACGAATATCTTGAGAAGGGAAGTCTAAAATCGCTCTTAAGTAGCGATATCACAGCAAAGGAAATGGATTGGCTGAAAAGGGTAAGAATTGTTAGGGCTGTAGCGAATGGTTTGGCTTATATGCACCATGATTGCACACCACCAATAATTCATAGAGACATTTCTGGAGCTAATATCCTTCTGAATTCTGATTATGAGGCACATATCTCGGATTTTGGAACAGCAAAGCTTCTAAAGCTGGATTCATCCAATTGGACTGCGGTTGTAGGCACCTATGGCTATATTGCGCCAGGTAACTGCCATATATTTTAAAGTTATCTATACGTACTTCTTCTCAAGTTTCAGATTTATCTATGTTACATATATTCTCATGTTTCCTTCCATGTAGAGCTTGCTTATACGATGGTGGCGACAGAGAAATGCGATGTGTATAGTTTTGGAGTTGTTGCACTAGAAGTGATTATGGGAAAGCATCCTGGAGAACTTATATCATGTCTACCAACAATGTCGACTGATGATCTATTGCTGGCCAATGTAGGAGATAGACGGATTCCGCGACCATCACCTCTAGTAGAGAAAGTAGCTCATATAATTTTGAATGTCACACGGGCATGTTTGAACGAGAACCCACAGGAAAGGCCAACAATGCGCCAAGTCAAAGATTTATTGTCTGTGGATGATCGGCTTTGGATGAAGATGCGCGTATCGGTAACTTGATGCTAGCTTGATCGATTTCGTATGATGTCTAGTCATAAGTCATGAAGTTTAAGAAACTTTTTATGTTTTTTTGTTGTCCTGAATTATGTTGTAGATTGTTATTAAATAAGAAAATAATTTATACTTATCAATGAAGATTGCTACCTTTCTAGACTAATATAGTTACGTGTATTATGGATCTTTTTGGTAATTTCTTTAAATTATTCCAGTTTTACAATTAAAATTTACAAATGAGAAATTTGTATATCATTTAGAATTTATTCTTTCTCATATCAAGAAATATAGTTGACAGTGGTCAGTGACTGCACACAAATAGCAGAAGGGAAATGGCAGGGAAACTGGAATGCTGGCTATAACTTCACACTGCGAGACATACAATTGGATGATTTAGTTGAAGTTTCCGATCCAAAAAAGTATGAGTGTTGGTGTATCTAACTATTTATACAGTATCTAATTTCTCCTTGATGTGCTTAGTGAAAACGATAGAGGTGGCAACATGGGCAGGTTGATCGGGTTTAGTAACGGGTCAAAACGGTTAAATTCTTTTTACGGGTCCAATTGGTTTACCAGAAACACCTTTGGTCAAAAATTTCATTAAATCTTATTAGAAATAATCAGTGTGACACATATGATAACAAAATACATATTTCTATAAGTTATAACCAATGTTTTGACCCGTTTCCTTTAGCTAACCCCCTTTTTTTTTTTTTACTCGTTTGACCCATCAGAGATGAAATATATCCACATTGACACATGCATACCTAAATGAGTTGACATATAAGCATAACTACCTTATGTGACCCACTACTTTTCTACTCTAGGAAATGAAATCATGCATGCATGGGACCATACTAAACTAAAAACATGGTATAAACTTGCTGATTAATTTCTCCAATACTAGTAATGGTCATATGACCACTTCTTCAGGAATAAAAGAAATGGTAGTAGTTCGCGCGGTTCTGTCTTTTGGAGACCTGGAACGTATCACACACTTATACAAAACTGAAAAATAAAATCCAACCTATGAAGTGATCTAGAAAAGCTTGTTATACATTCGCCATGATCGAGTATTCAAAGGCACACACAAACAAATAAATATCTGAATACTTTTCAAACAAAAATAGAAGAAGATTGATCTGATAAATATACTAAATCGCAGGGGCACATGATTGTGCTTAAACAAACACTATCTAAACCGTTGAATTCGTTTTGTCTTTCTTTAAGAGGGCAATGCTATATAACCCGGGTTGAACTGGGAACATGGCCGGTTATGACTGTTGTTTGCTTGTTTATGAAACGGTTGTTCTTTTGTTGACCCAGGTCGACCCATTTTGGTAAATCCAGCTGGGTCATACCTTTCGTTTTTTTAAAGTTTTGGACCTATAGTTTTGTTATAAAGTATGGGTTTGGTAGTGAATTTCTAATGTTTAAGAGCTGTTTGGAGCTTTTTAGGGGCGTTTGGATATGTTTAGGGGTGTTTTTGTAGCTGTAGGAATTGAATTTCCATGTTTAGAAACTGTCCTTTTTTGCGTAAAACTGGTTCCACACGACGGTTCAACCGGCGACTCGGCTGGGTCGATAAAAAAACCGGTGCACGGAAATTCAAGAAAATTTACACAAAGATTTATACTTTTATAGACAACCCGAACCTCTTGTATTTGCTGGTACAGTTTGTATTTACAACTATACCAAGGAATACATTACCAATACAATGCAACACTTTTTCTGTACATCTCATATAGCAATTTTCCTGCTAACCCGGCGGGTTGGGATGACCATGGTCAAAGTAAAGAAAAAAACAGCTCAAAAAAGTCAACGTGATCGTGACAGTAACTTCAAAAAGTCACCATAATCGCTCATATTCTCACTCGAAAATCTCTTCATCTTCTCTTAAATCTGCAAAGGTCTCCTAGGCTTCAATGGGCCTGAACTTGAGGTTATCCTAAACGAATGTACGTCTAGCCCAAGACCCGAAAACCCGCTCTCCACATCCAGTGGAGATTCATAGCTTGGATAGGTGGAATGTGATGGACCTGGGTCTTGGCCAGGGCCGTGGGCCGAGTTTGTACTGGCCCGTGGATCGAAGTCCATAGAAGTTAAATCCTCTTGGCTACATGTCCTTGAGCCCAAGTCTCGTGTTTCTTCACACTCATTGCAGACCAATTTCAAGGCCTGAACAACCTCACCCATAAAGGGTTGGTGCGATACTTCGGGCTGCACGCATATTGATGCTATTGCTGCTACTTTAGCAGTACTGTCAAATTGTCAATGGAACTTCAGGGGAGATGGATCAATAAGTAAGTTTAGACCTTCTGGTGTTGGGAGAGCAGGGGACGGGCCCACGCGACAAGGTTTTCTTGGCCCGATGGCGTTGACGTGTCAACAGGTTTTCTGCCGGTTAGGAGCTCAAGGAGTACCACTCCGTAGATATATATGTCACTCTTTACAAGAAGATGGCCTGTCATTGCATACTCGGGAGCTACATACCTGAATTCAAATGAAAAGAAGTTTAAGAAAATTTGGACGCGGCGGGTTCCCTAACGGGCCAAGGCATAATCTGACTCATTTACAGAGAAAGAAAAGCGTACCCGAAAGTGCCCATAACACATGTCGAAATATGCTGGTTTTCTTCATCTAAAGCGGATTGAGCCGAACCAAAATCAGAAACTTTAGGTGTAAAGTCATGTTCCAGCAGAATGTTGCTAGACTTGAAGTCTCTATGTATTACTCTTGGGCTTGAATCTTCATGCAGAAAAGCTAACCCCCGTGTCGCACCCAATCCAGTGGTGCGACTTCCTTATCAATCCCGGGCTAATCAACCAAAATTTCACTCCAATTATAAACCATCTTCACTAAAAAAGATTAAAGTCAAAATATTTGACTTTTGAAAGTCAAACATTTCAATCCCTAACCAACCGAAATGTGACATTTAAGTACCTTTGACAGCAACTTTAGTCCCACCTTCAAGGGTCCCGCTATAAACCCAACCAAAACCACCCTCACCTAAAACACCTTTGCAGATCCTTGAACTAAACGTCTTTGCAGATCCTTTATAAGCTATATTAGACCAGAATGATAATGAAGCTGAAACAGGCCCACTTCCTATCGTTGATCCGCCAACCCCTGATTGGGCACCTTCCCTACGTTTAACCAATGGAACAAAATGATGGCATACGGTCCACCATTCCCGTTGCGTGGTGATGGCATGTGTGGCGATGGAGACGACCTATCAACAACAAAATGACTATGATTATAAGCAAGAAAATTTTCAGTTTGACTTTCCAAAATTTAGGATTTTTGTGGTTGTTGGTAGTGGTTAGGGGTGTTGTATGTGCATGCATGGTGGTCAAGATAACATAACAATGTTTAAGCAAAATCATTGGTTTTTATACAATGTTTCTAACCAACTTGTCATTTTGCGCTAAAATAACGAATACAATGAGCGAGTTGTGTTTGAAACCGATGATATATAGTAAGTGATAGCTGGTTACATCTTATTTTATATAAACACTGCATATTATCTAAACTAAATGATTTGTTAACAACAATCTTAGAGGCGTCATTAAGAAAACCCTGAGTTTGCATGTCATTGTTTTGGTTGCTAAAAAATGTCAATCTCAAATAAAAAGTTTTCATTATAGAATGACTATTTAAAAAAATAATAATAATAAAATAAAATAAAATAATAGAAAGACTAAACTAGACATTCTAAAACTAGAGTGACTTGCCAATACAACAACCCATTTTGCTCACTATATAAGATCAACAAAAACACAACCATACTCATATAGTCATTTAGTATTTTTATATTTGAAAAAATTACATGTTTCGTCCTTGTGGTTTACCCAAAATCACACTCGTCATCCATATTCGATTTTAATCTCACAAATAATCCTTAACTTTCAAACTATTTCCATTGATAGTCCTTATTTTCAAAAATTGGGATTCTTCTTGTAATAACGATGCTGACTACCTGTGTAATAGAAAACATTAGATTATTATGCAGATGATCCTTATTTTTCAAAATAGAGACCATCGACGCAACTAGTTTGAAAATTAGGTATCAGTGGCGTAATTAAAATTGACAACTAGTCACCTAGGTTCTTGGCTCAAGCTGATTATATTGAACTCTATTTTAAAAAAAAAATAAAAAAAAAAAAAAAAAAAAAAAAAAAAAAAAAAAATTTGACATATGTTATTTCACATCTACTATCTCTTATGCATATTTTTTTGGCAAAATGCACATTTTTTTTTATCAAATGTGTGTTTGTTCAAGTTTATGAGACCATTTTTATTTATTTTGAAATTTATGGCCTCATACGAGATACTTATGATATAGTAATCAAACATAAACCAAAATCAAATAAACTTAATTATAGAGTGTTTGTTTAAGCTTATTTGGCCTCCTTTTAGGTTTATTAAACTTTTGAAAAGCTCCAAGGCTCTAAATATTGGCTTATATAATTTGTGTTTATTAAGGGGTGTTTGTTTAAGCTTATTTGGACTACTTATGAGCCTATTTTTATTGTTTATTTTGAAGTTTATGGGCTTATTTAAGCTTGTTATGTTATAGTACTAATAAACTTATAGAAGCTCATAAGCTAATAAACCCAAAAGCAAGCTTGGGATGTTTGTTTAAGCTTATTTGTGAGCTTATGAGCTTATATTTCATATGCCTGATTTTCGGGCTTATTTTGAGACTTAATGGTGTTATATAAGTTTAATATATCATGACAACCTTATATTAGCCTATACGTCTCAAAGTAAGCCGAAAAGGTTAGGTTTATAACATACAAGCCGAAATCAAATAACAAGCCCACAAATAAGATTAAACAAATACCCCCGAAGCCATTGAATTCGTTTTGTCTTTGTTAAAAAGTGGCAATTTTTCATAACTCGGATTGACTCGGCCGGTTGAACCGGGAACTAGCAGATATGACTGTTGTTTGCTTGTTTATGAACCCATGGTTTTTTTTGTTGACCTGGGTTAACTCATTTTGCTAAATCCAGTTAGGTCATACATATACTTTTTAATTTATTTATTTATTTATTTATTTTTATAATTTTGGGCTGTAGTTTTGTTGGAAAGCATGGGTTTGGTATTGAATTTCTTATGTTTTAGAGCTGTTTGGACGTGTTTAAGTTAGTGGCGGAGCCAACATGAAAACTAAGGTGATTCTCTTATTAAGTCAAAGCAAAATTTTTGTAACAGTGACAACCAATAAATGTCTCAATTCGGTTTGGTTCGGACCCGATTTAAACGAGAAAATTAATACTGGCACGTCAAAAGGGAAGTGATACTTACACCATTTTTTTTTATGCACACACCATAATGTTACATCATTAATGCACATGTTACAACATGCTATATGCATAATTGTAGTGTGTGCATAAAAAAAAGTGGTGTAAGTATCACTTCTCATATTTGTCAAAAATTTATTGAAATCAGGCGGAACCCAATTTAAATGTAACACACTCACACTATTAATGCACCACACATTTTCAAGTTACAAGTTTAAAATAAGGTTTTCAATGTAGAACATGAAACAAATAAAAAATATAGCAAATATACAAAGATTTCTAAAAACAAAATTTTTTAAAAGAAAAAAGAAAAGAAATGAAAAGATGAAAAGTCACCCTGTTTTTGTTTCTTACGGCATACAGTAATTGTTACGAGTACTCTATTAGTGACTCATAATTGGTCAAATATCTTGATAGGAAATGTTGAGTGTACAACCTTCTAAACTCTATACATGAGGGCCAATATCATCAATTTATTAAGCAATATTGTTCAAAAGCTTCTCAACTCAAATCGCATTAGACATTTTGTGTGCCTGAATACAATACCTATAATATTATCAAAGTTCAACGCTCAATAAGCGATAACCCTATGACAGAACATCTTGGTATAGAGATAGCAAAAAAGGTCAGATCAGCCAGGTTAGGTAACGGGTTAAATTTAGTTTAGGTCAAAATGGGACGAGACAGGTTGGGAACTGAGCCGAAAAACGGGCATTCGTCTAAATTTGCACTAGGCTTACTATTTCATGCTAATGTACCTAAAAAGCTTGATGCAACTGTCTAATCTGTATGTTTTCAATAGCAATTAAGCACAAAATTTTAAATGAAGAAAATTTCATTAGTTTTGAGTATTCGATAATCTATCTTTCTAATGTCAAACCCAAATAACCCGTTGTCAAACAGAACCCGGATAAAGCTTAGTTGCTGATAGTAACAGTGGGTCAGTTTAATCTCATTGATTAAGGGGGTGTTTGTTGAAAATGTCTACAAAGGGTTTGATGAAATGTTCATTTAATTTTCTTTTAGTTGTAGAATCGGACAATGGTGGAATGTGGCATATATTTTAGTCTCAGACAAATCGTTCGGTTGGTCAGTGGCCTCTACTGTGATTCAATGAAGAATTTTTTGGGATATAACTCCAAGCCCATTGGAACTATGTTAGAATGGAAGGGTCAACAATGGATTTAGTGATCACAAAGGTCTATCTAGTGAACATGTGAGCGATGACGGGATCTAAATTCTTGAAAATGGAAAGGACTGCTTCGTTTATGTTGGAGGCTCTGTAGATCCTGATATAACACAAAAACTATTTGGCCTTTCCTCTTTTAGTGAAATCCCCAGTCAGGTACACTTGATATTCGTATTTCTTGACTTGTATCATTATACTGGCAAAATGGCAGGTCTAGTAATGGGTCTAAACGGGCTTTGTTTGGCTTGAAATGACTAGAGACATTTGACCCGTTCCAAATTTGCCTGCTTTTAAAAGTTAGCAAAACTGACTCATGTAACAATTCGCAATTTCAGGTTAATTTTATTTCCGAAAATTTCACTATTCACATTTTACTATTCACTTTTTACTATTCACTTTTCACTATTCATCTCAGAAATTTTATTTCATATTCTCGTAAGTTAAACTATTTTAACGATAATCCGAGAGTTTGACGCTCGTCGGATCATTTCTGCAAAAATCACAAAGCCGTGTCCGAGATTTACTTTTAGGTTTAAACGTCCTTCCAGCATCCCGATATATCCATAAAACATTATAAACAATAGAAATATGATTTTCTATCATTTTATGACAATTCCAAAAGTTTTGGAATTTTACGTTTTCCAGTTTAGCGTTTTACGCGAATTACGCGTTTTAGACCCGTGTTTCCAGTTTTTAGCAGGGTTTTAGCACCCGATAGATCCTACCACTCATTTTATATTTTATTATGGACTATATGGACATGTTTAACAATACTTTCAAGTTTCATAATTTTACGACACCCGGTTTTACGTTTTGAGGCTTAATCATTTACGGTTGGCATTTTCCGGAGTCAAAACTCATCCAATATCTTGGATAATATCAAGCTATGACCAAGTCATCCCCTTATCCTTTCCAAACCGCCTAAGGGGGGGGGGGGGGAGTCACCCTTTAGGTGTCTTGATCTCATGCTTAAGGCCTTAGATTGCATACATGTGTTCAAGCTTCTTTTGTAAGCTATGACTAGTCATGTAAACTAACCTCCTCAAGCCCATATAAATACCCCCCCTCCCCTTCCTTTGCCGTCCCATATCGCAACCCCCATCACCTCACACTTAGCTAATTCTCTTCCAATTTTATGCAAGATTCAAGAGCAAGTTCAAGATAGAAACCCTAGTTTGATCATAAGTTACCAAAACACTTCCAAACCCTAATATACTTGGTGATTTCTCTTGAGTTTAAATCCACTCAATTCACCTCAACTTTCATTACATCTCTTTCAAGAATACCAAGGGTAGAAAGATTGCATGAAGTGAAAAAGGGTTGAAGCAAGTCTATCAAAGTCCATTTCCTTACTTGTTACTTCCTTTCTTTATTAGAAAGCCAAAAGTTGTAAGCCTAAACCTAACATGCTTCTTGTTTATTTATCATGTTCATATCATTTACATGTTATTCTTGCTATATTATGTCTTGTATGAATGTCCATGGTGTATAAAAATGACTAAAACATGTTGTTGTACTTGATTGTTAAGATAAGTTACTAAAATAAGCAAACTAGTGACTTTCTTGGTAAGACCTGATCTAAATGGAAAAATTATGATATTGGATTATTACATATTACATTAGAGGACTTAACAAGGAAACCATAGCAATTTGAACCACCTAAAAAGAGTAAACGAGTCAAAAGTTATGGCGATTTGAAGTTACCAAAGATTTCCGGCAAAACTGCCAAAACCTTACTGTTTTGCATTCTGAGTTTTTGAAAGTCACCCTTCTGGTCCGATTCATCAAAAAGTTAAAACACGAAAGTTGTCCGGAACGCCGTTTTCGTTCAGGATTAAAGAAGCTCGAGTCCTAAAAATGCTTTCCGAGTGATAAAATTCTTCAAATTCTAAACAGCCCACTTTTAGGCGAAAGTCACTAGATTATGGTTATACTTTAAAAGGAACAAGAGGTCTTATGACCTATAATCAAGACCACAACCATGGCTAGAGCCAAGGTTGTGTCTCATGACCTTGGAACAAGGACCAAAGGTCATGGCTAGGCCATGACGAAATGACCATACCAACTTACATAGGCGTAAACATGAAACAATGAATTAGGCGGTAACTTGAACAAGCAATTTGGATCTACTTCACTTAAAAAGGAACCATGAGATTTTACCAAGAGAAAATGGTCAAACAAGACTTATGAAACTACCCCTAATAACAATCTTCATGTACTAATAAACTTTCCTAAGTTTATCCAAATATCGGACATGTAACTTTTCGGATCAAAACTTATATCTATATATTTTATCAACTACTACAATAGTAGGGAGCCTCATGTGAGGAGTTCATTATGTAAGCCGTCGAGTTGAGTTGTGGATTTACGAGTTAAAGTGTCCTGGCTCCTCGAACGCTTACTAACATGACTTCTGAATTATGTCGGCCCGAACGGTAGTGAACGATATACCAAAACATACATGTTTCATGAATCTTTCTTTCAAAGACTTACAATATACATCATACCACATCATGGACTAAATGCAAGATATATATATAGGCACTACTTCATATTCTTTACTCCGATCCTAAGTCGCAACATTCTATTATAGGTTGCTCGTAGAAACCTTCGCGATTCGACCATCACATTTACTACTCACTACATAACTTAAGGTGAGTTCGTAGCCCCACTTTCTATTATTTAACTATTTTACAAACCCATGGGGGGAATACATGCTATTATTTTTCTACTCGAACACAATGTTTTCTACTGTATGCTACCCGACTATGTTTTATTGTCACTAAGTAACGATTGCCATGTTCGAAGTCCCTATATCATGAACCATTAGTCACTACCTATAGTGAGCACGAATATTGTGAATAGATCTATTGGGATTGACGGATCCCATTTGTGTTGAACAACGATGAGTTCACACAAATGCACTATATTTGAGATTTAGCGGTATAATGGCAAAAGTACCTTGATAGGGCTTCTATAATGCCAATTTTGTTGGTTCGATGTTAATGTTTTGGTTGCATGAGCTTAGTGAAATAAATAACGATTTTGTTTTCTAACTATGAGTGTGAGTCTATAGCTCACACTACGACATATTGTGTTCAAACGATTTAACTAAACTCTACGAATTCCACTCAACCTTTGTGTTGACCTCTCAAGCATGTATTTCAGGTTCATGACGATCAAGGATGGTACGGAAGGGCACGGATACTCAAGAGGGCTATAAATTTTATTATCATTCAAAACTCATTTAATGTAAATTGTAAACATGGAACCATCTGGGACCTCATTTTGTAATCTCTGATATTTATATAATTTGAATGATAAATCTTTTAAAACGACTCAATTGGAGTTCGTTTTCTATTATTGTGACTATTGTGCTGTCAAGTAACACCCAGTTCGAATTCCGCTGCATCCATGAATTGGGGGTGTTACAGATTGGTACCAGAGCCATGGTTATAGAGAAACGGGTCTAATTGAGACCTAAACTATAACCACACTACAAGCAAAAACATTTTTTATAGCCTTCCGCTCTCCGTGTCTTCCATCCTCCAGACGATTATGGACTTATTATGCAGGTTATGCTACATAAACATGTTAGTATATTGCTATATATATGCTTGCCATATTTTGAGCACTCCCCATAAACGAGAGAATTGTTTTAACATAGTAATTCTTTTCATAGAAATCATGTGCGTACCCACTTCTCCCGATTATGTGCCCACTCTACCTAATAACTTCCAAGTCTTACCATCCTCACCCGAGTTCGGATTTGACTTCGTAAATGCCTTCGCTTCTGATGACGAAGAAGAACCTTTCGAAGATTCAACCGACGAAGAAGAGGATGAACCAATGCCAAATATTTTTGCATCGAATACTTCTAATTATTTTGAACAAAATTGGGTTGAGGCAGACTCCGAGGAGGATAATGAATACGAATATGTACTAGAACCATTACCACCACCACTATCACTTCCCTTTGATATCCCTACATGTGATGATTTGGATCACTCATTATGGATCGTACCTCGACCACCATTGATCCAACAAGAAAGTCAACATGAAAACTACAGCTTCTCAAACTTCATCGACTCGTACCTCTATGACACACTAAACCAAGAAGTTGCCGATCAATCAGAGCTGCTCGGACCTTCTAATCCACAATAGACTAGTGTGATGATACTAGTTAACTTTTGTACTACTAAACTGATTAGACTCAGTTAGTAAATGTTACGAAATCTATGTAATAACTAGCGATAGTAAAAACGTTGTAATTACTAAACTGAAAGTATCAGTTAGTAAATTTTGAAGAAGCTTGTAATAGGTTTCGATTTTGTAAATCAACCAACGTTGTACGAATAAAACTCTTGTTTTATATACTATCATGTGTTATGCTTTTAAGTTTCAAACATTATTATCCTATCATTCTTATCAAAAATTGTGCTCATCTCACAACTCTCTAATTACAATGTATCTTTTGAACAATAGAATCATGGCGCCAAAGAAAAAGACACCACCAACAATGACGCAAGCCGCCATCCGCAAACTGGTAAAGGACAGTGTCAATGCAGCACTTATCACGGAACGAGCAGCCGTAGCTGCAGCAGCTGCAGCAGCTGCCGAAGCCGCCACAGCTGCTGGTGCTGCTGATGCTGCAGCAGCCGCTGATGCTGCAGCAGCTGCTGATGCTGCAGCAGCCGCAGAAGCCGCCACTGCTGCGGAAGCTGCTATAGCTGCAGAAGCGGCCAGAATTGCCAGTCTTGACCTTGGAGGACCGAACTCAACTACCCCTCCGGTGACCAATGTTACTACAGTACCAAAGGGTTGCTCGTTCATTTCCTACTTGAAATGTGAACCCATCAAATTCAAGGGTACTGAAGGAGCTGTAGGTCTAACCCGCTGGTTTGAAAAGGCGGAGTCGGTGTTCTTGGTTAGTAAATGTACCGAGGGGGATAAAGTTCAGTATGCCACGAGTACTCTGTTGAATGAGGCGTTGTCCTGGTGGAACTCAATTGCTCAACCCATGGGCATTGAGAATGCCTACAAAATTACTTGGGCTAATTTGAAACAAATGATGATCAAGGAATACTGTCCTCGCAGTGATTTACAGAAGTTGGAGGTTGAATTCTGGGATCATACGGTTAGGGGAAATGATATCATAACCTACAATCGTCGATTCCAAGAATTGAGGATACTTTGTCCAACAATGGTTTCCACAAAGGAAAAATTGTTGGAAAGGTATATCTGGGGACTTCCATCAAGCATACAAGGGCATGTAACTTCGGCAAATCCAAAGGAACTTGATGAAGCTATGCGGATGTCCCGCAACCTCATGGACCAAGTGGTACGAATGACAGAAACCCGAAAGCAAAACAACCTCAACACCAACAACAACACCAACAACGCCAGCAATACCAATAACCCCAACAATTCCAACTACAGTAACAACAATAACAATAGGAACAACAACAACAAGCGACCATGGGATGGTAACCATGGAAGTAACAACAACAACCAAACTCAAAACAACAACCAGCAAAACAAAAGACAAGAGACCGCAAAGGCTTATGTGGCTGCACCAACTAGAGGCGCAGGATATACCAGGAATGCTCCACTATGCAATAAGTGTAACTTCCATCACTCAGGTCCTTGCCCGGCTAAGTGTCGCAACTGTCAGAACACTGGACACCTTGCCAGAGATTGTAGAGTCAAGGATGTAGCTACCGGTAGCAACACACAACCGATAGTTATATGCTTCGGGTGTGGAGAAAGTGGACATTACAAGAACCAATGTCCCCAAAACCAAGGTCAACAAGTTGAAGACAACCAAGGGTGAGCATATATGATAAGAGTAGAAGGAGCTTATCAGAATCTCAACAACACTGCAGAACAATGAAGTTTAGAACTTAGCAGTCATATTTATTTATGCACTCTGTTGTACTACGTGTATGTCATCCCTAGTAATGGGAGTTTTATGACTTAAGAATATTTATTGTTCAATAAACGACTCTTTGTGATAATTCTCATCAATTGTACTTTCTATCTCCAAACCAATTTGATTGTTTAGCAGACTATTACCATTCTATGAGATTTACTCAGTTATCTTATAAACCATTCAACAAATTTTACTTCAAGCTAATTTGTTATCACTTTATTGTTTCACATCATTTTACTCCAAGATATTCTACCACCATCCTAGAAAAAAATCACTTCGTTGATACCACCCTATAAATCAATATCATGCCTTCATTTCCAACTTTCATCACAAACCACTAAATCTCAACATACCAAAATGAAGAACACAAACCTTCTTAACCTTCTCACCATCATCATCTTCACAACCCTTAATCCCACAAGCTCACTTTCTGATCTTGATGCACTTTTAAAGCTCAAATCATCCTTAGTTACACCACAAGCAACCTCATCAGCCTTACAAGATTGAATACCATACGTGACTAAACCGAACATCACATTATCGGTCCAAAATTATACATAGCCTGATCACCTATGTCTAATTCAGGAGGGATCATGTTATGCTGGGAGCAGTCACCTGCATGTTTTCTTAGAAATAAACTTCTCATAAGTAACCTCATACTACGCCATACACTGAAACGACAAATCAAACTACATCACTCTAATCCTCATAAGTAACCACACCTCTTCATCGACACCACTCCAATGTATAACACACATAGAACTTCGGGACGAAGTTCCCCGTAAGGGGTAGAGACTGTAATAATTCGCAATTTCAGGTTAACTTTTATTTCCGAAAATTTCACTATTCACTTTTTACTATTCACTTTTCACTATTCATCTCAGAAATTTTATTTCATATTCTCGTAAGTTAAACTATTTTAACGATAATCCGAGAGTTTGACGCTCGTCGGATCATTTCTGCAAAAATCACAAAGCCGTGTCCGAGATTTACTTTTAGGTTTAAACGTCCTTCCAGCATCCCGATATATCCATAAAACATTATAAACAATAGAAATATGATTTTCTATCATTTTATGACAATTCCAAAAGTTTTGGAATTTTACGTTTTCCAGTTCAGCGTTTTACGCGAATTACGCGTTTTAGACCCGTGTTTCCAGTTTTTAGCAGGGTTTTAGCACCCGATAGATCCTACCACTCATTTTATATTTTATTATGGACTATATGGACATGTTTAACAATACTTTCAAGTTTCATAATTTTACGACACCCGATTTTACGTTTTGAGGCTTAATCATTTACGGTTGGCATTTTCCGGAGTCAAAACTCATCCAATATCTTGGATAATATCAAGCTATGACCAAGTCATCCCCTTATCCTTTCCAAACCTCCTAAGGGGGGGCGGGGAGTCACCCTTTAGGTGTCTTGATCTCATGCTTAAGGCCTTAGATTGCATACATGTGTTCAAGCTTCCTTTGTAAGCTTTGACTAGTCATGTAAACTAACCTCCTCAAGCCCATATAAATACCCCCCTCCCCTTCCTTTTCCGTCCCATATCACAACCCCCATCACCTCACACTTAGCTAATTCTCTTCCAATTTTATGCAAGATTCAAGAGCAAGTTCAAGATAGAAACCCTAGTTTGATCATAAGTTACCAAAACACTTCCAAACCCTAATATACTTGGTGATTTCTCTTGAGTTTAAATCCACTCAATTCACCTCAACTTTCATTACATCTCTTTCAAGAATACCAAGGGTAGAAAGATTGCATGAAGTGAAAAAGGGTTGAAGCAAGTCTATCAAAGTCCATTTCCTTACTTGTTACTTCCTTTCTTTATTAGAAAGCCAAAAGTTGTAAGCCTAAACCTAACATGCTTCTTGTTTATTTATCATGTTCATATCATTTACATGTTATTCTTGCTATATTATGTCTTGTATGAATGTCCATGGTGTATAAAAATGACTAAAACATGTTGTTGTACTTGATTGTTAAGATAAGTTACTAAAATAAGCAAACTAGTGACTTTCTTGGTAAGACCTGATCAAAATGGAAAAATTATGATATTGGATTATTACATATTACATTAGAGGACTTAACAAGGAAACCATAGCAATTTGAACCAACTAAAAAGAGTAAACGAGTCAAAAGTTATGGCGATTTGAAGTTACCAAAGATTTCCGGCAAAACTGCCAAAACCTTACTGTTTTGCATTCTGAGTTTTTGAAAGTCACCCTTCTGGTCCGATTCATCAAAAAGTTAAAACACGAAAGTTGTCCAGAACGCCGTTTTCGTTCAGGATTTAAGAAGCTCGAGTCCTAAAAATGCTTTCCGAGTGATAAAATTCTTCAAATTCTAAACAGCCCACTTTTAGGCGAAAGTCACTAGATTATGGTTATACTTTAAAAGGAACAAGAGGTCTTATGACCTATAATCAAGACCACAACCATGGCTAGAGCCAAGGTTGTGTCTCATGACCTTGGAACAAGGACCAAAGGTCATGGCTAGGCCATGACGAAATGACCATACCAACTTACATAGGCGTAAACATGAAACAATGAATTAGGCGGTAACTTGAACAAGCAATTTGGATCTACTTCACTTAAAAAGGAACCATGAGATTTTACCAACAGAAAATGGTCAAACAAGACTTATGAAACTACCCCTAATAACAATCTTCATGTACTAATAAACTTTCCTAAGTTTATCCAAATATCGGACATGTAACTTTTCGGATCAAAACTTATATCTATATATTTTATCAACTACTAAAATAGTAGGGAGCCTCATGTGAGGAGTTCATTATGTAAGCCGTCGAGTTGAGTTGTGGATTTATGAGTTAAAGTGTCCTGGCTCCTCGAACGCTTACTAACATGACTTCTGAATTATGTCGGCCCGAACGGTAGTGAACGATATACCAAAACATACATGTTTCATGAATCTTTCTTTCAAAGACTTACAATATACATCATACCACATCATGGACTAAATGCAAGATATATATATATATAGGCACTACTTCATATTCTTTACTCCGATCCTAAGTCGCAACATTCTATTATAGGTTGCTCGTAGAAACCTTCGCGATTCGACCATCACATTTACTACTCACTACATAACTTAAGGTGAGTTCGTAGCCCCACTTTCTATTGTTTAACTATTTTACAAACCCATGGGGGGAATACATGCTATTATTTTTCTACTCGAACACAATGTTTTCTACTGTATGCTACCCGACTATGTTTTATTGTCACTAAGTAACGATTGCCATGTTCGAAGTCCCTATATCATGAACCATTAGTCACTACCTATAGTGAGCGCAAATATTGTGAATAGATCTATTGGGATTGATGGATCCCATTTGTGTTGAACAACGATGAGTTCACACAAATGCACTATATTTGAGATTTAGCGGTATAATGGCAAAAGTACCTTGATAGGGCTTCTATAATGCCAATTTTGTTGGTTCGATGTTAATGTTTTGGTTGCATGAGCTTAGTGAAATAAATAACGATTTTGTTTTCTAACTATGAGTGTGAGTCTATAGCTCACACTACGACATATTGTGTTCAAACGATTTAACTAAACTCTACGAATTCCACTCAACCTTTGTGTTGACCTCTCAAGCATGTATTTCAGGTTCATAACGATCAAGGATGGTACGGAAGGGCACGGATACTCAAGAGGGCTATAAATTTTATTATCATTCAAAACTCATTTAATGTAAATTGTAAACATGGAACCATCTGGGACCTCATTTTGTAATCTCTGATATTTATATAATTTGAATGATAAATCTTTTAAAACGACTCAATTGGAGTTCGTTTTCTATTATTGTGACTATTGTGCTGTCAAGTAACACCCAGTTCGAATTCCGCTGCATCCATGAATTGGGGGTGTTACAGATTGGTACCAGAGCCATGGTTATAGAGAAACGGGTCTAATTGAGACCTAAACTATAACCACACTACAAGCAAAAACATTTTTTATAGCCTTCCGCTCTCCGTGTCTTCCATCCTCCAGACGATTATGGACTTATTATGCAGGTTATGCTACATAAACATGTTAGTATATTGCTATATATATGCTTGCCATATTTTGAGCACTCCCCATAAACGATAGAATTGTTTTAACATAGGAATTCTTTTCATAGAAATCATGTGCGTACCCACTTCTCCCGATTATGTGCCCACTCTACCTAATAACTTCCAAGTCTTACCATCCTCACCCGAGTTCGGATTTGACTTCGTAAATGCCTTCGCTTCTGATGACGAAGAAGAACCTTTCGAAGATTCAACCGACGAAGAAGAGGATGAACCAATGCCAAATATTTTTGCATCGAATACTTCTAATTATTTTGAACAAAATTGGGTTGAGGCAGACTCCGAGGAGGATAATGAATACGAATATGTACTAGAACCATTACCACCACCACTATCACTTCCCTTTGATATCCCTACATGTGATGATTTGGATCACTCATTATGGATCGTACCTCGACCACCATTGATCCAACAAGAAAGTCAACATGAAAACTACAGCTTCTCAAACTTCATCGACTCGTACCTCTATGACACACTAAACCAAGAAGTTGCCGATCAATCCGAGCTGCTCGAACCTTCTAATCCACAATAGACTAGTGTGATGATACTAGTTAACTTTTGTACTACTAAACTGATTAGACTCAGTTAGTAAATGTTACGAAATCTATGTAATAACTAGCGATAGTAAAAACGTTGTAATTACTAAACTGAAAGTATCAGTTAGTAAATTTTGAAGAAGCTTGTAATAGGTTTCGATTTTGTAAATCAACCAACGTTGTACGAATAAAACTCTTGTTTTATATACTATCATGTGTTATGCTTTTAAGTTTCAAACATTATTATCCTATCATTCTTATCAAAAATTGTGCTCATCTCACAACTCTCTAATTACAATGTATCTTTTGAACAATAGAATCATGGCGCCAAAGAAAAAGACACCACCAACAATGACGCAAGCCGCCATCCGCAAACTGGTAAAGGACAGTGTCAATGCAGCACTTATCACGGAACGAGCAGCAGCTGCCGAAGCCGCCACAGCTGCTGGTGCTGCTGATGCTGCAGCAGCCGCTGATGCTGCAGCAGCTGCTGATGCTGCAGCAGCCGCAGAAGCCGCCACTGCTGCGGAAGCTGCTATAGCTGCAGAAGCGGCCAGAATTGCCAGTCTTGACCTTGGAGGACCGAACTCAACTACCCCTCCGGTGACCAATGTTACTACAGTACCAAAGGGTTGCTCGTTCATTTCCTACTTGAAATGTGAACCCATCAAATTCAAGGGTACTGAAGGAGCTGTAGGTCTAACCCGCTGGTTTGAAAAGGCGGAGTCGGTGTTCTTGGTTAGTAAATGTACCGAGGGGGATAAAGTTCAGTATGCCACGAGTACTCTGTTGAATGAGGCGTTGTCCTGGTGGAACTCAATTGCTCAACCCATGGGCATTGAGAATGCCTACAAAATTACTTGGGCTAATTTGAAACAAATGATGATCAAGGAATACTGTCCTCGCAGTGATTTACAGAAGTTGGAGGTTGAATTCTGGGATCATACGGTTAGGGGAAATGATATCATAACCTACAATCGTCGATTCCAAGAATTGAGGATACTTTGTCCAACAATGGTTTCCACAAAGGAAAAATTGTTGGAAAGGTATATCTGGGGACTTCCATCAAGCATACAAAGGCATGTAACTTCGGCAAATCCAAAGGAACTTGATGAAGCTATGCGGATGTCCCGCAACCTCATGGACCAAGTGGTACGAATGACAGAAACCCGAAAGCAAAACAACCTCAACACCAACAACAACACCAACAACGCCAGCAATACCAATAACCCCAACAATTCCAACTACAGTAACAACAATAACAATAGGAACAACAACAACAAGCGACCATGGGATGGTAACCATGGAAGTAACAACAACAACCAAACTCAAAACAACAACCAGCAAAACAAAAGACAAGAGACCGCAAAGGCTTATGTGGCTGCACCAACTAGAGGCGCAGGATATACCGGGAATGCTCCACTATGCAATAAGTGTAACTTCCATCACTCAGGTCCTTGCCCGGCTAAGTGTCGCAACTGTCAGAACACTGGACACCTTGCCAGAGATTGTAGAGTCAAGAATGTAGCTACCGGTAGCAACACACAACCGATAGTTATATGCTTCGGGTGTGGAGAAAGTGGACATTACAAGAACCAATGTCCCCAAAACCAAGGTCAACAAGTTGAAGACAACCAAGGGTGAGCATATATGATAAGAGTAGAAGGAGCTTATCAGAATCTCAACAACACTGCAGAACAATGAAGTTTTGAACTTAGCAGTCATATTTATTTATGCACTCTGTTGTACTACGTGTATGTCATCCCTAGTAATGGGAGTTTTATGACTTAAGAATATTTATTGTTCAATAAACGACTCTTTGTGATAATTCTCATCAATTGTACTTTCTATCTCCAAACCAATTTGATTGTTTAGCAGACTATTACCATTCTATGAGATTTACTCAGTTATCTTATAAACCATTCAACAAATTTTACTTCAAGCTAATTTGTTATCACTTTATTGTTTCACATCATTTTACTCCAAGATATTCTACCACCATCCTAGAAAAAAATCACTTCGTTGATACCACCCTATAAATCAATATCATGCCTTCATTTCCAACTTTCATCACAAACCACTAAATCTCAACATACCAAAATGAAGAACACAAACCTTCTTAACCTTCTCACCATCATCATCTTCACAACCCTTAATCCCACAAGCTCACTTTCTGATCTTGATGCACTTTTAAAGCTCAAATCATCCTTAGTTACACCACAAGCAACCTCATCAGCCTTACAAGATTGAATACCATACGTGACTAAACCGAACATCACATTATCGGTCCAAAATTATACATAGCCTGATCACCTATGTCTAATTCAGGAGGGATCATGTTATGCTGGGAGCAGTCACCTGTATGTTTTCTTAGAAATAAACTTCTCATAAGTAACCTCATACTACGCCATACACTGAAACGACAAATCAAACTACATCACTCTAATCCTCATAAGTAACCACACCTCTTCATCGACACCACTCCAATGTATAACACACATAGAACTTCGGGACGAAGTTCCCCGTAAGGGGTAGAGACTGTAACAATTCGCAATTTCAGGTTAACTTTTATTTCCGAAAATTTCACTATTCACTTTTTACTATTCACTTTTCACTATTCATCTCAGAAATTTTATTTCATATTCTCGTAAGTTAAACTATTTTAACGATAATCCGAGAGTTTGACGCTCGTCGGATCATTTCTGCAAAAATCACAAAGCCGTGTCCGAGATTTACTTTTAGGTTTAAACGTCCTTCCAGCATCCCGATATATCCATAAAACATTATAAACAATATAAATATGATTTTCTATCATTTTATGACAATTCCAAAAGTTTTGGAATTTTACGTTTTCCAGTTCAGCGTTTTACGCGAATTACGCGTTTTAGACCCGTGTTTCCAGTTTTTAGCAGGGTTTTAGCACCCGATAGATCCTACCACTCATTTTATATTTTATTATGGACTATATGGACATGTTTAACAATACTTTCAAGTTTCATAATTTTACGACACCCGGTTTTACGTTTTGAGGCTTAATCATTTACGGTTGGCATTTTCCGGAGTCAAAACTCATCCAATATCTTGGATAATATCAAGCTATGACCAAGTCATCCCCTTATCCTTTCCAAACCGCCTAAGGGGGGGGAGTCACCCTTTAGGTGTCTAGATCTCATGCTTAAGGCCTTAGATTGCATACATGTGTTCAAGCTTCCTTTGTAAGCTTTGACTAGTCATGTAAACTAACCTCCTCAAGCCCATATAAATACCCCCCTCCCCTTCCTTTGCCGTCCCATATCACAACCCCCATCACCTCACACTTAGCTAATTCTCTTCCAATTTTATGCAAGATTCAAGAGCAAGTTCAAGATAGAAACCCTAGTTTGATCATAAGTTACCAAAACACTTCCAAACCCTAATATACTTGGTGATTTCTCTTGAGTTTAAATCCACTCAATTCACCTCAACTTTCATTACATCTCTTTCAAGAATACCAAGGGTAGAAAGATTGCATGAAGTGAAAAAGGGTTGAAGCAAGTCTATCAAAGTCCATTTCCTTACTTGTTACTTCCTTTCTTTATTAGAAAGCCAAAAGTTGTAAGCCTAAACCTAACATGCTTCTTGTTTATTTATCATGTTCATATCATTTACATGTTATTCTTGCTATATTATGTCTTTTATGAATGTCCATGGTGTATAAAAATGACTAAAACATGTTGTTGTACTTGATTGTTAAGATAAGTTACTAAAATAAGCAAACTAGTGACTTTCTTGGTAAGACCTGATCAAAATGGAAAAATTATGATATTGGATTATTACATATTACATTAGAGGACTTAACAAGGAAACCATAGCAATTTGAACCACCTAAAAAGAGTAAACGAGTCAAAAGTTATGGCGATTTGAAGTTACCAAAGATTTCGGGCAAAACTGCCAAAACCTTACTGTTTTGCATTCTGAGTTTTTGAAAGTCACCCTTCTGGTCCGATTCATCAAAAAGTTAAAACACGAAAGTTGTCCAGAACGCCGTTTTCGTTCAGTATTTAAGAAGCTCGAGTCCTAAAAATGCTTTCCGAGTGATAAAATTCTTCAAATTCTAAACAGCCCACTTTTAGGCGAAAGTCACTAGATTATGGTTATACTTTAAAAGGAACAAGAGGTCTTATGACCTATAATCAAGACCACAACCATGGCTAGAGCCAAGGTTGTGTCTCATGACCTTGGAACAAGGACCAAAGGTCATGGCTAGGCCATGACGAAATGACCATACCAACTTACATAGGCGTAAACATGAAACAATGAATTAGGCGGTAACTTGAACAAGCAATTTGGATCTACTTCACTTAAAAAGGAACCATGAGATTTTACCAACAGAAAATGGTCAAACAAGACTTATGAAACTACCCCTAATAACAATCTTCATATACTAATAAACTTTCCTAAGTTTATCCAAATATCGGACATGTAACTTTTCGGATCAAAACTTATATCTATATATTTTATCAACTACTACAATAGTAGGGAGCCTCATGTGAGGAGTTCATTATGTAAGCCGTCGAGTTGAGTTGTGGATTTACGAGTTAAAGTGTCCTGGCTCCTCGAACGCTTACTAACATGACTTCTGAATTATGTCGGCCCGAACGGTAGTGAACGATATACCAAAACATACATGTTTCATGAATCTTTCTTTCAAAGACTTACAATATACATCATACCACATCATGGACTAAATGCAAGATATATATATAGGCACTACTTCATATTCTTTACTCCGATCCTAAGTCGCAACATTCTATTATAGGTTGCTCGTAGAAACCTTCGCGATTCGACCATCACATTTACTACTCACTACATAACTTAAGGTGAGTTCGTAGCCCCACTTTCTATTGTTTAACTATTTTACAAACCCATGGGGGGAATACATGCTATTATTTTTCTACTCGAACACAATGTTTTCTACTGTATGCTACCCGACTATGTTTTATTGTCACTAAGTAACGATTGCCATGTTCGAAGTCCCTATATCATGAACCATTAGTCACTACCTATAGTGAGCGCGAATATTGTGAATAGATCTATTGGGATTGACGGATCCCATTTGTGTTGAACAACGATGAGTTCACACAAATGCACTATATTTGAGATTTAGCGGTATAATGGCAAAAGTACCTTGATAGGGCTTCTATAATGCCAATTTTGTTGGTTCGATGTTAATGTTTTGGTTGCATGAGCTTAGTGAAATAAATAACGATTTTGTTTTCTAACTATGAGTGTGAGTCTATAGCTCACACTACGACATATTGTGTTCAAACGATTTAACTAAACTCTACGAATTCCACTCAACCTTTGTGTTGACCTCTCAAGCATGTATTTCAGGTTCATGACGATCAAGGATGGTACGGAAGGGCACGGATACTCAAGAGGGCTATAAATTTTATTATCATTCAAAACTCATTTAATGTAAATTGTAAACATGGAACCATCTGGGACCTCATTTTGTAATCTCTGATATTTATATAATTTGAATGATAAATCTTTTAAAACGACTCAATTGGAGTTCGTTTTCTATTATTGTGACTATTGTGCCGTCAAGTAACACCCAGTTCGAATTCCGCTGCATCCATGAATTGGGGGTGTTACAACTCATTTGTGATAAAATACTACCCAAATTGACCCATATATATGCAAATGGGTCGAAGTTGGCATCTGTATATGCTCGCTCATTGCATAGCTTTTTTGTGGCTTATAAATCTGATGTTTGCTAGTGTAACACTTTCAGAAGGTCTATTGATTCAGCAATCATCTGTCTAACTCAAACTTTTCGATACAGTTGGTACTGAAGCAATATGAAAACCCCTTGTCAAAGAAGCTAAATGAGGTTGTAAATGAGGTACTGAGCCAAAGATGTAACTACCTACGGTATGTAATGTCTGGTATATAATCTTATGAGTCGGATTAGTTTATCTGTATATAAGAATGTTTGTGTTGACAAGTAATCCCTTTTTTAATCTCATTGTACTTATAGCAGTCTAAAATTATGCAAGAAAGGAGAACCATCGGGTGAGTTTTATAATATACGTCTAGTAGTTCTGTCTTCGTATGAAAATTGCAAGATTCAAGTTGATTCTTTTTTAAGAAAAAATTCCTTTCATATACATAAAGGGTGTTTGGTAATTTTAAACCGGGACTTCCCAAGAAACGTTGAGAATTAAAAACTTTCCTGTCTATATGCTAAAAAAATGAAAAATCCCTCCAACAATTATAAAATAAAGAAAATCTTGTGAAAGCCATAATGCCATATATCATTGGCAACTTTAGCTCAGGAACTTCCTTAGAAACGATAAAGATTGTGTCTTTTCTGAGTGTTTGTAAAGTACCATTCTTTTGTTTTAGAGCTATTTGGACATGTTTAACTGAGTGGCGGAGCCAACATGAAAACCAAGGTGATTCCCTTAGTAAGTCAAAGTGAAAATTTTTTAGCAGTAACAACCAATAAATGTGTCAATTCGGGTCTGGTTGGTCCCAATTTAAATGAGAAAACTAATACTGGCACACCAAAAACCTATAACCTATTGTCAAATTTATTAAAATCGGGTATTTAACAAGGTTGTAAAAATCGCTTGGCGCTAGTGAGGCGGTCGGGTAAGGCCTAGCGATTAATCGGTTAGGCGGGGATTAATCGAGAATTAATCGGATTGGAATTTTTATGCACAAAATTGTAATTTTAGATATTATATTATATTATATTTATGCAATAAGCATAATGCATCAAAGTTCAAATATTTCAAGTGTTCAAATATTAATATAATACATAATTTTCAAAGTTTAAAGTCAAACATAGATATTACTCAGTTTGTTGACTATTTTTAAACGATCTTTGACTGATTTTGTCTGATTAATCGGTTTGTGGACCGATTTTTAAGCGATTTTGACTGATTTTTAAGTGATTTTGTTGACCGATTTTTAAGCAATTTTGTTTGATTAATCCGATTAGACCAATTTTGTCCGATTAATCGGTTTGTTGACCAATTTTTATGCGAAATTTGACCAAAACGATTAAATTGGCCGATTATAATAAATCAAGGTGCTTAGTGAGCGATCAGCGATTATGCAAGGATTAATCGACCGCCTAGACCGATTTTTATAACAGATGTATTTACTAAAAGAATAGTAACACACTCACACTATACTCCACACATTTTCAAGTTACAAGATTAAAATAAGATTTTCAATCTACAACATGAAAAAATAATGTTTATAGCCTAGGAAATACGAAGAAACGAATATACAAAAGATTTCAAAAAACCAAATTTTTAAAAAGTAAAAAGAAAATATGAAAAGTCAACTATCGGTCTCTTTCCTCTCTCTTCTTTCTTCTCCATTCAAGGCGTTCACCCTGTTTTTGTTTCTTACGGTATACAGTAATTGTTACGAGTACTCTATTAGTGACTCGTAATTGGTCAAACATCTTGATAGGCTAAAATTACGCAAGAAAGGAGAACCATCAGGTGAGTTTTATAATATACATCTAGTAGTTCTGTCTTCGTATGAAAATTGTTAGATTTAAGTTAATTTTTTGAACTGGGATATTAAACTGGGGATTCCCAAGAAAAATTGAAAATAACGTCTTTCCTGACTATTTGCTAAAAAAGTCCAAAACCCCTTCAACATTTATAAAATAAAGAAAATCATGTGAATCCATAATGCCATATATCATAGGTAACTTTAGCTCAGGAACTTCCTAAGAAACAATAAAGATTGCTATCTTTTCTGAGTATTTGTAAAGTACCATTCTATAAACACATGATAAAGAAAATTAATTACAGTGATGATGCATTTGTCAATCAAAATTGCAGTTTTTACACGGTAATCGTTGCAATTTCTATAGTTTCTGATATTAGTTGTTTCAATTCCAGGAATGACATTCTTCTCGTATATGGTGGAAGACAAGTCTCCAAATAGTCCTTCATACGTTGAGTTCTTAGTACATGTCCATAGACAAATTCAAAACAAAATGGGTTGATGTTGTTTTAACAAACACTAGTTCAGTTATGTTTATGGGTTTGTAGTTAGAATTTACATGGAGACACAGTTGAGTTCAAGCCTGAAGAAGCAAAAACGTGAGGATAGTCATCATTGGGTTTCACCTATTCGTGGTGAGAACTCGAGTAAAGTTTTGCTAGTATGAAAGCGTAGCATCAACTGAAAAAATCTTTTACCTAATAAAATAAAACCCCTAGTGGGGACTTTTTCATTTCAAAATAATCAAATCATTCCTTATTAAGTAATAATTTAATTATTTTATTTTTTATTTTAAAGATTTTTAATAAAAGAAGCCTTAAATATTTCCTAATTTAACTAAAAAATTCTGTAAATTCGTTTTAGGTGAAAAGTGACTGAAAAATTATATGTATTAAAAGTATGAAAAAAGAAAACTTTAAAAAGGTGGGGTAAATCTACAATATCTTCAGGGTTTAAACAAAAATTTTGAAAAACAAAAACAACAACAAAACAGAGCCGGTCTCTTCCTGGATTTCATCGCATGGACAAAAAAGAATCAACCAACAAACCCCTAATTTTACCAAAACAAAATTGACTCATCAAGTATCACGTTTTCAAAAACTCGACCGATCATGGGTTTTTCATGCTTATTCGTGGCTTCACAAAGGAGGTACAATACATTATTTTTTTCAATTGGTGTTTGAGATTAGATATTTACATTTGCTTATGTGAAGGTTGTGATTTTAATGGATTTTGTAAGTGTTCTTTTCAAACTTTCTCTTTATAGCTTAACTAATCATGGGTTTACATTTTATAAGGCTTTTTACTTTTTCTTAATTTTGTTTCAGTTTGGGGAAAAAATAAGGGTTTACCTTGTGTATCGCTATTACGCTATACTGAGGTTTTGTATCATTCATTCAAAATGGGCAGAATTGGATAAAGCTCTTAATTATTGAGGGTTAGGCTAAAGGACTATGCCCTTCTTTCATCTATTGTGTAGAATCTGGAATCACATTTAGGAGGATTGAAGTAGTTTATATTTGGAATAAGTGTTAGTACTTAGTACGTGCTGATTTGATGTAATTACTCTTATGACACAACGATGAAAATCAAACGTGATTATATTTGTCAAGACGTACCCAACTATTAGAAAATGCACACTCAACTACGTTAAAGATTTCATGTCTAAATAGGTGATTGCGCCTCAAACTGCCAATGGAGTTATTCTTGATTCATCGGATGCTAACAAGCTCTTTAATGCAGTTGCTATAGTTTCTTGAATTGTTCCAAGTGGGAAATCTACTCGGTATAACATAATTGCTAATGTTTAGTTTAATATAAAGTGAAATTATGAACTCTGATTTTGGCACACTAATTGCTTACAAAAATTATTTTTAGTTTCTGACAATAAAGACCCGTCCCAACGAGCACAAAAACTCATGTTTCCACCTACTACCGCATATGCCCATCTCCCCACCTCAGTTTTTGGTCATTACTGAAAACAGATTGTTATTTACGTACACAAGCCTTGGATGTAACATAATTTTTTTTGACAAACCCATTATTTTTGGTGTAATTGTTTTCATTAATGTATCTTATCATTTATTTATTGTTGTTCCAGTATCAAAATGTTGGTGTTGCAGGTCAACAAAATATACAAGTATTAATATAGACCATCCCATTTTTCCTTTCTGATTTTTGTATTCATCAAATTATTATCAAGCGGAGTCTTATAACCAAATGTATGATAATTGTTTCAAGCTTTATTATTCTGTAGCTTCAACATGCAAGCTTTGCTTGCTTAATCTTATATATTTTTAGTTTTTCTACATTTACATGACTATGGCTATACACAATTGCTGGTGCCTGGTGGCTCTATGAATGATTATGTATGCTATCAGTAGGTAATGCCACAAATTCTTAATAACAAACACTTCTTTTTATGGTATTTTGTTATTTAATTTTTCTCTGTTACAGGGGATGCAGGGAGCTCAAGACGGACGTGGAAGAATAAGACAGGATTACCAAGTATCCATGAGTTTGTGGATATTTGGTATCTCCCCACCTTTTACTGAAAACAGATTGTTATTTACACAAGCATTACCAAGTATCCATGAATTTGCAGATATTTGGGATAGCATAACGAGCGGGGCCTGACTTTTATGTCTTCCCATGCAGGTTTCCTTTAAAAGCTGTTAAAGTAATGCACACAATATCATTGTGAACTGAAGCAAGCATAAAACATCAACTGATCTTGGTCAATGAAAAAAATTGACAGCTTGGTAATTCCTCAATTTAAGTACTTTTATCAGCATACTCACAAATCAAGTACCTTGATTTTAATTTGTAAACCATAAATATTAACTATGCTTTTAGACATATTCAAATTGCGTTGTCTGGTTTCTGGACCAGTGAACAACATTTGAAGCTGACAACGATTATGTTTCAAATTATTTTTCCTGCAATCAATATTAAGACAGTAATCATTTCTTCATTTTCACTTAGATATGGTCAGTACTCAGTATTCACTTGAACGGTAGTTTTTAGCTTAACCGTTGTTGGCTCTCATGTTGTAGGTTAAACTTTCATCGTGCAAGAAAATTGTGTTACTTAATTACAACAAGGAGACAAAGCTTATTGATTTTCGGCATTATTCTATCAGATTGCAGCTAGTTGGTGTCTCACGTAGAGTCAGGAAAGACGTGTGACTTTGTCACAAAGTAGGTACCTTTGTTTGTACATTTCTCTATATATTTAGGATATATTTTATGATTATACTAATATTTTATCTTGGACTTGAAAGGGGTTGGTTAGGGATCAGAAAGTGAAGGAGATGATGAAGCAGATGCCCTAAGCTTAGCATCTGATCTTGGGAGAGTTAATAAGGCTTCTACCAAAAGTGTTGTGAAGCTTCAAGAGATTGGACCTAGGATGACTCTTCAGCTTATCAAGATTGAGGATGGGTTATGTTCAGACACCGTCATTTTTAGTGAATGCGGTACATTTTCCTCCCAAACCATGATACATATTTTTACGCGTTTTCTAAAAATTGATGATGTTTCACTCTACATGTAGTTCGATACAAGTTTATGCAAAACAACAATACAATCACATATTAAAGCTACCATGAGAGTTGCAAGATATTTGAAAGGAGCTCCAGGTACTGGAGTTCAAAAATTAACAAATCAAATGATTTCAAGTTTTTTTAAATGTTGATTGGGCAATGTGTCCTGTAACTAGAAAAGGTGTTTTGTTATGATTGGTAATCATTAACAAATCATATTTTAAGTTTTTTTAGCTATTGCTACTTGTGAAGTGATTTAGGTTTGTAATGAGATTCAATGTTTAATGATTTTATGTGTTTATCTATGTCAATGTTAATGAAGAGATACACACTGAAAGTAAAATATAAGAAAACTATATAGGTTAGCATAATGAATGTTGCTATAAGCATGAAAAAAATATACTAGGTTGCTAACCTCCTATTATGGGACACATTGTGCTACATAACGGACAAATGATATAGTCAATATGCATATTGAATATAGCAGAAGATCACCACACCAAATACATTATATTATCCTAAGTTGAAAACAATGACAATGTTGAATAAATAAACCTTGACATTATTGAAGAGCAAAAATCATTTGATTGATCATTGTGGGTAAAATTATTGCTATTGATTTGTGATTTATTTGTTTTTTAATGTGTTCTATTTGATCTTTATGCACATAGAATGTTCATACGATCCCGAAAGATGACATTCTTTAAATTATTTTTGTGTAGCGATGGTGGATGACTAATCAAGTGGTGGCCAAGTAGATAGCTAAGCGACGTTTGTTAGGCCTCAAATTAAACTGATTGGTGGTAGCATTACACCATGGCTCATGCTTCTACATCAATGTATGCTATATTTTTATATTCTGCAACAATGTTTGTAGTTACTCATAAACGTCATTTTAATCAACTCAAAGAAGAAATAACAGAACTTAAGAGGACGCATAAGAGAACGCTACAAGAAGCTTTGACTTAGCGCAGACTTCTAGAGCGGGTAATACTAGATATAATTGGCAATTTTGAGCCATAAAGTTTATAGCTAATAGGGGAACAGTTAGATGGGTCGAAATGGGTTAAAAGTAGGAATTCAAGTTTTGGTAACATGGAATGCTATGATTACAAGGTAAGTAACAAATGTACTTCCTTTTTTCATATCAAATTTTGTTGTTTCGTGATTACTTAAGGTAGGAAACCAAAACTGTTATAATCAGAATTAAAAATGACTTTTTTTACAAGCATACTGCATACCTAAAATATTTACAAAAATAAGACAACATTTGCTCCATTTATACCACTTAGAAGCTCTAAAGAATAGTGGTAATGTGATGGTTTGAGAGATAATGGTCATATATCGAGAACAGCATTTGAAATGGGATAATTTCTAATGGGCATGTCGGTACAGGTTTGGTTATTGCACGTAAAGCAGATGGATCGTGGTCTCTGCCATCTGCCACTTCTACATTTGGTATGGGCTGGGAGCTCAGGGATAATATACATGACAAGATCTCTAATATTACTCAAATTCTAGCATTAAATTGAATTAAAGTTAGATATCAATTCAATCGTGATATTTGGTTTTTAAATGCCCATCGTGTTGCACGGGTATTAATAATACATAGGGTATTTAAAGTTCTTATGAAGTAGGAAGGCATCATATAGTAAATAATTCACTCAGTTTCTTATAGCAGTTACTTTTTGAGGTGATTTTATATGTCGCATTCATAATGCAATCAAATTCTGTAAATTTTGGAATAAGGCACGCACCCGAGCATTGTAAAAATTGGAACATGCTAAGAGAACGAATTGTAATAGCATTGAAGTTTGTATGTTACCTTTCTTTCTCTTCATCATATATGTGTCCAACACTTTTGATATCTTGGGTACAATTAATTACATCTTGATTTTATTGAATGCAACTCAATTAAAAATTAAAGATCCATAACAAGCAGGTATCCTTTAAGAAAGAAAAAATATAACTTTTAAATACATTATTCGTATCGTCAGTAGTTGTGATTCATTTGCTATTATATTAATGCTAGAGGATAATGAAATTGTTTGGAAAACATGCATGAATAATTTTTGTTAATTAGTTTTCCTAAGTTAACAGAATGTGCTACTTCCATTATTATATAAACTTTGAAACTTTAAACCATGATTTGGTTCATGAATGGCAATTCACAGTTTCCATCCCTAGGAAGTATGAGGTTGAAACAAACTGGCACTTATAAATTATTATTAAGATTTATGTTCTTTGTGAAACAAAATTTGTTTTCTATTATTTTGCACTTAATTTTATAATTGCCCTTTTATGGCCAACTCAAGAAAAGAACCACATTCAACACTTATGTGGACCTAGCTTTAATTTGCTCAGATTAGTTTTTGTTACATATGTTGTTTGGATGCATTCTTTTTAATATGTTTTATTACTATGACAGACGGCCTTATGCAAAGGGTATTGATCTCTTTTTATGCACCATATCAGGTTGTATGTGCCGTCACCCACTAATGAGAATGTTCTGTCCTTATCTTGCAGTGTGCATTATATTGTTTTAACAAGTGTGGATCATGATGATCTTCCAGATGGTGGAAGTTGTCATTTTGCTAAGACTGTCAGAGCAATGAAGGTGAATAAATGATTCTCATTACTTCATATCATCCATCATATAGATTGTGTTAGAGCTAAAACAATCTGACTACTAATTGGCAAACTAAGAAATTTTTGGGAAAAGGCGTGTCTTATCTTAAGATGAATCCTCATTCTATACAGAAACGGGATTAGAGATTGTATGCGGGAGATAGTATTTGGATTTGGTTATATCGTCAGAATGTTTGTTGATAAGTCGTTATGCGAGTCGTAAATGTAGTAAATAAATAAATAAAATAATTTAAAAAAAAAAAAAAAACAAAAACAAAACAAAACAAAACAAAAACAAAAACAAAAACAAAAACAAAAACAAACAAACAAACAAACAAACAAATAAGAAAAGCTTATTTGAGATTTTGAGGTACCTGGTAAAATATATTCTACACTGTGCAAGCCCATTTTTTTTAAAGTATATCATGAATTGACCCATTTCAATTTACCGTTTTCGTATCGGTAAGTAGCCTTAACAGCTTATGATATGAAGCTATTATAAGTTTCTTTAGTGAGGTATACTAGGAGTGCACTTAATATGTATATCAGGTTGCTCTAGAATAGATAGGTGTTAGGATCAGGCAACTATAAAGTTGGTGTGTTTGGATAATACTTATGCAGAAACAATGTGCGTTTGGATCAGGTCACTGCATAAACAAGGAGTGGGATATTCAGATGAAAGACAACATATGCAGTTTGTTAGGTATATTTACGGAACAGGTTGAATGGTGAAACCAGTCGAAAGTCTCCCAAAGTACAGATTTCCAGTATAGATCTTCCTAATCAGTATATGGAATATTAGCTGTTGCTAAGAGATATCATGTCTGGTATTCAAAGAATGTTGAAGTAACAGGAGATGAAACCAATGATTGCGTTTCGTTACCTTTAAACTATAAAGGCGATGCACGAAGGTACGTGTTGCAATGTTGTACTTCGATTGACTCTGTCACCTGATGTGTTGCAATCCTTAAGAACAATCTAAGTTTTAGGGGAAATCAGAGTAAGTTATTAAAATATCCCCTGTTGAATTCAATGGAAAACGGTTAATTTGTAACAGTTTATTGAGTTTTTTGGCCTGGTAAACGGTTTGTTGTTGCTGTTAAGTGTAATGCTCAGGATACTGATGCTAACTATAGCAAAGGTATCATAATTATTATACTTTTATTGACATTATGTTATTTAGTTATTCAAGTAGTTAATTTCTGTTGAAGATGTTTTTTTATGCTGCACAAATTAAGTAGTAAGCATGTTTGCGCTCAGGAATTGTTAAGTTACATAAAATTGTATTAGTTATTAAGAAATCAGGTGTCGCGATAATGAAGTATATTATGGTGATATAAAGAATTTGTAGCTATGTTTTAGATATTGCAGAAGCGCACAGTGAGTAGGTTGTGCTTTGACTAAATAAATGAAAAGTGCGCGGGGAAGTTAAATTTTTGTATACGCAGAATGACGTGATTTGAAGTAATTCACATTGCGTTTTGCATGACTTTTTGCCTACTGTACTTTCTCCATGAATTTGGTTTTCTTCCTCATTCTTTTAATGTTCCTCCTTTCTTATTTGTCGTTGGTGGTGGAAACTATGCAGAATATGAATACCTGCAATAGCTTGCTAAACGTGGTCAGGAACCCGAAAAATGTATAATTTATGGGGCAACCGAGATTTTCAGCAAAGGCGAGTTTATTGAGCAGCTTACACTGCTGAGATAAAAGATCGGCTACTTGGCGAATACTACCTGTCAATACATTATCAAAACTTTTGGAATGCATTCCTTTTTAAGTCTTTTCACTCATGAATGATACAAACATATACTCCGTATATGCCTTATGCTCTTTAACAACAGGTTTCTTTTAATTCTTTATCTCTTTTACAAATATCCAAGCCTTTAATGATTTGTAAGTCGTTATAGTTTCTCTTATTATAAATCAGTCTCTATGTATCTGGAGTATGCTGATATGCTCTGCATTGCAGTAAAACAAAGAAAGACCAAAAATAATAAAGGGAAGTTAATGGGGAGCTTTTGGCTAATCATGACTTGGTTACACCAGATGATCCACAAGGAGTGAGGGCCGAGTTGACAGAAAGGCTCAATGCCGGTCACGTCGCTGCGTGGAACAAATTAACAAAATTGCTTAATGATGAATACAGGACAACGTACACAAGACTGCAGTGTTTCTACATCACAAATCCACTACTGCAACGTTTTTTCTGTGTGTTCGTAGTATATGACATCATGCCAAAAAAATCAGTTACATAAATGGTAGTTTCTCTCTATTTTAGGTGTAAGGTTAGTTTGGTGAACCAAACTGCCCATTTGCTATCTCTGCTATTTTTATTGATACAAATTTAGTTTTATAGAGCTGTAGACGAATCTCATACATAATAATTTGCAGTGATGAATCAATAAATCTTATATCAGTGGGACTCGAAGCAAATTGCGGTTAAATGTTAGGCAACTTTCGATCACCAGAGGATTCACCAAGTCATACAAAAGAAAAAATGAAACTAAACTACAATACTTTCTAAGCCTGATACTTTTTAGTTTGGATTATGACAATAAAAAATATTAAATAATACTTTTTAGATTTAAAGGGAAAAAAATGCATCTCAACTGTAAGAAAAAATAAAAAGTCTCGGTATGCATTTGTAGCAACCAAAGGTCTTCAACATACTTTAAAACATACAAAATTATCAAAAGATAAAAAAATATGAATATACATGCTTACGTTAAAATTTATATTTAAAATTTAAAAGTTGATAAAACTATAACCATTTTATATTAGTGCTCTTAGTTCTTTACTGTCCACAAAAACATACAAAATGTTATAATAGCTAGCTGAACTTACAGCAATAATATTTTAACCCAACCATGATGAATATTCAAACATAATATTAAACAAGGAGGAATAAATTATCAATGCAAAACATAACATATCTTAACTATCAACAAATTATATAAAATATATATGTACCTTTACTACGTCCGTCGTTAAAAATAATTATAAACCAAAATGAAAGAAACATGAGTAAAAAAAAATAAAAAATAAAAAATAAATAAAAATTAAACAATTTGTTTTTAATTGATAAAAATATATTAATAAAAAATTTAAGAAAAACCCCGCGCGTGCGCGGGCATTATAACTAGTAAAATAAAATAAAATAATAAATAAAAAAGCTGTTCTTTAGAGGGGCAAGTTTCAACTTATTTCTTATACTTATTGATTTTACGTGTGAGTATGTTTGGTTCGAGTTGTATTTCATTGCTAACTAGACAAGTGCATCTAAAATGAAAGGGTTCAAATAGTTTTAAGTTGACTATGCAAACAATAGTATTGCTTGATATACATAATAATGCAAGCATATAGTAGGTATAAACTAGCTTTTTATGAAAGAATATAGTATGTTTAAACAAAATCACTAGTTTTTGTATTAAGTTTCTAACCAACTTTGTATTTTACGCTAATATAATCAACAGGGCAAGTGAATTGTGTTTGTAAGTGAGAACATCTAGGAAGTAATAAGTGATCACATCCATTTGTGGCTAGATTTTATTACAATTAGCCTAGCTAGATTATAGTGGTAGACTATAACTTTTGAGATTAATGAAGGTAAATCAAGATTTACAAAGTGGTTTAAGTGCAAAGTGCAAACAAGTAATATAGAGATTAGTTGGCGGACTTAATGGATGGTCAATAACTAGATAGCATCCCCTAGCTTTGAGGTAGAAGGTTTTGGGTAAAAGGTCAAAACGACCCGGTAAATGTTTGAGGTAGAAGATTATAAGGCATATTGATAGGTTTTAGAGGCCATCACTAGATTTATCCTACATCCGAGTCATTAATTAAAGAACTAGTTAGACATTGCATGAGCAGATCATGTCGTTTGGTTATTGGGTCAATGAGTTGGTGAACATTATTTCTCTCTTACATTTGAGTCATTTACTCGCTTATTTCATTGTCTTGTTTATTTATTTTTTCAAAATAATAATCTTTTGGATCTAAAACACTATCCCCTTTTTATTGTTTTATGTTGTTTAGAATTATAGTTATTTACTTTACAAAGGAAATTTTTCGCTTTTGCGAATGACTTAGTCTAAGTATAAATATAAAACAAGATTTCACACATCAGGGATAACCCGAAAAACTTTTCTATGCGTTTTTTTACTAATTATTTTAGCACCCATAAACACTAATAATATAGCTTATATTGTTTTTTAGTCTAAATATATAATATTGATATGGTTAATACATCAACCTCTCATTAAGTTTACTATAGGAATCAAAGTGCAAAACCAATATCATAGCCACATACGACCCTACAAATAATTGACTAAAAGGACCATAAATATATGCATATATTGCAGCCACATAATCTCTAGATAAGAGTCATTTGCTAAGGACATTGACTCGTAAAGTAAAATACATTTCATATTAGTCTATCACCTTTTGTATACATTCTATCTTCTAGTCTTTGCATGACAAGGATGGATGTCAGTTATTGTTGACATGGACTTTTCATAATACTAGCAATAAATTAATTAGAGGCTATTTTCCTATAGTTACTAATGTTAAACTTTTGATTTACAATTCGAAATGCCCTTCTTATAGATACTATTATGGATTAATGGTCTCTACTTTAAAACAACAAACGTGATTTGCACAAACTTAGTTTTGATTTGTACATAACATTTTATGCTTTGTATATGTGTTACGTTGTGCTTATTCTCCTTTGTATCTTGTTATGCGTAAATCTAAAGTAACTATGTGCAAATTTAGAGTATATGTTTGTGCAGATTACCTCACACTAAACCAAACAAGTTTCAAGGTGAATTATACTTAAATCGGGTAAAGCCCTTCATTTCTAGGAGTTTTGTGTAGCCACTTTAGTGATTGTTTTGTACCTAGCTTGTTACATATGATATACTAATAAACTTATATAAGCTCATGGATGAAACATTCTAAACCATTGAATTTGTTTTGTCTTTGTTTTAGAGGGCAATGTTTTATAACCTGGGTTGAACCGGGAACAGGTCCGGATATGACTGTTGTTTGCTTGTTTATGAACCAGCGGTTCTTTTGTTGACTTGGGTCATACCTTTTTTTTTATTTTATTTTTTTTTAATTTTTTTTTTTAAGTTTAGGACCTCCAGTTTTGTTTGAATGTATGTGTGGAAAACTAGAAGGGGGGGTTGAATAGTTTTACGTCCTTTTAAAATTTATAAAAACAAGTTTGTTTTAAAAACTTCGATTCTAGTTTATGTGATCTCAATACTTGCACTATATGAACAATTGTATAATAACTAACTAACTAATATAGTAAAGATATATAAGTAAGTAATGAAAAGAGTTGGAGAGATCAAACCACAACACAAGGATTTATAGTGGTTCGGCTACAAGGTCACCTTCCTTGTTCCTACTCCACTCCCCGAGTCACCTACTCGAGAGTTTTCTTCACTATGTCAACAAACTCCCTTATGGCGGAGAAAACCTTACACACCAATTTACACACTACAACTACATTACAACTTGATCATGACTACTACATAACTTCTTCACACCTATTTACTTTACACCTATCTTCTACACACCTTGCTTCTTCACAACTATCTTCTTCACTTCAACCTACTCCACACCTATCTTCTTCACAACTACACTACTTCACTACTAATCAACTTCTACTTCCTACACAACTTCAATATCTTCTAAACTACTTATTACAAACACAACACAACTTCACAATTAAAGTATATACACAATGCACAACTACTCTTCAATACTTCTTGAACTTAGTTGTAGAAGGAGTGTTCTTCTTTTGCACTTTGGATGAGGATGGATGAGAAGGGATTGAATCACTTGAAACAAGGATTAATATACAAATAATCAACTCTCTGGTACTATACCAAGAGGGCTATGGAATTGCTCCACCTTAATAAGAGTAAGTTTTCAATATAATAAATTTCGTGGAGATATAACAAATAGTTTTGGTGTCTTCCCAAGCTTATATTCCTTCGATGAGAGTCATAACAAATTTCATGGGCAACTATCTCATAACTGGGGTAAATGCAAAAAATTGACTAGATTAAAGATGGGATATAACAACATCAGCGGTAGCATACCAAAAGAATTTGGGAATTCAATTCAAGTTCTTGATCTTTTTTCTAATCATTTGGTTGGTCAAATTCCAAAGGAGTTTGGGGAGATGAAAAGTTTGTTAAATTTAAACTTGAGCGATAACAACCTTTCAGGTGTTATACCTCAAGAGCTTGGATCACTGCATGGCCTCCTTACTCTTGACCTATCCAAAAATAGGTTAAACGGGTCATTACAAAGATATATTGGTGATTGGGTACAAATCAATCACATAAATCTTAGTAATAAGAAGCTCAGCGGAAAGATCGCATCGGAGATTGGTAAATTAAGTCAGCTCAATGTTCTCGATTTATCTTGGAATTCACTCACAAAAGCGATACCAAACGAACTTGGAAATTTAGAAAGTCTGGTAATGATGAATCTTTCTCACAATAAGCTATCTGGTTCTATTCCTAATGGTTTCAGTAACTTGCCAAGAGGGATTAATATCGACTTGTCCTACAATGAGCTCACAGGTCCAGTTCCCCCTTATTCTGTCTTTCTAAATGTGTCCGGAGAAGCATTACAAGGAAATGATGGTCTGTGTGGAAATGTTACAGGTTTGAAACTTTGTGAAAGTCAAACTAATCATTTTCTTTCTATGTTCATCCTTGTAACTATGGTGCCACTTTTTGCTGCTCTTTTACTGGGTTTATTCATGTGTGGCCTCATTGCTTATCGACGTAGAAAGATAATTTCTCCACAAAAACCATCAGGCGAAGAAGGTTGCAAATTTTTCTCAATAACGAATTTTGATGGACAGGCGATGTATGATGAAATCATCAAGGCAACAAATGATTTTGATGATGCATATTGTATTGGGATGGGAGGATACGGTACTATGTATAAAGCTATGTTACAACCCTACAATGTAGTAGCTGTCAAGAAACTTCATTCACCTTCTGAGAATGACAATCAAGGCTTCCTAAACGAGGTACGAGCATTAACAACCATAAGGCACAGAAACATAGTTAAACTCTATGGATATTGCTTCCATGCTCGTCACTCATTTTTGATTTACGAATATCTTGAGAAGGGAAGTCTAAAATCGCTCTTAAGTAGCGATATCACAGCAAAGGAATTGGATTGGGTGAAAAGGGTAAGAATTGTTAGGGCTGTAGCGAATGGTTTGGCTTATATGCACCATGATTGCACACCACCTATAATTCATAGAGACATTTCTGGAGCTAATATTCTTCTCAATTCTGATTATGAGGCACATATCTCGGATTTTGGAACAGCGAAGCTTCTAAAGCTGGATTCATCCAATTGGACTGCGGTTGTAGGCACCTATGGCTATATTGCGCCAGGTAACTACCATATATAAAGTTATAAATACTGTACGTACTTATTCTCAAGTTTCCAGTTTTATGTTACATTTATTCATGAGCTGATATAACAATTTTATTTATTTATTTATTATTATTTTTTTTCTGTATTCTCATTTTTCCTTCCATGTAGAGCTTGCTTATATGATGGTGGCGACAAAGAAATGCGATGTGTTTAGTTTTGGAGTTGTTGCACTCGAAGTGATTATGGGAAAGCATCCTGGAGAACTTATTTCACGTCTACCAACATTGTCTACCGATGATCTATTGCTAGCCAATGTAGGAGATAGTCGGATTCCGCCACCATCATCTCTAGTTGAGAAACTAGCTCATTCAATTTTGAATGTCTCACTGGCATGTTTAAACTACAACCCACATGAAAGGCCAACAATGCGTCAAGTCACAGATTTATTGTCAGTGGATGATCGACTTTTTGTGAACATGCATGTAGAGTTTGGATCAAATGAGAAGAAAATTTTTGTAACACCCCCAAAATTTGGTACAGCGGAAGACTCAACAAGCTTTCGGGGTGCTACGGGGATTGGTATCCAACACAAGACATAATAGAACGAGATAGAGTAAACATAATAAAAACACAACCAAAACGGGGTTTTAAAGTTTACATTTATCCCAACATCATTCAGAGTCAGGCCCAAAAGAAATAAACGTAGGTCCTCAATTTAATATCAGAGTTTAGAAAAATAGATCCATAAACCAGGTGCCATTGCCAAGCCTCCAATCCAAGCATCCATAGAGCATCACTTAATTCCCTGAGAAAACGTGCTAAAAGTCAGCTTTCGCTGGTGAGATCATAGGTTTAAATTCATCTAACAATATAGTGGACATATACGCACAAAGCTTGCTAGGCAGACTAAGGATTCTCTAAAAGCCTGCGGATACCCTCCGCTCCAACATAACACACGGATACCCTCCGTTCTAACATAGATATTCGGGTAACCCCCGCAATATCATAAATACTCGGATAACCTCCGAAGTATTAATAACCTATAGGTGCACACTACAATATCTAAATAAGCCAACCTTGAATAGTACACACGAAACCGTGTGACTAAAGCTGACAATTCCAAATAACCAAATAAGCCAACCTTGAATAGTACACACAAAACTATGTGACTAAAGTTGACAATCCACCAATAACCAAATAAGCCAACCTTGAATAGTACACACAAAATATGTGACTAAAGCTGACAATACATCCTAGTCCATACGCATAGCAAGTTTAGAAAGAATATAAAAGCGATAATAGTCCACATAAATAATTTTCACGTTTCTCACCCCAAGTATTGAAAACATAGTTCAAGAGTAAAAAGTGGGGCTATGACTCACCTCAAGTCCAGAAATCAGCAATAAGAAATCGGTAGAAGACGTATAGTAACTCGAAAGACGGCAACTACGGACTCGGCACGACCTAACAATATCAACTCGTTCAGAATTCATTTCCTCAAAATCAAATATTCCCAAACCCGAACGTATTCCATTTGTTTTCCGAAAATCCATTCCTCGTATAAATCTCGTATTCGTTTGGAGTTTGGCGTTTGGTATCCATATGGGTGGTGGGTCGACACAACTCAAACCAATAAGTCACAACAAAAGGATAATAAAATAATCTATAGGTCTAATATTAGTCCAATATATTATTTAAATAAATCATCGAAGTTTATCAAATCCGTCGATTTGGTAATCCCCCATATTTATTTACTTAATATACCATTCTAAGATTATACCCAAATCCTAAGTCCACATTGCACATAAAGTACTATATGGTATATATCAAAGTTTAATAAATTCTCTAATTATGCCGTTAAGCTTACCAAATTCGTCAATTTGGCAACCTCACGAGATACTTAGTAATTTATTATTCTCGTACACATACCACAACCTATGGGCGTCGTAGGATACGATGCCCATTAGTATACTCAATTTAAATAACTAAATAGCTCTTATTTAACCCGTCGATTAAATAAGTTACGTAGTCATCGAAAGTGAATGTATTAATCGTCATATATCCGTGACAACACGAACGTCACAAATACTAATCCACTTGGACTCAAGTGACCACGACCCCGTATAACTCGATAGTTTTCCTCATTTATTTAAAAGATATTATTTTATTTAATATTTATTTAACGTCAAGATTTCATCGTTATTTCTAGTGTTTAATTATAATAACGCTCCCAATATTATTACACTACTTTCATAGTATAATAGTTATAATCACGTTATTGTTATAATATTACTCGTGATCTTTTTATTTTTAATATACGCATTTATATATTTATATATACGTTATTCACGTCTATATATTTATATAAACGTTTATATTACCAATAATATTATTACGAGTTTTATTATTTGCGTTAGATTATAAATATTTATCGAGTCATACGAAATGGTCACATGTCCGAGTCATCACTCTCAGCTCATTGTCCAAGTCCAAAAATAGAAATAACCAAATCAAGTCATAAATAAATAAACCAACTCCGTCCAACTCAATCCCAATATCACGTGCTACAACAGTAGGGTCCGACTACGGCACCCGACTACCCTATCTCCGTCAATCTAAGTGACCGTCTCACAATCGATCCCCACGTTTACCATTCGTCAACAACTCCTCAACAACGCAATAGTAACAATAATCCCATTGTCGAGACCACAAGGTCTCGACCCATCTAAAACATTCGGCCAAAAATAATATAAGCCGCAAGAATAGGTACTAAAAATAACCAAATCACCACATTAGTGAGCACCAAAAAAAATCTGGAAACAATACATAACCACCGCCGTACCCAAATGGGTCGCGGCTAACCATGGATCCGAAAGAAACATGAGGCACGAGCCCATAGGGGTCTCGGCCTGATTTCCATCGAAACACAACCGAGCCAAACGGCTCCTAGGGGTCGCGACATAACCCAAAAACAACCAAACTCAACCTCATATTAATTCCAAACGAGACCCTAACAAGGATTTATACAAATCCGAGTCAAAACCACACCAAAATGGATACCCATTTTATTTTCTTATCAAAATCTTTAAAAGAAATCATATATCTTTAAACCCCATTTCGAGTTAGTCCGAGTTTGACTCGGCTCAGTCAAACCCACGCGTGAAAACGCATTTTCTTACCTTCTTGAACCTTGGAGCTCGCGGATCTAGTGAAACAACAATAATAGGATCGGATTTATAAAGATTTCGTGGTGTTAAGATGGGTTTTAGGGCGCGTGGTGTATACCAAATGATAGATCGGAAGATGGTGGTTAAGATGGTGGTGTTAGTTTTGTGGTGAGGGTGGCGGTGCGACGGCGGTGGCCGGCCAAAAGGGGCGGTGGTTTAGGGATTGCAGAGAGAGAGAGAGTGAGGGTGATATTATGTTTGTGGGAGTTGTGTTGGCAGTGAACCACACAGACGATTTTGTAATTATACTCTTAAAATAAGAATTTTCTTTTCTTTCTTTTTATTCAAACAATAATAATAATAATAATAATAATAATAATAATAATAATAATAATAATAATAATAATAATAATAATAATAATACTAATAATAATAATAATAAATAGAGTATTATTAATATTTAGGGTAAGGTGGCTAGGTGTAATTTTACACGGATCAAAACCCGTAACTTTTTAAAATACTCCAACTCTTCCTCGAACTGAGCTCGTTCCAAATCATTTAAAATCTCACGGTACGTTCAATAAATAAATATATAGTCGAATCCGTAAACTCAAGACATAAAATTTTAGTTAGGTTATTCTAGTGCCGGAGTCAACGTAGTGCTAATAGAATTTTGAAATAAATTCTCATCACATCGATAATCCAAATTGATTCCATAAAATTTTAAATATAATCAACCACAATATTGGTTTTTATAAGTTCGTTACGAATAAAATTCCAAGTATAAATTTATAAACGAATTTTATCGTAATGCGGGTTTTCAAAATGGCTCCCTAATTTGCCAGTTGTCACATCCTCCCAGCCTCAGAAGAAACCCGTCCCGGGTTTCTCTCGGAACAATCCATCTACGAAGTGAAAAGCTTCGGTTATCTCTTTCGGAACTCGTCCTCACGTTCCCACGTAAATTCCGGTCCATGTCGGGAATTCCAACGAACCTTGACGAGTGGAATGCGACTTCGCTTGAGTCGCTTAATCTCACGATCCAATATCTCGATCGGCTCTCCCACAAAATACAAACTTTCATCCACACGATTATCCTTAATTGGTATAACCGGCATTTCATCCGAAAGACACTTCTTCAATTTACTAACATGAAACACATCATGAACTTTACTCAATTCCGGTGGTAATTCCAACCGATAAGCCACGGGCCCAATTCTTTCCAAAGTAAGAAATGGTCCAATGTAGCGGGGGTTGAGTTTCCCATGTTTTTCGAAACGTATCACACCTTTCCAAGGCGAGACTTTCAGCATCACTTTGTCTCCAACCTGGAACTCTAGGGGTTTACGTCTCTGATCGGCGTAACTTTCCTGCCTATCTCTAGCTGCTTGCAATCGATCTCGAATTTGCGTTACTTTCTCAGTAGTCTCCAATATAAGTTCAGGGCCTGTGAGTTGGCTATCTCCAACTTCAACCCAACCAATAGGCGAACGACATTTACGACCATATAAAGCTTCAAATGGTGCAGCTTTTAGACTTGTGTGGTAGCTATTGTTGTAAGAAAACTCCGCAAGGGGTAGATACTTGTCCCAGCCTTTACCAAAGTCTATTATGCATGCACGAAGCATATCCTCTAAAGTCTGAATGGTCCTCTCACTTTGACCATCGGTTTGGGGATGATATGCAGTACTCATATCAAGTTTCGTCCCCAAAGCGGTTTGAAGTGATCGCCACAACGCTGACGTAAAGCGGCTGTCGCGATCAGAAATAATCGATATTGGTACTCCATGACGAGAAACAATCTCCTTCACATACAACCTCGCAAGTTTGTCAACACTATCATCTTCACTAATAGCCAGGAAATGAGCAGACTTAGTCAATCGATCCACAATTACCCATATAGCGTCACAACCGCTAGCTGTCTTTGGTAATTTGGTAATAAAATCCATTGTGATCCGCTCCCATTTCCAAACCGGGAGTTCTGGCTGCGTCAATAATCCTGACGGTCTTTGATGTTCGGCTTTAACCTTAAAACATGTCAAACACTTACTAACATACAACGCTATATCTGCCTTCATATTTGGCCACCAATATAACTTTTTCAAATCCTGGTACATCTTATCAGATCCAGGATGAATAGAGTATCTTGACTTATGCGACTCGTGCATAATCAACTCTCGAATTCCTCCATACAAAGGTACCCAACTTCGCTCTCCAAAACATAATACTCCATCAGAACGCTTAACAAATCCCTTCTCATTTTCTGCCCTCCCAAATATGTTCTCAACAGGTCGATTTTCTGCTTTCAACACTTCCGTTTGAGCTTCTAATATTTGAGACGGTAATGGCGATACGATAGTCATTCCTAATGACTTAACTCGTAACGGTGGTATTCTCTCCTTTCGACTAAGAGCATCAGCAACAACGTTTGCTTTACCGGGATGGTAGCGAATTTCACAACCATAATCGCTTAGCAACTCAATCCAACGTCGTTGTCTCATGTTGAGCTCTTTTTGATTCAAGATGTGTTGCAGACTTTTGCGGTCAGTAAATACTACACACTTGGTTCCATACAAGTAATGTCTCCATATCCTTAAAGCAAAAACCACCTCACCTAATTCCAATTCATGGGTGGTGTAGTTCTTCTCGTGCTTCTTGAGCTGTCGGGAAGCATAAGCTATCACTTTCTCTCATTGTATTAACACAACTCCCAAACCTTTATGAGAAGCGTCACAATAGACGACGAAGTCCTCGTTACCTTCAGGTAACGCTAAGATAGGAGCACTACACAACATCTCCTTAAGTAACTAAAATGCTTCCTCTTCCTTATCTCCCCATTTGTACTTAACACTCTTTTGAGTCAATTTGGTCAACGGTTTTGCTATCTTCAAAAATCCCTCAATGAATCTTCGGTAATAACCGGCTAATCCCAAAAATTGATGAACTTCTGTTGGGGTCGTAGGTGCAGCCCAATCTTTAATCGCTTCAATCTTAGCAGGATCTACATGAACTCCTTGTCTATCAATCACATGACCCAGAAATTGTACCGTCGGAATCCAAAATTCATATTTAGAAAACTTGGCATACAATTTCTCTTTCCTGAGCAATTCTAAGATAAGTCTTAGATGCTCCTCATGCTCCTTCTCACTCTTCGAATAAATTAGAATGTCATCGATGAACACAATCACAAACTTATCTAAGTAAGGCTTACACACCCTATTCATGAGGTCCATGAATACCGCCGGTGCGTTAGTCAACCCAAACGGCATCACCTGAAACTCGTAATGCCCGTAACGGGTTCTGAAAGCCGTTTTCGGAATATCTTTCTCGCGAACTCGAAGCTGATGATATCCCGATCTCAAATCGATCTCCGAATACACACTCGATCCTTGGAGCTAATCGAACAAGTCGTCGATCCTCGGTAACGGGTATCTATTCTTCACCGTTAACTTGTTCAGCTCTCGATAATCAATACACATACGAAAAGATCCATCATTCTTCTTCACAAATAAGACCGGGGATCCCCAAGGTGAAGAACTTGGTCTTATAAATCCTTTTTCGGCTAACTCCGCTAATTGTTTCGACAACTCTTCCAGTTCAGTTGGTGCAAGTCGATAAGGTGCTCGTGCCACAGGAGCGGCACCAGGTATCAATCCAATCTGAAACTCCACTTATCTAGTAGGCGGGACTCCCGGCAAATCATCGGAAAATACATCAGGAAAATCACGAACTATAGGCACATCTCCAATGCACCTGTCTTTCTTCTCCTTCCCTCCGTTCTCAGTGATTTGAGCTTAGAAAAGGCAACACCCTTTTTCCATTAGTTTCGGTAACTTAGTGCAAGAAATGACCGCTAATCGGGATGGGCTCCTCGAACCTTTTCGATCTCCTTGTATATTTAGAATCTCCTTTCCGTAAGGCACTCGCACGATCTTCTCATCGCAAAGTATGTGAGCACGATACTTCGACAACCAATCCATACCAATGATGACATCGAAACTTCCTAACGTGACGGGTAGAAGATCTATGTTGAAAGGGTGATTCAAGAAATTTAACGTGCAACCGCGAATGATAGTCTTAATCCTTTCTATGTTCCGATTAGCTAACTCTATATCATACCCAATTCCTAAGGCCATCGGGGGTTTCTCTAGTAAAGGTGCAAACGTAGTGGACACAAAACTTCTATCGGCACCAGTATCAAATAGTATGGAAGCATAACGATTATTGAGAAGGAACGTATCAGTAATGACGTTCGGATCTTCTCCTCACTCGTTCCCAAGTGCATACACTCGCCTATGAGCAGTTCCAGCTTCCACACGTTGGTCCCCATTATCTTGTCGTCCACGGTTTCTTCCAGCTCCACGGTTTCCATGATTATACCCATTACCACCCGATCCTTGATTTCCTTGGTTCCACGATTCCCTACACTCATTCCTATAATGTCCCTTCTTTCCACATCCATAATAAGTAACATTTGTCTTACTCATAGTTTCAGGAGTAGCTTGAACCATAGTAAGTGGTCGAGCTCTACAATCCTTGGCTACGTGTCCCATCACAGTACATTGTCCAGAATGATTCTTACAACATCGGTTACACTTGGGTGCATCTCCATTGTAGTTCTTCTTGTCTTCATCTCCCAATAGCATAAGCCTTAGCAACAGCTTGTCGCTTGTTTCGGTGATCCTTACCCTTAGAGTGATGGTCTCTCTTTCTCTTTCCATTCTTATCCTTATCAGCTCCTTCCAATTCCAACGAATCCATTTAATTGTTGAGCAATTATGATGGCCTCATGAATGTTTGCAGGCTTAGCAGAAATCACATCGTTCCTTGTAGCTACCGGCAAACCATCGGTATACCTCTCAATCCTTTGAGTCTCCGTCCTAACCATATCGGGACAAAGTAAGGCTAACTCTCGTTAACGGCGATTGTAAGTTGCCATATTGGTACCTTTCACCTTATGGTTCCAGAACTCAATCTCCAGCTTCTTAATCTCATTCCTTGGGTAGTAAGTCTGAATCAGCAAAGACTTAAATTGCTCCCAAGTCATAGCATAAGCCACATCACTACCAACCGAATTTCGGTAATTGTTCCACCAAGTTAAAGCGTCATCCTTAAAGGTAAAAGAAGCAAACTTTACCTTAGCATTCTCCATACAACTACTGACATTAAACACTGACTCAGTCTTCTCTACCCACCTGACCAAGTAGACCACTCCTTCGATTCCACCAAACTCAATAGGTCCACAAATTTTAAACTCCTTGTAATTACATCCATTAGCACGAACAGGTGGAAATGTTCCAGCAGAATTGTTGGAATGATTTGACTCAGCTAGTAGCTCAGCAACTCGTTGCTCCCCAAGTTGATTGATCATTGCTTGATCCACAGTAGGTGCATTAAGTGGAACATGATCATTGTCTCCCTGAACATCAACATTTTGAGTCCTGTTGTTGCGGTTAGTAGTGTCCAGGTTATCAGGAGTAGGGGTTTCAACATTTCAAGTAGGACGGCGTCCTCGGCGACCAGGGGTAGTCACTTCAGGACCAGTTCTGGTAGCTCATAACGTCCAACAAGAATCCGATTGGTGAAAGTCGAAATGCGAACATAATACCAACACAATATCAACCACGCAAATAGGAACACAATTCTCCATGTACGCCAAAAACCATAGAATATCATACGAAATCACCATCATCCATACAAGTAGCGATCGATACGTCATTCCAAAATACTAAAAGACATAATAAATACTAATCGTTCCATACGAGACGAACATACAATCCGAATAACATGACTTAAGAGATAGAATAACCAGCTCTCCTAACCAAGCACTCCCTGGCTTAAGAAGCAACACAAATCCAAATTGATCTAGCCATGATGCTGGCGTAGACTCCTCAACTCCGCAATAAACTCAACAATAAACATCTCAAGTCAGTCAGACATCCGCGAGATCCACTCGCCCTGTGCAGTAATCCGAGTCCACATCCTACCAGTCTCACCCAAATCTGCATGCTCAGCAGAAACCTCAGAAGGTGCATCCGACGCCACAGGACTACCAGGTGGTGAATCAAACAAAAACGGATGATCATGTGAAACCGATTCTATCGGATATATCGGGGAATTGGGCTTCGCAGAATGAACTGAATGTGCTAGCGACCCATCATCATCAGGCATCTCCTCCTCCTGAGGATCATCCTCTTCCTCATCCTGAGGGTCATTATTCTCTTCCTCATCTTGAGGGTTATCATTTTGCTCACCCTCGTACTCCTCCTCATACTCCTCGTCGGAGGGGTACTCCATCAATCGTCATCTCTGAGCAGGTGGACCACGAGGGGATAAAATCGGTGACTTAGGGCGACAATGAGACGATAAAGTAGTGGCCGAACGCATGACCAACACGTATGGGTCATCAGGGGCCATAGTGATTTACGAGGGGCGACGCGTACTAGCAATAACAATTCTTAATAACAACACGTGCAAAGGAGGCTATGATTTGTACGGCGTAGGGTAGGTGTAAGTGTTTCAAAACAACTAAACCGCGAACTCAAAATGCCATATCAAAATCATCATATAATCCCAAATCATATATAATCAAGAAAGATTTAAAATACCGCATTACTAAAACCATTCGTAAAACAATTAAGTCATATAATTCCTCAAAACGCCATCATATCACTAAATCAATAAACCTCAAAACCTCAAATCATCTCAAGAAATCCCAAATCTAATAATCATCTCAATAATCTCATAATACTTCAATAATAAACAATGATGCTTCGGCTTGGCGGGCTGGCGGGCAATGGTCGAGGATCGTTTTCTATAAAAATCGGTTATAGTTTAGGTGTCTATTTACCTAGTTCTCTATAACCTTGGCTCTGATACCAATCCTGTAACACCCCCAAAATTTGGTACAGCGGAAGACTCAACAAGCTTTCGGGGTGCTACAGGGATTGGTATCCAACACAAGACATAATAGAACGAGATAGAGTAAACATAATAAAAACACAACCAAAACGGGGTTTTAAAGTTTACATTTATCCCAACATCATTCAGAGTCAGGCCCAAAAGAAATAAACGTAGGTCCTCAATTTAATACCAGAGTTTAGAAAAATAGATCCATAAACCAGGTGCCATTGCCAAGCCTCCAATCCAAGCATCCATAGAGCATCACTTAATTCCCTGAGAAAACGTGCTAAAAGTCAGCTTTCGCTGGTGAGATCATAGGTTTAAATTCATCTAACAATATAGTGGACATATACGCAAAACGCTTGCTAGGCAGACTAAGGATTCTCTAAAATCCTGCGGATACCCTCCGCTCCAACATAACACACGGATACCCTCCGTTCCAACATAGATATTCGGGTAACCCCCGCAATATCATAAATACTCGGATAACCTCCGAAGTATTAATAACCTATAGGTGCACACTACAGTATCTAAATAAGCCAACCTTGAATAGTACACACGAAACCGTGTGACTAAAGCTGACAATTCCAAATAACCAAATAAGCCAACCTTGAATAGTACACACAAAACTATGTGACTAAAGTTGACAATCCACCAATAACCAAATAAGCCAACCTTGAATAGTACACACAAAATATGTGACTAAAGCTAACAATACATCCTAGTCCATACGCATAGCAAGTTTAGAAAGAATATAAAAGCGATAATAGTCCACATAAATAATTTGCACGTTTCTCACCCCAAGTATTGAAAACATAGTTCAAGAGTAAAAAGTGGGGCTATGACTCACCTCAAGTCCAGAAATCAGCAATAAGAAATCAGTAGAAGTAAGACGTATAGTAACTCGAAAGACGGCAACTACGGACTCGGCACGACCTAACAATATCAACTCGTTCAGAATTCATTTCCTCAAAATCAAATATTCCCAAACCCGAACGTATTCCATTTATTTTCCGAAAATCCATTCCTCGTATAAATCTCGTATTCGTTTGGAGTTTGGCGTTTGGTATCCATATGGGTGGTGGGTCGACACAACTCAAACCAATAAGTCACAACAAAAGGATAATAAAATAATCTATAGGTCTAATATTAGTCCAATATATTATTTAAATAAATCATCGAAGTTTATCAAATCCGTCGATTTGGTAATCCCCCATATTTATTTACTTAATATACCATTCTAAGATTATACCCAAATCCTAAGTCCACATTGCACATAAAGTACTATATGGTATATATCAAAGTTTAATAAATTCTCTAATTATGCCGTTAAGCTTACCAAATTCGTCAATTTGGCAACCTCACGAGATACTTAGTAATTTATTATTCTCGTACACATACCACAACCTATGGGCGTCGTAGGATACGATGCCCATTAATATACTCAATTTAAATAACTAAATAGCTCTTATTTAACCCGTCGATTAAATAAGTTACGTAGTCATCGAAAGTGAATGTATTAATCGTCATATATCCGTGACAACACGAACGTCACAAATACTAATCCACTTGGACTCAAGTGACCACGACCCCGTATAACTCGATAGTTTTCCTCATTTATTTAAAAGATATTATTTTATTTAATATTTATTTAACGTCAAGATTTCATCGTTATTTCTAGTGTTTAATTATAATAGCGCTCCCAATATTATTACACTACTTTCACAGTATAATAGTTATTTATAGTCACGTTATTGTTATAATATTACTCGTGATCTTTTTATTTTTAATATACGCATTTATATATTTATATATACGTTATTCACGTCTATATATTTATATAAACGTTTATATTACCAATAATATTATTACGAGTTTTATTATTTGCGTTTGATTATAAATATTTATCGAGTCATACAAAATGGTCACATGTCCGAGTCATCACTCTCGGCTCATTGTCCAAGTCCAAAAATAGAAATAACCAAATCAAGTCATAAATAAATAAACCAACTCCGTCCAACTCAATCCCAATATCACGTGCTACAACAGTAGGGTCCGACTACGGCACCCGACTACCCTATCTCCGTCAATCTAAGTGACCGTCTCACAATCGATCCCCACGTTTACCATTCGTCAACAACTCCTCAACAACGCAATAGTAACAATAATCCCATTGTCGAGACCACAAGGTCTCGACCCATCTAAAACATTCGGCCAAAAATAATATAAGCCGCAAGAACAGGTACTAAAAATAACCAAATCACCACATTAGTGTGCACCAAAAAAAAATCTGGAAACAAAACATAACCACCGCCGGACCCAAATGGGTCGCGGCTAACCATGGATCCGAAAGAAACATGAGGCACGAGCCCATAGGGGTCTCGGCCTGATTTCCATCGAAACACAACCGAGCCAAACGGCTCCTAGGGGTCGCGACATAACCCAAAAACAACCAAACTCAACCTCATATTAATTCCAAACGAGACCCTAACAAGGATTTATACAAATCCGAGTCAAAACCACACCAAAATGGATACCCATTTTATTTTCTTATCAAAATCTTTAAAAGAAATCATATATCTTTAAACCCCATTTCGAGTTAGTCCGAGTTTGACTCGGCTCAGTCAAACCCACGCGTGAAAACGCGTTTTCTCACCTTCTTGAACCTTGGAGCTCGCGGATCTAGTGAAACAACAATAATAGGATCGGATTTATAAAGATTTCGTGGTGTTAAGATGGGTTTTAGGGCGCGTGGTGTATACCAAATGATAGATCGGAAGATGGTGGTTAAGATGGTGGTGTTAGTTTTGTGGTGAGGGTGGCGGTGCGACGGCGGTGGCCGGCCAAAAGGGGCGGCGGTTTAGGGATTGTAGAGAGAGAGAGAGTGAGGGTGATATTATGTTTGTGGGAGTTGTGTTGGCAGTGAACCACAAAGACGATTTTGTAATTATACTCTTAAAATAAGAATTTTCTTTTCTTTCTTTTTATTCAAACAATAATAATAATAATAATACTAATAATAATAATAATAATAAATAGAGTATTATTAATATTTAGGGTAAGGTGGCTAGGTGTAATTTTACACGGACCAAAACCCGTAACTTTTTAAAATACTCCAACTCTTTCTCGAACCGAGCTCGTTCCAAATCATTTAAAATCTCACTGTACGTTCAATAAATAAATATATAGTCGAATCCGTAAACTCAAGACATAAAATTTAAGTTAGGTTATTCTAGGGCCGGAGTCAACGTAGTGCTAATAGAATTTTGAAATAAATTCTCATCACATCGATAATCCAAATTGATTCCATAAAATTTTAAATATAATCAACCACAATATTGGTTTTTATAAGTTCGTTACGAATAAAATTCCAAGTATAAATTTATAAACGAATTTTATCATAATGCGGGTTTTCGAAATGGCTCCCTAATTTGCCAGTTGTCACAATTTTCAATGAGAAAGGAAAGAATAAACCACAACCGCACATTTCAGATGCACCTACAAAAAGATATGCATCTTCGCTTGAAATTATCCCTCTTATTTGAAATGTGTGGCTAAAAATCCTTCTTATTCTTCTCATTTTAATATTTGTATGTTGTCTAACGTTTAAGAAACTTTTTATTTTCTTGTCCTGATCAATTATGTTGTAGATTGTTATCAAATAAGAAAATAATTTAGATCAATGAAGATTGTTATCACCTTCTGTAGACAGATTATTATTGTAAAGGAATTAAATGATAAACATTGGGAGATTTGTATGACAGTTAGAATTTAAAACTCTATAGATCATTGATTGGTCATGGAGAATTGAAGAAGTCATAGGGGAAAATTACCAGTACGTACAACTAGTAGCAGTTAGCAGTTTTGTTCTACAAAAGTGTGGTAAGTTAGTTAACTAATTTTTAATGCTCAACTAAAAAATGAAACTTTTGATTCTTAGTTCCTCAAAATAGAATAACAACAAGTAAATATTGCAAGAAAGATTTATACTGGTAAATCATCAAAATCTGTTTCAAAAGAGGGATCTCAATTTGCTATTCAGCACAAAGATAAGAAAATAAGAAATCACGTGGAACATTTACTTCACAAAAGTCTTTTTGCTATTCAGCCAAATCCAATTTTGGTTCTTCCAATAAAATAATTATGTTTTCAAAACACTAACCAATTGTGGAATCCAAAGAAATTTTGTTCAGAAAAATCCACACTGATAAAACCATTTCACAAATATTCCATTTCAAAATTACATAAGCTTGCACAAAATAACACTACTACAAAAAGTGGCTTTTAGACCATTTAAAAACCACTTTTAGACCGGCTATGTGACTGGTCTAAATGGGGGAGGTCCAAAAGGGTAATTCACATAAAGACTAGTAGAGGAACCAGTCTAAAAGCCTTGGTATTTAAACCGGTTGAAGAACCGGTCTAAAAGACTTGTTATTTAAACCGGTTGGGGCACCGGTCTAAATATGTATTATTGGGCAAAAAAAATATGGAACAAGCAGTTTTTGTCCAAGAATAAGCAGTTTTTTTCACAGCAATAAGCAGTTGGTAAGCAAATCCTGTAAGCCAGTACTTTAATAAGCAAAATCCAGTAAGATGTTAATTTAAATAGAAATCCATACATAGTCTTAACTTAAACAGAAATCCAAACATCGTTTAAACTAAACAACAATCCAAACAGCCTCTAAATTAACAAAACAACCTGATAATGTATATCTAATAAGCAGTTATCCCAGTTCCAAAAGAAGCTGATAATATAGAGTATAGAATGCCCGAAAGTTACCAACTTACCGATCATCAGATAGTCCTTAAGGTGTGTTTAAACCCGTATCCTATTTCACCTGTTTTATATTAATTCGTTACACTTCATCAACAATCTGTCTTAAAATTTTACCTTATTTATTTTGCATTTTACCAAAATATTTGTGGGTGCTAATCTAACAGAAGATGTGATTTAAAACTAAACATAATTCGAAAAAAACAAACATTTCGTAGCGATTTTAAGATAACACTATGAATAAGAACCTCTCTAGAGTCCTCACATATTTCCATCTTGCTTTGGGTCTTAAAGTCAGTTTCAAGAAAATTTACAAAAAGATTTATACTTTTATAGACAAGCCGAACCTCTTGTATTTACAACTATACCAAGGAAATACATTCCTAATACAATGCAACACTTTTTCTGTACATCTCATTCAGCAATTTTCCTGCAAACCCGACTGGTTGGATGACCATGGTCAAAATAAAGAAAAAAAGTAACTCAAAAAAGTCAACGTGACCGTGACAATAACTTCAAAACCCGAATCTGCAAACGTCTCCTAGGCCTCAACGTGACCGTGACAATAACTTCAAAACCCGAATCTCCATAATCGCTCATACTACCACTAGAAATCTCTTCATCTTTTCCCAAATCTGCAAACGTCTCCTAGGCCTCCATGGGCCTGAACTTGAGGTTATCCTATACGAATGTACATATAGCTCAAGACCCGAAAACCCGCTCTCCAAATCAAGTGGAGATTCATAGCTTGGATAGGTGGAATGCGATGGACCTGGGTCTGGGCCAGGGCCGTGGCCTGAGTTTGTATTGGCTCTTGGATCAAAGCCCATGGAAATTAAATCCTCTTGGCTGCATGTCCTTGAGCCCAAGTCTCGTGTTTCTTCGCACTCGTTGCAGACCAATTTCAAGGCTAGAACCACTTCACCCATGAAGGGTCGGTGTGACACTTCGGGCTGCACACACATCGATGCTATTGCTGCTAGTTTAGCAATACTGTCAAATTGTCAATGGAACTTCAGGGGAGAGTGATGAGTCAATAAGTAAGCTTAGACCTTCTGGTGTTGTGAGGAGGGGACGGGCCTATGCGACTAAGTTTTCTTGGCCTGATGGCATTGAGAACGGGTTTTGTTCCTGTTCGGAGCTCAAGGAGTACCACTCCGTAGCTATATACGTCACTCTTTACAAGAAGATGGCCTGTCATTGCATACTCGGGAGCCACATACCTGAAATCAGATGAAAAGAAGTTTAAGAAAATTTGGACACCGCGGGTTCCCTAACGGGCCAAGACATATAATCTGACTTTTGTGCTGAGAAAAAGCTCATTTGACTTTAAACTTGACCTATAATGTACTCATTTTACAGAGAAAAAAAACGTACCTGAAAGTGCCCATGACACATGTCAAAATATGCTGGTTTTCTTCATCTAAAGCGGATCGAGCCGAACCAAAATCAGAAACTTTAGGTGAAAAGTCATGTTCCAGCAGAATGTTGCTAGACTTGAAGTCTCTATGTATGACTCTTGGGCTTGAATCTTCTTGCAAGTAAGCTAACCCCTGAGCCGCACCCAATCCAGTGGTGTGACTTCCTTATCAATCCCAGCCTAAGCAACCAAAATTTCACTCCAATTATAAACCATCTTCACTAAAAAAGATTAAAGTCAAAATATTTGACTTTTGAAAGTCAAACATTTCAATCCCTAAGCAACCGAATTGTCACCTTTAAGTACTTTGACAGCAACTTTAAACCAAACCCACCCTCACATAAAACACCCAACTCATTAAAATTATCAGTTGCTTTTTCCATATCACTTGAACTAAACGTCTTTGCATGACATGTTGTAGGGAGGCCGGGTTGAAAAAAAGTCGTAGGGGAATGCAGTCATTGTACTAGTGTTAGTTTAAGCTTATATTTCCATAGACAAATTATTAATTATTATGTATTTTTAGATTTAATTATGTATTTTTTTTTCCAAGTATTATGTAATGTTATTTTAATTATTAATGAAATATTTACGTTTTAATTAAATTGTTTAATTTAATTTATTAAAGAAAAAAAAAAGTTGGGAGGTATGAAAAAGGCATGGTTGCCACTAAAAAGGGGTTGGGAGGTATGAAAAAAGTATGAATTAGGTGAAATGAGGTGGAATAATATTATTGGTGGATTTGGGAGGTATGGACGATTTCAGAAGCATGACTGCCACTGTCCTGATGGTGGTGGTGGTTAAGATAATATTCAATGTTTCAGCAAAATCCATACAAAGTTTTTAACCAACTTGTCATTTTATGCTAACATAACATATACAATGAGCGAGTTGTGTTTGTAAACCATAATACTAGGAACTTAGGAAGTGATAGCTGGTTACATGTGATTTTATTTAAACACCGCATATTGTCTAAACTAAATCTTTGAGAATTAGTTGTTAACAACAGTTTTAGAGCCGTCATTAGCAAAACCTTGAGTTTGACGTGTCATTGTTTAGGTTGCTAATTAATGTCAAACTCAAATAAAAAGTTTTCATTATAGAACGACTCTTTTAAACAAGAGTTAATTACATAAATCGTCCGTATTTTGCTTAAAAAAGCATTTGTTGTCCCTAACATTTTACTTAGCACATATAGTCCCTAACATTTCAAAGAATAACATCATTCGTTCTTAGAAGGACTATTGGCATTATTCTTTTCAAAGTCAGGGGGACTGCTGATGTTATGACTTTTTTTAAGTGGAGAGACAGCGGGTGTTATTTTTTTTCAAACTTAAGGACTGTTGGTGTCATGTTTGTTTAAGCTTAGAAGCCCATTATTATGGTTCATTTTTAAGTTTATTTATACGAGATAATTGTGATATACGAATGAAACATAAGCCGAAATCAAATAAACTAAGGGCGTGTTTGTTTAAGCTTATTTGGGCTACTTAATTACGGGCTTATTAAACTTTTGAAAAGCTCCTAAGCTCTAAATATTGGCTTATATAATTTGTATTGATTTAGGGGGTGTTAGTTTAAGCTTATTTCGCCTTCTTATGAGCCCATGCTAATGGTTTATTGGCTTATTTAAGCGTGTTATGATATAGTATTAATAAACTAATACAAGCTCATATGCTAATATACCCAAAAGTAAGCTTAGGGGTGTTTAGTTACACCCCTTATTTGTGAGTTTATGAGCTTATATTTCGTAAGCCCGAATTTTCAAGCTTATTTTGAGACTTAGTGGTCTTATATAAGTTTGATATAACATGATAAGCTTATATTAGCCTATACGTTTCAAAAAAAAAAAAATTACTTTATTTTATTTTTTTAGAAAGGTGCTATACGTCTCAAAATAACCCGAAAAATTAGGCTTATGAAATATTAGCCGGAATCAAATAAGCTAATAAGCCCACAGATAAGCTTAAACAAACACCCCCGAAGCTATTGAATTTGTTTTGTCTTTGTTTAAAAGTGGCAATTTTTTATAACCCGGGTTGACTCGGCCGGTTGAACCGGGAACTGAGCCGGATATGACTGTTGTTTGCTTGTTTATTAACCCATTTTTATTATTACTATTATTTTTGACCAAGGTCGACCTAGTTTGCTAAATCCCGCTAGGTCATACCTTTCGTTTTTTCAAAGTTTGGACTTGTAGTTTTGTTGGAAATCATGAGTTTGGTATTGAATTTCCTATGTTTTAGAGTTGTTTGGACATGTTTTGTCAATTGTAGAGCCAGCACGAAAACTAAGGTGATTCTCTTAATAAGTCAAAGCGAAATTTTTGTAACAGTGACAACTAATAAATGTGTCAATTCGGTTCGGGTCGGACCCAATTTAAACGAGAAATTAATACTAGCACGTCAAAAACCTATAACATATTGTCAAATTTATTAAAATCGAGTATTTATCGAAAGAAAAGTAACACACTCACACTATTAACACAACGCCTATTTTCAAGTTACAAGTTTAGACTAAGGTTTTCAATGTACAACATGAAACAAATAAAAAATATAGCCTAGGAAATACGAAGAAACAAATATACAAAGATTTCAAAAAACCAAATGTTTAAAAAGAAAAAAGTAAATAAATGAAAAGATGAAATGTCAACTATCGGTCTCTTTCCTCTATACTTATTACTTTTTCAGTACCAAGGTGATAGGGATATTTTCGTCATTTGCACCACCACATCCAACTTATCCACGTTTTCTCCATCTGGGTTTTCCTTATATGTTGAAAATGTGTGATAAAAGAAGACACCAATTTCCAAACAAAGTGTTTGATTAAATGTTTCATTTAATTTTCTTTTTTAAGTTGTAGACTCTAAAGTGTTTACTAATTTGTTTTATTTACTAATTTTCTTTTAGTCGAAATGATCAGAGAAAATCCAAAACACTCCCTAACTATATATGATTACTCAAGTCGCTATTATCAGTTTCTCAGAAAACACATCCTAAAACTAATGTCTTAACTCTACCTACCTTGAAACGGAGAAGGAAATGTCGAGCCTACAACCTTCTAAACTCCATACATGAGGGCCAATATCATCACTTTTTTAAGCAATATTGTTCAAAAGCTTCTCAACTCAAATAGCATTAGACATTTTGTGTATCAAAGTTCAACGCTCAGTTAGCGATGACCCTATGACAGAACATCTTGGTATAGAGGTAGCAAAAAAGGTCAGATCAGCCAGGTTAGGTAACGGGTCAAATTAATTTAGGTCAAAATGGGACGAGACAGGTTGGGTGCTGAGCCGAAAAACGGGCATTCGTCTAAATTTGCACTAGGCTTACTATTTCATGCTAGTGATGCAACTGTCTAATCTGTATGTTTTCAATAGCAATTAAGCACGAACTTTTAAATGAAGAAAATTTCATTAGTTTTGAGTATTCGATAATCTATCTTTCTAATATCAAACCCAAATAACCCGTTGTCAAACAGAACCCGAATAAAGTTTAGTTGCTGATAGTAACAGTGGGTCAGTTTAATCTCATTGTGTTTATGGCAGGCTAAAATTATGCAAGAAAGGAGAACCATCAGGTGAGTTTTATAATATACATCTAGTAGTTCTCTCTTCGTATGAAAATTGCAAAGATTTAAATTGATTCTTTTTTAAGTAATTTGTGTTGATTAAGGGGGTGTTTGTTGAAAATGTCTACAAATGGTTTGATGAAAGAAATGTTTCATTTAATTTTCTTTTAGTTGTAGAATCGGGTAATGGTGGAATGTGGCATATTTTTTAGTCTCAGACAAATCGTTCGGTTGGTTAGTGGCCTCTACTGTGATTCAATGAAGAATTTTTTGGGATATAACTCCAAGCCCATTGGAACTATGTTAGAATGGAAGGGTCAACAATGGATTTAGTGATCACAAAGGTCTATCTAGTGAACATGTGAGCGATGACAGGATCTATATTCTTGAAAATGGAGAGGACTGCTTAGTTTATGTTGGAGGCTCTGTAGATCCTGATATAACACAAAAACTGTTTGGCCTTTCTTCTTTTAGTGAAATTCCCAGTCAGGTACACTTGATATTCGTATTTCTTGACTTGTATAATTATACTGGCAAAATGGCAGGTCTAGTAATGGGTCTAAACGGGCTTTGTTTGGCTTGAAATGACTTGAGCCATTTGACCCGTTCCAAATTTGTCTGCTTTTAAAAGTTAGCAAAACTGACTCATTTGTGATAACATACTACCCAAACTGACCCATATATATGCAAATGGTCGATGCTGGCTTCTGTATATGCTCGCTCATTGCATGGCTTTTTTGTGGCTTATAAGTCTAATGTTTGATAGAGTAACACTTTCTGAAGTCCTATTGTTTCATAAATCATCTGTTTAACTCAAACTTTTTGATACAGTTGGTACTATGAAAACCCCTTGTCAAAGAAGCTAAATTAGGTTGTAAATGAGATACGAAGCCAAAGATGTAACTACCTACGGTATGTAATATCTGTAGTGGGGTGTCATAAAAGCCGACCCGACCCGGCCTGAACCCGACTAGAACCTGAATATGGCTTTTCGGGTCAGGTTAGTCGGGTCCAAAATTATATTCGGGTCAACCTGAATTGACCCGAGTTCTAAACAAATTCGGGTTCGGGTATAATATTTGTCTCTTACTCGGGTTCGGGTCAACCTGATTGACCCGAGTTTCATTTTTTTCTCTCTAATATGTATGTAAACACCAAAATTATATAATTTTTAAACAACCTAGACCCGAACCCGAATTGACCAGACCCGAGTTACCCGAATTCTAAACAAGGCCGGGTTTGGTATGTTTTTTTTGAGCCTTGACCCGGATTGGTTTATCTGTATATGAGAATGTTTGTGTTGACAAGTAATCGCTTTTTTATTCTCATTGTGCTTATGACAGGCTAAAATTATATACAAGAATGGAGAACCCATCAGGTGAGTTTTATAATATACATCTAGTAGTTCTGTCTTCGTATGAAAATTGCAAGATTTAAGTAGATTCTTTTTTAAGTAAAAAATCCTTTAATATACATAAAGGTAACTTTAGCTCAGGAACTTCCTTAGAAACGATAAAGATTGCGTCTTTTCTGAGTATTGTAAAGTACCATTCTATAAAGACAAGATAAAGAAAATATAATGCAGTGCGGACACATTTGTCAATCTAAATTGCAGTTTTTAGACGTTAATCGTTGCAATTTCTATAGTTTTTGATATTGGTTACGATTCCTGGAATGACATTCTTCTCGTATATGATGGAAAACAAGTCTCCAAATAGTCCTTCATACGTTGGGTTCTTATGTAACCACCCGTGATTTTTCAGTCCGATTTTTTTTAATAATAAATTATATTTATTATTTCCTAAGTTTCACTTCTGGACTTTTCCGAGCTTATTCAAGTTGAATACGAGAAATTTACTCACGAAACATGTAAACCCACGCCCCCATTTTTGCTACCAGATTTTCTTTGTTGTTTCCCATTTGACAAGGACCCCTTTTCTCTTTTCCTTAACATTTCATTTTTTCTTTTTCTTCATCCATCACCATCATGGTTCGGTCAACAAGAAAGATAAACATAGATATGATGCATCGCTTTCCCACTTTTCTCTTCTTCCCAAGTTAAGTCACGAGAAGACTTTGAAGTTGGGAAATTGATGTTGAACTTTGCCAAACTCGTCCCTTCACGAGATCACACCAAAGAAAGCTAGTCAAATCTTTCTTTTTGTCTTCCTTTTATCTACCAACCGGACACAAGGTGAGACAACAACATTATCTTATCACCAAGGAAAGTTTTCCATGGGTTGTATGAAGTTTTGGCTGGGGTCTCACTTGGAGTCGGATTTGGTTCGAGCTAACACCACAGCCGCCTCTCCTCTCTCCTATTTCTCATTTTATTGGTATGCCGAGTCCCAAACTCGTTATCCTTCTTATTTATATACCGATTTGTTATTGTGTCATGTTTTTGTGGATTTGAAATGGATGACAACGAGTTGTTATGTTGTGGATTAAAAAAACTTGGATTGAAAGGAGATTAAAACTTGTTTTGACACTAGTTTCGTGTGGTTTAAATCTGTGAAATGGGTGTTTGTTTGATTTTAGTATCATAGCGAGTCAAATCGGTTGATACCGAGTCGACTCAGTGAGAGTGACAAACCGATTATAAATGTATTTTGGATAAGACTCGTGTGGTGTAAACTATTAAATGGTGCTGGTTTGAGACGTTCTTTCATTCCGGTTGGTCACGGTTTCGATTCGGATTGCGTTTGGTTTCGATTCGGATTGCGTTTGGTTCATTCCAATTGAATTAGGGAATTTGAAGTCTCTAACTGGTTTAGAATTGAGCGAAAATCAACTCAATGGTTCTATCCCTTCATCGTTGGGTGATTTGAAGTCTTTGATTTTCCTTTATTTGTCCAAAAACAAACTCTCTGGACCCATTCCATTTGAATTAGGGAATATGACGTCTCTAACTTATTTAGAATTGAGCGAAAATCAACTCAATGGTTCAATCCCTTCATCGTTGGGTGACTTGACGTCTTTGAAACTCCTTTATTTGTGGCAAAATCAACTCTCTGGCCTCATTCCTACTGAATTAGGGAATATGAAGTCTCTTACTGAATTATCTTTGAACAAAAATAAACTATCTGGGCCCATTCCTACTGAATTAAGGAATATGAAGTCTCTCACTAAATTAGGTTTGAGCCAAAATCAATTTAATAGTTCAATTCCTTCATCATTGGGTGACTTGACGTCTTTGAAACTCCTTTCTTTGTGGCAAAATCAACTATCTGGGCCCATTCCTACTGAATTAGGGAATATGAAGTCCCTCACTAGATTATCTTTGAGTGAAAATCTACTCAATGGTTCAATCCCTTCATCGTTGGGTAGTTTGAAGTCTTTGAATATCCATTATATGTACAAAAATCAACTCTCTGGACCCATTCCAGATGAATTAGGGAATATGAAGTCTCTAACTATATTAGAATTGGGCAGAAATCAACTCAATGGTTCAATTCCCTCATCGTTAAAAAACCTGAGAAGCCTTCAGTTTTTGTCTATCAGTGAAAACAAGTTATCCGGTCCTATACCACAAGGAATCGGAAGTCTTCAATTGTTTCAACTATTTCTGGAGACAAATCAGTTGTCTGGCCAAATTCCAAAGGAGTTTGGGGAGATGAAAAGTTTGTTAAATTTAAACTTGAGCGATAACAACCTTTCTGGTGTTATACCTCAAGAGCTTGGATCACTGCATGGCCTCCTTACTCTTGACCTTTCCAAAAATAGGTTAAACGGGTCATTAAAAAGATATATTGGTGATTGGGTACAAATCAATCACATATATCTTTTTAGTAACAAGCTCAGCGGAGAGATCCCATCGGAGATCGGGAAACTAAGCCAGCTCAATGTTCTTGACTTATCTTGGAATTCACTCACAAAAGACATACCATCGGAAATTGGAAGTTTGAAAAGTATGGTAATAATGAATCTTTCTCATAATAAGCTATCTGGTTCTATTCCTAATGGTTTCAGTAACTTGCCAAGAAGGATTGATATAGACCTGTCTTACAATGAGCTCTCAGGTCCGGTTCCTCCATATGCTGTCTTTTTAAATGTGTCTGGAGAAACCTTACAAGGAAATGATGGTCTGTGTGGAAATGTTACAGGTTTGAAACTTTGTGAAAGTCAAATAGTAATGAAGAAAAATAATCATTTACATCATAAGCTCATCCTTGTAACTGTGATACCAATTTTTGCGTCTCTTTCACTTGGTTTATTAATGTTTGGCCTCATTGCGTATCGACGTAGAAAGAGAACTTCTCCACAGATACCATCAGGCGACGAAGGTGGAAAATTATTCTCAATAACAAGTTTTGATGGACATGCGATGTATGATGAAATCATCAAGGCAACAAATGATTTTGATGATGCATTTTGTATTGGGATGGGAGGATTTGGTACTGTGTATAAAGCTGAGTTACAGCCCAACAATTTAGTAGCTGTGAAGAAACTTCATCCATCATCTGAGAATGATGATCAAAGCTTCCTAAATGAGGTACGAGCATTAACAAACATAAGGCACAGAAACATAGTTAAACTCTATGGATATTGCTTCCATGCTCGTCACTCATTTTTTATTTACGAATATCTTGAGAAAGGAAGTCTAAAATCGCTCTTAAGTAGCGATATCACAGCAAAGGAAATGGATTGGCTGAAAAGGGTAAGAATTGTCAGGGCTGTAGCGAATGGTTTGGCTTATATGCACCATGATTGCACACCACCTATAATTCATAGAGACATTTCTGCGGCTAATATCCTTCTCGATTCTGATTATGAGGCACATATCTCGGATTTTGGAACAGCGAAGCTTCTAAAGCTGGATTCATCCAATTGGACTGCGGTTGTAGGAACCTATGGCTATGTTGCGCCAGGTAACTACCAATATTTTAATGTTATATATACGTACTTATTCTCAAGTTTTAGATTGATCTATGTTACATTTAATCATGATCTGATATAACATTTTTTTTTAAATGTATTCTCATGTTTCCTTCCATGTAGAACTTGGTTATACGATGGTGGCGACAGAGAAATGCGATGTGTTTAGTTTTGGAGTTGTTGCACTAGAAGTGATTATGGGAAAGCATCCTGGAGAACTTATATCATGTCTACCAAGATTGTCTACTGATGATCTATTGCTAGCCAATGTAGGAGATAGACGGATTCCGCCACCATATTCTCTAGTTGAGAAACTAGCTCATTCAATTTTGAAGGTCTCACGGGCATGTTTGAACTCCAACCCACAGGAAAGGCCAACAATGCGCCAAGTCAAAGATTTATTGTCAGTGGATGATCGAGTTTGGATGAAGATGCATGTATCGGTAACTTAATGCTTGATCGATTTTGTATGATATGTCTAGTCATAAGACATAAATTTTAAGAAACTTTTTATGTTTTTTTCTCGTCCTGAATTACGCTATAGATTTTTAGTATTAAATAAGAAATAAGTTATATCAATGAAGATTGCTACCTTTCTAGAATAATGCAGTTATGTGTATTATGGGAAATTTGTATATCAGTTAGAATTTATTCTTACTCATATCAAGAAATTAAGTAAACAGTGAGTGCACATAAAAGATATTCAAAGACGTCAAATCACCCAACGATGGAAGTCTGTTAATTTGTCAAAAAAGATGGCATAGACTGGAGAAGAAAGTTAGCTAAAGGAAATTTGTCTGTCAAAAAAGATGACCTAAGGTATGGAGTAACTAATGTACAGTCGGTTTCAGATAGGGAAAAAGTTAAATAAGGTAGCAAGAAGGCTTGTACGAATATCAACAGCAGAGAGAAATGACAGGGAAACTGGAATGCTGACTATAACTTCACACTTCGAGACCTACAATTGGATGATTTAGTTAATGTTGGCGATCCAAAAAACGCATGAGTCATGGTGTCTCTACTCTCTAACTATTCATAGGGTATCTAATTTCTCCTTTTTGTCTTCAATCAATGTTCACCCATCTTCAGTTACCACCTTCACCCTCACCACAACAAACGTACATACACGCAAATACAAAACTGAAAATTAAAAATCCAACCTACGAAAAGCTTGTTACACAATCACCCACAAACAAATAAACAAGAAGATTGATCTGATACATATACTAAATCGCAGGGGCACATGATTGTGCTTAAACAAACACTATCTAAACCTTTGAATTGGTTTTGTCTTTGTTTAAGAGGGCAATGTTTTATAACCCGGGTTGAACCGGGAACATGGCTGTTGTTTGCTTGTTTATGAACTGGGGGTTCTTTTGTTGACCCCGGTCGACCCATTTTGCTAAATCCAGTTGGGTCATGCCTTTTGTTTTTTAAAGTTTTGAACCTATAGTTTTGTTGGAAAGTATGTGTTTGGTATTGAATTTCTAATGTTTAAGAGCTGTTTGGAGCTTTTTAGGGGTATTTTTGGAGCTGATTAAGGGTTGTTTGGTTAGATTTAAAAGCTTTTTGTAGCTGTAGGAATTGAGTTTCCATGCTTAGAAGTTGTCATTTTTTGCTTTAAACCGGTTCCACACAATGGTTCAACCGGCAACTCGGCTGGGTTGATAAAAAAACCTGTGCACGGAAATTCAAGAAAATTTACACAAACATTGATACTTTTATAGACAACCCGAACCTCTTGTATTTGTTGATGCAGTTTGTATTTACAACTATACCAAGGAAATGCCTTCAATGCAACACTTTTTCTGTACATCTCATTCAGCAATTTTCCTGCAAACCCGACGGGTTGGGATGACCATGGTCAAAGTAAAGAAAAAAAAATAACTCAAAAAAGTCAACGTGACCATGACAATAACTTCAAAAATTCTCCATAATCGCTCATACTACCACTCGAAAATCTCTTCATCTTTTCCCAAATCTGCAAACGTCTCCTAGGCCTCAATGGGCCTGAACTTGAGGTTATCCTATACGAATGTACATCTAGCCCAAGACCCGAAAAACCGCTCTCCACATCAAGTGGAGATTCATAGCTTGGATATGTGGAATGCGATGGACCTGGGTCTGGGCCAGGGCCAGGGCCGTGGCCTGAGTTTGTACTGGCTCGTGGATCAAAGTCCATGGAAATTAAATCCTCTTGGCTACATGTCCTTGAGCCCATGTCTCGTGTTTCTTCGCACTCGTTGCAGACCAATTTCAAGGCCTGAACCACTTCACCCATGAAGGGTCGGTGTGACACTTCGGGCTGCACACACATTGATGCTATTGCTGCTACTTTAGCAATACTGTCGAATGGAACTTCAGGGGATAGTGATGGATCAATAAGAAAGTTTAGACCTTCTGGTGTTGGGAGGAGGGGACGGGCCCAGGCAACAAGGTTCTCTTGGCCCGATGGCATTGACATGTCAACGGGTTTTCTTCCTGTTAGGAGCTCAAGGAGTACCACTCCGTAGCTATATAAATCACTCTTTACAAGAAGATGGACTGTCATTGCATACTTGGGAGCCACATACCTGAATTCAAATGAAAAGAAGTTTAAGAAAATTTGGACGCGGCGGGTTCCCTAACAGGCCAAGGCATATAATCTGACTCATTTACAGAGAAAGAAAAGTGTACCCGAAAGTGCCCATGACACGTGTCGAAATATGTTGGTTTTCTTCATCTAAAGCGGAACGAGCCAGACCAAAATCAGAAACTTTAGGAGTAAAGTCATGTTCCAGCTGAATGTTGCTAGACTTGAAGTCTCTATGTATGACTCTTGGGCTTCAATCTTCATGCAAGTAAGCTAACCCCTGAGCCGCACCCAAAAGCTATCTTCAAGCGGGCCCCCCAATCCAGTGGTGCAACTTCCTTATCAATCCCTAATCAACCAAAATTTCAATCCAATTATAAACCATCTTCATTAAAAAAAATTAAAGTCAAATATTTGACTTTTGAAAGTCAAACATTTCAATCCCTAACCATCCAAATTGTCACATGAAATAAAACCATCTTCATAAACAAAAAAGTAAAGCACAAAAAAGCCAACATTTGACTTTGGAAAGTCGAGCATTTCATACCGTGAAGGTGAGATTCAACGCTTCCATTTGGGATTAGCTCATAAACCAAACTCCGATTTCTTTCTTCTGTACAAATGCCAAGCAGCCGAACCAAATTTCTATGGTGCAAGCGGCTAAGCATCTCAACTTCAGCCAGGAATTCCCGACCCCCTTGTTTATCATCACGTTTAAGTACCTTGACAGCAACTTTAGTCCCATCTTCAAGGGTCCCGCTATAAACCCGCCCAAACCCACCCTCACCTAAAACACCCAACTCATTAAAGTTATCAGTTGCTTTTTCCATATCACTTGAACTAAACGTCTTTGCAGATCCTTTATAAGCTATATTAAACCAGAATGACTCGGGCCCACTTCCTATTGTTAATCCACCAACACCTGATAATCTTGTGATGGTGGGGCTTTACTTCCCTACCGTTTTTTCCGTGACCATACGGTCCACCATTACCGTTGCGTGATGATGGCATAGGTGGAGATGGAGGAAAACCTATCATAACCAAATGATTGCGATTACATTTAAAAAGTACTTCAGTTTGACTTTCTAGGTAAAAAGGATTTTTACGTGCACGCATGGTGGTGGTTAAGATAATATTCAATGTTTGAGCAAAATCACCGGTTTTTATACAAACTTTTTAACAAACTTGTCATTTTACGCTAACATACCGGATACAATGAGCGAGTTCTGTTTGTAACCCATAATATCTAGGAAGTGATAGCTGGTTACATACTTACATCTGATTTTATTTAAACACTGCATATTGTCTAAACTAAATCTTTGAGAATTAGTTGTTAGAGCCGTCATTAGGAAAACCTTGAGTTTGACATGTCATTGTTTAGGTTGCTAATTAATGTCAAACTCAAATAAAAAGTTTTCATTATAGAACGACTCTTTTAAACAAGAGTTAATTACATAAATCGTCCCTGTATTTTGCTTAAAAAAGCATTTGTTGTCCCTAACATTTTACTTAGCACATATAGTTCCTAACGTTCCAAAGAATAACATCATTGGTCCTTAGAAGGACTATTGGCATTATTCTTTCAAAGTGGAGAGACAGCGGGTGTAATTTTTTCTTCAAAGTTAAGGACTGTTGGTGTCATGTTTGTTTAAGCTTACAAGCCCATTATTATGGTTCATTTTGAAGTTTATTGCCTTATACGAGATAATTGTGATATACGAATGAAATATAAGCCGAAATCAAATAAACTAAGGGCGTGTTTGTTTAAGCTTATTTGGGCTACTTAATTATGGGCTTATTAAACTTTTGAAAAGCTCCTAAGCTCTAAATATTGGCTTATATAATTTGTATTGATTTAGGGGGGGTTAGTTTAAGCTTATTTCGCCTTCTTGTGAGCCCATGCTAATGGTTTATTGGCTTATTTAAGCGTGTTATGATATAGTATTAATAAACTAATACAAGCTCATATGCTAATATACCCAAAAGTAAGCTTAGGGGTGTTTGGTTACACCCCTTATTTGTGAGTTTATGAGACTTAGTGGTCTTATATAAGTTTGATATAACATGATAAGTTTATATTAGCCTATACGTTTCAAAAAAATTTTTTTTACTTTATTTTATTTTTTTAGAAAGGTGCTATACGTCTCAAAATAAGCCGAAAAAATTAGGCTTATGAAATATAAGCCGGAATCAAATAAGCTAATAAGCCCACAGATAAGCTTAAACAAACACCCCCGAAGCTATTGAATTTGTTTTGTCTTTCTTTAAAAGTGGCAATTTTTTATAACCCGGGTTGACTCGGCCGGTTGAACCGGGAACTGAGCCGGATATGACTGTTGTTTGCTTGTTTATTAACCCATTTTTATTATTACTATTATTTTTTACGAGGGTCGACCTAGTTTGCTAAATCCCGCTAGGTCATACCTTTCGTTTTTTCAAAGTTTGGACTTGTAGTTTTGTTGGAAATCATGAGTTTGGTATTGAATTTCCTATGTTTTAGAGTTGTTTGGACATGTTATGTCAATTGTAGAGCCGGCACGAAAACTAAGGTGATTCTCTTAATAAGTCGAAGCGAAATTTTTGTAACAGTGACAACTATTAAATGTGTCAATTCGGTTCGGGTCGGACCCAATTTAAACGAGAAATTAATACTAGCACATCAAAAGCCTATAACATATTGTCAAATTTATTAAAATCGAGTATTTATCGAAAGAAAAGTAACACACTCACACTATTAACACACCTCATATTTTCAAGTTACAAGTTTAAAATAAGGTTTTAAATGTACAACATGAAACAAATAAAAAATATAGCCTAGGAAATACGAAGAAACAAATATACAAAGATTTCAAAAAACCAAAAGTTTTGAAAAGAAAAAAAGGAAAGAAATGAAAAGATGAAATGTCAACTATCGGTCTCTTTCCTCTCTCTATTAGTAGTGACTCCGTAATTGGTCAAACATCTTGATAGATAGGGATATTTTCGTCATTTGCACCACCACATCCAACTTATCCAGTTTTTCTCCATCTGGGTTTTCCTTATATGTTGAAAATGTGTGATTCAATGAAGAATTTTTTGGGATATAACTCCAAGCCCATTGGAACTATGTTAGAATGGAAGGGCCAACAATGGATTTAGTGATCACAAAGGTCTACCCAGTGAACATGTGAGCGATGACAGGATCTATATTCTTGAAAAGCTTCGTTTATGTTGGAGGCTCTGTAGATCCTGATATAACACAAAAACTGTTTGGCCTTTCCTCTTTTAGTGAAATCCCCAGTCCGGTACACTTGGTATTCGTATTTCTTGACTTGTATCATTATACGGGCTTTGTTTGGCTTGAAATGACTTGAGCCATTTGAACCGTTCCAAATTTGCCTGCTTTTAAAAGTTAGCAAAACTGAATCATTTGTGATAAAATACTACCCAAGTTGACCCATATATATGCAAATCGGTAGAAGTTGGCATCTGTATATGCTCAATCATTGCATAGTTTTTTTGTGGCTTATAAATCTGATGTTTGCTAGAGTAACACTTTCAGAAGGTCTATTGATTCATCCATCATCTGTTTAACTCAAACTTTTGGATACAGTTGGTACTGAAGCAATATGACAACCCCTTGTCAACGAAACTAAATGAGGTTGTAAATGAGATTTGAAGCCAAAGATGTAACTACCTACGGTATGTAATATCTGTGGTATTAGGGGTGTCATAAAAGCCGACCCGGCCCGAACCCGAATATGGCTTTTCAGGTCGGGTTAGTCGGGTCTAAAATTATATTCGGGTCAATCGGGCCAACCCGAATTGACCCGAGTTCTAAACAAGGTCGGGTTCGAGTATAATTTATGTCTCTTACATGGGTTCGGGTCAACCCGATTGACCCGAGTTTCATTTTTTTCTTTCTAATTTGTATGTAAACATCAAAATTGTATAATTTTTAAACAACCCAGACCCGAACCCGAGCTGACCCGAACCCGAATTGACCCGACTGACCCGAATTCTAAACAACGCCGGGTTCGGGTATGTCTTTTTGAGACTTGACCCGGATTGGTTTATCTGTTTGTGAGAATGTTTGTGTTGACAAGTAATCACTTTTTTATTCTCATTGTGCTTATGGCAGGCTAAAATTATGCAAGAAAGGAGAACCATCAGGTGAGTTTTATAATATACATCTAGTAGTTCTGTCTTCATATGAAAATAGCAAGATTTAAATAGATTCTTTTTAAAGTAAAAAAATCCTTTAATATACATAATGCCATATATCACAGGTAACTTTAGCTCAGGAACTTCCTTAGAAACGATAAAGATTGCGTCTTTTCTGAGTATTTGTAAAGTACCATTCTATAAAGACAAGATAAAGAAAATATAATGCAGTGCGGACAAATTTGTCAATCTAAATTGCAGTTTTTACACGTTAATCGTTGCAATTTCTTTAGTTTCTGATATTAGTTACGATTCCTGGAATGACGTTCTTCTCGTATATGATGGAAGACAAGTCTCCAAATAGTCCTTCATACATTGAGTTCTTAGTACATGTCCATAGAAAAGTTCAAAACAAAATGTGTTGATGTTTAACAAATACTACTTCAGTTATATATGTTTATGGGTTTGTGGTTAGAATTTACATGCAGACACAGATGGGTTCGAGCCTAAAGAAGCGAAGCTTGAACCTTAGCAAAAAGTTGGGGATAGTCATCATTGGTTTTGTAATTATTATTTGTGAAAGCTTAGCATCTTTTATATAATAAAACAAAACCTCTATTGGGAATTTTCCATTTCAAAAAAATTAATTCATACTTTATTTAGTAATAATTTTATTTAAAAAAGATAAAATTACACGGATGGTCCCTGTGGTTTACACGGATTGCAAGTTTAGTCCCTAAGTCAAAATAATTACACTAGACGTCCCTAATTTTGAAACCTGTCACCCTTTTAGTCCCTAATTTGGATGGCCGTTAGTTTATCTGTTAAGTAATTTGCACCGTTAGTCCTTCGTTAATATTTTTTGCACCGTTAGTCCTTCGTTAATTTGCACCGTTAGTCCTTCGTTAAAATTAAAAAAAAAAATCTAAAATTAAAAAAAAAAATTGAATAAATTTTTTTTTCGAATAAAAATTTAAAAAAAATATATTTTTTAGAAAAAATATTTTAAAAAAAAATATTTTTTAGAAAAATTCAAATCTTAAAATATTCGAAAAATAAAAGTATTTCTATTTTTTTTTAATTTTCTAAAAAAATTTTATTCGATTTTTTTTTAAATTTAGATTTTTTTTTTTTAATTTATCCATAACACAAGTAGAAGATAAATACAAAAAATATAGATAAGATGCAATTAATAATAGGATTAAAATTGTTAAATAATTATCTTTAATATTAAAAACTATAATTAATTAAACATCATAAATCAAAACCCTATTTGGGAATTTTCCATTTCAAAAAAATCAATCATACTTTATTTAGTAATAATTTTATTTTTAAAAAAAGATTATTTTCTTATTAGGTAACATTTTATATTTATCCATAACACAAGTAGAAGATAAATACAAAAAATATAGATAAGATGCAATTAATAATAGGATTAAAATTTTTAAATAATTATCTTTAATATTAAAAACTATAATTAATTAAACATCATAAATCAAAACCCTATTTGGGAATTTTCCATTTCAAAAAAATCAATCATACTTTATTTAGTAATAATTTTATTTTTAAAAAAGATTATTTTCTTATTAGGTAACATTTTATATTTATCCATAACACAAGTAGAAGATAAATACAAAAAATATAGATAAGATGCAATTAATAATAGGATTAAAATTTTTAAATAATTATCTTTAATAATAAAAAACTATAATTAAACCTTATAAATCAAACAAAACAAAGATTAAATGATTTATTTTTTAATAAATAAAAATATATGATTAAAAAAAAATTAAAAACCCGCGCGTGCGCGGGCATTATAACTAGTAAACGGATAAAAGAAACACCTTTTGGTCTGGTTCATGGTTATATATACATCTACAAGCTTTTATTTTTTTATTTTTATTTTTACAATGATATTAGATATACATGTAATGCTAGCTGTTCTTTAGAGGGGCAAGTTTCAACTTATTTCTTATATTTATTGTCTTGATGTGAGTATGTTTGATTCGAGTTGTATTATATTGCTAACTAGACTAGTGATATGAAATGAAAGGATTCAAATAGTTACAAGTTGTCTATGCAAACAATGTTATTGCTGGATATACAAGAAAATGCTAGAATATAGTAGGTACTCCTCAAACTAGCTTTTTAAGAAAGAGTAATATGTTTAAACAAAATCACTAGTTTTTTGTACAAAGTTTCAAACCAACTTTGTATATTACGCTAACGTAATCAATGGGTGAGTGAATTGTGTTTGTAATTGGGAACATCTAGGAAGTGATAAGTGATCACATCCATTGTGGCTAGGTGTTATTTCAATTAGCCTAGCTAGCTAGATTAGAGTGGTAGACTATAATGTTTGATATTGACAAAGGTAAATCAAGATTTACAAAGTGGTTAGAGTGGTAGATTATAAAATTCCGTCACTATACAATTATGTACCGCTATACAATTATGTGCCGCTATATCATAACTAATGTTTTCAAAAAAATGCGCTTAAGGCAATGAACTTTCATTTTTTGTTCACTTGTTTACTGAGCTATTAGGAACAATCAAGGTTATAAATAGCGCGAGGTGTGGTGGCATGATCAAGCCTCACACTTTAGCTGTCATGGCGAAGCTTTTGGTTTTTAAGGCGTGACATAAGGCAGCACAAAATATATTAATATTTATATATTTATATCATATTTTATATATATCAAGTTTACAAAAAGTGTTATTTATAATGAATAAGGCTATGTTTGGCAAAAGTACCTATGAGCAGTAGCAGTGAGCAGTGAGCAGCAGCTGTTAGCTGTGAGCAGTAGCCACAGCTCCTGCTCACCGCTCACAGCTTCATAATGAAGCATTGAAAAAATGAGCTTTCCAAAAAAATAACAAAGCTCACAGCTCTCATGCCAAACGAACACTAAAAATTAAAAAGCTCATTCTGACCAATCATTGCCCCAAAAAGCTCAAAAAAGCTTTGTGCCAAACATAGCCTATGTTTAAGAAACCATCTTTACATGTAATATTATTCATTTAAAAAAAATTATCAGTGGTGAAAAAAAACTCGTCACGCCTCACGCCTTACGCCTTAGCACGCCTTATCGCTCTTTTTCTCACCTCATCTCACGCCACGCCTAGAGTCGACGTCTTGGTCTATTTCGCAATGTGGAGGACACGCCTCACGCCTTAGTGACGCCTTGGCGCCAACATGGCGCGCCTTTTAGAACCATGGGAAGAATATTGTTCTATAATTTCAATGTTAATCTGAGTGACTTGAACACATATTTTTTTGATATGTCAAGTAACATAAATTTCTCGTTTTTCAAGTTCGGTGATATGTAAGTATATTCTGTGTAAGTTTAGTGACTCAAATGTCATGTTTCATAACTTTAGTAACCCAAGTGAATAAAAAGAAATTTTGTTACCTTGGATGCATTTTTAACAAAAGTTTAGTAACATCTTTGTCTATTAAGTCTTCTTGTATCTTATTAGCTTCTATCTTGAAAGCATTTCATTCTTTCCTTTCCCCGTTATAGTTGGGGTGTTTTTAATAAATGAATTTCTATCTAGTGGCTACTAGGACGTAGGACCCTACACATCATTAACTAAAAGGACCATATATGCATATTACAACCACATATCATTTGCTAAAGATATCGACACCGAATTAAAATATACTTAATGTTAGTCTATCATTTAATATTAGTCTTTGCATAACAACGCCGGATGTTAGCTATTGTTGACCTAGACTTTTTATAATAATAAATATATTCGAGGCAATTTTTCCTATAACGTGCTCGTACGGGACAATGACATAAATCTTTCAAAATGTGTTTTAACATATGTCACGGTATATCTAAATTTTAATTATTTGTACATAAAAGTTGTATATGATCTAATTTTAATAATACAATTCATTAAGAATGTAAATATCTATCTTCACATGCTTATTTTGAAGGTTTTGTTAAATAATAATTATGTAAAATCTTTTATACTTATATAGTTATAATAGTCGTGCTTCGCAGTTTTTTACATAATGTTTTCATTATGTATTAATGTCAATTAATATTTTGTATAGATTATTGGAGGAAGAATAATTTGACTTTATTTAATTGGCATGGTGTTCCGGTCGATGTTGTTAAATTTAGATATTAATATCATGGTTTAGACATTATGCATGTTTAATAGCATGTAATGACCCTTGAAAAATTTGTTTTTCTGATATCCATATTGAAACTTAAAGAGAAAATTACACGTGTCATTGCTATATCTATAATCTCGTGTATTTATTTTTATCTCGGAGTAACCAGTTAGGTCGTGCCTTCGTTTTGTATTTATATTCCAATTAATAATAATTTTAGCTGTATTTATTTTTTAAACTAGTGTATAGGGTGGTAAAACTTATAAAGAGGAATAACAAGAGTCATTATTGAACATGGATAGAAAAAAAATTATGGACATCCTTACTTAATCTCATAAAGAAGAATAATGTAGCCGTGTGTATTTGTACAATATCGTGTATTCATTTACTTGTTACAATAACTCGTGCTTTTATTTTAAAATTAATAAATAATATTTAGAAATAACAACATATGTGTTGTTTTTAAAAAAAGTGTAGGACCTTAAATATATCAACTAAATCACTAAATAAACTCGTATGGTCGTACAAGAGAGGTGGCGCCTTCGATAGGAGATAAAGAAAGAGAACTTGTATTATCATAAACCAAAGACACACTATTATGAGATTGTGTAATAAACCGAAAGAAATAGTTATTTGTTATTTGTTTTGTTATTTAGTAATTGTGTAATAAACCGAAAGAAATACTTGAAAAGGTAATATTAGCACAAATTTAAAATTTTTATGGTATTTACAAGTGAAACTTTAGTCTTAATAAAGTGTCTCATGGATAAGAGTTATATAGCTAGCAAAAAAACCATACCACCAAAAAATTTCACCAAAAAATGTGAGGTTCATCTTCAGATATATAGGAAAAAACATTCAACGTTAATACTTATGAGTGTATTGGTAGTATATATATAGATTCTATAACTTGCTTTAGTGATGCATTCCGATATCGCTAGTGAGATCACATTCGTGTGATTAGGATTTACTAAATTATAAAAGGAATTAGCATAACCCTTGTTTTTAGCCTGTTTTTGTTATAATTATATGGCTACATTGGTCAAGTAATTACCCCACACCCTTGTTATATACTCATTTTTAGTATAAAATACCCCTTGTACACCCTCTAAGCCTATCTTTTTCGCGGTTCTCTTGATATTTCGGTGGATTCCAAAATGTTAATGAAGATCATTGTTTCACCTCACTAAATGTTACACCCAAATCGCCTTAGCCTTCTTTATATGCGCTCATTTTTAGTGCATTATTGTTACAACATTTATGTTAAACCCTTAGTTAATTATCTAGTTGTTTACATGGTTGCTAAGTCAAGTCATATCTTGTAAATACAAATTTGGGAAGATTGGGACTTATGGTAGTATTATTTATGGAGTAACGGGGAAGAACGTCAAATTATTACCCCACCATATTTATGTTAATATTTCAGATACTGCACATGTTTTGATCCTTGCATTCGAGTCATTAGTTAGTTTATATCGATGAAAAAATGCAAGTGTGGGGATGCAATTATAAATCTCGAGTTATCTATATTATTTATTTTTAGCAGATCAAAAGATGGCATGGCAAAAGTGTTTAAAAAATTGAAAAAAATAAGAAAAGAAAGAAAAAACATAAGGACTGCCATCTTGCTTTTGTTTAAGTCAAGAAAAATAACAAGAAGGGTTAGAGTTAGTTTGTCGAGTCTTAGATTTGCAACGCCACTTTGTACTTGTAATTAACGTAGATGATTAACTTGCCACCAGTAAAATTCCCCATATCCCCAAAACCGTGTTTTTCCTTACCCTTGCACCTAACGTTACAACCCTTGTAGAGTCCTATTTGATAGTTTATCGTAGGTGCTTATGCCAAAGCGGTGGAGGTTTTGATCCTTTATCAAGCCTATAGTAATCTGTGTGCTATAATAGGTAGAAAGTGTTTATTTGTCCATTTCCATAATGTTACATCACTTATAGTCTTATACACCAGAGAGATGAGAGAATCCAAACACTTTATGTAAGGTGCTAGTATATAATTTCCGTGCTTGTTATGACTATTATAGAATGAGTTATGTTGTAAATTATCTTTAAACAAATGATAAATGCCCCCTCGAACTTGTAAATTGATTAGGATAAAAGCATATTTGCTTGAGGACAAGCAAATTACAAGTGTAGGGATATTTTATGAGGTTGTCATTTAGCCTCTAAATCCATACAAATTTGATCATTTATTGCCCTAAACCGTTTCTATTTGAGTTTTAGGTACTTGGAAAATAAATGCCGAAAAATGGTGTGTTTTGGGCTCGATTGGACGGAAAAAAAAAGGAAACGACAACATCGGGAAAAACGTCACAGAAAAGGAGTTTAACGACGTCACAACCACTAAGTGACACCGTCACTTGAAGAAATCGAAGATCTTGAATTTTCAGAAATTACAAGTGACAGCTCAGGTAATGAAGATGGCCTCATGACCAAATTACTGAAGGACGACGACGTCACACAATCCAATGTTGTCACATTAAGTCGGTGCAAAGAACGAAACCCTAACTGGCGACGAGCTGACAGCTTCACATCTAATAAGTGATGCCGTCATAAGTGTAATTCTATGTATTTTATCGTATTATTTTCATTGTAAAGTGTGCGACTTTGGGATAACCTATTAATCTGTACTTAGGGAGATTTACAGTAGTTTCTGAGGCCTTTTGGCCCCAAGACTTCCTATGTCTTGAATAGATAAGCTGTTTAATCAATCATTCAATTATGTTTACGTGTGATTGCTTAATTTCTTTATTTGCTTTTCTTTTTATTATTATGCTAGGCTTAATTTAATAGTACATGAAACCTAGTTATTGATTATTGATTGTCGTCTCTTTTTGATTAGTTGTTTTTCGTTAGGAGTCGGAAAACTAACTAGGTCAAATTATACTAGCTTGAACATCCGACTAATGCGTAGTTATTATATTAACTCGATGTTCATTGTATTTAATGCGTGGATTGTGTTTGCATTATGGAAGTTTAGAATTAAAAGGGCATTCTCAGGCGCGGCTCAATTAGAACATATTACATAGGATTTAGGGATTAACCAACCCTTGATAGATATTAAAGAATACAACGCTCTCATTAGACAAGGACGTGGCAATTCGACTAATCAATAAAAGATAACTACGGAGTAATGGAATTATAAGTAAATATACTTTACTCATATAAGAAGTTCACTAAATTTACTTTTCCGCATATTTAGTTTATTTTAATTTGGTTTTAAAAACCAACTTCTCCAATACCCGAGATTTACTTGCTTTCTTATATATTATCAAAGACCAAAAATAATCTATTCGACGTACACTTCGAGCCTACCTCACTATTCCCCTAGAGAACGATCAATCCCCGGACTTACCTATAGACTATAACGGTTAAGTACAATGCATAGGAGATTGTAAAACTTGTTGTGTTTTGCAAAATCCGCATCACTAAAGTATATATGTATGTAAATCACCTCACACTAAACAAAACAAGTTCCATCGCATGAATTGATAAAATTATAAAGTTATTCAAATAGGTATGTTACATGTATAATAATATGCATTTTTTTTCCTTTCTTTTTGGAACTTATAATATGCATTATCAACATAAGACCTACACATCATTGATTAAAGCATATTACAACCATAGATCGTTTTGCCAAGGATATTGACTCGTGAACTAATACACTTAATGTTAGTATATCGCTTAATATTAGTCTTTTCATAACAACGACGGATGTTAGCTATTGTTGACCCGGACATTTCATAGTAATAAATAAATTAGAGGTTATTTTTCGTATAGATAATAAACTTGTTATATATTCCGTGCACGCATGGGGCTTTTGCATAAATCTTACATAATGTGATATATCCAAAGCATAAGGCAAAATTTAGAACTCTAGAAGCTAATGTCTTAGTTTCGTTATACTATATGGTTACTTTATAGGAAAACGGTTTGCTTTTCCTATTGTGGAGAATTACGTGAAGAATGCTTGGGCGAAATATGGTATTCGAAGAGTCACAATGAACTCGAATGGGTTCTTCTTCTTCAAATTTAATACAAAAACTGGTATGGAACAAGTTCTCAAAAACGGCCCATCGATCATTAGGAATTTTCCTATTACCGTAACATATGGTCCCCTAATGCAAGCCTTAAAAGGAAGTTCTTACACGAGTTCCTGTTTGGGTCAAGTTGCATAACGTTCCAATTGCGTCGTTAACCAATTATGTTAGACGCCTACACTAGTACAATGTGTTTGGAGTCATAGGGTCATAACAGTTAAGCAAGAGCACTTATTGAAATTAGCTCAGAATAGGTTTTGAAAGACTTGTTGGTACTTGCTATGCCTATGCTTGAAGGGGATGGTTATATTAAAGATACTATCACGATTGAATATGAATGGCAGCCACCTTGGTGCGAAACATGCAAAACTAATTTTGGACATTCTGATGAAGACTGTCCAAAAATGGTTCGTGTTAATCAACATGGGAGGAAGGAGGATAGTAGCGATAGGTTTGTAGAAGTTACTAGGAAAGGAGGAAAAGGAATGCTTGCTCGTCACATTGATGGAGTGAGGTTGTCTAAACCAAAATCTAACTACATACTATTACCGTCCTAAGCAAAAAAAACACCACCGTGAATGCTAATAATGCTTCAACTTCTAATGATGTTAACATGGTGACCATGAAAAACTCATTTGCCGCTTTGTCTAACCAGGCTGATTATGTGTGGGGAACTAGATATGATGTGAATATTGGAGATACATCTAAGATTAATAAGACTCATGGGGATGACAGTGAGAGTGAAGATGTGGAAAATGTTTTTGATGAAACCTCTAAATTCATGGAACAAGATGCGTTTAGTGATCCGAAGGCACTACAACAAACAGGATGACGGGTGACGAGGTTTTCGGCGGCGACGCCCTTGTCCCCGCCGAAAGTCACTAAACGACAAAAATTGTGCTGAGGTGGCACAAATTCTCGCTGACCGCCCATTGCATTTTCAACGCAAACTTTCAGCGGGGACATGTCCCCGCCGAAAGTATTTTCGCAGATCATAACTTTGACCAAAATATTCACAATTTCAACTCCACCTTTTAGCGGGGACTGTCCCCGCCAAAAGTATTTCATAATCTTTGACCAAAATAGTTGCGCTTTTTATTGTCCCGGGTATTATTCCCGCCATTACTTTTGGCGGGGACAAGCATAACTTTTGGCGGGGACATGTCCCTGCTAAAAGTTTAGGCGCCAAATTTCCCTCCAAGCTGCAACTTTTTCCCAAAAACTTTTTAATATATATTATAACATACACCTAATACATATTAAATCATAAATTCGGCAAAAAAAATACAAAACACACATAACAATGGATGGTTTAACGCCGGAACAGGAGTGGGCAAAGGCTTTATCACACGAGCTCTAGTATAATGAAATTATAAATCATTGGGGCGTTGAAATTTTTGATGAATATGGTTCGTACGCGAACTGTGCACCGTGGCAGTGAGACCGGATTCTGGTATGGTTGAGTAAAAAGTCATACTATAGAGAGTATTTGGAAGAGGTAGATACTGCTGAAGCTCAAGCTGCTGCTGTCGGAGGTGAGGATGAAGCTGAAAGCACGTTTGATGAAGCTGCAGCTGTTGATAATCTAGAAAATAGAATAACAAGTCTTGAAGCTACGTTTGCATATGTCAAGGAAATGAGAGCAAGGAAAGGAAGAGGTGGTGCGAGTTCAAGCAAAGCGGGAGTTAGCCGCCAAAAAAAGTAAACGGATTGTTTCATTTGGTTGTCGTGTTGTTTAGTTTGAGTTGTTTTGTTTGGTTGTCGAGTTGTTTAGTTTAAGTTGTTTTGTTTGATCTGGTTCGTTTGCTTGTCGAGTTGTTTAGTTTGAGTTTGTATGAAAATGTATCTGGTTTACAACTCTTGTGTGGTTTGAATAAAATGTTTTCCTTCGTGTTTGAAGCTAAGCGTGTGGTGTTTCGGATTCCTTTATAAACTGCTTAGGTTCTTACTATGGATGTTTTTTTCTAGTGGTAAAGCAACAACAACAACAATAACACAACACAACAAACAACATTTTATTAAACAACAACAACAATAACACAACAAACAACAAACAACAACAATAACACAAGAAACAACAAACAACAAGAATAACACAAGAAACAACAAACAACAACAACAACAACAGCATTACATACGAAGATTTTCCATGTCACCTAACAGGTCACGGAGTATTGCATCCGATTGACATGCGTGGTCATTGTTGTCGGGATTCGTTGCCATTGCAAGTCTTGCCTCGAGCAACCTGACTTTTGTCTCTAACACCTGTTTTTGTGCCTCCAGCATATTTATCCTAGGATCTTTTTCATGGCAGTTTGTGCACCCAGAACCATGAGATGTTGAAGCAGAATATATTACTTGTAATTGTTCATCAAATTCACTATTCCACATAAAATATCCACATCCATGACCTTTCTCTCTTGGCTTCGAAATAGGACATGCATAATACTCCAATCCAAATGTATCTTTTTGATATGACGTTCTTTTTTTTATATTTCCTACTCCACAAGTACACATAAAAGGATTATATCGCTGCATTCTGGTTGACAGTGTGTGTTTGTAGTTGTGTGTGGTAGAATCGTGATCGGGGTGGCCCGATCTACAAGTTGAGTTGATAAAAGGTGGTGGCTAGAAAAAGATTCCGGCGGCCGGAAACTGCTGGTGTTACCGGAAAACGAAAACTGCTAAAGAGAGAGAGATATATATAGTGAGATGAGTGTGTATGTGAGATGATATGGGTTAGATGAGTGTGTGTGAGTTTATATTGTGAGTTGATAAAATTTGTTAGGTTGGAAAATATCTCGTGTATAACCATAGCATCTCGACTCGTTCGTTTAACATCTCGTGTATAACCATAGCATCTCGACTCGTTCGTTTAATATCTCGTGTAATACCACATCATCTCGACTCGTTCGTTTAACATCTCGTGTAATACCACATCATCTCGACTCGTTCGTTTAACATCTCGTGTATAACCACAGCATCTCGACTCGTTCGTTTAACATCTCGTGTATAACCATAGCATCTCGACTCGTTCGTTTAACATCTCGTGTAATACCACATTATCTCGACTCGTTCGTTTAACATCTCGTGTAATACTACATCATCTCGACTCGTTCGCTTAACAATACCACATCATCTCGACTCGTTCGTTTAACATCTCGTGTAATACCACATTATCTCGACTCGTTCGTTTAACATCTCGTGTAATACCACATCATCTCGACTCGTTCGTTTAACATCTCGTGTATAACCATATCATCTCGACTCATTCGTTTAACATCTCGTGTATAACCATATCATCTCGACTCATTCGTTTAACATATCGTGTATTACCCTATCATCTCGACTCATTCATTTAACATATCGTGTATAACCCTATCATCTCGACTCATTCGTTTAACATCTCGTGTATAACCATATCATCTCAACTGATATGTATAACCCTATCATCTCGACTCATTCGTTTAACATCTCGTGTATAACCATATCATCTCGACTCATTCGTTTAACATATCGTGTATAACCCTATCATCTCGACTCATTCGTTTAACATCTCGTGTATAACCATATCATCTCGACTCATTCGTTTAACATCTCGTGCATAACCATATCATCTCGACTCATTCGTTTAACATCTCATGTATAACCATATCATCTCGACTCATTCGTTTAATATCTCGTGTATAACCGTATCTTCTCGACTCATTCGTTTAACTTCTCGTGTATAACCGTATCATCTCGACTCATTTGGTCGAACCGGTTAACCCGGCCGGGTCGATCCGGGTTTCAAAACTTAAAAATGATGTAAAAGTCTTTTTTTTAGTGCTTTAAAACTTTATTTTATTAGTAATTAAAATTAGTTAATTAAATTAATAAAAATGATAAAATGTTAATTTTTATGTAAACTCTTTTTGGCGGGGACATGTCCGCGCTAAAAGTTTTTGCGAAAATTTTAATAATTCCCTCATTGCATTTACTTTACCCCACCAAAAGTTTTGGCGATTGGCCAAAACTTTTAGCAGGGACATGTCCCCGCCAAAAGTATGGATAGACGACAAACGAAACTTTCAACGGGGACATGTCCTCGCTAAAAAAAAAAAAAAAAAAAAAAAAAAAAAAAAAAAAAAAAAAAAAAAAAAAAAAACACACACACACACACACACACACAACAACAACCACAGCACCACACCTCCATCTCCATCTTCCTCACCACAGCACCACCATTTCACCACATCTCCACCACTTCACCACCGGCCGCAGCACCACATCTCTACCACTACACCCCAGCAACCACCATCTCCACCACTACACCACACTCGCACCACTGTGAACGATGCCTCTCCTCAAACCCTCTCATCGTATAATTCTCTCCTCAAGCCCTCACCTTAGTTAATTCTTTCTTTTTCTCACCTCTTTCTTCCCTCAAGCCCTCACCATTGTTAAAAAACCCAGGTGAGAATTTTTACAGAACCCAAACCCTCACCATTGTTAATTTTTTGTTAATTTTTTCATATGTTAATTTCATATGTGTTAATTTTTGCAATTTTTTCATATGTTAATTTTTTCTTATTTTATAAAAAAAATTATTAATTTTTTTGGGTACTGTTGCTGCTGAGAACCGAAGCCAAGACCCGTAGCCGAGACCCGAAGCCAGGGCCTGAAGCCGAGACCACCACAGGTTTATTATACATTTTTTATGTTTAATTTTTTTTTTTTCTACCAGGGACATGTCGCCGCCAAAAGTTTTTAATTGCATTTTTACACTAAGGGGTGCTTGGAATTGTAACTGTGCATTTTTTTGGGTATAGAGCCGAGAGCACAGCCGAGTGCCGAGACCACAGCCGAGTTCAGCCGCGACCACAGTAAGTTTTACACAACAGGGGTGTTTGTTTAGGCTTATATACAGGGGTGTTTGTTTAGGCTTATGGTTTGGAACACGACACACCATGGGGTGTGCTCGTGATGTGTACCACGACACAAGTATAGAGATACAAGTTAACAGGCAAACTACTCTTGTACTATTTAGCGGGTGCTAAACAGGGGCATGTAAAATTTCAGATGCTAAGTATAGAGATACAAAAGGATTATCGGCACAAAGAATAAAGTGTATAAACTATATAGGAACATCATCTCTCAAAGAGACCTTTAACATAAACCATGCCTTTCTCATTCAACTTCAGTTCTCAGTTTTAGCGTTTTCATACAGATAGATAGATACATGGACATATAGATCAAGAGACTTACGCCAATGGACTGAGAATGGTTAGGTAAGCACGAGGGCTACACTAACCAGGCTGATACATGTGCAGAACGTAAGGAGTGCTGCTTGCCCTCTGCTTGGAACCATCACACCTTCGAATCAGTTGCAATTTACATGTGATGAGATTGATTGAGAAAAATAAATTTAACTAAGTCATAGTAAATAATTTTCACAATTGTCTCATCGATGTTTAAACATTTTCTGAAATATCAACCACAAGTTTCAACACTGAGTTTCTTTGAAAATTTGACATGTAGCACAAATGCCGTATATTTTACTTGGTATGCCACTTATGTAAAACAGCTGACATTATGTGTCGCTTGTATAACCTTGACAATGTGGAGTCCGGACATCTAGTTTTACACAATTGATATCCACATAATCGTTAAGTACTTAGGGTGCATTTAGTATGATGTCACTACAACAAACAGGAGGACGGCATAAGCTTATATAAGCCGAAGCCACAACAGACCCACGTAGGGTGCGTTTGTTCACAGCAGACCCACAGCAGACCCATACATTCTTGCAACACAAGCAACACAAGTCTTTTACCTCGATTTCCCGGGTAAACGTGGTAATGTCAAGGCCGTCCAAGATTCTTATCATCGAAAGATTTGGAACCCGGATATCATCGTGGCAGAAGACAATCAGGATGTTGTACATGACAACACATCATCACATGTCACACTCTCTGCTGAGTTGGATACGTTGAATTATGACACCATAAATAGAGATGTTGAGCCAGCGGAAGTTGAGGCACCACCACAACCAATTATCACTTATGTCGACGACGACGAAGATAATATTGATTATGATGACCACGTTCCTCATAATTTAGCATCTGATGGTGAAGATTACGTCGATCGTGAAGATGAAGCTAAGACTAATAATGAGGGTTTTTATCTTAGTGATGAGGGAGATTGATCTCAAATTGTAATTTGTTAAATGACACTTATTTGAATGAAATTGTTATCGAGTGGTTAAATGTGTTTATTTATTTATTTAATTATTTATTATTATTATTATTATTATTATTATTATTATTATTATTATTATTATTATTATTATTATTATTATTATTATTATTATTATTATTATTATTATTATTATTATTATTATTATTATTTTGTATAAATTGTTATTTATTTCAATGTGTGTGTATATGCGTATGTGTGTATATGTGTTTCTTCACTAATTATATTTTCTTGTACTAGTACGTGTACAGATGGAAGATGTTGTTGCTAGGAGCCACGGTGGTGATGGAGGCAATGAGCCACCCCGTGGTCCGACGAGGATAGGCAGTGATTGTCAGAGTAAGAATTTCTAGATTATTTTAATTAAACTTGATTATTATTTGAAATTGATAACTTGTTATTTTATATCATCATCACTTGAATTTGGTTACTTGTAGGATCTAAATCCAGACCTCCCAAGCCCAATGCCAAAATTAGGAAAGGCGGGAAGTCAGTGCGTGGTCCCACAAAGAACACACGGCTCCGCAATAAGAGGAAAGAGACTGGTCGTCCGGTATCGATCAGATTCCGGAAGAACGACAAAGGGATGTGGGAGCATGTGGGAGACCACGCGAAGTGGTTCTCCAACTTGGTCGGGGAATTGTTACGGCAATCAATTCCTATGCATTACAAATCCTGGTCGGTTGTTCATGCTACCGCAAAGGCCCACATCGACGACCAGCTACACGTAATTTTTTTTATCTTTTATTTTTTTAATTATTGTGTTTGTTTATTTTAACTTTGCTATTTATTTAAATTTGATTGTTTATTTAAATTTGAATATTTATTTTAATTATATTTTATTGCAGCATTATTTTGATCTCGGCGAGCACCTTGCCAGTGCTTGTAACACCCCCAAAATTTGGTACAGCGGAAGACTCAACAAGCTTTCGGGGTGCTACGGGGATTGGTATCCAAACACAAGACATAAAAGAACGAGATAAAGTAAACAAGATAAAATACAACCACGCGGGGTTTTAAAGTTTACATTATCCCAAAATCATCCAAAGTCAGGCCCAAAAGAAATAAATATAGGTCCACAATAGTTATCAGAGTTTTAGAAATATAGATCCATAACCAGTGCCAAGCCTCCAATCCCAAGCATCCGCAGAGCATCACTTAATTACCTGAGAAAACGTGCTAAAAGTCAGCTTTCGCTGGTGAGATCATAGGTTTAGATTCTTAATTCAATATAGTGGACATATACGCAAAACGCTTGCTAGCTAGACTAGGGCTCACTCATCCAACCAAAATAAACCAACCAAATCAAATCATCCCTATAGGTGCACGCTATAGCTCAAATCAAACCAATCAATAGCTTACCTAGCTCAAGTCTAGGCCTCGCTCTAATATCAATCCAATAGCTTACCTAGTTCGGGGACTAGGCCTCGCTCAACAACCAAATCAATAGCTTACCTAGATCTAGTCTAGGCCTCGCTCTACCTAGTTCTATAAGCATAGCAAGTTTTGAAATCAAAAAGCGATAATAGTCCACATAAAGCATTTGCACGTTTCTCACCCCAAGTATTGAAAACAAAGTTCAAGATTAAAAATGGGGCTATGACTCACCTCAAGTCCAGAAATCCTCAAAAGAAATGATAGAAGAAAGACGCAAGAAATCTCAAAAAACTCACGTAACGGCGACTACAGACTTGGCACTTCCTAACAATATCAAACCCGTTCAGAAATCATTTCCTCAAAATAAAATATTCCCATTCCCGAACGTAATTCATTTTACTTTCCAAAATGTCCATTTCTCAAATTAACTTCATATCCATTTGAAATTTGACGTTTGGTATCCATACGAGTGGAGGGTCGACACAGCTCAAACCGAAAAGCCTCAACAAAGAACAATAATAAGATAACTATAGGTCTAATGTTAGCTCGACATATTATTTAAATAATTATCGAAGCTTATTAAATCCGTCAATTTGATAATCTCCCATACTTATTTACGTAATATATCGTTCCAAAATTATACCCAACCTAAAGCACATTGCACATAAATTTCTATTTGGTATATGTCGTAGTCCAATAAATTCCCTATATATATCGTCGAATCGGCCAAATTCCACGAGACATATAGTAATTCATTACCCTAAAATATATACCTCATCCTATGGGCGTCGTGGGATACGATGCCCATTAATATACCCATTTTATATCGTCAAATAACTCAATTTAGAATAAGTCATTCGATAATATAAAATGTTTATATTAACCGTCATATATCCGTGACAACACAAAGTCACAATATAAAGCCCACTTGGACTTTAAAGACCCACAATTCGTATAACTCGATAAGTTTCTAATTTATAAAATAAAATCACCTTTTTAATTATTATTTACCCGACTTATGTTTCGCCGTTATTTGTTTAGTTATTATTTATAATAATATCCCGACATTTATTACACTATTTTCATAGTATAATAACTATCTTCTTATTATTATACATTTACTCGTGATCGTGTTATTATTAATATACGCATTTATATATATATATATATATATATATATATATATATATATATATATATATATATATATATATATATATATATACGTTTAACGCGTCTATATATACGTATATAAACGATTATATTCTTAATAATATTATAACGAGTATTATTTTTGATTTCGACTTTTAAATATTTATCGAGTCATAGAATTTGGTCACATGTCCGAGTCATGACCCTCGGCTCATAGTCCAAGTCCATAATAATAAAATCAAGCCACAATAAAAATCAACTCCGTCCAAACAATCCCATATCACGTGCTACAACATGAGGGTCCGACTACGGCACCCCAAGCTAACCTATCTCCGTCATCTAATTGACCGTCTCACAATCGGTCCCCAATTTCCATACTCGTCAACACAACTCCAATTCAAGATACCAATGACCAATGTCCAAATAATTCGGCCCAAATAAGTCACAACAATATATATACCAAATAAGTTAAAACAAGAAAAAATATATCAATTATACGGGTCGACTTACCAAGTCAAACCCGGGTCAACTTGTGAGGTCACAACCAAAACAATAACCTCACCCGAGACCTCTCGGTCTCGGTTAGCTCCAATGAGCCTCTCGACCCAAACAGCCCACGAAGGGGGGGGGGGGGGGTTCGGCCAAGACTCCAAAACAACAACAACAATAATTCGGAACCATCTTAGACCCAAGAATCCAATAATCAATAACCAACATCAAGAATCAAGAAAAATAAGAACCAAACACACCTCCAAGACTCTCATCGAGTCGAGGAGGGTCACACCGAGACCTAGGGTCTCGGTCGAGCTCACATCGAGCCATAAAACCCAAAACCAAACGCGTACAACTCCAAATCCGAGCACAAAAGCATCAAAAATCGACCCCCAAGGATACCAAACTCGTATTATTTACAAAACCCATCTTCATTTTTAATGTTATCATCCCAAAATGTCAAGATCCAATTCGGGTTTGACTCGAAATAGGCAAACCCGACCCTAATCTCATGTGTTCTCACCTCAAATCGAATGGAAACCAAAAATAGATGATGATGTGGTGTTGTGGGAGATGTGGAGGTCGGCGGTATTAAAAAAAATGGAGAGGGGAGGCGCGTGTTTCACACCAATCGAACAAGGGGATGATGGGGATTGTTTTGGTGGTGGTGGTGTGGTAGGGAGGTCGGCGGTGGTGATGGTGTTGGGGTGGTTACCGGCGGCGACAAAGGAGAGGAGAGGAAAAAGAAAAAGATGAAGTTATTAGTTGTGAGGGTGGAGGGTTAGGGTTAGGGTATTATACCCGAATTTTTCACTCTAGCCCCTAAGGTTTTCTTTTTCCAATATTAGCCACAAATATTTTTATAACTAGTGAACTCTTTTTAATCGGTTTTCCCGTAACCCGATTACCCGTTCATAAAAGTATTCAATTTTCATCAACCATACACGTACACGTCATAATTGATTTCCCAACAACACTTCCCGAAAATATAGATATGTACGAAAGACATAATATTAATTTAACGGTGAACCGCGACCGTTTTGTAAAATATAAAACTCTTGTTAGGTTAATCTAGTGCCTGAGTCAATGTAGTGCCAAAGATAACGATCTCAAAATAAATCATCACGAACGAAACGAAACAAACCATAAATAAATAACTAAATCCCATAAACATCGTACGATCAAAATCAAGTACCAACGTTCGTAAAATATCTCGTCACAATAAATTTCCAAAAATTCCATATTTATTATTTAAATGTAATGCGGGTTTTATAAAACGGCTCCCTATTTTGCCAGTTGTCACATCCTCCCAGCCTCAGAAGGAACCCGTCCCGGGTTTCTCTTGAAATAACCCATCTACGAAGTGAAGAACTTCGGATATCTTTTCCGAAACTCATCCTCACGTTCCCACGTAAATTCCGGTCCGTGCCGCGAATTCCAACGAACTTTGATGAGTGGAATACGACTCCTCTTGAGTCGTTTGATCTCTCTATGCATTATCTCAATCGGCTCTTCTACGAAATTCAAAATTTCGTCCACACGAATATCCTTGATAGGTATCACTGGTGTTTCCTATGAAAGGCATTTCTTCAGATTACTAATGTGAAACACATTATGAACTTTACTCAGTTCGATAGGTAATTCCAAACGATACGCTACGGGCCCAATTTTTTCCAGAATAAGAAATGGTCCAATGTAGCGGGGATTAAGTTTCCCACGTTTCCCAAAACGTATCACACCCTTCCAAGGCGAGACCTTCAACATCACTCTGTCTCCAACCTGGAATTCTAGGGGTTTACGTCTCTGATCGGCGTAGCTTTTCTACCTATCTCTAGCTGCTTGCAGTCGATCTCGAATCTGCGTTACTTTCTCCGTAGTTTCCAAAATAAGCTCAGGGCCTGTGAGTTGGCTATCTCCAACTTCTGCCCAACCAATAGGTGAACGACATTTTCGACCATACAAAGCTTCGAATGGTGCAGCCTTAAGACTTGTGTGGTAGCTATTATTGTAGGAGAACTCCGCAAAGGGTAGGTATTTCTCCCAACCTTTACCAAAGTCTATGATGCATGCACGAAGCATATCCTCCAAAGTTTGAATAGTTCTCTCCCTTTGACCATCGGTTTGGGGATGATATGCAGTACTCATATCAAGTCTCGTCCCCAAGGCGGTTTGAAGTGATCGCCACAATGCTGACGTGAAACGGCTGTCTCGATCCGAAATAATCGATATCGGAACTCCATGACGAGAAACAATCTCCTTCACATACAACCTCGCAAGTTTTTCTACACTATCATCTTCACTAATCGCCAGGAAGTGAGCAGACTTAGTCAAACGATCCACAATTACCCATATAGAGTCGCAACCGCTAGCTGTCTTTGGTAATTTGGTAATAAAGTCCATCGTAATCCGCTCCCACTTCCAAACCGGGAGTTCTGGCTGCGTCAACAATCCTGACGGTCTTTGATGCTCAGCTTTAACCTTAGAGCAGGTCAAGCACTTACTAACATATAATGCTATATCTGCCTTCATATTTGGCCACCAATATAATTTTTTCAAATCCTGGTACATTTTGTCCGACCCAGGGTGAATGGAATACCTCGACTTATGCGACTCATGCATAATCAATTCTCGAATTCCTCCATACAATGGTACCCAACTTCGTTCTCCAAAACATAACACTCCATCAGAACGCTTAGCAAATCCTTTCTCATTTTCTGCCATCCCAAATATATTCTCGGCAGATTTATTTTCTGCTTTCAATGCTTCCGTTTGAGCTTCCAATATTTGAGACGGTAATGGCGATACGATAGTCATTCCTAATGACCTAACCCGTAATGGTGGAATTCTCTCTTTTCGACTAAGAGCATCAGCAACAACGTTTGCTTTACCCGGATGGTAGCAAATTTCACAGTCGTAATCGCTTAGCAACTCAATCCAACGTCGCTGCCTCATGTTAAGCTCTTTTTGGTTCAGAATGTGTTGCAGACTTTTGTGATCAGTAAACACTACACACTTGGTTCCATACAAGTAATGTCTCCATATCCTCAAATCAAAAACCACAGCACCTAACTCCAAATCATGGGTGGTGTAGTTCTTCTCATGCTTCTTGAGCTGTCGGGAAGCATAAGCTATCACTTTCTCTCGTTGCATCAACACAGCTCCTAAACCTTTATGGGAAGCGTCACAATAGATGACGAAATCCTCGTTACCTTCGGGTAACGCCAAAATAGGAGCACTACACAACATTTCCTTAAGTAACTGAAAGGCTTCCTCTTCCTTATCTCCCCATTCATACTTAACACTCTTTTGAGTCAATTTGGTCAACGGTTTTGCTATCTTCGAAAATCCCTCAATGAATCTTCGGTAATAACCGGCTAATCCCAAAAACTGACGAACTTCTGTTGGGGTCGTAGGTGCAGCCCAATCTTTAATCGCTTCAATCTTAGCAGGATCCACATGAACTCCTTGTCTATCAATTACGTGACCTAGAAATTGTACCGTCGGAATCCAAAATTCACATTTCGAAAACTTGGCATACAGTTTCTCCTTCCTTGTCTATCAATTAAGTTGGTTGATCATTGCTTGATCCACAGTAGGTGCATTAAGTGGAACATGATCATTGTCTCCCTGAACATCAACATTTTGATTCCCGTTGTTGCGGTTAGTGGTGTCCAGGTTATCAGGAGTAGGGGTCTCAACATTTCGAGTAGGACGGCGCCCTCGACGACTAGGGGTAGCCGTTGCAGGTCCAGTTCTGGTAGCTCTAACCGGGTTTCTTCATGGGGCCATTGATCTGAAACATCATATAAGTTTGTGAGTCTCCGATAGGACTTATCATATGCTCAACAAGAATTATATCAACGAAGCCAAGTCACGGAAAGAATAGCAAAAATACACCATGGAACATCAATAAAACGGATAAGGACTCGATTTCCATAACACCCAAAATCACATAATACCATATACTAATAACCATCAACCATACAATAGCGATCTAACATCGTTCCGACTAACGGATAACACAAAACGTACTATCGTTCCACAAGAGACGAATACTGAACAAAATACATCAAAACATGATAAATAGCTTTTCTAACCGAACACTCCTCGGTTAAGAAAGCAACAAGACAACATAACCCGAGCAACTAGCCACGCGGCTGGCGGAGGCTCCTCAACTCCTACCTCAAGCCATCAAGATCCCTCCATAACGATCCTAACTCCATGCTATGGGTGTCTCGGTCTCTCTTGAGGTCAGCCACCTCCTTCTCTAGCTCGACATTCCTTTGCCATAGCTTGCGGTCAGCCTCACGAGCAGTAACAAATCCTGGCTGCAAACTATCGATATGCTCGTGAACATCCATCAAAACTCTCCTCAACTCAGTAGTCCTGCCCACAACGACAGTCAAATCAACTCTCAAATCCGCTAAAAAATCTCCAATAACTCTCTCAAGTCGATCAGATACACGTGCAACTCTCTCACTAAGCTCAGTAATCCGAGCCCACAACCTGCCAATCTCACCCAACTCTGCATGCTCAGCAGAAATCTCAGAAGATGCATCCGACTCAACGGGACTACCAGGTGGCAACTCAAACAAGAACGGATGATCAGGCGAATCAGGCTCAATCGGGTGTACAGGTGAATCAGGCTCCTCAGCCTGAGCTGGTGGTACTAACTCATCATCATCATCAGGCATCTCATCCTCCTAAGGGTCATCCTCCTCCTCAGGGTCACCATCATCACCCTGCTCAGCCTCCTGAGGGTCATCCTCCTGCTCAGGGTCGTCAGCCTCATCCTCACCCTCGTACTCCTCCTCCTCCTCATCGGAAGAGTACATTATCAATCGTCATCTCCTACTAGGTGAACCATATGGAGATGTAGTAGGTGATCTAGGACGACGACGCAATGATGTGGTTGGCGCCTCGGACAGAAGAGAATGAGCATCAATCTGTAAAGGTGATGGAGTAGGGCGTACCGACATGCGTGCCGTAGCTCGGTGGGCAAAGCGAGGTGCCACGCGAGCCAAAGCCTGATGAAGAGTAAGCTGCCTCGATGTACCAGGGAGCCCTAGAGAAGATGAGGGTCCCTGCGTAGATGCAGCAGGTAGTGCTGAAGTAGAACCTGTCGGTGTCATAGTAGCTGAATGCATGGCAACCTGGTAAGGGTCATCAGGGGCCATGGTGAACCGTGCTGGCAATACCGGTGTAGTAAGAATATCCTCAACGACATCAGGCATATGGGAGGCCATAGTCTGTGACAACGGCGTAGGGTAGGTGTAAGTGTTTCAAAACAACTAAACCGCGAACTCAAAATACCATATCCAAAAATCACCATAATATTCCAAATCGTATATAATCAAAAATGATTTAAGATACCGCATTACTAAAACTATTCGCAAAACAATTAAGCCAAATAATTCCTCAAAACACATATAATTCCTCAAAACGCCATCATATCACTAAATCAATAAACCTCAAATCATCTCAAGAAATCCCAAATCTATAATCATCTCAATAATCTCATAATACCTCAATAATAAACAATGATGCTTCGGCTTGGCGGGCTGGCGGGCAATGGTCGAGGATCGTTTTCTATAAAAATCGGTTATAGTTTAGGTGTCTATTTGCCTAGTTCTCTATAACCTTGGCTCTGATACCAATCTGTAACACCCCCAAAATTTGGTACAGCGGAAGACTCAACAAGCTTTCGGGGTGCTACGGGGATTGGTATCCAAACACAAGACATAAAAGAACGAGATAAAGTAAACAAGATAAAATACAACCACGCGGGGTTTTAAAGTTTACATTATCCCAAAATCATCCAAAGTCAGGCCCAAAAGAAATAAATATAGGTCCACAATAGTTATCAGAGTTTTAGAAATATAGATCCATAACCAGTGCCAAGTGCCAAGCCTCCAATCCCAAGCATCCGCAGAGCATCACTTAATTACCTGAGAAAACGTGCTAAAAGTCAGCTTTCGCTGGTGAGATCATAGGTTTAGATTCTTAATTCAATATAGTGGACATATACGCAAAACGCTTGCTAGCTAGACTAGGGCTCACTCATCCAACCAAAATAAACCAACCAAATCAAATCATCCCTATAGGTGCACGCTATAGCTCAAATCAAACCAATCAATAGCTTACCTAGCTCAAGTCTAGGCCTCGCTCTAATATCAATCCAATAGCTTACCTAGTTCGGGGACTAGGCCTCGCTCAACAACCAAATCAATAGCTTACCTAGATCTAGTCTAGGCCTCGCTCTACCTAGTTCTATAAGCATAGCAAGTTTTGAAATCAAAAAGCGATAATAGTCCACATAAAGCATTTGCACGTTTCTCACCCCAAGTATTGAAAACAAAGTTCAAGATTAAAAGTGGGGCTATGACTCACCTCAAGTCCAGAAATCCTCAAAAGAAATGATAGAAGAAAGACGCAAGAAATCTCAAACAACTCACGTAACGGCGACTACAGACTCGGCACTTCCTAACAATATCAAACCCGTTCAGAAATCATTTCCTCAAAATAAAATATTCCCATTCCCAAACGTAATTCATTTTACTTTCCAAAATGTCCATTTCTCAAATTAATTCATATCCATTTGAAATTTGACGTTTGGTATCCATACGAGTGGAGGGTCGACACAGCTCAAACCGAAAAGCCTCAACAAAGAACAATAATAAGATAACTATAGGTCTAATGTTAGCTCGACATATTATTTAAATAATTATCGAAGCTTATTAAATCCGTTGATTTGATAATCTCCCATACTTATTTACGTAATATATCGTTCCAAAATTATACCCAACCTAAAGCACATTGCACATAAATTTCTATTTGGTATATGTCGTAGTCCAATAAATTCCCTATATATATCGTCGAATCAGCCAAATTCCACGAGACATATAGTAATTCATTACCCTAAAATATATACCTCATCCTATGGGCGTCGTGGGATACGATGCCCATTAATATACCCATTTTATATCATCAAATAACTCAATCTAGAATAAGTCATTCGATAATATAAAATGTTTATATTAACCGTCATATATCCGTGACAACACAAAGTCACAATATAAAGCCCACTTGGACTTTAAAGACCCACAATTCGTATAACTCGATAAGTTTCTAATTTATAAAATAAAATCACCTTTTTAATTATTATTTACCCGACTTATGTTTCGCCGTTATTTGTTTAGTTATTATTTATAATAATATCCCAACATTTATTACACTATTTTCATAGTATAATAACTATCTTCTTATTATTATACATTTACTCGTGATCGTGTTATTATTAATATACGCATTTATATATATATATATATATATATATATATAAACACGTTTAACGCGTCTATATATACGTATATAAATGATTATATTCTTAATAATATTATAACGAGTATTATTTTTGATTTCGACTTTTAAATATTTATCGAGTCATAGAATTTGGTCACATGTCCGAGTCATGACCCTCGGCTCATAGTCCAAGTCCATAATAATAAAATCAAGCCACAATATAAATCAACTCCGTCCAAACAATCCCATATCACGTGCTACAATATGAGGGTCCGACTACGGCACCCCAAGCTAACCTATCTCCGTCATCTAATTGACCGTCTCACAATCGGTCCCCAATTTCCATACTCGTCAACACAACTCCAATTCAAGATACCAATGACCAATGTCCAAATAATTCGGCCCAAATAAGTCACAACAATATATATACCAAATAAGTTAAAACAAGAAAAAATATATCAAATATACGGGTCGACTTACCAAGTCAAACCCGGGTTAACTTGTGAGGTCACAACCAAAACAATAACCTCACCCGAGACCTCTCGGTCTCGGTTAGCTCCAATGAGCCTCTCGACCCAAACAGCCCGCGAAGGGGGGGGGGTTCGGCCGAGACTCCAAAACAACAACAACAATAATTCGGAACCATCTTAGACCCAAGAATCCAATAATCAATAACCAACATCAAGAATCAAGAAAAATAAGAACCAAACAAACCTCCAAGACTCTCATCGAGTCGAGGAGGGTCACACCGAGACCTAGGGTCTCGGTCGAGCTCACATCGAGCCATAAAACCCAAAACCAAACGCGTACAACTCCAAATCCGAGCACAAAAGCATCAAAAATCGACCCCCAAGGATACCAAACTCGTATTATTTACAAAACCCATCTTCATTTTTAATGTTATCATCCCAAAATGTCAAGATCCAATTCGGGTTTGACTCGAAATAGTCAAACCCGACCCTAATCTCATGTGTTCTCACCTCAAATCGAATGGAAACCAAAAATAGATGATGATGTGGTGTTGTGGGAGATGTGGGGGTCGGCGGTATTAAAAAAAATGGAGAGGGGAGGCGCGTGTTTCACACCAATCGAACAAGGGGATGATGGGGATTGTTTTGGTGGTGGTGGTGTGGTAGGGAGGTCGGCGGTGGTGATGGTGTTGGGGTGGTTACCGGCGGCGACAAAGGAGAGGAGAGGAAAAAGAAAAAGTTGAAGTTATTAGTTGTGAGTGTGGAGGGTTAGGGTTAGGGTATTATACCCGAATTTTTCACTCTAGCCCCTAAGGTTTTCTTTTTCCAATATTAGCCACAAATATTTTTAGAACTAGTGAACTCTTTTTAATCAGTTTTCCCGTAACCCGATTACCCGTTCATAAAAGTATTCAATTTTCATCAACCATACACGTACACGTCATAATTGATTTCCCAACAACACTTCCCGAAAATATAGATATGTACGAAAGACATAATATTAATTTAACGGTGAACCGCGACCGTTTTGTAAAATATAAAACTCTTGTTAGGTTAATCTAGTGCCGGAGTCAATGTAGTGCCAAAGATAACGATCTCAAAATAAATCATCACGAACGAAACGAAACAAACCATAAATAAATAACTAAATCCCATAAACATCGTACGATCAAAATCAAGTACCAACGTTCGTAAAATATCTCGTCACAATAAATTTCCAAAAATTCCATATTTATTATTTAAATGTAATGCGGGTTTTTTAAAACGGCTCCCTATTTTACCAGTTGTCACATTGCTGATGGAGAGGATATTGTCAAGAGTATTGAATATTATCTCCAAAAGCGATACGACGACAACAAGTTGCGGCACAAAAAGATAAATTTTACTGAGCAAGGTGGGATGGAGAAGTTGGAGGAGATCAAGGCAAAACGCCCGGAGAACATGTCGGAGTCGGATTGGGAAGAATATATAAATTTCTGGATCCACACTTTATTATTATTATTATTATTATTATTATTATTATTATTATTATTATTATTATTATTATTATTATTATTATTATTATTATTATTATTATTATTATTATTATTATTATTATTATTATTATTATTATTATTGCTATTATTATTATTCTTATTGTTATTAATAATAATAATAATAATAATAATAATAATAATAATAATAATAATAATAATAATAATAATAATAATAATAATTCATTTATATAACATTTTTTATTATTTATAATACTCAGGTTAAGCACTGGTCGAACCCGGATAATTTGAAGAGAGGGGAGACCAACAGGCAGAACCGGCTCACCAATCCGACTGCCAGCCTTTATTTGGTCGTATTCGTTAGCTGTTATACGCGATAACTTCGTAAGACGCTTTTTAATCATTTCATTTATATATATAGTCTTTGGTGAGTCGTTATTGAGTTTATTTATAAACAGCTGAGAGAACCCACCGACGCTGTGGATGGTAGAGACTTGATCGCGATGTGCAGACACAACCATACGAGAGACGGCGTTTGGGAGTCTGCATTGTCCGAGACTAGATATGTAAGTATAATTTATTTCCATAAAACTCACCCACATTAATGCAAATATAATAAATCACGACTTATATATTACTTTGCTTATTTTTTTTGTAAAACAGAACCAGATGATACAGATGCGGACGAAGAGCACCTCCGGGGGGACGACCATGTCTGACCTCGATATTATGCGCCACGTGATCAGTGGCAAGCAGCGAGGTCATATTCCTGGCATAGGTCTAGTCTTACCCGGCGGTGGTCGTCAGACGACCCTCAGCGCCGCACGAGCTCGTGATCAACCCTCCGCGTCCTCCCTGTACGAAACAGTCCAGAAGCAAACCCAGGAGATGTCCCAGCAAAGGACACTGATTGATATGTTGGTGGGGTGGGCTAAGACACAGCCGGGTTTCCCCGCTGAGCTAGCGACTCAGGCGACGACATCGGGATCCCAGGAGGCTTCACCATCATCAGGTGAGTCTACAGGTACCCTGGAGGAGGGGAGTGGGGCTAGTGGGGCTAGTGGGGGGAGTGCGGGGACTCAGGAGTAGCGTATGGGTTGTTTGGGTTGATTTATATTTGTTTTGGGTTATGGACAAATGTTTGGATAGTTTCATGGATTATTATGTCTTTATGTAGTTTATGTGTTAGGATTCCCGCTACATTGTTCCCACGTATAGTTTTGTAGCGTATAGCGGATAGCTAGCTTATGTGATCATGTGATAACGGTTTTTGAACCGTATTTTGCGAATTTGGATACAAACACATGATTATGTTAATTTTTAACAAATTTGGATATGTATCATATTATGTTTGGCGAATTTGTGTCTTGAGTGTCTTGTGGTGTTGTAATTAGATTATATACAGGTTGTGGATTTGTAGTGATAATGTAGATTTTTTCCGGAAAAATTCTGGAAAAAATCTGGAAATTACCCATTTTGCAGCATTTTGCTGCAAAATGGGTCAGACACTTTTAGCGGGGACATGTCCCCGCCAAAAGTTTGTTGCATTATTAGTAAGCACCACTTTCATCGGGGACACCTCCCCGCCAAAAGTGAGTACCATTTACGTGTAAAATATTTTCAGCGGGGACGCCAAAAGTGAGCACAATTTACGTGTAAAATACTTTCAGCGGGGAAGTGTCCCCGCCAAAAGTGAGTACCATTTACATTATAAAATACTTTCCGCGGGGACATGTCCCCGCCAAAAGTGTTGCCACGCTGGCAAGTTTGACCTGACCAAAATTATCCATGCTGGCAGTGTGGGTCCCACTTGTCACCGCCAAAAGAGAGGTTCGTCGCCGCCCAAAGTTTACAGCGAAGGGCTTTAGCCGAGGCACTTTCAGCGGGGACATGTCTGTGACAACTGGCAAAATAGGGAGCCGTTTTTAAAACCCGCATTACATTAAAAATTATGATTTTGGAATTTTTGAAAAGTTTATTATGACGAGATGTTTTATGAACGTTGGAATGTGTTTTTTATCGTACGTTAATTATGAGGATTTGATTATTTATTTATGTTTGGTTTGGTTCGTTCGTGATGATTTATTTTGAGGTTGTTACTTTGGCACTACATTGACTCCGGCACTAGGTTAACCTAACAATTTTAATTATATTTTTAATATTGGTTTGGACATTATTATTTGGGGACGTAACTCGAGGTTTTGATTATTTTTTTGGAACGAGTTCAGTTTGAGAAAGTTGTTTGATTATTTAAGGTTTCGGGTTTGGCCCGTGTATGCACATTGGGCTACTTAGCCCACTTTACCTTCACTATTAATATTATTATTAATAAAAAGATTTTTTTTTAAATTACATTAAATCGTCCTTGTGGTCCGGTTTTATGCAAACACACCCACACCACACCCTCACAAATTACTCTCTCTCTCTACACTTCATCCCCAACCCTCAAAACCCTAGCCGCCCCTTTTTCCAGCTACCACCACCTTCACCGCCGCTCCCCCATCAAAACTAACACCACCAATCAACTCCCCACATCATTCTCTATCCGATCCATATAAACACGCGTCCTAAATCTATTCTTTTTCATTCGATTTCACCACCAATTCGTCATTTCTAGTTGTGATTTTGAAGATCCATTCGAGTTAGTCTTGGGAATCGAAGGTAGGATGAGCTTGGCTCGTATTTTGGTTAAAACCGTGACCTAGGGTCACGGGTTTGGTTCTTTTCGGGTTTTCTTGGATAATAACACAAGGTTTTAATGGGTTTTGAATGAAATGGATTAAAGAAAATGTTTGGTATCCGGGTTTATGTTGTTGTCGACGGGTCGAGGTTCAATCGAGAGTTTTGACTCTCGGCTTGGGTCTTGGATGTGTTATTCTTGACCATTTGTTGACTATTGATTACTTGGTGTTCAATGGTGATGTTTGGTCGACCTTGTGGTCGTGTGGATTCTCGGCCGACACCCCAAAGTGAGCGGTTTGGGTCGTGTGGCTCGAACTAGAGCTAGCCGAGACCAAATGGTCTCGGGTGGGACTCCCGTGTCTTGTTTCGGGCGTATATTTGACCCGGGTTGACTTGGTAACTCAACCCGTAATTGTTTATGTGTTCGGTGGTACTTTTACTTGCCGAGTTATTTTGTTGTTGTCATGGTTGCGATTCTTGACCATGGTTTATTATTGGACTTATTGTTTTGGACTTGTTGCGGTATATTTGGAATTACGAGTTATTTTGGAGATGTGTTGTCGAATGTGGAACTTGGGGACCGATTGTGAGACGGTCATTAGATGACGGAGATAGGTTAGTTGGGTGCCGTAGTCGGACCCTCTTGTTTTAGCACATGATTTTGGGATTGATTTGGACGGAGTTGGTTTATTTATTTTTGACTTGATTCTTATGTTGGACTTGGACTATGAGCCGAGAGTCATGACTCGGACATGTGACCAAATTCTATGACTCGATAAATATTTAAAAGTCGAATATTAAAAATAATACTCGTAATACTATTATTGAGAATATAATCGTTTATATACGTATATAGACGTGCTAAACGTATATATATATATATATATATATATATATATATATATATATATATATATATATATATATATATATATATATATATATATATATATAAATGCGTATATTAATAAAAAAACGATCACGAGTAAACGTTATAATAATATAACGATAGTTATTATACTATGCAAATAGTGTAATAAATATCGGACTATTGTTATAAATAATAACTACAAATAACGGCGAAATAATAAGTCGGGTAAATAATAATTAAAAACGTGATTTTTATAAATTTAGAAACTTATCGAGTTATACGAGTTGTGGTTCTTTAAAGTCCAAGCGGGCTTTATATTGTGACTTTTGTGTTGTCACGGATATATGACGATTAATATAAACATTTTATATATCAAGTGACTTATTTAATCGACGAATTAGATCGAGTTATTTGACGATATAAAATGAGTATATTAATGGGCATCGTATCCCACGACGCCCATAGGTTGTGGTATATGTTTTAGGGTAATAAATTACTAGGTATCTCGTAGAATTTGGCCGATTCGACGATATATATAGGGAATTTATTGGACTACGATATATACCAAATAGAATTCTTTGTGCTATGTGCTTTAGGTTGGGTATAATTTTGGAACGATATATTACGTAAATAAATATGGTAGATTATCAAATCGACGAATTTGATAAGCTTCGATGATTATTTAAATAATATGTTGGGCTAATATTAGACCTATAGTTGGTTTATTATTTCGTTTGTTGTGGCTTTTTGGTTTGAGTTGTGTCGACCCTTCACCCATATGGATACCAAACGTCGAATTTCAAATTAATATGAAGTTAATTCGAGAAATGGATATTTTTGGAAAGTAAAATGGAATACGTTCGGGAATGGGAATGTTTGATTTTGAGGAAATGATTTCTGAACGAGTTTGATATTGTTAGGAAGTGCCGAGTCTGTAGTTGCCGTTACGTGAGTTGCTTGAGTTTGCTTACGTCTTTCTTCTATCGATTTCTTTTGAGGATTTCTGGACTTGAGGTGAGTCATAGCCCCACTTTTTAGTCTTGAACTTTGTTTTCAATACTTGGGGTGAGAAACGTGCAAATTGCTTTATGTGGACTATTATCGCTTTTTGATTTCAAAACTTGCTATGCTTATAGAACTAGGTAGGATTAAGCGAGGCCTAGACATAAGCTAGGTAAGCTATTGATTTGGTTATAGAGCGAGGCCTAGTCCCGAACTAGGTAAGCTATTGATTTGGTTATAGAGCGAGGCCTAGTCCCGAACTAGGTAAGCTATTGATTTGGTTATGGAGCGAGGCCTAGTCCCGAACTAGGTAAGCTATTGAATTGGTTATGGAGCGAGGCCTAGTCAAGAACTAGGTAAGCTATACAACGAGGCCTAGACTAGATCTAGGTAAGTTGAACATGTCGTATCCTTACGCATGTTGGGTATGTCGTATCCTTACGCATACAGATTGATTTGATTTGATTTGGTTATTGGACTATAGTGTACACCTATAGGGTTGATTCGATTCGGTTGGATTATATTGGATGGATTATTTTGGTTGGATGATTGAGGCCTAGTCTAGCTAGCAAGCGTTTTGCGTATATGTCCACTATATTGAATTATGAATTTAAACCTATGATCTCACCAGCGAAAGCTGACTTTTAGCATGTTTTCTCTGGTAATTAAGTGATGCTCTATGGATGCATGGATTGGAAGGCTCGGCTATGGCACCTGGTTATGGATCTATTTTTCTAAAACTCTGATATTAAATTTTGGACCTATGTTTATTTCTTTTGGGCCTTACTTTGGATGATTGTTGGGATAAATGTAAACTTTAAAACCCGTTTTGGTTGCGTTTTTCCTATGTTTATTTTATCTCATTCTTTCATGACTTTGAATGGATACCAATCCCCGTAGCACCCCGAAAGCTTGTTGAGTCTTCCGCTGTATCAAATTTTAGGGGTGTTACGATGTCCCCGCCAAAAGTGTTGGGCGGGGAGAAGTCCCCGCTGAAAGCAAGGAAATGTCCCCGCTAAAATCAGCCAATGTTGTAGTGAGGGGGCAGCCAGTACAAAGATATTGAGCTATAGTGACGACATATTTTATCGCTAAAAGTATTTATTATGAATTAAGAAACATATTTAATATTTTAAAATAATATATTAAGAAAATCATGTAATAAAGCACTATTAGACGAGACAAGTCATCACTAAAAGTATTTATGAAATAAATAAAAAAGAAATGATAAATACTTTCAACGACGACATATCTCGATGCTAAAAGTGACCTACATCATTTCCAGATGAGGTTGCATGCATGCATGCATTTTTTTCAGATTTTTCGAAACTATTTCCGCAACCAAAGTGTCATTTTTTTTTTCCCAGAGACGTGCTAATCCCATTTGAAAGTTCAAAGTTCAACAAAAAACGTAGGTTGTCGTCACAATATAAATACGAAGATGTTCAACAAAGAAAATAGTTCAAAATCACAATAAAACCTTACTCACTTATGTCGTCTTCGTAATCCTCTTCATCATCTAGAGTCTCACGGGGATTGGGCAGTGCATGCATGATAATATTAATGTTCGCGGCTTGTACCTCATTGAAGAAATGTGTGAACTGAGAATTTGTCGCTGTGACAACTTTATCCACCTGAGTTTGGGTATACATTCTTTGATGGGATTTGGTGCTTGAAGAACTTGATGCATGCCCCGGTAAGTTGGGAGGGAAAGCGAAAAATAGGTGGAAAAATATTTTGGAAAAGAAAACTTAAATAATAGATAAAAATACATTATGCGACGTATTGTCATCGTAGAAAGTTACCCCGGGACTTTTCACTCTAAAAGGAAAAATAAATTGAAAAAAGAAAATACATATGCTTCTAAAAGTACCAGTCAAAAATGTATACAAATCGACGTATTCCCGTCGTCACTAAAAGTATCAGTCAAAAAAGTAACATTTTTGTCATTTAGTTAACTTTTAGCGACGGCACACGTCGTCACCTGAAGTCCAGATTTGTTAATCATTCCTATAAAAGTTGTATTCGCGTTAAAAAGTAGTTCTACAACAGAAGTGACATATGACTATTTATGGCAATGACGTGACAAAATCATTCAATTGATATGTAAATGTTAAAGAGCTTTATTATGAAAATTAATTTACAGATTTGCATCAAACAGAACTAAAAAAGCAAATGATAACACATAATGAATTATCTGATTATGATACTTCTATAAGAACTTTAACAGCAAAATTGACGAGCTCGTTTTAAGCCTTTTTTCTACTTTTGCACCTAGATCTGTACAAAGCACATAGTTTCGCAGTTGATCTCACATTCTGGATCATTTTGACCAAAGCTTTTACTGCAACTGATTTGAAAACAAAAATAGAATATTTGTTTACAAAGCGATTAAAGTTGTACTACACAGTTATAGTATTCTCCAAACGGGACATTAATTTCTCAAGTAAAACAATATTTGTGGAATAATATGACACCAACTAAAATTTAATTTCTAAGAATTGGAAAATAAGTTATGAGAAAAGGGTAGCTCAAGTATAAATAGAGACATACGAACCTTCACTTTATATATAAAAAAAAAAAAAACATGCAAAAGCAAGAAATGGCTTCTCCAAAGTTCTTACTTTTATCTCTAGCTCTAATACTTATGGCACTCTCGTTTATACCAAACTTTACTTCTGCTTCTTTGGAAGAAGCAAATGCTCTTCAAAAATGGAAAGCAAGCCTTAAAATCCCAAACAACTCCCAAATTGTATCTTCTTGGACACCCCTTCCAACGAATACTAGTGCACGCGCTTCATGCCCTTCTTGGTTTGGAATTGCTTGCAACGCTGATGGGAACATTAACAGGTTGAACCTCTCGATGTCTGAGTTAAAAGGTACACTTCACCAGTTCCCGTTCTCTATTCTAGGCTATCTTACCCATTTTGAGCTTAGTGTAAACAGCTTCTTTGGTCCCATCCCACCAGAAATCGGACAACTCTCCAAACTTGTCTATCTTAATTTTTCAACCAATCATTTTTCTGGTGTAATTCCACCTACCATTGGTAAACTAAGCCAGTTAACCGTCTTGCAACTTTCTGGAAACAATTTAACTGGTTCAATCCCACAAGAAATAGGGAGTATCGTGTCACTTGAGAGGCTAAGCCCTCAAGAATCAGGGGATTTGAACTCTCTCATTAAATTAGATTTGAGCGAAAATCAACTCAATGGTTCTATTCCTTCATCATTGGGTGATTTGAAGTCTTTGAATATCCTTTATTTGTTCAAAAATCAACTCTTTGGACCCATTCCAATTGAATTAGGAAATATTAAGTCTCTCACTGAATTAGATTTGAGCGAAAATCAACTCAATGGTTCAATTCCTTCATCGTTGGGTGATTTGGAGTCTTTGAATATCCTTTATCTGTACACAAATCAACTCTCCGGACCCATTCCAATTGAATTAGGGAATATGAAGTCTCTAACAGATTTAGAATTAAGCAAAAATCAACTCAATGGTTCAATTCCTTCGGCGTTGGGTGACTTAACGTCTTTGAATATCCTTAATCTGTTTCAAAATCAACTCTCTGGACCCATTCCAATTGAATTAGGGAATATGAAGTCTCTAACTGGTTTACGATTGAGCAATAATCAACTCAATGGTTCAATTCCTTCATCGTTAAAAAACCTGAGAAGCCTTCAGATTCTGTCTCTCTATGTGAACAAGTTATCTGGTCCAATACCACAAGGAATCGGAAGTCTACCGTTGTTTAGGCTACATCTGGATACAAATCAGTTGTCTGGCCAATTGCCTGATGATTTGTGCCAAGGGGGAAATCTTCAAAATTTCTCTGTAAGTCATAATCAACTCTCCGGTCCTATTCCAAGAGGGCTTTGGAATTGCTCCACCTTAATAAGAGCAAGCTTTCAATTTAATCAATTTCGTGGAGATATATCGAATAGTTTTGGTGTCTACCCAAGCTTATATTCCTTTGATGTCAGTCATAATAAATTTCATGGGCAACTATCTTATAACTGGGGTAAATGCAAAAAATTGACTTCATTAAAGATGGGATATAACAACATCAGCGGTAGAATACCACTGGAGTTTGGAAATTCAATTCAAATGCTTGATCTTTCTTCTAATCATTTGGTTGGTCAGATTCCAAAGGAGTTTGGGGAGATGAAAGGCTTGTTAAATTTAAACTTGAGTGATAACAACCTTTCAGGTGTTATACCTCAAGAGCTTGGATCCCTGCACGGTCTCCTCACTCTTGACCTATCCAACAATAGGTTAAACGGGTCATTACAAAGATATATTGGTGACTGGGTACAAATCACTCACATATATCTTAGTAATAACAAGCTCAGCGGAAAGATTCCATCGGAGATCGGTAAGTTAATTCAACTCAATGTTCTTGATTTATCTTTGAATTCACTCACAAAAGAGATACCATCGGAAATTGGAAATTTAGTAAGTCTGGACAGGATGAATCTTTCTCACAATAAGCTATCTGGTTCTATTCCTAATGGTTTCAGTAACTTGCCAAGAGGGATTCATATTGACCTGTCTTACAATGAGCTCACAGGTCCAGTTCCCCCTTATGTTGTCTTTCTAAATGTGTCTGGAGAAGCATTACAAGGAAATGAAGGTCTGTGTGGAAATGTTACAGGTTTGAAACTTTGTGAAAGTCAAATAGTAATGAAGAAAAATAATCATTTTCATCATAAGCTCATCCTTGTGATTGTGATCCCACTTTTTGCGGCTCTTTTACTTGGTTTATTCATGTGTGGCCTCATTGCTTATCGACATAGAAAGAGAACTTCTCCACAGAAACCACCAGGCGAAGAAGGTGGCAAATTTTTTTCAATAACAAGTTTTGATGGACAGGCAATGTATGATGAAATCATCAAGGTAACAAATGATTTTGATGATGCATATTGTATTGGGATGGGAGGATACGGTACTGTGTATAAAGCTGTGTTACAACCCAACAATGTAGTAGCTGTCAAGAAACTTCATTCATCATCTGTGAATGACAATCATACAGGCTTCCTAAATGAGGTACGAGCATTAACAAACATAAGGCACAGAAACATAGTTAAACTCTATGGATATTGCTTCCATGCTCGTCACTCATTTTTGATTTACGAATATCTTGAGAAGGGAAGTCTAAAATCGCTCTTAAGTAGAGATGTCACAGCAAAGGAACTGGATTGGCTGAAAAGAGTAAGAATTGTTAGGCATGTAGCAAATGGTTTGGCTTATATGCACCATGATTGCACACCACCTATAATTCATAGAGACATTTCTGGAGCTAATATCCTTCTGGATTCTGATTTTGAGGCACATATCTCGGATTTTGGAACAGCGAAGCTTCTAAAGCTGGATTCATCCACTTGGACTGCGGTTGTAGGCACCTATGGCTATATTGCGCCAGGTAACTACCGTATACTTTAAAGTTATAGATACACTTTGTCTCAAGTTTCAGATTTATCTATCTTACATTTAATCATGATTCTGATAAAACAGCCTTATTTTTTATTTTTTTTATTTTTTTTTTTTTTTTTTTTGTATTCTCATGTTGTCTTCCATGTAGAGCTTGCTTATTCGATGGTATCGACAGAGAAATGCGATGTGTATAGTTTTGGAGTTTTTGCACTCGAAGTGATTATGGGAAAGCATCCTGGAGAACTTATATCATGTCTGCCAACATTGTCTGCTGATGATCTATTGCTAGCCAATGTAGGAGATAGTCGGATTCCGCCACCATCGTCTCTAGTTGAGAAACTAGCTCATTCAATTTTGAATGTTTCACTGGCATGTTTGAACAACAACCCACAGGAAAGGCCAACAATGCGCCAAGTAAAAGATTTATTGTCAGTGGATGATTGACTTTGGATGTAAGTTAATGCTTGATCGATTTCGTTTGATGTCTAGCCACAAGTCGTAAAGTTTAAGACACTTTTTATGCTTTTTTTTCTTGTCCTAAATTATGTTGTAAATTGTTACTACCTCCGTCCCAAAATTATTGTCCCCTATTGACTTTTTCGGTCTTTACCTTTCAACTTTGACCTTAAGTATTTTTGTTTATATTACATAATACTTGATACAAAATATATGAACGAATTGAGTTTTAAATGTATTTTCATTTGGTATAATTTTTATCAAAAATTGTATAACACAAACAAAAATATTTATAGTCAAAGTTGAGAAAAAAAGACCGAAAAAGTCAATAGGGGACAATAATTTTGGGACGGAGGGAGTATTAAATAAGGAAATAATTTATATCAATGCGGATTCCTACCTTTCTAGAATAATACAGTTACGTGTATTATGGATCTTTTTCGTAATTTCTTTAAATTATTCTAGTTTTACAATTTAAAAGATTACCAATGGGCACAATTTAAAAGAATTTATTCTTACTTATATCAAGGTAGGGCTACTAAGCCTAGTATGTCTTCCTCTACGTGTACTTCTTCAACTAAGGTGGGTAACTCATTTTCTAAGGGAGGGGTGATAGAACCACACAAAATGGTCCACAAAACAATTCCACAAAATGATGTGGCAGTGTTTGATTAGTTGTTTCTCACTCTTCTTTTTTATTGTGTCAATCAAACACTGACACATCATTTTGTGGAATTGTTTTGTGGACAATTTTGTGTGGTTCTGTCACTCCTCTTACTAAGCTGGGTAATGTGGTTGTTTCTGATAACGACGTTGATGAAGTTCTGGAATATCCTAATGAGAGTAATTATTTTGGTAGTGGAGGGAATGAGGGGAGTTTTTCAGAGCAATGAAAAGATTGTGCATGTGACCAATGATTATGAAGATGATTATTTTGATGATTGTGGTCTATCAGTGACCTAATTAAAGGCTGTTGTCATCCATGACATTGGACTTGAGGTTAATATGGTATTTGCCACATTCCATTGTACTTAACTGTTTTTTTAGAGTAATATATTTTACTGGGTGGAAGACCCTTTACCTAAAAAAAGAAGACCGTGCAGTAGAAGTTTGCTAACGCAGGAAAGGAAAGAAGAGAATTATGGAAGATCTTGAACACTTACAAAGGAATTGTTAATGATAATCCTTGGGTTCTTTTGGGTGATTGGAATGTGAGTTTAAGCACTCAAGATCATTTTGAAGGGGGATCATGTAAATCAGTGGATATGCTTGAATTTCAATAGTGTTTCGACGAAATTGAAATTGAAGACTTAAATTGTGACATGTGACATTTTTTATGGTAATTCTTAATCATAAACTTGGACATTTTATTTTAAACACGAGAATATTTGGCTTTACGTATAACAATTAGGTTATTTTGCGCATAACGAGAAACAACTTTGAATGTATTCCGACACTAGACGAAGTTTAGTCTACCTCTAACAAGTATTTATGACTCCATAAGCATGTTTTATAATTCACTTGCATGTGGTTTCATAAGTTTTATGTAAATCACTTGAGACTTGCATTAAGTCACATGCATGCATGCAAAACCTAACCAATTCACCACCTTTGCATTAGATACATATATCAATACTTATACATTTCAAAAATCAAACATTCCCTCCCATTTACCCCCTAAAATTGACCATACACATGAGGGAAGGCCAACATCTACTTTTTACTTGAAAAACACTCATTTTTCTTCTCATGTATGACGCAAGTAGCTAGTAAACCATGAAGACCTCACCCCTCTTGTCCCTCTCACTTTGGCCAGCAGACCTCACCATTGTCATTTTCCTATTCTAGGACACTGGTACCATGCAATTGTGAAAGAGGCTTTTGAACATTCCATGTTTTGCACTATAAAAGGACCCTCTTAGTAGCCATTTCACACACACAAAAAACTCTCACTCTTTCTTTCAAAATTTCGGCTAGAACAAGGGGTACACAAGGAGTATCAAGTGTTGGTTGAGCTTTGGGTTGAAATCATGTAAGAAAAATACTTGCTTTTAGTATTAGTTTCAAGTGTACAGGGTGTTTGGGATTGTCTATCTTATATTGTTGTTATAGAGCATTAAACTTTTTGGGTGGGTCTTTTTATCTGTTTATTTCTCTGTCGTACCACCATGACTGTAATAACTCACAAATTTCACCTATGTTATCTACACTCATGATATATATTTAAAGATCAATTTTACGGGTAAAATTTTTGCTTCATTTCATTCCAACTATGTAAAGTAACTTACATAGCCCACTAGATGTGCTCACGCAACTACCAATGACAAATATATCTATGTTTACATCATGTAAACCTCCTAATATGTCAATTCTATGTTTCAAAGATCATTTTATCAAGTATACTATCAATCTAACTTCCTATTTTCAACACTATACCAAAACAAGCCCTATACATTTACGCTTATTTCAAAAACCCTAATTTCCAGTTGAAACTAGTTTAGAAGTGTTCAACGCTTATGTTAGCTACATTTTCCTTTCTAAAGTTTAGTACAACTACCTAAAGCTCAATGTATAAGTCCTTTAAGCACAAAAACCAAATTAGGTCATTTGGGTGCCTAAACCATGTTTAAACCTTACCATTTTTTAGCACAATTTACAAACACTTAATGCCTGACTCCTAAACCCTAAACCTAATCACTAATCACTTTCTAAACCCTGATCTTAGTACTAAACCCTAATCTAAACCGTGATCAAACCCTAATATTAAACTAAACCCTAAACATAAAAATTAACTAAACCTAGCACCCTATCACCACCATGACACCACCTAGCAACCTAGCACCTCCATCACCACCTTTTCATCACCAAGCAACCTACCATACACCACCATTACTAACTTGTCACAACCTTTGACCAAAAACACCACCGCGCTCACCATAGCCACAAAACACCTCGACACCACCCCTAGCTACCACTATAGCCTCTCCTAGTCACCTAGAAGCTGCCATGAGTCACCCCCTCCACCCTTGGCCACCACTTCAAGTTAACTTGGCCACTACTCCATTTTCAAGCCTATAAATAGTAACGAGACCGTCACTATTCAAAACCATCTCACCAAAGCTTTTCCACCTCAAAGTTCTTATACTAGCAGTAGCCTAGGAGTTCTTTAGAATCGAAGAGCCAAAAGAATCAAGCCTTGAAGCCTTTTCGATCCATTTTCTAGCCGAGAAACCCTAAACCCTAGTTTCGACCCACTTTAAACGTGTAAGCCCTTTCTACACAATAAATAAGCTCTCCTATGGTTTTATAGTGTTTATAAGCTTTGTTGGATCATGCATGAACCATTTTTTAAGCCTTGATCATAAAAACCTAGGCGTTTTCATTTTAAAACCCTAATTTTATAATATTTTGATATTTTGGTCATAAGCTCTTTCCATAAGCTATAATCTCATAAAAGCTACTTATATAAGCCTATACTAATAAGTCATAAGCTATAAAACTCTTTTGTGTTATGAAAATGCACTTTGCATGGTTTTTGGACTAGTTTTGTAAAGTATTTCATGCAAAGGGGTATATATTGTAATTTTTGGAAACTATTAAGTATATAAAACTCGTTTCATATAATCTTGTTGTATATAAATACCTAAGACGCAATTACTATATTCTCGTAGGTCATCGTTAAAGCTTGTGACTTCACGATACACTATATATCGCTATAATCCACTGCTTGTCACTCCAGTGAGTTTCATAGCCCATTTATACTTGTTTTGAATTTCTTTTGGGAGAATACATGTTTATTTATACTTAAACTTGTTGTTATTTTACATATGTCTTTGCTTGACCCTCAACCGTTGGTAGAGCTTTATTTTACATATGGACACAAGTACATTAAACATTTGTTGATTCCCTAAGTTGCCTTATTTGCCATAAAATCCCCACAATCATGAACGGTTAATTACTCTTATAAGAGTAAGCATGAATGCTGTGAATAGATCTATTGAAGGTAAACTCCCCCGTCCGTGTCGGTCGCTCCAACCAGAAAACGGGTGCATTTCATTTGATGTCGTACAGTTGTAGGGCAAAGCACCTGGTTGGGGTGAGACATAACTATTTGTCAAGGTTCTGGTTTCATGAAAATAGTGCAATAGGAATACATGAACATATTTGAATTTCAGTTGTCATTGAAATCTTTTGGTCCACACTTTGGTTACATTTACTTAAACCTATGAACTCACTCAACCTTTGTGTTGACATCTTAACATGTTTATTCTCTGGTTCGTAAGACATAACTTTGGATTGGAGCATTAGAGTCGCATGACATGTTTTGAAGACGGGGATGCATAATATTCACCATTTGATAAATTGTTTGTAAAACAATCATGTAATATTGTACTTTGGGACCTCTTGTCATAACTCTGATATTATTTATCTAATGGAAAATTTTTCAAACCGTCACATTTAGAGTACATTTTCTATAACTTGTACTTTGTGCTACGAAGTAAGACCCAATGACACTATCTTCTGCTGTGATATTTTGGGGGTGTTACATGTGTGATGAGATTTGGATCAGTAAGATGGTAGGTAAAAGGGAAAGATAAGTGATAGGCGGACTAAACAAGCTGATCTATGTGTTTAGGGTTAAACTGAAATGAGACAATGTGTTATTAGGGTACCGGTTTATACATAAGTGTGATTGGATTGGATTTGGGTTCACATATTACCAGGTACTCTTACTCCTGTTTGGGCTGGATCCGAAGTTTTTCTTGGGCTGAATTGATATATCACATGATGGATTGGGCCTTAATGTAATAATATCATATAGACTGGATCAGATTTTAGGCTGCCAAAATTATTAAACATACAAAAGTTTATACAAATATTTTTGGATATGTCTTGATAATTTTTTGGCAAAAGGAGTGGTATTTTGGTATTACAAATTTTCACAAGGTTAATATTACACGGCTAAAGTTTGTAATGCATATCAACTGTGACTACAGGGATGATTCATTATTATTTATTTGGGTTTGAAGTAAGGCTTTACGGATGCGTGTATTTATTGTGTCTTCTTTCTTTCTTCCCTCCCACGAAGATGACTTGTTTGGGCACATGTTAATGGTGATGAAAACTTGGATATCTTACTTTTGTGATTATTTCTCTCTATATCCACAAAGTAGCTATCACTTTAAGGAGTTACGTTGTAGTGCTCAGTGTCTCACGCCGTTGAGGATATGTCAAGAGGGATTGTGCAAGCTTATTACAATTCTGCTAGGGGTATAGGATACACCAGTCTTAGTCACAGGATAGTACAAGCTTAAGGCACAAGTATGGGGAATTTTACTTCATTTTCCAGTTCGTCATATTGAGTTTTCCTTAAATGTGGTTACTAAAGATAGTTGTTGTTTTTTATACAGGGGGTTGATAAAGAGTAAGACAATTTCAAATGGTATTGTTAGTAGATTGGATTTATCAACATCTTCTCACGGGCTAATATGATTAAAGATAAAGTGCTTCCAGTTAATACTTCACGTACACATTATTATGTTGATTCTGATAAATCGTAACCATCAGGGGAGAGAAATGTGTACATCGAGGACGCACAACAAGTTCACGTGATTGAGTTTAATGATTTATTAAACGATTTGTATCGGAAATTGACTGATTCTATATCCTTATATTCTCATCATTTTCTAAGTACTTCTACCTTATCCACCTTCACCAATTTTGGGCAACAAAATCAAGATGATCAGTGTTTCAATTTTTTACTTTCGTGTTATCCTTTCATGTGTAAGTTACGGGCTGATTTTTCATAAGATAACTAGGATGTATTTGGTTAGATGAAGATGTTGATATTTCCCCCCCGAATGGACAGTCTTGACGAAGGTCGAGTCTACAGTTTGTTCTGCATTTTCCGTTGTGTGTTAAAAGACTAAAGACGGTATTCATTTACTCATCAAAAGACTTCTTTAGATTTAGGGCATTCATCAGAAAGTTTGTTAGTTTGGGGGAGAGCACTAATTAGGGGAGAGTGAAAAGTCATACTTAATCCTTAATTATATTTGCTAACATTGTTCTTCTGCAAGTAAAGAGATGGCAGTTGAGAAGATTCAGGAAGCTGAGAAGATTATTGAAGTTTGAAGACCATGAAGACATTCTTAGAGCTTCTGCGCATTAGCTTTTGCTTTTAATTTTACTCGTATGAAATGTTGTAAGCAATTCTCATAAGCACTTTGGTGAGAGATTGTTAGCCTTTAAAGTAAAGTCATATGGGAGAATTGCAATAGTTTTGATGTATATGGACTAGTCTTGCCAATAGGGTAAAGATTAGCTAGTCTTGTAGTATAAATACCCCATAGTCACAACTAGGATGGTGGATGTCTCATTGTATTTCACAAGGTGTATGTGTTGGCTCTTTCTCTCTCTTAACAACACACACATCTTCTGTAGGACCATAGATATCACAACTTTATCACGCAATATAAGCTCAATATGAAGTAAAGATGGTAACTTGATGTTGTAGGTGTGGCGTTTATATGTAGAGAGCTGAGAGAGAGAGAGATGAATATGGAACTTTATTATAGCAAAACACACACACTACACACACAAGCACACCTTACAAATGAGCCTTGGTGTGCCTTTTACAGTTCCATCACATGAGATGGATGGGCTTACAATAGGCCCTTAATGGGTTGAGCCTTTAAGGCTTTACATTAAATACTTGGACTAACACTATTACTAACTATTAAGCGTTAACCTATTACAATACTTATCGACTCAATAATGATCGTCACTTTTAATGCTAACATCTTCCCATTCTTTCAATCAAATAATACCATATCTATTCTTTATTTTGAGCTTCCCCGACCCCTCAAACCACATAAATCAATAGTACTTTTGGTCCTATAAAGATGGTACACGACTAATATGACAAGGGATCATGTTAGCACTTACCACCAGCTGTGTAGTGGTTACTATGTGACCCGGTATGGGATAATGAGCAGAGCCAGAATCCAAATCATGATCAACTTTAGTGCCCCTTTAAGAAGCAACAATAAATACACAATGACAAGATTGATCCACTTGATTGATCCTCTTATGTTTGTGTGACTACAACTAATCTTCTACTTATGTGTTATGATCGTGTATATATGCAGTAAGTTCCTTGACCAGAACTTGACAGGGAATGCAACATAACAATATTCAATATAATCTGATTAACTCAATGTAAGCTTTTCAGTGTAACTTAAAATTACATAATTTACGACTCCAATAAACAACCCTTAAACCATAGCAATAAACTATAACCACTAATGTATTCTAACAACTTAGGCGTAAAACTTTGTCATATTGCACGCGTAAGTTGTACTTTGGTCTGTATGCCAAACAAGCAGAGGATAGAAAATGTAACAAATAATTATACTTCTCACTTGAAAAACTAAGAGAAAACGGTACTCAAGAAAAGTCGGAGGGTTTCTAATTGCGGACTCAAGTGTATATACAAGACACAATTAAAATGCCAAAAACTATTACATGCTCGGGGTAAAAAGTTACAATCCATAGTCGAATTTATAGAATTTAGATTCAGAATACTTAAGACTACGAAATGTCATCAACACATATCATACCAAATATGTAAATTGATACTTAATCAAAATTTTATATCTAATGCGCCATGCGTGCAGAGACATTAAAACTAGTAATACAAAAACAAAATGATAAAGTGACAGTATATGATATCATAGCAAGAGAAAATAATATGTTGCGTTCTATACTCGCAACAATTTCCTTATTACCATATATTAGCAAAACCCTATATATTATTATACAGCATATATAACATTACATTGCATATTTTACAGCATATATAAAATTATACTTGCAACAATTTCCTAATTATACAGCATATATAACATCACATTGCATTGAACAATCTTTATTGTTGCTAGTAACGATTGTAGAGCATAATCATTAATATTAGGCCGGTTAATACATCATTAGGATTGGATGAGGATCTTTAACCATGAACAGGATACGGTCCTGGATCCCCTCCTGGACTTGTCGGAGACCGGCGTTTGCCGTTAAGTGCAGCAGCCACTACCGGTTTGGAAGCAACAGTAGGATAATCTTTAGCATGTGAGTCAAGCGACTCCATTAATTCTCGACGACCGGTTTTCTTCTGGGTCGACAAGGCTTGATAACTAGGTAATTTTTTGATCTGCGAGGCTAGGTGAAGCCCTGCAAAAAGAATTAAATATCATGAATATGGTACTTCAAGAAAAACAAAAAAACTTGATGTCTAAAAACTTCCAAAAGCTCTATGCCGAATATGTCAATGCATTAGCATAAAAGTCCCTATTAATAGTCTTTTCTTGTTGGACGTTCAAATAAAAATTTGAGTCACTTATATTTAGCTAAGACAAAAATTTCAAACCGAATAACCTAAGAAAGTCAAAACCAGACCTGATGAACACCACTATGAGGTTCACATCTTTTTTTAATAAGGAAGTCACTTTACACAAGAAAAAAGTTACTTTGCACATAAAGATGATAGCATAAACAAAATTAGTTTATATTTAAACATATCTTGTGTTTTTCATCCAGCTTGGAGCCTTGGAGTAGTATATATCCACCATGATGTAATTATTTTTATACACATATATTGAAGGATACAAAAGATAAATAAAAATAAAAATAAAAACAATAAACAAAAAAGGATACATCTATATATTCATACCGTTAGCCATTTTGGACATCGTGGTTTTAGGCCTTATTGCTGAAATTTCAGTAGGGAACGAGACCAAGAGGATACAACAGAGAGCAAAGAAACATTTGCTATTCATTTTTTCAATGAGAGCAATTCTTGTATTATCACACAAATATGTAACTTGGTTTATATAATGTTTTATAGACAAATAAAGGACCCAAATTTGTGGTGTCAATTGATGTCGAAAAAGCCTTCAATCCATTAAATAAGGATTTCATTTCGTTCCAATTTGGCAACGTCTTACAACTAATAGGAACAAATTGATATGATATTATGATGTTGATGTCGATTATAATCTTGGATGTATGATTGTATCTGACTGGTAAATATGTATGTAGACGTAAGCGCATGTATGTGTAAGCTAGTGACATTTGATAGTCTTACCATGACTATGGTACTTAGCTTAAAGATTATGCAATAAACCACACTATCAGCCAATGGTGATGGGAGGACAAGGCCGGTCCTGAGTTTTTAGATATCATAAACAAACCGACAAAAATATGTCTTCCTAAATAAATAAAAAAAAAAAAACTATCTTTGCGGGTTTGGAACCTATTAACCATCTAAGCGATACCCTCATGCCTTTCTTGAAGCAAAATCAACAACTATCCTATCACATTTAACAATAGCTTAAAATATCTCCTTGTCATGAAAAAACTATTGTATTAAACCAAATAAATCATATCTTATGAATCTTAACATAATAAAGTAATTAAATGAAGAACCATTTCCAATAATAATAATAATAATAATAATAATAAATAAAATAAAATAAAAATCAATTTCCACCTTATAGATCGCAAATCCAATTATTTCAAATTTAGATTTATGTGAATGTGTGACTGTGCAACTCTGCTACAATTTGACAAGTATCCATTTAAAGGAAATAAATATTTTTGTTGCGACTGATGTGAAGTTTTGTCTGTTTAGAAAAGACAAAATGTCCTTGAAAAATTAAAAGTAAAAAGAAAAAAAAAATCCATAACTTTTTTGTCTTTTTCAAAATGAAACTTCCCCAATAAAAATCATATCAGCTACACAAAACACAACTAGGTTGCAAGAAAAAAATATATATATTTAAGTTGCACAAAAACCATTATCGTACCACAAGGACACTTGTCAACATTGTTATGAAGTCGTACGGTCGCAAAATTTAATAAATTTGAATTTTCAGGTCGAGCAGTCATATAGTGGAAATACATTTTTTTTTTAATTAGATCTTAAATATTGTGCCCCAATGATTAACTCATGTATGTGATAGTTTATTACAGTTAAATAATCGTAAAAATCAACATATATTTTAAAATATTAATGAGGCCTACCTAAAAAATGACTTCGTTGATCTATATTATTGTTGACCCGGACTTTTCATAATAATAAATAAATTAGAGGCTATTTCCTTGTAGATATTAATGATTAAATTTTTGATTTACAAGTCAAAATGCCCTTCGTATAGTCACTATTATGGATTAATGGTCTAGTTTAAAACAAGAAACGTGATTTGCACAAACTTAGTTTTGATTTGTATATGTGTTACGTTCTACTTATTTTCCTTGTATCTTGTTATGTGTAAATCTAAAGTAACTATGTGCAAGTCTAGAGTATATGTGTGTTCAGATCACCTCACGCTAAACCAAACAAGTTTGATGGCCGAGACGCGGCCATCGGCCTCTTTCTACAAAAATAATTTGATTATCATGCCACGTTTTATATCCATATTAGAATTTCAATCAGGATTGCATCAAAGTTGTAAAGGACGAAAATATCCACGTTTTCTTCATCTGGGTTTTCCTTATATGTTGAAAATGTGTGATAAAAGAAGAAACCAATTTTGAAACGAAGAATCAGCTAAAGATACAGAAATTGGTTGATGAAATGTTTCATTTAATTTTCTTTTATTTTCGTTGCTGATAGTAACAGTGGGTCAGTTTTACTTGTGTTTTGAATAAGTGGCAGATTGTTTTGGTTTGTTGCTATTAGAAATGGTGTTCACTAGTTATAATGTGTGTCAGTTTCTCAATGTGGCATATTTTTTAGTCTCAGACAAATCATTCGGATGGTTAGTGGCCAAGTAGGCAGATTGTTTTATCACTTTATGGCCTCTACTGTGATTTTATGAAGATTTTTTTGGAACTATGTTAGAATGGAAGGGTCAACGAAGGATTTACTGATCACAAAGGTCTATCTAGTGAACATGTGAGCGATGACGGGATCTATCTTCTCGAAAACGGAGAGGACTGCTTAATATATGTTGGAGGCTCTGTAGATCCTCATATAACACAAAAGCTGTTTGACGTTTCTTCTTTTAATGAAATCCCCAGTCAGGTTCACTTGATATTCGTATTTCTTGACTTGTATTATACTGGCAAAATGGAGGGTCTAGTAATGGGTCTAAACGGGCTTTGCTTGGCTTGAATCGACTTACATTTACATTTTATAATACATTGTTGGCAGCTTTCAACCTGTTTGAGCCATTTGACCCATTCCAATTATGTCAGCTTTTAAAAGTTAGCAAAACTGACTCATTTGTGATAAAATACTACCCAAATTGACCCATATATACGCAAATGGGTCGAAGTTTGCATCTTTATATGCTCGCTCATTGCTTAGCTTTTTTGTGGCTTATAAGTCTGACGTTTGCTAGAGTAACTCTTTCAGAAGGTCTATTGATTCATCAATCATCACTTTAACTCAGTTTTTGATACAGCTGATACTGAAGCAAGATGAAAACCCCTTGTCAAAGAAGCTAATATCTGTGGTATTAGGGGCGCCATAAAAGCAGACCTGACCCGGCCCGAACCCGAATATGGCTTTTCGGGTTGATGAGGCGAAAAATGAACCACTTTTAGGGGGTCATTTAAGCCCGGAATTGAATTTATTTGATCAAATATTGCTCTAAATCGTTCCTTTTGTGATTTTAGGTACTTTGGAGTGAAATCTGGAAAAGTAAGCAATTCGGACGTTTTTGGAGCATAAAAGTGAAGAAAACGGCAAAGACTTAATTTTCCATGCTGAGAACAGTACCTGACGGGGTCAAGAGGAAGACCCTGACGGCGTCAAGAGTAAAATCCATGATGACCCACTGCAAACCTGACGGCGTCACAAGAAGGGCGTCAAGAGTTAAATTGGTGACGGCCTGCATAAGGTGAATACATGACGGCGTCAGACCCAGATTTAGGCAGTCCGAGAAACTATTTGGCGGCGAGATGACGGCGTCAGACATTTGTTCTTGACGCCGTCACCTATCAAACTCTATATATAGTTTTCTATTTTTCATTCATAAGAAGAGGGACTTGTGTGGAGAAAACTAGGGCCGAACTTTGTAAACCCTAGGTCATATTTTATAGTGTTTTCAAGGGTTTTCACCCCTTGAATCCTTTCATGTTCTATTGAGATAAGTCTTCTCTTAATTCAATCAATATGTTTATGTGTTGGTTGATTATATCTTGTGCTTGTCTTGATTTTAACATGCTAGGCTAGATCTATCTTGTGTTTGCTTAGATCTAATGAAACCTAGATGTTAATTATGTGTTGATTACTTGTTTATGGTTGTATTGGATGAATGATTTCAATGTTAGGCTTAAGAAAACTGGCAGATCTCCATTGTGTAACATGCTTGAACGTCTTAGGAAACATGAACCGATGTGTACTAGGTTTTATTGGTTGTATTTAATGCATGAGTAAATTCTAGTGATCCCATGTTAGGAGCTTCTTAGCCGGCTCGACATAGGAGTGAAGTAGGCGCTCATAGGATTGGGGAAGTAAGTACGCCACCCCATGAATGGTATTAAGGAATACAATCCGTCATCCATGCAACTATAACAAGTAATTAATGTGTAAAAGATATCTAGGGAGTAGTGAAATCTAAGTAAACACAATTCTCCCATATATTGCTCACAACTTTAGTTTAATATAGTTTATTTTCATTTCTATTATTTTATTTTGATTGCATCTTTAGTATTGGGTTAGTTGACTAGCAACTAATTCCGCCCAACTTCTTCCAAACCCGAGATTTTTACTTGCTTTCATAAAAATATAAAAAATACAAAAAGAATCATCCCTCATCTCTAGACCTAGTCTTTAGGTTTTCTAATCCTAGCGACACTATTCCTAGCTGAACGATCAATCCCCCGATACTTGTCATTATACTATACTACATCGATCAGGTACACTGCCTGGTGGGGGTTGTAAGCTTCTCGAGATCCCTCAAGAGGTAAAGCCTGGTGCAAACCCCACGCATCAAGTTTTTGGCGCCGCAGCCCGGGAATAGTTATTGTCTAGGTTAGAATATCTTTTTATTAGGTCTACTTGCTAGATTCCTTTCTAGTAGGATTTTATTTTTATTTCTAGGTTCTCTTTAGTCTATTTATTTCTTCGTGTTTTTGTTCGTAACTCTTCACCATCCGACATCATGGACGATGGTAACATCTTTGAACCCGTCATCCCACTACAACAAAACCCACCACTAGAACCTCTTAGGCCCCGAACCTTAGGAGAGTATTCCCGACCTAGCCACCAAGGCTATCGAAACACTATTGAGCTCACCGGAGCCAATGTGATCCCCTTGCGATCCGACACCATCCGGTTGGTGCAAAGCAGATGTGCATTCCATGGACTTCGTTCCGAAGATCCAAACCAACATCTCAAGGACTTCCTTAAAATCGTAGATTCTATAGACCTTGATGTTACAACTAGAGAGTCAACCCGATTACACCTATTCCAATTCTCTCTACGTGATCAAGCTAGCCAATGGCTTGAGCGATTACCCGCGGGATCCATCACCACATGAGATGATCTCACCACTCGCTTCCTTACCCAGTTCTTTCCACCAGGGAAGACTGCGATGCTTAGAAATGACATTTTGATGTTTGAACAACATCAGGGTGAAACTTTCTACGAAGCATGGGCTCGTTTCAAGGATCTCCTCCATAAGGTCCCTCATCATGGTATAAACCTTTGGTTATTAGTTTAGATTTTCTATGATCATGTCGACTATCACACTAAATGTACAATCGATAGGGCCGCGGGAGGTGGATTGCGTGATAAGAATGTCGAGGAGTCCTGGGCAATTATTGAAGAGTTTGCCGCCGATAATCAAGAGATATGGGAGTTTAATCATACTATAAAAGTGGCCATCAACGCAATCTCAACACCTGAAGGGACTACCGAAATCCCTGTTGAACTCCTATGCAAACTCGAGGCAAAAGTTGACTATTTTGAGGAAAGGCAAAGGAGACCCCTGAGTCCTAGGCGGGCTACTGCCAATTCGGTCTCGAAAACGACTTCAACGCCGTTATCAGAGTCACCCTCTAGAGAGAATGTCGAGACTTTTCAAAACTATGCCCCACCTTATTCCCCTCCTGAGAAACTTAGCCCGGAGGTTGAAGCTAGAATGAGAGAATACATGGCAACTCATTCAGATCGGCTCGCTAGACTCGAGGAAGCAGTTATAAGCAAAAAGAGGAGATGCAAGAGAAAATGAATGAGGTGATGAGCCTGATGGAAGAGTATGCCAACCAGAGAACCCCCGAAAGGATGTTACTAAGGAAAGAAAGCGTCATCCCCACTACCTGATTTGTTAATTCCATCGCAATTGTCCACAAGGATAATGAGAATGTAGAAACCCCTACTGAACAAACCGTAGAAGAGCCACCCAAATCCCAATCTCTAAGTTACTACTTGAAACATGATATAAACAAAAACACTATAACAAATTGGATAAAGGGTGACGGGCGTAACCAATCTTCTAAACAGGGTTCTAAGAAGGAGGAAGGGGGAAAAGATGAGTATGATACGTTACCTGGGGGCCAATATTTGAGAAACTATTGGTACAAAAAGTAGCTACTAAGCAGATGGCGTGTGGGAACTTTGAGATACCAGCTAGCATCGGGGATTTGAAATACCTTAGTGCTTTCGCCGACCAAGGATCGGAAGTAAATCTTATGCCCCTAACTATTTACATCCAACTAACGTCAAAAATGCCAGTCCCCACTCGTGTTAGGTTATCCCTCGCTGGACACTCTTACGTATACCCCATAGGAATTGCAAAAGATGTGTTGGTTAATCTCGCCGGGTTCATGTACCCCGTTGATTTTATGATCATCGATGATAAGGGAGATGGGTGCATGCCAATTGTAACACCCCCAAAATACCGCAGCGGAAGACTGTGTCACTAGGGTGCTACTTTATAATACAAAGTACAAGTTATAGAAAACGACCTCTAAATGAGACGTTTTAAAAAGTTACCATTCGATTAATGAATTCAAAGTTACAAACATGAGATTCCAAAGTATTATACATAAATGTATACAAAATGTTTTGAATGGTAAATGATAAAAAAGCATAAGTCTTCAGAATATGCAGCTTGACTCTAAGTTCCACGCACTAGCTATCGCCTTACTAACCTGAGATAAACATGCTAAAGTGTCAACACAATGGTTGGTAAGTTCATAGATTTTGTTTCAAAACAGCTGAAAAAACCTTAAAAGAATGTTTACACAGCAAAGGCATTGTGAATCCACTCAGTTGCAAGTCCCGCCCATTACAACACTTGCAACCTGTGTGTTCACAACCCACTGCTAAATATATAGTATGATTAAGACATGTATAAGTTCATCACAACAATTAAGCAATTACTCGTGAGTCTCTATTTCATCTCCGAAGACCTCACTTGGGTATGCTGCTCACAAGGAAGGTAATAGCATTGGTTCTACTTCATCTCCGAAACCCAATGCATGTGTTATCCAAGGAGACTTTATGATGCTCACAAGGAAGGTAATAGCATTGGTTCTACTTCATCTCTGAAACCCAATGCATGTGTTATCACAAGGAGACTTACAAGTTTAGGTATAACGCAATCAAGTATAATGCAATCAAGTATAATGCAATCATGTATAAGACAATCAAGCATAAAACAATTAAGTATAAATGTTTTGAGTATTTGTACAAGTAAGCAAGTCGTTGAGCATGTATCTCCCCTAAAGAGTTAAAACAAGTATAAAAAGAGTAGGGGCTATGACTCACCTTAAGTTATGTAATGAGAAATGAAAGTGGTAGTCGAATCGCGAAAGTCTCTAAGAGCAGCCTATAATAGAACGTTGCGACTTAGGTTTGTAGTAACATCTAAGAATACGAAGAATTGCCTATATATGTCTTGCATATAGTTCATGATGTAGTACTTAGTATATAGTGTAAGTCTTTGAATATAAATGGTTTATGAAACATGTATAGGTTGTATATCTCTTACTACCGTTCGGGCCGACATAATTCAGAAGTCATGGAGTAAACGTTCGAGGAGCCAGGACACTTTAATTCGTAAATCCACAACCCATCTCGACGGTTTACTTTAATGAACCCCTCACATGAGGCTACCTACTATTGTAGTATTTGATGAAAATATATAAGTTTTTTATTCGAAAAGTTACATGGTCTTTAGCCGTGGCTTTGCCGTGACCTTGGTCATTGTTACCATGGTCTTGAGACTCAACCTTGGCTTTAGCCATGGTTTTGGTCTTGGCTTTAGGTCATTAGACCTCTTGGTCTTATTAAACCATAACTATTATATAGTAACTTTGGTATATAAAATAGCTGTTAAGAAACTGAAGAAAATCTCATTCGTTATTGGTTTTCTGGAAATGTGCCCCTGTGTTTTTGAAGAAAACATGATTCAGGACAAATTTCGTGTTTTAACTTTTTGATGAAACGGACCAGAAGGGCCTCTTTTTACGTGTTTTATGTTCTGTTACAGAAACATTTGGCAGTTTTGCCGTAAAGTTTTGGTAATTTCAAATGGTCATAACTTTTGACTCGGGTACTCATTTTGGGTGATTCAAATTGCTATGTTTTCTTTGTTAAGTCCTCTTTAACAGTAAGTAAGTGTCCAATATCATAGTTGTACTATTTTGGTCGTGGTTCTCCAAGAAAGTTACTAGTTTACTTGTTTAAATAACATAAGTTAACATATATATACCATAACTTGTTTTACCAATTTTTATACATCATGAACAAAATAACAAGAAAATATATAGCATGAAAGAAACATAATAAGCATGAAAATGATATTGAGCAAGAAAGTATAATAGGGTTTCTTACAACTTTTGGCTTTCTAAAGAAAGGAAGTCAAGTATGAAACTAGGACACTAAACCTATGCTTGCAAACCCTTCACCACAACTCTTGAAACCCTTGCTAGCCTTGATATAGACCTTGTGAAAACCATTTAATCTCAGCCCCTAACACCTTGTGTAGCTCCTAATTCAACCATGGAATCACCAAACAAACTCTTGATTCATGTAGAGACTAACTATGCCTTCAACTTTGGTGTGTAACTTATAACTTGGAAATCAAAGGATCAAGGTTTTGTGATTTAAGTGTGGCGTTTGGAATGAAGAGAAAGGAATGGATTAAGCTTGTATTTATAGCATGAAGAGGAGGTTAGGAAGGTGCCTAGGAAGTTTCCTTGAGGAGGTGCAAGTTTAGGATATTTTCCTAAAACTTGGTGACCAAGTTTACTTAATATACATATATCCTAAAGTCCAAGGCTTATCATAAGCCACCAAGGCACGGTGAAGCTTCCTATACACGTTCATATGATGGTTAGGGTGACTAGGTACATAGTTTTGGTATTATTTAGCTTACGAAGTGAGTTTTGGTCCCGGTAATCGCTAACGGTAAGTCGTTAAGTCACGAAACTTAAAATCGGGTATCCTAAAAATATGAAACTTATAAATATGTTAGAACTTATTAATATAACCTATCTTAGCATATTTAATGAGTGACAACTTCTATCGGGTTGCTTAAACGCTGCTAAAACTGGAAACGCGGGTCTAAAACGCGTAATTCGCGTAAAACGCACGAATATTGTGTAAAATTGAGAAAAGTAAAATGTAACTTTTCTAATAGGATAATAATGACTTAAAATGACCTATAATGTCTAGGCTGGGCTCAGTCTAGTGTCAGTTGGTATTTAATGTCTTTAAACTTAAAACCGTAAGCCTAAAAATCAAGGAATGATTTATAAAATCAAGGAATGATTTTTTGTCAAAGGTGGAGGGAAAAATATGTTGACTTTTCCAAATAATGTGAAAACTCAAATCGTCTTAGAAACGCGGTGCAGGTATAGGCTAAGGTTACGGCTAAGTAAAAGTGCTTAAAAACGAAAATTCCTATTTCTCACGGCCGAGGTTTATTTGGTCATATTTTTCTTAGTCATGATTAATTCTCTAATTAATCATGAGAGTACTAAACATTTTTCTGATGCGGGGAAAATTAACGCGGTTGAGTTTCGTTGTGCGTAGGATTTTTAAATGACGTTTTAACCTAAACGTGTATTTCCTTAATAACTTTCGCGAAAATGATCTGATGAGTGTCAAACTTTTATTTTGCCATGGAAATGATTTATCACACGAGAATATGAAATAAAAATCAAATTTCGGAAAGTGAATAGTAAAAATGAATAGTAAAGTGAATAGTAAAAATGAATAGTGAAATTTTCGAGAATAGAAGTTAACCTGAAAATGTGAATTGTTACAGTTTCTACCCCTTAAGGAGAACTTCATCCCGAAGTTCAGTTGATTTTAACTACTTACGGTGTGTCTAAGTGAATTCGAGGTTTCAGGATATCTAAAATAGTGGTGTTTACTCTGATTCATCTAAGATTGTGGTTAAGGAGTCGTATCGGATGCAAATAAGCCCACTTATTTATAATTCATTACTTACATAAAGAAGCGTCCAAATTTATGTAAGTAAGGGATCATAAACTCATGGTTCGGTGATTTACAATTTCTTTATTTAAATAAAGAGGCGTCCCAATCCATTTAAATAAGGAGATTCTAAATCATCCTACTTAAGAATTTCCGACACAAACTTGATTTTTGAGGTAGAAAATAAAATAATCAAGTCATCAAATCCCTAAAGCTAAGCAATAATATTATTTAACTCAAATCTTGTGTCTCATCATACAAGAACTATCACAAGATCAAGTTAAATAATTAGTTATTACTGAGCTCCATGTTTTTAATGACTCGACTAAATTTTTGGGGTTCCTTATAATACTAAAGTCATATCATCTAACAGCGTGGAACTAAACCAACAACTAACAAAAAGCATATGCGTATATAGTGTGTGTAAGGCAAATAAAGAGGAGAGTTTTAACATATATAGAAGTTATAGTCTAGGTACGAAATGCAACCTAGTTCTCTATAACCAAGGCTCTGGTACCAATCTGTAACACCCCCAAAATACCGCAGCGGAAGACTGTGTCACTGGGGTGCTACTTCATAATACAAAGTACAAGTTATAGAAAACGACCTTTAAATGAGACGTTTTAAAAAGTTACCATTCGATTAATGAATTCAAAGTTACAAACATGAGATTCCAAAGTATTATACATAAATGTATACAAAATGTTTTGAATAGTAAATGATAAAAAGCATAAGTCTTCAGAATATGCAGCTTGACTCTAAGTTCCACGCACTAGCTATCGCCTTACTAACCTGAGATAAACATGCTAAAGTGTCAACACAATGGTTGGTGAGTTCATAGAGTTTGTTTCAAAACAGCTGAAAAAGCCTTAAAAGAATGTTTACACAGCAAAGGCATTGTGAATCCACTCAGTTGCAAGTCCCGCCCATTACAACTCTTGCAACCTGTGTGTTCACAACCCACTGCTAAATATATAGTATGATTAAGACATGTATAAGTTCATCACAACAATTAAGCAATTACTCGTGAGTCTCTATTTCATCTCCGAAGACCTCACTTGGGTATGCTGCTCACAAGGAAGGTAATAGCATTGGTTCTACTTCATCTTCGAAACCCAATGCATGTGTTATCCAAGGAGACTTTATGATGCTCACAAGGAAGGTAATAGCATTGGTTCTACTTCTTCTCCGAAACCCAATGCATGTGTTATCACAAGGAGACTTACAAGTTTAGGTATAACGCAATCAAGTATAATGCAATCTAGTATAATGCAATCAAGTATAATGCAATCATGTATAAGACAATCAAGCATAAAACAATTAAGTATAAATGTTTTGAGTATTTGTACAAGTAAGCAAGTAGTTGAGCATGTATCTCCCTCAAAGAGTTAAAACAAGTATAAAAAGAGTAGGGGCTATTACTCACCTTAAGTCATGTAATGAGAAATGAAAATGTTAGTAAAATCGCGAAAGTCCCTAAGAGCAGCCTATAATAGAACGTTGCGACTTAGGTTTGTAGTAACGTCTAAGAATATGAAGAATTGCCTATATATGTCTTGCATATAGTTCATGATGTAGTACTTAGTATATAGTGTAAGTCTTTGAATATAAATGGTTTATGAAACATGTATAGGTTGTATATCTCTTACTACCGTTCGGGCCGACATAATTCAGAAGTCATGTAGTAAACGTTCGAGGAGCCAGGACACTTTAATTCGTAAATCCACAACCCATCTCGACGGTTTACTTTAATGAACCCCTCACATGAGGCTCCCTACTATTGTAGTATTTGATGAAAATATATAAGTTTTTGATTCGAAAAGTTACATGGTCTTCAGCCGTGGCTTTGCCGTGACCTTGGTCATTGTTACCATGGTCTTGAGACTCAACATTGGCTTTAGCCATGGTTGTGGTCTTGGCTTTAGGTCATTAGACCTCTTGGTCTTATTAAACCATAACTATTATATAGTAACTTTGGTATATAAAATAGCTGTTAAGAAACTGAAGAAAATCTCATTCGTTATTGGTTTTCTGGAAACGTGCCCCTGAGTTTTTGAAGAAAACATGATTCCGGACAACTTTCGTGTTTTAACTTTTTGATGAAACGGACAAGAAGGGCCTCTTTTTGCGTGTTTTATGTTCTGTCACAGAAACATTTGGCAGTTTTGCCGTAAAGTTTTGGTAATTTCAAATGGTCATAACTTTTGACTCGGGTACTCGTTTTGGGTGATTCAAATTGATATGTTTTCCTTGTTAAGTCCTCTTTAACAGTAAGTAAGTGCCCAATATCATAGTTGTACTATTTTGGTCGTGGTTCTCCAAGAAAGTTACTAGTTTACTTGTTTAAATAACATAAGTTAACATATATATACAATAACTTGTTTTACCAATTTTTATACATCATGAACAAAATAACAAGACAATATATAGCATGAAAGAAACATAATAAGCATGAAAATGATATTGAGCAAGAAAGTGTAATTGGGTTTCTTACAACTTTTGACTTTCTAAAGTAAGGAAGTCAAGTATGAAACTAGGACACTAAGGGAGCGTTTGGTTCGTTGTAATCTGGCGTAATTCGATGTAATTGTAATTTGATTACATTACGTAGACTGTTTGGTTCGCAGAAAGGAGGGAATTGTAATTCAGATTACATTACGTAGGATGTTTGGTTGGCGTTGTAATTGTAATTCAGTAATTACAATTACATCAAAGGAGGAAATTCAGATTACATAGGAAGTTGGATGGAAAGTCTTAAATTACGTTGTAATTCAGAACTTTATAATAATAATAATAATAATAATAATAATAATAATAATAATAATAATAATAATAATAATAATAATAATAATAATAATTATTATTATTATTATTATTATTATTATTATTATTATTATTATTTATAATAATAATAATAATAATAATAATAATAAAATAAATAACAACAAATAATAATAATAACAAATAAATAATAATATTTATATATTTATTATTTATTTATTTATTTATTTATAATAATAATAATATTATGAAATAAATAATAATAATAATAATAATAATAATAATAAATATTTATTTATTTATATATTTATATATTATTATTAATTAATTATTTATAATAATAATAAATAAAAAAATAAATAATTATAAATAAATAATAATAAATAATATTTATTATTATTATTTTATAAATATTAAATAATAATAATATTATTATTGAAATAATAATAATAATAATAATAATAATAATAATTAAAATAATAATAATAATAATAATAATAATAATAATATTTAAATAATAATAATAATAATAATAATAATAATAATAATTATTATTATTATTATTATTATTATTATTATTATTATTATTATTATTATTATTTAATTATTTATAATAATAATAATAATATTAATAATAAATAATATTTATTATTAATATTATTATTTAAATTTTAAATAATAATAATATTATTAAAATAATAATAATAATAATAATAATAATATATTATTATTATTATAGTTATTATTATTTAATATTTTTATTATTATTATTGTTATTATTATTAATTATAAGTTTTTATTAAAAAAAAAATTTAATTATATTACATTGAGATCCAACCAAACACAATGACAGAATATATCAATTACAATTCCAACACATTACAACTCTTTAAATTACAATTCACTCAAATTACAATTCCTTTGACAGATTACAATTCCTTTCAAAACATACTACGAACCAAACGGCCCCTAAACCTTTGCTTGCAAACCCTTCACCACAACTCTTGAAACCCTTGCTAGCCTTGATATAGACCTTGTGAAAACCATTTAATCTCAGCCCCTAACACCTTGTGTAGCTCCTAATTCAACCATGGAATCACCAAACAAACTCTTGATTCATGTAGAGACTAACTATGCCTTCAACTTTGGTGTGTAACTTATAACTTGGAAATCAAAGGATCAAGGTTTTGTGATTTAAGTGTGGCGTTTGGAATGAAGAGAAAGGAATGGATTAAGCTTGTATTTATAGCATGAAGAGGAGGTTAGGAAGGTGCCTAGGAAGTTTCCTTGAGGAGGTGCAAGTTTAGGATATTTTCCTAAAACTTGGTGACCAAGTTTACTTAATATACATATATCCTAAAGTCCAAGGCTTATCATAAGCCACCAAGGCATGGTGAAGCTTCCTATACACGTTCATATGATGGTTAGGGTGACTCGGTACATAGTTTTGGTATTATTTAGCTTACGGAGTAAGTTTTGGTCCCAGTAATCGCTAACGGTAAGTCGTTAAGTCACGAAACTTAAAATCGGGTATCCTAAAAGTATGAAACTTATAAATATGTTAGAACTTATTAATATAACCTATCTTAGCATATTTAATGAGTGATAAGTTCTATCGGGTTGCTTAAACGCAGCTAAAACTGGAAACGCGGGTCTAAAACGCATAATTCGCGTAAAACGCACGAATATTGTGTAAAATTGAGAAAAGTAAAATGTAACTTTTCTAATAGGATAATAATGACTTAAAATGACCTATAATGTCTAGGCTGGGCTCAGTCTAGTGTCGGTTGGTATTTAATGTCTTTAAACTTAAAACCGTAAGCCTAAAAATCAAGGAATGATTTATAAAATCAAGGAATGATTTTTGGTCAAAGGAAGAGGGAAAAATATGTTGACTTTTCCAAATAATTTGAAAACTCAAATCGTCTTAGAAACGCGGTGCAGGTATAGGCTAAGGTTACGGCTAAGTAAAAGTGCTTAAAAATGAAAATTCCTGTTTCTCACGGCCGAGGTTTATTTGGTCATATTTTTCTTAGTCATGATTAATTATCTAATTAATCATGAGAGTACTAAACATTTTTCTGATGCGGGGAAAATTAACGCGGTTGAGTTTCGTTGTGCGTAGGATTTTTAAATGACGTTTTAACCTAAACGTGTATTTCCTTAATAACTTTCGCGAAAATGATCTGATGAGTGTCAAACTTTTATTTTGCCATAGAAATGATTTATCACACGAGAATATGAAATAAAAATCAAATTTTGGAAAAGTGAATAGTAAAAATGAATAGTAAAAGTGAATAGTAAAAATGAATAGTGAAATATTCGAGAATAGAAGTTAACCTGAAAATGTGAATTGTTATACCAATAATCCTTGGGGCACCATTCCTCACCACCTCTAGAGCTGTCATTAAGTATGAAGGTAGGAAAATTGAGCTTAAATCAAGAAAAAGAAAAATTAGCTTCCCCATGACCCCGCGATGTGGGCATGAAAGTTTGGGTTGGAGAAAGCTCAAAAACAACATTGACACGTCACCTATTCGTGTTCAAGAGAAAATACTTGCATGGGAGGCAAGAATCAGAAGTTACAAGGAGGCTAAACATGAAAGAAGCAAAAGTAATGAAGTTCATGTCGAGTTCGAACACAATCGACCAGCAAGAAGCCATGTACCATTCGAGGAAGGGAACTTAGTACTCTTAAGACACTTGGAAATGACGATACCACCCGATAAACCGAGTCCCTGGTGGTATGGGCCTTTCACAATTGAGAGCATGAGCCAAGATGGGATGGCTAACCTGAGAAGTAAAGTGGGTGGAGAGATGTTTGCAAGTATCGACATATTGAGGCACTACCACCACAATAGTAATGATCACAACTACATGGGGTACATCATCTCAAGGGATGAGGTCACATAGTAACCCATGACCTTGAGTCTAGCTACAAGACTCGTAAATAAAGAAAAGCGCTTCTTGGGAGGCAACCCATGATTGTGTGTGATTTTTATTTTTTGTTTGTTATTTGCTTCCGTATGCATGCTTTATTTTTATTGTTGGTAGATCATGTTTCTAAACTAAAATAGTGAAAATACTTTATTTTGTTGTTTGGCCTAGTATTAACTTCAACCAAAGGTATTTTTGCAAAAGATAAGTGTAAGGGAAAACCCCAAATATGTTTTTAAGAAACAAAACCGATCATGATTCTCCACAATATTAAGTGAACATGTATATCCGTATTTGTTAAAGTCAAATGCTTGTATCGAGTCATAATGAAGTTTTTGCAGGATTTTCCAGGAAGTAGGACGAAGTTTTTCCAGAAATTTTTCGGAAACTTAACATACGAATTTCTGCAGGTCATTTCTGACGGGGTCACAAGTTTACTCTTGACGGCGTCACGTGTAAAATTCTGGAAATTTTAACAGTTTTGTTTTTCTAACGGAGTCTTAAAGTTTTTGTTGAATTATTAGTTTTATAATCTCCAAGAAATCTGCAAACATCATTCCACAAGCATTATATCTTATTTTTTTTCTAGGATTTATTAGCATATGTAGATTGCCGCCGATTTTATGCAAGGTTGCCTTGTCTGTTTTCTCAGGTTTTACAGGTTATGTATGACAAGAAGATGATTATTATTCTGGAAGGGAAGCTTTGATTGTTCATTTTCTTGGAGGAAGATCTAATCTGACACCTTATTATCCATACCGAGCGAATCAGGGGAGTATTTGATTTCATTCATTTTACTTATTTCACTTTTACATTCTTTACTTGAACATTGGGGACAATGTTCATCCTAAGTGTAAGGGGAGGGTAAAATGATGATACCTTACAGATACACTTTCGCTTGAGTTTGTTTATTTAATAGTAGATGTATAATAAAACTATGAGAAATACTTGTTAGTGCAATTTTAGCTCCAAATTTAAAATTTTTTACAAAATTTAGGAGTGAAACTTTAGCCATAGCTAGCGTCTCATGGATAGGAGATTGTATGACTAGCACAAAACCGTACCATTCAGGAAAATTTTCCACCCAAATATGTGAGGTTCGCCTTTAGATTTGATAGGAAAAGCATTTACTATTAGTGCTTATGAGTGTACCGGTAGCATTTAGATTCTAGAACTTGCGTTAGTGATGCATCCCGAGACCGCTAGTGAGACTACATTCGTGTAGTAGGATTTACTACATGATAAGAGGCATTATGATCACCCTTGTGTTAAACCCGTATCATAATTACTTGACCATTTAAGTCATATTACTTGGCTAGTTAAGTCAGTTGATTTTTCCCACACCCTTAGCGTTGTACTCATTTTTAGTACACGAAACCCCTAGTACACCCCTCCGAGCCTATCTTTTCATTTCTAACTTTAAGCATCTTACTTAAAGGAAGAATTTGTTACACCCTACTTAAATGTACACCCAAATCGCCTTAGCCTTCCGTGTATGCACTCATTTTTAGTGCATTATTGTTATTTGTTAAACCCTAAGTTAATTATCTAATTGATTACATGGTTGTTAAGTCGAGTCATATCCTTGTACATATTGTTTTAGGACGATTGGGTCTCATGGGTAAAGTACTTATTTTATGGAGTAATGGGGAAGAAAATCATATATTACCCCCGTATGTGCGTTAATCTTAAAAGTACTCCAAGTGTTTTGATTTTCTTAATTCGAGTCATTAGAATAGTTTATTGTAAAGTATGTAAAAATTCAAGTGTAAGGGGAATATTCATTTCCTATGATGTATTATTTTTGATGGTAGGGTAAGAATGTATGCAAAAAAAAAAAAAAAAAAAATCGAAAAAAAACAAGAAAAAAAAATAGAAACAGAGAAAAGAAAAACATACGGACTACCATCCCTTTTCATTCTATGTTCATTTTATGTTTTTGTTATTTTTTATTTATTAGCTTAAGTCGAGTCTAGTCTTGGCTTAGCAACGCCATATTGTACATGTAATTAAACAAGATTATTAACTCGCCACCAGTAAAGACTGCCTATATCCAATAAAACCGTGTATTCCATATCCCTACACCTAACGTTATAACCCTTTAAAAAGACCTCTTTGATAGTTTATCCTAGGTGCTTACGCCATGTGGTGGAGGTTTGATCATTTCCCAAGCCTATGGTAATCTATTTTGCTATGACAGGTAGTGAAAGATATTTTCCGTTTCCATATTGTAATTTATACTTTATTACACCCGAGAGATGTGAGTATCTAAACACTATTTGTGAGGTGCTAGTATATGACCTCCGTGCTTGTCTTTGGTCTTTAGTGGAACGATTATTTGTTGTAATTACTTTTATATTAGTGTTAAATGACCCGTAACTTGTATTTTGATTAGAATAAAAGCGCATTTGCTTGAGGACAAGCAAATCTTAAGTGTAAGGGTATATGATGAGGCGAAAAATGAACCACTTTTAGGGGGTCATTTAAGCCCGGAATTGAATTTATTTGATCAAATATTGCCCTAAATCGTTCCTTTTGTGATTTTAGGTACTTTGGAGTGAAATCTGGAAAAGGAAGCAATTCGGACGTTTTTGGACCATAAAAGTGAAGAAAACGGCAAAGACTTAATTTTCCATGCTGAGAACAGTACCTGATGGCGTCAAGAGGAAGACCCTGACGGCGTCAAGAGTAAAATCCATGACGACCCAGTGCAAACCTGACGGCGTCACAAGAAGGGCGTCAAGAGTTAAATTGGTGACGGCCTGCATAAGGTGAATACATGACGGCGTCAGACCTACATCTAGGCAGTCCGAGAAACTATTTGGCGGCGAGATGACGGCGTCAGACATTTGTTCTTGACGCTGTCACCTATCAAACTCTATATATAGTTTTCTATTTTTCATTCTTAAGAAGAGGGACTTGTGTGGAGAAAACTAGGGCCGAACTTTGTAAACCCTAGGTCATATTTTACAGTGTTTTCAAGGGTTTTCACCCCTTGAATCCTTTCATGTTCTATTGAGGTAAGTCTTCTCTTAATTCAATCAATATGTCTATGTGTTGGTTGATTATATCTTGTGCTTGTTTTGATTTTAACATGTTAGGCTAGATCTATCTTGTGTTTGCTTAGATCTAATGAAACTTAGATGTTAATTATGTGTTGATTACCTGTTTATGGTTGTATTGGATGAATGATTTCAATGTTAGGTTTAAGAAAACTGGCAGATCTCCATTGTGTAACATGCTTGAACGTCTTAGGAAACATGAACCGATGTGTACTAGGTTTTATTGGTTGTATTTAATGCATGAGTAAATTCTAGTGATCTCATGTTAGGAGCTTCTTAGCCGGCTCGACATAGGAGTGAAGTAGGCGCTCATAGGATTGGGGAAGTAAGTACGCCACCCCATGAATGGTATTAAGGAATACAATCCGTCATCCACGCAACTATAACAAGTAATTAATGTGTAAAAGATATCTAGGAAGTAGTGAAATCTAAGTAAACACAATTCTCCTATATATTGCTCACAACTTTAGTTTAATATAGTTTATTTTCATTTCTAGTATTTTATTTTGATTGCATCTTTAGTACTGGGTTAGTTGACTAGCAACTAATTCCGCCCAACTTCTTCCAAACCCGAGATTTTTACTTGCTTTCATAAAAATATAAAAAATACAAAAAGAATCATCCATCATCTCTAGACCTAGTCTTTAGGTTTTCTAATCCTAGTGAGTAGTGACACTATTCCTAGCTAAACGATCAATCCCCCGGTACTTGTCATTATACTATACTACATCGATCAGGTACACTGCCTGGTGGGGGTTGTAAGCTTCTCGAGATCCCTCGAGAGGTAAAGCCTGGTGCAAACCCCACGCATCACCGGTCGGGTTAGTCTTGTCCAAAATTACATTCGGGTCACTCTGGTCAACCCGACTTGACCCGAGTTCTAAACAAAGTCGGGTTCAGGTGGGTTCGGTTCAACCCGATTGACCCGAGTTTCATTCTTTTCTTTCTAATTTGTATGTAAACACCAAAATTGTATAATTTTTAAACAACCTAGACCCGAACCAGAGATGACCCGATCCGAGTTGACCCAAACTCGAGTTGACCCAAACCCGAATTGACCTGCCCGAACTTGCTAATGGTGATATATAGACCTACAAGGTTTTAATTTTTTTATTATTATTTTTTTTACAATGATATAAGATATACATGTAATAGTAGTTGTTCTTTAGAGGGGCAAGTTTCAACTTATTTCTTATATTTGTTGACTTAATGTGAGTATGTTTGATTGGAGTTGGATTGCTAACTAGACTAGTGATCTGAAAGGATTCAAATAGTTACAACTTGTCTATGCAAACAATGTTGTTGCTTGATATACATGAAAATGCCAGATTATATAGTAGGTACTCCTCAAACTAGCTTTTTAAGAAAGAGTAGTATGTTTAAACAAAATCACTAGGTTTTTTCACAAAGTTTCCAACTTTGTATATTACGCTAACGTAACCAATGGGTGAGTGAATTGTGTTTGTAATTGGGAACATCTAGGAAGTGGTAAGGGAGTTGGCAACACACCCCTCACCCCAAATACCTTCACTCACAAAAAACCAATCCCCTTATGCCACATCACCCTTCCACTTTTCCCTTCACTCACTCATTTTTTGTTAGCAGCACATCCCTCACCCTTCACTCTTTTTTTTTCTTTTTTCTTTTTTAAATTCTATTAAAATTAATTAAAAAACTAAAATTTCATTAAAATTAAATAAACATTACATAATATTATTAAAAACCATAAAATACCATTACATAATACTAAAAAACTAATTTTTATCGTCTTCATCGTCCACCTCGAGGTATGGTAATTGTTGAGCGTGAATATGCTCCATAAGATCAAATCTGACACGAAAATGTGTATTCTCATCTCGTATCTCGGCTAAGGCTGCTTCGTCAAACACCGGTTGGATCGGAGGATCCCGAATATGAACCGGTGAGATTGTGGTACCGGCGTCATGTATAATCATGTTATGCAATATGACACACGTATAAACTATTTTTCTAATTCTTTCTATTGTGTGTGGCCGTAAGGGTCGATTCAGTATACCCCATTTACCCTTGAGAACACTAAATGCCCGTTCAACATCCTTTCGAGCCGACTCTTTTACTTTCTTCAACTTTTTCTCCTTCGGGTCAGTTGGATATTTGAACGCTTTAACAAAAGTAGACCATGCCGGATATATGCCATCACAAAGATAGTAGCCACGCTTGTACGTATGGTCGTTCACAATAAATGGGCACTTAGGTGCCGTACCATTACACTCGGTGAGGAATAGCGAAGATTGCATCACAACATTCACATCGTTGTTTGAACCCGGTCTAAAGAACGCGTGCCATATCCACAAATCTTGAGACGCCATTGCCTCCATCATAATCGTGGGGTATTGATGGTCACCCCCTTTTATATTGACCCCTCAATTCGATTGGACAATTCCTCCAAACGAAATGTGTGCAATCTAGGCTACCGATCATACCCGGAATGTGATGTCAAGCTTCGTGCGCTTCGTATAAACATGCAACATCATGACTTGTTGGCCTACATAGAAAATCTCGAGCATATAACTGAATAATAGCCTCACAAAAAAATTGAAGGCATTCACGTGAAGTTCTTTGTGCCATTTCTAAATATTCATCAAACTCATCCGGTGGTGCACCGGTTGCGAGTTGTTTAATGGCAGACGAACATTTTTGTGTGGCTCTGAAAGTTTTTTTCATTCTAGCATCATAACCTTCCTTAAAATACTCGAATCTAGCCTCAATAGCTTGAATGATTTTTAAAAATAAACTTTTAGGCATACCTATCTTCAAAAAATTCATCGTCGAATTTTGGATCTTCACAAAAATAATTACGATGCAATCTTTGTGCAGCAGAGATCCGATTGCGTTTCACTGATTTTCGTGTCGACCCAGCCGTATCTTCTTCATCTTCGTCAATCGCGGCAGCAAAAATCGAGACTACTATCGTTAGACCACTCGAACGGCTCATCTAAAAATAAAGTCGAACCAATTTTTTTATGCTCCATATACTTGCGATTGAATCGGATTTTTTTTTTGAATCGGTGGTTTTTTTTTTTCTCTTTTCGGTGGTTTTTTTCGGGTTTTTTTTTTCTTTTTTTTTTTTTTTTTATGTTGTTTGTGTTTGGTTTTGTTTTGTTGTCCACTATATATGCACAAAAAAAGTATCTGTTAGTCCCTATTTACTCCCCAACGTTCAAATATTAAATTGCCTAACGTCTATATTTCTTTCAAATTTACACGGTAAACATCACCTCAAACAAACCTCCTCGTGCGGTGTGGAGGCTGTTAGAATTTAAATAACATGACTATCATATAAATAAATCATAATCAAAGTATACACGTATGCGGAAGCTATGTATCAAGTATAACATATAATTATTAACAAAAAACATAAATAGGAACGTACCGTATGCAATCTTGAATTCTTGAAGAACCCTAATTAGGGTTTATATGAATTAGGGATTTATTGATTAACCCTTACCGTTTTGTTAATCGATTCAAGATACAATCAATAGTGTGATTGTACCACGTTCTTGTACACACGTACTAATAACGAATTAAAGTAAATGCTAGTTTAAACAATACACAAAACAATGTTTTGTTTTAAGAACAACAAAACCATTCGACTAATGAAAACAAAACATCAAACCATTTATGTTATTGTTGTCGCTTCACAGGAAACAAAAAAACCAAGAAAACTATTAAAGTTTCTCATGCACATGCATAAATTTCCTGTGAACCTACATGTCGAGAAGTCAAAGATAGAAAAGCAAGCAATAATTGTTTAGTTAAATACCGAGCAGTTATTAACGTGTACAAGAGTTTATAAAATAAAATCTTTGACTTTGCGTTTATAGGATACAAAACTTGGGGAACAAGTTTAGGGTTCTCCATTTTTTATTCATGGTCCTTATCTTTGTATGTTAGTTAATTTTCGCCAATTACTAACATTCTTTATTTGTTTTGTGTAATTAATAATAAAATGTAATTTTTTATATTAAATTATTAAACTTTAATTCTCATACGTAAAGTGTGCAATCCCGTGGTCTCGAGTTCGATACTAGACATATACTTATTAATATTTATACACAAACTCCAACAGAGGCACCGGCGGCGGTGTTCCCACAGGGGAAGGGCACCGTGTCGTGCCTCCGCGCACGGTCCGCACCCACTGCCAAACCCCTAAGTGATCACATCAATTGTGGCTAAGTGTTATTACAATTAGCCTTATGTCATAGTCCCGTGCAAGCACGTTATAGGAAAAATGGCCTCTAATATATTTATTATTATGAAAAGTCTAGGTCAACAATAGCTAACATCCGGCGTTGTTATGAAAAGACTAACATTAAATGATAGACTAAACGATATGTGGTCCTTCCGCTATAATATGTGGTTATAATATGCATATATGGTCCTTCCGCTATACAATTATGTGCCACTATATCATAACTAAAGGTTTCAAAAAAATGTGCTTAATGTTATGAACTTTCATTTTGTGTTCACTTGTTTACTGAGCTATTAGGAACAATCAAGGTTATAAATAGCGCAAGGCGTGGCGGCATGACCAAGCCTCACGCTTTAGCGGTCAAGGCGAAGCTTTTGCATTTTTAAGACGTGACATAACGCGTCATAAAATATGTAAATCTTTATAAATTTATATCATATTTTATATATGTCGAGTTTACAAAAAGCGTTGTATATAATGAATAAGTTTAAGAAACCATCTTTACATGTAATATTCTTCATTAAAAAAAATTATCATAGATGAAAAAAAAAACTCGCAACGCCTCATGCCTTATTGCGCCTTTTCCCGCCTCATCTCACGCCACGCCTAGAGTCGAAGTCTTGGTCTATTTCGTAACGTTGAGGACACGTCTCACGCCTTAGCGACACCATAGAACCATGGGAAGAATATTGTACTATATTTTCAATGTTAATCAGAGTGACTTGAACACATATTTTTTGATATGTTAAGTAATATAAATTTCTCGTTTTTCAAGTTCGGTGATGTATAAGTATATTTTTGTAAGTTTAGTGACTCAAATGTTATGCTTTATAATTTTAGTAACCCAAGTGAATAAAATAAAATTTTTTTACCTTGGACGCATTTTTTGGATAGTTTAGTAACATCTTTGTCTATTAAATCTTCTTGTATCTTATTATTAGCTTCTATCTTGAAAGCATTTTGTATTCTTTCCTTTCCCCCTTACAGTTGGGTTGTTTTTAAAATAGCCTTGACTTTTCAAAAAAAATGTATAAATGAATTTCATTCAAGTGGCTAGGACGTTGGACCATATATGCATATTATAACCGCATATCGTTTGCTAAAGATATTGACACCTGAATTAAAATATACTTAATGTTAGTCTATCATTTAATATTAGTCTTTACATAACAACGCCGGATGTTAGCTATTGTTGACCTAGACTTTTCATAATACTAATAAATATATTAGAGTCCATTTTTCCTATAACATGCTCGCATGGGACTATGACATAAATCTTCCAAAACTTGTTTTAACATCTGTCACAATATATCTAAATTTTAATTATTTGTGCATAAAAAGTGTATATTATCTAATTTAATAATACAATTCATTAAGAATGTAAATATCTATCTTGACATGCTTAATTCAAAGGTTTTGTTAAATAAGATTTATCTATTACATTATGTAAAATCTTTTATGCTTACATAGTTATAATGGTCGTGCACCGCAGTTTTTTACATAATGTTTTCATTATGTATTAATATCGATTAATATTTTGTACAGATTTTTTTAAGACGAATAATTTGACATTATTTAATTGGCATGATGTTCCAGTCGATATTTTTAAATTTAAATATTGATATCATGTTTTAGACATTATGCATGTTTAATATAACGTAACGACCCTTGAAAATTTTGTTTTTCATATATCCTTATTTAAACTTAAAGAGAAAATTACATGTGTCATTGCTATATCTATAATCTCGTGTATCTCAGAGTAACCAGTTAGGTCGTGCCTTCGTTTTGATATTCATATTCTAGTTAATAATAATTTTGGTCGTATTTATTTTTTAAACCAGTGTATAGGGTGGTTAAACTTATAAAGAGGAATAACATGAGTCGTTATTCAACATGGATAGAGAAAAAAATTACGGACATCCTTACTTAATCGAATAAAGAAGAATACTCTAGTCGTGTGTATTTGTACAATATCGTGTGTTCATTTACTTATTACAATAACTCGTGCTTTTGTTTTGAAATTTATAAATCATATTGTAAAACCCTCAAAATTTAGTACAGCGGAAGACTTCTCAAAGTTTCAAGGTACTACTTGGATTGGCACACAACACGATTATAAGAACAGAATAACGATGTTCAAATTTAATAAAACTTAAAGTCAAGATTTAAAGTTTTACAATTATTCCCCAAAAGAAAGTAGTAAGCCCAAATAAACAAAAGATATGTCTCAAATATTTTATCAGAGTCTGACCGGTCCATTTAACTATGCCACTTGCCAATCTTCCCATCCAAATAAAGCAGCAACATAAGCATTATTTAATACCTGAGAAAACATGCTAAAAGGTCAGCTAACGCTGGTGAATTCATAGGTTTTGACACAAAATAATACGTGACAAATAGACCAAAAGCTCATAAGTTCACTACACTAAACTAAGGCATCAACAACATCTCATCTCATATCAGAAACCCAAATACACATTCCTATAGATGCACACTATAGTACTAGTCTACACTTGTAGTCCTGTCATTATATCCCTACACAATTGTAGTCATGATATAATAACCCTACACTTGTAGCATTCATACCTAAAATTCTTAGCTAATCAATATAGTGAACGACAACGAGACCATATAATAACGAAACCACATACAATTGATAAACCAAAGTAATTCTCAAATAAACATTTGTAAACATCCAAATAATTGACCAATAAAAATAAGTTGATGACAAGCATGTTTTCTCCCCCAAAAGTAGTTATGAAACTAGTAAAAGTAGGGGCCATTAACTCACATCAAGAAGTAGGCGAGAAATGATACAATAGAAGAAAAGTCAACGGTAGCTAGAATGTCACTGCACTGCGATCCTGGCACAACCTATTATAGTAAAGTTATCTTAACCTCAAGTTCGAAAAGTATAATTCTTTATAAATTGAATATTCCCAAATATATACCAATTAGTTCCAAAAATCTCCTTAGTATGTCTATTTACTGAAGTTTGGTATCATCGTGTGTGAGTGGTGATGCAACATCGACTTAAGTGAACTCACGCCCAACAGATAACCTAAGGCTTAACGACTCACAAAACAAGGACTAATGATTTAGTTTAAATCCAATGAGTTATTCAAATGAAGTGTCGGGTTCTTATCGAATTCATCAATGCGGTAAGTCTTGGCATTCCTTCTTTTTACTTATCAATCCAATACTAAATAATACTCAATAAGTTATAAGGATAAGTTGCTCATTAATAAGTTTCCTCTGACATGTCTATTGGGCCCTTATTGGACTCGTCGGCCCAATAAGTCCGATAACCATGTGGGTCGGGTTTATTAATGTCAACATATCCGTAACTCGACCTCAATTCGATATAAACATCAATATTTCCATAAATAGTATTTCTTGATAAACGTGCCCTCGAAATACTAAATAACTCGCATATATTCTATTTATTATAGTTTATCGATTTCTTTTATTAAAAGTGTTAAATAACCTATTACAAGTTATTTAATATTTTCCCCCTTTTAATTGATGCGTGCCTATTTACTTATCATTTTATTCTTGTTAAACCTATAAGAATGACTAAAAACACCCAAATATACCAAATTATATTGCAAATATCATTGGATTGTGTTTTTATGTATTTCAGGTACAAATAATTGAAAATTGAGCAAAAAACGGTGATTACCCGAGCACTCTATTGGAAAGAACACCAAATTACGAGTCTAGCGGTAGTCTCATAAATCTTTGAAATCGAATTCCCGCTGATTCCGGTACTATTCTCTGTGAGGTGTCAAAAGCCTGGTCACCTAAAACCAACTGGTTTAGGATGTGCCGAGAAGAAAGCCACTACATGGAAAAGGCCCTTTTGATCCTTAGATTTCATGGTTTCCGGTAAATTAATATTGACTTAAATAAATAACAACCATAATAATTGTGGGAGTGAAAAGTTAAGTACCGACTTACATAGATTATTAATCTAAGTATTGTTAGCATTTTATAAAAACGTTTACACAAGGGATTTTAACTTAGTTGGGAGTATAAAAAATAGGATTATAATTCCCCGGAGTCACCCATTTGTGTGAATCCCGTTCCATGATTACATTTTTGGAAAATCAAGCATGTTATTTACTTTTGCTCTCGTTTAAATTTTGGGATTAGGCCGTACAATAGCTACGTACTTTCATTAATATACCGTTTTGGTACGTGAACTTGTTTCCGTTCCACTTAATGTTGTCTACTTTCTTGTTTTGTACCATTTTGCACTGCTAAACTTGTTTTACCGAAACTGGTCACTTATAAACTTTTTTTATAAATTACGAAAATTTTATAAACTTTTAAATTAAAAAATTTATTATAAACTTTTTTACGAAAATTTTATAAACTTTTAAATTACAAAAATTATTATAAACTTTTTTAAAAATTACGAAAATTTTACAAAGTTTTACATTACGATAATTTTTGTAAACTTTTTATTAAATTACTAAAATTTTATAAACTTTTAAATTAAAAAAAATTATTATAAACTTTTTTACGAAAATTGTATAAACTTTTGAATTACAAAAATTATTATAAACTTTTTTAAAAATTATGAAAATTTTATAAAGTTTTACATTACGCGAATTTTTATAAACTTTTTAGTAAATTATGAAAATTTTATAAACTTTTTTACGAAAATTTTATAAACTTTTAAATTACAAAAATTATTATAAACTTTTTTAAAAATTACGAAAATTTTATGAAGTTTTATATTACGAGAATTTTTATAAACTTTTTATTAAATTATGAAAATTTTATAAACTTTTTTACGAAAATTTTATAAACTTTTAAATTACAAAAATTATTATAAACTTTTTTAAAAATTACGAAAATTTTAAAAAGTTTTACATTACGAGAATTTTTATAAACTTTTTATGAAATTACAAAAATTTTATAAACTTTTTAAATTACAAAAATTATTATAAACTTTTTTAAAAATTACAAAAATTTTAGAAACTTTTACATTACGAGAATTTTTATAAACTTTTTATTAAATTATGAAAATTTTATAAACTTTTTTACGAAAATTTTATAAACTTTTAAATTACAAAAATTATTATAAACTTTTTTAAAAATTACGAAAATTTTAAAAAGTTTTACATTACGAGAATTTTTATAAACTTTTTATGAAATTACAAAAATTTTATAAACTTTTTAAATTACAAAAGTTATTATAAACTTTTTTAAAAATTACGAAAATTTTATAAACTTTTACATTACGAGAATTTTTATAAACTTTTTAAAAATGGTTGGAACGGAAATAAGTTCACGTACCAAAACGGTACATTAATGAAAGTACGTAGTTATTGTACGGCCTAATCCCAAAAGTCTTATATGGCACGTTGGACTTTAGCCGGTTTTTCAAAAGTTTAGCCGGTTGCCGGTAAAATTTGTGCAAAATGAAACAAAACAAAAAAGTAGACAACATTAAGTGGAACGAAAATAAGTTCACGTACCAAAACGGTACATTAGTGAAAGTACGTAGCTATTGTACGGCCTAATCCCTTAAATTTTTTACATTCAATAAAAAGTCAGAACGGGGTAACCTTGGTATTCTTTTGATCCTTTCATTATTTTATATGATCGGATTGCCAGAGACTAGCAATTGATAGTGTTGGGGGATGATGCGTGCCTATTTACTTATCATTTTATACCCGTTAAATCCATAAAAATGACTAAAAACACCCAAATATACCAAATTATATTGCAAATATCATTGGATTATGTTTTTATGTATTTCAGGTACAAAGGATTGAAAATTGAGCAAAAACGATGATTACCCAAGCATTCTATTGGAAAGAACACCAAATTACGAGTCCAACGGTACAAGACAAGAATTATTTGGAGCAAATGCTAAGCTAAAATGAAGATTAATGAAGATAATTTTGAAAATAATATGTTAGCAAAAATTTATTAATGAAAGCTCAAGATTATTGTAAAGGATAAAGTTCAAGACCAATCTCAAGCCCAAAGATAAGCCCAATTGTCGACCCAAGATTTCTGTGTACCCAATTCAGTCCGCGAGAGAGAAAAAAGAAATATCTACTACTAATGTTAGCCAACTAAATTGTACAGGCACCATCACCATGTATTAGTTCATTTGGTCCAACAATTGTGTGCCACTGGGCATCTCACCCACTCATTTTTCTTAGCTTGTTGCTTACGCTGGTTTGGATATATAAAAAGAAAGGATGACAACAAAGAAAAGGGTGCACCGTAGAGTAGCAAAAGGCACCACAAGTAGCAGATTTCATTTTTTTTAGTTGGTAGATGTAGGACTAGCTTAATCAGTTATTTTAATGTCAAATTATTTCCTTGTTTTGTTATATAAGTAAGGTATCAAACGATTTGATGTTTTCTTTTCTTAATCTTTTTGTGTCATCCTTTTGTAGTTTGACCTTTATTAAATCTTGATTTTTATACTTTTGTAGGAGATAGGAGCCGACAAAAAAACTACCCATGAGGTAGTCGGTCTGCAGTCACACCCAACACCAACAAATGATCTAGCAAAATTTTATTATTATAAAAATCTTAGTTTTCAATTCAATCTTTAGTTTAATAATTTTTTTCAATATGTACGTACTTGATTTTTTTTTTTTAATACGTATGAAACTATTTTTAGTCAATGTTCTAGTTACTTTGTTTGAAAATTTTGTAGTTAATTTATGAGTTTAGTAATGAATGTCTCTTTCGTTGAATCTTAAATTAGTCATGTTTTATTTTGAAAAGACTAAGTTTGTAGATACGCAACATGCTTTTTCAAAAGTACCGAAATACGTAACCTACTAAAAATAATCCGTGTATCGCTAATAAACTTTCAAACTTGGCTAAAGATACGTAATGTTGACCGGATTTTTACCTGCTTGACCGGTTTGTAGGTAAATATTAAAAAAAACATACATTATTAGTCCCTGTGGTTTGCGTCTGTTTTCACCAGTCATCCTTTAACTTTATTTCAGTTATAAAAGTTACAATAATGGTCCTTGTCGTTTGGGTTAACTTTAACCTTTAGTCCCTTGACTTTATTTTCACTTTTTCGCTCGTGTTTACACGTTTTGGTCCGTTTTTGCACGTTTTCTTTTGTTTTTCTACTTTTATAAAAAAAATCGAATAAAATTTTATAAAAAATATTTTATAAAAAAAAATCGAATAATTTTTTTTATACAAATATATATATATATATATATATATATATATATATATATATATATATATATTTTAAATTCGAAAAAATATTTTTTTATTCAAATATTTTTCTAAAAATTTTTTATTTTTTTTCTAAAAATATTTTAGAAAAAAAATATTTTTCTAAAAAATTTTCGATTTTTTCTAAAAAATATTTTTTTTCGAAAATATTTTAGAAAAAATATTTTTTTTTCGAAAATATATTATTCAAATATTTTTAAAAAAAAATTCGAAAAAATATTTTTTTATTCAAATATTTTTCTAAAAATTTTTTATTTTTTTTCTAAAAAATTTTTAGAAAAAAAATATTTTTCTAAAAAATTTTCGAAAATAAAATATTTTTTCTAAAATATTTCCGAAAAAAAGTATTTTTTAGAAAAAATATTTTTTTTCGAAAATATTGTAGAAAAATATTTTTCTAAACAATTTTCGAAATTTTTTTTTCGGAAATATTTTAGAAAAAATATTTTTTTCGAAAATATTTTATTCAAATATTTTTAAAAAAAATATTTATTCGAAAAAAAATTTATTCGATTTTTTTTTATAAAATATTTTTTATAAATTTTTATTCGATTTTTTTTATAAAAGTAGAAAAACGAAAGAAAACGTGCAAAAACGGACCAAAACGTGTAAACACGGGCGAAAAAGTGAAAATAAAGTCAAGGGACTAAAGGTGAAAGTTAACCCAAACGACAAGGACCATTTAAATTAGTTTAAATTTTAATCGTCATTAGTTGTAGTTAGCCATTTAAATTAGTTTAAATTTTAATTAGTTAAAATATTTTTTTTAATCTCTAAATCCAAAACCAAAAATTGAAAATCCGTTATTCAAGCATTTTAATAACAAACCTCAAACGATATCCTCGATTCACTCCTCGTTGGGAAACGACTCGGGTATCACTTATCCGGATTCTTATAACGTATTGTGTTGTGTTTTGCACGTTGACACTTTTTCCCTAAAGTGTTGACTTGTGTGTACATTCACGACCGATCATTAACTATAAAATATTAAGTAACAACGTTAATCATTAGTTAATATTTTCAAGTTACTAATTATCGATATCGTCCTCGTATTCCATTTAAGTCATTTAGGTTTTCTATTTAATATATATACGAGTCATTTCATCTTTCGAGTCACAACTCCGAGTATTCAATACACTCGGGTCAGATAGTCAATAATATCGTCACAAGTCTCATATGCATTCTATAACCCTCTTTTGGCTTGTCGAGACCAAGTCGAGACTACAAAGTCTCGATGGTGCTCGACTTGCTCAAATCACCACTGTTAGCATTAAAGAAAAGTGGCGGTCATTCTAGTCATAATAACTTTGTAAACGTTTCATAGTTTATGCCATGGGCTCATGGACTTGGATAAGCTAGCATGCTATTAGTTAAGTCTTGTAAGTCTTTTATTAAATGTAAATTCAAGTCCATAATGTAACCAAAGCCCAAGCCCATAAAAAGCCTATTAGGGTATCATGTATCCCACTATATAAACACCTCAAAGCTCATTTGAGGTGTGTGCTTGAGTGTGTATTGTGTGTGTTTCTCTCTCAATAAAGTTCTAGTTTTCCTCTTTATTTCTCTCTATAAAAACGCCTACATATATCATTCAAGTCACCATCTCTTGTGCTTAATATATTGTGTGATAAGGTTATATCTAAGGTCCTACAAGTGGTATCAATCGCCTAACAATGATTTAGGAGTGTTTGGCGTTTGCTTTGTCACGTTTTTAAAGCCTTTAGTCACGTATTTCTTTAAAAGGTTTCATACTTTTTTTTAATTACAAATTAGTGTTATAAACCTTTTGCAATAAGAAAGTTTCAATCTTTTTGAAAAATTCTAAGTTTTAACTCGTTTTTTGTACTTTTGCAAAGTTTCCAAATATAAAAAAGTTTCCTAAAAACCTTAAAGTTTACAACTTTCTTCAAGTTTTAGTGTTTTTAAGACAAGAAGTACAAAAACCTTGGATTCAAATTCAACTTTTAGAGTGCTTTAATTGTTTTTTAAATTCGGTCAAAGTTTCGAAATCCTAAAACCCTAGACTTTTGAAATCTTTTTCTTAAACGCTAAACTTTCGAAATTTTTTCTAAAGCCTCTTCAGCAGAAAACATGGATTACTCGGTGTTTCCCTTGCTTGTATAAGTGAGAAAACAATTTGACACTTGGGATACTCTCGTCTTTGTATAAATTCAAAAATTTGTTTATTACTTTTTGAAATATGAAAATTTCGAAATTAAAAGTTTCGAAATTTATAGTTTCGAAAAGTTGAAAAGTTTCGAAAAGTTGGAGAAGTTTCGAAAAGTTGAAAAGTTTCGAAAAGTTGGAGAAGTTTCGAAATATTATTTGGAAGAAAAGTTTTGAAATACTAGCTGGACAAAGTTATGAAATATTTTCTTGTCAGAAAGTTTCGAAATGTGGGAATTTATTGACTTTTTGCATCCTAGAGTTGACTTTTGACGACAAAACTTTAAACGGCCACAACTTTTGAACCGTAACTCTATTTTCGACGAAATACCTGCAAAACGACCATGATATCGAGGAGATCATTCCACCGAACCTTCAAGGCCCAAATCCGCTTTGAACGGAAGTTATCGACGTTTTTAAGTTTTTAGACCAAGATTTCTCTACAACAAAGGAACTTAACCATCACCAAACTCAACTCCTACTTCGTTGAACCGATCCAAGATCAAATTTATCAAACATAACTTCATCAATGGCAACTCAGCAGGATATTCATGCAGCCGGTGCTAAAAACTGACCTCCCATGCTGTCAAAGGGTGGTTACTCATAATGGGCTAGTTGTATGATGCGCTATCTTAAGAGCAAACCAAATGGAAAACTTCTTATCACCATTTTGGAAGGACCCTTTAAACCATCAAAAGTACTAGACCCAGGTGAATCTAATGGAACCCCCTACTACAACCATACTATAGAGATCAGATTGAGGCTGAGTACACTGAGGAAGACAGACAACAAATTGCAGCTGATGATCAAGCATTTCTGTGGAAAACTAGAAGGGGGGGTTGAATAGTTTTACGTCCTTTTTAAATTTATTTTCAAAATATTTTGTTGGTTATAAAAACTTTCGATTCGATCTTAAGTGAATTCAAGTAGCAACCAATATGAGCAAGTCTAAACTAATATTGAAAGTATTGAAATATAATGAAGAAAAGATAGAGTTAGAAAGATCAAACCACAACACGCGAATTTATAGTGGTTCGGCTACAAGGACACCTTCCTTGCCCTACTCCACTCCCCGAGTACCACACTCGAGAGTTTTCTTCACTATGTCAACAAACTCCTTATGGTGGAGAAACCTTACACACCTTGGCTTACACAAGTTAACGACACTAAGCTAAATGTCGAGTTCTAATCGTAGCTAGAACCAATCTCACACCAAATATCACACCACGTGATCTTCACACCTTAATCACACCTTCACACCTTCTTCAAGACTTCACACCGTCTTCACACCTAGTCAATCTTCACACCTTCTTCTATGCACAAATAAGTCACTACTACTAAACTAGTTTACAACACACCAAGATTCTACAATCAACAAGTATTCACAACACCTTAACAAATAGCTATCACTAGTACTATATGAAACTAGCTATACACAACACCACTACAATAAGATGGATGTAGAGAAGTGTTCTTCTTCTTGCACTTGAATGGATGAAGCTTTGGATCACTTGGAAACAAAGACTTATGAAATATATGATCAAAGGATTTTAGATCTAGAGAAGAGGATTGGATCAGAAAGTTTATAGTGCAAAAAGGTAAGGAAAATGTGCAAAATGATCCAGTATTTAAAGGGCCAGATTTTACTGTTCGGGAGCGTTGCCGGTCCCCTTAATTGTAGGCCGGTCCCCTTAATGATTAAGGGGGCCGCCTAGTAAAATTAAGGGGGCCGCCCTCCTGAACGTTTGAAAAGATTCTCTGGATAAAATTTGCCCTTTTTGGTTGGAAATTTGAAATCATATTTTTGTGGTTTAATAAAGCTTTACTAAAAATGATTTACAAATATATATAAAATGTTAAAATCATTTTATATAATGTTATGTATTAATATAAAATTTCCTTTGATCATGTAATGCATAAGTTACTAAGTTTATGCATACCTTAAGTGATATAAGATGTACAGGTAAATATTTGTCACCAAATACTTGTTTATGTCTTATTCTTGACTTAATTTGATTTAAGTTTTGTGATTATTAAAACATAGGTTTATTGAGAAATATTAATAATATTCACAAACACTATTTATATCAACAATCTCCCCCTTTTTGATGATTACAAAACTTAAACTCATTAACTCAAAAATTAGTTTTTAAACAAGTATTTTAGTGAGTTTATATGTACTTCTCCCCCTTTTTGTAATATCAAAAAGGTTAAGCCGACAAGTTTTCATTTGTGAAAATTTTGACGGGTAGAAACCCCCCCTTGATGTGTACTCCCCCTCGTTTGGGGGCACCAAGAGAACGAGCTATGAAATGCTTGCAAAACAAAAATATTAGAAGCACAAGTATAGACATGCACACTAATATAATGTAATAAGGAAAGAAAGAAGCATTCATATTAGAGAAATAGTTGTGTCAACATACAACAATACAAGTACATAAGCTAACAACATAGAAGCAAGTACATAAGCCAATTAAACAAGAAAGATACATCATCATGCAAAAGAGTACATGGACTTCATAGAGCTTGCAAGCAAAATGGAGGGTAAAGGCTTTATTTATTAAGCATGTCATATGCTTAATTTGGAGAGCATGATGGTGATGGTGGAGTAATGGGTGAGAATTGTGGTGGAGGGATTATTGGAGAGGATGGTGGAGTTGGTGGTGGTGGTGGGTTGGTAAGCAAATGTTCAATATATGAAAACATATATTGAATTTCATCTCTAAGGCCAAAGATGACCGTGCGGTTGTGGATACAACAAAGGCAAGAATCACCATGTGATTCAAGCATCCTCCAAGGTATGGGATTGGTAAAAAATGGTGGTGAAATTTGTGGTGATGAGAGATGAGCATCAAGTGGTGTTGTTGGTGAAAGTGAGATGGTAAGATGAGTAGACATGGGTTCTTGTGTAGGAGGTGGTGATGATACTTGTGGTGACAAGTGTAAGTGGATGTAGTCATTGATTGATGAGGTTGAGGGTATGGATGATGAAGAAGTTCCATGAGTGGAAGGTGTTTTAGATGGTGCATTGGGTGCACTTGGGGATGAGCATTTGGATGGAGGTGATGGTGTTTTGTTGTCTTCATTTGTTAAGTCAATGAAGAGTCGTTTTGGAGGGATGACCACAAGTTTTTGTTTCTTGGAGGTTTTGGAGTTTGAGGTACTTGGAGGAGTCATGATGATATGATGAATGATGAGATGAAGAATGGTGATAATGGAGGGAATTTATAGTATGGAAGTGGATAATTTAGGTAAATGTTTGAAATGGTGGAAAGAGATTCTAAAATCAGTTGGGTCAAAATGGGAAATGGTAGCTGAAACTAGAGAAAGGATTCACAAGATGCAAAAGAATACAGTAAACCCAGTTCCAGATGGCCGGTCCCCTTAATTGTATGTCGGCCCCCTTAATCATTAAGGGGACCGCCTAGGGAATTAAGGGGGCCGCCCATCTGGTGTTTTCCCAGACGACCAGAAACCCAAAATTTGCAGAATTTGGCCATTTTTCAAGTTTGTTTTTCCAGCAAGCTCTATTAGAAGCATATACACTAGGAATAATGATATATAAATATATATATATATATATATATATATATATATATATATATATATATATATATATATATATATATATATATATATATATATATATATATATATATATAACCAAATTTTGCATGTAAATAATCATATTATAATCCATATTAGAAAAGAGGCATAGCATAGCATGATAATTGTTCAAAGACTAAAAATTATTCAAAAGATGAACAAGAGCTAACACAAGTATTTCCGAGTAAGTCGGACAAGTAGCAAATCATACAAATGTCAAATTAAAAACACATAATAAGTAGCAATACATCAAAATGTTCAACTTCTTCTTCTTTCCAACCATCTTCCTAAACATCTTCCCAATGGATTTGAATCCCCCTCGAAGTTCTTCATGCATTTGTTGTTGACGATTGATGATAGACGTTTGACGAGTGAATAGAAGCTCATCGGTACGTTCATGAGGAAGAGGAATTTGATATTCGGTATCATCAAGATCGGAAAGATCTTCCACAAATGTCGTGGGGGATGGAGTACTAACACGTGAGGTGTCTTCCTCCTCATCATCATCGTCATCACGATGAGATGTAGAACCACGACCCCTAGAGTACAAAGGAACACGAGATTTTCCTTTGTCACTACGAGGACGACGAGTACGAACACGAGTAAGTTGGTTCAAAGTAGGAAGGATATGAACGTAGTATTCTCTTTGAAGATGTGGGTAATGTTCCATCACATAACGGTAAAGTCGTGTGAGAAACATACCGTAAGGAAGATTGGCATTTGTGGTGTTTTTGGCGGACATGATTCGATGAATAAAAAGATAAGCCAAGTTGTATTGCTCTTCAGCAATAACACAATAAAGCATGTGGGCAATGCTCGCCGTGACATGATCACGGTGACCACCAGTACCAAACGCATTCTCTCGAATGATTTCTTCCCACTTCTTCATATCTTGGCTTAGCTCTTTGAGGAGGATTTGATTGGCATGAATATCGACATTCTTCGACTTGATTACTCGACTAGTCGTACGACGTTCTAGTTCAAGCATTCGACGAATGTCTTCAGGACTAGGAATCTCAGAATAGTAGGGGCCATCCTGAGGACGATTTATTTCAAGAGTGGAAAGATCCCATTCATTTGAGAAAACGGCTTGGCCGTTGAATGGGATTCTAAGAATTTGTCCGAATTGAGCAAGAGTGAGAGTAATAAATTGATTTTGAATCATGAAGGAAATGAGGAGATTACCATAGGGATCGGTTTGCACCGTCACTTGGCTATAGAAGTCGAGGATAAAACGAGGAATGATAGGTTCGTTGATTTGGAAAAGACATTCAAAACGAATATTGGAGAACATTCGTTCGGTGTCATCAGATTCATAGAAAGATGGATCGACAATTCTTCCTTCGTGAATGTTTCTATTTTCAATAGGACGATAGAAACATGCAACTGAAGGAGACATGCCGGGAGTAGAAGAGACTTTTGGAATGTATTGTTTGGTTTTGGATACATCACCAACCGTGGTCTTAGGCATTTTCACCTAGACAATATAACAACAAAAATAGAATTAATATAAAAACAACTATCATGCATATGTTATATATATGTATATATACTTATATGCAATATATGTGGAACGAAGTTCTACTTCGACAAAAAAAAAATATTCAATGAAGTAGTTTCATAATGTTCCTTTTATTTTGATTTTAAACTCGTTTAGAATATATAATATCAAAGAGTATGATATCATAATTCTTTTCGAAATAAGGCTAGATATATATTAGATTATATATCTTTCATTTCGTAAGAGTTTGACACAATATGAGTTTGTTTAAAAGATTAGAAAGTGAATTTTAGTTTTAAAAATTATCATTTTCGAGATAAACCAAACGCTCCCTTAACTAGACAACAATATCCTAAAAATATCAATATATATATTGATTATATATCTTGATGACCTCTATTGATTCTAGTATTATTAACAAAACTTATAAGCTAGTTATAGGTTTCAAAAATCTTCATATAGTTATGGTTTGTTCATGAACCAAACGCTCATGTTGTCTTCATGAACCATTTAATCAACAATTTGAAAAGTATGCTTTGATTGTTTAGAACGTTAAAACAACGTAATGTAGTAAGTTTTAAATGGTTTTTAAGAGTTATATCAACAATGTGACATATGAAAAATAAAATTCGACTAGGGTTTATGGGCGATTAATGATTTTGACAAGATGATATGTTATACTAATTTTGAGTTGCAAAACATCATCCTAATCCTATGGGGAGCATTTGGTAGTTCAATTTCTATCTTCAATTACTCTTAAAATCGAATTAAAATGAATTTTAATAAAATGCATAATTATTGATTAGACACCAAATCGAATGAAATGTGATGAAATGCATGTTGGAAAACTTACAAAAGATGTTGTTATATGTTTGGTTGATGTTTGCCCCTTGCGAAATAACCCCGGATTGGTGATATGATGGAGGATTTTGAAGTTTTTGTGGGTTTTGGTTCGTACTCGGTAGCAGTGGGGAAGAACAAATGAGTGAATGGAGTGTTTGGGAATGGAAATAAGAAGGAAAACAAATTTGGAACTGTCAGATGGCCGGCCCCCTTAAACATTGAGGGGACCGCCCTCGATAACAAGCCGGTCCCCTTAATCATTAAGGGGCCGCCTTTGAAATTTTCCAAATTTCGCGGAATTCATTTCTGGAACAAAAATATTCATACGTATATACTTAGATTTATAATATATCAAAGATACGTAAACGTCTATTGGCACGATGGTAAGAAACTTAACAACTTTTAATTACCGTTTCGATAATTAAAATATACCTTTGACAATTTTTGGATAAAATGATCAAAGCGTTAAGTTGATGAAGGGTTTGAGATGTGTTCGGGAATATGTGAATAAGTGTGTGTATATATATATATATATATATTGTATATATATATAGGTATAAGTGTGTTTGAAAGATGGGTTGATGAGTGAGATTTGAAGGATAGTAACGGAGATAGGATATACTTGGCGAGAGGAGTTTGTTTCATCCATAGTGTTCACGTGCGAAGGCGTTCTTGCATTATAAAAGTCCACTTGACTCATATCCCTTCATCATCATGAGTCTCCTAGAAGAGGACTTACTAGAATAACGCGAGGGGGGGGAAGGAAAGGGTTCGATAAAGAACGATTTCCTAGAGTTCTAGAAAGTCAACAAATGACGTATCTAGGTTATGTGCAAGTGAATATATATATGTATATTTAATATATTACGTATAATAGTATATATATGTATATATAAGTATATATGTGATTCTAACAAATAGAAGACAATAACAAATTATATCTAAATAATAGACGAAAACAAACAATGCATATTTATCTAAGCATGGCAATGAGTTGTGAAAGAGAGGCGTACCCGGTGGTCTTCAAAAGAAGTCTTCAACATCATCAAGACGAAATATAGACTTTGAAAAAGTCTATGTTGAGAGAAAAACCAAGATTGCCTCAAGGAATGTTCGTCTAGCCATTTGATCTCCATTGTCCTTTTGGTCCAAAGTTATTTGGTCCAAACATGTTTAACATTTGACTCGGGTGCATGAAAGGTGGTAGAATGCCCCAAGGATTGTAGCTTTGTTGGTAGTTCCACATTTGATTACTATTGTTATTATAGTTTTGTCTATTTTGATTTCTTCTTGGTTGAGGTGTTTTAGACCTAGGATGAGAATTATTTGGTTTTCTAGGTGGTGGAGTTTTAGATCTTATTTTGGGTTTAGACGATTCTACTTCAGTTTTTAAAGACGGTTTATAAAAATCTTTAACTTCTTCATCGTTGGCAAGAGGTATTTTCTTATCATTAATAAGTATATACTTAGGATTAGATTTTAAAGGTTTTTGTTTGTTGAGTTCACTTTCAAATTTTACATTTTTAATCTCGCTTGTTGAAGCCTCATTTGAATTAAATCCTAAGCCGGTTTTGTCTCCGGATGTTCTTTGAATACTTATTATTTTACTAAGTGATTGACTACTATTTTCAAATTTGTCAAGTTTGCGAATTTCTTTCCTAAGTATTTCGTTTTCACCTTTAAGCTCTTGACATGATTTACATTTTTCAAAAATTTCTTTACCTTTTTCTAGTTGATGTATTTTAATTTTTAGTTCAAGTACTTCACTTTCTAATTGATTGTTAATGTATTTTAGTGATTTGTTTTTGGCCATTACTAGTTGTCCTAATTTGCATAGTTTAATATATTCCTTATCTAGATCTTTTTCATCTAATGATATACTTTCATCACTAAAATATTCGGTTTCGGAACGTACCTCATTTGGTGTATTCGCCATGAGACATTTTTCTTCCTTTGTCGTTTCATTCTCATCATCATCACTATCACTCCAAGCACCTCCAACAAATGCTCTTTGATTTTGATCTCTTGTCATCATCGGACATTTTCCAATAAGGTGATTTGGATCTCCACACTTGAAACACTTTCTTTCAATCTTGTTGTTCTTGTCATCTTTACTCTTTTGAAATGTTTTCTTTTCATCATACGGTTGTCTTACGAACCTTCCTCGCCTTTTGAATAATTTCTTGAAATCTCTTACGGCCATGGCGTATTCTTCATCATCACTTTCGGAAGATGAGCTATCTTCGATACTAGATTCCTTTCTAGCTTTCAAGGCGATTGACTTGCTTTGCTCTCGTTTTTCCTTGACCATTTCGGAGTCCTTTTTAATGATGACTTCGTAGACTTTTAGATTTGCAATTAATTCGTCAAGTTGCAAAGTTGACAAATTCTTCGATTCTTCAATAGCCGTCACTTTAGCTCGCCATTTTGGATGAAGAGCCCTAAGAAACTTCCTAACAAAATTCTTACTAGAAAAATTCTCATCAAGTGCTTTTAAACTTGTGATGATAGTGTTAAATCTAGCAAAAGCATTGTCAATTGATTCCTCTTCCGGAATCGTGAATTGCTCGTATTGTTGAACAAGTAGATCTATCTTATTATCTTTGACTTGACTATTACCTTGGTGAGTTATTAGTAAAGAGTTCCAAATTTCTTTTGCGGTTTCACACATAAAGATCCTTTCGTACTCTTTACGTGGTAGCGCATTATAAATAACCATTTTTGCCTCATTATTTTTAGCAAGTTTTCTTTTTAAATCATCATTTTGTTTTTCAAAAGGTACGATTTCATCTTTCTTAGTTTCCGGGTTATTTTGAATAGGTAAAAAATCACCATTAGTAATAACATGCCAAAGATCTAGATCTTTTGACTTCACATAAGTTTCGAATCGATTTTTCCAATATAAAAATCCATCACTTTCAAATAGTGGTGGTCTTTGCATAGATTGCCCTTCTAAATATTTTTCAGATTCCATAGATCGTTACAAGTTTTAAAATACAATATATTTTAAAGATCTTGCTCGACGTGGCTCCTAATACCAATTGTGGAAAACTAGAAGGGGGGGTTGAATAGTTTTACATCCTTTTTAAATTTATTTTCAAAATATTTTGTTGGTTATAAAAACTTTCGATTCGATCTTAAGTGAATTCAAGTAGCAACCAATATGAGCAAGTCTAAACTAATATTGAAAGTATTGAAATATAATGAAGAAAAGATAGAGTTAGAAAGATCAAACCACAACACGCGAATTTATAGTGGTTCGGCTACAAGGACACCTTCCTTGCCCTACTCCACTCCCCGAGTACCACACTCGAGAGTTTTCTTCACTATGTCAACAAACTCCTTATGGTGGAGAAACCTTACACACCTTGGCTTACACAAGTTAACGACACTAAGCTAAATGTCGAGTTCTAATCGTAGCTAGAACCAATCTCACACCAAATATCACACCACGTGATCTTCACACCTTAATCACACCTTCACACCTTCTTCAAGACTTCACACCGTCTTCACACCTAGTCAATCTTCACACCTTCTTCTATGCACAACTAAGTCACTACTACTAAACTAGTTTACAACACACCAAGATTCTACAATCAACAAGTATTCACAACACCTTAACAAATAGCTATCATTAGTACTATATGAAACTAGCTATACACAACACCACTACAATAAGATGGATGTAGAGAAGTGTTCTTCTTCTTGCACTTGAATGGATGAAGCTTTGGATCACTTGGAAACAAAGACTTATGAAATATATGATCAAAGGATTTTAGATCTAGAGAAGAGGATTGGATCAGAAAGTTTATAGAGCAAAAAGGTAAGGAAAATGTGCAAAATGATCCAGTATTTAAAGGGCCAGATTTTACTGTTCGGGAGCGTTGCCGGTCCCCTTAATTGTAGGCCGGTCCCCTTAATGATTAAGGGGGCCGCCTAGTAAAATTAAGGGGGCCGCCCTCCTGAACGTTTGAAAATATTCTCTGGATAAAATTTGCCCTTTTTGGTTGAAAATTTGAAATCATATTTTTGTGGTTTAATAAAGCTTTACTAAAAATGATTTACAAATATATATAAAATGTTAAAATCATTTTATATAATGTTATGTATTAATATAAAATTTCCTTTGATCATGTAATGCATAAGTTACTAAGTTTATGCATACCTTAAGTGATATAAGATGTAGAGGTAAATATTTGTCACCAAATACTTGTTTATGTCTTATTCTTGACTTAATTTGATTTAAGTTTTGTGATTATTAAAACATAGGTTTATTGAGAAATATTAATAATTTTCACAAACATTATTTATATCAACAATTTCATCTCATCGTTATTGGATTACCTGAAACGACTTATGCAACTGTTGATAGTGAAGGAAGTGCTCATGCAGTCTGGGAAAGAGTCAAAAGGTTAATGTATGGCACAGACATCGGGAAACAGGAAATGGAAACATAATTGCTCAAAGAACTACACAAGTTTACTTCAATTCCTGGTGAATCCATAGAATCATATTATCTCAAGTTCTGTATGATCATGAATGACTTATCCGACACAACCTCTCACAGATGAACATCGCTAACAACACCAATTTTCTGAATGAGTTACAACCTAAATGGGAAAGATACTTCACTATTGTTTATCAGACAAAGAACTTGCATGAAGTTACATATAATTAGCTGTATGACTTCTTAAAGTAGAACCAAGCTGAGGCAAATGAAGTCACGGCAGAATTACTAGCTAAAAAGCATGATACTCTTGCATTAATTGCTAATACACCAACACCTTTACCAATGAACACACAACAACAACTATCATCAACTTCCACTCACAACTACATGCAACCACCATACATTCCACAACCAACTCCTGTAACACCCCAACCCAACAAGAGTAGAAGTGCCACTTCATGGTGACATACCAGAGCATATAATAAATAAAATAGCGGAAGTCTTATCATAAATAATCAAAGGGAAAATAAGTCAACATGACTTATACCAAGTACATAAGTTCAACGGAAACGAAATCAAATGAAGTACATAGTAAATCCAAGTGCCTAACAATGGCATAAACAAGTCAAATCCAAATGGCAATCTAAGATGACCAGGGTCAAGGCTTCACACAACTCTACTCTCATCCCAAAGCAAATCCCCAGCTCCTAGCTTAGATACCTGCCGCAGGAAAAGGAAATGTGACTGAGCTACGAGAGCTCAGTGAACAGATATAACGGTAACAAGGCAGTGATAAAGATAATGAAAGATAAATGAAAACCTGCTGATGTAATAAGAGTTAAGAAATAAATGGATAAAGGTAAAGGAAACAGAAATACACCACGAGCCCAAGTCAAGTCAAATCAAGTCAAGTCAAGTCAAGTAACCAAGTAGCCATGTATCCGGAGGGGTGACCTCGGGATACCAAGTATAATGTGAGGGGATGCCTCAGGGGCTGGAGTCATGAGCTCCCAAAATGTGATATATATATATATATATATATATATATATATATATATATATATATATATATATATCAAGTAATGTCAAAATCCATCGAGTCAAGTAAACAAATCTAGGATGTATCTATACGCCCCAAACGGCCAAATACTTCATCTCCGTGACAAGTCAAATAAGGGACGAGATAAGTCATCACTCTCCTACCCTAGAGTCATGCCATCGGTGCATCAATGACACGAACATGGAACCCCCATGCCTAGTATACAAGTGGTGGCTCGTAGTCTCAAACTGTGGGTCAAGGGTCAAGTCAAGTATCAAGTGTCCAAGTTCAAGGTTCATATCAAGTAGTTCAAATCAAGTGTATCATATCAAGTGTGTCATATCAAGGTTCAAGTTAAAAGGATCATAGCATAGGGTTCATAACAAAGGTTCAAGTCAAGTGGGTCATATCAAAGGCTCACAATTCAAGGGATACATAGCAAGGTTCATAAATCAAAGGTTAAGATAGAGAAAGAGAGAGAGAGAGAGTTCATGAGAAACCTGTGAGAATGTCAGAATATCTATACCTTATTCAAATGCAAACATAAAGAGAAGGCAAGACAAAGACGGCTACTCCCGCTTCACGGAACCTATACGAATTAATAATCAAGTGTTACTTTAGGTTAAATAGGATTAGGTTATCCGTTTTAGTATGCTTTCCATTTTTAGTAACTTTCTATTTTAGGTAACTTTTCATATTTAGCAGGTTTTCATAATTAGTAAGTTTCCCGAAATAGCAAATTAGGTTATAAGTTCATAAAGGTAATATTTAGGGTTTTAGGGTTTTTGTTACATTATTAATAGAAGTTTAGACAAGAAAATAAATACTTGCACATCAAAAACCTATAACCTATTGTCAAATTTATTGAAATTGAGTATTTACCGAAAGAAAAGTAACACACTTAGGGGCTGTTTGATAAAACTGCACAATTTAACACTGAACGAATCAAATGTGCTGAATAGTTCAAAGGTGCTGAGTTAATATGTTTCTAAACGAAAATGATTGTTTGATAACGTTCCGAATGTCCATTCTGAATATTTGAAAATTACTACTTTAACCCTAATACTAATAATACTTGATTTAATACTATTTTGAGTTATTTACACCGTATCACTTATATAATCATTTTCCATATTGTGTATTTGTATCTTATCTACAAAACTTAAACATTTTATAGCATGTTTATTAATATATTTAAAAAGAAAATGAATGTATACAACTGTTATCACAAGTGTAATTGCATTGTTAAATACTTCGCATATAATAAGCAAACACGTTAGCACCAAAATTAAAGGGTAACCAGTTTACGTTAATAAATTAAAAAAAGGCAACCGTTACCTGTGCTCATAAATCAATACAATGTGTGTGCATGTAAATATTACTGTAACTACGTAGTAGAATGATAGCCTATAGTATAAAAAATGACAAAACAAACTAATACGTAATAAATTATTTATGCCTCGGTTTCGTCATAACATATTGGATTTTTATGTTAAATGATTACGATAGAAGAGAGAGAATTGGAATATCAGGGGTAATTAGGAGAATATGAAGTCCACTTAATCACTTAGGGGGCGTTTGGTTCGTTGTAATCTGGCGTAATTCGATGTAATTGTAATTTGATTACATTACGTAGGCTGTTTGGTTCGCAGAAAGGAGGGAATTGTAATTCAGATTACATTACGTAGGATGTTTGGTTTGCGTTGTAATTGTAATTCAGTCATTACAATTACATTAAAGGAGGAAATTCAGATTACATAGGAAGTTGGATGGAAAGTCTTAAATTACGTTGTAATTCAGAACTTTATAATAATAATAATAATAATAATAATAATAATAATAATAATAATACTAATAATAATAATAATATTTATTATTTATTTATAATAATAATAATAATAATAATAATAATAAAAAATAAATAACAATAAATAATAATAATAACAAATAAATAATAATATTTATATATTTATTATTTATTTATTTATTTATAATAATAATAATATTATGAAATAAATAATAAAAATAATAATAATAATAATAATAATAAATATTTATTTATTTATATATTATTATTATTTAATTATTTATAATAATAATAAATAAAAAAATAAATAATTATAAATAAATAATAATAAATAATATTTATTATTATTATTTTATAAATATCAAATAATAATAATATTATTATTAAAATAATAATAATAATAATAATAATAATAATAATTAAAATAATAATAATAATAATAATATTTAAATAATAATAATAATAATAATTATTATTATTATTATTATTTAATTATTTATAATAATAATAATAATATTAATAATAAATAATATTTATTATTAATATTATTATTTAAATTTTAAATAATAATAATATTATTAAAATAATAATAATAATAATAATAATAATAATAATAATAATAATAATAATAATATATTATTATTATTATTATTATTATTATTATTATTATTATAGTTATTATTATTTAATATTTTTTTTATTATTGTTATTATTATTAATTATAAGTTTTTATTAAAAAAAATTTAAATTATATTACATTGAGATCCAACCAAACACAATGACAAAATATATCAATTACAATTCCAACACATTACAACTCTTTAAATTACAATTCACTCAAATTACAATTCCTTTGACAGATTACAATTCCTTTCAAAACATACTACGAACCAAACGGCCCATTAGTGGCTCCTACATCGCTAAATTACTTAGTGCAATAATAATCATCCAGTGGTAGTTTATCTTATTATCAAACATGCTGATCACTTAAGTAAGTAATAATCAGCACTGAAGCATCTCATTCAAGACCAATCAAACACACCCTTACACTATTAGGGCATTCACTATGGTAGTTTCATTAAAAGATCTAAAACCAATATAAAGCTTTATCTTTCCTTTTAACCATAATGATCATTTGTTTCATGCACATGTAACATGAAGATGTTCATATTCTTGAACCTATTCATAATTTAATACATGTTTTATTATGAATTATTTTAAGAGTTGTAAAAAATTTATCTATAGTGAACATAGGTTTATAACATCAAAATGTTTATAAATTAATAAGAGTAAAGATCATTTGAGGGCCAAACTTTTTTTACATACCAAGGGACTAATCTCCACCCTCCATCTTCCCTCCATCTTTATTTGATCTAATGGATGAGATTAATCCCAACAATTTAAAAAACCCACTTTCATCATTTTTTTTCAAATATTAATATCTTTCAAACCGTTAATCGTTAAGCGAAAAAAAAAGTATACCGTTACGAAGAGCATTTAATTATCTTTCTATAGATAGGCTAATTGATATATTTTCAACAATTTTTTTTTCGTTTTTTTCACGTTTTTTTTCGTGGCCGAAAAAATCATATATGATATTACATATCATATATGATGTGTAATATCATATATATATATATATATATATATATATATATATATATATATATATATATATATATATATATATATATATATATATATATATATATATATATATAATATCATATATGATATTACATATCATATATGATATGCAATATCATATATGATTTTTTTTCGGTCACGAAAAAAAAAAACGTGAAAAAAACGATTTTTTTTTTTCTTTTCGAAAGTATATCAAAGTGGCCGTCTATAGAAAGATAATTAAATGCCCATCGCGATGGTGTAATTATTTTCGTTTAACGATTAACGGTTTAAGAGATATTTAAATTATAAAAAATGAGTGAAATAATAAAATGCTTTTAATCTCAATCATTGATTTCCTTTTTAGATGGATGGTGAGAAATATTTGATTTGTAGAATAAATCAACTCAATTAATAATTATAAACTTATATAAAAGTTCACCATTGTAAATGCTCTTAGCAAGGTTTTCAATTTATAACATGAAACAAATAAAAAATATAGGCTAGGAAATACGAATAAACAAATATACAAAGATTTCTAAACACCAAATTTTGAAAAAGAAAAAGAGAAAAGAAATGAAAAGATGAAAAGTCAACTATCGGTCTCTTTCCTCTCTCTTCTTTCTTCTCCATTCAGGCCTTCACCTTCTTATTTTCCGATAAGAAAAAAGTATATTAATCCACTGTACTTATTACTTTTCAGTCCAAAGGTGTTTCTTGCGGTATAATTATTGTTACGAGTACTTTATTAGTGACTCATAACATAATTGGTCAAAAGAAGACACCACCTTCAACTTATCCAGTTTTTATTTAGGACGGAAATATCCACGTGTTCTCCATCTGAGTTTTCCTTAATATGTTGAAAATGTGTGATAAAAGGAGACACCAATTTCGGAACGAAGAATCGGGTACTAATTTGTTTTATTTAATTTTCTTTTAGTTGTTGACTGTAAAGTGTTTAATAATTTGTTTTATTTAGTTTCGTAGTATCAATTGTTTTGGGTTGTTGCTATTAGAAATGGTGTTCACTAGTTATAATTATGCAAATGGGTCGAAGTTGGCATCTGTATATGCTCGCTCATTGCATAGCTTTTTTGTGGCTTATAAGTCTCATGTTTGCTAGAGTAACACTTTCAGAAGGTCGGTTTGGGCATCAGGTAAAATTAATATGGGTAAATCAGGGTAAACACTTAATTTCTTATCACTGTTGATGTGTCAATTTTGATTACAAGAAAGTAGTCTTATTTCAACAATGATTCAATGTTTCGAATAAAATGTTTTAGACCAGTTTGCCCCGTTTCCTTCTAACACTTATTTTTATGTTGTCCTTAAAAAATCAACTAATCAAGTGTAACCCGGATCAACCCATTCATTACTAAATGGGTCAAAATGGTCACATCTAATAATGTTTTCCAAAATTGGGAAATTTATCCATCTCTGTTGTCTCTTCCCTTCGATTCTTTAGGGTCTTCAAGTACAAGACTACTATGGAAACTTCTGTAAACGCATTCCCACAGATGTTGACCAACCCGTGGTATGTACTGAACTTCAAATTTATAAGCCTCGAGTTACTGTCTTATAAAATCACTTCTATTAAAACTGATATTTTGCAGGTTTATTGTGACAAATCTTCAATGGTGACATTGAAATTTGAAACATGATGATAAATTAGCAGATGGCACAGAATGTTCTTTCCAGTGTGCGCTTCTTTATACTACTGTATATGGGCAAAGAAGAATAAGTGTCATTACTTTATCGTTGCCTTGCACAAGCATGCTGAGCAATCTTTTTCGCTCAGCTGATTTAGACACCCAGTTTTCTTGTTTCCTAAAGCAAGGTATTTGAATTTGTTTAATTTTAGATGTCACTTTTGCTTTATTGAATACTATAAAGATTTATTCTTTTTTCGTGTGTTGCAGCGGCATATGAAATCCCTATTACTCCATTACCTCAAGTGAGAGGGATCGGGTGACAGATCTTTGCATTAGTATACTTCATTCTTATCGGAAGTTTTGTGCAACTGTGTCATCATCTGGACAGCTAATTCTTCCTGAGGTACTCAAGTTGTTGCCTCTATACACTCTCAGTCTGTTTTCTTCTTACCTCCTTTATTTCTTGGTTTCAGCTTTGATTAAAAGTATTGGACTGCGAAGTGATCGGCGTATAGATGACCAGTCCTTTTGGATCAACTATGTCTCCTCACTTTCCGTGCAATTAGCAATCCCGCTTGTGTATCCCAGAATGATAAGTGTTCATGATATTGACTCAAAGGTATAGAATATTCTATTTCTACATCTTACACATTTTTTGGCATGTTTTGTCTGTGACTACAGGATACCGATGGATCCGTTATTCCCCCTCCTATACCACTCTCTAGTGAACATGTGAGCGATGACGGGATCTATCTTCTTGAAAATGGATAGGACTGCTTAATTTATGTTGGAGACTCTGTAGATCCTGATATAACACAAAAACTGTTTGGCGTTTCTTCTTTTAGTGAAATTCCCAGTCAGGTACACTGATACTTGCATATCTTTACTTGTATCATAGAGTGGCAAAATGGCGGGTCTAGTACTGGGTATAAACGGGTTTGGTGGCTTGGATTGACCTGAAACATTATTTTTATTCTAAGCAATAACCGACGTGGTAAATCTGATTAGGAAAACTATATTAAACACAGTTCAGGAGGTTATATGCATTATACACCTGTCGGCAACTTTCGACCCGTTTCTATTTTGGCTGCTTTTAAAACTTAGCAAAACTGACTCATTTCTGATTAATACTGCCAAAATTCCTAGAGTAACACTTTCAGAAGGTCATTTCTGATTTATCTTGTCTTTCAGAAGGTCATTTCTGATTGCATAGATCTTGTGGCTTATAAGTCTGCTGTTTGCTGGAGTAACACTTTCAGAAGGTCTATTGATTCATCAATCATCTGTTTAACTCAAACTTTTCGATACAGTTGGTACTGAAGCAATATGAAAACCCCTTGTCAAAGAAGCTAAATGAGGTTGTAAATGAGATACGAAGCCAAAGATGGAACTACCTACGGTATGTAATATCTGTGGTATTAGGGGTGTCATAAAAGCCGACCCGGCCCGAATCCGACCCGAACCTGAATATGGCTTTTCATGTCGGGTTAGTCGGGTCCAAAATTATATCCGGGTCAATCGGGCCAACCCGAATTGTCCCGAGTTCTAAAAATGGTCAGGTTCGGGTATAATATATGTCTCTTACTTGGGTTCGGGTCAACCCGATTGACCCGAATTTCATTTTTTTCTTTCTAATTTGTATGTAAACACCAAAATTGTATAATTTTTAAACTACCTAGACCCGAACCCGAGCTAACCCGACCGAGTTGATCCGAACCCGAATAGACCCCACGTGAGTGACCCGAATTCTAAACAAGGTTTGGTTCGGGTATGTTTTTTTGAGCCTTGACCCGGATTGGTTTATCTGTATATGAGAATGTGTTGACAAGTAATCGCTTTTTTAATCTAATTGTGCTTATGGCAGGCTAAAATTATGCAAGAAAGGAGAACCATCAGGTGAGTTTCATAATATACATCTAGTAGTTCTGTCTTCGTATGAAAATAGCAAGAATTAAATAGATTATTTTTTAAGTAAAAAATCCTTTAATATACATAATGCCATATATCACAGGTAACTTTAGCTCAGGAACTTCCTTAGAAAGGATAAAGACTGCGTCTTTTCTGAGTATTGTAAAGTACCATTCTATAAAGACATAAGATAAAGAAAATATAACGCAGTGCGGACACATTTGTCAATCTAAATTGCAGTTTTTACACGTTAATCGTTGCAATTTCTATGGTTTCTGATATTAGTTACGATTCCTGGAATGACGACATTCTTCTCGTGTATGATGGAAAACAAGTCTCCAAATAGTCCATACATTGAGTTCTTAGTACATGTCCATAGAAAAGTTCAAAACAAAATGGGTTGATGTTTAACAAATACTACTTCAGTTATATATGTTTATGGGTTTGTGGTTAAAATTTACATGCAGACACAGATGGGTTCGAGCCTAAAGAAGCGAAGCTTGAACCTTAGCAAAAAGTTGGGGATAGTCATCATTGGTTTTGTAATTATTATTTGTGAAAGCTTAGCATAAATGGATAAAAGAAACACCGTTTTGTCTGGTTCATGGTATACATCTACAAGATTTTTTTTTTTTTTTTTTTTTTTTTTTTTTTTTTTTTTTTTTTTACAATGATATTAGATATACATGTAATGCTAGCTGTTCTTTAGAGGGGCAAGTTTCAGCTTATTTCTTATATTTATTGACTTGATGTGAGTATGTTTGATTCGAGTTGTATTATATTGCTAACTAGACTAGTGATATGAAATGAAAGGATTCAAATAGTTACAAGTTGTCTATGCAAACAATGTTATTGCTTGATATACAAGAAAATGCTAGAATATAGTAGGTACTCCTCAAACTAGCTTTTTAAGAAAGAGTAATATGTTTAAACAAAATCACTAGTTTTTTGTACAAAGTTTCAAACCAACTTTGTATATTACGCTAACGTAATCAATGGGTGAGTGAATTGTGTTTGTAATTGGGAACATCTAGGAAGTGATAAGTGATCACATCCATTGTGGTTAGGTGTTATTTCAATTAGCCTAGCTAGCTAGATTAGAGTGGTAGACTATAATGTTTGAGATTGACAAAGGTAAATCAAGATTTACAAAGTGGTTAGAGTGGTAGATTATAAAATTCCGTCACTATACAATTATGTACCTCTATACAATTATGTGCCGCTATATCATAACTAATGTTTTCAAAAAAATGCGCTTAAGGCAATGAACTTTCATTTTGTGTTCACTTGTTTACTGAGCTATTAGGAACAATCAAGGTTATAAATAGCATGAGGTGTGGTGGCATGACCAAGTCTCACGCTTTAGCAGTCATGGCGAAGCTTTTGGTTTTTAAGGCGTGACATAATGCATCACAAAATATGTAAATATTTATATATTTATATCATATTTTATATATATCAAGTTTACAAAAAGATTTATCTATAATGAATAAGGCTATGTTTGGCAAAAGTACCTGTGAGCAGTAGCAGTGAGCAGTAGCCACACCTCCTGCTCACCGCTCACAGCTTCATAAAGAAGCATTGGAAAAATGAGCTTTCCTAAAAAATAACAAAGCTCACAGCTCTCATGCCAAACGAACACTAAAAATCAAAAAGCTCATTCTCACTGCTCATTGCCCCAAAAAGCTCGGAAAAGCTTTGTGCCAAACATAGCCTAAGTTTAAGAAACCATCTTTACATGTAATATTCTTCATTTAAAAAAAATTATTAGTGGTGAAAAAAAACTCGTCACGCCTCACGCCTTAGCACGCCTTATCGCTCTTTTTCCCACCTCATCTCACTTCACGCCTAGAGTCGACGTCTTGGTCTATTTCGCAATGTGGAGGACACGCCTCACGCCTTAGTGACGCCTTGGCGCCACCATGGCGTGCCTTTTAGAACCATGGGAGGAATATTGTTCTATAATTTCAATGTTAATCTGAGTGACTTGAACACATATCTTTTTGATATGTCAAGTAGCATAAATTTCTCGTTTTTCAAGTTCGGTGATGTGTAAGTATATTTTTTGTAAGTTTAGTGACTCAAATGTCATGTTTCATAACTTTAGTAACCCAAGTGAATAAAAAGAAATTTTGTTACCTTGGACGCATTTTAAAAAAAAGTTTAGTGATATCTTTGTCTATTAAGTCTTCTTGTATCTTATTTTGCCTCTATCTTGAAAGCATTTCATTCTTTCCTTTCCCCGTTATAGTTGGGGTGTTTTTAATATAGCCTTGACTTTTCAACAAAAAGTATAAATGAATTTCTATCAAGTGGCTACTAGGACATAGGACCCTACACATCATTAACTAAAAGGACCATATATGCATATTACAACCACATATCATTTGCTAAAGATATTGACACCTGAATTAAAATATACTTAACATTAGTCTATCATTTAATATTAGTCTTTGCATAACAACGCCGGATGTTATCTATTGTTGACCTAGACTTTTCATAATAATAAATATATTAGAGGCAATTTTTCCTATAACGTGCTCGTACGGGACAATGACATAAATATTTCAAAATGTGTTTTTAACATATGTCACAGTGTATCTAAATTTTAATTATTTGTACATAAAAGTTGTATATGATCTAATTTTAACAATACAATTCATTAAGAATGTAAATATCTATCTTGACATGCTTATTTTGAAGGTTTTGTTAAATAATAATTATGTAAAATCTTTTATACTTATATAGTTATAATAGCCGTGCATCGCAGTTTTTTACATAATGTTTTCATTATGTATTAATATCAATTAACATTTTGTATAGATTATTGGAGGAAGAATAATTTGACTTTATTTAATTGGCATGGTGTTCCGGTCGATGTTGTTAAATTTAAATATTAATATCATGGTTTAGACATTATGCATGTTTAATAGCATGTAATGACCCTTGAAAATTTTGTTTTTTTTTGATATCCTTATATAAACTTAAAGAGAAAATTACACGTTTCATTGCTATATCTCTAATCTCTTGTATTTATTTTTATCTCGGAGTAACCAGTTAGGTCGTGCCTTCGTTTTGATATTTATATTCCAATTAATTTTAGTTGTATTTATTTTTTAAACTAGTGTATAGGGTGGTAAAACTTATAAAGAGGAATAACATGAGTCATTATTGAACATGGATAGAAAAAAAATTATGGACATCCTTACTTAATCTCATAAAGAAGAATAATCTAGCCGTGTGTATTTGTACAATATCATGTATTCATTTACTTGTTACAATAACTCGTGCTTTTATTTTGAAATTTATAAATAATATTTACAAATAACAACATATGTGTTGTTTTTAAAAAAAGTGTAGGACCTTAAATATATCAACTAAATCACTAAATAAACTCGTATGGTCGTACAAGAGAGGTGGCGGCTTCGATAGGAGATAAAGAAAGAGAACTTGTATTATCATAAACGAAACACACACTATTATGAGATTGTGTAATAAACCGTAAGAAATAGTTATTTGTTATTTACTAATTGTGTAATAAACCGAAAGAAATACTTGGAAAGGTAATTTTAGCACAAATTTAAAATTTTTATGGTATTTACAAGTGAAACTTTAGTCTTAATAAAGTGTCTCATGGATAAGAGTTATATAGCTAGCAAAAAAACCATACCACCAAAAAATTTCACCCAAAAATGTAGGAAAAAAACATTCAACTTTAATACTTATGAGTGTATTGGTAGTATATATATAGATTCTATAACTTGCTTTAGTGATGCATTCTGATATCGCTAGTGAGATCACATTCGTGTGATTAGGATTTACTAAATTATAAGAGGAATTAGCATAACCCTTGTTTTTAGCCTGTTTTTGTTATAATTACATGGCTACATTAGTCAAGTAATTACCCCACACCCTTGTTATATACTCATTTTTAGTATAAAATACCCCTTGTACACCCTCTATGCCAATCTTTTTCGCGGTTCTCATGATATTTCGGTGGATTCCAAAATATTAATGAAGATCATTGTTTCACCTTAGCCTTCTTTGTATGCGCTCATTTTTAGTGCATTATTGTTACAATATTTATGTTAAACCCTTAGTTAATTATCTAGTTGTTTACATGGTTGCTAAGTCAAGTGATATCTTGTAAATACAATTTTGGGAAGATTGGGACTTATTATCTAGTTGTTTACATTGTTGCTAAGTCAAGTCATATCTTATATTATTTATGGAGTAACGGGGAAGAACGTCAAATTATTACCCACATATTTATGTTAATATTTCAGATACTCCACATGTTTTGATCCTTGCAATTCGAGTCATTAGTTAGTTTATATCTATGAAAAATTGCAAGTGTGGGGATGTAATTATAAATCTTGAGTTATCTATATTATTTATTTTTAGCAGAGCAAAAGATGGCATGGCAAAAGTGTTTTAAAAAATTGAAAAAATAAGAAAAGAAAGAAAAAACATACGGACTGTCGTCTTGCTTTTGTTTAAGTCAAGAAAAATAACAAAAAGAGTTAGAGTTAGTTTGTCGAGTCTTAGATTCGCAACGCCACTTTGTACATGTAATTAACGTAGATGATTAACTTGCCACCAGTAAAATCCCCATATCCCCAAAACCGTGTTTTTCCTTACCCTTGCACTTAACGTTACAACCCTTGTAGAGTCCTATCTGATAGTTTATCCTAGGTGCTTATGCCAAAGCGGTGGAGGTTTTGATCCTTTATCAAGCCTATGGTAATCTATGTGCTATAATAGGTAGAGAGTGTTTATTTGTCCATTTCCATATTGTTACATCACTTATAGTCTTATACACCAGCAAGATGAGAGAATCCAAACACTTTATGTGAGGTGCTAGTATATAATTTCCGTGCTTGTTATGACTATTATAGAATGAGTTATGTTGTAAATTATCTTTAAACCAATGATAAATGCCCCCTAGAACTTGTAAATTGATTAGGATAAAAGCATATTTGCTTGAGGACAAGCAAATTCTAAGTGTAGGGATATTTGATGAGGTGTATTTTTATACATTTTAAGGTGTCATTTAGCCTCTAAATCCATACAAATTTGATCATTTATTGCCCTTAATCGTTTCTATTTGAGTTTTAGGTACTTGGAAAATAAATGCTGGAAAATGGTGTGTTTTGGGCTCGATTGGAAGGAAAAAAAGGAAACGACAACATCGGGAAAAATGTCACAGAAAAGGAGCTTTAACGATGTCACAACCACTAAGTGACACCGTCACTTGAAGAAATCGAAGATCTTGAATTTTCAGAAATTACAAGTGATGGCTCAGGCAATGGAGATGGCCTCATGACCAAATTACTTAAGGACGACGACGTCACACAACCCAACGTTGTCACATTAAGTCGGTGCAAAGAACGAAACCGTAACTAGCGACGAGCTGACAGCTTCACGTCTAATAAGTGATGCCATCATAAGTGTAATTCTATATATATTATGATATTATTTTCATTGTAAAGTGTGCGACTTTGGGATAACCTAGTAATCTATACTTAGGGAGATTTACAGTAGTTTCTCAGGCCTTTTGGCCCCAAGACTTCCTATGTCTTGAATATATAAGTTGTTTAATCAATCATTCAATTATGTTTACGTGTGATTGCTTAATTTCTTTATCTGCTTTTCTTTTCATTACAATGCTAGGCTTAATTTAATAGTACATGAAACCTAGTTATTGATTATTGATTGTCGTCTCTTTTTGATTAGTTGTTTTTCGTTAGGAGTCGAATAACTAACTAGGTTAAACTATACTAGCTTGAACATGCGACTAAACAACGCGCAGTTATTATATTAACTCGGTTTTCATTGTATTTAATGCGTGAATTGTGTTTGCATTATGGAAATTTAGAATTAAAAGGGCATTCTCAGGCACGGCTGAATTAGAACATATTACATAGGAGTTAGGGATTAACCAACCCTTGATTGATATTAAGGAATACAATGCTCTCATTAGACAAGAACGTGGCAATTCGACCAATGAATAAAAGATAACTACGGAGTAATGGAATTATAAGTAAATATACTTTACTCATATAAGAAGTTCACTAAATTTACTTTTCCGCTTATTTAGTTTAGTTTAATTTGGTTTTAAAAACCAACTCCTCCAATACCCGAGATTTTACTTGCTTTCTTATATATTATCAAAAACAAAAAATAATCTATTCGACGTACACTTCAAGCCTACCACACTATTCCCCTAGAGAACGATCAATCCCCGGACTTACCTATAGACTACAACGGTCAAGTACAATGCATAGGAGATTGTAAAACTTGTTGTGTTTTGCAAAATCCGCATCACTAAAGTATATGTGTATGTAAATCACCTCACACTAAACAAAACAAGTTCCATCGCATGAATTGATAAAATTATAAAGTTATTCAAATAGGTATGTTACATGTATAATAATATGCATTTTTTTTCCTTTTCTTTTTGGAACAAATAATATGCATTATCAACATAAGACCCTACACATCATTGATTAAAGCATATTACAACTATAGATCGTTTTGCCAAGGATATTGACTCGTGAACTAATACACTTAATGTTAGTATATCGCTTAATATTAGTCTTTTCATAACAACGATGGATGTTAGCTATTGTTGACCCGTACATTTCATAGTAATAAATAAATTAGAGGTTATTTTTCGTATAGATAATAAACTTGTTATATATTCCGTGCACGCATGGGGCTTTTGCATAAATCTTACATAATGTGATATATCCAAAGCATAAGGCAAATTTTAGAACTCTAGAAGCTAATGTCTTAGTTTCGTTATATTATATGGTTACTTCATAGGAAAACGGTTTGCTTTTTCTATTGTGGAGAATTACGTGAAGAATGCTTGGGCGAAATATGGTATTCGAAGAGTCACAATGAACTCGAATGGGTTCTTCTTCTTCAAATTTAATACAAAAACTGGTATGGAACAAGTTCTTGAAAACGGCCCATCGATCATTAGGAATTTTCCTATTACCGTAACATATGGTCCCCTAATGCAAGCCTTAAAAGGAAGATCTTACACGAGTTCCTGTTTGGGTCAAGTTGCATAACGTTCCAATTGCGTCGTTAACCAATTATGTTAGACGCCTACACTAGTACAATGTGTTTGGAGTCATAGGGTCATAACAGTTAAGCAAGAGCACTTATTGAAATTAGCTCAGAATAGGTTTTGAAAGACTTGTTGGTACTTGCTATGCCTATGCTTGAAGGGGATGGTTATATTAAAGATATGTTAGAATTATACAATCAAAGTACACATATAGCGGAAGCTAGAATCAAGAATAAAACATATAAAGATTAACTAAAACATAAACCGGAACGTACCTTTTAGCACTTTAATTAAATCTTGAACAATATGAAGAACCCTAATTAGAATTTATGAATCAATGATCAATCCCTTACCGTTTTATTGATCGATTCCTTGATAACAACTATAGTGAGTTGTTACCTCGTTCTTGTACACACAAACTAATCCCGAATTAAATGAATTGCAAGATTTAAACACAAGATTTGTTTTATTAAAAACAAAAATCGAAAACCCTTGTGTATAGGGGTGTTCGATCGGCTGGAGAAAGAAGAGAAGAAAACAAAAGCCTTAGGGTATTGTGTGTGCACAAAAGATAAGAAACAATGACCCTTGGGTTTGTATATATACTAGATGAAAACTTTGGGAACAAGTTAGGGCAATGGGTTTCCGCCCTCGGGCCTTGTTCGACCGGCCATACACCCCAAGAGGGTGTTCCGGATCCTTCTAGTCACCAAGTTTCACTCTAGTCCTTTTCCTTGCCAATTTGCGACAGTTAGTCCATACATTTAATAACTAACGATCATTAATCCTTAAACTTGTGTTATTAATAAATATACACAACTATTTAATATTTATTAATCTTTAATTCTTGTTTGTATTGTGTGCAATCCCGAGGTCTCGGGTTCGATACTAGACATTTACATATTAATATATATACGTAAATTTAACAAGATACTATCACGATTGAATACGAATGGCAGCCACCTTGGTGCGAAACATGCAAAACTTTTGGACATTCTGATGAAGACTGTCCAAAAATGGTTCGTGTTAATCAACATGGGAGGAAGGAGGATAGTAGCGATGGGTTGTCTAAACCAAATCTAACTACATACTATTACCGTCCTGGTGCACGTGGCTAAAAGGCAGTTAATTCCATGACTTTAGTTTGTCTTCATGGGTGGTTTATTTTCAGTTTATTTGTGATGTTTAAAGGTTCCTTTGTTTTCATTGTAAGACCAGTTAGTTATTTTGAAAAATATCAAAAGATAGAGAAACACTTTTCTCATCAAACATTCCCTCTTGATTTGCTCTTTAACCCACCTTTAGAAGTTCGTTGTTTCACTAGTTTATACATCATTTGGTATTAGAGCTTTTGCCTCGAACCATATCGATGGCTGATGAACAACCACGTGGTCGTGGAGGGCGTCGAGGAGGACGAGTGCGTGGTCAGCCTCGTCGAGGTGGCGACGGTGGTGTTGGTGAAGATGAACCACAACCGTATCGTCGGGACCAGCGGGACCTAGAGATTGCAGCACAAGGAAGACGAATCAGAGAGTTGGAACGCCTTCTTGCAGCGGCAAGGTTAGACGTTCATCGTGATATTAATCGCGAAAATGATCGTTTGTCTAATAGCGATGCCGGAGAAGATGTGGGATCAGATACTGACTTGTCACTGAGCAACGTGGAAGAAGATGTTAACCCATGGGGGGCTAATCTTCACCATCGAGATCGTGGTTTCAGACCGAGGCAACAAGCACGTTCTCAAGACCTCGGTATAAAAGTCGACATTCCTATTTTTGAAGGTAGACCTCATCCTGATGAATTTATAGATTGGTTACATACTGTAGAGCGTGTATTTGATATTAAGAATTTGAATGATGAACAAAAGGTCAAGTTAGTGGCCATAAAATTAAAAAAAAATGCTTCTATTTGGTGGGAACATGTTAAGAAACAACGTGTTAGAGAAGGGAAACCCAAGATAGCAAGTTGGTACAAGATGAAAAAAAAGCTTATGTCTAAATTTCTTCCAGTTCACTATAAGCAAGAAGCTTTCATTGAATACCATAATTTTAGGCAAGGCACTAGTATGTCTGTTGAAGATTTTACTGGTGAGTTTGATCGATTGAGAATGCGTTGTGATGTGGATGAGGAAGATGAACAGACGTTGGCCCGGTATTTAGCAAGTTTAAGGCCTGAAATTGCTGATGTTGTCCACCTCCAACAGTTTTGGTCATATAATGATGTATAAACTAGTGAAACAACGAACTTCTAAAGGTGGGTTAAAGAGCAAATCAAGAGGGAATGTTTGATGAGAAAAGTGTTTCTCTATCTTTTGATATTTTTCAAAATAACTAACTGGTCTTACAATGAAAACAAAGGAACCTTTAAACATCACAAATAAACTGAAAATAAACCACCCATGAAGACAAACTAAAGTCATGGAATTAACTGCCTTTTAGCCACGTGCACCATAATTATGGCAATTCGAATAACTAACAACGCGTAGTTATTATATTAACTCGGTCAAATTATACTAGCTTGAACATCCGACTAAACAACGCGTAGTTATTATATTAACTCGGTTTTCATTGTATTTAATGCGTGAATTGTGTTTGCATTATGGAAATTTAGAATTAAATGGGCATTCTCAGGCACGGCTCAATTAGAACATATTACATAGGAGTTAGGGATTAACCAACCCTTGACTGATATTAAGGAATACAATGCTCTCATTAGACAAGAACATGGCAATTCGACTAATGAATAAAAGATAACTACGGAGTAATGGAATTTTAAGTAAATATACTTTACTCATATAAGAAGTTCACTAAATTTACTTTTCCGCTTATTTAGTTTAGTTTAATTTGGTTTTAAAAACCAACTCCTCCAATACCCGAGATTTTACTTGCTTTCTTATATATTATCAAAGACAAAAAATAATCTATTCGACGTACACTTCAAGCCTACCACACTATTCCCCTAGAGAACGATCAATCCCCGGACTTACCTATAGACTACAACGGTCAAGTACAATGCATAGGAGATTGTAAAACTTGTTGTGTTTTGCAAAATCCGCATCACTAAAGTATATGTGTATGTAAATCACCTCACACTAAACAAAACAAGTTCCAACGCATGAATTGATAAAATTATAAAGTTATTCAAATAGGTATGTTACATGTATAATAATATGCATTTTTTTTCCCTTTCTTTTTGGAACAAATAATATGCATTATCAACATAAGACCCTACACATCATTGACTAAAGCATATTACAACCATAGATCGTTTTGCCAAGGATATTGACTCCTGAACTAATACACTTAATGTTAGTATATCGCTTAATATTAGTCTTTCATAACAACGATGGATGTTAGCTATTGTTGACCCGGACATTTCATAGTAATAAATAAATTAGAGGTTATTTTTTGTATAGATAATAAACTTGTTATATATTCCGTGCACGCATGGGGCTTTTGCATAAATCTTACATAATGTGATATATCCAAAGCATAAGGCAAATTTTAGAACTCTAGAAGCTAATGTCTTAGTTTCGTTATATTATATGGTTACTTTATAGGAAAACGGTTTGCTTTTCCTATTGTGGAGAATTACGTGAAGAATGCTTGGGCGAAATATGGTATTCGAAGAGTCACAATGAACTCGAATGGGTTCTACTTCTTCAAATTTAATACAAAAATTGGTATGGAACAAGTTATTGAAAACGGCCCATCGATCATTAGGAATTTTCCTATTACCGTAACATATGGTCCCCTAATGCAAGCCTTAAAAGGAAGATCTTACACGAGTTCCTGTTTGGGTCAAGTTGCATAACGTTCCAATTGCGTCGTTAACCAATTATGTTAGACGCCTACACTAGTACAATGTGTTTGGAGTCATAGGGTCATAACAGTTAAGCAAGAGCACTTATTGAAATTAGCTCAGAATAGGTTTTGAAAGACTTGTTGGTACTTGCTATGCCTATGCTTGAAGGGGATGGTTATATTAAAGATATGTTAGAATTATACAGTCAAAGTACACATATAGCGGAAGCTAGAATCAAGAATAACACATATAAAGATTAACTAAAACATAAACCGGAACGTACCTTTTAGCACTTCAATTAAATCTTGAACAATATGAAGAACCCTAATTAGAATTTATGAATCAATGATCAATCCCTTACCGTTTTATTGATCGATTCCTTGATAACAACTATAGTGAGTTGTTACCTCGTTCTTATACACACAAACTAATCCCGAATTAAATGAATTGCAAGATTTAAACACAAGATTTGTTTTATTAAAAACAAAAATCGAAAACCCTTGTGTATAGGGGTGTTCGATCGGCTGGAGAAAGAAGAGAAGAAAACAAAAGCCTTAGGGTATTGTGTGTGTACAAAAGATAAGAAACAATGACCCTTGGGTTTGTATATATACTAGATGAAAACTTTGGGAACAAGTTAGGGCAATGGGTTTCCACCCTTGGGACTTGTTCTACCGGCCATACACCCTAAGAGGGTGTTCCGGATCCTTCTAGTCACCAAGTTTCACTCTAGTCCTTTTCCTTGCCAATTTGCGACAGTTAGTCCATACATTTAATAACTAATGATCATTAATCCTTAAACTTGTGTTATTAATAAATATACACAACTATTTAATATTTATTAATCTTTAATTCTCGTTTGTATTGTGTGCAATCCCGAGGTCTCGGGTTCGATACTAGACATTTACATATTAATATATATATACGTAAATTTAACAAGATACTATCACGATTGAATACGAATGGCAGCCACCTTGGTGCGAAACATGCAAAACTTTTGGACATTCTGATGAAGACTGTCCAAAAATGGTTCGTGTTAATCAACATGGGAGGAAGGAGGATAGTAGCGATGGGTTCTAGAAGTTACTAGGAAAGGAGGATAGTAGCGATGGGTTGTCTAAACCAAAATCTAACTACATACTATTACCGTCCTAAGCAAAAAAACACCACTGTGAATGCTAATAATGCTTCAACTTCTAATGATGTTAACATGGTGACCATGAAAAACTCATTTGCTGCTTTGTCTAACCAGGCTGATTATGTGTGGGGAACTAGATATGATGTGAATATTGGAGATACATCTAAGATTAATAAGAATCATGGGGATGACAGTGAGAGTGAAGATGTGGAAAACTTTTTTGATGAAACCTCTAAATTCATGGAACAAGATGCGTTTAGTGATCCGAAGGGGGGCAGCCAGTACAAAGATATTGAGCTATAGTGACGACATATTTTGTCGCTAAAAGTATTTATTATGAATTAAGAAACATATTTAATATTTTAAAAATAATATATTAAGAAAATCATGTAATAAGCACTATAAGAGACGAGACAAGTCATCACTAAAAGTATTTGTGAAATAAATAAAAAAGAAATGATAAATACTTTCAACAACGACATATCTCGTCGTTAAAAGTGACCCACATCATTTCCAGATGAGGTTGCATGCATTTATTTTCAGATTTTTCGGAAGTATTTCCACAACCAAATTTTCATATTTTTTCCAGAAACGTGCTAATCCCATTTGAAAGTTCAAAGTTCATCAAAAAACATAGATCGTCATCACAATACAAATATGAAGATGTTCAACAAAGAAAATAGTTCAAAATCACAATACAACCTTACTCACTTATGTCGTTTTTTCAATCCTCTTCATCATCTAGAGTCTCACACGCATCGGGCGGCGCATGCACGATAATATTAATATTCGTGGCACGTACCTCATTGAAGAAATGTGTGAACCGAGAATTTGTCGCCTCGACAACTTTATCCACATGAGTTTGGGTATACATTCTTTGATTGGATTTGGCGCTTGATGACATCGTAGAAAGTTACCCAGGGACGTGTCACTTTCATAGGAAAAAATAAATAGAAAAAGAAAATATATATGCTTCTAGAAGTACCAGTCAACATTGTATACAAATCGATGTATTGCCGTCGTCGCTAAAAGTACAAGTCAAAAAAGTATTTTTATTGTTTAGTTAACTTTTAGCGACGACACATGTCGTCACCTGAACTCCAGCTTTTTTAATCATTCCTATAAAAGTTGTATTCGCGTTTAAAAAAAGTATAATAACAAAAATTAAAAATAAAATAAAAAAGTAGCTCTACAGCAGAAGTGACATATGACTATTTATGGTCAATCACGTGAAAAAATCAATTAATTGATAAGCAAATGTTAAAGAGCTTTATTATGAAAATTTGTTTACAGATTTACATCAAACGGAACTAAAAAAATAAATGATAACACATAATTAATGAATTATCTGATTATGATACTTCTATAAGAATTTTAACATCAAAATTGACGAGCTCGTTTTATGCCTTTTTTTCTATTTACACAACAGGATGTGTACAAAGCACATAGTTTCACAGTTGATCACACATTCTGGATCATTTTGATCAAAGCTTTTACTGGAACTGATTTGAAAACAAAAATATAATTTTTTTTTACAAAGGGACATTAATTTCTCAAAAGGGACATTAATTTCTCAAGTAAAACAATCTTTGTGGAATAATATGACACCACCTAAAATTTAATTTCTGAGAATTGGAATTTAATTAATGAGAAAAGGGTAGCTCAAGTATAAATAGAGACATACGAACCTTCACTTTATAGAAGAAAAAAAACATGCAAAAGCAAGCAATGGCTTCTTCAAACTTCTTACTTTTATCACTAGCTCTACTACTCATTGCTCTCTCATTTGTACCAAACCTTACTTCTGCTTCTTTAGAGGAAGCACATGCTCTTCAAAAATGGAAAGCATCCCTTAAAGTCCCAAACAACTCCCAAATTGTATCTTCTTGGACACCACTTCCAACGAATACTAGTACACTCGCCTCGTGCCCTTCTTGGTTTGGAATTGCATGCAACGCAGATGGGAACGTTAACATGTTGAACCTCTCGACATCTGAGTTAAAAGGTACGCTTCACCAGTTCCCGTTCTCTATTCTAGGCAACCTTACCCATTTTGATCTTAGTGTAAACAGCTTCTTTGGTCCCATCCCACCAGAAATCGGACTCCTGTCCAAACTTGTCTATCTTGATTTTTCAACCAATCAGTTTTCTGGCGAAATTCCACCTACCATTGGTAAACTAAGTCAGTTGGGTGATTTAGAGTCTTTGAATATCCTTTATCTGTACAGAAACAAACTCTCTGGGCCCATTCCTACTGAATTAGGGAATTTGAAGTCTCTCACTGATTTGGAATTGGGCGAAAATCAACTCAATGGTTCAATTCCTTCATCGTTGGGTGATTTGAAATCTTTGAGTACCCTTAATCTGTTTAAAAATCAACTCTCTAGACCCATTCCAATAGAATTAGGGAATTTGAAGTCTCTCACTGATTTAGAGTTGGGCGAAAATCAACTATCTGGGCCCATTCCTAGTGAATTAGGGAATATGAAGTCTCTCACTAAATTAGCTTTAGCCAAAAATCAACTAATTGGCTCAATCCCTTCATCGTTGGGTGATTTAGAGTCTTTGAATATCCTTTATCTGTACAAAAACAAACTCTCTGGGCCCATTCCTACTGAATTAGAGAATTTGAAGTCACTCACTGAATTAGATTTGAGCGAAAATCAACTCTCTGGTTCAATCCCTTCATCGTTGGGTGATTTGGAGTCTTTGAATACCCTTAATGTGTTCAAAAACCAACTCTCTGGACCCATTCCAATTGAATTAGGGTATTTGAAGTCTCTCACTGATTTAGATTTGAGTGAAAATCAACTCAATGGTTCAATCCCTTCATCGTTGGGTGATTTGGAGTCTTTGAATATCCTTTATCTGTACAAAAACAAACTCTCTGGGCCCATTCCTACTGAATTAGAGAATTTGAAGTCACTCACTGAATTAGATTTGAGCGAAAATCAACTCTCTGGTTCAATCCCTTCATCGTTGGGTGATTTGGAGTCTTTGAATGCCCTTAATGTGTTCAAAAACCAACTCTCTGGACCCATTCCAATTGAATTAGGGTATTTGAAGTCTCTCACTGATTTAGATTTGAGTGAAAATCAACTCAATGGTTCAATCCCTTCATCGTTGGGTGATTTGGAGTCTTTGAATATCCTTTATCTGTACAAAAACAAACTCTCTGGGCCCATTCCTACTGAATTAGAGAATTTGAAGTCTCTCACTGAATTAGATTTGAGCGAAAATCAACTCTCTGGTTCAATCCCTTCATCGTTGGGTGATTTGGAGTCTTTGAATACACTTAATATGTTCAAAAACCAACTCTCTGGACCCATTCCAATTGAATTAGGGAATTTGACGTCTCTCACTGAATTAGATTTGAGTGAAAATCAACTCAATGGTTCAATCCCTTCATCGTTGGGTGATTTGGAGTCTTTGAATATCCTTTATTTGTACAATAACACACTCTCTGGACCCATTCCAATTGAATTAGGGAATATGAAGTCTCTAACTGATTTACAATTGAGTGAAAATCAACTAATTGGTTCAATTCCTTCATCGTTGGGTGATTTGAAGTCTTTGAAAATCCTTTATCTGCACACAAATCAACTCTCTGGACCCATTCCAATTGAATTAGGGAATTTGAAGTCTCTCACTGATTTGGAATTGAGCGAAAATCAACTCTCTGGTTCAATCCCTTCATCGTTGGGTGATTTGGAGTCTTTGAATATCCTTTATCTGTACAGAAACAAACTCTCTGGGCTCATTCCTACTGAATTAGGGAATTTGAAGTCTCTCACTGAATTAGATTTGAGCGAAAATCAACTCTCTGGTTCAATCCCTTCATCGTTGGGTGATTTGAAGTCTTTGAATACCCTTTATCTGCACACAAATCAACTCTCTGGACCCATTCCAATTGAATTAGGGAATATGAAGTCTCTCACTGATTTACAATTGAGTGAAAATCAACTGAATGGTTCAATTCCTTCATCGTTAAAGAACCTGAGAAGCCTTCAGATTTTGTTACTTGATGAGAACAAGTTATCCGGTCCTATACCTCAAGGAATCGGAAGTCTACAATTGCTAAGGCTACAGCTTGACACAAATCAGTTGTCTGGCCAATTACCTGATGATTTGTCCCAAGGGGGAAAGCTTCAAAATTTAACTGTACATCATAATCAACTCTCTGGTCCTATACCAAGAGGGCTAAGGAATTGCCCCAACTTAATAAGAGCACATTTTGAATTTAATCAGTTTAGTGGAGATATATCGAATAGTTTTGGTGTCTACCCAAGCTTAAATTTCATTGATGTCAGTCATAATAAATTTCATGGGCAGCTATCTCATAACTGGGGTAAATGCAAAAACTTGACTACATTAAAGATGGGATATAACAACATCAGCGGTAGCATTCCAACGGAGTTTGGGAATTCAATTCAAGTGCTTGATCTTTCTTCTAATCATTTGGTTGGTCAGATTCCAAAGGAGTTTGAGGTGATCAAAGGTTTGTTATATTTAAACTTGAGCAATAACAACCTTTCAGGTGTTGTACCTCAAGAGCTTGGATCACTGCAATACCTCCTTACTCTTGACCTATCCAAAAATAGGTTAAACGGGTCATTACAAAGATATATTGGTGATTGGGTACAAATCACTCGCATATATCTTAATAATAACAAGCTCAATGGAAAGATCCCATCAGAGATCGGTAAATTAAGGCAACTCAATGTTCTTGATTTATCTTGGAATTCACTCACAAAAGAGATACCATCAGAAATTGGAAGTCTAGAAAGTCTGGTATTGATGAATCTTTCTCACAATAAGCTATCTGGTTCTATTCCTAAAGGTATCAGTAACTTGCCAAGAGGGATTGATATCGACCTGTCTTACAATGAGCTCACTGGTTCTGTTCCCCCGTATGCAGTCTTTCTAAATGTGTCTGGAGAAGCATTTGAAGGAAATGATGGTCTGTGTGGAAATTTTACAGGTTTGAAAGTTTGTGAAAGTCAAAAAATAATGAAGAAAAATAATCATTTTCATCATAAGCTCATCCTTGTAACTACGGTTCCACTTTTTGTGGTTCTTTTAATTGGTTTATTCATGTGTGGCCTCATTGCTTATCGACGTAGAAAGAGAACTTCTCCACAGAAACCATCAGGCGAAGAAGGTGGCAAGTTTTTCTCAATAACAAGTTTTGATGGACAGGTGATGTATGATGAAATCATCAAGGCAACAAATGATTTCGATGATGCATATTGTATTGGGACCGGAGGATATGGTACTGTGTATAAAGCTGAGTTACAACCCTACAATTTAGTAGCTGTCAAGAAACTTCATTCATCTTCTGAGAATGACGATCAAGGCTTCCTAAATGAGGTACGAGCATTAACAAACATAAGGCACAGAAACATAGTTAAACTCTATGGATACTGCGTCCATGCTCGTCACTCATTTTTGATTTACGAATATCTTGAGAAGGGAAGTCTAAAATCACTCTTGAGTAGCGATATCACAGCAAAGGAAATGGATTGGCTGAAAAGGATAAGAATTGTTAGGGCTGTAGCGAATGCTTTGGCATATATGCACCATGACTGCACACCACCTATAATTCATAGAGACATTTCTGGAGCTAATATCCTTCTGGATTCTGATTATGAGGCACATATCTCGGATTTTGGAACAGCGAAGCTTCTAAAGCTGGATTCATCCAATTGGACTGCAGTTGTAGGCACCTATGGCTATATTGCGCCAGGTAACTACCATATATTTTAAAGTTATATGTACGTACTTATTCTCAAGTTTCAGATTTCTCTTAATGATGATCTGATATAACAGTTTTTTTGTATTCTCATGTTTCCTTCCATTTAGAGCTTGCTTATACGATGGCGGCGACAGAGAAATGCGATGTGTATAGTTTTGGAGTTGTTGCACTAGAAGTGATTATGGGAAAGCATCCTGGAGAACTTATATCATGTCTACCAACATTGTCTACTGATGATCTATTGCTAGCCAATGTAGGAGATCGACGGATTCCACCACCATCATCGCTAGTTGAGAAACTAGCTCATTCAATTTTGAATGTCTCACAGGCATGTTTGAACTACAACCCGCAGGAAAGGCCAACAATGCGCCAAGTCACAGATTTATTGTCAGTGGATGATCGACTTTGGATGAATTGAACATGCATGTATCAGTAACTTAATGCTTGATCGGTTTTGTATGATGTCTAGCCATAAGTCATAAAGTTTAAGAAACTTTTTATGTTTTTTTGTTGTCCTGAATTATGTTGTAGATTGTTTTTAAATAAGAAAATAAAATTATATCAATGAAGATTGCTACCTTTCTAGAATAGTGTTATGGATCTTTTTGGTAATTTCTTTCAATTATTCCACTTTTACAATTAAAAAATTACCAATATGGGAAATTTGTATATCAGTTAGAATTTATTGTTACTCATAACAAGAAATTAAGTAAGCAGTGAGTGCACACTAAATATATTCAAAGATGTCAAATCACCCAACAATGGAAGTCTGTTAATTTATCAAAAAAGAAGACCGTGGAAGTCTGTTAATTTGTCAATCTTAACCAGAAATCACTTAAGAAATGAGGTTTAGATCCGTAAAACAACTAGGAATTCAAGATATTAAGAATTGAACTTGAAATTGTATTACAATGCCATAATTTGTTACAATTGAATGTTTAGGGAGTTACAGAGAGAAAGAAAATGTTTACAATTTGATAAGGAAGGAGGTATTTAAAGGGAAATGGGAGGAAGGAGGATTTGGCGGGAAAATAAGTTTTGTACTCATCTTGCTGTTCTGTTGACTTTTTCATCGATATTACTTTGACACATATCAATCCATCCCGCTTAAAAAGATGCTTGTCCTCAAGCATCTAAGCATTCAAATCAACTTGAGGCAACCTTTCTTAGGACCTTTAACACATTATGTTGTAGTAAGCCAAACACCCTTTTCACCCCTTGTGAATACCCATTTTATTGAGAAACTAGAGAGAATGAGTTTTGGAAGGAAAAGTTATTATTTCTCATTAAAATGAAATGAACAATACAAAGTCCTATTTATAGGACAAAAGTCAAAATACAGAAAGTCAACTATGCTAATTCTACATGTACAGTACAACTACTGCTAATACATCAATACAGCCATTATCCTACTTATATACATAGCTAAACTACACAATTACACATAGTGCTTGAGCCTTTTGATGAAGCTTGAGCTTATTTGGCTTGATAAGCTTTGACTGAGCAATATTGTGGACATGAACTGTGGCATCACTTGGCTTGTCAGCTGAGCTTCCATCTTTAGTTGCTTTACATTTCATAACACAACTACACGATCCATGTATAAAATCTAACAGTTGAAGTCCTTCCCGAGTGTGAAGGATTGAAGTCACTGCACCCACTCTTCAAACTACTCTGTTGCGAATCCCTCTGCCTTCGACCAACTTATTAGGTGATCCAATGCCAAAAACTTGATAAGCTGAGTCAAAATGTAGAGACTGATATGTTTCGCATCATCATACTTTCCTGACCGAGATAACGCGAGCCACACTTCCACCTGTAATGGGCAACACTCCACAGCTCTCTGAAGCAAATTCCACAACTGCTTTCCATAGCCTTAAAGAATCAGGTATATGTTCAAGACCTTTTCTTAGTACTTCGCTTTTAATCACATCTCCATGTTCCAATGTTGCAGCCCTTTCCTTAAGCCAATCAGCAGCAACATTTCCATCTACACCTGATACCAAGCTATTTATAGAGCATCAGCGAGAAATTTAACACCGTTCACTTGGTAAAGTTCTTCATATTTCTGGGCCAGTGAAGGAGTGAACAACCTTGCAAGAAAATGATCTTCTGGAAATACGACAGTTGCATCAAGGTTCCATCCAACAGCAGCCGCTGCAACTTTCATGCCAACATAACCACCACCAACCACAACTACTTTTTGTGCTTTTGCCAATAATGATACTAATTAATCAACATCAGCAATATCGCGTGTGTGATGAACACCAGGTAAAGTATCACCAATTTTCTCATAAAATCTCGATGCAGTGTACCCTGTAACAATAATGAGGGATCCAAATTTCAGTCACCGAATCTTCATACAGCATCTCTATCCCGTTCTCTTGGTACCAATCAGGAGTTTGCCTCTCACCTCTTTTTGTGAGAGTTTGGCGCTCATACGGAGCAAATGCCTCCTTAGCCTCCTTAGAAATGATACATAGAATCCCATTAGCCACCTTTTTTTTTGACAAAAGTCCTAGTTACATATCCACCTCCAACTATCACAAACCTTTTCTTTTTCCTCTTTGGCCATTTCCATACGTCGAACTCCCACTTTCCATACTTCAATTTGCATTTTGTGCCTCCTGATTTCTTCCTCTTAAGCCATTTCCATAACTCAAACTCCAAACGACTAAAATTATCTCCATGAATCAGTATAACCGAAGCCTTCACCGTATAATTTATTTTTGACGTTACCACTAAAGAAACACCACTTAAATCATTTTCCACACCATCATTATCAGTCTAATTAGAACTAATACCACGTTCCTTATCACACAATTCAATTCGATCCCGGTCACAGTTTTTGACCAAACAAACGCCTTTTTTCTCCTACTTCACATTCAGTTCATCACTTTGATCCCAGTCACTCAAATGACCTTTTACACTGACCTCAATCAACTCATTAACAGTAGCCTTCGGTTTTTGAATATCCATTAAAACATTAGAGCCAAAAGTATCAGAAATCGATGATGACGATACACCTAACTAACACTCCGTTTTCGGTTTCGGAACTTCTTTAAAAATCTTTACCAACGAACCTTCCAGTTTAACCGAAAGACATGAATTAAAGCTTGAATCTTTAACACCATTACTCGAATCTTCCTTGAATCTTTAAACTCAATTTCTTGCACTTTATAACATTATTTAGAAACTTCATCAGGAACCATAATACCAATGTTGTTTTCGAACATATCACTTGCTTTTTAACATCTTGTTTGAAAAATTTCTTTATTGGCATTTCATCAAACATCTTATGTGCACCCGTATGATAACAAAATACATATTCTTATTAACCAATGTTATTGGATAAATTGTACATTATTATGTGAAACCTTCAACCCCTTTTGATCCGTTTCCTTTAGATAACTTCTTTTATTTTACTCGTTTGACCCAGATGTAACATATCCCATATTGACTCATTCATACTTAAATGGGTCAGAATTCGGCTATAAAACTACTCGTATATGGGAAGCAGTAGAAGATAATTATTAAATGGAAACTAAAGAGTAAATTACATAATTGGTCCCTATGGTTTGTGTTGACTTGCTTGTTTGGTAATTTGACTTTTTTTATGGCTATAGTCCTTAACTCGAAAACCTTTAACACTTACGGTCCTTTGACCAAACGGCGTAGTTTTAACCATTAACAGTGCATCTATAATTATCATTTCATTTTTCTCTTTCTATCTTTTTCTCACTTCCTTGCACACCTCTTCTTTATGTACCATTCTTTTCTCACATCTTGGCCACCTTATCCTTATCCCACCACTCTTTATCTTACACAGGGAAATAGTTTTAATGGTTTTGAAAAATGTAACTTTTTTTTAGATAAACATCTTTAATATTTACCTATATAATACTATACATATAGAAAAAAAAAATGATATTTTGCGGCCTTTTATAGTCTATTACATTTAAAAAATACCTAATTATGAAAATTGACAAAAAAAAGGTTGGATTTTCAAAAATAAGAATGTGCAGCTTGGAATTCAAGATTTAATTTTGTACGACTGTGCGACTCCATAAAAATGTTGACAAGTGTCCATATGGTACGATGATGTTTTTTGTGAAACCTGATAGAGTGTGACTCATATGACCTTTGATTGCGAAGTTTTGTCTTTTTCAAAAAAGACAATAGCTTTTGTCTTTTTTGAAAAAGAAAACAAAATAATTTCTTTATTTTTTCTTTAGTTTTTCAAGAATTTTGTCTTTTTTTTAAAACAAAACATTACATCAGTTGCACAAAAAACATTTACCTACCTTAAATTGACCCTTATCAAAATTATAGGGGAGTCGGGCGGTCACGCGGTCACACAAGTCTAAATTTGGAGTAAATGAATTTTTGGTCTATTAGATGGAAATTGAATTTTTTTTTTTTTTTTTTTTTTTTTTTTTGGTATACTAGGAAATGGCCCTTTGAAAAAAGACAAGCAAATGTTAACAAGGTACAAAAATGTATCAGCCCATAAGTCAAAACTTAGGGACAAGTTACATTAACAAGAAAATAAAAAGCCAAAGTAGCCGCTTCATCTTGTTCACTTTTTTTCCGGTTAATATGTTTTCTTTAGGTTCTTCTAAGTAAAGACTCAACACAAGCGTATTTGTGTCATTCACAACATCATCCAACGAATTATTACAAACCCATCACCAAATTTACATTTTTATCTTCGAATATTCAATTATCAATAGTAAATTGCAAGAATCGTCCCTATGATTTGCCTAGATTGCATGTTCCATCCATGACCTTTTATAAGTGCAGGCGACCTACCCATGGAGAAAACTTGGGATCGATTTTGTCCTTATATAAATGCAAGCGGCCTCCTTGTAGTTTTCCAAAATTGCAAATTTCGTCCCTAGATTGGGACAAGAAGTGAACCCAACTTTCCTCACAGGGAGGCCGCCTGCACTTATGAAAAGCCAAAGGCGAAACATGCAATCAGGGTAAACCACAGGGACGATTCTTGCAATTTACTCATATATCAATGTTCACCTATCTTCAGTTACTACTTTCACCCTCGCCACGACAAACACTATCTAAACCCTTGAATTCGTTTTGTCTTTGTTTAAAAGGGCAATGTTTTATAACCCGGGTTGAACCAGGAACATGGCCGGATATGACTGTTGTTTGCTTGTTTATGAACCGGGTCTACCCATTTTGCTAAATCCAGCTGGATCATACCTTTCATTTTTTTTATTATTATTTTTTTTAAAGTTTGGGACCTGTAGTTTTGTTGGAAAATATGTGTTTGGTATTGAATTTCCAATGTTTAAGTCCACAATAATCACAACTCCATCAGGTTTTCACAAAACAACCAAATCCTCATCTACTCGGCTACATCACCATTAATCACAACAACAATATTACCACTTTGCCAAAAGTCAAACCATCCTAGTCCAAATCCTTTTTCCCAGCTTCTAGTCGATATCACCAAACCATAACCGAACCACAACTAAACCAATAACAACAAGAAAATAACTAATCCATAAGGCTCGTAAGCTCGACATTTTAAACAATAACGACAAGGATACCAAACAAGTTTTCATTTATGTTTCTGTTACTAAAATGAATTTTCCATTTGTTTAAACCTTAAACCCATTTGTTATCTTACTCGTATCCTACCAAAGGTTAAAAGAAACAACTCGTTTGACCCACACCGAGTCACACCTGAGCGTTTCAGTGTCACTTACATTCCAAGATCACGGATCTATAAAAATGAATAGGTGGTAGCAGTGGGAGAGGCGCGTGTGGATGGTTGGGATGGTTTTCTTGGCGCGTGGTGTTGCTAGGAGTGATAAGGATGTCACAAGGTAGTGTTTGATGGTGGTGGTGATGGTGGAAGAAGAGGTGGCGGCCGATTGCGCTAGAGAAGAGGGTGACGGCCAGGGTTTTGAGAGAGAGTGAGATGACTTATTAATGATTAATATTTAATAATGATGATAAAATGAGGGAGCGTGAGGGTGTGTTTGGTTATTTAACGACCATTTATGTATTTTCTAAAATAATCTAGGGGGGTGCCGGTTCTAATCACAAGGACCATTTCTGTATTTTTCTTAAACTTCCCCGAAACACGCTTACGATCTCACAACTTATACTAGGAGTGTTCAAAATACCTTCTAGTGTGCGCCACTAGTTCTAAAATAGTTTTTCCATGAAATTTGACTATAAATATGTCTACATTCAATAATTGTTTCATAATTTATCTGTTCAACGTATTATTAAGTTTTTCTAATGCCGACTCACGTAGTGCTTAAGGTGATTATACAGTCAACGATACCAAGAGCAAATCACCGGATAATGATCATTCACGTAACCAAATTCATCACTACGAATAATATCCAAAATATTCTGAACCAGTTTCATGTTAATTCTTAACTTACTTTCAGATCTTTAACTTAGTGTTTAAAACACAGTCACCAAATTTACCAGTTGTCACAGGATCCCGGTCAATAAAAAGTCAAAATTAAATTGATTTTGGTCAAACTTAATAAATTTGGTGGAGAAATTTGATTAAGGAAAAAAATGCATAAAAATATAGGTGTCAAATTTATAAAAACAAAAACTTGAAAAAAGAGGAAGTAATTAATAAAACTTTAGTAGTTGAATTTTACATAAAATAGATGGAGCTAAGTGTAATATTACAAGTCTCCATGTTTTTAATAACTTTAGAAAAAACACAAATAACCCTTACACTTTATACCCCTTATACTTTATAATATAAACTTTGTTTAAAATGACATGAGTATTAGTATTAGTTTTAGACTTTCATCAATTTATATTACAAAAGTTTGTAAATATGTGAATTAGTTTTAATATTGTTAGTTGTAGACTTTCATCCACTAGAATATTTTTTTAAATAAGGGCTCATATTATTCTATTTAAAAGTTTAATTTATGAGTATACGGGTTTGAATATTAAATACGTCTAAATTATTAGTAACAGGAATATAAATATCAAATGATAAGCACGAGTTACTATAATATGAAAATAAATATGCGCGATTCTACGTATAACAACGACTCATGAAATTGTTATTTAAATAATATATATGAATATCCATAAAAACATTTTAAAAACTTTACGAAACATATTTTAACTTCATTAACGCTCATTATGTGCTACTAAACTTGCATATTTTGTATAACATGATATCAATAATTAAAGTTAAGCAATAACATCAACCTCAGCATGTCTGTCAGTTAAAAACATTATACAAAGCTAATTATTAAAGAAAAAAAATAAAAAATAAAATAAAACGGGTTTGATAGTCATTATTTAATTTAGAAGGTATTTTCCTTAGATTATATATAAAAAAAATGCACGCATCACAATTCTTATTTGATAACAATCACATTCTAAAAAAATTGTAGGTAATAACCTAACTTTATTCATTGACGTAATGTTTCATCCCAAAAAAAAATAATAATAGTTGGCCGTTGTAAAGGAATTAAAGTATGTAAATGAGAATTATTAAGCAAGCATATATAGTTTTTAATCAGGTTATTACGTTACTATACTGCGATAATGTTATTGAGTTGGTAATCACGAATGTGGGATACCATTCTTCTATACTTATGATGTATGTGTTAACCTCTTTTTGCTTATCGATAGAATCTGAAAGAAACCTCAACAGAACTTTAGCTTATGCTTTTTCTAGCTGATAGTTTTTAGTAACCTTTTTTATGGTTTAACTTTTTTGTTATTCACACCAACTTTTACTAACTTTTTTTTTTTTTTTTTTTTATTGAAAACTTTTACACTTAATATTTGTGTTTTTACTATAAACACACTAAGCTATGATAGAATTAGTTTTGAGTTCAAAGGTTTTTTTTACTAAGCTTCTCAAAAAAGCTTATATCTTTATCATAAACTTATTGTGTTATGGTAATTGAAAAACCCAATAAGCACCTTTAATAAGCATAACCAAACACCCATTTAGTTCTAATATGAAGTTTTCTTATTTAATGTTATAACTAACTTTGTTGTTATTCTCATTATAATGCAACATGTAAGTGGTTTTTGCAGTTTTATGATATCATCATACACACTAAAGTGCAATGTAATTTGTTGTGTGCGTTTTTAGAAGAGGATTAAGTATCAACACATGATTGTCATGGATGGATTTTCTACGCCTGTTCAAGCTATGAATGTATAATTAAGTTGAGTTGTTGATTTAGATAATACATGAATGTATTTTACTGTACCAAAGATGTATTTTAGTGTCTGGGGAATTTTATGGTGGGAATTCTTAGCAGGTGTCTTTGAATGAGTTAAAAAAAACTTAGCAGGTGTTTGTTGTCATTAATAACACTCTGGGTATCAACCAACTGTCTAAAATATGGGTGTCTTTTACCTTGATGATATAGGCCAATTGTAAAAAAAAGTTGCACTAAAGTGAAAGGTCGGTAAGGATTCAAAAAATCCTAAAAGACTTGCGAATGTACTCTTTGTCATTTTTTCATGCATTTATAATTTACTTATACAAGTAATTATAATTTCATTATATAGTTCTGTCTCAGAGAAAAATTATTTTTATACATTAGACATAAACGTAAGATTAAATTTGAGTTCTACCCATCACATCTTTTTTTTTCTCTTTATGTAATAAGAAGCTATAGTGTAAGAATCTATGTTAATTTGGTAATTTTATGATCAAACTTGAGAAGTAAATAGCACAAACTTATGAAAATGCAAATTTTCAAACAAAAAGGTACATTAGTAAACATGGTATAATGGTTATTCATAATCAAATAAATGAATCAATCTTTAAAGTTATCTAAATATGCTACATATTTTAACGAAAATATAAGTAAAAGAAATACCACAATTACAAAACATATCGTAAATTGATAGCATGGGTTTGCAAAACTAAAAGCATATATCACTAATGTCACAACTCACTATTTCAGGTCATTTCAGGTCATTTCCCGAACTTTGGAAAAACACTATTCATCAAACACTATTCATCAAAACACTATTCATCAGTTTACTATTCATCATTTTTTGTGTCAGTTTGACATTCCGAGAAGCATTCAGAAAATTTTACTATTCACTAAACACTATTCATTGCCGGAAAAGTTTTCACTATTCACTTGCATTACACATTTCATCGTAAATTTAGTTTACGGATATTCAAATTCGCGTAACCGGATTGGTTTAGGTGCGAATTCATTTCATTATTGTTAAGGACACTGCATACGGACTGGAGATAGTCTGCATATCATCATAACAGCATTTCCATGTTATACCACTCTTAGGATTTTCAAATTTATATATTTGATACATTTAACGTTTTCCTTATAATTATTTATAAATAAACGTTAACACACGGTTTATACACAACGAATATATCTAAATATTCCCAAAATGGTCCCGACATATTTTTATATCCATTTTATCATCATAAAAGTTATAACATTCAGTTACCCAGTATTTTGGAAATTTATTTTATTTATAACGTGAGCTTATGAATATTACGACGGTTTTCGTGAAAACTAAACAATAATCACCCGAACACTCAGTAATTGTACCCAACATATTTCTAACATTTTTATGACTTTATTAAGTCCCGGTTAACTTTGTTAACATTTATTTCTAGCAAACCCGGTACCCGATTATAACTAATACTTACACTAAACTACAACTAATAATACACTACTTTTCCTAAGTCATCAAAACCGACTTTGCTACTCTTTTTCACATTGAAAACCGGCCTCATGCCCTCCCCTAGACACCATGTGATTTCTTTTTAACCTCATTGACTTATGTACTAATATTATACATTATATCCTAACTAAATATCTACAAAAACACATAAAACATAATTTTACATATTTCTTGAAATCATAAACTCAAAATCTTCATCCTTTCCATCCCTTTCACCATAAACCACGACCCAAACTCAATATACATGATCCATCCATCATTTTTCAAAGTACAAAGCATCAAAGTTGTTCATTTCATCATCCTAATCAAGAATCATAACCCAAAAACACAAGTAATCCAAGGTTTCTCATCATCTAATCACCTATTATTTCAAAGTGAGTATTCAAATTTATTTTCATGTTTTCATCTAATTAACATATGTATCTTATGGTATTCATGCTTAATTTCATGCACAAACTAGTTATACCACTTTATTTTGTATACTTTTTGAACATACAAACCCTAAATTTTGATTTAGGTGTTCCTTTGTAAAATTAACATGATTACTAGTGATTAGGAACCCATGGCACCCTAAGAAGGTGTATGGTAGGATTAGTATAGCTTTGTGGTGTTTGCAAGAGTTTTGGTTGATGTAGAAACTAGTTTTGAACCTTGGAAATGGATTTCTAACAAGTATATATACCTACTGTCCCATTTTGTTAAATTCTGGAAAATCAGTAAATACAAAGGAAACTTTGGCAAAATTTTTAGAAAATACTTTCAAAAACGAATCCGTAGGCGAAAGAACGGATTAAAAAGAGTTTATAACGAAGAAGTTATGATTTTTGCAAGTTTATTGACGAAAACTATTTTCCGGAAAAATACATGCTGTTGGACGTTTTTCGTCGGACAAAAAGAGGCTTTAGATGTAACCCGGAGGAGTCTAGCTTTCCAAAATATATTACTACATACTAAGACGTAACCGTGGATATAAAGAACAAGTAAAATGGACTTATAACGACAAAGATATTCACGTTTCAATATCGGCAAAAATCCTCTATAATTGGCAGCTTTTGGAAAAATAATAATAACACTACGTACTAAATTCTAGATTTTCTAGAAATATTAACCAAGTACCGAATTTCATAACTAATGAAGTATTAGTTATTACAAGTATATTTTCATCACTACAAGGCGTTATTTCAAGTATTTCAAACCGACGATTTCAACACAAACATTGGTACATACTATATATATATATATATAAGTATATATATTGCAACTAGTCTTATTTTTCTAATAGCCATATTTTCCTTAGTCTTGGAAAATGTATATTTTGATAACAACAAGTATTTTCAAGTTAAGAGTGGTATAGGAACATGTGCATGGACATTCATAACATCATTTCATGATCTAAAGTAGATCGTTCATCATTCATATTAGGTTGCGGCTAGTGTGCGCGCCTTGTTTTCAGCTCATTACATGTTCATGGTACCATCATATCAGGTGAGTCATAGCCCCTACTCTTTTAAATTGTTTTGCAAACTCTTTGGGGGAGAATACATGTTCGTTTTACTTAAACGCATTACTTGCTTTACATGGTTGATTACTCAAACATTTTCAGCTTTATCTAAATACTTGTTTGATTATCCGAGTACAAAACAATTCACTTGCTACATACTTGCTATTTACTCATGGACATGAGTGCATAAAGTTAAACTATTTACCGATTTCCTAAGATTGCCTAAGTTAAGGACCGGTAGCTACAATTTCATGGGTATGTTTGATTACCTACAATTACATGGGTATGTTTGATTACCTACAATTTCATGGGTATGTTTGATTACCTACAATTACATGGGTATGTTTGATTACCTACAATTACATGGGTATGTTTGATTACCTACAATTACATGGGTATGTTTGATTACCTACAATTACTTGGGAGCGTAACCTCCTACAGATAGCTAGAAAACCTTTTCGGTGCCTTGAACTTAGTGCAATCAATATTCATTTTATGCGTTTTGCTTATGGTCAAATTCATTTTGTGGCGACATCGCCATGGCTATTGTACATACGAAAATTACTTATGGAATTACGATACTTTTCCACCACTATTACTACGGAATTACAATGCCTTTGCAACAACCTTACGACTGATTTATTACAAACTTATTACATTTGGCAGTGGGTTGTAAACACACAGGTTACAAGTCTCTTATGGCGGGACTTGGAACTGAGTGGATTTACGATGCCTTTGCTGGGAAATCTTCAATTCAATGCATTACATTCTTTTTCACAAGACTCTATGAACTCACCAACCATTGTGTTGACACTTTAGCATGTATTTTCAGGTATTAAGAAATGGCACGCTACAGGAGGTTTTGGCAGGGCATGGCATGGTCATAGAAGACTCTGATTATTCATATGGGGACCGTTTTTAACTATTTTAATGGCCTACTTCCGCATTACTTTTAACAATGTAAATTCAACATTTTGATTTAACTATTTTATTCAAAATGATTGAAGTGAAAACCTTTTTGTACTTGTGTTGTGATATCAATTGAGTTACACCCCAGCTACATGTATGCTTCCGCTGGACCCGATTTTGGGGGTGTGACAGATTGGTACCAGAGCTTTGGCTATAGCGAACTAAGTGTTTTTAAAACCTAGACTATAGCTACTTTCAAGAAAACTTAACCCTATGACCGTCACGTGCCTGCCTGCCAAGCTGAAGCCTCATTTGTGGTTAGTTGCTGACATAGGTGATGAGATTTGTGTCTCATTATCTGATATATTATATTCATTTATTATAGTTGATTACTATAATTGTCTTTCACATAAGCATGTTCACGTATCATATAGGTCACCGCATTATGTTTTTCCTTGCATAGTTTCATCATTTGACCATGAGTTGGTCGCCTGCCTTAGTCTTTCAGAACGTCTTGGTATTTGTGAAGGACATAGTATTAGTATAACTGAGCTGAGTATTTCAAAATTCATGGAACCTCGGTGGAATATAGACTGGTCATCTATATTCAACCCGGGATAGTAAGATATAGGCTGACCACCTATGTCTGAATCAGAAATGAATTTTGCAACACTGAGAATGGTTATAATAAAATTATGTCTGGATTGAATCCTTTACTCATTTTCCCAATGTTTCATGCATGTGTGTGTATACCCTAGTTGTCAGAACATTCATACTTTTGATCACTTCGTGGATCACCGATTCGAAGCATGTCAATTGATCATTTCATTTCATGAACATTTACGTCTATGCACAATACATTTACATCATAGTATTTTCTTTTATCACAATATCATTTTGTCGCAGTTGTCACAGTCTCTTCCCTTCTCACCATCACTATCATTTCCTTTCCCCATCCCCATATATATATAGAATTACCGGACACTTTATGGATTCCTATGCCACTCATCGCACACTACTCCCTATATTGATAAGTGGATATTATCAATGACCTCCCTAGGAAAGACTTTCCATACCATCTATAAGGAGAATCCCTTGGTACATTAAGATCATTCAAAACTCAACAGAAACCTCAAGATATCATAAAACCATTCGAACCACTATCACTGGCCTGATCGCCAAAATTCTATTATCTGGAAAGTATTGGCTTGACTGAATTATAAGATTCGTTTAGATACGAGTGCTCACTAAGCCACACCATAGAGATAAATCCAATCTCCTAACCAAGACTGTAGAACATTCAATTGAACATGGCCTCACCAATAGACTTTATTCAAACATGTTAGACATCAATGCATTTGTGCAGACATACCTACCTGGCTATTTTATCCTCTTAATACTTTCACTTTTAAATGGATTTTTCTCCAAACTACATTTATACAAAACATATACCTTGTAAGCAATACTTTTCTAAGGCACTTATTTTGATAAGCAAATTCCTTTTGGTTAATCTTTTTACAAACTACTGGATGCTAAGAAATTTTAAACATCGATCTTTGGTAAATCAATCACTATATTACATCACTTATACATTTTAGGATTTTGTGAATTGACTACATAGAGCTTGGGGAAAATCTTAGTAATGGAGACTAAGCATCGTAGGTGGAGAAAGACTCGATTCATGACATCCTGCGGAGGATCACCACCTTATCCTAATCTATTATTTTCAACAACACCCCTTTGACGGACTTAACCTTGTAAGTTTTCTACAAGATTCATGATATCCATTTCAATTATTTCTAATAGAGGAATTTAATTCACCTCAAACACCTAGCGATTACATTAAGATTTCTTTGGAACCACGTCACCTATCATCTGCGGACCAATGGTCAGAAATTTGAGATCGATTCAAACATAGGAAAGTATGCTCAGAGCATGACTGATTGACTCAAGAAATGGTTGGACTAACCAATTACCATAAATCAAATTTAGTTGCAACTATAGTTATCGCGCGAGCGTAGGGACTACACCATTTGAGGCACTCTATGGTCGAGGTGCCAATATCCATTGACGGAACGAAATTTGGAAAAACCCAACATACTAGTCTAGTAGGCATTCATGAAATAACCAGAAATTTCCTACAAGTCAAGAATCAGTTACAAGTTCAATAAGTTGTAAACCATTAAAACTTCAAGTTGGTAAGCAGAGTTATGTTGAAAGTTCTGCCTAGGAAAGGCATGATACCATTCAGAAAACTTGGAAAGTTAAACCCGAGATACACTGGACCATGCAATATTTCAGACAGAGTAGGCCTAGTGGCCGTCAGACTTGAGCCTTGTTAGAGAACAACAGCAACAGGATTACACAACCATGTATTATCAGCTTTTCAGAATTGTCACTCATAATTCCATTTGGGAAGGAATCCAACCCAAAGTCAAACATAAACCTTGCAGGAGAACAAGTACAAATCATGGACAGTTAGGTCAAACAGTTGAAGCAGAGTCGAATTCCTATCGTTAGAATTCGCTGGAATTCTCGAATATCATCACCTTTTCACCAATATGTTTTCAGAAACCAACATAAACTGAACTTCGGGACGAAGTTCCTTTTAGAGGGGAAGACTGTCACAACTCACTATTTCAGGTCATTTCAGGTCATTTCCCGAACTTTGGAAAAACACTATTCATCAAACACTATTCATCAAAACACTATTCATCAGTTTACTATTCATCATTTTTTGTGTCAGTTTGACATTCCGAGAAGCATTCAGAAAATTTTACTATTCACTAAACACTATTCATTGCCGGAAAAGTTTTCACTATTCACTTGCATTACACATTTCATCGTAAATTTAGTTTACGGATATTCAAATTCGCGTAACCGGATTGGTTTAGGTGCGAATTCATTTCATTATTGTTAAGGACACTGCATACGGACTGGAGATAGTCTGCATATCATCATAACAGCATTTCCATGTTATACCACTCTTAGGATTTTCAAATTTATATATTTGATACATTTAACGTTTTCCTTATAATTATTTATAAATAAACGTTAACACACGGTTTATACACAACGAATATATCTAAATATTCCCAAAATGGTCCCGACATATTTTTATATCCATTTTATCATCATAAAAGTTATAACATTCAGTTACCCAGTATTTTGGAAATTTATTTTATTTATAACGTGAGCTTATGAATATTACGACGGTTTTCGTGAAAACTAAACAATAATCACCCGAACACTCAGTAATTGTACCCAACATATTTCTAACATTTTTATGACTTTATTAAGTCCCGGTTAACTTTGTTAACATTTATTTCTAGCAAACCCGGTACCCGATTATAACTAATACTTACACTAAACTACAACTAATAATACACTACTTTTCCTAAGTCATCAAAACCGACTTTGCTACTCTTTTTCACATTGAAAACCGGCCTCATGCCCTCCCCTAGACACCATGTGATTTCTTTTTAACCTCATTGACTTATGTACTAATATTATACATTATATCCTAACTAAATATCTACAAAAACACATAAAACATAATTTTACATATTTCTTGAAATCATAAACTCAAAATCTTCATCCTTTCCATCCCTTTCACCATAAACCACGACCCAAACTCAATATACATGATCCATCCATCATTTTTCAAAGTACAAAGCATCAAAGTTGTTCATTTCATCATCCTAATCAAGAATCATAACCCAAAAACACAAGTAATCCAAGGTTTCTCATCATCTAATCACCTATTATTTCAAAGTGAGTATTCAAATTTATTTTCATGTTTTCATCTAATTAACATATGTATCTTATGGTATTCATGCTTAATTTCATGCACAAACTAGTTATACCACTTTATTTTGTATACTTTTTGAACATACAAACCCTAAATTTTGATTTAGGTGTTCCTTTGTAAAATTAACATGATTACTAGTGATTAGGAACCCATGGCACCCTAAGAAGGTGTATGGTAGGATTAGTATAGCTTTGTGGTGTTTGCAAGAGTTTTGGTTGATGTAGAAACTAGTTTTGAACCTTGGAAATGGATTTCTAACAAGTATATATACCTACTGTCCCATTTTATTAAATTCTGGAAAATCAGTAAATACAAAGGAAACTTTGGCAAAATTTTTAGAAAATACTTTCAAAAACGAATCCGTAGGCGAAAGAACGGATTAAAAAGAGTTTATAACGAAGAAGTTATGATTTTTGCAAGTTTATTGACGAAAACTATTTTCCGGAAAAATACATGCTGTTGGACGTTTTTCGTCGGACAAAAAGAGGCTTTAGATGTAACCCAGAGGAGTCTAGCTTTCCAAAATATATTACTACATACTAAGACGTAACCGTGGATATAAAGAACAAGTAAAATGGACTTATAACGACAAAGATATTCACGTTTCAATATCGGCAAAAATCCTCTATAATTGGCAGCTTTTGGAAAAATAATAATAACACTACGTACTAAATTCTAGATTTTCTAGAAATATTAACCAAGTACCGAATTTCATAACTAATGAAGTATTAGTTATTACAAGTATATTTTCATCACTACAAGGCGTTATTTCAAGTATTTCAAACCGACGATTTCAACACAAACATTGGTACATACTATATATATATATATAAGTATATATATTGCAACTAGTCTTATTTTTCTAATCGCCATATTTTCCTTAGTCTTGGAAAATGTATATTTTGATAACAACAAGTATTTTCAAGTTAAGAGTGGTATAGGAACATGTGCATGGACATTCATAACATCATTTCATGATCTAAAGTAGATCGTTCATCATTCATATTAGGTTGCGGCTAGTGTGCGCGCCTTGTTTTCAGCTCATTACATGTTCATGGTACCATCATATCAGGTGAGTCATAGCCCCTACTCTTTTAAATTGTTTTGCAAACTCTTTGGGGGAGAATACATGTTCGTTTTACTTAAACGCATTACTTGCTTTACATGGTTGATTACTCAAACATTTTCAGCTTTATCTAAATACTTGTTTGATTATCCGAGTACAAAACAATTCACTTGCTACATACTTGCTATTTACTCATGGACATGAGTGCATAAAGTTAAACTATTTACCGATTTCCTAAGATTGCCTAAGTTAAGGACCGGTAGCTACAATTTCATGGGTATGTTTGATTACCTACAATTACATGGGTATGTTTGATTACCTACAATTACATGGGTATGTTTGATTACCTACAATTTCATGGGTATGTTTGATTACCTACAATTACATGGGTATGTTTGATTACCTACAATTACATGGGTATGTTTGATTACCTACAATTACTTGGGAGCGTAACCTCCTACAGATAGCTAGAAAACCTTTTCGGTGCCTTGAACTTAGTGCAATCAATATTCATTTTATGCGTTTTGCTTATGGTCAAATTCATTTTGTGGCGACATCGCCATGGCTATTGTACATACGAAAATTACTTATGGAATTACGATACTTTTCCACCACTATTACTACGGAATTACAATGCCTTTGCAACAACCTTACGACTGATTTATTACAAACTTATTACATTTGGCAGTGGGTTGTAAACACACAGGTTACAAGTCTCTTATGGCGGGACTTGGAACTGAGTGGATTTACGATGCCTTTGCTGGGAAATCTTCAATTCAATGCATTACATTCTTTTTCACAAGACTCTATGAACTCACCAACCATTGTGTTGACACTTTAGCATGTATTTTCAGGTATTAAGAAATGGCACGCTACAGGAGGTTTTGGCAGGGCATGGCATGGTCATAGAAGACTCTGATTATTCATATGGGGACCGTTTTTAACTATTTTAATGGCCTACTTCCGCATTACTTTTAACAATGTAAATTCAACATTTTGATTTAACTATTTTATTCAAAATGATTGAAGTGAAAACCTTTTTGTACTTGTGTTGTGATATCAATTGAGTTACACCCCAGCTACATGTATGCTTCCGCTGGACCCGATTTTGGGGGTGTGACAACTAACATGTCATGCAATTCAAGTATCATCATGTAATTTTGCTTGAATGATAAAATATAATTTTTAATCCAAAAGCATTCTCCTAAAATAATATATAGACTATAACATATATACATATGCTTTTTTATTTTTTAGTGCACCAAGTAAAACCAATTGAAACATGTTAAGTGATTCATTTCTTAATCGATAATAATATACAATCAAAACAAAATTTTAAAAACCCTGTGCGTGCACACGTATTATAACTAGTTTATATATTGACAAAAAAAACATCTTTCCAGCGGATTTGAATTGCTGCATGTCAACTTGTATATTGACTTGTTGGAAATAAAATATAACCCATGTCAACCGACTTACAAGTGAATGGGTTGAATATGCCACTTTTTTTTTTATTATTATTATTATTATTTTTGGTAAACATGGGTTTCCGACTCGACATTGCGAGCCGACTAATCCCACGGCGACTACCCTTTTTGGATAGCCCGGAGTCGGCGCAGGTGAACCTCCGTGGCCACAAAGGGATTAATTTTCTCTCTGTTGGATTCGAACCCTTGACCTCCTCTTTGGAAGGGTGGTATTCTTACCACTGGGTCAACCCTTGTGGTTGAATATGCCACTTTTAGTTCAACTTGTCGTCTTACATTCTACCCTTTTGCAGGCTTCACGGATGAAACTCCACGTGACTATCAATGCAATCTAGGTCCAGATGGCAGGCGAAGGGACGCTGATGAACGGCCTGAGCTATGCAGAGGAACAGTTGAATTCGTTGCCACAAGGGAATTCCTGGTTCGTGTGATCTCTAGCTTCATTTTGCACTTCTCTCAACAATTATACCATCTTTCTAATATTTTGTTATATTTTTCCCAGGTACGTGAGCCAATGCCTGCTGTATTCTTTTTTCTCATTGATGTATCAATGAATGCCTTGCAAACTGGTGCAACAGCGGGGGCTTGCAGCGCTATCAACCAAGTCATTGCTGATTTTCCAGTAAGTTCATGTTAATTGTGGTTAGAGGTGAAAATGGTTGGAATGGATAATGGGTCTATACTGGCATAATATTAGATATGGGTCGGGTTGGATTCACCTGGTTTTTGACCAGTTTTTAATCCTTTTTTCTTTATGAATAATTAGTGTTCCTAATTAGATTACAAAAATAAAAAATTAGATTATCTCAGATTGTCAACTATAATATAATTGAAAGTAAATGGATCACAGTTGCCACCTTTCGTATTTGTGACACATGGCTACGGGCTACCCATAAGTATTGAATCTTATTGATGTTTCACCCTTTGACAATAGGTTTGAAGTTTGTATGTAATTATTGATCTGTTTCATGTACGGTTAATTGTAGATTTTAGGAGGTAACAAACTAATAATATGGTTGTTGCAGGAGGGTCCTCGAACAATGGTGGGAATTGCCACATTTGACTCAACCATCCATTTTTACCATCTGAAACGGGCATTACAACAGGTATATATAATGGCAGATTATTGTTTATAGATTTTCGGTACGGTTTGTATGCGTAAGAAAAACTTTGTCCAGCTTTCACCATGTTTTCTTTTGGATTTCCGTTTCCATCATACCAGTTTTACCTGTTAGAAATAAAATATAACCAGAATTGACCCATTTATAAGTAAATGGGTCAAAACAGCCACCTCTAGTTTTGTAACTTACAAGATGATATTGCTGTTTGTGATCAAGTTTTTGTGTTTTGTTGTTGCAGCCATTGATGCTCATAGTTCCTGACGTTGAAGATGTTTACACTCCTCTCCAAACTGATGTTATTGTTCAACTTTCCGAGGCAAGTTATTTCATGCATTACCTTGAAATTGTGATGGAGCTCTTTTCTTGGCAGTTCTTGCCAACTCGTGATTATCTGTCATATTCTAGAAGTTATTATTTTCATCCAGTTTTATGTGACTTTGGAACTGATTCCCAACGTATTTCACATCATTGTGATGTTACAGTGTCGTGATCATCTAAACTTTTTGCTGGAGAGCATCCCGAGTATGTTTGAGAGTAATAAAACTGCTGATTCTGCTTTTGGTGCCGGGATGAAGGTATTAATTTTTCTCTGTTTGATTGTACATTTGTACCCGCGCAAGCACATTTGTACCTAATCTCAGAGACTGTCACTTTATTTCACAAGACATCTCTATTTTCTTTTTCTTCTCAGATCATCTTTTTTTGGTCATCCCGTTTAATGATTTTTTGAACGACCAGAATTCATCGAACACTCACATGTCCCATTTTTAAACAGGCTAATGCCTGTTCTTTATTCTGATATTTTTTTTTTATCAAATAATCTGTGTCAAAGCGCACATCCAAACACCCACTTAGTATCAGCTTAGCAGTCTATGTGACTATTGCTTCATATGTGTCAATTAGGCTGCTTTTTTGGCAATGAAGAGTACCGGAGGCAAGCTTTTGGTATTCAATCAGACAAGCTTATTTATATTTTTAGCATGTGTTATTATTAAGAGGTCTGAGGTAGAAACATATATTGACCCCATTTATTATGCTAGAGAGGCTGAAGGAAGAACTAATATCTCAGCAGGAGAGAAGGTAATATCAACTAATGACCAGGTTGAACAAACAGGCCAAAATGGTTGGCGTTGGGCAGCTGGACCAACACTTTTTTGTCCTATATTTTAAGTCTATATATATACTGTTAGTGGGTCAAATACGATTACAAAATTATCTTATTACAATAGTTATGTAATGTTTGCTATAATGATTAAGTAGGTCTTATGCATGAAAAGATACTTTGGGCTAAATTTGACCTTTTTGACCCGTTTCCTTTAAATCTTTTGATATTAGAATCATATCTGCATGGTACTAAGATCTTATAAATGGGATTCACGTAGTATGTATAATGGCCTCACAAAAGTGCATCTACATGTTTAACGTAGTAAAGTTGATGAAAGAAGTTAATCTGAAACCGCTTTTTTATTTTATTTTTTAAACCGCAGGAACCTCATAAATTACTTCAACCAGTAGACAAGACTATGTGATCACAAATTTGCATTTTGAATTTGCAGAGTACCAGGTGAACCTTTATCTAATTTGCATTTTGCTACCTCTTTGATGCGATTCAACCATTTTGATTTTATCTTACCAAATTGTTTATGTGATCACAAATATTTTATAGGTCTCTGTCGATGTGTTCATCACTACCCAAAGTTATGTTGATATTGCTTCAATCTCTGTTATCCCTCGAACCACTGGAGGACAGGTAGTCATTGCAATCTTATTTTTTGTCAAACAAATTAGATTGGTTTTGTTGCCATTCTTTAAGAGTCGCTTTTAATAAAATTCCCTCCTATTTTCAGGTTTATTATTATCACCCTTTCTCTGCACTTTCGGATCCCGCAAAATAACTTTACAATGATCTGCGATGGAATGTCACAAGACCACAAGGTTTTGAAGCAGTAATGCGTGTTAGATGTAGCCAGGTGAGCCCTAAAAAGATTTATGCTTCAGTTTAACTTTCATACCATATCCATTGATGTGGCAAATTGGGTGGGTCTGTCGGGTTGGGCATCAGGTCAAATCAGTTAGGGTAAATGTAGGTATTGGTTTGATCTGCTTGACCCGAAACACTTCTTTATTTCTTATCATTGATATTTGAGTTTTTGGTATATAGTTGATGTGCCAAATATGATTACAGACAGTGGTCTTATTTCAACAATGATTCAATGTTTCACATAAAATGGTTTAGACTAATTTGTCCTGTTTCCTTCTAACACTTTTTATTTATGTTACCCTTAAAAACTAAGCGTGTCAAAATGTGTCAAAATGGTCACATTCATATCTAAATGTGTCAAAATGGTCACCTCTTATAATATTTTCCAAAATATGGTATACTTATCCGTTTCTCATTTTATTGTCTCTTCCCTTCGATTCTTTAGGGTCTTCAAGTACAAGACTACTCTTAGTCATATCTTTCAAACCATTAATCGTTAAGCGAAAAAAAATATATACCGTTACGACGAGCATTTAATTATCTTCTATAGATAGTCATTTTGATATATTTTCGACAATTTTTTTTTTTCGTTTTTTTCACGTTTTTTTCGTGGCCGAAAAAATCATATATATATGATTTTTTCGGCCACGAAAAAAACGTGAAAAAACCAAAAAAAATTGTCGAAAATATATCAAAATGACTATCTATAGAAAGATAATTAAATGCTCGTCGCGATGGTATAATTATTTTCGCTTAACGATTAACGGTTTAAGAGATATTTAAATTATAAAAAATTGGTGAAATATTAAATGATTTTAATCTCAACCATTGATTTCTTTTTAGATGGATGTTGGGGATGAGTTCCTTGGTATGTGAGAAATGTTTGGTTTTTTAAATAACTCACTCATATGTAGTTAAGCGTATGATTATAAATCTCCATGTTTTTTGATAACTTTAGATAATAAACAAATAACCCCTTACACTTTATACCACATACACTTTATAATATGAACTTTGTTTACAATTACATGAGTATTAGTATTGGTTTGAGATTTCCATCCATTAAACTTACTAAATTTTATAAATGTACGAATTAGTTTTAATATACGTTATGTAACACCCCCAATTCATGGTTGCAGCGGAATTCGAACTGGGTGTTACTCGACGGCACAATAGTCACAATAATAGAAAACGAACTCCAATTGAGTCGTTTTAAAAGATTTATCATTCAAATTATATAAATATCAGAGATTACAAAATGAGGTCCCAAATGGTTCCATGTTTACAATGTATAATAAATGTGTTTTTGAATGATAATAAAATTTATAGCCCTCTTGAGTATCCGTGTCCTTCCGTGCCATCCTTGATCGTCATGAACCTGAAATACATGCTTGAGAGGTCAACACAAAGGTTGAGTGATATTCATAGAGTTTGTTTAATGTTTGAACACAATGTGTTGGTAGTTAAATCGTTGAACACAATAATCGTAGTGTTTGTAGTTAAATCGTTTGAACACAATATGTTGGTAGTGTGAGCTATAGACTCACACCAATATTTGGAAAACAATGATGGGCTACGTTGTTATATGCCCGGAAAGGTTATTATACACTAAGCTTATGACACCATAACGTTAACGTGTACCAATATCGATCGGCAGATTTATCCCGGTAGGTACTTTGCTAACATACCTAAATCTCAAATATTAATGCATTTGTTTGAACTTAGTCAATACAAATGGGATTCGTCAATCCCAATAGGCCTATTCACAATATTTGCGCTCACTATTGCTAGTGATTAAATGGTTCATAATAAGGGATCTCGGTTTAGCAAGGTTGTTACTTAGTGATAATAAAACATAGTCGAATAGCATACAGTAGAAAGCATTGTGTTCGAGTAGAAAAATAATAGCATGTATTCCCCCCAAGGGTTTGTAAAACATTGAAGTAATGTAAAGTGGGGCTATGAACTCACCTTAAGTAAGATAGCAAGTAATGAATGTAACAGTTGAATCGTGAAGGTTTCTACGAGCAACCTATAATCGAATGTTGCGACTTAGGATCGGAGTAAAGACTATGAAGTAGTGCCTATATATATATCTTGCATTATAGTCCATGATGTGGTATGATGTATATTGTATGTCCTTGAAAGAAAAGATTCATGAAACATGTATGTTTTGTATATCGTTTACTACCGTTTGGGCCGACATAATTCAGAAGTCATGTTAGTAAGCGTTCGAGGAGCCAGGACACTTTAATTCGTAAATCCACAACTCATCTCGACGGCTTACATAATGAACTCCTCACATGAGGCTCCCTACTATTGTAGTAGTTGATGAAATATATAGATATAAGTTTTGATCCGAAAGGTTACATGTCCGATATGTGAATAAACTTAGGAAAGTTTATTAGTACATGAAGATTGTTATTAGGGATAGTTTCATAAGTCTTGAATGACCATTTTCTCTTGGTAATATCTCATGGTTTCCTTTTAAGTGAAGTAGATCCAAATTGCTTGTTCATGTTATCGCCTAATTCATTGTTTCATGTTTACGCCTATGTAAGTTGTTATGGTCATTTCGTCATGGCCTAGCCATGACCTTTAGTCCTTGTTTCAAGGTCATGAGACACAACCTTGGCTCTAGCTATGGTGGTGGTCTTGTTTATAGGTCATAATAACTCTTGTTCCTTTTAAAGTATAACCATAACTTAGTGACTTATTATATGTAAATAGCTGTTAAGAAATTGTGAAATATCTTACACAGAAAGTGTTTTCAAGGCTCGAGCCTCTTTGTTCCTGAACGAAAACGTCGTTCCGGACAACTTTCGTGTTTTAACTTTTTGATGAATCGGACCAGAAGTGGGACTTTCAAAAAGTCAGAATGCGATTCAGGAAGGTTTAGGCAGTTTTGCCGGAAATCTTTGGTAATTTCAAATCGTCATAACTTTTGACTCGTATACTCGTTTTAGGTGGTTCAAATTGCTACGGTTTCCTTGTTAGGTCCTCTACTACAATATGTAATAATCCAATATCATATTTTTACCACTTTGATCAGGTCTTACCAAGAAAGTCACTAGTTTACTTGTTTTAATAACTTATCTTAACAATCAATTACAATAACTTGTTTTGTTCATTTTTATACATCATGGACATGATAACAAGACAATATATAGCATGAATGATATGTAAATAGCATGAATATGATATTTAAGCAAGGAAGTGTATTAGAGTTTGCTTACAACTTGTGAAGAAACTAACTAGAACCAAGATCAAAACCAAGAATTACTACTTAATCTTTCAAATATTTTCCAACCATAGCCAAGCTTCCATATCAAAAACCCTATCTTATAATCCCTTGATAAACACTAATCTTATCACAAAAACAAGCCTTAGTAAAAATCTTCACTAAGAACACTTGGAAATTTGATGAGTTTTTGTGGTGTTTGATGGTGATTTTATGGAGTTTTATGGTTGAAAGGTGTTAAGGATCAACTAGGAACTATGACTTGAACTTGTGATGGATTGAATGAGCAAGATCAATGATCAAAATGGTGTATTTTTATGGTATTGGGTCGTTGGTATTGAGAGAGAAAGGAAGAGAATGAGTCTTGATCTTATAAGGAAATGAGGAGGTTAGTTATGTTGACTTGTCAACACTTGGTCACCAAGTATAACACATGTATGCACCTTAAGGCCTCCTAGCATGAGATTAAGCCACATGGTTGATGAATCCCCCCCCTAAGCTGGTTTGGAGTGGATAGGAAGGGATGAGGTGTGCCTTGGATGATATTATCCAAGTTACTAGATGAGTTTTGACTCCGGGAAATGCCAATCGTAAATGATTAAGCCTCAAAACGTAAAACCGGGTGTCGTAAAATTATGGAACTTGAAAGTATTGTTAAATATGTCCATATAGTCCATAATAAAATATAAAATGAGTGGTAGGATCTATCGGGTGCCAAAACCCTGCTAAAAACTGGAAACACGGGTCTAAAACGCGTAATACGTAAAATGTACGAATTTTGCGTAAAACTGAGAAAAGTAAAATATTACTTTTCTAATAGGATAAAAATGATTTAAAATGACTTATAATGTCTAGACTGGGCTCAGTCTAGTGTCGGTTGGTGTTAAATGTCTTTTAGACATCAAACCGTAAGCCTAAAAATCAAGGAATGACTTATAAAAATCAAGGAATGATTTTTGGTCAAAGGAGGAGGGAAAATTATGTTGACTTTTTCTAATAATTTTGAAAACTCAAAACGTCTTAGAAACTCGTTTTGTGGTCTAACGGTTAATCGCCCATTCGGTTAAGCGTGCTCATGTGAGATTAATACCGACATGGGTGACCTGCTGGGAAGTTTTTGGTCATGTTTTTCTCAGTCACGATTAATTCTCAAATAAATCATGAGTGTGTCAAACATTTTTCTGATGCGGGGTCACTTAACGCGGTCGAGTTTCGTTGTACGTAGAATTTCTGAATGACGTTTTACCCTAAAACGTGTAATTCCTTAATAACTTTCACGAAAATGATCTGACGAATGTCAAACATTTAATTTGCCATGGAAATGATTTATCACTCGAGAATATCAAATAAAAATCAACTTTCGGGAAAGTTTCGGAAAAAAAATGAATAGTAAAAGTGAATAGTGAAATTTTCCGGAAATGGTAATTAACCTGAAATTGCGAATTGTTACACGTTAAATACTTTTAAGCTAAATATTAGTTTCAAACTTTCATCTATTAAAATATCTTTTTACTATGTACGTTAAATATAAATAAGAACTCATGTTATCCTATTTAAAAGTTTAATCTATACGTACACGGGTTTGAGTATTAAATACAATTAAACTATTATTAACGATAATATAAATATCAAATGGTAAGTACGAGTTACTGTGATATAAAAATAAATATACGCGATTGTACTTATAATGACTCATGTAATTATTATTTAAAGTTTATATACGGATATCCGGAAAAACATTTTTAAAAAACTTCATCAATGCTCATTATGTGCTACTGAACTCGCATATTTTGTACAAGATATCAATAGTTAAAATTAAACAACAACATCAACCTCAACATTAACATCTATGTCAGCTAAACAAAGTTAAATCTTTCATTCAATAAAATTTTTACAAAATATTAATTGATATTAATACATAATGAAAAACTATGTATATTTATTAGTTGTACTTATATCATAATTTTCACGGGTAAATTCTTATATATCGATATAGTAAACAAAAATTTTAAAATAAATTTGATTTATGTGTAAACCCGTGTGATCAAAGAACCTTTGGCCCAATAACATTATAAGGAAACACGCCCAAGAATCCAATACAAGGTCGATGCCACGGTTATATTTACAATTTCTGCTAACTATTTTTTTAACTTTCGTCCATGTTGATGCTCTAACTTTTTAAAATATACATAAGATTTTCTGTTTTTAAACAATAATACTATATAATTAAATTTTTCTGGAAAAATCCCGTGCGTGCACGGGTATTAAAACTAGTTCTAAGACAAGATATAAGAAAATTAATTACAGTGAGGACGCATTTGTCAATCAAAGTTGCAGTTTTTACAAGGTAATCGTTGCAATTTCTATAGTTTCTGATATTAGTTGTTTCAATTCCAGGAATGACATTCTTCTCGTATATGGTGGAAGACAAGTCTCCAAATAGTCCTTCATACGTTGAGTTCTTAGTACATGTCCATAGACAAATTCAAAACAAAATGGGTTGATGTTTTTTAACAAACACTAGTTCAGTTATGTTTATGGGTTTGTAGTTAGAATTTACATGGAGACACAGTTGAGTTTGAGCCTAAAGAAGCAAAAACGTGGGGATAGTCATCATAATTGGGTTTCACCTATTCCTGGTGAAAACTCGAGTAAAGTTTTGCTAGTATTATTTATGAATGCGTAGCATAAACTGATAAAAAGAACGGCTGTGGTGTGGTTCTTGGTAATTGTTACTATTAAACACTGGTGGTTATACATATTTATATTTAGAAGTGTTTTTTGTTTCTTAATTTTATAATGAGATAAGATTTACATGTAATGCTGTTCTTTAGAGGGGCAAGTTTCAACTTATTTCTTATATTTCTTGATTTTATGTGTGAGTATGTTTGGTTCGAGTTGTATTTTATTGCTATGGTTTGAGTTGTATTTTATTGCTAACTAGACTAGTGCTTCTGAGATGAAAGGATTCAAATAGTTACAAGTTGACTATGCTAACAATAGTATTGCTTGATATACATAAGAATGCAAGAATATAGTAGGTACTCCTCAAACTAGCTTTTTATAAAAGAATATAGTATGTTTAAACAAAATCACTAGTTTTTGTATTAAGTTTCTAACAAAAGTGCAAAACATCATAGCCACATACGACACTACACATCATTGTCTAAAAGGACCATATATAGATGCATATATCACAGCCACATAATACTCTAGATAAGAGCCGTTTGCTAAGGACAGTGACTCGTGAAGTAAAATACATTTCATATTAGTCTATCACCTTTTGTATACACTCTATCTTCTAGACTTTGCATGACAAGGATGGATGTTACTTATTGTTGACCTGGACTTTTCATAATACTAGTAATAAATTAATTAGAGGCTATTTTCCAGTAGATACTAATGTTAAACTTTTGATTTACAATTCGAAATGCCGTTCTTATAGATACTATTATGGATTAATGGTCTCTACTTTAAAACAACAAACGTGATTTGCACAAACTTAGTTTTGATTTGTACGTAACATTTTATGCTTTGTATATGTGTTACGTTGTGCTTATTCTCCTTTGTATCTTGTTATGCGTAAATCTAAAGTAACTATGTGCAAATCTAGAGTATATGTGTGTGCATATTACCTCACACTAAACCAAACAAGTTTCAAGGTGAATTAGACTTAAACCGGGTAAAGCCTTTCATTTCTAGGAGTTTTGTGTGGCTACTTTAGGGATTGTTTGTACCTACCTTGTTACATATGATATACTAATAAACTTATATAAGCTCATGGATGAAACATTCTAAACCATTGAATTAGATATAATTATACATAAATACTTTTATTGATGTCTTTGGAAATATTTTGGTTATAGCATGATCTAGAGAATTGTGTGGCCATATTAGCAATGGGCAATAAAGTTTATAATTTGGTTGAACCTACTAGAGCTGATCTTCGAAAAATCACGTCTAGCATTCATGGTTAGCTTCTTTATTAATTATGGCCATATATATTGTGAATCTTTGTATGATGTATGTAATAAAGTTTATTTGTTGCTCAGGTGCACGAGTAGACAGTGATAGTATGCGCATATATATTAGATGCACTCAAGAGTGCGGGTGAGTTTCTAAATGAAAATCCTTTTATTTAAGTTGTAAGGCTCAACAAGTTATAAGGCTCAATAAGCCAAACCAATTGAAACGAGCTTTTAAAAATGAGTAAGGCTTGTAGTCGGTCAAAATTACTTAAATAATGGATTAGCACGCAAAAGATTGAAATATATGTGAATTTAATTTGACGTATGTTGATATGATTTTATAATAATAAGCTTCAACACCAATTAATTCGCCAAACAACTTCACAAAAATATCAACTTCGACTTTCAACTTATAATACTCATAGCTCCCCTTTCAATCATTTCGCCAAACATACTCATTGACACATACGACCCTACACATCATTGACTAAAAGGACCATATATAGTCTAGATAAGAGTAAGGAGTAAGGACATTGACTACAAAAGTAAAATGCACTTCATATTAGTCTATCACTTTTGTATATATTCTATCTTTCTAGTCTTTGCATAACTATGGATAAAAGGACCTTATATATATATATATATATATATATATATATATATATATATATATATATATATATATATATATATATATATATATATATATATATATATATATATATATATATATATATATATATATGCCTTATACGACCGCATAATACTTAGATAAGAGTAAGGAGTAACAATAGTGACTACCGAAGTAAAATGCTTACTTCATATTAGTCTATCACTTTTTGTATACATTCTATCTTTCTAGTCTTTGCATAACAACGATGGATAAAAGGACCTTACATATATGCATATTATGACCACATAATACTCTAGATAAGAGTAAACGGAAGTAAAATGCACTTCATTTTGGTCTATCACTTTTTGTATACATTCTATCTTTCTAGTCTTTGCATAACAATGACGGATAAAAGGACCTTATATATATGCATATTATGACCACATAATAAATACTCTAGATAAGAGTAACGAGTAAAGACATTGAATATGGAAGTAAAATGCACTTCATTTTAGTCTATCACTTTTTGTATATGTTCTATCTTTCTAGTCTTTGCATAACAACGATGGACGTGAGTTATTGTTGACCCTGACTCTTCATAATAATAGATAAATGAGACGCAATTTTTCCTATATTGATGGTAAACTTTCAATACAATTCGTAATGCCCTTCTTATAGTTACAATTATGGATTAATGGTCTCAAGTTTGAAATAACAAATGTGATTTGCACAAACTTAGTTTCGATTTGTACATAATAATTTATATAGTTTATGCTTTGTTATGTGTTACGTTCTTTATTCTCCTTGTACCTTGTTATGTTATGTGTAAATCTAAAGTACATATGTGCAAATCTAAAGACTAAAGTATATGTGCATTCAGATCACCTCACACTAAACCAAACAAGTTGGATGGCCGAGACCCCCTTAAATAACGCATGACAAATTATAAAGTTATTCAAACTCAACTGGAATTATGTATAATTTATATATAATAATGTGCATTAGTACACTACAAGGATAATGGGTTATAGTAATGACATGTCGTCGCAATAATCAATAAACACTTTTAGTGATAACACAAGTCGCCGCTAAAGGTATTTATTAAATAAAAAGAAATGATAAAAACTTTTAGTGACATGCATCATTTCCAGATCGGTAAGACTGTTGCCTACATTTTTCCCAGATTTTCATGACCAAATTTCCAGTTTTTTCTTTCCAAAAACATACTAATCCCATTTGAAAGTTCAAATTTCAAAAAAAAAAATAAATAATAAAAAAAAAACATTGGTAGTCGTCACAATAAAAATACGAATAAGTTCAACAAAGAAAATAGTTCAAAGTTCACAATACATCCATGCTCACTTACGTCTTCTCCATCCTCTTCATCATCCTCAAGGGGATTGAGTGGTCGAGACATGGTGATATTAATGTTCGCGGCTTGTAACTTATCTAAAATTTTCGCCGTGACAATTTTATGCGCCTGACTTTGGGTATACATTCTTTATTAGGATTGGGCGCTTGAGGAACTTGATGCATGCCCCGTTAGTTGGAAGGGAAAACAAAAAAATAGCTCTACAACAGAAGCGATATGCGACTTTATTTATGGTCAATATTGTGAAAAATCATATAACTGATCTTGCATATTTTAACAATTGATAGGCAAATGTTGAAGAACTTTATTATGAAAATCTATTTACAGATTTGTATCAAACAGAACTAAAAAAAAAAAAAAAAAAAAAAAAAAAAAAAAAAAAAAAAAAAAAAAAAAAAAAAAAAAAAAAACTGATTTTGTACTTGTTATACTTCTATAACAATTTTAACATCAAAATAAACGAGCTCTTTTAAGCCTTTTTTCTACTTTCACCCCAGGATCTGTACAAAGCACATAGTTTCACAGTTGATCACACATTCTGGATCATTTTGATCAAAGCTTTTTACTGGAACTGATTTGAAAACAAAAATAGAAAAATTGTTTACAACGTGGTTAAAGTTATATTACAGTTAAAGTATTCTCCAAAAGGGACATTAATTACTCAAGAAAAACAATCTTTGTGGAATAATATGACACCACCTAAAATTTAATTTCCAAGAATTGGAAAATAATTTATGAGAAAAGGGTAGCTCAAGTATAAATAGAGACATACGAACCTTCACTTTATAGGAAAAAAACATGCAAAAGCAAGCAATGGCTTCTTCAAACTTCTTACTTTTATCTCTAGCTCTACTACTCATTGCTCTCTCATTTGTACCAAACTTTACTTCTGCTTCTTTGGAGGAAGCAAATGCCCTTCTAAAATGGAAAGCAAGCCTTAAAATCCCAAACAACTCCCAAATTGTATCATCTTGGACACCCCTTCTAACGAATACTAGTGCACCCGATCCGTGCTCTTCTTGGTTTGGAATTGCTTGCAATGCTGATGGGAACATTAACAAGTTGAACCTCTCTACGTCTGAGTTAAAAGGTACGATTCACCAGTTCCCGTTCTCTATTCTAGGCAACCTCACCCATTTTGATCTTAGTGTAAACAGCTTCTTTGGTTCCATCCCACCAGAAATTGGACTCCTGTCCAAACTTGTCTATCTTGATTTTTCAAACAATCAGTTTTCTGGTGTAATTCCACCTACCATTGGTAAACTAAGCCAGCTAAACATTTTGCAACTTTTCGGAAACAATTTAACAGGTTCAATCCCTTCATCGTTGGGTGATTTGACGTCTTTGAATATCCTTAATGTGTTTAGAAATCAACTCTATGGACCCATTCCAATTGAATTAGGGAATTTGAAGTCTGTCACTGATTTAGAATTGGGTGAAAATCAACTATCTGGGCCCATTCCTAGTGAATTAGGGAATATGAAGTCTCTCACTAAATTAGCTTTAGGAAAAAATCAACTCAATGGTTCAATCCCTTCATCGTTGGGTGATTTGGAGTCTTTGAATATCCTTTATTTGTACGAAAACAACCTCTGTGGGCCCATTCCTACTGAATTAGGGAATTTGAAGTCTCTCACTGATTTAGAATTGAGCGAAAATCAACTCAATGGTTCCATCCCTTCATCGTTGGGTAATTTGAAGTCTTTGAATATCCTTTATCTGTACACAAATCAACTCTCTGGGATCATTCCAATTGAATTAGGGAATCTGGAGTCTCTCACTGAATTAGCTTTGAACGAAAATCAACTCAATGGTTCAATCCCTTCATCGTTGGGTGATTTGGAGTCTTTGAGTATCCTTTATTTGTACGAAAACAAACTCTGTGGACCCATTCCAATTGAACTAGGAAATTTGAAGTCTCTAACTGATTTAGAATTGGGCGAAAATCAACTCAATGGTTTAATCCCTTCATCGTTGGGTGATTTGACATCTTTGAATATCCTTTATCTGAACACAAATCAACTCTCTGGACCCATTCCAATTGAATTAGGGAATTTGAAGTCTCTCACTGATTTACAATTGAGTGAAAATCAACTCATTGGTTCAATTCCTTCATCTTTAAAAAACATGAGAAACCTTCAGATTCTGTGTCTCGATGTGAACAAGTTATCCGGACCTATACCACAAGGAATCGGAAGTCTACAATTGTTTAAGCTACATCTGGACACAAATCAGTTGTCTGGCCAATTGCCTGATGATTTGTGCCAAGGGGGAAAGCTTCAAAATTTAACTGTATATCAAAATCAATTCTCTGGTCCTATACCAAGAGGGCTAAGGAATTGCCCCAACTTAGTAAGAGCACACTTTGAATTTAATCAATTTAGTGGAGATATATCGAATAGTTTTGGTGTCTATCCAAGCTTAAATTTCTTTGATGTCAGTCATAATAAATTTCATGGGCAACTATCTCGAAACTGGGGTAAATGCAGAAAATTGACTACATTAAAGATGGGATATAACAACATCAGTGGTAGCATACCACGGAAGTTTGGGAATTCAATTCAAGTGCTTGATCTTTCTTCCAATCAATTGGTTGGTCAGATTCCAAAGGAGTTTGGGGAGATGAAAGGTTTGTTAAATTTAAACTTGAGCGATAACAACCTTTCAGGTGTTATACCTCAAGAGCTTGGATCACTGCATGGCCTCCTTACTCTTGACCTATCCAAAAATAGGTTAAACGGGTCATTACAAAGATATATTGGTGATTGGGTACAAATCACTCACATATATCTTAGTAATAACAAGCTCAGCGGAAAGATTCCATCGGAGATCGGTAAATTAAGTCATCTCAATGTTCTTGATTTATCTTGGAATTCACTGACAAAAGAGATACCATCAGATATTGGAAGTTTGGAAAGTCTGGTAATGATGAATCTTTCTCACAATAAGCTATCTGGTTCAATTCCTAATGGTTTCAGTAACTTGCCAGGAAGGATTGATATAGACCTGTCTTACAATGAGCTCACTGGTCCCGTTCCCCCTTGTGCTGTCTTTCTAAATGTGTCTGGAGAAGCATTTGAAGGAAATGATGGTCTGTGTGGAAATTTTACAGGTTTGAAAGTTTGTGAAAGTCAAAAAATAATGAAGAAAAATAATCATTTTCATCATAAGCTCATCCTTGTAACTACGGTTCCACTTTTTGTGGTTCTTTTAATTGGTTTATTCATGTGTGGCCTCATTGCTTATCGACGTAGAAAGAGAACTTCTCCACAGAAACCATCAGGCGAAGAAGGTGGCAAGTTTTTCTCAATAACAAGTTTTGATGGACAGGTGATGTATGATGAAATCATCAAGGCAACAAATGATTTCGATGATGCATATTGTATTGGGGTGGGAGGATATGGTACTGTGTATAAAGCTGAGTTACAACCCAACAATTTAGTAGCTGTCAAGAAACTTCATTCATCTTCTGAGAATGACGATCAAGGCTTCTTAAATGAGGTACGAGCATTGACAAACATAAGGCACAGAAGCATAGTTAAACTCTATGGATACTGCGTCCATGCTCGTCACTCATTTTTGATTTACGAATATCTTGAGAAGGGAAGTCTAAAATCACTCTTGAGTAGCGATATCACAGCAAAGGAAATGGATTGGCTGAAAAGGATAAGAATTGTTAGGGCTGTAGCGAATGCTTTGGCATATATGCACCATGATTGCACACCACCTATAATTCATAGAGACATTTCTGGAGCTAATATCCTTCTGGATTCTGATTATGAGGCACATATCTCGGATTTTGGAACAGCGAAGCTTCTAAAGCTGGATTCATCCAATTGGACTGCAGTTGTAGGCACCTATGGCTATATTGCGCCAGGTAACTACCATATATTTTAAAGTTATATGTACGTACTTATTCTCAAGTTTCAGATTTCTCTTAATGATGATCTGATATAACAGTTTTTTTTGTATTCTCATGTTTCCTTCCATGTAGAGCTTGCTTATACGATGGCGGCTACAGAGAAATGTGATGTGTATAGTTTTGGGGTTGTTGCATTAGAAGTGATTATGGGAAAGCATCCCGGAGAACTTTTATCATGTCTACAAACCTTGTCTACTGATGATCTATTGCTAGCCAATGTAGCAGATAGACGGATTCCACCACCATCATCTCTAGTTGAAAAACTAGCTCATACAATTTTGGATATATCACGGGCATGTTTGAACTACTACCCACAGGAAAGGCCAACAATGCGCCAAGTCAAAGATTTATTGTCAGTGGATGATCGAGTTTGGATGAAGATGCATGTATCGGTAACTTAATGCTTGATCGAATTTGTATGATGTCTAGTCATATGTCATGAAGTTTAAGAAACTTTTTTTTTTTTTTTTTTTTTTTTTTTTTTTTTTTTTTTTTATCTTGTCCTGAATTACTCTATAGATTGTTATTAAATAAGGAAATAATTTATATCAATGAAGATTGCTACCTTTCTAGAATAATGCAGTTAGGTGTATTATGGATATTTTGGTTAATTTTTTAAAATTATCCAGTTTTACAATTAAGAATTTACCAATGGAAAATTTCTATATCAAGAAATATACTGTAGTAAACAGTGAGTGCACACAATGGAAGTCTGTTAATTTGTCAAAAAAGTGATATGATCTTAACCAGAAATGACTTAAGAAATGAGGAATTCAAGATATTAAGAATTGAACTCGAAATTGGAATACAATGGGATAATTTGTTTCAATTGACAGAGAAAGAAAAGTGTTTACAATTTGATAAGCTAACTAGTAAATGGGAGGAAGGAGGATTACTTTGACACATATCAATCCATCCCGCTTAAAATTATGCTTGTCCTCAAATCAACAATAACACATTCTGTTGTAGCAAGCCAAACACCCCAAAAAACAATAACCTTTTTCCTTAAGCCAAACACCCATTTCACCCTTTGTGAATACCCATTTCAAAACCCAACTACATTATCCATGTATAAAATCTAACAGCTGAATTCCTTACCGAGCATGAAGGATTGAAGTAACCAACTCTTCAAACAACTCTGTTGCATATCCCTCTGCCTTCGACCAACTTATTAGGTGATCCGATGCCAAAAACTTGATAAGCTGAGTCAAAATGTAGAGACTGACATCATACTTTCCTAACCAAGATAAAGCGAGCCACACTTGCACCTGTAATGGGCAACACTCCACAGCTCTCTGAAGCAAAAGCTTTGCATCCTCTTCATTAGCAAATTCCACAACTGCTTCCCATAGCCTTAAAGAATCAGCAAGACCTTTTCTTAGTACTTTGTTTTTAATCACATCTCCATGTTCCAATGTTGCAGCCCTTTCCTTAAGCCAATCAGCAGCAACATTTCCACCAACACCAGATACCAAGCAATTTATAGAGGCACCCGCGAGAAATTTAATACCGTTAACTTGGTAAAGTTCTTCATATTTCTGGGCCAGTGAAGGAGTAACAACCTTGGAAGAAAATGATCTTCTGGAAATATGACAGTTGCATCAAGGTTCCATCCAACAGCAGCCGCTGCAACTTTCATGCCAATGTAACCACCACCAACCGCAACTACTATTTGTGCTTTTGCCAATAATGATACTAATGAATCAACATCAGCACTATCGCGTATGTGATGAACACCAGGTAAAGTATCACCAATTTTCTCCGAAAATGTAGATGCAGTGTACCCTGTGGCAATAATAAGGGATCCAAATTTCAGTGAATTTGTTGTCAATGTTTGCTTCAGTCACCTGATCTCCATACAGCATCTCTATCCCTTTCTCTTTGTACCAATCAGGAGTTTGCCACTCACCTCTTTTTGTGAGAGTCGGGTGCTCTTATGGAGCAAATCCCTTCTTAGAAATGATACACAGAATCCCATTAGATTAGCCACCCTTTTTTGACAAACGTCCTACTTACATATCCACTTCCAACTATCACAAACCTTTTCTTTTTCCTCTTTGGCCATTTCCATAAGTCGAACTCCCACTTTCCATACTTCAATTTGCATTTTGTGCCTCCTGATTTCTTCCTCTTAGGCCATTTTCATAACTCGAACTCCAAACGACTAAAATTATCTCCATGAATCAGTATAACAGAAGCCTTCACGTATCAATTATTGTTGTCATTACCACTAAAACCATTTTCCCTAGCATCATTATCAGTCGAACTAGGACTAACACCACGTTCCTTATCACACAATTCAATTCGATCCCGGTGACAGTTTTCGACCAAACAAAGGCCTTTTTTCTCCTCCTTCACATTCAGTTCATCACTTTGATCCCAGTAACTCAAATCACCTTTTACACTAACCTCGATTAACTCATTAACAGTAGCATTCGGTTTTTGAATATCCATTAAAACATTAGAGCCAAAAGTATAAGAATTCGATGATAACGAGACACCTAACAGACACTCCGTTTTCAGTTTCGGAACTTCTTTAAAAATCTTTACCAATGAACCTTCCAATTTATCCAAAAGACATGAATTAAAGCTTGAATTTTTAACACCATTTCTAATTGATTCTTTAACCGTTTCAACCGCATTTACAACCTCATGCTCGACAACATCATCAAGTAATCTATTTTTTAACCCAGTTGATTCTTTACTATTTCCATCATCATCAACCTTACTCGAATCTTTAAACTCAGTTTCTTGCACTTTATCATATTATTTAGAAACTTTATCAAGAATCATATTAACAATGTTGTTTTCGACCATATCACTTGCCTCTTTAACATCTTGTTTGAAAATTTTCTTTATTGGCATTTCATCAAACCTCTTATGTGCACCCGTATGATAACAAAATACATATTCTTATTAACCAATGTTATTGGATAAATTGTACATTATTATGTGAAACCTTCAACCCCTTTTGATCCGTTTCCTTTAGATAACTTATTTTATTTTACTCGTTTGACCCAGATGAAACATATCCCATAGTGACTCATCCATAGTTATATGGGAAGCAGTAGAAGATACGTATGGTCCCTGTGGTTTGTGTTGACTTGCATGTTTGGTCCTTTGATTTTTTTAATGCCTATAGTCCTTAACTCGAAAACCTTTAACACTTACGACGTAGTTTTAACCATTAACAGTGCATCTATAATTATCATTTCACTTTTCTCTTTCTATCCTTTTCTCACGTCCTTGCCCACCTCTTCTTTATGTGCCATTCTTTTCTCACATCTTGGCCACCTTATCCTTATCCCACCACTCTTTATCTTACACAGGGAAAATAGTTTTAATAGTTTTGAAAAATTTCACTTTTAAAAAAAAAATAATAAACATCTTTAATATTTACCTATATAATACTATACACATAGAAAAAAAATGAGATTTTGCGGCCTTTTATAGTCAATTACATTTAAAAAATACCTAATTACGAAAATAGACACAAAAAAGGTTGGATTTTCAAAAATAAGAATGTGGAGCCTGGAATTTCAAATTTATTTTTGTACGACTGTGCGACTCCATAAAAATGTTGACAAGTGTCCATATGGTACGATAATTTTTTTGTGAAACCTGATAGTATTGGTGCGACTAATGTGACATTTGATTGCGAAGTTTTGTCTTTTTCAAAAAAGACAATAGTTTTTATCTTCTTTGAAAAAGAAAACAAAATAATTTCTTTATTTTTTTTCTTTAGTTTTTCGAGAATTTTGTCTTTTTTTTAAAACAAAACGTTACATCAATTGCACAAAAAACATTTACCTACCTTAAATTGACCCTTATCAAAATTACAGGGGAGTCGGGCGGTCACACAAGTCTAAATTTGGAGTAAATGAAGTTTTGGTCTATTAGATGGAAATTGAACTTTTTTTTTTTTTTTTTTTTTTTTTTTTTTTTTTTTTTTTTAATACTAGGAAATGGCCCTTTGAAAAAAGACAAGCAAATGTTAACAAGGTACAAAAATGTATCAGCCTATAAGTCAAAACTTAGGGACAAGTTACATTAATTAAAAAATAAAAAGCCAAAGTAGCCGTTTCATCTTGTTCACTTTTTTTCCGGTTAATATGTTTTCTTTAGGTTCTTCTTCTAAGTAAAGACTCAACACAAGCGTGTTTGTGTGATTCACAACTTCATCCAACAAATTATTACAAACCCATCACCAAATTTACATTTTTATCTTCGAATCTTCAATTATCAATAGTAAATTTCAAGAATCGTCCCTATGATTTGCCTAGATTGCATGTTCCATCCATGACCTTTTATAAGTGCAGGCCACCTACCCGTGGAGAAAACTTGGGATTGATTTTGTCCTTATATAAATGCAAGCGGCCTCCTTGTGGTTTTTCAAAATTGCAAATTTCGTCCCTAGATAGGGACAAGAAGTGAACCCAACTTTTCATCACAGGGAGGGCGCCTGCACTTATGAAAGGCCAAAGGCGAAACATGCAATTAGGGTAAACCACAGGGACGATTCTTGCAATTTACTCATATATCAATGTTCACCCATCTTCAGTTACCACTTTCACCCTCACCACGACAAACGTACGAACACACACACACAAAAATGCAAAACTGAAAAATTAAAATCCAACAAAAACACACACAAACAAATAAATATCTGAATATTTTTCAGACAAACATACAAGAAGATTGATCTTATTCATATGCTAAATCGCAAGGGCACATGATTGTGCTTAAACAAACACTATCTAAACCCTTGAATTCGTTTTGTCTTTGTTTAAAAGGGCAATGTTTTATAACCCGGGTTGAACCAGGAACATGGTTGGATATGACTGTTGTTTGCTTGTTTATGAACCGGGTCTACCCATTTTGCTGAATCCAGCTGGATCATACCTTTTGTTTTTGTTTTTTTTTTTTTTTTTTTTTTTTTTTAAGTTTGGGACCTGTAGTTTTGTTGGAAAATATGTGTTTGGTATTGAATTTCCAATGTTTAAGTCCACAATAATCCCAACTTCATCAGGTTTTCACAAAACAACCAAATCCTCATATAATCCATTAATCGCAACAACAATATTACCACTTTGCCAAAAGTCAAACTATCCTAGTCCAAATCCTTTTTCCCAGCTTCTAGTCGATATCACCAAACCATAACCGAACCACAACTAAATCAATAACAAGAAGAAAATAACTAATCCATAAGGCTTGTAAGCTCGACATTTTAAACAATAACAACACACCTTTGATACCAAACAAGTTTTCATTTATGTTTCTGTTACTAAAATGACTTTTCCATTTGTTTAAACCTTAAACCCATTTGTTATCTTACTGATATCCTACCAAAGGTAAAAAGAAACAACTCGTTTGACCCACACCGAGTCACACCTGAGCGTTTCAGTGTCACTTACCTTCCAAGATCACGGATCTATAAAAATGAATAGGTGGTAGCAGTGGGAGAGGCGCGTGTGGATGGTGGGGATGGTTTTCTTGGCGCGTGGTGTTGCTAGGAGTGATAAGGATGTCACATGGTAGTGTTTGATGGTGGTGGTGTATGGTGGAGAGGGGCGGTGATGGTGGCAGAAGAGGTGGCGGCCGATTGCCTAGAGAAGAGGGTGACGGCTAGGGTTTTGAGAGAGAGTGATGATGATAAAAGGAGGGAGGGTGAGGGTGAGGGTGTGTTTGGTTATTTAACGACCATTTATGTATTTTCTAAAATAATCTAGGGGGTGCCGGTTCTAATCACAAGGACCATTTCTGTATTTTTCTTAAACTTCCCCGAAACACGCTTACGAGTTCACAACTTATACTAGGAGTGTCCAAAATACCTTCTAGTGTGCGCCACTAATTCTAAAATAGTTTTTCCATGAAATTTGACTATAAATATGTCTACATTCAATAATTGTGTCATAATTTATCTGTTCAGGGTATTATTAAGTTTTTCTAATGCCGACTCACGTAGTGCTTAAGGTGATTATACAGTCAACGATACCAAGAGTAAATCACCGGATAATGATCATTCACGTAACCAAATTCATCACTACGAATAATATCCAAAATATTCTGAACCAGTTTCATGTTAATTTTTAACTTACTTTCAGATCTTTAACTTAGTGTTTAAAACACAGTCACCAAATTTACCAGTTCAGTTGTCACAGGATCCCAGTCATGACACATACTTTGGAGACCAATGGTGTAATCTACTCGTAACAAAATGATGCTTACGTGTAAATTAAAACATTTTCAAGACACATATTAAACTTATTCCCAAACAACCCTTATTCACAGAGAGTGAGAAACACCATTATCAATGGCAAACATCAACCTCTCATATTACGATTTGGTATTGCAATTAATGGGCCGCTGCGTGGAGTGCCGAATGGTGGTGTTGGAGTGAGACCTTTGGCGTCGGCGACGGGACCTCCACCACCTCAACAAACTATGTCGTCGTTTTTAGGAGGTGGGATTGGGAGTGAGGCAAATGCAATTAGGACCAGTAAGGTTTTTTTTTTTTTGTTTTTTTTTTTTTTTTTTATGTTTTACTTTGTTATGTATATTTGAATAAAACCGAGCTTGTGAAGTCAAAGTAGTTAGTTTTAGTAATGGTTAGTAACAAGTAGGGTAGAATTACGAATAGGCCCTTAGTTTATATATTAATTAGTTTCTAAATACTCGCGAATTGCCAGCACTCCATACCATTCAAAGTCATTATTGCAAGTTTCAAGCAGAAACGCTATTTCATGTATCGCGTTTTATGCTCATCCGAACAGTTTACTTTCATAATGAACATCCAGACGCTATCATATTTTAATACGGATTCTGGTTATTTGAGATAACTAATTCCTTGATTAATACAGATATATGCGTAGTCGCGTAGAAGCTTTAGATTATCTAAGATACTTGATCCCTTGAGGCCTCGATCATACGAGAAATATACGTAGAAGCTTTAGATTGTTTAAGATACCTAATCCCTTTGTCAGAATAGAAATATGCGTAGAAGCTTTAGATTATTTAAGATACCTAATTCCTCTATCAGAACAGAAATTTGTGTAGAGCTTTGGATTAAACTCAACCCCTCGATCAGAACATTAATTACAGAAGCTTTAGATCAAGTAGTTTGCATTTCAGCTTTAGAAGCTATTGTGGATTATGAACCATTTGCTTTCTCTATCTTACATACTGATATGACACATTAAAATTTTCACTTAAATAGTACACTCACGAAGATATAAGTGATATAGACATCCAAACGCCATCTCATGCAGCATGTTTTATTACAGATTTTGGGTACTTAAGATCATACGAGCAGTTTCAAAATGCACATCAGAACATTTTACTTTCAAAATGCAACTTCCAAACACTATTAAATTGCTATCACGTTTTATTACAGATTCTGGCTATTTAAATACTCAACCCCTCGACCATAACATTATAACTTATGGATTAGGATCCATTTTCATCTCTAACTTAGATACTAATGTGACCCGTAAAACTTTGCACCTGATAACAGTGATAAGTTAGTTATAATATACATATTAACATATGTATTTGCAGTACGAGTTTAATCAAAGATTCTAAATATGTTCTTCTTGCATAAATATATACAGAATGTGCCACCTCCAATCCCTGGTCCGGGTCAACCACCAAGAATGTATGGCATGCCGCCACCTCTTCCTAACCAACAATCAATGGCTACTATATCGCCTGCTATGGGTCCCAGTGGAAATGCAGTTTTAGGACCATCAAAGATTGATCCTAACCAAATCCCACGTCCTGGTCCAACATCGTCTGTCCTTTTATATGAAACTCGACAGGGTAACCAGGCCAATCCTCCACCGGTATTCATCATTACTCTTCTTAAATATCCTTTTTATTCACAGTTTATGGAATAGTGTTTACTTTATAGTTGGAAAGATTGGCGGGCTGTCAGGTTAAATGTGTTAGTTTGTCAAATACGATTTTAGAAATTATATTAAATAATTAATTGAGATTTTTAATGGAATTATCTAGTAGGTTTATGTATTAAAAGTACACTCTCCTGAATCCTGACGCATTAACTTTGAAGCTATGCATAGTTGTATGAGTCAAACTTTCCATCTCTAGTTTATAGTGACCATGGTTCTCGGCTCCTATTATGAAAGTATTTGTACTAATCTTATGTATATCCTGGTATGTTGTTTTAAATTGAAGCCTGCTACAACCGAATTTATTGTAAGGGATACTGGAAATTGCAGTTCCCGGTACATGAGGAGCACCATTAATCAGGTTACGTGGGTATTCTTTCAACCACTTCTCTTGTGGAAAGTTTATGCTTACTTAATTGTTGGATTGTTTTGTTGCTCTTTCAGATTCCTTGCACCTCTGATCTTTTGACCACGTCTGGCATGCAATTGGCACTGTTGGTCCAGCCCCTGGCCCTTCCTCATCCAGAAAAGGAACCTATCCAAGTAAGGCTAGATATTGTTGGAAGTGTGTTTAAGATCATAGTATTTAAAGTATTTTTAAGAACAATATCGTACTTAGTATTTTAGAAACATTAGTATTTTCATTATAGTTTCTGTATTATTATTTAGTCGAAGGGCTGTTTGGAGAAATACTCCAACAGGTACCACAGAACCATCGTGTATGGTTTCTGTTATGACAGTTATAGGTAGTTAACTTTGGCAGTTATGTTTGTTAAAAGTCATGATGGTTCAAACATGAAACATCAAAACTTTTCTTCATATCTGTTCGAAGAGTATATATAGGATCTTATGTATTCGATTCAACAACAATTCCAGAATCATTTATAGTATAACTTTACTTTGTTACAACATATATATCTGTTATTTTTTTTGCTGCAAATATCGAATATATATATATATACAAAATCTTATAACTTTTCTGCAAACCATTCGATCACAATATGGTGAATACTAATACGTACTTGGAGGAATCTTGGTCGAACCACAAACATGTGGGTGACCCTTCCAAAAGTTGGTATCAGAGCAAACCTGGGAATCCTCTAAGAAACAAGATGCAGAATACGTTCATACACCGACAATTGAAGAGAGAAAACGAAAAGAAACTAGGCAAGTGCATACGACAAATCACTATCGATTGCAAGGATACGTTGAAGAAAAAATTACAAGAGATCGATGCATACAATTCAACACTTACACAAAACAAGTATCGCAAACACAAATGTTTCACATGCAAGAAAAAGGGTCATATTTCTATTTCTTGTCCATCGAAACATGAAGAAGGAAACAAGGCAGAAAGTTCGAACCATGTACCACACCAAGTCGACACAAATGATATTCCAAAGATAAAAAGGCAACTACCGAATTGAAGTATCATGAAGTCATCCATTTTCCAACGAATTCCATATTGAAAGGGACGGATCAAGGACATTGGGACAACACATGGTATATAAGCAACCAAATAGATAAGCACTTATGCCCTAATCTTAATTTCTTTCGTAATATCAAAGAAGATTTTGTTGTTTCAAAGTTAAAAGATCAAATGAAATTTTTATTTACATATGGAATTGGTGAAGTTATTATCAAAGATGATGGTCGAGGTTTATTAATACCGGGTGTCTTATATGCTCCCGAAGTTACTCTTAACATACTTTCTACCGACCTACTTGAAAAACAAGGTTTTGAAATAGTCTATGAAGGAAATCGTTGTAGGCTAGTTTACATGTTTAATAACTTTGAAGAACACGTTTTTAATGAAGATAGTTTAAGGAAAAGGCATAATGATTTCTTAGAAAATTATTTTGAGTCATTAGCAAATTCGGAAGATGATGTGATTAAGATAAAAGGCATTACATATTCGACTAGAGTCACTTCATTTAACGAATTTGTAACTTTCTTAAACTTGATCAAATGTGATGATATAATTCGTCAAGAATGGGACTATTTTAGATTCAAATTTGATAAGGTTGTCAAGTGGTTTTATAATCATTATTTAAACAAATCCCTTCCCGGTCCTATTCCTCCCACAATCAATGGAATACAAGTGCATCTACTTGATCTCTACAAACTAATAGAAGGACTTGGAGGTTATTTAAGTGTTCATTTCGGTCAAGAATTCGGTACAATTGGTGAACTTATTGGCTTATCAAAGCAAGATGGTGATGAATTGAAGAAGTGCTACATCAAATATCTAGACATTTTCACATCCTGCTACAAAACTGCTAGGGGCCCTAATTTTCCTACCAAAAGAGTAGAAGTGGACAAATTTAGTCCGTTGTCTCAACAAGAGGCGTTGGCACCCAAACTTTCTTCGGCAGAATTTAAAGGAAAAGAAAAGCTAGAGCACTTTGGTATTATTTTGGAAGATGAAGAAGAAAAGAAATCCTACACCAAACCGATTCAACCACAAACTTGGCAACAAAACTCAAAGGCTGGAAACTCAATCAAGGAAGAAACACGCAGCAACTCAAGTGATGATTTCACAATCATTACTTAAAGATTCGAAGAAGGCTTCTACATGTCTCAATCCTATGATCTTAGGAGGGAGAATGTTGGAAGTGTGTTTAAGATCATAGTATTTAAAGTATTTTTAAGAACAATATCGTACTTAGTATTTTAGAAACATTAGTATTTTCATTATAGTTTCTGTATTATTATTTAGTCGAAGGGCTGTTTGGAGAAATACTCCAACAGGTACCACAGAACCATCGTGTATGGTTTCTGTTATGACAGTTATAGGTAGTTAACTTTGGCAGTTATGTTTGTTAAAAGTCATGATGGTTCAAACATGAAACATCACAACTTTTCTTCATATCTGTTCGAAGAGTATATATAGGATCTTATGTATTCGATTCAACAACAATTCCAGAATCATTTATAGTATAACTTTACTTTGTTACAACATATATATCTGTTATTTTTTTTGCTGCAAATATCGAATATATATATATATATACAAAATCTTATAACTTTTCTGCAAACCATTCGATCACAATATGGTGAATACTAATACGTACTTGGAGGAATCTTGGTCGAACCACAAACATGTGGGTGACCCTTCCAAAAGATATACTAACTAAGATTACTATATAGCCCTTAAGTCTTAGGGGTACTTATTTGTTACCTCAAGTGTCTTGACATTAATTGAGGTGATAGAAAATTTCAAAGTTGAAGTATAACATTTTTTTATCTTAAAAAGTCAGATATGGACTCTAAATTTGTGAGGGAGGGACTGATTAGTTTTTCATATGGTAAATGTGAATCTATTTTTTCAGATAGTGGATTTCGGCGAAGGTGGCCCCGTTCGTTGTTCTCGTTGCAAAGGCTACATCAATCCGTTCATGAAGTTTGTCGATCAGGGAAGACGTTTTGTCTGTAACTTCTGTGGTGAGTGTTGATCTCTTCTTTTCTACCTTTTGCCATAATTTAGTTCTAAGAATACATACCGATTAGAAAAAAGCGTCTTTATATACTTGACCTACATGCTAATAGCTGACTATGAATACATAAACAATACAAAATTTTAGCCTTTAAATTTATATATTGACAATAAAAACATCTTTCCAGCGGATTTGAAATGCTGCATGTCAACTTGTATATTGACTTGTTGGAAATAAAATATAACCCATGTCAACCGACTTAAAAGTGAATGGGTTGAATATGCCACTTTTAGTTCAATTTGTCATCTTACATTCTACCCTTTTGCAGGCTTCACGGATGAAACTCCGCGTGACTATCAATGCAATCTAGGTCCAGATGGCAGGCGAAGGGACGCTGATGAACGGCCTGAGCTATGCAGAGGAACAGTTGAATTCGTTGCCACAAGGGAATTCCTGGTTTGTGTGATCTCTAGCTTCATTTTGCACTTCTCTCAACAATTATACTATCTTTATAATATTTTGTTATATTTTTCCCAGGTACGTGAGCCAATGCCTGCTGTATTCTTTTTTCTCATTGATGTATCAATGAATGCCTTGCAAACTGGTGCAACAGTGGGAGCTTGCAGTGCTATCAGCCAAGTCATTGCTGATCTTCCAGTAAGTTCATGTTAATTGTGGTTAGAGGTGAAAATGGTTGGGATGGATAAGTGTCTATACTTGCATAATATTAGATATACGTCGGGTTGGATTCACCTGGTTTTTGACCAGTTTTTAATCCTTTTTTCTTTATGAATAATTAGTGTTCCTAATTAGATTACAAAAATAAAAAATTATATTATCTCAGATTGTCATCTATAATATAATTGAAAGTAAATGGGTCACAGTTGCCACCTTTCGTACTCGTGGCACATGGCTACGGGCTACCCATAAGTATTGAATCTTATTGATGTTTCACCCTTTGACAATAGGTTTGAAGTTTGTATGTAATTATTGATCTGTTTTTATGATGTAACAAACTAATAATATGGTTACTGCAGGAGGGTCCTCGAACATTGATGGGAATTGCCACATTTGACTCAACCATCCATTTTTACAATCTGAAACGGGCATTGCAACAGGTATATATAATCGCAATTTATTGTTTATAGATTCAGTACGGTTTGTATGCGTAAAAAAAAACTTTGTCCAGCTTTCACCATGTTTGCTTTTGGATTTCCGTTTCCATCATACCAGTTTTACCTGTTAGAAATAAAATATAATCAGAATTGACCCATTAATAAGTAAATGGGTCGAAACAGCCACCTCTAGTTTAGTAACTTACAAGATGATATTGCTGTTTGTGATCAAGTTTTTGTGTTTTGTTGTTGCAACCATTGATGCTCATAGTTCCTGACGTTGAAGATGTTTACACTCCTCTCCATACTTATGTTATTGTTCAACTTTCCGAGGTAAGTTATTTCATGCATTACCTTGAAATTGTGATGGAGCTCTTTTCTTGGCAGTTCTTGCCAACTCGTGATTATCCGTTATATTCTAGAAGTTATTATTTTCATCCAGTTTTATGTGACTTTGGAACTGATTCCCAACGTATTTCACATCATTGTGATGTTACAGTGTCGTGATCATCTAAACGTTTTGCTGGAGAGCATCCCGAGTATGTTTGAGAGTAATAAAACTGCTGATTCTGCTTTTGGTGCCGGGATGAAGGTATTAATTTTTCTCTGTTTGATTGTACATTTGTACCCGCGCAAGCACAGCGTGTCTAAGGGTAGAAGAAGTTACCTATATACCTACCAATAACCTAATCTCAGAGACTGTCACTTTATTTCACAAGACATCTCTATTTTCTTTTTCTTCTCAGATCATCTTTTTTTGGTCATCCCGTTTAATGATTTTTTGAACGATCTGAATTCATCGAACACTCACATGTTCCATTTTTAAACAGGCTAATGCCTGTTCTTTATTCTGATATTTTTTTTTATCAAATAATCTGTGTCAAAGCGCACATCCAAACGCCCACTTAGTATCAGCTTAGCAGTCTATGTGACTATTGCTTCATATGTGTCAATTAGGCTGCTTTTTTGGCAATGAAGAGTACCGGAGGCAAGCTTTTGGTATTTCAATCAGGCAAGCTTATTTATATTTTTAGCATGTGTTATTATTAAGAGGTCTGAGGTAGAAACATATATTGACCCCATTTATTATGTCTCAGTCTTGCCTTCTGTTGGTATTGCGGCTCTTTCTGCTAGAGAGGCTGAAGGAAGAACTAATATCTCTGCAGGAGAGAAGGTAATTGTGGAAAACTAGAAGGGGGGGTTGAATAGTTTTATGTCCTTTTTAAATTTATTTCCAAAATATTTTGTAGGTTATAAAAACTTTCGATTCGATCTTAAGTGAGTTCAAGCAACAACCAATATAAGCAAGTCTAAACTAATATTGAAAGTATTGAAATATAATGAAGAAGAGATAGAGTTAGAAAGATCAAACCACAACACGTGAATTTATAGTGGTTCGGCTACAAGGACACCTTCCTTGCCCTACTCCACTCTCCGAGTACCACACTCGAGAGTTTTCTTCACTATGTCAACAAACTCCTTATGGTGGAGAAACCTTACACACCTTGGCTTACACAAGTTAACGACACTAAGCTAAATGTCGAGTTCTAATCGTAGCTAGAACCAATCTCACACCAAATATCACACCACGTGATCTTCACACCTTCACACCTTCTTCAAGACTTCACACCGTCTTCACACCTTGTCAATCTTCACGCCTTCTTCTATGCACAACTAAGTCACAACTACTAAACTAGTTTACAACACACCAAGATTCTACAATCAACAAATATACACAACACATTAACAAATAACTATCACTAGTTCTATATGAAACTAGCTATACACAACACCACTACAATAAGATGGATGTAGAGAAGTGTTCTTCTTCTTGCACTTGAATGGATGAAGCTTTGGATCACTTGGAAACAAAGACTTATGAAATATATGATCAAAGGATTTTAGATCTAGAGAAGAAGATTGGATCAGAAAGTTTATAGTGCAAAAAGGTGAGAAAAATATGTGGAATGATCCAATATTTATAGGGCCAGAAAATACTGTTCGGGAGCGTGCCGGTCCCCTTAATTATAGGCCGGTCCCCTTAATGATTAAGGGGGCCGCCTAGTAAAATTAAGGGGGCCGCCCTCCTGAACGTTTGAAAAGTTTTTTCTGGATAAAATTTGCCCTTTTTGGTTGGAAATTTGAAATCATATTTTTGTGGTTTAATAAAGCTTTACCAAAAATGATTTACAAATATATATAAAATGTTAAAATCATTTTATATAATGTTATGTATTAATATAAAATTTCCTTTGATCATGTAATGCATAAGTTACTAAGTTTATGCATACCTTGAGTGATATAAGATGTAGAGGTAAATATTTGTCACCAAATACTTGTTTATGTCTTATTCTTGACTTAATTTGATTTAAGTTTTGTGATTATCAAAACATAGGTTTATTGAGAAATATTAATAACATTCACAAACATTATTTATATCAACAATCTCCCCCTTTTTGATGATTACAAAACTTAAACTCATTAACTCAAAAATTAGTTTTTTAAACAAGTATTTTAGTGAGTTTATATGTACTTCTCCCCCTTTTTGTAACATCAAAAAGGTTATGCCGACAAGTTTTCATTCGTGAAAATTTTGACGGGTAGAAACTCCCCCTTGATGTGTACTCTCCCTCGTTTGGGGGCACCAAGAGAACGAGCTATGGAATGCTTGCAAAACAAAAATATTAGAAGCACAAGTATATACATGTACACAAATATAGGGTGATGAGAAAAGAAAGAAACATTCGTATTAGAGCAATGGTTGTGTTAAGACACAACAATACGAGTACATAAGCTAACAACATAATAGCAAATACATAAGCCAATTAATCAAGAAAGATACATCATCATGCAAAAGTACATGGACTTCATAGAGCTTGCAAGCAAAAGGGGTGGCAAAGATTTTATTTATTAAGCATATCAAATGCTTAATTTAGAGAGCATGATGGTGATGGTGGAGGAGTGGATGAGAATTGTGGTGGAGGAATTATAGGAGAGGATGGTGGAGTTGGAGGTGGTGGTGGGTTGGTAAGCAAATGTTCAATATATGAAAACATATATTGAATTTCATCTTTAAGGCCAAAGATGATGGTTCGGTTGTGGATACAACAAAGGCAAGTATCACCATGTGATTCAAGCATCCTTCAAGGTACGGGATTGGCAAAGTATGGTGGTGTAATTTGTGGAGATGAGAGTTGAGTATCAAGTGGTGTTATTGGTGAAAGTGAGATTGTAAGATGGGTGGATATAGGTTCTTGTGTGGGAAGTGGTGATGATACTTGTGGTGACAAGTGTGAATTGATGTAGTCATTGATTGATGAGGTTGAGGGTAAGGAAGATGAGGAAGTTCCATGAGTGGAAGGTGTTTTGGATGGTGCATTAGGTGCACTTGGAGAGGAGCATTTTGGTGGAGGTGATGGGGTTATGTTGTCTTCATTTGTTAAGTCAATGAAGAGTTGTTTTGGAGGAATGACCACAAGTTTTTGTTTCTTGGAGGTTTTGGAGTTTGAGGTACTTGGAGGAGTCATGATGATATAATGAATGATGAGATGAAGAATGGTGATAATGGAGGGAATTTATAGTATGGAAATGGGTGATTTAGGTAAATGTTTGAAATGGTTGAAAGAGATTCTAAAATCAGTTGGGTCAAAATGGGAAATGGCAGCTGAAACTAGAGAAAGGATTCACAAGATGCAAAAGAATACAGTAAACCCAGTTCCAGATGGCCGGTCCCCTTAATTGTATGCCGGCCCCCTTAATAATTAAGGGGACCGCCTAGGGAATTAAGGGGGCCGCCCATCTGGTGTTTTCCCAGACGACCAGAAACCCAAAATTTGCAAAATTTGGTGATTTTTCAAGTGTGTTTTTCCAGCAAGCTCTATTAGGAGTACATACTTTAGGAATGATGATATATAAACATATATATATATATATATATATATATATATATATATATATATATATATATATATATATATATATATATATAATCAAATTTTGCATGCAAATAAACATATTATAATCCATATTGAAAAGAAGCATGGCATAACATTAATATAGAAGCATGATAATAATTAAAGTCTAAACATCATTCCGAATAACACAAGAGATTAACACAAGTATTTCCGAATAAATCGGACAAATAGCAAACCATACAAATGTCTAAAAGAAACAAGTAATAACAAGTAGCAACACGTCAATATCTTCTACTTCTTTTTCTTTCCAAGCATCTTCCTAAACATCTTCCCAACGGATTTGAATCCCCCTCGAAGTTCTTCATGCATTTGTTGTTGACGATTGAGGATAGATGTTTGACGAGTGAAGAGAAGCTCATCGGTACGTTCATGAGGAAGAGGAATTTGATACTCGGTATCATCAAGATCGGAAAGATCTTCAACAAAGGTCGTGGGGGATGGAGTACTAACACGTGAGGTGTCTTCCTCCTCATCATCATCGTCATCACGATGAGATGTAGAACCACGAGGCCTAGAATACAAAGGAACACGAGATTTTCCTTTGTCACTACGAGGACGGCGAGTACGAACACGAGTAAGTTGGTTCAAAGTAGGAAGGATATGAACGTAGTAGTCTCTTTGAAGATGTGGGTAATGTTCCATCACATAACGATAAAGTCATGTGAGAAACATACCGTAAGGAAGATTGGCATTTGGGGTGTTTTTGGCGGACATGATTCGATGAACAAAAAGATAAGCCAAATTGTATTGCTCTTCAGCAATAACACAATAAAGCATGTGGGCAATGCTCGCCGTGACATGATCACGGTGACCACCAGTACCAAACGCATTCTCTCGAATGAGTTCTTCCCACTTCTTCATATCTTGGCTTAGCTCTTTGAGGAGGATTTGATTGGCATGAATATCGACATTCTTCGACTTGATTACTCGACTAGTCGTACGACGTTCTAGTTCAAGCATTCGACGAATGTCTTCAGGACTAGGAAGCTCAGAATAGTAGGGGCCATCCTGAGGACGATTTCTTTCAAGAGTGGAAAGATCCCATTCATTTGAGAAAACGGCTTGGCCGTTGAATGGGATTCTAAAAATTTGCCCAAATTGAGCAAGAGTAAGAGTGATGAATTGATTTTGAATCATGAAGGAAATGAGGAGATGACCATAGGGATCGGTTTGCACCGTCACTTGGCTATAGAAGTCGAGGATAAAACGAGGAATGATAGGTTCGTTGATTTGGAAAAGACATTCAAAACGAATATTGGTGAACATTCGTTCGGTCTGATCATTTTCATAGAAAGATGGATCGACAATTCGTCCTTCGTGAATGTTTCTATTTTCAATAGGACGATAGAAACATGCAACTGAAGGAGACATGCCGGGAGTAGAAGAGACATTTGGAATGTATTGTTTGATTTTGGAGACATCACCAACCGTGGTCTTAGGCATTTTCACCTAAACAATATAACAACAAAAATAAAACAACTATCATGCATATGTTATATATTTATATAATTATATGCACTATATGTGGAACGAAATTCTACTTCGACACAAAAAAAATATTCAATGAAGTAGTTTCATGATGTTCCTTTTATTTTGATTTTAAACTCGTTTAGAATATATAATATCGAAGAGTATGATATCATAATTCATTTCGAAATAAGGCTAGATATATATTAGTTTATATATCTTCCATTCCATAAGAGTTTGACACAACATAAGTTTGTCTAAAAGATTAAAATGCGAATTTTAGTTTTCAAAAATATCATTTTTGAGATAAACCAAACGCTCCCTTACTAGATAAAGACATCCTAAAACATCAGTATATATATTGATTATATATCTTGATGACGTCTATTGATTTTAGTAGTATTAACAAGTTTTATGAACAAGTTTTAAGTTTCAAATAACTACATATAGTTATAGTTTGTTCATGAACCAAACGCCCATGTTGTCTTCATGAACCATTTTCTAATAAATTGAAAAGTATGTTTTGATTGTTTAGGACGTTAAAACAATGTAATGTAGTAAGTTTTAAGTGGTTTTTAAGAGTTATATCAACAATGTGCCTTTTGAAAAATAAAATTCGACTAGGGTTTATGGGCGATTAATGATTTTGACCAGATGATATGTTATACTAATTTTGAGTTGCAAAACATCATCCTAATCCTATGGGGAGCATTTGGTAGTTCAATTTCTAGCTTCAATAACACTTAAAATCGAATTAAAATAAATTTTAATAAAATGCATAATTATTGATTAGACACCAAATCGAATGAAATGTGATGAAATGCATGTTGAAAAACTTACAAAAGATGTTGTTATATGTTTGGTTGATGTTTGCCCCTTGCGAAATAACCCCGGATTGGTGATTTGGTGAAGGATTTTGGTGGTTTTGGAGGTTTAGTTTCGTTCACAGCAGTATAGGGGGAGAAGTGAGTGAGTAAATGGAGTGTTTGGAAATGGAATTAAGGAGGAAAACGATTTTGGAAGTGTCAGATGGCCGGCCCCCTTAAACATTAAGGGGACCGCCCTCGATAACAAGCCGGTCCCCTTAATCATTAAGGGGGCCGCCTTTGAAACTTTCCAAATTTCGCGGAATTCGTTTCTGGAACAAAAATATTTATACGTATATAATTAGATTTATAATATATCAAAAATACGTAAACGTCTATTGGCACGATGATAAAATTCTTAACAATTTTTAATTACCGTTTCGATAATTAAAATATACCTTTGACAATTTTTGGATAAAATGATCAAAGTGTTAAGTTGATGAAGGGTTTGAGGTGTGTTCGGGAATATGTGAATAAGTGTATATATATATATTGTTTATATATATAAGTATAAAAGTGATTGAAAGATGGGTTGATGAGTGAGATTTGAAGGATAGTAGCGGAGATAGGATATAGTTGGCGAGAGGAGTTTGTTTCATCCATAGTGTTCGCGTGCGAAGGCGTTCTTGCATTATAAAAGTCCACTTGACTCATATCCCTTCATCATCATGAGTCTCCTAAAAGAGGACTTACTAGAATAACGTGAGGGGGGAAAGAAAGGGTTCGATAAAGAACGATTTCTTGGAGTTCTAGAAAGTCAACAAATGACGTATCTAGGTTATGTACAAGTGAATATATATATGTATAAATATATTTAATATATTACGTATAATAGTATATATATGTATATATAAGTATATATGTGATTCTAACAAATAGAAGACAATAATAAATTATATCTAAATAATTGACGAAATCAAACAATGCATATTTATCTAAGCATGACAATGAGTTGTGAAAGAATGGCGTACCCGGTGGTCTTCAAAAGAAATCTTCAACATCATCAAGATGAAATATAGACTTTGAAAAAGTCTATGTTGAGAGAAGAACCAAGATTGCCTCAAGGAATGTTCGTCTAGCCATTTGATCTCCATTGTCCTTTTGGTCCAAAGTTGTTTGGTCCAAACATGTTTAACATTTGACTCGGGTGCATGAAAGGTGGTAGAATGCCCCAAGGATTGTAGCTTTGTTGGTAGTTCCACATTTGATTACTATTGTTATTATAGTTTTGTCTATTTTGATTTCTTCTTGGTTGAGGTGTTTTAGACCTAGGATGAGAATTATTTGGTTTTCTAGGTGGTGGAGTTTTAGATCTTATTTTGGGTTTAGAAGATCCTACTTCGGTCTTTAAAGACAGTTTATAAAAATCTTTAACTTCTTCATCGTTGGCAAGAGGTATTTTCTTATCATTAATAAGTATATACTTAGGATTAGATTTTAAAGGTTTTTGTTTGTTGAGTTCACTTTCAAATTTTACATTTTTAATCTCGCTTGTTGAAGCCTCATTTGAATTAAATCCTAAGCATGTTTTGTCTCCGGATGTTCTTTGAATACTTATTATTTTACTAAGTGATTGACTACTATTTTCAAATTTGTCAAGTTTGCGAATTTCTTCCCTAAGTATTTCGTTTTCACCTTTAAGCTCTTGACATGATTTACATTCTTCAAAAATTTCTTTACCTTTTTCTAGTTGATGTATTTTAATTTTTAGTTCAAGTACTTCACTTTCTAATTGATTGTTAATGTATTTTAGTGATTTGTTTTTGGCCATTACTAGTTGTCCTAATTTGCATAGTTTAATATATTCATTATCTAGATCTTTTTCATCTAATGATATACTTTCATCACTAAAATATTCGGTTTCGGAACGTACCTCATTTGGTGTATTCGCCATGAGACATTTTTCTTCCTTTGTCGTTTCATTCTCATCATCATCACTATCACTCCAAGCACCTCCAATAAATGCTCTTTGATTTTGATCTCTTGTCATCATTGGACATTTTCCAATAAGGTGATTTGGATCTCCACACTTGAAACACTTTCTTTCAATCTTGTTGTTCTTGTCATCTTTACTCTTTTGAAATGTTTTCTTTTCATCATACGGTTGTCTTACGAATCTTCCTCGCCTTTTGAAGAATTTCTTGAAATCTCTTACGGCCATGGCGTATTCTTCGTCATCACTTTCGGAAGATGAGCTATCTTCGATACTAGATTCCTTTCTAGCTTTCAAGGTGATTGACTTGCTTTGCTCTCGTTTTTCCTTGACCATTTCGGAGTCCTTCTTAATGATGACTTCGTAGACTTTTAGATTTCCAATTAATTCGTCAAGTTGCAAAGTTGACAAATTCTTCGATTCTTCAATAGCCATCACTTTAGCTCGCCATTTTGGATGAAGAGCCCTAAGAAACTTCCTAACAAAATTCTTACTAGAAAAATTCTCATCAAGTGCTTTTAAACTTGTGATGATAGTGTTAAATCTAGCAAAAGCATTGTCAATTGATTCCTCTTCCGGAATCGTGAATTGCTCGTATTGTTGAACAAGTAGATCTATCTTATTATCTTTGACTTGACTATTACCTTGGTGAGTTATTAGTAAAGAGTTCCAAATTTCTTTTGCGGTTTCACACATAAAGATCCTTTCGTACTCTTTACGTGGTAGCGCATTATAAATAACCATTTTTGCTTCATTATTTTTTAGCAAGTTTTCTTTTTAAATCATCATTTTGTTTTTCAAAATGTACGATTTCATCTTTCTTAGTTTCCGGGTTATTTTGAATAGGTAAAAAATCACCATTAGTAATAACATGCCAAAGATCTAGATCTTTTGACTTCACATAAGTTTCGAATCGATTTTTCCAATATAAAAATCCATCACTTTCAAATAGTGGTGGTCTTTGCATAGATTGTCCTTCTAAATATTTTTCAGATTCCATAGATCGTTACAAGTTTTAAAATACAATATATTTTAAAGATCTTGCTAGACGTGGCTCTGATACCAATTGTGGAAAACTAGAAGGGGGGGTTGAATAGTTTTATGTCATTTTTAAATTTATTTCCAAAATATTTTGTAGGTTATAAAAACTTTCGATTCGATCTTAAGTGAGTTCAAGCAACAACCAATATAAGCAAGTCTAAACTAATATTGAAAGTATTGAAATATAATGAAGAAGAGATAGAGTTAGAAAGATCAAACCACAACACGTGAATTTATAGTGGTTCGGCTACAAGGACACCTTCCTTGCCCTACTCCACTCCCCGAGTACCACACTCGAGAGTTTTCTTCACTATGTCAACAAACTCCTTATGGTGGAGAAACCTTACACACTTTGGCTTACACAAGTTAACGACACTAAGCTAAATGTCGAGTTCTAATCGTAGCTAGAACCAATCTCACACCAAATATCACACCACGTGATCTTCACACCTTAATCACACCTTCACACCTTCTTCAAGACTTCACACCGTCTTCACACCTTGTCAATCTTCACGCCTTCTTCTATGCACAACTAAGTCACAACTACTAAACTAGTTTACAACACACCAAGATTCTACAATCAACAAATATACACAACACCTTAAATAACTATCACTAGTTCTATATGAAACTAGCTATACACAACACCACTACAATAAGATGGATGTAGAGAAGTGTTCTTCTTCTTGCACTTGAATGGATGAAGCTTTGGATCACTTGGAAACAAAGACTTATGAAATATATGATCAAAAGATTTTAGATCTAGAGAAGAAGATTGGATCAGAAAGTTTATAGTGCAAAAAGGTGAGAAAAATATGTGGAATGATCCAATATTTATAGGGCCAGAAAATATTGTTCGGGAGCGTGCCGGTCCCCTTAATTATAGGCCGGTCCCCTTAATGATTAAGGGGGCCGCCTAGTAAAATTAAGGGGGCCGCCCTCCTGAACGTTTGAAAAGTTTTTCTGGATAAAATTTGCCCTTTTTGGTTGGAAATTTGAAATCATATTTTTGTGGTTTAATAAAGCTTTACCAAAAATGATTTACAAATATATATAAAATGTTAAAATCATTTTATATAATGTTATGTATTAATATAAAATTTCCTTTGATCATGTAATGCATAAGTTACTAAGTTTATGCATACCTTGAGTGATATAAGATGTAGAGGTAAATATTTGTCACCAAATACTTGTTTATGTCTTATTCTTGACTTAATTTGATTTAAGTTTTGTGATTATCAAAACATAGGTTTATTGAGAAATATTAATAACATTCACAAACATTATTTATATCAACAATAATATCAACTAATGACCAGGTTGAACAAACAGGCCAAAATGGTTGGCGTTGGGCACCCAGTTTTCTTGTTTCCTAAAGCAAGGTATTTGAATTTGTTTAATTTTGGATTTCACTTTTGCTTTATTGAATACTATAAAGATTTATTCTTTTTTTGTGTGGTGCAGCGGCTAATGAAATCCCTATTACTCCATTACCTCAAGTGAGGGATCGGGTGGCAGATCTTTGCATTAGTATACTTCATTCTTATCGGAAGTTTTGTGCAACTGTGTCATCATCTGGACAACTAATTCTTCCTGAGGCACTCAAGTTGTTGCCTCTATACACTCTCGGTCTGTTTTCTTCTTTATTAAAGGCATTCTAAGTAGTGGGTTATCACTAGTGGTGGCATTGGATACCGACCAAAACTAATAATCCAATCATTCTAAATCAGTTCGGTCGCAAACCATTCCTTGAAAGCGAGAGCCACTAAAGGTGGCAATTTCAGCGCATTCATTTATTACCAATAATTTGATTGAATGGGAATGTATCAAATGTGTTGGAAGTCCCCTTAAGGTTTTCTATAATGTATACAACCTCATAAATTACCTTGTATAAAAGATTAAGATAATAATCTTGGTAATCTTGTTTTTTGTAATCATAATCAACTCTTTAACAATCTCTATAAGTTCAAAAAATATTGGCAAAAAGTGTTTGTGGGTCATTTCAACCTAAAGATGACCTGTTTTGACTTGTTCTTTTTTCACCTGGTCATCTTGCCAACTCTAGTGAAAATATAACGAATCCAAAGATTCTTTCGATTTGCCCACCCCGTAGATACCACCGGTGGCGAAGCTAGAAAATTTTCAGTGGGGGGTCGGGATCTAAATTTTTTTTTCCTAACGCTATTTTTCGGGTAATATTTTCGGGTCGGTGGTTCGATTCGGGTCGGGTCAAAAATTAAATACTATTATTATATAAAAAAAAGTTTCAATCACTAAAAAACTAAACATTTGTCCAAGACAACTAAATTGCAAAGAACTTATATTAGTGGTATACGATTGACGAATGCTGCCAGGCTGCCAAACCCCAATTTCTAATTTCTACTTAAATCCCTAATTTTTACTAAATCCCTAAATAAAAGACAAGTATATTTAAAGACAACAAACCAGAAGGGCCGCTGCAGGCGGCGGCATGCGTGGCGGAGGCTGGTCGGCCGTCGGCGGTGGCCGGCGGGACTGCAGGAGCTAGGAAGGTGGGAGGAGACGAGGGTCGAAGAGGGAGGGTTTAATTGTTATTGTTCCGTTTTTTTTTTTTTTTTTTTTTTTTTTTTTTTTTTTTTAGTGGGCTAAGTAATGGATTTTAGTTTGGGATTTGGTTTGTTAATGGATTTTAGTTTGGGTAGATGGGCTTATGTAAAATGAAATGGATCAATTTTATTGCTTAATGTATAAAAAAAAATCACAATTAAAATGGGGTCGAAACTGAATATACCGAAATTTTTCTACACGAAAACTATATACCCCCTACATCGCAAAAAAAATTTCAAGGGGTCGGGCGCCCCCTCCCACCCCTATATAGCTGCGCCTAGGGGTGTTATCGGGTCGGGTTATCAGGTTTGTCGGGTCGGGTTGAGTCGGGTTTTGAATTTTTTAAAAGTGACCCGCAACCCGACCCGATTAAGAATCGGGTTGTCGGGTTCGGGTGGGATTCGGGTCGGGTTATGTCGGGTCGGGTGATTCGGGTTATCGGGTGACCCGATTAAGTAACGGTTAGTAAAACACATAGATTTCCAACTGAAGAAGCAGACTAAGCACAAGTAAAACACATATATTTCACACAGGACTAGTAAAAATACTACTTTAATATTATGCAGTATGAATACTTGATTAAGTCAACTAGTGAGCATTATACTTGTATCATTGAATACTTGAATACTTGATTAAGCCAACTAGTGAGCATTATACTTTGATATTATGCAGTATGAATACCCGATTTTCCAAGCATATGCTTTAATTTTAAACCTGATGTATATGGCTATGGATATTGGTTAACTCTTAATATCAATTGCATATAATTTGTGTTAATCTATACGAAATGGATATTTATCTGAAATGGTAGATAACACACTGTTTGTTATATATGTGGTTTTAAGTCAAGTAAGATCTGTCTATATACATAAAAACAAAACAAAAAAAAACAAAAAAAAACATATATGATCTGTTTTCTAACTTCTAATTGTACGTATATGATCATAATCTCATTTTTCACACCTTGCAATTAAATGTCCTGAAAGTCACCATTTCCATGAATAACCGCTTTTCTTCTCGAGTTCATAAGTCTTCTTGCACTTGGCATGTGTGTTATGACACAACTTATGATCCTTCGAATCTGAACATTCTGTTTATGCTTTAGTTTTGTTTTTTGTACTGAGCATTACATCATTCTCTACACAAACGATAGCCAAAAGTTATAAGCGATTAGTCTCATTAAGTTTGGATTGTTATCTAATTCAATACCAGAAGGATGGTAGTACCTGGACTCGATAACACAGCCCGAGGTGGCAAGACAGAACTTGGTTTATATTCATCTGCGACTTTTACGTTGACCTTATTTGGCTTACTTTCCTCTGCGAATTTTCTAGTAATCTTACCTTTAGTTGGTGATTTCTTCACATCTGATTCAACATACAAATAATCTTTAAAATTAGCAAAAGGCTAAAGTTGATGATCAGATATTTAGATGGTAGACTAGCAAACATGCCCGAACCTGGGATATGAGACTTATGAACCCTCACGTGTGGTGGCATTTTACCATCTTTATCATGTTTCGCAGCCTTAGTGGATAGATGATCATGTAAAGACAGAGACTGAAAATCCTTCAAACAAATCCTCAGAAACTCTGGTGGATCGTCTTCTTGTCTTACCTTCAGACCTGAAACAAACAAGATCTACCTTGCAAGTTATAGATTATCAACCATCAATCAGTTCCAACTTCCATGTGATCAACCATCAATCAGTTCCATCTGTACATTACCAAACAACCCTTTTCACTGATGCATATATCAGCAGACATCTTATACATTATAATGACAGCAATCCAAAGAATAAATCCCCCATTTTGACACAAAAACAATCAAAGTAAATGAGATAAATCTTAAAAGTTCAGACTTGCAGTTAGCAAAGTACACCAACAAATTTATGTTTTCAACCTCACCATAATATTTTTCATATTTCGGTTTCATCGCCTTAGCAATGTCATAGAGATGTTTATCCGTAGGTGGTTCATCATGAATATCACAATCGAGTTGTGCTCTTAAAAGAGCACGAATTGAGGCTAATTCATTGACTAGTGTATGTGATGTCACATACTTAGTCCCGGAAATTCTCAAAGTAATATCATAAAAAGTTTTTAAAAAATGACACAACTTTTTAGCTTTAACCCAATCTTCCGATGTTGGAACCGAATAACCTTGGTTTACAATATGAAGCCCAAATTCCACATCTTCTAAATCGTACCTAGCAAAAGCATCTTTATATTCATGAGCTACTTCTAACATATTGTAAGTGGAGTTCCACCTAGTTGGACAATCAAGTACCAAACTCTTAGTGCTATCACATCTAGCACTTAGAACACATTTATTAAACTTTTCAATCCTAGTACCCGACTTTTTAATCCACTTAACGGCACACCTAATGCTTTCAATCGACTTGCCAACATGTTTTATGCCATCTTGCACTATAAGGTTGACAATATGAGCCGCACATCTAATATGGAGCCATTCTCCTGATAACAAACAATCATGGTTTTTTTCAAATATAAGCTTCATAAAACCAATAGCACTATCATTTGAGCTTGCATTATCAACTGAAATAGACAAAACATTATTGAAACCCCATTCATTCAAACAATTCTCAACCCCTTTTCCTATATCAATCCCCCGATGGCCATCAAGAAGACACAAGTTCAACACTTTCTTGACCAAATTCCAGTTATTATCTATAAAGTGGCCCATAAGAGCCATATAACTTTTCTTTTTAATGGATGTCCAAGCGTCGGTAGTCAAACAAACCCTACCAATATTTTTCCTAATTGTTTCACGAAGCTTGTTTTTCTCATGTAAATACAGCCCTAAACACTCTTGTGTAATTGCACCTCGACACGGAACATCAAATAGAGATTGGTTGATTCTTTGATAATACCTAAAACCTGAATTCTCAACAAAGCTAAAAGGGAGCTCATCGACAATTATCATGTGTGCTAAAGCTTCCTTACTTTTTTTTTTTTTTTTTTTTTTTTTTTTTTTATCAAACTTCCATGCCAACATCTTTTTTGCATCACCACCCTCTAAAGTTATGTTAGTTTGAGACGTACTCTGTTTGTCTAAGTAGGGTTTGCATGTCTCTAGATGATTTTTAAGATTTTTATTACCATGCTTTCTAGAGTGGCATAAGTTCTACCACAATGTTTACACTTAGCTTTTTTGTCAGTAGGTTTCTCACCTCTTTTAAGCTTTAGTTCTTCAAACTCGAGCCATACAGGTGATGTTTTTTTGCGCCCCTTTGGCTGTTCCACCTCCTCCTCCGTGTCACTGGTCTCAACTTCAACAGGTGTTTGTTGATTAACAGAGTTTGACGCCATCTAACAACAATAAAATAAAAGAAACATCAAAAAGACAACAACTAATTAATAAGAAAATTAATAAGTTAAATAAATGTCAAAACTTCAATAAAGAATCAAACAATAAACCCTAGCATACTGAACACTTACCTTTTCTTTGAATGATGATGATCTTATGAGGGAAAAATATTGACAACTAAGAGAGGATAATGGTTCGATTGTTTTTTGAGATGGATTTGTTAGGAGGGAAACTGGGAAAGGTTTAGGTTCTGTAATGTATATGTCTAGGATAACCAAACGTTTCTCATGCATAGAAAATTGTAAGTAGCAGACATTGGGCTTCTAAAAGGTATTTACTAAAAAATAGAAAAGTTATTTCGGGTCTTATCGGGTTGACCCGATAACCCGATAGCAAATTTTTTTTAACCCTAACCCGACCCGATAACACTATCGGGTTATCGGGTTCGGGTCAAAACAAACCGATTAGATTTTTTGACCCGACCCGATAAGCCTTATCGGGTTCGGGTTCGGGTTCGGGTTCGGGTTCGGGCCGGGTCAACCCGACCCTACTGATACCCCTAGCTGCGCCTATGGATACCACTTAAATGTTTTGGTTTAATATTGCATAAGATACACACAGGTAATTGACCTCCTTTATTTCTTGTTGCAGCTTTGATTAAAAGTATTGGACTACGAAGTGATGGGCGCATAGATGACAGGTCATTTTGGATCAACTATGTTACCTCACTTTCTGTTCAATTAGCAATCCCGCTTGTGTATCCCAGAATGATAAGTGTTCATGATATTGACTCAAAGGTTTAGAATAATCTCACTTAACAAAATGTTCAGATATTCAATTTCTACAACTTACACGTTTTTTTTGCATGTTTCATCTGTGGCTACAGGATACCGATGGATCCGTTATTCCCCCCCCCCCCCCTATACCACTCTCTAGTGAACATGTGAGCGATGACGGGATCTATCTTCTTGAAAACGGAGAGGACTGCTTAATTTACGTTGGAGGCTCTGTAGATCCTGATATAACACAAAAACTGTTTGGCGTTTCTTCTTTTAGTGAAATCCCTACTCAGGTACACTTGATATTCGTATTTCTTGACTTGTATCATGATACCGGCAAAATGGCGAGTCTAGTAATGGGTATAAACAGGCTTTGGTGGCTTGGATTGACCTGAAACATTATTTTTATTCTAAGCAATAACCGACGTGGTAAATCTGATTAGGAAAACTATATTACAACACAGTTTAGGAGGTTATATGCATTATATACCTGTCGGCAACTTTCGACCTGTTTCAACTTTGGCTGCTTTTAAAACATAGCAAAACTGACTCATTTGTGATTAATACTACCGAAATTCCTTCTAATTGCAAATGGGTTGAAGTTGACATCTGTATATGCTCATTGTCTCATTGCATAGATTTTGTGGCTTATAAGTCTGGTGTTTGCTAGAGTAACTCTTTCAGAAGGCCTTATTCATCAATCATCTGTTTAACTCAAACTTTTGGATACAGTTGGTACTGAAGCAATATGAAAACCCCTTGTCAAAGAAGCTAAATGAGATTGTAAATGAGATACGAAGCCAAAGATGTAACTACCTACGGTATGTAATGTCTGTGGTATATAATCTTATCAGTCGGATTAGTTTATCTCTATATGAGAATGTTTGTGTTGACAAAGTAATCCCTTTTTTAATCTCATTGTACTTATGGCAGGTTAAAATTATGCAAGAAAGGAGAACCATCGGGTGAGTTTTATAATATACGTCTAGTAGTTCTGTCTTCGTATGAAAATTGCAAGATTCAAGTTGATTTATTTTTAAGAAAAAATTCCTTTCATATACATAAAGGCTGTTTGGTAATTTTAAACCGGGACTTCCCAAGAAACGTCGAGAATTAAAAACTTTCCTGACTATATGCTAAAAAAATGAAAAATCCCTCCAACAATTATAAAATAAAGAAAATCTTGTGAAACCCATAATGCCATATATCATAGGCAACTTTAGCTCAGGAACTTCCTTTGAAATGATAAAGATTGCGTCTTTTCAGAGTATTTGTAAAGTACCACCTTTTATATAATAAAAGAATTACATCATTTCAGAATTTTTTTGAGAAAACAATCTTAGTGGAAAAAAAATTGGACCAATAGAAATGCTCGATTTTGACACATAGGCGAAATCGAGCAATATGATTGGCCAATAAAAAGTCAAAATTGAATTGATTTTGGTTAAACTTTAATAAATTTTGTGAAGAATTTGATTGAGGAAAAAAACACATAAAAATATAGGTGTCAAATTTATAAAAATATAAAAAAAAAAAAAAAAAAAGGAGGAGGTAATTAATAAAACATTAGTGGTTGAATTTTAAATATATTATATGTAGTTGATATAATATCATTTGAGGACCAAAATTTTTTTACATACCAAGGGACTAATTTCCACAGTCCATCTTCCCTCCATCTTTATTGAATCTAATGGATGAGATTAATCCTAACAATTTAAAAAACCCACTTTCATCCTTTTTTATCAAATATTAATATCTTCCAAACCGTTAATCGTTAAGCAAAAAAAAATATACCGTTACGACGAGCATTTCATTATCTTTCTATAGATAGTCATTTTGATATATTTTTGTCAATTTTTTTTTTACTTTTTTTTCACATTTTTTTTCGTGGCCGAAAAAATCATATATGATATATGATTTTTTCGGCCACGAAAAAAAGTGAAAAAAACGAAAAAAAAAAAAATTGTCGAAAATATATCAAAATGACTATCTATAGAAAGATAATTAAATGCTTGTCGCGATTGTGTAATTATTTTCGCTTAACGATTAACGGTTTAAGTGATATTTAAATTATAAAAAATGGGTGAAATATTAAAAGCTTCTAATCTCACCCATTGATTTCTTTTTAGATGGATGGTGGGGATGAGTCCCTTGGTATGTGAGGAATGTTTGGTTGTTTAAATAACTCGACTCATATGTAGTTAAGCGTAAGATTATAAATCTCCATGTTTTTTGATAACTTTAGATAATAAACAAATAACCCCTTACACTTTATACCGCATACACTTTATAATATGAACTTTGTTTACAATTACTTGAGTATTAGTATTGGTTTGAGATTTCCATCCATTAAACTTACTAAATTTTATAAATGTATGAATTAGTTTTAATATACATTAAATACTTTTAAGCTAAATATTAGTTTCAAACTTTCATCTATTAAAATATCTTTTTACTATGTATGTTAAATATAAATAAGAACTCATGTTAGCCTATTTAAAAGTTTAATCTATACGTACACGGGTTTGGGTATTAAATACAATTAAACTATTATTAACGGTAATATAAATATCAAATGGTAAGTACGAGTTGCTGTGATATGAAAATAAATATACGCGATTGTACTTATAACGACTCATGTATTATTATTTAAAGTTTATATACGGATATTCGGAAAAACATTTTTAAAAAACTTCATCAACGCTCATTATGTGCTACTGAACTCGCACATTTTGTACAACAAGATATCAATAGTTAAAGTTAAACAACAACATTAACCTCAACATTAACATCTATGTCAGCTAAACAAAGTTAAATCTTTCATTCAATAAAATTTTTACAAAATATTAATTGATATTAATACATATGAAAAACTATGTATACTTATTAGTTGTACTTATATCATAATTTTCACGGGTAAATTCTTATATATCCATATAGTAAACAAAAATTTTAAAATAAATTTGATTTATGTGTAAACTCATGTGATCAAAGAACCTTTCGCCCAATAACATTATAAGGAAACACGCTCAAGAATCCAATACAAGGTCGATGCCACGGTTATATTTAGAATTTCTGCTAACTATTTTTTTTTTTACTTTCGTACATGTTGATGCTCTAACTTTTTAAACTATACATAAGATTTTCTGTTTTTAAACAATAATACTATATAATTAAATTTTTCTGGAAAAATCCCGTGCTTGCACGGGTATTAAAACTTTTTCTATAAAAGACAAGATATAAGAAAATTAATTACAGTGAGGACGCATTTGTCAATCAAAGTTGCAGTTTTTACAAGGTAATCGTTGCAATTTCTATAGTTTCTGATATTAGTTGTTTCAATTCCAGGAATGACATTCTTCTCGTATATGGTGGAAGACAAGTCTCCAAATAGTCCTTCATACGTTGAGTTCTTAGTACATGTCCATAGACAAATTCAAAACAAAATGGGTTGATGTTGTTTTAACAAACACTAGTTCAGTTATGTTTATGGGTTTGTAGTTAGAATTTACATGGAGACACATTTGAGTTCGAGCCTAAAGAAGCAAAAACGTGGGGATAGCCATCATTGGGTTTCACCTATTCCTGGTGAAAACTCGAGTAAAGTTTTGCTAGTATTATTTATGAAAGCGTAGCATAAACTGATAAAAAGAACGGCTGTGGTGTGGTTCTTGGTAATTGTTACTATTAAACACTAGTTGTTATACATATTTATATTTAGAAGTGTTTTTTGTTTCTTAATTTTATAATGAGATAAGATTTACATGTAATGCACTGTTCTTTAGAAGGGAACGTTTCAACTTATTTCTTATATTTCTTGATTTTATGTGTGAGTATGTTTGGTTCGAGTTGTATTTTATTGCTAACTAGACTAGTGCTTCTGAGATGAAAGGATTCAAATAGTTACAAGTTGACTATGCAAACAATAGTATTGCTTGATATACATAAAAATGCAAGAATATAGTAGGTACTCCTCAAACTAGCTTTTTATAAAAGAATATAGCATATTTAAACAAAATCACTAGTTTTTGTATTAAGTTTCTAACCAAAGTGCAAAACCAGTATCATAGCCACATACGACACTACACATCATTGTCTAAAGGGATAATTACCAAAATAGATCAGCCGCCCAAAGCACTTTCTTTGAATAGATGTTTTAAAAGCACTTTCCTCTAGCGGATCAGGGCAACTTGGCAACTGAGCAACCTCATATATTGTCGACACGTGTCCATTATTTTATTAATATAGTACGGTTTCTAGAATGTATAGAGAATGTATGTGTAAGGTATGTGTAAGGTATGTGTAAGTGTTTAAGGTATTTTTGCAGAGGGCAACTTGTACTAATCGGGCGACATGTATTGGACAACTTTATATTTTTTGTCTTTTAGCATATTTTAAAAATTGATTAAATATTTATTAGTAGAATAGTTAACTAATAATTATGAGTCGAGTTATATTACAAACCAAACATTCCTCACATACCAAGGGACTCATCCCCACCATCCATCTAAAAAGGAAATCAATGGTTGAGATTAAAAAGATTTTATTATTTCACCCATTTTTTATAATTTAAATATCTCTTAAACCGTTAATCGTTAAGCGAAAATAATTACACCATCGCGACGGGCATTTAATTATCTTTCTATAGACGGGCACTTTGATATACTTTCGAAAAAAAAAAAATCATTTTTTTCACGTTTTTTTTCCTGACCGAAAAAAAAATCATATATGATATTGCATATCATATATGATATTACATATAATATCATATATGATATTATATGTAAAATCATATATGATATTGCATATCATATATGATATCCAATATCATATATGATTTTACATATAATATCATATATGATATTACATATCATATATGATATGTAATATCATATATGATATTATAAGAAATATCATATATGATTTTTTCGGCCACGAAAAAAAAAACGTAAAAAAAAACGATTTTTTTTTTTTGTCGAAAATATATCAATTAGCCTATCTATAGAAAGATAATTAAATGCTCGTCGTAACGGTATATTTTTTTTCGCTTAACGATTAACGGTTTGAAAGATATTAATATTTGAAAAAAAAGGATGAAAGTGGGTTTTTTAAATTGTTGGGATTAATCTCATCCATTAGATCAAATAAAGATGGAGGGAAGATGGAGGGTAGAGATTATTCCCTTGTATGTAAAAAAAGTTTGGTCCTTTTTGCTCAATAATTATAAGCTAAGTTATACTACGTAATTAACTTTTTAAAGTGTTTAATGCCTCAAAATCAATATCCTATAACTAAAAACACACACACTGAACATTCTCAATATCACAGAACATTCTCATCTTCCATCATCACCACCACCACCACCACCAAAACTCCCACCACCACCGGACCCTCCATCATCAGATCTCACCACGACCGGATCTCACCACGACCGAAAAGACCACCGAGACAAACGCTCGGTTTCTCAAAGTTTTGAGGTATTTTTTTTAGTTATTTAATAGATCTATGACTATTAATCAAGTTTTGAAGTTTTTTTTTTCTTCATATATTTCTACATTTTATTGAAGGTGTTTGATAAAATGCTTGAACCACATCAGTGTATTGAAGATGTTTTATAAAATGATTGAACCACGTCTGTGTATTGAAGATGTTTGATAAAATGATTGACTGAGTGATGAAGTGTTATCCACAATGAAAAAAAATGAACCTTATCAACAGAAACTTGAAGCTTATTCTTGATTGTAGGTGCTGATGATTTAGTTTTTTATGAAAATTATGGTGTTAAAATGCTTAAAATTTAATCTTTTTTCAGTCCATGTCGTTAACCAGTGTACTACTAGTTGCAAAGGATTATTTTATAGATAATCATTAGTATTATTTAGGAGCTAAATAATTAGTTTTGGAGTAGCTGCAACAAATTAACTTATTCTAAGTACATGATAATCTAGTGCACATTTATATGTCAATACTTAATTACCAAATGGCTTGTATACTAGCGGTACCCATGATATCCTCTCCAACCAATTGTTTGTGAGTTCAATTCCTATATCAGGGAAATCGTGTGAGAGTGTCCTTGTTAAATGACTTAGAACAATGTAAACACCTATAACAACTTTAGACAATATAAGGGCGTTTAATGACTAATCATCACTTTCAAAATGTAACGAATAATCAAGTTCTTATAATCTAATAAATGCAGAGTTTGGTTTTGAATAGCCTATACATTGGGGAGGGTTCAGACTCATCTTGGGTCATAAAAAAGATGCTGACAATCAATGGTTCCTTGCGGATTGGTGTTCATAAACCGGGTACGTTCTTTGGGATCCATGTTAACTCCACCCCGGTGAACCTAATATATTCGGTGATCGTGATTGCAATGGGTCAGGTTAGGACCAAGATTCACTTTCTTTATATCACAATACATTTTGAATTGTATGTTACTGATTATAATACGTAAATGTGGCAAATGGATGGACCAATATTTAATTCACAATCTGGTACTTGTGCGGTTAGTTGTAAGTGACCAAGTGCCCTTTTACAAGTTCTATATTCCTGTCCCACCAAAATTTGTATCTTTTGAGTGCATACAGTTTATTAAAGTGTTTAAGTAGGGGGGGGGGGGGGGACATGGGTGGGTCGGCTTATTGTGTATCTGCTCAAAACAGGTTTGGATTGAGATGAGTTATTTGTTATACAGGTCAAACGGGTCAGCCCATGTTGACCAACAATAACTGGCCTGGCCCTTTATTTCCTAGAAATGCGAATGTGTTAATAATATGATTGCAAGAACTATGTCATTACAATGAAAATTCATTAAAGTAATTAGGAGGCTATTATGATTTAGTTTGGACATTTGACCTGTTACTATAAAAGGTTGATGGGTCTAAATCACCTGTATTATGTTTGACTATTTGTATTATGTTTGATTATTGGTCTGATGTGTATGACAAAGTATTTGATTATCTTTACAAGGCAAATTTACCACCCTCTAATTTTAGGGAGTGATTGGATGTTTTTGCAGATGACTATGATCGATCAATCAATGAGGCTCTCAAGATAACCAAGTACTTATTCACAACCTTTGCTATTTCCATTCATATCTCTCAACACCATGTACGTTTGTGTGGATTATGGATTATAAACTATATTTTGTTAGGCATTTTCTTAATCATCTATTTTGCAGCGCACAACCATCTCTGGAACCTACCTCAAGAAGAGAAGGATTGAGACATCATGATGCTTCTACAAATGGTACATTGGTTGGCCCGTCACAAAATTCTCATCAACCCTCATCAAGTCCATCATCGCATGATTCACTCAAATTTGATGAAACAGATGAGGACCATGCAGCTGAGCAGTTGGATCGAAGGTACTCCTGTTTCTCTCACAATTCTTGATATTGGAATGCGAGGTCCCAGGTTATTCCTGATATTATTCGCCATCATAGCAGGTTAGTTTCCACATGTTGTAACTAGTCAAATCCTTAGTATTTTGTCAGATGTTTTTTAAATTTGTTCACCTCATTTATTAACCTCTATTTATTTTCAGTGTAGGCCGCACTATTGTTTTCACTGAGACCAAGGATTATTGCTTTGAACTTTCTGGACTACTAGCTGGAGCACGGCCTTTGCATGGGGACCATTCAGCAGTTTGTTCGTGAAGTATATCACATTTTCACTTGATGTCATATGAAGAATAATCTTAATATACCCTTCTGTTAGCTAGTATTAAACGTATTCTCTTTTTAATATAGCAAACACTTGCTGGATTCCGATCAGGCAAATTCATGACACTAGTTGCCACAAATGTTGCGGCACGAGGACTGGACATTCAAGATGTTCAGTTGATCATCCAGGTATGTTAATTTTAAAATCCAAAATCTACCCATTCATACTTAAATGGGTTAACATTGTCTCCTCTAGCACATAAAGATATTAAAGTTTTGAGCTTGCTTCTTGTGTTACAGGGGGGATAAAAGACGCAACATCTGGTTTTTTGTACATTGGATACTAGGAACCATGGTTTCCCTACTAGGCATCATCAATGTATACACAGGGTTACATGCTTACAAGAAGATAAGGTCAAGAAGTGTAACACCATGCGTTATCTTTTATACAGCTGAGATTGTGTGCATCGGGTTCTTGTATCTGGTACAAGAGAAGTGGGAGTATCTGTTACAAGAGAAGTGGGAGTATATACAGAAGCAAGGGGTCATTTCAAGCAAAGCTAAATGTTCTTTAAAAAAAATTATAAATAATTAGCAATTATGGTACTAACCAAAAGAATAGTCCAATAACTAAAGGTGGCAAATCCAACCCATTTAAAAAACCTTTGGAGGACGAGCATTAGCAGCTGAGAATCTTGAACCAAACTCGAGCAACGCTTTGCTTGAATTGACCTTGTGAGTCATCACTTCAATAAAACTCAAATAATCCTTCTTAGCTCCTTGTGCTACCTCTATTGCTTCGATAAGATCTTCTTGACAAAACACCTATAGATTTCAATAAAAGAAATGTATACATTAGCTGCTTTATCAACAGAGCAAACAAAGTTGGCTGAAAACTGAGAATGTACCATGTGTTATACACTTATTTGTTGGAGTGGATACACCTGAAGTAATCCGTGGGCTACATATGGGTGATGGAGACAACCGACCATTAAGGTGTTGTGTTGACCTTGAATTTAAAAGGGGGCTTCCAATTGGAGAGACAGGGCAGGATATGTTCCACTTGGAATTTGAACATCGCTGCAAATATGAGATTATTATTTCCATTATACATTGCAGATCTTGTGCAATAAAAAAATAATTTCTACTTAGGGATAACTTGTAGAGGGGGCAATGTCAACCCATTTAATTGATTCAGGTTATGTTCTCTCTAGCGAGTCAAACGAGTAAAATTAACAATAGCTTAGAAGATAATGGGTCAAATGGTTGATACTCCCCAGCTCCTCCCAATGTTTGTATTTTAAGCATAAAACCTCTTAAATCATCAAATATTATTGGAAATATATATTTGTATGATCACAACTGTCTCATTATTTTTATAAAAAAGTGTGGATAAAAAGAGCTTCAGCCTGAGTTAACCCAACCCGATCCATTTAACCAACAGCAAAAAATCAATTATGTTCACCCTTCCAGTTTGTCACCTCTAGTATCTTGTGCAAGTGTATATGGGGAGGGGAGAAGGAGACATACCTGGAATTAAAGCCTGGTCTTGGCACTCTAAATGAATGGGTAGCAAGTCTATCTGAATCCAACGCTTGCCGATTTCTTGGATGTCCAATACCTGGAAAACATTAATAAGCCATGTCAATAATTAATTCTTGGGAGTTATAACAACGAAATATCTGCATATTTTCAGCAAGCTTCGACCATTATATGTATGTCATAAGTTAAGGTCAATAGATCGCATTTAAGGTGTTATGCCTCGGAGTACAAACATGTTTTTGAATATCATATCGTTACATCAAGTTTCTTGGTACATAGGAAGTATATAAAGTACATCAAGTTTCTTGTGAAAAGAAGAATTACTGAGACTTATAGGCACATTGCAAAAAGTCATCCAAGTAAAAGATGAGCATATTGGTTTTGTTTCAATCATGTAAACATGACTGACAAGTAAGTTTATAACAATTACTCTCAAGAAACATCTATAATACTATAAGATTCAGTCCCTAAATTTAATGTGGAGTTATGATGATAGAGGTTTTAGAGTTAGAAACAAGTTGGAGTCGTTTAGTAGTTGCACAGAGTACAAGAGAGCTAATGCTCGAAATTGAATGCAGTCTCATAATAACTATACAATCATGAAAGAAGATGAAGTGCAAGGGTTGCCCGAATTGATCACATGGCATTTAGTATAGAATTAAAGTCGGTTAGATGAAGTGCAAGGGTTGCGAAAGAGTTAGAAACAAGTTGGAGTCGTTTAGTAGTTGCATAGAGTACAAGATAGCTAATGCTCGGAATTCAATGCAGCCTCATAATAACTAAACAATCATGAAAGGAGATGAAGTGCAAGGGTTGCCCGAATTGATCACATGGCATTTAGTATAGAATTAAAGTCGGTTAGATGAAGTGTAAGGGTTGCGAAAGGTTGCAAGAATAATTAATGATTTAACCTAATTTATGCCTATATAAACCGGCGAAAATCACATTTAGTATGTACATTTGAAGATGATTCACACATCTTTTAGATCTTTGATTGTTGATAGCGGTATGTAAATTCTCTTTTGCAACATTTTGGAGATGATTTACACATCTTTTTAGATCTTTGTAATTAACTTGGTCTTCTTTTTTTTTTCTTAATTTAGTTATCATATGCAGGTATCATGAAAATCACACAAGATCATGCATGCTCAGATAAATGAAACCAAATATTGGGATACCAACTATTTTCTTTGTTTCTAACATATTTAGGTGATTATTATAGATAAGTATATATATAGATATATGTATTATGTTAATGCATTTTCATATACACGTAATTTATGTGCGTTTTCTATTGATGTAGCTCACATGTGCGAATTGATTCAAGAAAATGTGCACGAGCATGTATGTAAAGCAACATTTAAATGGTTAAATGATACTTTTTAGCGTGATTAGTTTATGTAAGTAGTTGCTTTCGAATGCTCTTTGAGAAATATTAGAATGAATTTATCGTGTGCAATTGAATTATTATTGAAAAGAAGAAGGTCCGCGCATCGCAAAGTGTTTTCTTTTTCTATATGTAGAATTATTAGTGAGAACCTAATATTTACGCCCATTAAATGAGTTTGCCATAATAGCAAAATACGACATATTAGAAATATCACATTGAGTAATGAATAGAAAGGAAAAAATACATAATTTTGACTTAAATACGTTTGTAAATTATAATATCAAATAAAAAAGTTGAGTTTTAAACATAAGAAAAAGTTCAAACTTTTATCGAAAAATAAAACCGGTGCATTTAATGTGAAGTATATACAACATCGAGATGGAAGTGCAAGGCTTGCCGGAATTTATCACGTGATATTTAGTAATTAGTATAGAATTAAAAGTCGGTTATGGATTGAGATGAAGTTGAAAAGGTTGCAAGAATAATTGATGATTTAAACTAATGCAATATATATAAATATATGTATTATGTTAATGCATTTTCATATACAAGTAATTTATGTGTGTTTTCTATTAATTTAGCTCACATGTGCGAATTGATTAAAGAAAATGTTCACGAGCATGTATGTAAAGCAACATTTAAATGGTTAAATGATACTTTTTAGCATGATTAGTTTATGTAAGCATGCAATTTGAATAATGAATATAAAAGAAAAAGTACATAATTTTTGCTCAAACCCATTTGTAAATTAAAAAAATTAAGTTTAAGACATAATAGTGGAGTCCAAAGGTTTTAGGAATTATTAAGGGCCCGTTTGGTACGTGGGATTTGCTTGGGTTTTGCATTTAATTAATGCAAATCATGTGTTTGGTTGTGTTTACAGGGTTTAAAATTAGGACTCAACCCCAATGGTCCCACATTTTTAAAAAGTAGTGGGAGAGGTGTGGTTTGATAAATATTTATGTTTTTGTGAGCCCCACTTACAACCTTACTCTTATTTATCTCTATATTTATTTTTAATAATAATATTTTTATTACAAAAATATTATATAAAATAATTAATACTATTAAATATTATTTTCTCTCTCCTACATCAAATCCAAATCCAAATTCTAATCTACAACTTTACATTCAAATCCAAATTCTAATCTAAACCCATCTACAAACCAAACGGGCCCTAATAGTGTGTTAATTAACATTCATTTAGTTAGCTATTTAGAATTGAGTTTATTGATAAAATTTATTAATATTAGTTAGACTTCAATGTTAATTTTCAATGAAATTAGTTGTACAATAAAATGAGATGAAGCTAAAAAAGTTTGTAACGATTTTTATACAGTTTATGTGGTATTATTATATATACATTATTACACAAACTTTAACTTACAAACTTAATAAAGAAAATATTTAACGCACATTAAACTATGACCAATTAGATAAACCCCGTATGCTTCATATTACCATGCAAAAACCATCTAATAGACAAGTATTGTAGGGCTAAGTAATAGACCAAAAGAAATAAAGTCATCACAACTTATTAACCAAAAGCTCACATATAAAATACAACACCACAAAAGCAAAACAACATCAAACACTTTTAAATTTTTATACAAGAAAGTTAAAACATTTCATACAACATACTAAACAATAATTAAGTATACACTCGCCAATATACAGAAAGAATACACGATTAACAATTAGATTCTTAGCCCGTGCGTAGCACGGGTTTTGCATGCCTCGTATGAAATTAAGCTAAAGATGGGAGTAGCATTAATAGTTGATTTATATATACTAATGACAAACATGATCCATTTAGCTGATCTAAAAGGGCTCTATTAAGCTAAAGATGGAAGTAGCATTAATAGTTGATTTCGCAATTTCATTTTCATTAAAGGAATTAGATAATTATTACTGAGACATTGTTTTTGGAATCATAAATAACACATTGATTATCAATAAAAGCATACAAAAAAAGTGTGTGCAGGTCAACTTATATCAAACCTGGCTCGGCTCATTCTACCTAGTACTAAAATTGTCCCGTTTCAACCCAAACCCATTTTGACCCTCACCCAACCGCTCAACTTGTCACCTCTGATATTAAAGGAATAACATCAGCAGATATACATATCAGAGATTTACCCCATTTGCAACGCCAGGAAGCGGATCAGATGGCTCAGAATATGATACGGGCCTTTCTAGAGGAGCGGCATTTTTTTACAAAGCAGTGATCCAGCAACTTGAGCTGTCGTAGGACGCTGTAGCGGATTTCTCTGTAGACATTGCCTTACAAAATGTTACTTCATCACCCACCTAAACAAACCATTCATTCACTGATGCAGCTCGATGTGAAGGTTCATTTTTTTCATTGTGGATAACACTTCACCACTCAGTCAAGCATTTTATCAAACACCTTCAATACACTGATGTGGTTTAAGAATTTTATCAAACACCTTCAATAAAATGTAAAAATATATGAAGAAAAAAAACTTCAAAACTTGATTAATAGTCATAGATCTATTAAATAACTAAAAAAATACCTCAAAAATTTGATAAACCGATCGTTTGTCACGGTGGTCTTCTCGGGTGGGGTAAGGTCCGGTCGTGGTGAGATCCGGTGATGGATGGTCCGTTAGTTGCGGGAGTTTTGGTGGTGGTGGTGGTGGAGATGATAGGAAGATGAGAATGTTTTGTGATATGAGAATGTTTAGTGTGTGTGTGTGTTTTGTTAGATATATGATGCATTGAGGTTGATTTTGAAGTGTTTAATTTTCATTAATCACTTGTTTAAAAAGTTAATTATAACTTAGCTTAAAATTATTAGTTAACTATTTTACTACTAAATATTTAATTAAAATTTAAAATATGCAAAAAGACAAAAAAAAATGTAAAGTTGCCCAAATACGGTTGTCCGATAAGTACAAGTTGCCCTATACGAAATACCTTACACATACCTTACACACACTTACACTTGTTGTACTAGACTCAAAAATTTTAAGGACACGTGTCACGTTTATATTGAGTTGCTCATTCTTGAAGTTGCCCTGATCTAATTTTGAAAAGTGAAATTTGAAAGTTTAAAAAGTGACTAGTCAAAAAGTCAACGATCCGTTTTGGTAATTATCCCTTTATTTTTCTCTAGATCTGTGACTTTAGTTTGAGAAAAGCGTAAAGTGGGTGGCTGTTTTTTTTTTTTTTTTTGGCATGTGATTTTAGTTGATACTAGTGTGAGTACATTAAAGTGAGATATTTTTTGCGTGATACGACAAATATAAAGAGAACTGATTGATGTTGGTAGATGGTTTGTGGAAATGGCACCATTAAAAAAAAAATAAATAAATAAAAAAAAAAAAAATAAAAATATCTTGGATCTTTATAATTTTCTGGAAAAAACACGCCCCGTTTGTTCGGAAGGTTCTTTAGGGGTTGAAGTTTTAGAACCAACTTTCATTTTATTTATTATTATTATTTTTTTTCATCTTTGTTTTAGTTATAGGGGATACTTTGGGTTATCCCGTTTTAGTTTTAGGGGATACTTTGGGTTATCCCATCTGGTCAGGATACTTTGGTTTATCCTATTTGGTAAGGGATACTTTGGTTTATCCCGTTTGGTCAGGATACTATGGTTTATCCTGTTTGGTACGGATACTTTGGTTTATCCGATTTGTTGCGCTGCTGAAGATGTGCTTCCACTTGCTGTCGAATGTCTTCATCAACAATTATTTATTTGCTTTACTTTATTGTTTGTAGCTTTTAATCTCCAGTCCGAGCTTTCACGATTTCGCCGCTCGGACTGCGGGGGAGTGTTAGTCCGTATTATGTAATGGGCCCAAGCCCGAGTCTAGAATATTCTTTCTTGTGTTATTTATAGATACGATGTAATTGTTATGATCATTGAAATCAATAAAATCATTGGGTTATCAATTATCTCTTACACTTGCATGGTTATGGAAAAGTGAATAAGAGGGTACTTGTTGACCACTTCTCGTACACGTCATGGCCATAATGCAATACTAAGAAACAACTGTGAACTGTTGACCACTTCTTGTTTGACCATGTCAATCGTATCAGGAAGACTGTTAATTTGTCAAAAAAGATTGCATAGACTGGAGAAGAGAGTTAGCTAAAGGAAATTTGTCAAAAAAGATGACCTATGGTATGGAGTAACTAATGTACTGTTGTTTTCAGAAAGGGAAAAAGGTGAATAAGGTAGCAAGAAGGCTTGTGCGAATATCGAGAGCAGAAGGGAAATGGCTGGGAAACTGGAATGCTAACTATAACTTCAAACTTCGAGACCTACAATTGGATGATTTAGTTGAAGTTGGTGATCCAAAAACGTACGAGTCTTGGTGTCTCTAACTATTTATAGGGTATCTAATTTCTCCTTGATGTGATTAGTGAAAACGATAGAGGTGGCAACATGGGCAGGTCGATTGGGTTTAGTAACGGGTCAAAACAGTTAACTTCTTGGTACGGGTCCAATTGGTTTGCCAGAAACACCTTTGGTCCAAAATTTCATTAAATCTTATTAGAAATAATCAGTGTGACACGTATGATAACAAAATACATATTCTTTTCAACCAATGTTATTGAATAAATTGTACATTATCTCAAAGCTTCAACCCCTTTTGACCCGTTTCCTTTAGCTGACTTTTTCTTTTTTACTCGTTTGACCCGTCATAGATGAAACATATCCCACATTGACTCATTCATACCTAAATGGGTTAGAATTTCCACAAAGATTGCATATAAATAGGATAAAAATAACTACCTTACGTGACCCACTACGTTTCTACTCTTGGAAATGAAATCATGCATGCATGGGACAATACTAAACTAAAAACATGGTATAAACTTGCTGATTATTTTCTCCACTACCAGTAAGCCAAATGTCACATTTTTTGTCTAATGTGTGTTTGTTTAAGCTTATGAGCCCATTTTTATTTATTTTGAAGGTTATGGCCTTATATGAGATACGTATGATATTAATGAAACATAAACCAAAATCAAATAAACTTAGAGGGTGTTTGTTTAAGCTTATTTGGCCTGCTTATGGGCTTATTAAACTTTGAAAAACTCCTAGGCTCTAAATAGGCTTTATATAATTTGAGTTTATTAAGGGGGTGTTTGTTTAAGCTTATTTGGCCTAATTATGAGCCTATTTTTATGGTTTATTTTGAAGTTTATGGGCTTATTTAAGCTTGTTATGATATAGTACTAATAAACTTATACAAGCTCATAAGCTAGTAAACCCAAAAGTAAGCTCAGGGGGTGTTTGTTTAAGCTTATTTGTGAGCTTATATTTCATAAGCATGAATTTTCCGACTTATTTTAAGAGTTAGTGGTCTTATATAAGTTTAATATATCATGATAAACTTATATTAGCTTATATATCTCAAAATAAGCAGTAAAACTTAGGCTTATAAAATACAAGCCGAAATCAAATATGCTAATAAGCCCAATAATAAGATTAAACAAACGCCTCCGAAACCACTGAATTCGTTTTGTCTTTGTTTAAAAGTGGCAAATTTTTTTATAACTCATGTTGACTCGGCTGGTTGAACCGGGAACTGAGCCGGATATGACTGTTGTTTGCTTGTTTATGAACCCATGGGTATTATTTTGTTGAGCCGGGTTAACTAATTTTGCTAAATCCAGTAAGGTCATATGTATACTTTTTTTTATTTTTTATTTTTTATTTTTATTATTAGTTTTTTTTTTTTTTAAAGCATAAGCATGTAGTTTTGTTGGAAAGCATGGGTTTGGTATTGAATTTCTTACATTTTAGAGTTGTTTGGACATGTTTAAGTCAGTGGCGCGGAGCCAATACGAAAACTAAGGTGATTCTCTTAGTAATTTAAAGCGAAAATTTTTTAACAGTGACAACCAATAATTGTGTCTATTCAAGTAGGGTCGGACCCAATTTAAATGAGAAAATAAATACTTGCATGTCAAAAACCTATAACCTATTGTCAAATTTATTGAAATAGAGTATTTACCCAAAGAAAAGTAACACACTCACACTATAAGTACACCACATTTTCAAATTTCAAGTTACAAGATTAAAATAAGTTTTCAATCTACAACATGAAAAAATAAAATTTATAGCCTAGGAAATACGAAGAAACAAATATACAAAAGATTTAAAAAAACCAAATTTCTAAAAAGGAAAAAAGAAAAGAAATGAAAAAGATGAAAAGTCAACTATCGTTCTCTTTCCTCTCTTGCTAACTTTCTGTTTTTGTTTCTTGCGGTATATAATTGGGCAAACATCTTGATAGATAGGGATATTTTCGTCATTTGCACCACCACATCCAACTTATCCAGTTTTAAATTTGTCTCATCCACACCTCCCTCTATCTCATAATTGGTCATCTGGGTCTTCCTTATACGTTTAAAATGTGTGATAAAATTAAGAGGAAAACAATTTTGAAACGGCGAATGAATGAATACAACGTCTACAAAGTGTTTGATGAATAAAACAATTTTAAAGCCCATTGGGACTATGTTAGAATGGAAGGGTCAACAATGGATTTAGTGATCACAAAGGTCTATCTAGTGAACATGTGAGTGATGACACAAAAACTGTTTGGCCTTTCTTCTTTTAGTGAAATCCCCAGTCAGGTACACTTGAATACTTGATATGTTTTTTAGTCTAAACATATAATATTGATATAGTTAATACATCAACCTCTCATTAAGTTTACTATAGGAATCAAAGTGCAAAACCAATATCATAGCCACATACGACCCTACACATCATTGACTAAAAGGACCATAAATATATGCATATATTGCAGCCACATAATACTCTAGATAAGATTCATTTGCTAAGGACATTCACTCGTGAAGTAAAATACATTTCATATTAGTCTATCACCTTTTGTATACATTCTATCTTCTAGTCTTTGCATGACAAGGATGGATGTCACTTATTGTTGACCCGGACTTTTCATAATACTAGTAATAAATTAATTAGAGGCTATTTTCCTATAGTTACTAATGTTAAACTTTTGATTTACAATTCGAAATGCCCTTCTTATAGATACTATTATGGATTAATGGTCTCTACTTTAAAACAACAAACGTGATTTGCACAAACTTAGTTTTGATTTGTATGTATCATTTTATGCTTTGTATATGTGTTACGTTTTGGCTATTCTCCTTATATCCTGTTATGTGTAAATCTAAAGCAACTATGTGCAAATCTAGAGTATATGTGTGTGCAGATCACCTCACACTAAACCAAACAAGTTTGATGGCCGAGACACCCTTAAATAACGCATGACTTGATAAAATAACAGTTATTCAAGCTTAACTACAAATATGTAAATTTTATATATGATAATATGTATTACACAGGATAATGGGTTATATATAGTAACGACATGTCGTCGCTAGGGTTCTATTAAATACATAATAAACTTATTTTTTAAATTAACGTTAATAAATGACAAAACTAAACAATTAATAAACACCTTTAGCGACAACATAGTTCGTCAATAAAGTATTTATCAAATAAAACAAGGAATGATAAATACTTTTGATCACACATTCTGGATCATTTTGATCAAATCTTTTACTGGAACTGATTTGAAAACAAAAATAGAATACTTGTTTACAAAGCAATCAAAGTTGTACTACACAGTTAAAGTATTCTCCAAAAGGGGCATTAATTTCTCAAGTAAAACAATCTTTGTGGAATAATATGACACCACCTAAAATTTAATTTCTAAGAATTGGAAAATAATTTATGAGAAAAGGGTAGCTCAAGTATAAATAGAGACATACGAACCTTCACTTTATAGAAAAAAAACATGCAAAAGCAAGCAATGGCTTCTTCAAACTTCTTACTTTTATCTCTAGCTCTACATCTCATTGCTCTCTCATTTATACCAAACTTTACTTCTGCTTCTTTGGAGGAAGCAAATGCTCTTCAAAAATGGAAAGCAAGCCTTAAAATCCCAAACAACTCCCAAATTGTATCTTCTTGGACACCCCTTCCAACGAATACTAGTGCACCTGCCTCATGCCCTTCTTGGTTTGGAATTGCTTGCAATGCTGATGGGAACATTAACAAGTTGAACCTCTCCACGTCTGAGTTAGAAGGTACCCTTCACAATTTCCCGTTCTCTATTCTAGGAAGTCTTACCCATTTAAATCTTAGTGTAAACAGCTTCTTTGGTCCCATCCCACCAGAAATCGGACTCCTGTCCAAACTTGTCCATCTTGATTTTTCAACCAATCAGTTCTCTGGTGTAATTCCACCTACCATTGGTAAACTAAGCCTGTTAACCATTTTGCATCTTTACGGAAACAATTTAACTGGTTCAATCCCACAAGAAATAAAGAATATTGTCTCACTAGAGAAGCTAAGCCTCCATAACAACAATATTTCTGGCACTATTCCTTCAGGGTTGGGTGATTTGACGTCTTTGAATATCCTTTACCTGTACACAAATAAACTCTCTGGACCCATTCCAATTGAATTAAGGAATTTGAAGTCTCTCACTGAATTAGATTTGAGCGATAATCAACTCAATGGTTCAATCCCTTCATCGTTGGGTGATTTGACGTCTTTGAATATCCTTAATGTGTTTAGAAATCAACTCTATGGACCCATTCCAATTGAATTAGGGAATTTGAAGTCTCTCACTGGATTAGCTTTGAACGAAAATCAACTCTCTGGACCCATTCCAATTGAATTAGGGAATTTGAAGTCTCTCACCGAATTATCTTTGGGCAGAAATCAACTCAGTGGTTCAATCCCTTCATCGTTGGGTGATTTGAAGTCTTTGAATATCCTGTATCTGCACATCAATCAACTCTCTGGACCCATACCACAAGGAATCGGAAGTCTAGAATTGATTAAGCTACAGCTGCAAACAAATCAGTTGTCTGGCCAATTGCCTGATGATTTGTGCCAAGGGGGAAAGCTTCAAAATTTATCTGTAAGTCATAATCAACTCTCTGGTCCTATTCCAAGAGGGGTATGGAATTGCTCCAACTTAATAAGAGCAAACTTTCAATTTAATCAATTTCGTGGAGATATATCGAATAGCTTTGGTGTCTACCCAAGCTTAAAATTCTTTGATGTCAGTCATAATAACTTTCATGGGCAACTATCTCAAAACTGGGGTAAATGCAAAAATTTGACTACATTAAAGATGGAATATAACAACATCAGCGGTAGCATACCACCAGAGTTTGGGAATTCAATTCAAGTGCTTGATCTTTCTTGTAATCATTTAGTTGGTCAAATTCCAAAGGAGTTTGGGGAGATGAAAGATTTGTTAAATTTAAACATGAGTGATAACAATCTTTCAGGTGTTATACCTCAAGAGCTTGGATCACTGCATGGCCTCCTTACTCTTGACCTATCCAAAAATAGGTTAAACGGGTCATTACAACGATATATTGGTGATTGGGTACAAATCACTCGCATATATCTTAGTAATAACAAGCTCAGCGGTAATATCCCATCAGAGATTGGTAAATTACGTCAACTCAACGTTCTTGATTTATCTTGGAATTCACTCACAAAAGAGATACCATCGGAAATTGGAAGTTTGGAAAGTCTGGTAATGATGAATCTTTCTCACAATAAGCTATCTGGTTCAATTCCTAATGGTTTCAGTAACTTGCCAGGAATGATTGATATAGACCTGTCTTACAATGAGCTCGCTGGTCCCATTCCCCCTTGTGCTGTCTTTCAAAATGTGTCTGGAGAAGCATTTCAAGGAAATGATGGTCTGTGTGGAAATTTTACAGGTTTGAAAGTTTGTGAAAGTCAAATAATAATGAAGAAAAATAATCATTTTCATCATAAGCTCATCCTTGTAACTACGGTTCCACTTTTTGCGGCTCTTTTACTTGGTTTATTCATGTGTGGCCTCATTGCATATCGACGTAGAAAGAGAACTTCTCCACCGAAACCATCAGGCGAAGAAGGTGGCAAATTTTTCTCAATAACAAGTTTTGATGGACAGGTGATGTATGATGAAATCATCAAGGCAACAAATGATTTTGATGATGCATATTGTATTGGGATTGGAGGATATGGTACTGTGTATAAAGCTGAGTTACAACCCAACAATTTAGTAGCTGTCAAGAAACTTCATTCAACATCTGAGAATGACGATCATATAGGCTTCCTAAATGAGGTACGAGCATTAACAAACATAAGGCACAGAAACATTGTTAAACTCTATGGATACTGCTCCCATGCTCGTCACTCATTTTTGATTTACGAATATCTTGAGAAGGGAAGTCTAAAATCGCTCTTAAGTAACCATATCACAGCAAAGGAAATGGATTGGCTGAAAAGGGTAAGAATTGTTAGGGCTGTAGCAAATGGTTTGGCTTATATGCACCATGATTGCACACCACCTATAATTCATAGAGACATTTCTGGAGCTAATATCCTTCTCGATTCTGATTATGAGGCACATATCTCAGATTTTGGAACAGCGAAGCTTCTAAAGCTGGATTCATCCAATTGGACTGCGGTTGTAGGCACCTATGGCTATATTGCACCAGGTAACTACCATATATTTTAAAGTTATCTATATGTACTTCTTCTCAAGTTTCAGATCTATCTATATAACAATTTTTTTTGGATTCTCCTGTTTCCTTCAATGTAGAGCTTGCTTATACGATGGTGGCAACAGAGAAATGCGATGTGTATAGTTTTGGAGTTGTTGCACTAGAAGTGATTATGGGAAAACATCCTGGAGAACTTATATCATGTCTACCAACATTGTCTACTGATGATCTATTGCTAGCCAATGTAGGAGATAGACGGATTCCGCGACCATCATCTCTAGTGGAGAAACTAGCTCATACAATTTTGAATGTCTCACGGGCATGTTTGAACTACAACCCACAGGAAAGGCCAACAATGCGCCAAGTCACAGATTTATTGTCAGTGGATGATCGACTTTGGATGAAGATGCATGTATCAGTAACTTGATGCTAGCTTGATCGATTTCGTATGATTTCTAGTCATAAGTCATAAAGTTTAAGAAACTTTTTATGTTTTTTTGTTGTCCTGAATTATGTTGTAGATTGTTATTAAATAAGAAAATAATTTTTATCAATGAAGATTACTACCTTTCTAGACTAATATAGTTACGTGTATTATGGATCTTTTTGGTAATTTCTTTAAATTATTCCAGTTTTACAATTAAAATTTACCAATGAGAAATTTGTATATCATTTAGAATTTATTCTTTCTCATATCAAGAAATATAGTTGACAGTGACTGCACACAAATAGCATAGACTGGAAGTCTGTTAATTTGTCAAAAAAAAAAAAACATATACTGGAGAGGAAAGTTAGCTAAAGGAAATTTTCCAAAAAAGTAGACCGTGGAAGAAGGCTTGTATGAACATCAAAAGCAGAAGGGAAATGGCAGGGAAACTGGAATGCTGCTATAACTTCACACTACGAGACATACAATTGGATGATTTAGTTAAAGTTGCCGATCCAAAAACGTACGAGTGTTGGTGTCTCTAACTTCTCCATGATGTGCTTAGTGAAAACGATAGAGGTGGCAACACGGGCAGGTCGATCGGGTTTAGTAATGGGTCAAAACGGTTAAATTCTTTTTACGGGTCCAATTGGTTTGCCAGAAACACCTTTGGTCAAAAATTTCATTAAATCTTATTAGAAATAATCAGTGTGACACATATGATAACAAAACACATATGACACAATGTGAAAGCTTCAATCCTTTTTGACCCGTTTCCTTTAGCTATTTTTTTTTTTTTTTTTTACTCATTTGACCATGATTGATACATGCATACCTAAATGGGTCAGAATTTCTACAAAGATTACATATAAATATCATAAAAATAAGCAGTTAACAAATAAGCATGCATGCATGGGACCATACTAAACTAAAAACATGGTATAAAAGAAATGGTAGTAGTTCGCACGGTTCTGTCTTTTGGAGACCCGGAACGTATCACACACTAATACAAAACTGTAAAATAAAAATCCAACCTGTGAATTGATCTAGAAAAGCTTGTTACGCATTCACCATGATTGAGCATTCAAACGCATACACAAACAAATAAATATCTTAATACTTTTCAAACAAACATACTTGATCTGATACATATACTAAATCGCAGGGACATATGATTGGGCTTAAACAAACGCTATCTAAATCGTTGAATTCGTTTTGTCTTTCTTTAAGAGGGCAATGTTATATAACCCGGGTTGAACCGGGAACATGGCCGGTTATGACTGCTGTTTGCTTGTTTATGAAACGGTTGTTCTTTTGTTCCGGGTCGACCCATTTTGGTAAATCCAGCTGGGTCATACCTTTCATTTTTTTTAAGTTTTGGACCTATAGTTTTGTTATAAATTATGGGTTTGGTTATTAATTGGGTATGTTTAGGGGTGTTTTTGTAGCTGTAGGAATTGAATTTCCATGTTTAGAAACTGTCCCTTTTTGCTTAAAAATGGTTCCACACGACGCTTCAACCGGCGACTTGGCTGGGTCAATAAAAAGCCGGTGCAAGGAAATTCAAAAAAATTTACACAAAGACTGATACTTTTATAGGCAACCCAAACCTTTTGTATTTGCTGCTACAGTTTGTATTTACAACTATACCAAGTAATACATTACCAATACAATGCAACACTTTTTCTGTACATCTCATTCAGCTATTTTCCTGCAAACCCGATGGGTTGGGATGACCATGGTCAAAGTAAAGAAATAAATAACTCCACAAAATCAACGTGATCGTGACAATAACTTCAAAAAGTCTTCATAATCGCTCATACTTCCACTCAAAAATATCTTCATCTTTTCCTAAATCTGCAAACATCTCCTAGCCTCAACGGGCCTGAACTTGAGCTTATCCTATTATTCCTATACGAATGTACATCTAGCCCATGACCCGAAAACCCACTCTTCACATCAAGTAGAGATTCATAGCTTGGATAGCTGGAATGTGAGGCCTGTCCTGGGTCTGGGCCAGGGCCGTGGCCCGAGTTTGTACTAGCTCGTGGATCATATTCATGGAAATTAAATCATCTTGGCTATATGTCCTTCAGCCCAAGTCTCGTGTTTCTTCGCACTCGTTGCAGACCAATTTCAAGGCCTAAACCACTTCACCCATGAAGGGTCAGTGTGTCACTTTGGGCTGCACACACATTGATGCTATTGCTGCAACTTTAGCAATACTGTCAAATGGAACTTCAGGGGAGAGTGATGGAGCAGGGGACGGGACCACGCGACAAGGTTTTCTTGGTCCGATGGCATTGACATGTCAACGGGTTTTCTTCCTGTTAGGAGCTCAAGGAATACCACTCCGTAGCTATATACGTCACTCTTTACAAGAAGATGGCCTGTCGTTGCATACTCGGGAGCCACATACCTGAAATCAAATGAAAAGAAGTTTAAGAAAATTTGGATACCGCGGGTTCCCTAACGGGCCAAGACATATAATCTGACTTTTGTGCTGAGAAAAAGCTCATTTGACTTTAAACTTGACCTGTAATGTACTCATTTTACAGAGAAAAAAACGTACCCAAAAGTGCCCATGACACGTGTCTAAATATGTTGGTTTTCTTCATCTAGAGCGGATCGAGCCAAACCAAAAGCAGAAACTTTAGGAGTAAAGTCATGTTCCAGAAGAATGTTGGTGCAACTTCCTTATTAATAATCCCTAATCAACAAAAATTTCACTCCAATTATAAACATCTTCACTAAAAGAGATTAAAGTCAAAATATTTGACTTTTGAAAGTCAAACATTTCAATCCCTAACCAACCGAATTGTCACATTTGAGTACTTTGACAGCAAGTTTAGTCCCATCTTCAAGGGTCCTGCTATAAACCCGCCTAAACCCACCTTCACCTAAAACACCCAACTCATTAAAATTATCAGTTATATTAGACTGGAATGATAATGAAGCTGACTCAGGCCCACTTCCTATTGTTGATCCACCAACACCTGATAATCTAGTGATGGTGGGGCTTTATTTCCCTACCGTTTTTTTCCGTGACTATACGTCCACCATTACCGTTGCATGATGATGGCATAGGTGGAGATGGAGGAAAACCTATCAATAACCAAATGATTGTGATTATATGTAAAAATTACTTCAGTTTGACTTTCTAGTTAAAAAGGATTATATGTAAAAAGTACTTCAGTTTGACTTTCTAGGTAAAAAGGATTTTTACATGCACGCATGGTGGTGGTGGTTAAGATAATATTCAATGTTCAAGCAAAATCACCGGTTTTTAACAAAGTTTTTAACCAACTTGTCATTTTACGCTAACATACCGGCAGGGGCGGATCTACGTTGAGCACAGGGTATGCACGTGCATACCCTGCGTCGATTTTCAGTTGTGTAAAAAAAATTGTTGTTCTTCAAAGTAACCGTGAAATACTTTTAACTTTTAGGAGTGCATACCCTCAAAAAATGTAGGAAATTTTTGAGTGCATACCCAAATCAAACTCACCATTGTTTAAAAGAGAAAAGAAAGAAAAAGAAGCACTGTATTTATTTGGTTCCGGCTGTGTTGAAGAAGAAGGAAACCACTAACCGGTCATTTAGATAGGTCAAAGTGTCAAACCCTCAAATATATTTCCTATTAGACCTCTGGCCCAATTGTGAAGTATAACTTTTGGATAAGTCTACCAGCCCCAACACACTCAAAATCAAAATTACATATTACATATTTGTAACTCAATGTTATGCTTACTTGCTTAGGCCCGTTTCTTTTTCCATATGAGCATCTTTATGGGGAAAAATGTGAGTCCCTCATATAAATTAATGTTTTTTTTTGTTAGGGTCCACTCAATTTGGTTAAATGGTCTATACACTAACTAAGGACATGCATATGCATATTTTTCCCATATAGATGCATTAGTAGAATTGGTCTCACATGGACCCACATAGACTTATAACCATCTGCATCTTAAAAAAAAAAAAAAAAAAAAAAAAAAAACTTAGTTAGTTCTAGTATATTTTGCATTTGATTATGTTTACTTTGTTATTTTATATTATTTAAACATTAGGATTCTTATTTATGATTAAGAGTTGATTAGTAATTAACACTTGAAAATTAACATAATAAATGTATAAGTTACTACAAGATTTTAGATACCAAAACCAAATCAACTTTAGTTGAAACTAATAGGGTACCCGAGCGTTGCAGCGGCGGGTACCCTAAAATAAATGTTAACGACATCAAAGGGCAAAAGTGGTAGCTAGGAGTTGTAAAATGTTCGGGCTAGAGCCCGTTGGCCCGTGCTCGTTCGGGCTCGAGCCCGCTTGGCCCGTGCCCGTTCAGCCTCGAGCCCATTTGACCCGTTGCTCGTTCGGGCTTGAATATTTGTATAATGTGCTTTATTATTTATATTAATGACATTTAATGCAGGAATTGTGATTAAGTTGGTTGTACAATATGCTTGATAATTTGAATTTCTTATGTAAGGGTGTTTTAATAACTGCATTAATTGTATTTATTGACCAGTTTATTAATGTTAGTAAATGTGTTTTAATTAGTTGTACTTTTAGCTTAATAACTTGTAATTTTATTTAATGTTAGAAAATGTGTTTTAATTAGTTGTACTTTTAGCTTAAAAGACTTGCAATGCTTAATTTTAATTATTTCTTTTTTTAGAATGTCTAAATGCTTTATAAGATAGTATGATACTTAACTCAACTAACCAATTTTGTTTTGAATAACCCAATCGTAACAAAAACTTTGTTAGCTCGGATAAAAAAAAAATAAAATAATAAAATAATAAAAAACGCCACACCTAATTTAAATAATAAAAAACCTGACCAGAAAAAACCTGGTCCGGAAACTCAATTTTTAATAACTCCACTAAATATCGTGCATACCATCTTGTGAATTCCTGGATCCGGGTATGATACCGGATACAATTAGCGAGTTGTGTTTGTAAACCCATAATACTAGGAAAGGATAGCTGGTTTGATCTAATTTTATTTAAATACCACATATTGTCTAAATCTTTGAGAATTAGTTGTTAACGGTTTTAGAGCCGTCATTAGCAAAACCTTGAGTTTGACGTGTCATCGTTTAGGTTGCTAATTAATGTCAAACTCAAATAAAAAGTTTTCGTTATAGAATGACTCTTTTAAACAAGAGTTAATTACATAAATCGTCCTTATAGTTTGCTTAAAAAAGCATATGTTGTCCCTTAAACTTTTACTTACCACATATAGTCCCTAACATTGCAAAGAATAACATCATTCTTCCTTAGAAAGACTTGGCATTACTCTTTTCAAAGTCGGGGGGACTGCTGATGTTATGACTTTTTTAAAGAGAGATGGCGGGTGTTATTTTTTTTCAAAGTTAAGGACTGTTGGTGTCATTTTTGTTAACCTTAGGGACTATCTGTGCAAGAAAATAGTTTCAGGGACTATGTGTGTATTTTTGGCAAACCACAAAGACGACCCCGCGTAGTTTACTCTTTAAACAATAAAATAAAATAAAATAATAAAAAAATTAAAAATATAAGTACTAAACTAGACATTCTAATAAATTAGAGTGACTTGCCAATTCAATAACTCATTTTGCTCACTATATAAGAGGCACAAAACACAACCCTATTCGTACGGTATTTTTGTATTTGAAAAAATTACATGTTTCGTCCATGTGGTCTACTTAAAATTACACATGTCGTCCCTATTCAATTTCAATCACACAAATAATCCCTAATTTTTAAACTATTTGCATTGATAGTCCCTATTTTGAAAAATTCTCCCTCCATCTTATATTAACTGTCCAGTTTGACTTTTGTAAGTCTTTCTTTTTTAACTTTCACCTTAAATATTTTTGTTTGTGTTATATAATACTTGGTGCAAAATATATGAATAGATTGGTTTTAAATGTATTTTCATTGATATAATTTTCATCAATTATTATATAATACAAACAAAAATATTTAAGGTCAAAGTTGAGAAGAAAGACTTAAATAAGTTAAACTGGATAATATGGGACGGAGGTAGTAGGGACTATCCGTGTAATAACGATAGTGACTAACTATGTAATAGAAAACTATAAATTATTACGTAGATGATCCCTAGTTTTCAAAATAAGGACAATCGATGCAACTAGTTTGAAAATTAGGCATTCGGGTGTAATTAAAATCGAATAGGACAACGAGTGTGATTTCGGGTAAACTATAGGGACGAAACATGTATTTTTTCCTTTATATCTTTTGTACTGTGTTTTTAGTAAAGATTTCTAAATCCAACTAGTTTTTTTATTTTTTATTTTTTTTATTTTTTTTATTTTTTTATTTTTGATGTTTTGATCATCATTTTATAGTGATACGTATGGACACATCTAGTTGTATGGGCGACAACAAGTCACTAGGTTCTTAGCTCAAGCTGATTATATTGAACTCTATTGTAATAAAAAATTTGACGTATGTAATTTCACATTTACTCTTATGCACTTTTTTTGGGCAAATGTCACATTTTTTTAAAGGGTAAACTACAAAAATAGTCACTAAAGTATTGCGAAAATGCAAAAAAGACACCGAGTTATAAAGGCGTGCAAAAATGCAACTAACATTACATATAAGTGCAAAAAAGCCACCGAGAGCCAAATTCCGTTAGTTTTCTCGTTATGTGCAGTAAAATGACTAATATACCCTCATCTTCTTTCCCATTTGAATTTCTTTTGAATTTCCAATTAATTTTATTCCTAAATCAAGAACATCAAGAACAAAACCCTGATCCTTTACAATTGGAATGAACATCAAATCATAAATCACAAGAAATACATCATCTAATAAATCTACATTAACAATCTAATCACAAAAAACCCAGATTATATTAACGATTTTATTTATATATAGATAAAACTTTCAGTTACATATAATGCTATCAATTCATGGATATGAATTGTGCAATAAAGATAAACCAAACCGAACTGTTTGGTTTGTGTAGCCAAAAATGCATCATTTGTAATACCCCATAAATTTCCCTCATAATTTTTAATAATTAACGAAGAGTAATCTATAAACACAACTTAATTAACCATTTTTACGGGCCAAATTTTCGCGTTTTATTATGTTCTAAACACAACTCGCAACCCTCCTCATCACCCCATTGGGCTTCGGCCCAACTCCCTCGTCCACTCTACTCACCAAACGGACCCTTTAATACTTTTCCTTTTCTTTTCTCTTCGCTGGCTCAGTCCACGACACAAGCCCACCAAGCACACAAGCCCAACTCCATTTAAAACCCATTAAATCTTTATATAACTTTCGATTTACATGTCCCAATCACTCGATTACTTTGGCCGTTCATTACATGATTTTACTTAACAACCTACTTATATTTTTGCATGTCTCGATTAACCTCACAACCAAGAAACATGAGCGACAAACCGTTTTCAATTTCGTGAACATTTACTCACTTAAAAGTCAACAAAGTTTAGCTCACAACTCACTTTTGAACTCGACCCAAAAACTTGAACCTTGATTTAGAAACCCACTCGTTAACTCACAAGCGACCCTAAACTTTTACAAGATGAGATTTAACACGTTTATAATGAATCCTTGACTTTCATTAATCCCCAAACGAGTTAGGACAAACAAAAATGATTTCTTTTGTTTTCTTTTCTTCTCGGCCTAAAACTCCACAAGGACGATTCATTGCAACAACTCTACTATTCTTCACCTTTGACTCATGTGGTAATCATGAAACTCTCTTGACCACGTTTTCTTTGTGCCCAAGGCTAAACGCAAATCATGGTTCCATTTCGTTTCTTTCTCCTTGTTCGAACTAGCACAAGGACGATCATGCTTCTAACTCTCCACACTCAACCTCATTTGTCCCCTTCTTCTCGTCATCCAATGTTCTTACTGCAAGATTCACCAAACAAGTTAATGTTGACCATCGCTCTTTGTCCTCTCCTTCTTGTTTTCCTATATTCTAGCTGCTAAGGTTGACTACATTTAAACATGTGCTAGTTTCATGTACTCTTTTCGTATCTCACCACCAAACAATGAATCATCCTTTGTTTCCTTTCTTTTGTCCTCCCAAATTCTTGCTGCCTCATGTACCAACTTCACACTTAACATGTGCTCACTACCCATTTCACATGTTTCCTATCTCTTTTTCTTTTTTTCTTTCCTGCCACTCGAAACAAGTCCCCCATAATTTAAGTTGTCTTCTTCTCGTTTGGTTTACTAGCTAGGACGATTCCCTCACTAGCCCATCATGAACTTTTAACCATTTCCTTCTTGTCTCCCTAAACCCTTGGCGTGCAAGGAATGAACATTTATCAAACCGTTTTGTCTCCTTTCCTTTGTCTTCCCGAACCTTGGCTGTCAACACACAACTCACATGGACTAACATATTAAGCATGTGCTCATTTCCCTTATACATACCATGCAAGCCTCCACTCTCACCTCTCCTTCCTTACGTATACACATACATGCAACTTCCCATTTTCACCTTTCAACACTTCAAAGCTCTTTGTTTTTCTTTGTTGGTTCTGTATGAGATGTGGCCAACAAATCCTTGGGCTTCACACATTTTTATAGTCGACTAAGTGTGGGACTCGACTCACGGCTAGGCCCTTAAACAAGTCCCGTCTTCTGATTCAGAATCCATATCGAGCATTTTCCCACCACCACCATTGGTGTAGTAAGTCCTCTCTCGTATATACTTTTATTACGTATCGTCTTATATCTTTCCATCGTACCCAACTTCGTCATGTTTATTACCACCGGCCCTCGTTATTCTTTTCCAAAACTAAGTGGAAATTGACAAATTGTGACTCTTGTGTGGCCATGCAATATCAACAAATAAACAACATATAAACCAAAATTTTAAAAAGAAAAAAGAAAATAAATGAAAAGATGAAAGTCAACTGCCGGTCTCTTTCCTCTCTCTTCTTTCTTCTCCATTCTAGGGATGGCAATGGGCGAGAAAAAACCCACAACCCGTGGGTACCCACCATAAATGGGTGGGTAAACGCGTCAATTTTCACCTATGGGTGGGTCGTAGGTGAAAATCTGTACCAATCAGTAGTTGGCGGGTGAGGCATACCCATTGCGGATAAACCCATGACACCCATTTAAAATACCCACTGGTATACCCGTCAAAATACCCGTGGGTGTACCCGTAAACCCGTGTTAAAATTAATTATACTAATTAAAATATTTATGATGTTGCATGTATACATTTAATAGTTACCACAAAGTGTCAAGAAAATACATTAACATAAAAGTTTGTTTGAGTTTCAAGACTAAAAAAAAGAATATGAAAGATCAAATAATCAAAATTGTATTTGGCAAATTGATTGGTGTCTTATTACACAGTTTCATAGTTAGTTTTCATATCAATGTTTTGTAATTTTATTGCATAACAATAACCTTTGTGTTTACCCATGGGCAACAAATACCCGCGAGCAAGGGCATGGGCAGAAAATTATACCCATTGGCGGATGACGGGTGGGTGAAGGGTGAGAAAAAAACTACATGGGCGGGTGACGGGTTAGAGGTACCCGTGCCCATTGCCCACGTGTGCCATCCCTACTCCATTCAGGCGTTCACCTTTTTATTATTTTTCAGTACCAAGGTGATCACTTTTGACCATCAAATGTCAAACTTATTACTCCCTTGCTAACTTTCTGTTTTTGTTTCTTGCCGCATACAGTAATTGTTACTAGTACTCTATTAGTGAATTAACTCACAAATGGGTAAACATGTTGATAGGGATATTTTCGTCATTTGCACCACCACATCCAACTTATCCAGTTTTTTATTTGTCTCATCCACACCTCCCTCAATCTCATATCTCCATCTGGGTTCACAGTGTTTGATGAAATGTTTCATTTAATTTTTTAAGTTGTAGACTTTGAAGCCCACTGGAACATGTGAGCGATGATGGGATTTATCTTCTTGAAAACGGAGAGGACTGCTTAATTTATGTTGGAGGCTCTGTAGATCGTGATATAACACAAAAACTGTTTGGTGTTTCTTCTTTTAGTGAAATCCCCAGTCAGGTACACTTGATATTTGTATTTCTTGACTTGTATCATTATACTGGCAAAATGGCAGGTCTAGTAATGGGTCTAAATGTGCTTTGTTTGGCTTGAAATGACTTGAGCCATTTGACCCGTTCCAAATTTGCCTGCTTTTAAAAGTTAGCAAAACTGACTTATTTGTGATAAAATACTACCCAAATTGACCCATATATATATATATATATATATATATATATATATATATATATATATATATATATATATATATATATATATATATATATATATATAAACGCATTCTTTAGGGTAAATTTATCCATCTCTGTTGACCTACCTGCGGTATAAACTGAACTTTAATTTATTAGCCTTGAGTTCCTATCTTATAAGATCACTTTTATTGAAACTGATATTTTGCAGGTTGATCGTGACAAATCTATAATGGTGACTTTGAAACATGATGATAAATTAACAGATGGCACAGCTTGTTCTTTCCTGTGTGCGCTTCTTTATACTACTATATATGGGCAAAGAAGAATACGTGTCTCCACCTTATCGTTGCCTTGCACAAGCATGCTGAGCAATCTTTTTCGCTCAGCTGATTTAGACACCCAGTTTTCTTGTTTTCTAAAGCACGGTATTTGAATCTGTTTAATTTTGGATGTCACTTTTGCTTTATTGAGTATTTTGTTTGTAAGACCTATAAAGATTTATTCTTTTTTTGTGTGTTGCAGCGGCTAATGAAATCCCTATTACTCCATTACCTCAAGTGAGGGATCGGGTGACAGATCTTTGCATTAGTATACTTCATTCTTATCGGAAGTTTTGTGCAACTGTGTCATCATCTGGACAGCTAATTCTTCCTGAGGCACTCAAGTTGTTGCCTCTATACACTCTCGGTCTGTTTTCTTCTTTATTAAATGCATTCTAAGTAGTGGGTTTAGTTTTAATATTGCTTAAGATACGCACAGGTAATTTACCTCCTTTATTTCTTGATTTCAGCTTTGATTAAAAGTATTGGACTGCGAACAGTGACAGACCAAGGGAAAATGGATGTGGGGGGCAAAAAAATTTTTTTTTTTGACAATAACAATAAAATGCAAAAAAAAAAAGATCGTAATGATAAATCTAGTATTTTTACTTAGAGATGAATGATTTATAAGGCTTTAGAGCGTTGAATGTTAGGTTTTAGTATGTGGGTGGGGGGCAATTTGAGTTTTGGGTGGGGGTCACTTTCGAAAAAAGGTCAAAATTTTAAAAAAATTACACTAAAATTTCAACCTTTTCGGCTAGCCGTGGGGGGCACCGGCCCCCCATAATTGTACTATAGATCCGTCCCTGACTGCGAAGTGATGGGCGTATAGATGACCGGTCCTTTTGGATCAACTATGTCTCCTCACTTTCCGTGCAATTAGCAATCCCGCTTGTGTATCCCAGAATGATAAGTGTTCATGATATTGACTCAAAGGTATAGAATAATCCGACTTCACAAAATGTTTGAATATTCAATTTATACATCTTAAATTTTTTTTTTTTTTTTTTTTTTTTTTTTTTTTTTTTGGCATGTTTCATCTATGGCTGCAGGATACCGATGGATCCGTTATTCCCCCTCCTTTACCACTCTCAAGTGAACATGTGAGTGATGACGGGATCTATCTTCTTGAAAATGGAGAGGACTGCTTAATTTATGTTGTAGGCTCTGTAGATCCTGATATAACACAGAAATTTTTTGGCATTTCTTCTTTGAGTGAAATCCCCAGTCAGGTACACTTGATATTCGTATTTCTTGACTTGTATCATTATAGTGGCAAAATGGTGGGTCTAGTAATGGGTCTGTTGGCAGTTTTCAACCTGTTTGAGACATTTGACCCGTTCCAATTTTGCCTGCTTTTAAAAGTTAGCAGAACTGACTCATTTGTGATAATATACTACCCAAATTGACCCATATATATATATGCAAATGGATCGAAGTTGGCATCTTTTAACTCAAACTTTTCGATGCAGTTGGTACTGAAGCAATATGAAAACCCCTTGTCAAAGAAGCTAAATGAGTTTGTAAATGAGATACGAAGCCAAAGATGTAACTACCTACAGTATGTAATGTCTGTGGTGTATAATCTTATCAGTCGGATTAGTTTATCTGTATATGAGAATGTTCATGTCGAGGGCTGAGCATTGGTCCAAAACCGAACCGAACCGAAACTGATTTTGTGAAAAACATGAAATGAGAACCGAACCGAAGTGACTCGGTTCGGTTCGGTCAGTTCATTTTATATTGTTTAGGTGCGTTTTTCTCGGTTTTGACTCAAACCGAACAGAATATGGTCGGTTGGTTTCGGTCTGTCCGGTTCGGTTTCGGTCGGTCCGGTTCAGCTCAGTTTTACGGTTCGGTTTTCGGTCCACTGTCGACAAATAATCCCTTTTTTAATCTTGTTGTACTTATTGCGGGCTAAAATTATGCAAGAAAGGAGAACCATCAGGTGAGTTTTTTAATATACATCTAGTAGTTCTGTCTTCGTATGAAAATTGCAAGATTTTAGCTAATTTTTCAACTGGGACATTAAACTGGGGATTCCCAAGTAAAATTGAAAATAACGTCTCTCCTGACTATTAGCTAAAAAAATGAAAAAACCCTTCAACAATGATAAAATAAAGAAAATGTGAACCCATAATACCATATATCATAGGTAACTTTAGCTCAGGAACAGTCTTAGAAACGATAAAGATTGCGTCTTTTCTTAGTATTTGTAAAGTACCATTCTATAACAACAAGATAAAGAAAATATAATACAGTGTGGACACATTTGTCAATCTAACTTTTTTTTTTTACTTTCAATTCCAGGAATGACATTCTTCTCGTGTATGGTGGAAGACAAGTCTCCAAATAGTCCTTCATACGTCGAGTTCTTAGTGCATGTCCATAGACAAATTCAAAACAAAATGGGTTGATGTTGTTTAACAAACACTACTTCAGTTATGTTTATGGGTTTGTGGTTAGATTTTACATGGAGACACAGTTGGGTTCGAACCTAAAGAAGCAAAGCTTGAATCGTTGCAAATAATTGGGGATAGTCATGCATCATTGGTTTCACCTATTCTTGGTGAGAACTTGATAAAAGAATTAAGAAACATTTTTTGGCCTGGTTCATGGAATTGTTATATATCTACAACTGTTCTTTTTTTTCTTCCATTTTTTAGTGATATCAGATTTACATGTAATGATGTTCTTTACTTGAGAACATCTATGAAGTGAGAATTGAAGTGATCACATCAATTTGTAGCTAGATGTTATTACAATTAGCCTAGCTAGATTAGAGTGGTAGACTATAACATTTAAGGTTAGTGAAGGTAAATAAAGATTTACCTAGTGGTTAAGTGTAGCTAGTTATATAACTCCACAAATAAGTAATATAGATGAGTTGGCGGACTTAATGAATGGCAAATAACTTGATATCATCCACTAGCATTGAGGTAGAAGGTTATAAGGCATATGGATAGGTTTTAGCGGCCATCACTAGACTTATCTTACATCTGAGTCACTAATTAAAGAACTGGTTAGACATTGCATGAGCAGATCATGTCCTTCGGTTATTCGGCGGTTAATGGGAGAATGTGTAGGTCATGAACATTATTTCTCTCCTACATCTGAGTCATTTACTCGTTATTTATTTTATTGTCTTGTTTATTTATTTTCTCCAAATTTTGATCTTTTGGATCTAAAACATTATCCCCTTTTTTATTGTTTTCTGTCATTTAGAATTATAGTTATTTACTTTACAAAGGAAATTTTCCGCTCCTGCAAACGACCTCGTCTAAGTATAAATATAAACTACAATTTTAGGAAGCATTTATAAGACAACTAGCATTTTAGTGGAGTAGTTTCAAACTTGATATCTTTGTTTCCTTTGTCATAAAAAAAATTTGGACTTTGGTTTTTACATTTGAATTTCCCCTTTAATCATTCAATACTCACATTTAATTAAATTCCATATATAATTTATATATTCAACCAGATGTAACACAAGCATTTCAACCATCCATCAATCACAAAACAAGATAAAAAAGAACTGTAGTAGAAGATGAATGTTTCATCTAATCTTGATAATGTTGTTGAACAATCTCTAAGCCGAGATGAGGCAGGTACTAATCCCGTACTGAACCAGTACCGAATAGGTGGTGTTGTTCATAAAAATGTGCACCGGTACCGTATCGGACGGAATTTTGGTACCGGTGCCGGTTTCGTTACCCGTTACCACGTATCTGTTTTTTTCCCTTTTTTTGAAAATAAATATAAAACATTTATAGATTGCATGCCGTAACGCTTCTGTGACAGCAACAAAAAATAAAGGTACACTTACCATAAAATATAAAATAAATTCAAGTTCAATGAATGAGGTGAATGTTGTTCTTATCTTAAACCACTTATGTAAGATCGACAAGCTAGTGAACCATGCACAGGTGCCTAGGACTCATATAATTTTTGTTAGAATATTGTTTTTTTCATCCATGTATAGAGAACAATCCATGTACGTTTTCATTTCAATCATGATGGTGATTATTAGTATACACATGCATATCTAAGATAGAAAGAACTTAGATATGTCAGTTAGAACGATGATGAGAGTTGAGACTAAAGGAAAATGAAGAAAGAAAAACCTAATTTATGAGTTAGACGTGATTATGTGAACAAAAGTTTGATGTGAAGCATGTTATTTGATTATGGATGCACCAGCTTAAAATGGACCGTGTACTTTAGATGTTCTAATTTAGATGGAACAAGCACAAGGTGTTTGGATAAGTATCTACTTAAAAAACATCGACTTTGTATATTTCGAAACCAATCTCGGTATTATCCTATTTGGTACCGGTACCATTTTTGGTATCCCGGATTTTTTAGGCTAATAACGTGGTAACGGTACCATACCGTGTACCAGGATTTGGTACCGGTTTGGTACGGTTTCAGTTCGGTAAAAATATATGCTCACCCTTAATTGTAGTATTTTGATTATAGCATTTTTAAGATTTAGCAATCGCTTACTAATTTATTTTTTATTTCTTAAATTTTATATTTTAGATTCTATCATAATTCCATTCTCAGTCTAAATATATAATATTGATGTAGTTAATACATTAACCTCTCGTTAGGTTTACTATAGGAATCAAAGTGCAAAACCAATATCAAGGGATAACACCTATTTAATTATCAAAGTAGAAGTTTTGTGTTTTTCTCATTTCTGGATGTATAAACTGACTTTACGTATTACTGTTGCTTGCTTTGTTCCACTTTCATATTTGTTGCATAACTCTTGGATGAATGTATTACACAGTAGGATCTAAAGTATAAATATTACTGTATTATAATGATGAACACTTTGTGCAAACGTTAAAGAAGAAACTAAAGATATGATGATTCAACTAAGGCAGCTTGAAATATCCTGACAACCCAACCGGATATAAACAAACTCATAGCCACATAATTGACTAAAATGACCATAGATATATGCATATTACAGCCACATAATACTCTAGATAAGATTCGTTTGCTAAGGATATTGACACCCAAAGTAAACTACACTTCATATTAGTCTATCACATCACTTTTTGTATACATTTTATCTTTCTAGCCTTTGCATAAGGGGAATGATATTTCCACGGAAGGTTTTGATGCGTCCACAGAATTTTAATGCAAAATTACAATTATGTCCCCAAAACTTAGTTAACCCAGTTCTTTCAATTATATCCCCCAACACCCACTTGCTTACGGTTTCACTATTCCGACTTGTTTGTTTCTCCCCTTATTGCATCACAAGTAACATTGCAATCGAGGAACTTTTTACTAGTATTGATTAATTTGATTATTATTACTACTATTTTACTTATTATTCCAAAACGGAGAGCACAAGGTTGGTGATACGGTTAAACCCATATTGCAAAATGGAGTCTGTGTTGTCTAGAGCATCTGACGTGAAGACCATTTTGTACTTTATTATTTGCATGCATGTAGTCCATTAAAACATGTTCCCATGTTCCTTCTTAGTTTTTCTTAAGAGTAGTTAGTTAGTTAGTTACAATAGTCATGCCCATGTTCTCCTAAGAATTAGCAAGTAGTTTTATGTTTCCTTACTTTATATATTGTACTTTGCATTTGATGAAAAGAGGTATGAATGAATGAAGAATATAAAAGTCTAGTTTCTCTCTTGTTTTCTTGGAGTCTTGCCCGCTATAAGGGCCTTATCCATCTCGTCTCGTATCTACTTCTTGGGAGATTGACCATCTCTAATTGGTCTCATAACAGTTGCTTTGGTTCGTAGCGCAATCAAGCAAGTCGCAAAGAGGTTTTTTTTTTTTTTTTTTTTTTTTTTTTTTTTTTTTTTTTTTTGCAATGTAAAGAACATTCATATACTTCACGCTTTAAGAAAACATTCAATAATCACCATAATAAATTTACACGCTTGAAAACGATTGTAGACAAAAGTAATCTAGTTTCACTCCAACACATACATGATACATGAATTATTATTCAATAAATGTACATGTATGAATAGAACAAAAAACCGTAACAGAATGTTTTCCATCCAACTTTTATGGCACCTCAAAGTCAAAAACCATTTTTGCTACTGTTGGTTGTGATTTATAATTTTGAATGTTTTCCATCCAACTTTTAATTTTCTCTACTGCAAGAGTTAAAAAAGAAAGAAGAGAAAGGAGTAAAAAGTTCTTCAAGTTATTTAATCAATCGATTGCATTTTTTATTTTTGCCTTTTTCCGAACAGAAAAAGAATGTATTGCATTGTTTCTGGTTATGCGTTAGCAGGAAAAGAGATGAAAGATATGGGATAACTAGGTTGTAGGGGTATGACTGTAAATTTGTATTAAATTTCTGTGGATGTATCAAAACTATCCGTGACAATATCAATTCCCATAAATAAATTAGAGGCTATTTTCCAATAGATATTAATGTTAACTTTCCAAAATATGTATTACACTACAAGGATAATCGGTTATAGTAACGGTCGCTAAAGTATTTATTAAATAATTAATAAACATATTTGATAAATTATAAATACTTAAATTAATAAATGAAAAAACTATGGAAAAATATTTATTAATGTATCATACTTGTCACAAATGTTACTTCCGTGTAGCGAACAAAAAAAATAGCTTTTCAGTACACTAAAGTTGACTTTTTTGTCTTTCTTTGTGTAATAAAGATAAAAAAAAAATATGTAGTTACCATTTTACCCTTGATTTTTTGAAAATTGCATTCAATGTCCTTTGGCTAAATTACATAAATGATCCCTGTTGTTTAGAGAAAATTGCGTTTACCGTCCCTATTTTTTTCCAATTTTTTTTAAAATATATATATTTTTTTTCAAAGATATTTTTTTTCGAAAATATCTTTTTCCGAAAATATTTTTTTTCGAAAATATTTTTTTTCCGAAAATAATTTTTTTTCAAAAATATTTTTTTTTCGAAATTTTTTTAACCCGAAATTTTTTTTTTCGAAAATATCTTTTTCCGAAAATATTTTTTTTTTCAAAAATTTTTTTTCGAAAATTTTTTTTTCCAAAAATATTTTTTTTTCAAAAATATTTTTTTTCGAAATTTTCTTAACCCGATTTTTTTTTAAATATTTTTTTTTGAAAATATTTATTTTTCCGAAATAATTTTTTTGAAAAAGGAATTTCGAAAAAAAAAGGGACGGTGAACGCAATTTTCTCCAAACGACATGGACCATTTATGTAATTTAGCCTAAGGACGGTGGATGCAATTTTCGCAAACACACAGGGACCATTTATGTAATTTGAAAGGGTAAAATAGTCATAATACACAAAGAAAGACAAAAATGTCAACTATAGTGTACTGAAAAGCTATTTTTTTGTTCGCTACACGGAAGTAACATTTGTGACAAGTATGGTACATTAATAAATATTTTTCCCAAAAAACTAAATAATTAATAAACACTTTTAGCGACAACACAATTCATCGCTAAAAGTATTTATTAAATTATAAATAAATACTTTTAGCACATAGTTTCACAATTGATCACACATTCTGGATCATTTTGATCAAAGCTTTTACTAGAACTGATTGGAAACCGAAAAATAAAATACTTGTTTACAAAGCAATTAAAGTTGTAGGGCAAAATCTTTAATAATGTACCATACTTGCAAAAAAAATGACTTTCGCGTACTGTACAAAAAAAATCTTTTTCTCTCCCTTAAACTCGACTATTTTGTCATTTTTTATGTACTGAACTTTCATTTTTTGGCTTTTTTGATGTACTTTTGTCACATTTTTGCCCCTGGATTTTTAATAATTTCAGGGGCAAAAATATCAAAAGTACATCAAAAAGGTGAAAAAATGAAAGTTCAGTACCTATATAAGGAAAAAAAAATTGTTCGATACCCGAAAGTCATTTTTTTGGCAAGTATAGTACATTTTTAAAGATTTTTCCCAAAGTTGTACTAGACAGTTAAAGTATTCTCCAAAAGGGTCATTAATTTCTCAAGTAAAGTAATCTTTGTGGAATAACATGACACCACCTAAAATTTAATTTCTTTGAACTGGAAATTGATTTATGAGAAAAGGGTAGCTCAAGTATAAATAAAGACATACAAACCTTTACTTCATAGAAAAAAAAAAGAAAAAAAAAATGCAAAAACAAGTAATGGCTTCTTCAAACTTCTTACTTTTATCTCTAGCTCTACTGCTCATTGCTCTCTCATTTGTACCAAACTTTACTTCTGCTTCTTTGGAGGAAGCAAATGCTCTTCAAAAATGGAAAGCAAGCCTTAAAATCCCAAATAACTCCCAAATTGTATCTTCTTGGACACCCCTTCCAACGAATACTAGTGCACATGCTTTGTGCCCTTCTTGGTTTGGAATTGCTTGCAATGCTGATGGGAACATTAACAGGTTGAACCTCTCGATGTCTGAGCTAAAAGGTACGCTTCACCAGTTCCCATTCTCCATTCTAGGCAGTCTTACCCATTTTGATCTTAGTTTAAATAGCTTCTTTGGTCCCATCCCACCAGAAATTGGACGCCTGTTCAAACTTGTCTATCTTGATTTTTCAACCAATCAGTTTTCTGGTGTAATTGTTAAATATATGGATAAATATTAATAGGTAAATGTCTAGGATCGAACCCGAGACCTCGGGATTGCACACTTTACAAACAAGAATAATGTATAATAAATATATATATGTTAAATGTATCGTATATATATATTTATAACACTTAATGGACTAAACGGTCGTTAGTTATTAACCGTATGGACTAACTATCGTTAATTAATGAAAGATAAGGACTAGAGTGAAATTTAGGAGTCAAGAAGGATCTAGAATCCCCTAGGGGATCCCTAGGCCGGTCGAACAAGGGTGGGGAAGCCCAACCCGAGTTTGTCTTGTCCTCCAAGTTTCACATAGTATAAATACAAGGCCTTGGGGTTAGACTTAACAATCTTTTGTGCACACACTCTAACCCTAAAACTTTGTTTTCTTCTCTTTGGTTTCTTGGCCGATCGACTCAACACCCCACAAGGGTTCTTGGATCGATTTTGGTTCTTCCAAAATTAAGTGTTTTGTTTACTTGCAACAAACCTTTATTCGTTGGTAGTTTGTGTGTACAAGAACGAGGTAATTACTTACTTTAGTAATTATCAAGGGATCGATTAACAAAACGGTAAGGGGTTAATCATTGATCCATATAAACCCTAATTAGGGTTCTTCATATTGTTAAAGACTATTGCTTTTGATTCTTGTTCGGGCTAGAATCACCACGGTACGTTCTTAATTATGTTTTAGTTAATAATTATGTGTTATACTTGATCCTACGCTTCCGCATACGTGTGCACTTTGATTTATATGATTGTCATGGTAATTAAATTCTAACAGTGGCATCACGAGCCATGTATAACATGTAATTGATTACTAAAACGTAATAAAAATCGGATCTTTAATTGTTTTAGATACATGTTTTTGATCTAGGGTTTTTCCTATTTTTTTAAATTCGAAACCCTAACCCTAATTGGGGGGGGGGGGGAGTCGTTTTTTCCATGAAACCCTAATTAGGGTTTTGTGGTTTTATTGGATTATGTGTAATCATTAGAAACCCTAGGTCATTAACCGGTTAATTGATCGTATCTTGTGACCAACGTGCTAATTGTTAGGTTTTAATCCGTGACTTACATGCATGTTCGTCATGGATCTTGTTTTTTTTATTTATCACATGTAAGATAGATCTTAAATTGGGGAAGACTCCAATACATATTAAAATCGATTTTATATGCTATGTGGTGTGTTTTTAGCTTTGGCCTACGCAATTGATTCGTCAATGTATGTGACTCGCCTCCATTAAGAGGAGAAGGCCTTAGTTGATTACATGCATTTTTATACCTAGAATTGATTTTATTAGGATCTTTTCTAATACGGATTGCATGTGGCTAATTGTTTCACTTATTTATTATTGGTTGTTTGATTTTCTTTGATACTTGTTTTATTGTTTTAGTTGGACTTGTTGTAAGCAATAAAAGGGTTGTTTTTATAAAGAAAATTAATACGGACTAATAATTGTGAAACCCTAACGTGATAAAGTAAGAATCTTGCAAGGTCTTATTGCCAATCGTGGTCCGATTCGCACGGTAATCAGCTCCCAGGCGAGACTAGCAAAATTCAAACTTTATTACTATTTTGAGATTGAATCCATAAACTTTTGCTTGATTGATGTTTTATACAAGTATGCTTTTAAAATTAAGTCCTTTAAGATGATATTCATAACCGTGATTTGAAGGCTTAGAAAAGAGCCTTAGAGTCTGCCTTGGTTATCACAATCTTGAATATGTCTTAAACGAATTACTTTTAAAATCATATGTTGTAGAAAGTCATCTTAGGGTTTTGGCATAAACCTCAAGTAAAACTTTGTGTATTAATTTCACGAATTGGATATAAAAAGTTTTTATGAAAACTTGTGTTATAAAGATGAGTGCATGCATCTTTGTACATAATTTTGATTGACATATCAAAAATTAATACCCTTAAAAAAATTTAAGTTACATGCCATCTAACTATAAGAAACACTTGAAATTTTTATTTAGTAAACGTGAGACGCAGGCTAAATTTTAATGACAAGGTAAATTTCCGAGTGTGCGTGAGACCACACATGGAGAATTTGCAGTTTCTAAGTTAGACAACTTAATTAAGTTGATGCGTGAGACCTAGAGCTTAAGGCATGAGATGGGATGAAACATGCTTACATGACAAATTGATGAATCAATTTGATGTAAATCCCATAATGATCTAGGAATTGGAAAGTGTTTGCCAATTATTGTTCGACAGATTACCATCTTTTATACTTTCACCACTAGCAGATCAACTGATGTGGTGGAATCTATGTAAAGTTGGATCCTAGATTTTCAAGAAATTAGTTGGTTATATGAATATAACCTTGGGTATTATATTTTCTTGGAAATATAAATTATCAAAAATACTAAATTGAATTTTGTAAATTCTTTAAATGTATTAATGCAACTCAAAACCGTAAACGTATGTTATTCTTTTAATTGATCTACACGCGTTTGGGTTTGTTGGTTAGAGTCAATGTTATTAAAAGAATAAATATAGTCTTCTTTCCATTACGAGAAGTGTGAGACTTAAATCCTATTCCTTTTCATGAATGAGAAAGGTATAATAGGATGATTAGAATTGTCTAGATTCTAAATACATAACTCATAGCAAACTTTAATAGTAAGAGTATATGCACCTTATGAGTTATTAAATTAGAAGCTAGACTAATTACTGCATAATGGTAAAAGACAAATTAGATTATTTTATCTAGTTGTTTTGATTTGACCATTTAAAGATACTACATACAATTGTTGGTATGGTAGATCTATACAGGAAGAAATTGCATGCCCAGTTTTTTTAAGTTAATAATTTGGAATGTGATGAATCACATTTATGAAGTAGATTACATCCTTTTATAACCTATATAATTGTTTGAATGGGTTTTCTTAAAAGATGTAGGAAAGTAAATAGTACACTATTTCTTTCACTAATTAATGAAACATTTACAATGTTGTCAAATTTAGTGGGAGTATTGTGTTCTTATGAATGAATAAGGGATTATAATTATGTTCTCTAATTCAGTGGGAGTTACAAGACTTATTGTCTTGATTATAACTTAGATTATCTTTTGAATATCTCAAGGTAATTACTTTCCAAATATAGACACTAATATTTTCAAGGATAGTCATGTACGTTTTCTTGATTGATTGAGTAACTCTATATCTACTAGTTATGCTAATGACACAAATCATATTGTTCACATTGACAAGCGCGTGCATGTTGTTTAAATGTAACATGGTGTTGTTCAATGCACAAGTGGGAGAAATCTTCATTGTGTGCAAAGAACAACACATAAGAATATGATTTAAAGGATTCTCTTAACTGCAAGTAAGAGATTATAATTCTAATTAGAATTAATACATCTAATCTAAGAAACACTTGGTGTTATAATTTAGTAAACGTGAGACGCAGACTAAATATTAACAACAAGGTGAATTTCCATGCATGCGTGAGACCTACATGGATAATTTACAGTTTCTAAATTAGATATCTATTAGAACATGTGTCAATATGATAACAAGACAACTTCAACTATAATATTTATGTATTATTGGAATGACATAAATGCATGAAGTAATTTAATACTACTTCAATAATTATGTATTCTTAGAATGACATAAATAAACATGAAGTAGTGTGTTAACTTGAAAATATTATTGAAACCAAATGATGGTGTTCATGATTACTTTAATTATACATGTTTGTATAGTTATAAACATGAAGTCTTCTAAGTATTACAAGACTTATAATTAAGTAAGACGTTAGCTTGTTATGGTCTTTTAATTAAGACATATACAAGAAGTTATTGAGTTAATCAATGATTAATAACGTATAGTGAGATTATAACAAGTTTATGTTTTTATAAGACATAAACATGAAGTGACTTGGTCAAAAGTACTTGTGTTATAAAGCATGCAATTGGTTTGGAAATACTATTATACCATTAAGTTGACTTAGTTGGTAAATAAGTATGCCAACAGGAATATGGTTATCTTATATATATTGTTAGATCTTTTTACAATATTAATTCTAATTGAAGTACCACATATGGATAGTATGTTCAGTTAGGGAATCAAACTCTTGTTAGATTGTTTGATTAAAGATAACTATGACTTCTTTTCTTCCAAAAAGTTATCAAGGTTAGAAATTGAGTATGGCTTGAATATACTCAATTAGACTCCTAGAAGATTAATAAGACGTTGTTGTGATGAATCACATTAAGTCTTAAATTGAAGTTCTGAATTTGTTAAGTTACTTATAAGAAGGTTGTTAACAAAAGAATATCAGGAACTATCAATGTGTATTTGTAATGTCCTAAAAGAGAAAATTGGATTGTTGCTCTAATTGCTAAGTAGTTATAGATAATCTCTATATTGCTAAAGGCAAGTGGGAGAATTTTATCTAGAAAAGATAGAATTACAAGATACATAATCTTCTAAAACCACACTAGTTAAAATCATGATGAGGCTTAACATGTAAATGATAAACCTCAAGATGATGGAATTATCATTCATAGATCCACTTGGATATCTCAGATATTTAATTAATATGCTGATGATTATATGATGTAGTATTACCAAAATAATGAATTGGGTGAATTACTCATATTATGAATGTTATAGATGCTGTTCATAAAGATATTCAAATTTAGAAAATTTGGTTTATCTTAAATTCTTAATAGTTAGAGAATTATGATGAGTTTATTCAAAGATAATGTAACCCTAGTGGTTTAAATCTTTGTGAAATAATCATATGGACAAAAATTGTACACATATCTTAATGAATATCTTATGACAAGATTATTAATCATACTTAAGCAATTAACTATGATTGAATACTCTTTCTTAAGTACATTAAAGATATAAAGATGGTAATTGTCATATTTACATGAATGTGAAATTTGACAATGGAATATCAAAAACTCTTTCTTGAATAATTACTTGAGCGAGGACGATAAGTAATCAAAAGGAGTTTATGAATTCAAGAAAATCTTTGGAAGTGTACAAAGTGCAATAATCCATGAATGGATAAATGCATGCATCTAGGAAATTATTCTTAAGATAAATTATTAAATCTATGTTTAGGTTTATAATTAAAATAAGGTAATTTCTAAGTATTCCTGAAAGCTAGTGGGAGTATTATGTTTGATTTACTAAATCATATATGTTGTATAACATATAAGAGTAACATTCCATATAAGTAAAAGGTTAGACTTAATTTGGAATGAAACGTTACTTGAAAGATTTAGGAAATAAAACATACAACCTTGAAACAAAAGTTTATTATTAAATAAACAAGTGCGGTAAATAAATTCTAAATTGAATATGATATATTATTTAGGATGACTAAATGGATATACATATTTGTAAAGATCAAACATGAATAAAATCTAAGTTTGACTGAAGGATTTTTCATGAGCATTATATTATTGTTGTATCATGCTTAAGTGCTTAAATGATTTGACAATATTTGATATCCAATTAAAAGTTATTATATAACTTGTGTAATAGATATTCTAATGGAAAATGTTTGAAATTAGAATAATGATCCTCAAAATGGAATAGCTCCTAAACATTACACAATGGATATTAAGTTTACAGAAATTTTAAGAGCATATTGTGTTTAATATACAATGATGCTGGTTTAATTGAGATGACACTCAATAACTAGTCATGGTAGGATTTTATCCTTGTTAATGGCCATGAGAACTAGTTGTGCTTACTAAGTGCATAGTTGCATTATACATTAAAGAATTAGAATACTTTAAACTTTAAAAGGTTTGAAAGTTTGATTATCATAAATTAGTGATTGAGGATGTCACACCATTTATGAATACTATGTGGCTATATCAAGAAAGTTGGATGAACACATACAAGAATTTTACTTATTGAATTCTTGAATTAAGTATTCTCAAAATTTGGATAGGTCAAAGTTGGTTGAAATAATGTCTTGTCAACAAGAATGATTGTCATTGCTTGAGGCATTATTGTCTTCAAGTTATTACTTGAGACAAGATTCATTAACTAGAATTATCATGCATTGATCTATTTAGTGTTTGGATAAAGGACATTAAGCAATTATTATTTATAATGAATTAAAGTACTTAGTACGTTTGTTTTCATTAATAATAAATTGTGTCCTATATTTGCATGTTTAAATCCGTGAATAACTTATGTTGTTCTAAATTGTCCATTGTCGATTAATAATATGGGAATATCATTAAACTAAGATAAATCTGAGTATTGGTTAAGAATATACTTGAAAGTATATTGATGCGTTGACATACCAATTTCACATAATATTCGATGAATTGAATATTGGACTTATCCCAATAATATGATTTAATATTTAAATGTGAGAATCATATTTAAAGTTATCCTCAGACTTGAGATACCAGATAAGTGTCATGGATGTAGTGCATTTTTGTGAAGCAATCTACCGCTCACCGTAACAAGGAGTCATAAGGGTTGTTTTCAGATGTGTTGCAAAGTTCATGGGTTATTCTTGTAGTCAAGAGAGAATTTGTTCCTTCTGATTTGTTCAGAAGTTTAATACTGCTGGGCCCCTCGTAGGGTTGACAAAATGTTTGCGTGGCCACGCCCAAAGTCTATCTGGAATACGTTCAGATGTTTTGGTAATTTTGTTAAATCATAAAGAGACGAGAAACAGAAATTTAATAAAGAACCTCACATCTTTATTAATGTAGTATTAGAAACAAAAGGATAATTATAATGATGAATCATTAAAGGTTTTTTCCAGAAAACCTAGCTCGGATTGAACTAGGGGCATTGGAGTGTTGCAAGACGCTAACCAATGTCATTTTACTATTAATAGATATCCAAGTGGGAGCTGTTAAATATATGGATAAATATTAATAGGTAAATGTCTAGGATCGAACCCGAGACCTCGGGATTGCACACTTTACAAACAAGAATAATGTATAATAAATATATATATGTTAAATGTATCGTATATATATATTTATAACACTTAATGGACTAAACGGTCGTTAGTTATTAACCGTATGGACTAACTATCGTTAATTAATGAAAGATAAGGACTAGAGTGAAATTTAGGAGTCAAGAAGGATCTAGAATCCCCTAGGGGATCCCTAGGCCGGTCGAACAAGGGTGGGGAAGCCCAACCCGAGTTTGTCTTGTCCTCCAAGTTTCACATAGTATAAATACAAGGCCTTGGGGTTAGACTTAACAATCTTTTGTGCACACACTCTAACCCTAAAACTTTGTTTTCTTCTCTTTGGTTTCTTGGCCGATCGACTCAACACCCCACAAGGGTTCTTGGATCGATTTTGGTTCTTCCAAAATTAAGTGTTTTGTTTACTTGCAACAAACCTTTATTCGTTGGTAGTTTGTGTGTACAAGAATGAGGTAATTACTTACTTTAGTAATTATCAAGGGATCGATTAACAAAACGGTAAGGGGTTAATCATTGATCCATATAAACCCTAATTAGGGTTCTTCATATTGTTAAAGACTATTGCTTTTGATTCTTGTTCGGGCTAGAATCACCACGGTACGTTCTTAATTATGTTTTAGTTAATAATTATGTGTTATACTTGATCCTACGCTTCCGCATACGTGTGCACTTTGATTTATATGATTGTCATGGTAATTAAATTCTAACAGTAATTCCTCCTATCATTGGTAAACTAAGCCAGTTAACCATTTTGAGACTATTCAGAAACAATTTAGGTGGTTCAATCCCACAAGAAATAGGGGATTTGAAGTCTCTCACTGTATTATTTTTTAGCGAAAATCAACTCAATGGTTCAATTCCTTCAACGGTGGGTGATTTGGAGTCTTTGAATCTCCTATATTTGTGGCAAAATCAACTATCTGGAACCATTCCAATTGAATTAGGGAATATGAAGTCTCTCACTGAGTTAGATTTGAGCCTTAATCAACTCAATGGTTCAATTCCTTCATCTTTAAAAAACCTGAGAAGCCTTCAGTTTCTGTATCTTCGTGAGAACAAGTTATCCGGTCCTATACCACAAGGAATCGGAAGTCTACATTTGCTTGAGTTAGAGCTTGACGTAAATCAGTTATCTGGCCAATTGCCTGATGATTTGTGCCTAGGGGGAAAGCTTCAAAATTTAAGTGTAGCTCAAAATCAACTCTCTGGTCCTATTCCAAGAGGGTTATGGAATTGCTCCACCTTAATAAGAGTAAGGTTCGATTTTAATCAATTTCGTGGAGATATATCGAATAGTTTCGGTGTCTACCCAAGCTTAAATTTCTTTGATGTCAGTCATAATAAACTTCAAGGGCAACTATCTCAAAACTGGGGTAAATGCAAAAAATTGACTACATTAAAGATGGGATATAACAACATCAGCGGTAGCATACCACCGGAGTTTGGAAATTCAATTCAAGGGCTTGATCTTTCTTCTAAAAATTTGGTTGGCCAGATTCCAAAGGAGTTTGAGGAGATGAAAGGTTTGTTAAATTTAAACTTGAGCAATAACAAACTTTCAGGTGTTATACCTCCAGAGCTTGGATCACTGCATGGTCTCCTTGCTCTTGACCTATCCAAAAATAGATTAAACGGGTCATTACAAAGATATATTCGTGATTGGGTACAAATCTCTCGCATATATCTTAGTAATAACAAGCTTAGCGGAAAGATCCCATCGGAGATCGGTAAATTACGTCATCTCAATATTCTTGATTTATCTTGGAAGTCTAGAAAGTCTGGTGATGATGAATCTTTCTCACAATAAGCTATCTGGTTCTATTCCTAAAGGTATCAGTAACTTGCCAAGAGGGATTGATATCGACCTGTCTTACAATGAGCTCACTGGTTCTGTTCCCCCGTATGCTGTCTTTCTAAATGTGTCTGGAGAAGCATTTGAAGGAAATGATGGTCTGTGTGGAAATTTTACAGGTTTGAAAGTTTGTGAAAGTCAAAAAATAATGAAGAAAAATAATCATTTTCATCATAAGCTCATCCTTGTAACTACGGTTCCACTTTTTGCGGTTCTTTTACTTGGTTTATTCATGTGTGGCCTCATTGCTTATCGACGTAGAAAGAGAACTTCTCCACAGAAACCATCAGGCGAAGAAGGTGGCAAGTTTTTCTCAATAACAAGTTTTGATGGGCAGGCGATGTATGATGAAATCATCAAGGTAACAAATGATTTCGATGATGCATATTGTATTGGGGTGGGAGGATACGGTACTGTGTATAAAGCTGAGTTACAACCCAACAATTTAGTAGCTGTCAAGAAACTTCATTCATCTTCTGAGAATGACGATCAAGGCTTCCTAAATGAGGTACGAGCATTAACAAACATAAGACACAGAAACATAGTTAAACTCTATGGATACTGCGTCCATGCTCGTCACTCATTTTTGATTTACGAATATCTTGAGAAGGGAAGTCTAAAATCGCTCTTAAGTAGCGATATCACAGCAAAGGAAATGGATTGGCTGAAAAGGGTAAGAATTGTTAGGGCTGTAGCGAATGGTTTGGCTTATATGCACCATGATTGCACACCACCAATAATTCATAGAGACATTTCTGGAGCTAATATCCTTCTGAATTCTGATTATGAGGCACACATCTCGGATTTTGGAACAGCAAAGCTTCTAAAGCTGGATTCATCCAATTGGACTGCGGTTGTAGGCACCTATGGCTATATTGCGCCAGGTAACTGCCATATATTTTAAAGTTATCTATACGTACGTCTTCTCAAGTTTCAGATTTATCTATGTTACATATATTCTCATATTTCCTTCCATGTAGAGCTTGCTTATACGATGGTGGCGACAGAGAAATGCGATGTGTACAGTTTTGGAGTTGTTGCACTGGAAGTGATTATGGGAAAGCATCCTGGAGAACTTATATCATGTCTACCAACAATGTCGACTGACGATCTATTGCTGGCCAATGTAGGAGATAGACGGATTCCGCGACCATCACCTCTAGTTGAGAAACTAGCTCATATAATTTTGAATGTCACACGGGCATGTTTGAACGAGAACCCACAGGAAAGGCCAACAATGCGCCAAGTCAAAGATTTATTGTCAGTGGATGATCGACTTTGGATGAAGATGCATGTATCGGTAACTTGATGCTAGCTTGATCGATTTCGTATGATGTATCGGTAACTTGATGCTAGATTGTTATTAAATAAGAAAATAATTTATATCAATGAAGATTGCTACCTTTCTAGACTAATATAGTTACGTGTATTATGGATCTTTTTGGTAATTTCTTTAAAGTATTCCAGTTTTACAATTAAAATTTACCAATGGGAAATTTGTATATCAGTTAGAATTATTCTTACTCATATGAAGAAATATAGTTAACAGTGAGTGCACACGAAAGATATTCAAAGACGTAAAATCACCCAACAATGGAAGTCTGTTAATTTGTCAAAAAAGATAGCATAGACTGGAGAAGAAATTTAGCTAAAGGAAATTTGCCAAAAAAGAAGACCGTGGAAGTCTGTTAATTTGTCAAAAAAGATGACCTAAGGTATGAAGTAACTAATGTACTGCTGTTTTCAGATAGGGAATAAGGTTGCAAGAAGGCTTCACACTAAAAGACCTACAATTGGATGATTTAGTTGAAGTTGGCGATCCAAAAACGTACGAGTCTTGGTGTCTAACTATTTATAGGGTATCTAATTTCTCCTTGATGTGCTAAGTGAAAACGATAGAGGTGGCAACATAGGCAGGTCATTGGGTTTAGTAACGGGTCAAAACGGTTAATTTTTTGGTACGGGTCCAATTGGTTTGCCAGTAACACCTTTGGTCCAAAATTGCATTAAATCTTATTAGAAATAATCAGTGTGACACGTATGATAACAAAATACATATTCTTTTCAACCAATGTTATTGAATAAATTGTACACTATCTGAAAGCTTCAACCCCTTTTGATCCGTTTCCTTTAGCTAACTTTTTCATTTTTACTTGTTTGATCCGTCATAGATGAAACATATCCCACATTGACTCATTCATACCTAAATGGGTCAGAATTTCCACAAAGGTTACATATAAATAGGATAAAAATAAGCAGTTAACAAATAGCATAACTACCTTACGTGGACCCACTACTTTTCTACTCTAGGAAATGAAATCATGCATGCATGGGACAATACTAAACTAAAAATATGGTATAAACTTTCTGATTATTTTCTCCACGACCAGTAATGGTCATATGACCACTTCTTCAAGAATAAAAGAAATGGTAGTAGTTTGCGCGGTTCTGTCTTTTGGAGACCCGGAACGTATCACACACTATTAATGCAAAACTTTAAAATAAAAATCCAACCTATGAATTGATCTAGAAAAGCATACAAGAAGATTGATCTGATACATATACTAAATCGCAGGGACATATGATTGGGCTTAAACAAACACTATCTAAATCGTTGAATTCCTTTTGTCTTTCTTTAAGAGGGCAATGTTATATAACCCGGGTTGAACTGGGAACATGGCCGGTTATGACTGTTGTTTGCTTGTTTATGAAACGGTTGTTCTTTTGTTGACCCGGGTCGACCCATTTTGGTAAATCCAGCTGGGTCATACCTTTCGTTATTTTAAAGTTTTGGACCTAGAGTTTTGTTATAAAGTATGGGTTTGGTAGTGAATTTCTAATGTTTAAGAGCTGTTTGGAGCTTTTTAGGGGCTTTTGGGTATGTTTAGGGGTGTTTTTGTAGCTGTAGGAATTGAATTTTCATGTTTAGAAACTGTCCTTTTTTGCTTAAAACTGGTTCAACACGACGGTTCAACCTGCGACTCGGCTGGGTCGATAAAAAAACCGGTGCAAGGAAATTCAAGAAAATTTACACAAAGATTGATACTTTTATAGAATTCAAAAAGTCTCCATAATCGCTCATACTACCACTTGAAAATCTCTTCATCTTTTCCTAAATCTGCAAACGTCTCCTAGGCCTCAATGGGCTTGAACTTGAGGTTATCCTACATGAATGCACATGTAGCCCAAGACCCTAAAACCCGCTCTCCACATCAAGTGGAGATTCATAGCTTGGATAGGTGGAATGTGATGGACCTGGGTCTTGGCCAGGGCCGTGGGCCGAGTTTGTACTGGCCCGTGGATCAAAGTCCGTAGAAGTTAAATCCTCTTGGCTACATGTCCTTGAGCCCAAGTCTCGTGTTTCTTCACACTCATTGCAGACCAATTTCAAGGCCTGAACCACCTCACCCATAAAGGGTCGGTGTGATACTTCAGGCTGCACACACATTGATGCTATTGCTGCTACTTTAGCAATACTGTCAAATGGAACTTCAGGGGAGAGTGATGGATCAAAAGTAAGTGTAGACCTTCTAGGAGCAGGGGACGGGCCTACGTGACAAGGTTTTCTTGGCCCGATGGCATTGACATGTCAATGGGGTTTCTTCCTGTTAGGAGCTCAAGGAGTTCCACTCCGTAGCTATATACGTCACTCTTTACAAGAAGATGGCCTGTCATTGCATACTCGGGGAGCCACATACCTGAATTCAAATGAAAAGAAGTTTAAGAAAATTTGGACGCGGCAGGTTCCCTAATGGGCCAAGGCATATAATCTGACTCATTTACAGAGAAAGAAAAGCGTACCCGAAAGTGCCCATGACACGTGTCGAAATATGTTGGTTTTCTTCATCTAAAGGGGATCGAGCCAAACCCAAATCAGAAACTTTAAGAGTTAAGTCATGTTCTAGCAGAATGTTGCTAGACTTGAAGTCTCTATGTATGACTCTTGGGCTTGAATCTTCATGCAAGTAAGCTAACCCCCGAGCCGCACCCAATCCAATGGTGTGACTCCCTTATCAATCCCGGCCTAAGCAACCAAAATTTCACTCCAATTATAAACCACCTTCCCTAAAAAATATTAAAGTCAAAATATTTGACTTTTGAAAGTCAAACATTTCAATCCCTAAGCAACCGAATTGTCACCTTTAAGTACTTTGACAGCAACTTTAAACCAAACCCACCCTCACCTAAAACACCCAACTCGTTAAAATTATCAGTTGCTTTTTCCATATCACTTGAACTAAACGTCTTTGCATATCCTTTATAAGCTATATTAGACCAGAATGATAATGAAGCTGACACAGGCTCACTTCCTATCGTTGATCCGCCAACCCCTGATTGGGCCCCTTCCCTACGATTAACCAATAGAACAAAATGATGACGTCATACGGTCCACCATTCCCGTTGCGTGATGATGGCATATGTAGCGATGGGGAAGACCTATCAACAACAAAATGATTAATATTATAAGCAAGAAAATTTTCAGTTTGACTTTCGACGTTAAAGGAATTGATCCTTCAAGTACGGTAGATTTCCAAAATTTAGGATTTTTTGTGGTTGTTGGTAGTGGTTAGGGGTGTTGTATGTGCATGCATGGTGGTCAAGATAATATCTTTTATATAATACAACAAAACCCCTATTGGGAATTTTTCATATCAAAAAAATGCATACATACCTTATTTAGTAATAATTTTATTTAAAAAAAAAAATTATTTTCTTATTAGGTAATATTTTATATTTATCCATAACACAAGTAGAAGATAAATACAAAAAATATAGATAAGATGCAATTAATAATAGGATTAAAATTTTTAAATAATTATCTTTAATAATAAAAAAACTATAATTAAACATCATAAATCAAACAAAACAAAAATTAAATTATTTGTTTTTTAATAAATAAAAATATATGATTCAAATTTTTTTTAAAAAGCCCGCGCGTGCGCGGGTGTTATAACTAGTAACAATATTAAAGCAAAATCACTGGTTTTTTGTACAATGTTTTCTAACCAACTTGTCATTTTGCGCTAAATTAACGAATACGATGAGCGAGTTGTGTTTGTAACCGATAATATATAGTAAGTGATAGCTGGTTACATCTGATTTTATTTAAACACCGCATATTATCTAAACTAAATGTTTTGTTAATAACAGCCTTAGAGCCGTCGTTAGCAAAACCCTGAGTTTGACGTGTCATTGTTTAGGTTGCTAAAAGTTGTCAATTTCAAATAAAAAGTTTTCATTATAGAATGACTCTTTAAAAAATAATAATAATAAAATAAAATAATACAAAGATTAAACTAGACATTCTAAAACTATAGTGACTTGCCAATACAGTAACCCATTTTGTTCACTATATAAGAGCAACAAAAACAAAACCATACTCATATAGTCATATAATATTTTTATATTTGAAAAAATTGCATATTTCATCCTTGTGGCTTACCCAAAATCACACTCGTCGTCCATATTCAATTTTTTAATCACACAAATAATCCTTAATTTTCACACTATTTCCATTGATAGTCCCTATTTTCAAAAATAGGGACTATCAGTGTAATACGAATAGTGACTACCCGTGTAATAGAAAACTTTAGATTATTACGCAAATGATCCCTATTTTTTAAATTAGAGACTATCGACGCAACTAATTTGAAAATTAGGTATCACTAGTGTAATTGAAATCGGCAACAAGTCACCTAAGTTCTTGGCTCAAGCTATTCTATTGAACTCTATTGTAAAAAAATTTGACTTATGTAATTTAACATTTACCTCTCTTATGCACATTGTTTTGGTAAATGTCACATTTTTTGTATAATGTGTATTTGTTCAAGCTTTATGAGCCTATTTTATTTATTTTGAAGTCTATGGCCTTATACGAGATACTTATGATATAGTAGTGAAACATAAACCAAAATCAAATAAACTTAGACGGTGTTTGTTTAAGCTTATTTGGCCTTCTTATGGGCTTATTAAACTTTGAAAAACTCCTAGGCTCTAAATAGGCTTATATAATTTGCGTATATTAAGGGGGTGTTTGTTTAAGCTTATTTGGCCTAGTTATAAGCCTATTTTTATGTTTTATTTTGAAGTTTATGGGCTTATTTAAGCTTGCTATGATATAGTACTAATAAACTTATACAAGCTCATAAGCTAGTAAACCCAAAAGTAAGCTTAGGGGTGTTTGTTTAAGCTTATTTGTGAGCTTATGAGCTTATATTTCATAGGCCTGAATTTTCGGGCGTATTTTGAGACTTAATGGTCTTATATAAGTTTAATATATCATGATAAGCTTATATTAGCCTATACGTCTCAAAATAAGCAAAAAAAGTTAGGTTTATAAAATACAAGCCGAAATCAAATATGCTAATAAGCCCACAAATAAGATTAAACAAACACCCCTGAAGCAATTGAATTCGTTTTGTCTTTGTTTAAAAGTGGCAAATTTTTTTAAAAAAGCGGCAATTTTTTTATAACTTGGGTTGACTCGGCCGATTGAACCGGGAACTGAGCCGGATATGACTATTGTTTGCTTGTTTATGAACCCATGTGTTTTACTTTGTTGACCCGGGTTAACTTATTTTGCTAAATCCAGTTAGGTCATACGTATCTCCACCCCCCCCCCCCCCCCGGCTCGCTCTCTCTCTCTCTCTCTCTCTCTCTCTCTCTCTCTCTCTCTCTCTCTCTCACACCTCAAAAATGGCGCAGCGGAATGTCATTTATTTGGTGTGACTTCAAGATCAAGAACACATGGTGTCATAATAGAGAAATACTAAATGCATAACATCACAACGCAAGTCAAAGTTACAATGATCCCATACTACGGGAGAATACAAGTCTTACTACATAAGTTCATAATAATCAAGTCTTAAAGGGACATTCCCAAATGCATAACTCCTCGGGAATACAACCCGGTAGTCTCGTCTTATGTCTGCTAAGCCAGGCCAATACTCAACCTTCTAAAGCAACTTCATTCTTAACACCTGAAAATGGATACTCGAAAATGTCAACATAAAGTTGGTGAGCTCGTAGGTTTGAAAGTAAACCACGAAGCTGTGAATAATAGCATCGGACATTAGTGCAAATGATTACCAACTACAAGCACGTAACAAATCAAAAATAGTGTCACGCGAACTGAACCTATAGTGTACATCATACTCATAACAAATATCACGTGGGGAGCTACCCCGATAGATCTATCAACATGTGGGCTCTCAAAGAGAGTTAACAGTTGCATCAACTGAACCTATCAACTGGTGGGCTCTCAGCAGAGAGTTAACAATGGCGTAGTCATGTATTCACAAAACAAACATGTCACAGCATATAATCGCATCATCACACATATATATGTCCAAAATCATGTAAAACAGTAATTCACAGCATAAAGACATTTGTAAAGCATTGAGTACCATTTCCACCCCAAGGTAAAACATGTTAAAAAGTGGGGCTACAAGAACTCACCTGAGCAGGGCAGTCTGAATAGAGTAAAGTCAAATAGTAATAGTGAACGGCACCGACACGCGACCTAAATTAGTACGGCAAGTTTAGTTCACAAATCCAATTTAAGACTCTAAGTGTGAAGTTTAAATAAGTTTAAAAGTTTTAAAGAGTTTTATGTTATTGTTGCTTGTGTGGCAGTGTCCATGTTTTAAATAGTTTTCAAAGTGTTGTAAGTATTGGCTCTTGGAAAGTGTATAAGTGTATACTAGTATATAAGCAAAAATATAGATGGCGAATAAGTATCCGGTTCGAAAAGGAAATAGTCACATATAAATAGTAGACGAATTATGAATGTTGTTTAAAGTGTATATACATGTTAATATATATATATATATATATATATATATATATATATATATATATATATATATATATATATATATATATATATATATATATATATATATATATAGCTAAATACTGGTTACTAATAAAATCATGTAAAGATTTTAAGTAAAAATTATTAAAACAATTTGTGAGGTTTGTCATTTGTTAGTAAAATAAGCAATTTTCTAAAGCACCTAACTGTTAGTTCCTCGACAAAACAAGCAGAAACAAAACTTGAACTCTTTAATCCTATAAGTGAATTACAAAAACCAAATTTATTAACTTTAAAATTTATCAAATGTTTTGTTTAATATTTGAGATAAGTAAATTGAGGAGCAAAAATGAGCACTTGTTGTTCCAAAACTAAAATAAAACCAAGCGCACCCTATGTTGGACTCAAGCAGCTGTCCCATGACACAAAACAAAACACAACTCATAACCAAATTAAATCCCAAACATATTAAAGTTACTAAGTGTTCTTAAGAAGAAATTTTAAGGAAAAGAGAAAGACCAAAATGGTGCCCATTGTTGAGTTCGAACAGTGGGTCGACTCATACCTTACAAACAAATACCAATTGTTTCCAATATTGAGCCAACACTTAGCTTAGTAAATTTTAGTTTTCTTTTGTATATTAATGTTTTAGAAACTTCACTATACCACACAAGCTAAAAAAAAAATCTTTATACCAAGGTTTTATAGTTAAATCAATTCTGACGTGTTCAAGAAACATGCGTAGCTTTTAGAACCTCAACATATTTATGTATGAATAACATGGGCAAGTCTAGTATATAAGTAAAACAAGAAGGACACAAGTTTAAGGATTTAGGAGTCCCTTACAGTGGTGGTTCTGTGTGTCGAACAAGAGAGAAAACAAAAGACAACTTTTTATAACCCAAGATTGATAACTCAAGTACTAATATCTAGCTTCCATGTTACCCAAGATCTTCAAGGAACAAGAAAAGTGATGAATAGGTGTGGGTGTTTGTGTTCAGCCGAACCAAGGAAGAAGGAAAGGAAAAGGTTTTCTTGCTTTGTGCTTGTGAGTTTGTGTGTGTGATATGAATGAGAGTTTGCTCCTTAATAAGCCAAATAGTTCAAGTGAGACAAAAAACCAATTACCACCAAAGTGGTACTAAGTTGATACATATGAGACAAAAGAAAAAAAATGTAGGATGTATGTGTGTGTTGTATTCGAACGACAAAGGAAAAAAAAAAAAAAAAAAAAAAAAAAAAAAAAAATGGTGTTTGTTCCATTAAGAATCATGACAAAACAAATGGGACCATTGGTGTACTAGGTTGTTAGGCATGATGACAAACTCACACCATGTGTATGTCTTTGTGTGTATTAGTTGCTAGTGACATTTCTCTTACATAGCACATAAAATGGCAAGTCAAAATAGCATCAAAGTTGTGTAAGGCTTTGTATGTTTGATCTAAGCAAGAAACAAAAGAGTTTAGGCAGTAAAATACAATTTGTGTAAGATTAGCTAGAGACAAAATATGATGTAGCATGGGTAAGAGTTTGTTACAAAAGAAAACAAAGTGATGAATGTGTATTTGTACGTATGGGGGAAGGGGATTTGATTTTTTATTTTTAAACGAAATTTACAAATTCTAGTGTATATGTGTATTTGTTTATATATGTTGTGTCCATTAAATGAAAACGGGATGTAAAATGTATGAAAAATGTATACGTTTTATGCAAAAGTTGTAAAATAATGAAATGACTCTTAAAATGAGTTTTTATAAAAGTCATAATGTATTGTTTTAGTGTCGACTACACTTAGTTAAGTAACGGTACGCGTTCATGGTCGTTTTGTGTCTTTCGCGATTGGACTTAATAGTTATACGTAAAAGTGAAATTTTAGGTATCAAAAGTAAATAGTTATTGGATTTATGCCGTTACTAATGATACGTAGCGTGTGGTGTCGATTCTCAATACGAATAGTTAAAAAGCGATACGCAAAAGTGACTATGAAATATCAAAGATAAATTATTTCGAGTTTTAAGGTTGAGTAATGACCTGAAAAATGCTGGTTGTTATAGTCTACCCCCGTTATTTAGAATTTTGTCCTCAAAATTCAACTTGTACTATGGTCAAACAGGTGTGGGTACTTGAGTCTCATATGATCCTCTCGCTCCCAAGTAAACCCGGGCCCACGCTTTGAATCCCAACGGACTTTAACTATTGGGATCTTTCTACGTTTCAACTTCTTGATCTCACGCTCTACAATCTCAACAGGTTTCTCCACAAAATGTAACTTAGGATCTATCTGAATCTCTTCCAATGGTATGTGTAAGGTCTGATCAGCAAGACACTTCTTAAGGTTCGACACATGAAACGTATCATGAACGCCACTCAGCTCTTGTGGTAGCCTCAATCTGTAAGCTACTGGACCGATTCTCTTCGTGATCTCAAAAGGTCCTACATATCTGGGTGCTAGCTTGCCCTTCTTACCAAATCGTACAACTCCTTTCCAGGGTGATACCTTAAGTAACACATGATCACCAACACTAAATTCCAGGGGTCTCCGTCTATTGTCGGCATAGCCCTTCTGACGGCTACGTGCAACCTTGAGTCTATCCTTGATTTGAATGATCTTCTCAGTGGTCTCTAACACTATTTCAGGTCCTATCATTTGACTTTCTCCAGCTTCTGCCCAAGAAATAGGTGAGTGACACTTCCACCCATAAAGTGATTTGAATGGTGCCATTTTTATGCTAGCATGGTAACTGTTGTTGTAGGAGAACTCGACCAAGGGAAGGTGAGTATCCCAATTACCACCGAAGTCTATGGCACACGCTCTGAGCATGTCCTCTAAAGTCTGTATGGTACGCTCGGTTTGACCATCGGTCTGTGGGTGATAAGCCGTACTCATCTCTAAGTGTGTTCCCAGTGACTTTTGCAACATTTGCCAAAAATTCGACGTGAAACGGCTATCACGATCAAATATGATCGATATAGGCACACCATGTCTAGCCACTATCTCCTTGATGTAAAGTCTAGCCAATTTATCCATCGTATAATCTTCTCGGATTGGTAAGCAATGTGCAGACTTAGTCAATCTCTCTACGATAACCCAGATCGAATCGTGTCCACTACTAGTCCTAGGTAGCTTTGTAACAAAGTCCATGGTTATCCTTTCCCACTTCCATTCAGGAATTTCCGGTTGTTGTAGCAAACCAGATGGTTTCTGGTGTTCAGCCTTCACTTTCGAGCAAGTCAGGCACTTGCTAACGTAGTCGGCTATGTCTTTCTTCATTCCAGGCCACCAATACAATTCTCTAAGGTCGTAGTACATCTTATCTGCTCCTGGATGAACAGAGTACCTTATCGTATGTGCTTCATCCATGATTAGGGTTCTCACACCGCCAGTTAACGGTACCCAAATTCGGTCTACAAAGTACAGTCCACCATCGTCCTTTTCATCCAATTGTTTATCTAAACCTCGCATCTTCTCTGTGGGTGTATCCGTATTCATAGATGCCTCCCTCTGAGCAGCTAGTATCTTATCCTTGATACCCGACTGTATGGTTATACTCATGGCTTTTATTTTCCTAGGCCTGAGTCTTTCCTTCCTACTCAAAGCATCAGCTACTACATTCGCCTTACCTGGGTGGTAGCGAATCTCGCAGTCATAATCGCTGAAGAGTTCGATCCATCTCCTCTGGCGCATATTCAACTCTTTCTGATTGAAGATGTGTTGGAGACTCTTGTGATCAGTATAGATAATACTTTTTGTCCCAAACAAGTAATGTCTCCATATCTTGAGAACAAATACTACAACACCAAGCTCCAGATCATGGGTGGTATAGTTTTTCTCATGAATCTTCAGCTGTCAGGATGCATAGGCAATTACTTTGCCCCTTTACATTAATACGCACCCAAGACCTTGACATGATGCGTCACAGTACACTACGAAATCTTCTGGTCCATCGAGGAGGGCCAGAATTGGAGCATTACATAGATTGTTCTTCAAGGTTTGAAAGGCTTCTTCTTGTTCTTCGTCCCATTCGTACTTCTTATTCTTTTGAGTCAGCAAGGTAAGAGGTTTGGCAATTTTAGAGAAGTTTACGATGAATCGCCGGTAGTAGCCTGCCAGTCCTAAGAATGAGCGGACTTCTGTTGGGGACTTAGGGGCTTCCCAATTCTTCACAGCTTCGATCTTGCTGGGATCCACATGAATACCATCTTTGTTAACCACATGTCCAAGGAATTGGACTTCCTGTAGCCAGAATTCACACTTCGAGAATTTTGCGTATAGTTTCTCCCTCTTGAGTAACTCTAGGATTAACTTTAGATGCATTTCATGTTCCTCTTTTGTTTTGGAATAGATCAAAATGTCATCGATGAATACAATAACAAATCTATCTAGGTATGGCCTGCATACTCGGTTCATCAAGTCCATGAAGACCGCAGGCGCATTTGTTAGTCCAAACGGCATAACTGTGAACTCGAAATGACCGTATCGAGTCCTGAACGCGGTTTTTGGAATGTTATCTTCGTGTACTCGTAACTGATGGTAGCCGGAACGGAGATCTATCTTGGAGAAGTATCGTGAACCTTGAAGTTGATCGAATAAGTCATTAATTCTCGGGAGAGGGTAACGGTTCTTAATGGTTAGTTTGTTCAATTCTCGGTAGTCGATGCACATCCTAAAGGAACCATCCTTTTTCTTTACGAACAATACCGGTGCTCCCCATGGCGAAGAACTAGGTCGGATGAAACGCTTGTCTTGGAGTTCTTTGAGTTGATTAGACAACTCCTCCATTTCGGTAGGTGCCAAGCGGTAGGGAGACCTAGCAACTGGCATTGCCCCAGGAATTAGGTCTATGCGAAACTCGACCTCTCGTGTAGGGGTAATCCGGATAAGTCATCAGGGAATACCTCTGGGAAGTTTCGAACGATTGGAATTTCTTCTAGTTTTTGCTCGTCTACTTTCATGCTCATGAGGTGCATTGCTTTTTCTTCAAGTCGCTCTCCATAGACCTTAAGTAACTCACCGTTTGGTAGTGGTATTCGGACCATCTTCTCGTGGCACACTATTTCAGCCTTATGCTTGGACAACCAATCCATTCCCACAATCACGTCGAAGCTTCCGTGTCCGAATGGTATCAAGTCGATGCTAAAGGTGTAGCCTTCTAACTCTAGTTTGCACCCGCGAACGATCTTATTTGTTTCTAACTTTTGACCACTTGCTATTTCAATTTCGTAACTAAAGCTTAGTCTACTAGGTTCCATTTTTAACAAGGGCAAGAATTTAGTGGAGACGAAGCTATAATCGGCACCAGAATCAAACAGCATAGTAGCATAGTGGTCGTTTAAAGAGAACGTACCAGTCACGATGTTCGGGTCCTGGCGACCTTCCTCATAATTCATCACAAATACCCGACCACGAGCTGGGTTACCATTGTTTCCACCATTAGCGTTGTTTCCACGGTTCGCATTGTTTCCACCAATTGCTAAAGCCTGGTTCTGGTTGTTTTGCACTTGCCCTCGTGTCCCATTCAACCTAGGACAAGCATTCCGAAGATGATTCGGGTTTCCACATTCATAACACGCCCTTTGGTTAACGGTATTAACTGGTGTCACTTGTTTAGCCACTGCCCTACAATCCTTTGCTATATGACCAGGTCGCTTACAGTTAAAGCATACCACCTGGCATGGCCTAGTCTCTGGATGATGGTAGTTGCATTTGGCACACATAGGGTAAGGACCCTGATACTCCTTCTTGACGGTACTAGTTGCCACAAATCCTTTTCCCCACTTTGCTTTCTTATTGTCACCCTTTGCACCACCTTGCTTACTCGGCTCGCTTACGGCCTTCCTCTTGTTACCACTCTTAGAAAACGTCCCATTCCTAACCATCTCATCCGTTAAGGTTGCAGATTTCAATATCGCACTCTGAATAGTAGGGGGTTCAGTTGCTTTCACCATCCCCCGAATTTCAGGAACCAACCCATAAATGTACCTTTCAATTCTCTTGGATTCAGGAGTGACCATATGAGGTACTAGTCTAGCGAGCTCATGGAACCGATCCGTATAAGCCGTATGATCAGTTCCTACCATGGTATGGTGGTAGAACTCATGTTCCAGTTTCTGCATCTCATTATCTGGACAGTACTCTTCCTTTAACAATGCCTTAAAGTCATCCCAACTCATTCCCAAGGCAGCTTCCCTGCCCCTAGCTTGAATTTGCGTGTTCCACCAAGTCAACGCTTTTCTAGTCAATGAACAGGCAGCAAACTTCACCTTCTTACGGTTCGCACACTCACTTATGTCAATCACTGACTCCATCTTCTCTACCCATCGAGTATAAGCTATCGCACCTCCGTTGCCATCAAAATCCACCGGTTTGCAAGCGGTGAATTCCTTGTAGTTACACCCCTTGTTACCGTTGTTATGGTTCCCATCATTAACGTGATCACTTCCACCGTCGTTGTCCGCTTGGTTATTCCCACTCACGTTGTTTCCTTGGTTACTCATATGGTCGCCAACTTGGGTGACAATAGTGGGTAGTAATTCACGTAGTTGCTGGGCGATAATGGTAGCAACATCAGGAGTCTCATTGCCAGTGTTGTCGCTTCCCATGCCGCGACCTCCTGCCCTACCTCCTCGTCCACCAGTCCTTCCACCCCTCGGTGGTGCAACACCACAGTTAACTCGAGACGACCTTCTTGGAGGCATGATTCTACAAGGTAGGACATCGGTAAACGTTAGATAGGAGATAGGTAGGATAGGTTGGTATACGTGTCGTGCTACTACACTCAACTTCCTATATGACAGTCCATGAGTTTGATAAGTCCATGCCACATCATGTTATCGTAAAAACGTTGGCCAGGTGTTTTTAAGATAGTATCATGCAGCATTTACTTATCATCATCACTTCGTGTCATACTACACGCATAATCGCACACGCAGTCCCTATTTATGCAAACTATATGAAGGTTCTTAGGTTATAGTCTAGGTCAAACCACCTAATTCTCTATAACCAAGGCTCTGATGCCAATCTGTCACATCCCAAAAATGGCGCAGCCGAATGTCATTTATTGGGTGTGACTTCAAGATCAAGAACACATGGTGTCATAATAGAGAAATACTAAATGCATAACATCACAACGCAAGTCAAAGTTACAATGATCCCATACTACGGGGGAATACAAGTCTTACTACATAAGTTCACAATAATCAAGTCTTAAAGGGACATTCCCAAATGCATAACTCCTCAGGAATACAACCCGGTAGTCTCGTCTTATGTCTGCTAAGCCAGGCCAATACTCAACCTTCTAAAGCAACTTCATTCTTAACACCTGAAAATGGATACTCGAAAATGTCAACATAAAGTTGGTGAGCTCGTAGGTTTGAAAGTAAACCACGAAGCTGTGAATAATAGCATCGGACATTAGTGCAAATGATTACCAACTACAAGCACGTAACAAATCAAAAATAGTGTCACGCGAACTGAACCTATAGTGTACATCATACTCATAACAAATATCACGTGGGGAGCTACCCCGATAGATCTATCAACATGTGGGCTCTCAAAGAGAGTTAACAGTTGCATCAACTGAACCTATCAACTGGTGGGCTCTCAGCAGAGAGTTAACAATGGCGTAGTCATGTATTCACAAAACAAACATGTCACAGCATATAATCGCATCATCAAACATATATGTCCAAAATCATGTAAAACAGTAATTCACAGCATAAAGTATGATTAGTGGGTTGGAAAATTTATTTTAGAAAACATTTAAAGTTTAATGCTCCAATTAGAAGAAAGCACTAATATAACATATTGTCAATAAAGAAAAGAACATGCCCGTATTCTTCACGGTTTAAAATTTTATGCTCCAATTAGAAGAAAGTATTTGGAAGAAAAATATGACACCACCTAAAATTTCTCAAGTAAAACAATCTTGTGGAATAATATGACACCACCTAAAATTTCTCAATAAACCAATTTTGTGGAATAATATGACACCACCTAAAATTTAATTTCTGCGAATTGTAAATTAATTTATGAGAAAAGGGTAGCTCAAGTATAAATAGAGACATACGAACCTTCACTTTATAAAAAGAAAAAAAGCATGCAAAAGCAAGCAATGGCTTCTTCAAACTTCTTAATTTTATCTCTTGCTCTACTACTCATTGCTTTCTCAATTGTACCAAACTTTACTTCTGCTTCTTTGGAGGAAGCAAATGCTCTTCAAAAATGGAAAGCAAGCCTTAAAATCCCAACCAACTCCCAAACTGTATCTTCTTGGACACCCCTTCCAACGAATACTAGTGCAGTCACCTCGTGCCCTTCTTGGTTTGGAATTGCATGCAACGCTGATGGGAACATTAACATGTTGAACCTCTCGGAGTCTGAGTTAAAAGGTACGCTTCACCAGTTCCCGTTCTCTATTCTAGGCAACCTTACCCATTTTGATCTTAGTGTAAACTGCTTCTTTGGTCCCATCCCACCAGAAATTGGACTCCTTTCCAAACTTGTCCATCTTGATTTTTCAACCAATCAGTTCTCTGGTGTGATTCCATCTACCATTGGTAAACTAAGCCAGTTAACATCCTTGCAACTTTCCAGAAACAATTTTACTGGCTCAATTCCTTCATCGTTGGGTGACTTGGCGTCTTTGAATATCCTTTATCTTCCCACAAATCAACTCTCTGGGCCCATTCCAATTGAATTTGGAAATTTGAAGTCTCTCACTGAATTAGATTTGAGCGAAAATCAACTTAATGGTTCAATTCCTTCATCGTTGGGTGACTTGAAGTCTTTGAATATCCTTTATCTGAACACAAATCAACTCTCTGGACCCATTCCAAATGAATTAGGGAATTTGAAGTCTCTGAGTGAATTATATTTGAGATACAATCATCTCTCTGGACCCATTCCAAATGAATTTGGGAATTTGAAGTCTCTGAGTGAATTATATTTGAGACACAATCAACTCTCCGGACCCATTCCAATTGAATTAGGGAATATGAAGTCTCTAACTAAATTGGACTTGGGCGAAAATCATCTCAATGGTTCAATCCCTTCATCGTTGGTTGATTTGAAGTCTTTGAATTTACTTGCTTTGTACACAAATCAACTCTCTGGACCCATCCCAATTGAATTAGGGAATTTGAAGTCTCTCACTAATTTAGCGTTGAGCGAAAATCAACTCATTGGTTCAATCCCTTCATCATTGGGTGATTTGAAGTCTTTGAATTTCCTGGGTTTGTACTTAAACAAACTCTCTGGACCCATTCCAATTGAATTAGGGAATTTGAAGTCTCTCAGTGAATTATATTTGAACAATAATCAACTCAATGGTTCAATTCCTTCATCGTTGGGTGATTTGAAGTATTTGACTTACATTCATCTGTTCTCAAACAAACTCTCTGGACCCATTCCAACAGAATTAGGGAATATGAAGTCTCTAAATCATTTACAATTGGGCAATAATCAACTCAGTGGTTCAATCCCTTCATCATTGGGTGATTTGAAGTCTTTGGAAACCCTTCATCTGTACTATAATCAACTCAATGGTTCAATTCCTTCATCGTTGGGTGATTTAAAGTCTTTGAATATCATTTATCTGCACGAAAATCAACTCTCTGGACCCATTCCAATAGAATTAGGGAATTTGAAGTCTCTCACTGTATTATATTTGAACAATAATCAACTCAGTGGTTCAATCCCCTCATCATTGGGTGATTTGAAGTCTTTGAATCTCCTTCATCTGCAGACAAATCAACTCTCGGGACCTATTCCAAATGAATTAGGGAATATGAAGTCTCTCACTGAATTAGATTTGAGCGAAAATCAACTCAATGGTTCAATTCCTTCATCGTTAAAAAACCTGAGAAGCCTTCATATTCTAGCTATCAGTGAAAACAAGTTATCCGGTCCTATACCACAAGGAATCAGAAATCCACAATTGTTGAAGCTACTGCTGAACACAAATCAGTTGTCTGGGCAAATTCCAAAGGAGTTTGGGGAGATGAAAAGTTTGGAAATTTTAAACTTGAATGATAACAACCTTTCAGGTGTTATACCTCAAGAGCTTGGATCACTGCATCGCCTCCTTACTCTTGACCTATCCAAAAATAGGTTAAACGGATCATTACCAAGATATATTGGTGAATTAACTCAGCTAAGTGTTCTTGATTTATCTTTGAATTCACTCACAAAAGAGATACCATCGGAAATTGGAAGTTTAGTAAGTCTGGAAAGGATGAATCTTTCTCACAATAAGCTATCTGGTTCTATTCCTAATGGTTTCAGTAACTTGCAAAGAGGGATTCATATCGACCTGTCTTACAATGAGCTCACAGGTCCAGTGCCCCCTTATGCTGTGTTTTCAAATGTGTCTGGAGAAGCATTACAAGGAAATCGTCATCTGTGTGGAAATGTTACAGGTTTGAAACTTTGTGAAAGTCAAACTAATCATTTTCATCATAAGGTCATCCTTGTAACTACGGTCCCAATTTTTGCGGCTCTTTTACTTGGTTTATTCATATGTGGCCTCATTGCTAATCGACGTAGAAACAGAACTTCTCCACAGATACTGTCAGGCGAAGAAGGTGGCAAATTTTTCTCAATAACAAGTTTCGATGGACAGGCGATGTATGATGAAATCATCAAGGCAACAAATGATTTTGATGATGCATATTGTATTGGGATGGGAGGATATGGTATTGTGTATGAAGCTGAGTTACAACCCAACAATTTAGTAGCTGTCAAGAAACTTCATTCATCATCTGAGAATGCCGATCAAGGCTTCTTAAATGAGGTACGAGCATTAACAAACATAAGGCACAGAAACATAGTTAAACTCTATGGATATTGCTTCCATGCTCGTCACTCATTTTTGATTTACGAATATCTTGAGAAGGGAAATCTAAAATCGCTCTTAAGTAGCGATGTCACAGCAAAGGAACTGGATTGGCTGAAAAGGGTAAGAATTGTTAGGGCTGTAGCGAATGGTTTAGCTTATATGCACCATGATTGCACACCACCTATAATTCATAGAGACATTTCTACAGCTAATATCCTTCTCGATTCTGATTATGAGGCACGTATCTCGGATTTTGGAACAGCAAAGCTTCTAAAGTTGGATTCATCCAATTGGTCTGCGGTTGTAGGCACCTGTGGCTATGTTGCGCCAGGTAACTCCAATATTTTAATGCTATATATACATGTACTTATTCTCAAGTTTTAGATTGATCTATGTTACATTTAATCATGGTCTGATATAACAATTTTTTTTTGGTATTCTCTTGTTTCCTTCCATGTAGAACTTGCTTATACGATGGTGGCGACAGAGAAATGCGATGTGTATAGTTTTGGAGTTGTTGCACTAGAAGTGATTATGGGAAAGCATCCTGGAGAACTAATATCATGTCTACCAACGTTGTCTACTGATGATCTATTGCTAGCCAATGTAGGAGATAGACGGATTCCGCCACCATATTCTCTAGTTGAGAAACTAACTCATTCAATTTTGAAGGTCTCACGGGCATGTTTGAACTACAACCCAAAGGAAAGGCCAACAATGCGCCAAGTCAAAGATTTATTGTCAGTGGATGATCGAGTTTGGAATAAGATGCATGTGTCGGTAACTTAATGCTTGATCGATTTCGTATGATGTCTAGTCATAAGTCATAATGTTTAAGAAACTTTTTATGTTTTTTTTTGTTGTCCTGAATTATGTTGTAGATTGTTATTAAATAAGAAAATAATTTATATCAATGGAGATTGCTACCTTTCTAGACTAATATAGTTACGTGTATTATGGATCTTTTTGGTAATTTCTTTAAACTATTCCAGTTTCACAATTAAAAAATTACCAATGAGAAATTTGTATATCAGTTAGAATTTATTCTTACACATGCGATCATATCAAGAAATTAAGTAAACAGTGAGTGCACACAAAAGATATTCAAAGACGTCAAATCACCCAACGATGGAAGTCTGTTAATTTGTCAAAAAAGATGGCATAGACTGGAGAAGAAAGTTAGCTAAAGAAAATTTGTTTGTCAAAAAAATGACTATCTAGAGCAGAAGGGAAATGGCAGGGAAACTGGAATGCTAACTATAACTTCACACTTTGAGACCTACAATTGGATGATTTAGTTGAAGCTGGCGATTCAAAAAACACACGAGTCTTGGTGTCTCTAATTTCTCCTTGACGTGCTTAGTGAAAACGATAGAGGTGGCAACATAGGCAGGTCATTGGGTTTAGTAACGGGTCAAAACGGTTAATTTTTTGGTACGGGTCCAATTGGTTTGCCAGTAACACCTTTGGTCCAAAATTGCATTAAATCTTATTAGAAATAATCAGTGTGACACGTATGATAACAAAATACATATTCTTTTCAACCAATGTTATTGAATAAATTGTACACTATCTGAAAGCTTCAACCCCTTTTGACCCGTTTCCTTTAGCTAACTTTTTCATTTTTACTCGTTTGACCCGTCATAGATGAAACATATCCCACATTGACTCATTCATACCTAAATGGGTCAGAATTTCCACAAAGATTACATATAAATAGGATAAAAATAAGCAGTTAACAAATAAGCATAACTACCTTATGTGACCCACTACTTTTCTACTCTAGGAAATGAAATCATGCATGCATGGGACCATACTAAACTAAAAACATGGTATAAACTTAATGATTAATTTCTCCAATACTAGTAATGGTCATATGACCACTTCTTCAGGAATAAAAGAAATGGTAGTAGTTCGCGCGGTTCTGCCTTTTGGAGACCCGGAACGTATCACACACTTATACAAAACTGAAAAATAAAATCCAACCTATGAAGTGATCTAGAAAAGCTTGTTACACATTCGCCATGATCGAGCATTCAAACGAACACACAAACAAATAAATATCTGAATACTTTTCAAACAAAAATAGAAGAAGATTGATCTGATACATATACTAAATCGCAGGGGCACATAATTGTGCTTAAACAAACACTATCTAAACCGTTGAATTCGTTTTGTCTTTCTTTAAGAGGGCAATGTTATATAACCCGGGTTGAACCGGGAACATGGCCGGTTATGACTGTTGTTTGCTTGTTTATGAAACGGTTGTTCTTTTGTTGACCCGGGTCGACCCATTTTGGTAAATCCAGCTGGGTCATACCTTTCGTTTTTTTTTTTTAAGTTTTGGACCTATAGTTTTGTTATAAAGTATGGGTTTGGTAGTGAATTTCTAATGTTTAAGAGCTGTTTGGAGGTTTTTAGGGGCGTTTGGGTATGTTTAGGGGTGTTTTTGTAGCTGTAGGAATTGAATTTCCATGTTTAGAAACTGTCCTTTTTTGCTTAAAACTGGTTCCACATGACTGTTCAACCGGCGACTCGGCTGGGTCGATAAAAAAACCTGTGCACGGAAATTCAAGAAAATTTACACAAAGATTTATACTTTTATAGACAACCCGAACCTCTTGTATTTGCTGCTACAGTTTGTATTTACAACTATACCAAGGAATACATTACCAATATAATGCAACACTTTTTCTGTACATCTCATTCAGCAATTTTCCTGCAAACCCGACGGGTTGGGATGATAATGGTCAAAGTAAAGAATAAAATAACTCAGAAAAGTCAACGTGATCATGACAGTAACTTCAAAAAGTCTATAATCGCTCATACTACCACTCGAAAATCTCTTCATGTTTTCCCAAATCTGCAAACGTCTACTAGGCCTCAACGTGCCTGAACTTGAGGTTATCCTATACGAATGTACAAGTAGCCCAAGACCCGAAAACCCTCTCTCCACATCAAGTGGAGATTCACATAGCTTGGATAGGTGGAATGTGACAGGCGGGCAAGCGCCATGGCCTGAGTTTCTGCTGGCCCGCGGATCAGAGTCTAAGGAAGTCAGATCCTCTTGGCTACAAGTCCTTGAGCCCAGGTCTTGTGTTTCTTCGCACCCGAGACCAATTTCAAGGCCTGAACCACCTCTCCCATAAAGGGTCGGTGTGATACTTCGGGCTGCGCACACATTGATGCTATTTCTGCTATTTTAGCTATACTGTCGAATGGAACTTCAGGGGATAGTGATGGATCAACAAGTACGTTTAGACCTTCTGGTGTTGGGAGGAGGGGACGGGCCTATGCGACTAAGTTTTCTTGGCCTGATGGCATTGAGAACGGGTTTTGTTCCTGTTAGGAGCTCAACGAGTACCACTCCGTAGCTATATACGTTGCTCTTTACAAAAAGATGGCCTGTCATTGCATACTCGGGAGCCACACACCTCAAATCAAATGAAAAGAAGTTTAAGAAAATTTGGACACCGCGGGTTCCCTAACGGGCCAAGGCATATAATCTGACTTTTGTGCTGAGAAAAAGCTCATTTGACTTTAAGCTTGACCTGTAATGTACTCATTTTACGGAGAAAAAAAAAACGTACCTGAAAGTGCCCATGACACGTGTCAAAATATGTTGGTTTTGTTCATCTAAAGCGGATCGAGCCAAACCAAAATCAGAAACTTTAGGAGTAAAGTCATGTTCCAGCAGAATGTTGCTAGACTTGAAGTCTCTATTTACAAGTGGTGCAACTTCTTATCAATCCCTAATCAACCAAAATTTCACTCCAATTATAAACCATCCTCGCTAAAAAAAATAATAATAAAGTCAAATATTTGACTTTTAAAAGTCAAACATTTCAATCCCTAACCAACCGAATTGTCACATCTAAGTACCTTTTGACAGCAACTTTAGTCCCATCTTCAAGGGTCCCACTATAAATTTGAGTCCAGTTATGATTAATGATTAAATTTACCGTGTGGTGGTAAAATTGAAAGATTGTTTTGGCGGTGATTGTGATGGTTACGAGTAGGCAGATGAGATCGAAGATTTTATATGATGATGAAACTAACCCTCTGTTTTTATATCCTATCATCTACTTACTATGTGTCATCCTTTAACTAACTCTGTTTGTTACTTTTTGTCCCTACTTTACTTTGCTCTATGGTGAAGTTACTACTATAAAAATGCTAGGTTGTAGTTTTCTTTTTCTGGTAATACAAAGTGGTGCAATGCCATAAGTACCCAACTCAACACATGCTTTAAAAGCATTGTAATTATGCATTAAAAACTTGTGTTTTGCGTAAATATGGAATTTTGGTATTTAAGTTGGGTAAATATGGAATTCAAAAAATTATACTCTTTATGTTCTAAATACAACAATATTAGACTGGAATGATAATGAAGCTGACTCGGAATGATAATGAAGTTGACTCGGGCCCAATTTCTATTGTTGATCCACCAACCCATGATGATTTTGTGATGGATAGCAAAGTAGCAATAGAGCGCAAATAGCAATAGACACACCGAGGGGCGTGATGTCGCTTCCATTGTTTCCGTGACCATGACTACAACTGCTGAACTGGTCAAACCGATGACCGGTGATGTTACAGCAAGCTGGTTTTGTAGGGATTTATAACCCAGATCGAACTGTTGGATTTCAGCCGACCCGGGTCGAACCGGTTCACTGAAACCATCCAGTTCGAACTTTCTTCTTTCGTGATAGAGTGTGAGTGGGGAGGGTTATGAGTATTGGTCAAACTAAGTTTAATACTAGTAGTAAGTTAAGTATACTGTGGTTAGTTTAGATTTTGACTAAGATTGTGAGTAACTAAGGGTGCATTTGGTTTGCTTATGGATTTTGCATAGGTGTATGATTTGGTTTAGAATGAAAGAAAAGTAGAGAGATGAAATATTTGATAGATTGAAAATAAATTTTTTTAATAATTAAGTATAAAGATTATAAGTCAATAAATTGTTTTTTGTTATGTTTGAAAAAGAAGAGAGATAAACTAAAAATAAGATGGTCTCACTTTATTCTTCAAATCCCAACTATTTGTATAGGTTTTGTTAAAAGCAAATATTTGAGATCAATGTATCAAGATTCAAAATTTAACAAAACACTTACTTTTTACTGAGTCCCTAAAGCAAATCCAACACCTCCAAACAACCGCACCATAACTTAAGTGATTTGAAGAAATTAGAGACATGGGTTTTTATGAACCTACCCAATAAGATGGAAACAAGGGTTTGGGTTCACTTGTTAAGTGGAAAAGAAACACCCTGCTTAGTTTTATCTACACCGAGAGGCTTTGTGTCCCTACCATTAGTTTTGTCTTCATACGGTCCACTATTACCATTATGTGATGATGGCATAGGTGGCGATGGAGGAAAACCTATTAACAGCCAAACGAATATTACTATATGTAAAAAAAAAAAAAAAAAAAAAAAAACTAAACTTTAATTTGACTTTCGAGGTCAAACGAACTGCTCCTCCAAGTTGTTAAGTGGAATTATTTTTATTGGATTGGCATTAGTATTTTTATTAGAGTTACTACTTCTATTTGTATTGGCTTAACCTCAAACTCAAGTGTTTGGTTAATGATTAGTATCAATATTGGGTCTCATCTACATACTATTATCAATCAATATATCATGTTTTACATGGTATCCGAGCTTTAGATGAGTTCACCAACAAAATTTGCTATCTTCCGGTAATCAGCTACTCACCAGTGATCAGGGACGGAACTACATGTTTGCTTAAGGGGGGGGGGGGGGGGGGTGGCCTCCATGCTTCGCCAAAAAATATCAATTTTTAATGTAAAAATTTATTTTTTAGTACCATTTTATTAAAGTGCACCCCACCACAAAATCAAATTCCCCCCCCCCCCCCCCCCCCAAACAATGTAAAAACTAAAAACCTTAAATATGTATCTTAATCTTTAAAAAAAATTATCAATTTTTAGTGTAAAATATTTTTATAACCTTTTTATTATAGCGCATCACCAATTTTATCCAAAAATTAAAAAAATAAAATAAAATAAAAAAATAAAATTTTGCCCCTGTACTGTAAGACTAGACGAGTACCCGTGCATAGTAACGGGATTTTATAGCGACATATTGGTTAGTGATAAAATAAAGTTTATGGGTTATAAACGAAAATTATAAAAGTTTGAAGATTTGAGGATGAAACCCGGTTCAACCCGGGTGGTTCAATCGGTTGAACCGATCGGGTTGAAAAACACCGATTTAAACTGAGTCAACCTGACGAGTTGGGTCGAAAACTGGTTAAATTAAACCGGGCAAGCCGATTTTCTATGTGTATTAATAGTATCCTTTTGAAATATATATTTTCGTATGGCTTTTGTTGGTTAGCCGAACCGGTGGCGACACCGGTTCCTGGTTTAACCCGTTGGTCCAGTCCAGTTTTCAAAACTATATTTACCATCAACTTGTTAGCTTGTGTGGAGCTTTTTGTGTTTTATTAATTTGTATAATGTGTATAATAACATATACTTTTCGTTTTAGGGCGTTTCAAAAATAAAATTAATTAGTGTGTTTAATTATTTTATAATTTAGATTATGTTGTAGCTTGTTTAAATTGTACATTGTGAAAATTTTATTGTACTTCTTAGCAAGGGGTGTTTTAATTGGTTGTTTTTAATTTGATATATATGCTTTTAATTGGTTGTACAATGTGAATAAATTATTATATTTTTAAGTTATGGAGTGTTTTAATAAAAGTATTAATTACACTATGAATTTCTCTCACTCTTTGGGTATGTTTGGCAAATGTAGATGGTGCTGGTGCTCGTGCTGATGCTTGTGCCTGTGCTGAAAAAGATTATAAAAAGAGATTATTTTTATAAGCTACATGAAGTAACTTTTGATTTTCAGAGATTATGAAAGATTATTTTTTCTATAATCTCTTATAAGTTTTGTATGACAAACAAAGATTATTTTTTAAGTAGCTTATTTTTTGAAAAAATAAGCATAATCTCTTCATAATCTGCTGTGCCAAACACAACCAATTTATATGTAATATAGATCATGGGTCCGCCACTGGTTTTGGTGGTGGTTGGGGACCATAGAAATCTACTCTTAACAAAATGATGCTAAACGTGTAAACTAAAACATTTTCAAGACACATATTTAAACTTATTCCCAAACAACCCTTATATTTGATTTTATTCACACACACTGAGTGAGAAACACCATTATCAATGGCAAACATCAATCTCTCATATTAGGTTGCAATTAATGGGCCCGCCGCGTGGACTGCCGAATGGTGGTGTTGGAGTGACGGGACGTCCGCCGCCTGAACAAACTATGTCGTCGTTTTTGGGAGGTGGGATTGGGAGTGAGAATCAGATGAGAGGGCCGAGTTTAATGCGCCACCACCGTGGCAAATGCAATCACGACCAGTAAGTTTTTTTGATGTTTTACTTTCTTATGTGTATTTGATAAAACCGAGCATGTGAAGTCGAATAGTTAGTTTCAGTAACAAGTAGGGTAGAATTACGAGTGTGCTCTTAGTTTATATATTAAGTTTCTAAATACTCGCGAATTGCCAGCACTCCATACCATTCAAAGTCATTATTGCAAGTTTTAAGCAGAAACGCTATTTCATGTTTCGCGTTTTACGCTCATCCGAACAGTTTACTTTCAAAATGAACATCCAGAAGCTCGAAATGCTTTCATATTTTAATAAGGATTCTGGTTATTTGAGATAACTAATCCCTCGATTAATACAGATATATGCGTAGTCGCGTAGAAGCTTTAGATTATCTAAGATACTTGATCCCTCGAGGCCTCGATCATACGAGAAATATGCGGGGAAGCTTTAGATTGTTTAAGATACCTAATTCCTCTATCAGAACAGAAATTTGCGTAGAGCCTTAGATTAAACTCAACCCCTCGATCAGAACATTAATTACAGAAGCTTTAGATCAAGTAGTTTGCATTTCAGCTTTAGAAGCTATTGTGGATTATGAACCATTTGCTTTCTCTATCTTACATACTGATAAGACACATTAAAATTTTCACTTAAATAGTACACTCACGAAGATATAAGTGATATAGACATCCAAACGGTATCTCATGCAGCGTGTTTTATTACAGATTTTGGGTACTTAAGATCATACGAGCAGTTTCAAAATGCACATCAGAACAGTTTACTTTCAAAATGCAACTTCAAAACACTATTAAAATGCTATCAAGTTTTATTACAGATTCTGGCTATTTAAGATGCTTAATCCCCCATATTTGAATAGAAGCTTTAGATTATTTAAATACTCAACCCCTCAACCATATCATTATAAAACTTATGGATTAGGATCCATTTTTATCTCTAACTTAGATACTAATGTGACCCGTAAAACTTTGTACCTGATAGCGGTGATAAGTTAGTTACAATATACATATTAACATATGTATTTGCAGTACTGAGTTTAATCAAAGATTCTAAATATGTTCTTGTTGCATAAATATATACAGAATGTGCCACCTCCAATCCCTGGTCCGGGTCAACCACCAAGGATGTATGGCATGCCGCCACCTCTTCCTAACCAACAATCAATGGCTACTAAATCGCCTGCAATGGGTCCCAGTGGAAATGCAGTTTCAGGACCATCAAAGATTGATCCTAACCAAATCCCACGCCCTGGTCCAACATCGTCTGTCCTTTTACATGAAACCCGCCAAGGTAACCAGGCGAATCCTCCACCGGTATTCACCTATATTTTGTTCACAGTTACCGTTATTGTGTTTACTTTAGAGTTGGAAAGATTGGCGGTTCAGGCAGCTGAATGGATTTTTAATGTATAATTAGTTTTTCATGGTTAGATTTAAAAGCTTTTTGTAGCTGTAGGAATTGAGTTTCCATGTTTAGAAGCTGTTATTTTTTTGCTTTAAACCGGTTCCACACCACGGTTCAACAAGCAACTCGGCTGGGTTGATAAAAAAAACCTGTGCACGGAAATTCAAGAAAATTAACACAAAGATTGATACTTTTATAGACAACCCGAACCTCTTGTATTTGCTGCTACAGTTTGTATTTACAACTATACCAAGGAATACGTTACCAATACAATGCAACACTTTTTCTGTACATCTCATTCAGCAATTTTCCTGCTAACCCGGCGGGTTGGGATGACCTTGGTCAAAGTAAAGAAAAAAATAACTCAACAAAGTCAACGTGACCGTGACAATAACTTCAAAAAGTCTCCATAATCGCTCATACTACCACTCGAAAATCTCTTCATCTTTCCCAAATATGCAAAAGTCTCCTAGGCCTCAACGGGCATGAACTTGAGGTTATCCTAAACGAATGTACATCTATCCGAAGACCCGAAAACCCACTCTCCACATCAAGTGGAGATTCATAGCTTGGATAGGTGGAATGCGATAGACCCTGGTCCAGGGCCGTGGCCTGAGTTTGTACTTGCTAGTGGATCAAAGTCCATGGAAGTTAAATCCTCTTGGCTACATGTCCTTGAGCCCAAGTCTCGTTTTTCTTCACACTCGTTGCAGACCAACTTCAAGGCCTGAACCACCTCACCCATGAAGGGTCGGTGTGATACTTCGGGCTGCACACACATTTGGTGCTACTGCTGCTACTTTAGCAATACTGTCAAATGGAACTTCAGGGGAGAGTGATGGATCAAAAGTAAGTGTAGACCTTCTGGTGCTAGGAGCAGGGGACGGGCCCACGCATTGACATACCTGAAATCAAATGAAAAGAAGTTTAAGAAAGTTTGACTTTTGTGCTGAGAAAAAGCTCATTTGACTTTAAACTTGACTTGTAATGTACATACGCATTTTATAGAGAAAAACAGAAGTACCAGAAAGTGCCCATGACACGTGTCGAAATATGTTGGTTTTCTTCATCTAAAGCGGATCGAGCCAAACCAAAATCAGAAAGTTTAGGTGTAAAGTCATGTTCCAGCAGAATGTTGCTAGACTTTGTCTCTATGTAAGCTAACCCTCTAGCGGCACCTAAATCTATTTTCAAATGGTGCAACTTCTTATCAATCCCTAATCAACCAAAATTTCACTCCAATTATAAACCATCTTTACTAAAAAAGATTAAAGTCAAAATATTTGACTTTTGAAAAGTCAAACATTTCAATCCCTAAGCAACGGAATTGTCACGTTTAAGTACCTTTGACAGCAACATTATTCCCATCTTCAAGGGTCCCACTATAAATTTGATTACAGTTATGATTAATGATTAAATTTACCGTGTGGTGGTAAAATTGAAAGATTGTTTTGGCGGTGATTGTGATGGTTACGAGTAGGCAGATGAGATCGAAGATTTTATATTATGATGAAACTAACCCTCTGTTTTTATATCCTGTCATTTACTTGCTATGTTTTATTCACCCATTTTTTTAAACTTTACTTTCTCTATGATGAAGTTACTACCATAATTACAAAATTGTACTCTACTCTTTATGTTCTAAGGGGCATTTTGGTTGATGGTTTTTTCGCTGTTGGACTTGAATGATGGTAAAATTAGAGTACGTTTGGTTTGTAGGTGGGATTGGAATTGAATATGGATTTGGGAAAGGTTTGAAAAAAATAAGGAGAGATAAATTAATATTTATTTAAAGTATGTATTTGTTTATATATAAATTAAGCTATTATAAATTAGTTTATAAACAAATATGTGGTTGAAATTGTTTTAAAAATTACAATGTAAATTTAGATTGGTTGGTTTCACCAAAAGTCACCAAGTGGGGCAAAAATGGATCTATGATTGAAAGTGGTGTGCCAAGCGAATCAAAAAGGAACCAAACAACTAATTTTATTATTCTTTCAATCCATACCATCTAATACCCCTAAACCAAATGGGCCCTTAGATTGTTTGCTAACTTCATGTGGGCCCTCGGATTGTCTATGAATGTTACATATTTGCTATCTAAGAATCCTGGCTTAAAGGCCCGTTTGGTTTGTAGATGGGTTTAGGATTTGGATTTGGATTTGGATTTAAATTAAAATTTGGATTAGGATTTGGATTTGGAATTGATGTAGGAGATAAAAAAAATATATTATAAAATAAATAAATAATAATTTATAATTTAATAATATCTTTAAAACTATTTAGAATTTTAAATGACAAATAGAGAAAAATATGTGACGTACATTAAAAAATGGCCCACTTATATGTCCAATAAGTGAAATCCCATCATGTTGCTATGGATTCTTGGATGGAGATTATTTAGGATTTAACCCCAATAATACGTACCAAATCGCGAATGCACAACTAGCCCAACGTCTCCTAGGCCTCAACGAGCCTGAACTTAAGGTTATCCTATACGAATGTACAACTAGCCCAAGACTCGAAAACCCACTCTCCACATCAAGTGGAGATTCATAGCTTGGATAGGTGGAATGTGACGGGATTGGGTCTGGGTCGTGGCCTGAGTGTGTACTGGCCCGTGGATCAAAGTCCATGAAAGTTAAATCCTCTTGGCTACAAGTCCTCTAGCCCAAGTCTCATGTTTCTTCACACTCGTTGCAGACCAACTTCAAGGCCTGAAACCACCTCACCCATAAAGGGTCGGTGTGATACTTCGGGCTGCACACACATTGATGCTATTGCTGCTACTTTAGCAATACTGTCAAATTGTCAATGGAACTTCAGGGGAGAGTGATGAATCAATAAGCATGTTTAGACCTTCTGGTGTTGGGAAGAGGGGACTAGCCCAGGCAACAAGGTTTTCTTGGCCCGATTGCATTGACATGTCAACGGGTTTTCTTCCTGTTAGGAGCTCAAGGAGTACCACTCCGTAGCTATATATGTCACTCTTTACAAGAAGATGGCCTGTCATTGCATACTCGGGAGCCACATACCTGAAATCTAACTTTTGTGCTAAGAAAAAGCTCATTTGACTTTAAACTTGACCTGTAATGTACTCATTTTATAGAGAAAGAAAAGTGTACCCGAAAGTGCCCATGACACATGTCGAAATATGTTTGTTTTCCTCATCTAGAACGGATCGAGCCAAACCAAAATCAGAAACTTTAGAAAAAAAATTAAAGTCAAATATTTGACTTTTGAAACGTCAAACATTTCAATCCCTAAGCAACCGAATTGTCACATTTAAGTACCTTTGACAGCAACTTTAGTCCCCTCTTCAAGGGTCCCACTATAAATTTGAGTCCAGTTATGATTAATGATTAAAGTTACCGTGTGGTGGTAAAATTGAAAGATTGTTTTGGCGGTGATTGTGATGGTTACGAGTAGGCAGATGAGATCGAAGATTTTATATGATGATGAAACTAACCCTCTGTTTTTATATCCTATCATCTACTTACTATGTGTCATCCTTTAACTAACTCTGTTTGTTACTTTTAGTCCCTACTTGACTTTGCTCTATGGTGAAGTTACTACTATAAAAATGCTAGGTTGTAGTTTTCTTTTTCTGGTAATACAAAGTGGTGCAATGCCATAAGTACCCAACTCAACACATGCTTTAAAAGCATTGTAATTATGCATTAAAAACTTGTGTTTTGGGTAAATATGGAATTTTGGTATTTAAGTTGGGTAAATATGAAATTCACAAAATCATACTCTTTATGTTCTAAATACAACAATATTATACTGGAATGATAATGAAGCTGACTCGGGCCCACTTTCTATTGTTGATCCACCAACCCATGATGATTTTGTGATGGATAGCAAAGTAGCAATAGAGCGCAAATAGCAATAGACACACCGAGGGGTGTGATGTCACTTCCGTTGTTTTTGTGACCATGGCTACAACTGCTGAACTGGTCAAATCGATGACCGGTGATGTTACAGCAAGCTGGTTTTGTAGGGATTTATAACCCAGATCGAACCGCTGGGTTTCAGCCGACCCCGGTCGAACCGGTTCACTGAAACCATCCGGTTCGAACTTTCTTCTTTCGTGATAGAGTGTGAGTGGGGAGGGTTATGAGTATTGGTCAAACTAAGTTTAATACTAGTAGTAAGTTAAGTATACTATGGTTAGTTTAGATTTTGACTAAGATTGTCAGTAACTAAGGGTGCATTTGGTTTGCTTATGGATTTTGCATATGTGTATGATTTGGTTTAGAATGAAAGAAAAGTAGATAGATGAAATATTTGATAGATTGAAAATAAATTATTTAATAATTATGTATAAAGATTATAAGTCAATAAATTATTTTTTGTTATGTTTGAAAAAAAAGAGAGATAAACTAAAAATAAGATGGTCTCACTTTATTCTTCAAATCCCAACTATTTGTATTGGTTTTGTTAAAAGCAAATATTTGAGTTCGATGTATCAAGATTCAAAATTTAACCAAACACTTACTTTTTACTGAGTCCCTAAAGCAAATCCAACACCTCCAAAACAACCGCACCCGAACTTAAGTGATTTGAAGAAATGTCTAGATTAGTCATTTGCTTGAGAGACATGGGTTTTTATGAACCTACCCAATAAGATGGAAACAAGGGTTTGGGCTCACTTGTTAAGTGGAAAAGAAAAACCCTGCTTAGTTTTAACTACACCGAGAGGCTTTGTGTCCCTACCATTAGTTCTGTCTTCATACAGTCCACTATTAGCATTATGTGATGATGGCATAGGTGGCGATGGAGGAAAACCTATTAACAGGCAAATGAATATTACTATATGTAAAAAAAAAAAAAAAAAAAAAAAAAAAAAGTTGACTTTCGGGGTCAAACGAACTGATCCTCCAAGTTGTTAAGTGGAATTATTTTTATTGGATTGGTATTAGTATTTTTATTAGAGTTACTACTTCTATTTGTATTGGCTTAACCTCAAACTCAAGTGTTTGGTTAATGATTAGTATCAATATTGGGTCTCATCTACATACTATTATCAATCAATATATATCATGTTTTACATGGTATCCAAGCTTTAGATGAGTTCACCAACAAAATTTGCTATCCTCCGGTCATCAGCTACTCACCAGTGACCAGGGGCGGAACTACATGTTTGCTTAGTGGGGGTGGTGCCCTCCATGCTTCGCCAAAAAATATAAATTTTTAATGTTAAAATTTATTTTTTAGTACCATTTTATTAAAGTGCACCCCACCACAAAATTAAATTCCCCCTACAAACAATGTAAAAACTAAAAACCTTAAATCTGCATCTTAATCTTAAAAAAAATTATCAATTTTTAGTGTAAATTTTTTTGACCTTTTAATTAAAGTGCATCACGAATTTTATCAAAATAATAATAATAATAATAAATTAAAAAAAAAATTGCCCCTGTACTCTAAGACTAGACGAGTACCCGTGCATAACAACGAGATTTTATAGCGACAGATTGTTTAGTGATAAAAAAAAGTTTATGGGTTATAAACGAAAAATAATAAAAGTTTGAAGATTTGAGGATTAAACATAAATTTTTGAAACCCGGTTCAACCCGGGTGGTTCAACCGGTTGAACCGTTCGGGTTGAAAAACGCCGATTTAAACTGAGTCAACATGACGGGTTGGGTTGAAAACAGGTCAAATTAAACCGGGTCAACCCGCCGGGTTAGAAGCGTCCCGTGTCAACCCGATTTTTGATGTGTATTAATAGTATCCTTTTGAAATATATATTTTCGTATGGCTTTTGTTGGTTAGCCGAACCGATGGCAACACCGGTTCCTGGTTTAACCCGTTGGTCCGGTCCAGTTTTCAAACTATATGTACCATTAACTTGTTAGTTTGTATGGAGCTTTACGTGTTTTATTAATTTGTATAATGTGTATAATAACATATACTTTTCATTTTAGGGTGTTTTAAAAATAATATTAATTAGTCTGTTTAATTATTTTATAATTTAGATTATGTTGTAGCTTGTTTAAATTGTATATTGTGAAAATTTTGTTGTACTTTTTAGCAAGGAGTGTTTTAATTGGTTGTTTTTAATTCGATATATATGCTTTTAATTAGTTGTACAATGTGAATAAATTATTATACTTTTTAAGTTATGGAGTGTTTTAATAAAAGTATTAATTACACTATTAATTTCTCTCGTCCTTTAACTATAGACTCTTTATATCATGGGTCCGCCACTGCCAGTGATCCGGATACCAATCATGCATGACACATATTTTAAGCAGAAACGCTAAAATATATTAAGTTTATATATTAAGTTTCTAAATACTCGTGAATTGCCAGCACTCCACACCATTCAAAGTCATTATTGCAAGTTTTAAACAGAAACGCTATTTCATGTATCGCGTTTTATGCTCATCCGAACAATTTAATTTCAAAATGAACATCCAGACGCTCGAAATGCTTTCATATTTTAATAAGGATTCTGGTTATTTGAGATAACTGATCCCTCGATTAATATAGATATATGCGTAGTCGCCTAGAAGCTTTAGATTATCTAAGATACTTGATCCCTCGAGGCCTCGATCATACGAGAAATATGCGTAGAAGCTTTAGATTGTTTAAGATACTTAATCCCTTTATACAAAATATACTCCAATTAATATTTCACACACATACATAGTAGTGATGACAGCCATTCATATTTCATTAAAATACCCACTTTATACAAAATATACTCCAATTAATATTTCACACACATTCACAAAACAAATATAAAAAACATAAAATTTTGCTTGTGGTCCCACCATGTTATAAACAGTGCTCGGTGAGTACACAGAACAAAACGCAAATGGCCGTGAGTTGGAAGAGGCGACGTGGAAGTCACGATAGTGAGTGACTCACTCACGGAGGTTTTGGGCCTTTTGGCTCCACTCCCTCCAACCTACGAAAGGGTATTTTAGTTACTAATGTGTTATTGAGAGGCTGATGAGGTGACGCTAAACTAAGACACTTGCTCAGTTCTCGAGTTGATTCATTAAAGAAAAGGGAAGGAAAAGGGAAAAGGTTTACTCCCACATTGTGTTCTCGAGTTATTTTATTAAAGAAAATGGAAGTAAACTGGAAGTAAAGTTTAGTGTTATTTGGATGAATTTGTTTTACTTTCACTAGTTATAATACCTGTGCACGCACAGGGTTTTTAATTTTTTTTTTTGATTATGTATTATTATCGATTAAGAAATAAACCACTTAACATGTTTCAAACGGTTTTACTTGATGGACTAAAAATAAAAAACCAATGTATATATATGTTATAATCCACATATTATATTAGAAGAATGCTTTTTGATTAAAAATAATAGTTTATTATTCAAGCAAAATCACATGATGATACTTGACTTGCATAAGATGTTAGCGATATATGTTTTTAGTTTTGCAAACCCGTGCTATCAATTTACGATGTGTTTTGTAATTGTGATATTTCTTTTACTTTTATTTTCATTAAAATATGTAGCATATTTAAGCTTTGAAGATTGATTTATTTCTTTTATTACGAATAACCATCATACAATTCATGTATTATCTAAATCAGTAACTTAACTTAATTATACATTCATACCTTAAGCAGGCGTAGAAAATCCTTCTACGACAATCATGTGTTGATACGTAATCCTCCTCTAAAAAACGCACACAACAAATTGCACTACATTTATATTCCCGTTACTAATAATTTAGCCGTATTTAATATTCAAACCCGTGTACGCATAAATTAAATTTTTAAATAGAATAACATGAGTTCTTATTTAAAATTAAAAAAAAATCTAGAAAAGTCTAAAACTAACATTAGTTTAAAAAATATTTAACGTGAACTAATTCGCATATTTACCAAATTTTGTAATTTTAATAGATGAAAGTCTAAAAACTAATAATAATACTAATGTAATTTTAAACAAAGTTAATATAATAAAGCATATGAGGTATAAAGTGTAAGGGGTTATTTGTTTTTTTTTCTAAAGTTATTAAAAAATATGAAAACTTGTAATTTTACACTTAGCTCTATATAATTTATTTAAAATTCAACCATCAAAGTTTTATTAATTACTTCATCTTTTTTTATGTTTTTGGTTTCATAAATTTGACACATATATTTTTAATCGTTTTTTTTCTTAACCAAATTTCTCCACCAAATTTATTAAGTTTGACCAAAATCAATTTAATTTTGATTTTCTATTGACCAATCATATTGCTTGATTTCGCCTATGTTGCAAAATCGAGCTCTCCTATTGGTCTAATTTTTTTTCAATAAGAAGGGATTTGCAAAAACACTCCGAAATGATGTAATTCTTTTATTATATAAAAGATTTCCGCCCAAAATATGAGAGGAAAGTATTTTAGTTCATTTCATTCTCTTTTCTTTAATGAAACTCGAGAACAAACGAGAGGTGTTTCCTACACCATGATCATACTTTGATAACTAACTTGATACAGTTACCATAAACAATAGTCCATTGTAACAATAGTACAACCCATAGAAGCACACTCTACCACCACCACCTTCCCCCAAATTACATCACATCAAAAACACCTTCCTTTTAAATTAATATCATAAAATCAAATTAGTCCATTGTAACTTTTTTACTTCAGGTATCATCTACTCATTCAATTAATTAATCAACATCTGTTTAAAAAAATTTATAAAAATTATTTAATTAATGTTTTTTAGGATTTAATTTGGTTGATTGAGTGACTACTCCTGGTGGCCCTAGACCTAATCATAATAATAATAATTTTCCCCCAAATTATAACCCTAACCCTAACCCTAATTTTATTGCTGATAATTTACATAATTTGCAATTAAACCGTCCCCCGAATGCGGCGAATGTGGCGAATGGACCGCGTAGTCGTCCCGGACCGCCTGGTGTCGGTCCGAGAGGACCTCCGCAAGGTACATTGCCTAATAGACCAGCTGGCGGTAATGTGGGCCCGAGAGGACCTCCGCAAGGTACGTTTGCGGCTAGTGGTAGTGGTGTGATGAGTAATGGGCCGCCGCGTGGAGTGGGACGTCCGCCGCCTCAACAAACTATGTCGTCGTTTTTGGGAGGTGGGATTGGGAGTGAGAGTCAGATGAGAGGGCCGAGTTTTGGAGTGCCGCCGATGTTTAGTGCACCGCCGGCGCCTCCTGGGTCTGCGTATGGGACTCAGCCGTGGCAAATGCAATCACGTCAAGTAAGTGTTTTTATTTTATTTTATGTTTTAGTGTCTTATGTATATTTGAATAAAGCCGAGAATGTGAAGTAGAAACAGTTAGTTTTAGTAATGGTTAGTAACAAGTAGGGTAGAATTATGAACGTGCCCTTACTTTATATTTTAAGTTTCTAAAAACTCGCGAATTGCCAGCACTCGATACCATTCAAAGTGATTATTGCAAGTTTTAAGCAGAAGCACATCCGAACAGTTTACTTTCAAAATGCACATCAGACGCTAAAAATGCTTTCATATTTTAATACGGATCTAATCCCTCGATTAAAACAGAAATGTGCATAGTAGCTTTATATTGTTTAAGATACTTAATCCCTCGATCATAACAGAAAATGAGAAATATGCGTAGAAGTTTAGATTATTTAAGATACTTAATCCCTCGATCGGAAGAGAAATATGCTTAGAAGCTTTAGGTCAAGTACTTTGCATTTCAGCTTTAGACAAAGTACTCAGGGGTCCCTTAAATTTTGGGTATACCAATATATCGTGTACTACCTCGTAACAGCACTAAGGAGTCCAACAATTTATAAAAAATGCCAGGTTTAAGATTTTTATAAAAATGTCCGGATTCTGATTTTTTATAAATTGTTGGACTCCTTAGTGCTGTTACGAGGTAGTACACGATATATTGGTATACCCAAAATTTATACTGTGGATTATGAACTGCTTTCTTTATCCTACATACTGATATGACACATTAAACTTTACACCTAACAGTACATTTACGAAGATATAAGTGGTAAGTTAGTTGCAAAATACATATTAACATACATGTTTGAAGTACTAGTTTAATCTGCGTTTGCTTATTATATAGACATCCAAACGCCATCTCATGCAACGTGTTTTATTACAGATTTTGGGTACTTAAGATCATACGAGCAGTTTCAAAATGCACATCAGAACAGTTTACTTTCAAAATGCAACTTCCAAACACTATTAAAATGCTATCACGTTTTATTACAGATTCTGGCTATTTAAGATGCTTAATCCCCCAAATTTGAGTAGAAGCTTTAGATTATTTAAAATACTCAACCCCTCAACCATAACATTATAACTTATGGATTAGGATCCATTTTTATCTCTAACTTAGATACTAATGTGACCCGTAAAACTTTGCACCTGATAATGGTGATAAGTTAGTTACAATATACATATTAACATATGTATTTGCAGTACGAGTTTAATCAAAGATTCTAAATATGTTCTTGTTGCATAAATATATACAGAATGTGCCACCTCCTCCAATCCCTGGTCCGGGTCAACCACCAAGGATGTATGGCATGCCGCCACCTCTTCCTAACCAACAATCAATGGCTACTATATCGCCTGCAATGGGTCCCAGTGGAAATGCAGTTTCAGGACTATCAAAGATTGATCCTAACCAAATCCCACGCCCTGGTCCAACATCGTCTGTCCTTTTACATGAAACCCGCCCGGGTAACCAGGCGAATCCTCCACCGGTATTCACCTATATTTTGTTCACAGTTACCGTTATTGTGTTTACTTTAGAGTTGGAAAGATTGGCGGTTCAGGCAGCTGAATGGATTTTTAATGTATAATTAGTTTTTCAAATATGATCTAAGAAAATTATATTAAATAAATAAATGATCTTCTGAATAGAATCATTTAGGAGATTTATGTATCAAATTACATTTTCCGAGATCTGACCCGTTAACTTTGAAGCTATTCATAAATGTATAAAGCCAAACTTTCCATCTCTAATTTATACTGTTTATGTTTCTTGGCTTCTATTATGCAAGTATTTGTACAGATCTTATGTACATTCTGATATGTTATTATTCTATATTGAAGCCTGCTACTACTGAATTTATTGTAAGGCCGTAAGGGATACTGGAAATTGCAGTCCCCGGTACATGAGGAGCACCATTAATCAGGTAATGTGCTTATTTCTTCAACCGCTTTTCTTGTGGAGATTTTATGCTTACTTTATTGTTGGATTGTTTTGTTGCTCTTTCAGATTCCTTGCACCTCTGATCTTTTGACCACGTCTGGCATGCAATTGGCTCTGTTGGTCCAGCCCCTGGCCCTTCCTCATCCAGAAGAGGAACCTATCCAAGTAAGGCTAGATGTACTAACTTAGATTACTATATAGCCCTTAAGTCTTAGGGGTACTTATTTGCTACCTCAATGGTCTTGACAAGATGGACTATTTGGTATAGTTTCACTATTAATTGAATGATAGAAAATTTCAAAGTTGAATACAGAAGTTTTTCATATGGTAAATCTGAATTTGTTTTTTCAGATAGTGGATTTTGGCGAAGGTGGCCCTGTTCGTTGTTCTCGTTGCAAAGGTTACATCAATCCGTTCATGAAGTTTGTGGATCAGGGAAGACGTTTTGTCTGTAACTTCTGTGGTGAGTTTTGATATCTCTTATTTTCTACCTTTTGCCATAATTTAGTTCTAAGAATATATACTGATTAGAAAAAATCTCATTGTATACTTGACATACATGCTAATAGCTGACTTTGTATACAGTAACAATACAAACTTTTCGCCTATAAATATATTGATATTGACAATAAAAACATATACTGTGCTGATTTGAACTGCTGCATGTCAACTAGTATATTGACTTATTGTAAATAAAATGTAACCCATGTCAACCGACTTATAAGTGAATGGGTTGAATACACCACTTTTAGTTCAATATGTCTTCTTACGTTCTACTCTTTTGCAGGCTTCACGGATGAAACTCCGCGTGACTATCAATGCAATCTAGGTCCAGATGGCAGGCGAAGGGACGCTGATGAACGACCTGAGCTATGCAGAGGAACAGTTGAATTTGTTGCCACAAGGGAATTCCTGGTTCGTGTGATCTCTAGCTTCTTTTTGCACTTCTCTCAACATTCATACTTTCTTTATAATATTTTTATATATTTTTCCCAGGTACGTGAGCCAATGCCTGCTGTCTTCTTTTTTCTCATTGATGTATCAATGAATGCCTTGCAAACTGGTGCAACAGCGGGAGCTTGCAGCGCTATCAGCCGAGTCATTGCTGATCTTCCAGTAAGTTCATGTTAATTGTGGCTAGAGATGAAAATAGTTGGGTCCAATAATGGGTCTAAATTGGCATAATCTTAGATATGGGTCGGGTTATTGACCTGGTTTTTAAAACCTTTTTTTATAAATAATTAGTGTTCCTAACTTGATTACAACAATTAGATTATTTCAAATTTTCCAATTATAATATAATTGAAAGTAAATATTCCTAACTTGATCACAATTGCCACCTTTAGTACTCGTGGTGGCACATGGCTCCCCTTAAATATTTAATCTTATTGACGTTTAACCTCTGACAATAGGTTCAAAATTGTTATGTAAGTAGTGATTTGTTTCATATTTACAATTAGCTGTAGACTTTTTGAAGTAACAAACTAATAATATGGTTGCTGCAGGAGGGTCCTCGAACAATGGTTGGAATTGCCACATTTCATTTTTACAATCTGAAACGGGCATTGCAACAGGTATCTATAATGGCAGATTATTGTTTATAGATTTTTGGTACGGTGCAGCCGTGCAGGCTGTAGATTGTATGCGTAAAAAAAAACTTTGTCCAACTTTCACCATGTTTGCTTTTGGATTGCCATTTCAATCTTTCCAGTTTTACCTGTTAGAAATAAAATATAACCAGAATTGACCCATTTATAAGTAAATGGGTCGAAACAGCCACCTCTAGTTTAGTAACTTACAAGATGATATTGTTGTTTGTGATCAAGTTTTTGCGTTTTGTTGTTGCAGCCATTGATGCTCATAGTTCCTGATGTTGAAGATGTTTACACTCCTCTCCAAACTGATATTATTGTTCAACTTTCAGAGGTAAGTTAATACATGCATTACCTTGAAATCGTGATGGAGCTCTCTTCTTGGCAGTTCTTGCCAACTCATGATTATTCACCATATTTTAGAAGTTATTATTGTCATCGGGTTTTGTGTGACTTTGGAACTGATTCCCAACGTATTTCACATCATTGTGATATTACAGTGCCGTGATCATCTAAATTTTTTGCTGGAGAGTATTCCGATTATGTTTGAGAATAATAAAACTGCTGATTCTGCTTTTGGAGCCAGGATGAAGGTATTATTTTTTCTCTGTTTGATTGTACATGTGTACCCATGTGAGCACAACGTGTCTAAGGGTAGAAGAAGTTATTCCTATATACCTACCATTAACGTAATTTCAGAGACCCACTTTATTTCACACGACGTCTCTATTTTCTTTTTCTTCTCAGACTATCCTTTTTTGGTTATCTCGTTTAATAAATTTTTTAATGACCAGAATTCACCAACCACTCAAACATAATCAACTTAGTATCAATTTTTTAAGACTACCAATTTTTTAACAGGCTAATGCCTGTTCTATATTCTGACATTTTTTTTTCTCAAATAATCTCTTTCAAAGCGCACATCCAAACACCCGCTTAGTATCAACTTAGCAGTCTATGTGACTATTACTTCATCTATGTCAATCAGGCTGCTTTTCTGGCAATGAAGAGTACCGGAGGCAAACTTTTGGTATTTCAATCAGGTAAGCTTATTTATATTCTTGCCATGTTTTATTATTAAGAGGTTTGAGGTAGAAACATAGTAGTTGTGTCAATAAATATTGACCCCATTTTATTATGTTTCAGTCTTGCCTTCTGTTGGTATTGCGGCTCTTTCTGCTAGAGAGGCTGAAGGAAGAACTAATATCTCTGCAGGAGATAAGGTACTATCAACTAATGACCGGGTTGAACAAACAGGCTAAAAATGGTTGGGGTCGGCTGAACCAAAACTTTTTTGGCCTATATTTTATAAGTTGGATCCATGTAGTATGTATAATGGCCTCACCAAAGTGCATGTACATGTTTAACATAGTAAAGTTGATGAAAACAGAAGTTAATCTGAAATTGCGGTTTTTTTTTTTTTTTTTTTTTTTTTTTTTTTTTTTTTTTTTTTTTTTTTTTTTTTTTTAAACCGCAGGAACCTCATAAATTACTTCAACCTTTAAACAAGGCTATGAAGACATTGGCTATTGAATTTTCAGAGTACCAGGTGAACCTTTATCTGATTTGCATTTTGCTACATATACTATGAGATTCAGCCATTTTGATTTTATCTTACCAAATTGTTTATGTGATCACAAATATTTTATAGGTCTCTGTCGATGTGTTCATCACTACCCAAAATTATGTTGATATTGCTTCAATCTCTGTTATCCCTCGAACCACTGGAGGACAGGTAGTCATTGCAATCTTATTTTTTGTCAAACAAATTAGATTGGTTTTGTTGCCATTCTTTAAGAGTCGCTTTTATAAAATTCCCTCCTATTTTCAGGTTTATTATTATCACCCTTTCTCTGCACTTTCGGATCCCGCAAAACTTTACAATGATCTGCGATGGAATGTCACAAGACCACAAGGTTTTGAAGCAGTAATGCGTGTTAGATGTAGCCAGGTGAGCCCTAAAAAGATTTATGCTTCAGTTTAACTTTCATACCATATCCATTGATGTGGCAAATTGGGTGGGTCTGTCGGGTTGGGCATCGGGTCAAATCAGTTAGGGTAAATGTAGGTATTGGTTGGATCTGCTTGACCCGAAACACTTCTTTTTTGGTATATAGTTGATGTGCCAAATATGATTACAGACAGTGGTCTTATTTCAACAATGATTCAATGTTTCACATAAAATGGTTTAGACTAATTTGTCCTGTTTCCTTCTAACACTTTTTATTTATGTTACCCTTAAAAACTAAGCGTAAACCTCGACACATTCATATCTAAATGTGTCAAAATGGTCACCTCTTATAATATTTTCCAAAATATGGTATACTTATCCGTTTCTCATTTTGTTGTCTCTTCCCTTCGATTCTTTAGGGTCTTCAAGTACAAGACTACTCTGGAAACTTCTGTAAACGCATTCCCACAGATGTTGACCTACCTGCGGTATATACTGAACTTCAAATTTATAAGCCTTGAGTTCCTAGCTTTTAAGATCACTTTTATTGAAACTAATATTTTGCAGGTTCATTGTGACAAATCTATAATGGTGACTTTGAAACATGATGATAAATTAACAGATGGCACAGAATGTTCTTTCCAGTGTGCGCTTCTTTATACTACTGTATATGGGCAAAGAAGAATACGTGTGTCCACTTTATCGTTGCCTTGCACAAGCATGCTGAGCAATCTTTTTCGCTCAGCTGATTTAGACACCCAGTTTTCTTGTTTCCTACTAAAGCAAGGTATTTGAATTTGTTTAATTTTGGATTTCACTTTTGCTTTATTGAATACTATAAAGATTTATTCTTTTTTTGTGTGTTGCAGCGGCTAATGAAATCCCTATTACTCCATTACCTCAAGTGAGGGATCGGGTGACAGATCTTTGCATTAGTATACTTCATTCTTATCGGAAGTTTTGTGCAACTGTGTCATCATCTGGACAGCTAATTCTTCCTGAGGCACTCAAGTTGTTGCCTCTATACACTCTCGGTCTGTTTTCTTCTTTATTAAAGGCATTCTAAGTAGTGGGTTATCAGTAGTGGTGGCATCGGATACCGACCAAAACTAATAATCCAATCATTCTAAATCAGTTCGGTCGCAAACCATTCCTTGAAAGCGAGAGCCACTAAAGGTGGCAATTTCAGTGCATTCATTTATTACCAATAATTTGATTGAATGGGAATGTATCAAATGTGTTGGAAGTCCCCTTAAGGTTTTTTATAATGTATGCAACCTCATAAATTACCTTCTATAAAAGATTAAGATAATAATCTTGGTAATCTTGTTTTCTGTAATCATAATCAACTCTTTAACAATCTCTATAAGTTCAAAAAAGATTGGCAAAAAGTGTTTGTGGGTCATTTCAACCTGGCTCATGCTAAAGATGACCTGTTTTGACTTGTTCTTTTTTCACCTGGTCATCTTGCCAACTCTAGTGAAAATATAACGAATCCAAAGATTCTTTCGATTTGCCCACCCCCTAGATACCACTTAAATGTTTTGGTTTAATATTGCATAAGATACGCACAGGTAATTGACCTCCTTTATTTCTTGATTGCAGCTTTGATTAAAAGTATTGGACTACGAAGTGATGGGCGTATAGATGACAGGTCATTTTGGATCAACTATGTTACCTCACTTTCTGTTCAATTAGCAATCCCGCTTGTGCATCCCAGAATGATAAGTGTTCATGATATTGACTCAAAGGTTTAGAATAATCTCACTTAACAAAATGTTCAGATATTCAATTTCTACAACTCACACGTTTTTTTTTTGCATGTTTCATTTGTGGCTACAGGATACCGATGGATCCGTTATTCCCCCTCCTATACCACACTCTAGTGAACATGTGAGCGATGACGGGATCTATCTTCTTGAAAACGGAGAGGACTGCTTAATTTACGTTGGAGGCTCTGTAGATCCTGATAACACAAAAACTGTTTGGCGTTTCTTCTTTTAGTGAAATCCCCACTCAGGTACACTTGATATTCGTATCTCTTGTCTTGTATCATTATAGCGGCAAAAGGGCGAGTCTAGTAATGGGTATAAACAGGCTTTGGTGGCTTGGATTGACCTGAAACATTATTTTTATTCTAAGCAATAACCGACGTGGTAAATCTGATTAGGAAAACTATATTATAACACAGTTCAGGAGGTTATATGCATTATAAACCTGTCGGCAACTTTCGACGCGTTTCAATTTTGGCTCCTTTTAAAACTTAGCAAAACTGGCTCATTTGTGATTAATACTACCGAAATTTCTTCTAATTGTAAATCGGTAGAAGTTGGCATCTGTATATGCTCGCTCATTGCATAGCTTTTTTGTGGCTTATAAGTCTGATGTTTGCCACAGTAACACTTTCAGCAGGTCTATTGATTCATCAATCATATGTTTAACTCAAACTTTTCGATACAGTTGGTACTGAAACAATATGAAAACCTCTTGTCAAAGAAGCTAAATTAGGTTGTAAATGAGATACGAAGCCAAAGATGTAACTACCTACGGTATGTAATGTCTGTGGTATATAATCTTATCAGTTGGATTAGTTTATCTGTAAATGAGAATGTTTGTGTTGACAAGTAATCCCACCGTGCTTATGGAAGGCTAAAATTATGCGATAAAGGAGAACCATCAGGTGAGTTTTATAATATACATCTAGTAGTTCCGTCCTCGTATGAAAATTGAACTGGGAAATTAAACTGGGGATTCCCAAGAAAAATTGAAAATAACGTCTTTCCTGACTATTTGCTAAAAAAATGAAAAATCCCTCCAAGAATTATAAAATAAAGAAAATCTTGTGAAACCCATAATGCCATATATCATAGGCAACTTTAGCTCAGGAACTTCCTTAGAAACGATAAAGATTGTGTCTTTTCTGAGTATTTGTAAAGTACCATTCTATAAAGACAAGATAAAGAAAATATAATACAGCACGGACACATTTGTGAATCTAAATTGCAGTTTTTACACGTAATCATTGCAATTTTTATAGTTTCTGATATTAGTTTCAATTACAGGAATGACATTCTTCTCGTATATGGTGGAAGACAAGTCTCCAAATAGTCCTTCATGCGGGGAGTTCTTAGTACATGTCCATAGACAAATTCAAAACAAAATGGGTTGATGTTGTTTAACAAACACTACTACAGTTATGTTTATGGGTTTGTGGGTAGAATTTACATTGAAACACAGTTGGGTTCAAGCCTAAAGAAGCAAAGCTTGAATCTTACCAAAAACTTGGGGATGGTCATCAGTGGGTTTCACCTATTCCTGGTGAAAACCCGAGTAAAGTTTTGCTAGTATTATATACTTATTTATATTTAGAAGTGTTTTTTGTTTCTTAATTTGATAATGAGATATAAGAGTCACATATGATGCTGTTCTTTAGAGGGGCAAGTTTCAATTTATTTCTTATATTAAGACCTGTTTGGTTTGAAGGTATGGAAACGAAGGAATGTTTTCATTCCCAACATAGTTGTTCACTTGTTTGGTTTATGGGTTTGGTTTTTTAAAATGGGTATGAAACGCATAAAAATAAGTATTTTCTATACCCACCTATGATGGTGGGTTTAGAAACCAATTTCTATACCCATATTCATAACCATTCACATCATTCACATGGTTCTAAAAGGCGCACCATGGCAATGACAATGCGCCGCTAAGGCGTGAGGCGTGACCTCCACATTGCGAAATAGACCAAGGCGTTAACTCTAGCCCGTGACGTGAAATGAGGTGGGAAAAGGCGCGGGGTTTTTTGAATTAACTACGATAACTTTTTTTTTTTTTTTTTTTTTTTTAAAATTTTAAATGAAGTATATTACATGTAACTATGTAAGGATAGTTTATTAATCTTATTCATTATGTACGATGCTTTCTGTAAACTCCATATATATGAAATATGATAAAAATATAAAAATATTTTCGTATTTTGCATTTCAATAAAATGCACCTAATGTAATGAACTTTCATTTTATTCACTTGTTTACTGAAAAATTAGAAAGAATATTGTTCTATAATTTCAATGTTAATCGGAGTGACTTGAACGCATATTTTTTGATATGTTAAGTAACATAAATGTTTCGTTTTCAAGTTCGGTGATGCGTATGTTTTTTGTAATTTTAGTGACTCAAATGTTTTGTTTCATAACTTTAGTAACCCAAGTGAATAAAATGAAATTTCATTAGCTTGGACGCATTTTTTAGTAAGTTTAGTGACATCTTTATGTATTAAGCCTTCTTGTATCTTATTAGCTTCTATCTTGAAAGCATATCGTGTTCTTTCCTTTCCCCTTATAGTTGGGGTGTTTTTAATATAGCCTTGAATTTTCAAAAAAAAAGTATAAATTTGTCTATTCACGAGTTTTGCTCTTTTACCAGTTCCCTCATTCACACCTTCAAGCATATTACAACCACATATCGTTTGCTAAAGATATTGATACCTTCAAGCATTTACACCTTCAAGCATATTACTAGGACATAGGACCCTACACATCATTAACTAAAAGGACCATATATGCCTATTACAACCGTATATCGTTTGCTAAAGATATTGACACCTGATGTAACTTATACTTAATGTTAGTCTATCATTTAATATTAGTCTTCGCATAACAACGACGAATGTTAGTTATTGTTGACCCGGTTTTTTCATAATAATATATAAATTAGTGGCTATTTTCTCTATAGATAATTAACGTGCTTGCCCAAGGCTATGACATAAATCTTAAAAAATGTGTTTTAACATACGTCATAATATATCTAAATTTTAATTATTTGTGCATAAAAAGTGTATATTATCTAATTTTAATAATACAATTCATTGATAAGGTTCATCTTGCCAATTATCTAAAAAAAATAATAAATAAAATAAATAAAATCTAACAAGATCTTGCTAGTTTCATGGGTAGTTTGGCTTTTAGGATAAAAAATGGGTATTTGGTGAAATATGTCTGCAAAATTAGTATTTTATTTATTTATTTATTTTTTTTTCATTTTCCTATTGAAAAGTTGTTTTTCATTGTATCCTTATTTAAACTTTAAGGATGAATTACATACATCGTTGCTTATCAATAATCTCGTGTATTTATTTTAATCTCATAGTAACCCACTGGGCCGTGCCTTTATTTAGATATTTATATCCATGTTACTAATAATTCTAGCCATATTTAATTATTAAACACATGTACGCGGGGGTTAAACTTATAAAGATGATTTATATGACTTTATTGAACGTGAATAAAAAAATAAATATATACGGACATCACCTAATCTCATAAAGAGTAATAAACTTAGTCGTGTGTACATGTACAATCTCGTGTATTTATTTACATATCACAGTAACTCGTGTTTTTATTTTAAAATTTATAAACAATATTTACAAATAACTACAACATATGTTGTTTTTAATAAAAATTATGAAGTCTATCAAGTACTTATTAATTTTAGAGTAAACTACACTGTTCGTCCTTGTGGTTTATGTTGACCGACGAGTTTCGTCATCTGACCCAAACATATGCGTCGTTCGTCCTTAAATGCAAAACGTTATCTACCCTTGGTCCTTCGATCTAACGACGCATACTAACTCTATTTATAAGGCAACATGTGATGACCATGTGAGGTTGTTTGGTCTTTTCTCACAAGATTAAAATGCACCATTCATCCCTAAACCTGTACCCAAACCGCTAGCTGAGTCATTCAGAATATTTAAAGTCACGCAAGGTCCCTACTATTGACGTTTTGCATCACCCAAGGTCCTTTTGACCGTTATCCATCTATCAACATCCGTTAAGTCCCCTATGTGCCTTGGACATGAGGGCAAAATAGTCTTTTCATCGCTTTTTTTTAATAATTATTTGGTACAATTGGCGTTGACTGTTGTTGACTGGGATGAGCTGGCTGATGTGGCAAAATTGAAAATAATTAAAATTCCCTTGGCATGGTTACCATTGTTTCTTTTATTCTTTTATCCAATTATTTGGGGTGAAAATAATTAAAGTTCAATTGGCAAGGCTCGAACTCGGATAACAATATTTAACAAACCAACACGTTACCACTGGACCAAGGCTCCAATGGAGTTAATCATTGTTTCTCTTATTCTTTTTTCCAAATATATGTCTCGTCATCTTCATCTTTTCAAAAAAAAAATACCCACTTATATAAATACCCACTTATAAATACGCACACCGAAAATGAAGGAAAGCTTCTGATGATTGAGGGCCTAATAATACAACTGAGACAATGAATTCGCAGCACTCGAAAATGTCGAATACATCATCCGATCCACTTCATTTAAGCTACTTACAATCGATTTCCTCCTATATTATTCTCTATAAACCCTAAACCTTCTCTGCTTAGAACAAAACCCTTGCACACGGGTAGGAATACAAGATGACCCATTAGCTAACATGTTTAACAGATTTAACAGGTAAAACGTTAGGCCCTCAAAGGTGTCAGTTCTTCAAATCCATATTGTAAGAAGAAATTTAAGTTATATATTCTGTAATTTCATGCCTCTGTCAAAACACTCTGGTTGTTTACTTACCAACAAACTAAACTGAAATTCACCTGGTATGTGTAACACCCCCAATTCATGGATGCAGCGGAATTCAAACTGGGTGTTACTCGACGGCACAATAGTCACAATGATAGAAAACGAACTCTAATTGAGTCGTTTTTAAAAGATTTATCATTCAAATTATATAAATATCAGAGATTACAAAATAAGGTCCCAGATGGTTCCATGTTTACAAATTACATTAAATGAGTTTTTGAATGATAATAAAATTTATAGCCCTCTTGAATATCCGTGCACCTCCGTGCCAGCCTCGTTCATTGTGGACCTGAAATACATGCTTAAAACAGTCAACACAAAGGTTGAGTGGAATTCGTAGAGTTTGTAGTTAAATCGTTGAACACAATAATCGTAATGTGAGGTAATTAATCACACATTCATAGTTAGAAAACAAAAGTTGTTATTATTTCACTAAGCTCATGCAACCAAAGCATTAACATCGAACCAAAAATTGGCATTGTAGAAGCCCTACCAAGGTAATATTGCCATTATACCTCAAACTATCAAATATAGTGCATTTGCTTGAACTCATAGTTGTTCAACACAAATGGGATTCGTCAATCCCAATAGATCTATTCACAATATTCGCGCTCACTATAGCTAGTGACTAATGGTTCATGATATAGGGACTTCGAACATGGCAATCGTTACTTAGTGACAATAAAACATAGTCGGGTAGCATACAGTAGAAAGCATTGTCTTCGAGTAGAAAAATAATAGCATGTATCCCCCCCCATGGGTTTGTAAAATAGTTAAACAATAGAAAGTGGGGCTACGAACTCACCTTAAGTTATGTAGTAAGTAGTGAATGTGATGGTCGAATCGCGAAGGTTTCTACGAGCAACCTATAATAGAATGTTGCGACTTAGGATTGGAGTAAAGAATATGAAGAATTGCTTATATATGTCTTGCATTTAGTCCATGATGTGGTACAATGTATAGTGTAAGTCTTTGAAAAGAAATGATTAATGAAACATGTATAGTTTATATATCGTTTACTACCATTCGGGCCGACATAATTCAGAAGTCATGTTAGTAAACGTTCGAGGAGCCAGGACACTTTAATTCGTAAATCCACAACTCATCTCGACGGCTTACATAATGAACTCCTCACATGAGGCTCCCTACTATTGTAGTAGTTGATAAAATATATATATATATATATAAGTTTTGATCCGAAAAGTTACATGTCCAATATTTGAATAAACTTAGGAAAGTTTATCTTTACATGAAGATTGTTATTAGGGTAAGTTTCTTATAACTTGTATGACAATTTCTTGTAATATCTCATGGTTCTTTTAGATGAAGTAGATCCAAATTGTATGTTTAAGTTATCGCCAACTCTTTGGTTCATGTTTTCGCCTAAGTAAGTTTATATGATCATTTAGTCATGGCCTTGCCATGACCTTTGGTCATTGTTCCATAGTCTTGAGACTCAACCTTGGCTCTAGCCATGGTTGTGGTCTTGATTCTAGGTCATAAGACCTCTTTGGTCTTTATAAACCATAACCATTATATAGTGACATATATATGTAAAATAGCTGTTAATAAACTGAGAAAAATCTCATTCGTTATTGGTTTTCTGGAGACGTGCTCCTAAGTTTTTGAAGAAAACGTGATTCCGGACAACTTTCGTGCTTTAACTTTTTCATGAAACGGACCAGAAGGGCCTCTTTTTGCGTGTTTTATGTTCTGTCATTGAAACATTTGACAGATTTGCCGTAAAGTTTTGGTAATTTCAAATGGTCATAACTTTTGACTCGTGTACTCGTTTTAAGTGGTTCAAGTTGCTATGGTATCCTTGTTAAGTCCTCTACTACAATATGTAATGATCCAATATCATAATTTTACCATTTTGATCAGATTTCACCAAGAATGTCACTAGTTTACTTGTTTAAATAACTTAACTTAACTTAACAATCATTTATAATAACTTGTTTTACCCATTTTTATACATCATGGACATGATAACAAGACAATATATAGTATGAAGGAAATACAAATAGCATGAAAATGATATTTAAGCAAGGAAGTGTATTAGAGTTTGCTTACAACTTTGGCTTTCTACAAAGAAAGGTAAGTAGCATGTAAGGAAAAGGACTTTGATTGACTTAAGCTTCACCCTACTTCACTTCATGAAATCTTTCTACCCTTGTATTCTTGAAAGAGAGATGATCAAAGTTGAGGTGACTTGAGTAGATTCAAACTCAAGAGAAATCACCAAAGTTTCAAAAGATTGGAAGTATTTTGATTACCTAAAACCAAGCTAGGGTTTCTATGTTGATGAAGTACTTGAATCTTGAATAAAATTGGAAGTAAACTAGCTAAGTGTAAGAGTGTTTGTGTGTGTGATATGGGGCAGCAAGGAGAGGAGAGGAGAGGGTTTTATAGTTGTTTGAGGAGGTTAGGATGTCACTAGGAAATTTCCTAAACTTGGAGAGAAAGCTTGGACACATGCCCTCATCCCAAGGCCCTAAGCATGAGATCAAGACACACAAGGGTGTGACCCCCCCCCTATGGCGGTTTGAAAGTGATAAGGATGGTGACTTGGTCCTTCGATGATAATATCCAACTTATGTAGTTAGTTTTGACTCCGGGAGATGCTAACCGTAAATGATTAAGCCTCAAAACGTAAAACCGGGTATCGTAAAAATACGAAACTTGGAAGAATGATTAAACTTGTCAAAATACTCCATAATAAAATATAAAATGAGTAGTAGGTTCCATTGGGGTGCTAAAACCCTGCTAAAACTGGAAACACGGGTCTAAAACGTGTAATACGTAAAACGTACGAATATTGTGTAAAATTGAGAAAAGTAAAATGTTACTTTTCTAATACGATAATAATGATTTAAAATGACTTATAACGTTTAGACTGGGCTCAGTCTAGTGTCGGTTGGTATTTAATGTCTTTTAGACATAAAACCGTAAGCCTAAAAATCAAGGAATGATTTATAAAATCAAGGAATGATTTTTGGTCAAAGGAGGAGGGAAAAATATGTTGAATTTTTCCAAAAATGTGTAAACTCAAATCGTCTTAGAAACGCGGTGCAGGTATAGGCTAAGGTTACGGCTGAGTAAAAATGCTTAAAAACGAAAATTCCTGTTTTTCACGGCCGAGGTTTATTTGGTCATGTTTTTCTCAGTCATGATTTATTCTCAAATAAATCATGAGTGTATCAAACATTTTTCTGATACAGGGAAAATTAACGCGGTCGAGTTTCGTTGTGCGTAGAATTTTTGAATGACGTTTTACCCTAAAACGTGTAATTCCTTAATAACTTTCACGAAAATGATCTGATGAGTGTCAAACTTTTAATTTTCTATGGAAATGATTTATCACTCGAGGCCATGAAACAAAAATCAAATTTCGGGAAAATTTCGGGAAAATGAATAGTAAAGTGAATAGTAAAAGTGAATAGTGAAATTTTCCAGGAATAGTAATTAACCTGAAATTGCGAATTGTTACAGTCTCTACCCCTTACGGGGAACTTCGTCCTGAAGTTCTATGTGTGTTATATGTTGGAGTGATGTCGATGAAGAGGTGTGGTTACTTATGAGGACTAGAGTGATGTAGTTTGATTTGTCGTTTCAGGGTATGGCGTAGTATGAGGTTTACTTTTATGTGGGAAAGGTAGAGTAAGAGTGATTAATTGTCGTATTCTATCGTATGAATACTTATGAATCGCTTATACTCACAAGAAATTTGTTTTAAGATTATAGGTGAGAAGTTTGTTTCTAATAAAACATACAGGTGACTGCTTCCAGCATAACATGATCCCTCCCTAATTAGACATAGGTAGCTAGGCTATGTATAATTAAGGACCGATAATGTGATGTTCGGTTTAGTCATGTATTATTGTGTTTCTTAAAAGTTTTAGATGGTATTCAATCTTGTAAAGCTGATGAGGGTGCTTGTGGTGTAACTAAGGATTATTTGAGCTTTAAAAGTGCATCAAGATCTGTTAATGAGCTTGTGGTTGCAACGGTTGTGAAGATAATGATGGTGAAAAGATGAACGAGGCTTTTGTTCTTCATTTTGGTTTGATGAGTTTTAGTGGTTTGGGATGAAGCTTGGTAAGAAGACATGGGAGATAAGATAAGAGGGTTTTTGATAATGGTGTTGTGTTTTCTTCGTTGGCGCCATGATTCTATTATATAAAAGATACGTCGTGAGTAGAGAGTTGTGAAATAAGCATGATTTTTTTTTATGGGAAATGATAGAATAATTACGTTGGAGGTTTGAATCATAACACATGATAGCATAAACCAAGAGTTTTATTCATAAAACGTTGATTGATTACAAGATTGAAACTTATTACAAGTTTCTTCAAAATCTACTAACTGATACTTTCAGTTTAGTAATTACAACGTTTTACAACTACTGCTAGCTATTATATGGATTCTACAGAGTTTACTAACTGAGTCTATTCAGTTTAGTAGTACAAAAGATAACTAGTATCATCACACTAGTCTATTGCGGGTTAGAAGGTCCGAGCAGCTCTGATTGATCGGCAACTTCTTGGTTTAGTGTGTCATAGAGGTACGAGTCGATGAAGTTTGAGAGGCTATGGTTTCCATGCTGACTTTCTTGTTGGATCAATGGTGGTCGTGATACGATCCATAATGAGTGATCCAACTCATCACATGTAGGGATATAAAAGGGATGTGATAGTGGTGGTGATAATGGTGCTAGTACATATTCGTATTCATCATCCTCCTCGGAGTTTGCCTCAACCAAATTTTGTTCAAAATAATTAGAAGTATTCGACGCAAAATTAGTTGGCATTGGTTCCTCCTCTTCTTCGTCGGTTAAATCTTCGAAAGGTTCTTCTTCGTCGGTTAAATCTTCGGAATGTTCTTCTTCGTCATCAGAAGCGAACGCCTTTATGAAGTCAAATCTGAACTCGGGTGAGGGTGGTAAGACTTGGAAGTTATTAGATAGAGTGGGAACATAGTCGGGAGAAGTGGGTACGCACATGATTTCTATGAGAAGAATTACAATGTTAAAATAATTCTAACGTTTATGGGGAGTGCTCAAAATATGGCAAGCATATATATAGCAATATACTAATATGTTTATGTAGTATAACATGCATAATAAGTCCATAATCGTCTGGAGGATGGAAGGCACGAAGAGCGGAAGGCTATAAAATGTTTTTGCTTGTAATTGTGGTTATAGTTTAGGTCTCAATTAGACCCGTTTCTCTATAACCATGGCTTTGGTACCAATCTGTAACACCCCCAATTCATGGATGCAGCGGAATTCAAATTGGGTGTTACTCGACGGCACAATAGTCACAATGATAGAAAACGAACTCTAATTGAGTCGTTTTTAAAAGATTTATCATTCAAATTATATAAATATCAGGGATTACAAAATGAGGTCCCAGATGGTTCCATGTTTACAAATTACATTAAATGAGTTTTTGAATGATAATAAAATTTATAGCCCTCTTGAATATCCGTGCACCTCCGTGCCAGCCTCGTTCATTGTGGACCTGAAATACATGCTTAAAACAGTCAACACAAAGGTTGAGTGGAATTCGTAGAGTTTGTAGTTAAATCGTTGAACACAATAATCGTAATGTGAGGTAATTAATCACACATTCATAGTTAGAAAACAAAAGTTGTTATTATTTCACTAAGCTCATGTAACCAAAGCATTAACATCGAACCAAAAATTGGCATTGTAGAAGCCCTACCAAGGTAATATTGCCATTATACCTCAAACTATCAAATATAGTGCATTTGCTTGAACTCATAGTTGTTCAACACAAATGGGATTCGTCAATCCCAATAGATCTATTCACAATATTCGCGCTCACTATAGCTAGTGACTAATGGTTCATGATATAGGGACTTCGAACATGGCAATCGTTACTTAGTGACAATAAAACATAGTCGGGTAGCATACAGTAGAAAGCATTGTGTTCGAGTAAAAAAATAATAGCATGTATCCCCCCGCATGGGTTTGTAAAATAGTTAAACAATAGAAAGTGGGGCTACGAACTCACCTTAAGTTATGTAGTAAGTAGTGAATGTGATGGTCGAATCGCGAAGGTTTCTACGAGCAACCTATAATAGAATGTTGCGACTTAGGATTGGAGTAAAGAATATGAAGAATTGCCTATATATGTCTTGCATTTGTCCATGATGTGGTACAATGTATAGTGTAAGTCTTTGAAAAGAAATGATTCATGAAACATGTATAGTTTATATATCGTTTACTACCGTTCGGGCCGACATAATTCAGAAGTCATGTTAGTAAACGTTCGAGGAGCCAGGACACTTTAATTCGTAAATCCACAACTCATCTCGACGGCTTACATAATGAACTCCTCACATGAGGCTCCCTACTATTGTAGTAGTTGATAAAATATATATATATATATATATATATATATATATATATATATATATATATATATATATATATATATATATATATATATATATATATATATATATATATATATATATATATATATATATATATATATATATATATAAGTTTTGATCCGAAAAGTTACATGTCCAATATTTGAATAAACTTAGGAAAGTTTATCTTTACATAAAGATTGTTATTAGGGTAACTTTCTTATAACTTGTATGACAATTTCTTGTAATGTCTCATGGTTCTTTTAGATGAAGTAGATCCAAATTGTATGTTTACGTTATCGCCAACTCTTTGGTTCATGTTTTCGCCTAAGTAAGTTTATATGGTCATTTAGTCATGGCCTTGCCATGACCTTTGGTCATTGTTCCATGGTCTTGAGACTCAACCTTGGCTCTAGCCATGGTTGTGGTCTTGATTCTAGGTCATAAGACCTCTTTGGTCTTTATAAACCATAACCATTATATAGTGACATATATATGTAAAATAGCTGTTAATAAACTGAGAAAAATCTCATTCGTTATTGGTTTTCTGGAGACGTGCTCCTGAGTTTTTGAAGAAAACGTGATTCCGGACAACTTTTGTGCATTAACTTTTTCATGAAACGGACCAGAAGGGCCTCTTTTTGCGTGTTTTATGTTCTGTCATAGAAACATTTGGCAGATTTGCCGTAAAGTTTTGGTAATTTCAAATGGTCATAACTTTTGACTCGTGTACTCGTTTTAAGTAGTTCAAGTTGCTATGGTTTCCTTGTTAAGTCCTCTACTACAATATGTAATGATCCAATATCATAATTTTACCATTTTGATCAGATTTCACCAAGAAAGTCACTAGTTTACTTGTTTAAATAACTTAACTTAACAATCATTTATAATAACTTGTTTTACCCATTTTTATACATCATGGACATGATAACAAGACAATATATAGTATGAAGGAAATACAAATAGCATGAAAATGATATTTAAGCAAGGAAGTGTATTAGAGTTTGCTTACAACTTTGGCTTTCTACAAAGAAAGGTAAGTAGCATGTAAGGAAAAGGACTTTGATTGACTTAAGCTTCACCCTACTTCACTTCATGCAATCTTTCTACCCTTGTATTCTTGAAAGAGAGATGATGAAAGTTGAGGTGACTTGAGTAGATTCAAACTCAAGAGAAATCACCAAAGTTTCAAAAGATTGGAAGTATTTTGATTACCTAAAACCAAGCTAGGGTTTCTATGTTGATGAAGTACTTGAATCTTGAATAAAATTGGAAGTAAACTAGCTAAGTGTAAGAGTGTTTGTGTGTGTGATATGGGCAGAAAGGAGAGGAGAGGAGAGGGTTTTATAGTTGCTTGAGGAGGTTAGGATGTCACTAGGAAATTTCCTAAACTTGGAGAGAAAGCTTGGACACATGCCCTCATCCTAAGGCCCTAAGCATGAGATCAAGACACACAAGGGTGTGACTCCCCCCCCCCCCCTATGGCGGTTTGAAATTGATAAGGATGGTGACTTGGTCCTTGGATGATAATATCCAACTTATGTAGTTAGTTTTGACTCCGGGAGATGCTAACCGTAAATGATTAAGCCTCAAAACGTAAAACCGGGTATCGTAAAAATACGAAACTTGGAAGAATGATTAAACTTGTCAAAATACTCCATAATAAAATATAAAATGAGTAGTAGGTTCCATTGGGGTGCGAAAACCCTGCTAAAACTGGAAACACGGGTCTAAAACGTGTAATACGTAAAACGTACGAATATTGTGTAAAATTGAGAAAAGTAAAATGTTACTTTTCTAATACGATAATAATGATTTAAAGTGACTTATAATGTCTAGACTGGGCTCAGTCTAGTGTCGGTTGGTATTTAATGTCTTTTAGACATAAAACCGTAAGCCTAAAAATCAAGGAATGATTTATAAAATCAAGGAATGATTTTTGGTCAAAGGAGGAGGGAAAAATATGTTGAATTTTTCCAAAAATGTGAAAACTCAAATCGTCTTAGAAACGCGGTGCAGGTATAGGCTAAGGTTACGGCTGAGTAAAAATGCTTAAAAACGAAAATTCCTGTTTTTCACGGCCGAGGTTTATTTGGTCATGTTTTTCTCAGTCATGATTTATTCTCAAATAAATCATGAGTGTATCAAATATTTTTCTGATACGGGGAAAATTAACGCGGTCGAGTTTCGTTGTGCGTAGAATTTTTGAATGACGTTTTACCCTAAAACGTGTAATTCCTTAATAACTTTCACGAAAATGATCTGATGAGTGTCAAACTTTTAATTTGCTATGGAAATGATTTATCACTCGAGGCCATGAAACAAAAATCAAATTTCGGGAAAAATGAATAGTAAAAGTGAATAGTAAAAGTGAATAGTGAAATTTTCCGGGAATAGTAATTAACCTGAAATTGCGAATTGTTACAGTATGACGTACCCAGCTGTCAAGACAGTTATGTCGTTTTCGCTATTATAGTCATAAAATATAGATGGGTCATCTTATGTGTTACTAATCACAGCGGCAAATAGTATAACCAACAATTAACCTTAATTAAATTAAACAATTAATAACCTAAAATCTCAAACAAATTCAAATTAATAAATTATAAACTTATCTTCAATCTCTGGTGCATCAGTAGATGTACCGAAAGCTGAAGCATCAGATTGTTGTTGTTATTAGGTTTTAGATGGATCAATCAAGGATTGTTGCTGTACCATCGAATTGATGGATCAATCAAGGATTGTTGATGTAGCATCGGATTGTTGTTGTAGCATTGTATTGTTGTTGTGATTGTTGTAGCATTCGATTATTGTTGTTGTTATGCTCCGGGATGCTTAGGATTGTTATGTGTGTGTTTTTCTTGTGATAATGGATGCGTGGGTGACAATAATGGGTACTCCGGTTTTCACCAAAAATTTACACTTTTGGCCTAAAATATCTAAAAACAACAATGAAGTCCATGTGTATTTTTGCCCAATTTTTATGTTTAGGCATAAAAACGTTTTTTTACAAATATAGAAAGATATTATATTTTTAAATATTAAAAGCCTTTTTAAAAATTAAAAATTGTAAAAAATATTACCAAAATAAGTACGATTTGATTAAAAAGTCCCCACTATGGTTTTATTTTATTAGGAAAAAGATTCATTGTTTCTTTAGTTGTGTTTGTTATTTAATAGTTGTATAAATAAGTCGACCTTTGTCTATTTTGTATTTTTGAAAATTTTAAGTCTGGAACTAAGAATGCACAAACTAACTTTATGTATTACTTTTGCTTTCCTCATTCATATTTGTTGCAAAACTCTTGAATAAATGTATTATACAACTGGATCCCAAGTATAAACATTATCATGATGATGAACACTTGCACAAACTTTAAAAAAGAAACTAAAGATATGATGCTTCAACTAAGACGACCTGAAATAACCCAAAACCGCGACCCGATATATAATCCGAACCCAATTATACGGTCAGGTTGCCTGTTATATGTTTGAAAATCAAAATTCGATTAAGCTTGACCTGATAACACCCTAGCTATTAAGACATAGGTTGTGTAGGGCCTTATGAAGTTTTATAAGGACTTGAACTTTTAAAATAAGCTAATTTAAAGAATAAGCTTTGTTTGTCACACAAGATTATGGATGCATTCATAAGTTCTAGGGCTCAATAAGCCAAACCAATTGAGAAGGGCTCTTAAAAATAATATAGTGAGTCAAATTATTTAAATATTATTCAAGCTATAATTGATTAACATGAAAAAGTTTGAAATATATCTGAATCTAATTTGATGTATATTTATATGATTGCATAATAATATAAGCTTCAACTACAACAAATTTGCCAAACAACTGTACAAATATATAAACTTCAGCTTTCAACTTATTATATCAGCTTGAGTTCCAGCTATAGCTCAACTCCTGCTTAAGCTTCGCTAAACATACAACCCTACACATAAAACATTTTGTATTGATGAACATGAAAAACTTTTGAAGAACATTTTGTATTTATGAATATACTACACATTTTGGTATTCTTTGATGAACATAGTAAGTATTTTTGTTTCTAACAATTATTTAATATACATATTTGTTTATTAACATTTTTTATGTACAACTTTCTTATTAAATATTCTTTGATGAATATTTACTTGACGAAAAACTTTTTTTAATCCAAATTCTTTCATGAACAACGTCTTTTATATTGAAGCTTTTCTAAATTACTTAAACATTTAAACATTTTCAATCTAAAATCACAAAATTGGTTCGTTAAGACATTTCATCGAACAACTTATGTGTGTTTTCATGAAAACATGATTTATATGGAAAATTATGAGAAACACTTTAAAAATGAAGAATTGATGTTAATTTAAGGTTTGATAATGAAGATTTGTCATAATAATATCGTTTTACCTCAATTGAATAAAACGTTATTCTTGACGAAATCCAAATTCTTGAAAGAGTTGTATTTTGTAGCGATTGAAAGAATATATGACGAAATTGCATATAAAACAAAAATTAATTTTCTTATTTTGAATGATATCAAAATTAAAATTAAGATAAAGATTTAGGTAATCGAGACAGGGACGGAGCCACGTTAGACTAGGGATGGGCCATGGCCAACCCATCATATGGAGTAGATATTAATATTAATTTGGTCTACAAAATACTCGAGGCCCATCCAAAATGTCGAAACAAATAGTGTAACGAGAAAACTCTTTTACAACTTTATATTTTCACTTTTTTATATTTAAACAAGTCATTTCACAAGGTAACATATATATACAATAATGTTCGTATAATTAGTCTAAGTTTGAACATCTTAGTATATATTTTGGCCCACCCGAATAATAAATCCTAGCTTCATAGGATGGAAGTAAGATGAGATGACTCTGAAAAGGCAAAAATTGGAGACACGTGTTGTGTTGTACCATGGATACTTTGTAGCGATTGAAGATATATATGTGAATTTTTAAGTTTCAAAAACATATTAACGCAATTTTAAAAATTGTAATGATATTGATGTAGTTTGAAGTTTTTGTAAGTATATAGATGAAATTTCTCTTCTTAAAAAAACAGGTATTCCACTTAAAAAAAAAAATGAGTTTTTCCTCCTATTTTTTTTGAAGATCGGAACCGATATGAATCTTGTTGGCCTTTTTTTTTTTTTTTTTTTTTTTTTTTTTTAGAGCAAAATTTTCGTTGTCGGGATACATTTAAACTTTGGTCCCCAATTGAACGTGGCCAAATTAAGTAGAGGGACCCAATTAGCCAATTTTGCATGAATAATTGGATCAATTGGCCTTTAGGAGATATACATGCATTGATTATGTGGATAACATTTTTGTTTTCATTTATTACCTTTTTTGTTAAATTAATGTTTAATGAAAGTATTGCTTTATCTATGTACCAATAAAGTATAAGGTTGTGCATAATGCAAATTCGGTAAAATTGTTTATGAAAAGTTCATTTGACCAACGGTTAGCAAGACTTACTATGAAGTGGGTAGGTCAACTTACTGAAAAAGAAGAGATTTACCTGGTTTGAGCTGAGCATACGTGGTGGCATACTCAAATCGTGTGTATTCGACGGTAGAAATAGTTGAAAACTATAGTTATAAAAGAGATATAATTACTCCAAAAATAGAAGATTTGTTTACCTTTGGAAAACTTTAAACTGGAATTTCAAAAAATTAGTTCGAGTTAAAAGACTTATATTGACGTAACAAAATGAAGGAATATTAACAAAACAAAATAAAAAAAGAAAAAATATATATATTAACGTGGTTTATTTATAGTTCTCCAACTATCATACCATATATAGGTGAATGCATTTGTCATGAATTGTCTTGAAAAGAATAATTAAAGGGTATTTTTTTAGGCAAGATAATCAAGGGTCTTTAAAAATGTTATTTTCGATAACTTTGGGTATTACCTTACATATCTAAAGACTAGGAGGGTCTAATTAAGGATGTGCATAATAATCAAGGGTCTTTAAAATGTTATCAAATGTGTGTTTGTTTAATCAAGGGTCTTTAAAATGTTATCAAATGTGTGTTTGTTTAAGCCCGTTCTTATTTATTTTGAAGTTTATGGTCTTATACGAGATACTTATGATATAGTAATGAAACATAAACCAAAATCAAATAAAGTTAGAGGATGTTTGTTTAAGCTTATTTGGCCTGCTTATAGGCTTATTAAACTTTTGAAAGGCTCCTAGGCTCTAAATATTGGCTTATATAATTTGCGTTTATTAAGGGGTGTTTGTTTAAGCTTATTTTGACTACTTATGAGCCTATTTTTATGATTTATTTTGAAGTTTATGGGCTTATTTAAGCTTGTTATGATATAGTACTAATAAACTTATACAAGCTCGTAAGCTAATAAACCTAAAAGTAAGCTTAGGGGTGTTTGTTTATGCTTATTTTTTAGCTTATGAGCTTATATTTCATATGCCTGATTTTTCGAGCTTATTTTGAGACTTAATGGTCTTATATAAGTTTATCATGATAACCTTATATTATCCTATACGTCTCAAACTAAGCTGAAAAGTTAGGCTTATAACATACAAGCCGAAATCAAATATGCTAATAAGCCCACAAATAAGATTAAACAAATACCCCCGAAGCCATTGAATTCGTTTTATCTTTGTTAAAAAGTGGCAATTTTCATAACTCAGGTTGACCCGGCCGGTTGGCCGGATATGACTGTTGTTTGCTTATTTATGAACCCTTTTTTTTTCACCCGGGTTAACTCATTTTGCTAAATCTAGTTAGGTCATATGTATACTTTTTATTATTATTATTATTATTTTTTTTTGTTTTATTTTATTTTGGGCCTGTAGTTTTGTCAGAAAGCATGGGTTTGGTATTGAATTTCTTATGTTTTAGAGCTGTTTGGACATGTTTAAGTTTGTGGCGGAGCCAGCTCGAAAACTAAGGTGATTCTCTTAATAAGTCGAAGCGAAATTTTTGTAACAGTGACAACCAATAAATGTGTCAATTCAGGACGGGTCGGACCCAATTTAAACGAGAAAATTACTAACACGTCAAAAACCTATAACATATTGTAAATTTTTTTAAGTTAACACACCACATATTTTCAAGTTACAAGTTTAAAATAAGGTTTTCAATGTACAACATGAAACAAATACAAAATATAACCTAGGAGATACGAAGAAACAAATATACAAAGATTTCAAAAAACTAAATGTTTAAAAAGAAAAAAGAAAAGAAATGAAAAGATGAAATGTCAACTATCGGTCTCTTTCCTCTATACTTATTACTTTTCAGTACCAAGGTGATAGGGATATTTTCGTCATTTGCACCACCACATCCAACTTATCCACGTTTTCTCCATCCGGGTTTTCCTTATATGTTGAAAATGTGTGATAAAAGAAGACACTAATTTCCAAACGAAGTGTTTGATGAAATGTTTCATTTAATTTTCTTTTTTAAGTTGTAGACTTTAAAGTGTTTAATAATTTGTTTAATTTAATTATCTATATATACTATTTGTTGTGATGTCAAGACAAAACACTTTGCACAACTACAGTGCATTTAACATTTTTTATTCCCAGCTACATTAACTAACGACCGTTACTTACTGTAGCGTTATAACTAACGGTCATTAAATTGACGTTAAGTAGCTACCGGCCGTTATTACACTTTGCCTATTCGGAAAACACCCCGCGGCAACGCGCGGTTTTCTAACTAGTTTTCTAACACTCCCTAACTATATGATTACTCAAGTCGCTATTATCAGTTTCTCAGAAAAACACATCCTAAGACTAATATGTCTTAACTCTACCTACCTTGAATAATTTTGGAAACGGACAAGGAGATAACCCTATGACAGAACTTCTAAACTCTATACATGAGGGCCAATATCATCAATTTATTAAGCAATATTGTTCAAAAGCTTCTCAACTCAAATAGCATTAGACAATTTGTGTGCCTGAATATCAATACCTATAATATTATCAAGGTTCAACGCTCAATTAGCGATGACCCTATGACAGAACACCTTGGTATAGAGGTAGCAAAAAAGGTCAGATCAGCCAGGTTAGGTAACGGGTCAAATTTAGTTTAGGTCAAAATGGGAGGAGACAGGTTGGGAACTGAGCCGAAAAACGGGCATTCGTCTAAATTTGCACTAGGCTTACTATTTCATGCTAGTGATGCAACTGTCTAATCTGTATGTTTTCAATAGCAATTAAGCACGAACTTTTAAATGAAGAAAATTTCATTAGTTTTGAGTATTCAATAATCTATCTTTCTAATGTCAAACCCAAATAATCCGTTGTCAAACAGAACCCGAATAAAGTTTAGTTGCTAATAGTAACAGTGGGTCAGTTGAATCTCATTGTGTTTATGGCAGGCTAAAATTATGGAGGCTCTGTAGATCCTGATATAACACAAAAACTGTTTGGCGTTTCTTCTTTTAGTGAAATTCCCACTCAGGTACACTGATACTTGTATATCTTTACTTGTATCATAGAGTGGCAAAATGGCGGGTCTAGTACTGGGTATAAACGGGTTTGGTGGCTTGGATTGACCTGAAACGTTATTTTTATTCTAAGCAATAACCGATGTGTTAAATCTGATTAGGAAAACTATATTATAACACAGTTCAGGAGGTTATATGCATTATATACCTGTCGGCAACTTTCGACCTGTTTCAATTTTGGCTGCTTTTAAAACTTAGCAAAATTGACTCATTTGTGATTAATACTTAACGAAATTCCTTCTAATTGCAAATGGGTTGAAGTTGACATCTGTAGATGCTCATTGTCTCATTGCATAGATTTTGTGGCTTATAAGTCTGGTGTTTGCTAGAGTAACTCTTTCAGAAGGCCTATTTATTCATCAATCATCTGTTTAACTCAAACTTTTTGATACAGTTGGTACTGAAGCAATATGAAAACCCCTTGTCAAAGAAGCTAAATGAGGTTGTAAATGAGATACGAAGCCAAAGATGTAACTACCTACGGTATGTAGTGTCTGTGGTATATAATCTTATCAGTCGGATTAGTTTATCTGTATATGAGAATGTTTGTGTTGACAAAGTAATCCCTTTTTTAATCTCATTGTACTTATGGCAGGTTAAAATTATGCAAGAAAGGAGAACCATCGGGTGAGTTTTATAATATACGTCTAGTAGTTCTGTCTTCATATGAAAATTGCAAGATTCAAGTTGATTCTTTTTTAAGAAAAATTCCTTTCATATACATGTTGGAATTATAATAACATGACAATCATAAATAAACCAAACACATCAAGTAAGCATACAGCGGAAGCAATTATAACAAGACCATAATATGTAATTAATTAATCAAAACATAAATAATAAACGTACCTTGATGATTTTAGCCCGAACAAGAATCAAAGCAATCTTCCGGAACCAATTCCCCAATATAGGGTTTATGTGAACAAATCCAAGAAACAAACAATAATATGTTTGATTCACGATCTTGTACACACGTACTACTTCAAGTAAACGTTTATGCAAGTAAGACGAGCACAAAACACTAGAAGAATAACAAATTTTGACTACCTTTCACTATAGTGGGCTTGTCGTAGAAATGCTAGAGAAGAGAAGAGAAGAAAACACACAAGTTAGGTTTTCAAGTTGTGAAGAGAATGAGAAAACTTGTGTGTTTATATAGGCTTTGAAATCTTGGAGCAAAAGACACCCAAAGGGTTTTGAAACCCTTAGGCCGATCGGCCCACATCCCCATGTGGAGCTTTCGGGTCCTTCTTGTTGTTCCAAATTTCATCTCTAGTCCTTCCCTTTTCATTCGTCTAATAATCGTTATCCATTTCCGTTAAACGTTAACGATTAATACGTGTTTGTGTTCTAATAATTAATATAACATTTATATATAATTATTATACATTTACTTTTCATACGTAAAGTGTGCAATCCCGTGATCTCGAGTTCGATCCTAACACACGACTATTAATTTATGTTCATAAAACCAACAGCTCCCACTTGGACATATTTTAATAGTGTGATCACATCGGTTAGCGTCTTGCAACACGCCGATGCCTCTAGTACGATCTCGAGTAAGGCTCCTGGAAAAACCTTTTAATGATTTCTCGTTATTATTATCCCTTTGTTTCTAATACCACGTTAATAAGGATATGGATTAAAGTCATTCCTTAATTAACCATTCTGTTTCTCGTTGTTTGTGATTGATTAAGATTACCAAATCTTCTGAACATATTCAGGGTAGATCTTGGGTGCGGCCACACATACATCTCACCAACCCTACGAGGGGCCCAGCAGTATTAAACTCCAAAATAAATTTGAAGGAACAAATTCTATCTTGACTACAAGCAAAAACCCACAAACTTTGTAACACTTCCGAAAACAACCCTTATGACTACCAGTTACGTATAGCGTTAAGTTGTTCCACAAAAATGTACTACATCTATGACCGTTATCTTGTATCTCAAGTCTGAGGATAACTTCTTATGATTTACTTAATGACAAGATCCATAAAGTAACATCATATAGTTGGGATAAGTCCTATATTCAGTATCATCGAATATCGTCTGAAATGGCATGACTACGCATCAATATACCTTAAGTATATTATACCAACCTTCAGATTTGTCTTAATTTAATAATATTCCCATATTATTAACTGACAACGGACAATTTAGAATAACATTTATTCATGGATATAAACATACAAATATAGGATACAATATATTATAAATTAAACATACCATGTATTTCAATTTACAATAATTGTTTAACATCCCTTATCCAAATACTAAATAGATCAATGCATGATAACTCTTGTTGATGAATTATGTCTCAAGCAATGACATTCATACTTGTTGACAAGACATAAATCATCCAACTTTGATCTATTGGAATTTTAAGAATACTTATTTCAAGAATTCAACTATTGAAATTCTTATATGTGCATAGTCAACTATTTTGATAATGTCATATTTCATAAAAATGTGAGACATCCTTAACCACCAATTTATGATAATTAAACTTCCAAACATTTTAAAGTTTAAAGTATTCTTATTCTTTTAATGTATAATGCAACTTATGCTTTTAGTAAGCACAACTAGTACATATAGCAAAGAACGAAATCCTTACCATAACTAGTATTGAGTGTCATCTCAATCTCAATAACATCATTGTATGCAACAACAATATGTTATTAAAACTTCCCGTAAACATTAATATCTATTGTGTAATGTTTGATGCCTTTCAAACTTTCAAGTTTGTTGACTATGACAATTTCCACAACAATTGAAAAATTGTTCATCTATAGAATTTGGAAGCTATTCCAGATTTAGGATGTAATTCTATAATCAAACATATTCATTTAGAATATTACACAAGTTATCTAATAACTTTTTAATTAGATATTAATATTGCCAAATCATCTTGTAATCAAGCATGATAAAACAAAACATGATGTTCATGAAAGATCTTTGAGTCATACTTAGATTTTATTCATGTCATTCATATCCATTTAGACTTTCTAAATAATATATCATGTTATATTAGATTCATTTACCGCACATGTTTCAACAATAAACATTCATTCCAAGGTTATATGTCTTATTTTCTAAATCTTACAAGTAAAGTTTCATTCCATTCTAAGACTTAAGATTTACTTATATGGAATATTACTTTTCGTATGTTCCACAACATATATGATTTAAGAAATTAAACATAATACTCCCACTAGCTTTTAGGAATACTTAGAAATTATCTTATTTCAATTATAAATCAAAACATGAATTTAATAATTAAACATAAGAGTAATCTTCTAGATGCATGCATTTATCCATCCATGGATCATTGCACCTTGTACACTTTCAAAGATTTATTTGAATTCATAAACTCCTTTTGATTACTTATCGTCCTCGCTCAAGTAATCACTCAAAAAAGAGTTTCGATATTCCATTGTCAATTTCATAAATATGACAATCATAATCTTTATATATTTAATGTATTTAGAAAAGAATATTCAATCACAGTTAATTGCTTAAGTGTGATTAATAATCTTGTCATAAAACATACATTAAATACGTGTACAACATTGTCCATATGATTTCTATACAAAGATTTAAACCACAAAGGTTACCTTATCTTTGAAGAAACTCATCTTCATTTTCTAGTCTAACTATTAAGATAAACAAAGTTTCTAAAATTGATTATCTTTTATGGACAGCATCTTAATCATTCATATCATGTATACTTTACCCAATTTCATATTTGGTAATGTAACATAATAATTACCAGGTTTACAATAATCCTGTAATTCATAGCCCTCAGCATATTAATCAAATATCTGAGATATATTGCTATTCTATGAATGATAATTCCATCATCTTGAGATTCAACATTTAAATATCAAACTTCATCATCATCTTGAGATTTAACATTTAAATGTCAAACTTTATCATGATATTTACTAGTGTATTTTAGAAGATTATGTGTATTATAATTTTATCTTTTAAAGATCAAAACTCCCACTTGCTTTTAGTAATTTAAAGACTATCTTTAAATACTTAGCAAATAAAGAAACAATACAATGTTCTCTTTTGGGATTTTACAAATACTTATTGATAGTTCCTGACTTAACTTTGTTAATAACCTCTTCATAAGCAGTTAAACAAATTTAGAACTTCAATTTAAGACTTAATGTGATTCATCACATTCCATCATATGATAATGTCTTTTTAATCTTCTATGTTGGAGTTTTATTAAATATGTCCAAGTCATACTCAACATTCTAACCTTGATAACTTTTGGAAGAAAAGAAGTCATAGTTATCTTTAATCAAACAATATAACTAGAGTTTGACTTTCCTAACTGAACATACCATAAACATTTTGTATTTCATTAGTATTAATATTGTAAGACAATCTAACAATATTTAAGATAACCATATTTCCTTTTTGGCTTGTCTATTTACCAACTAAGTCATTTTAATGGTATAATAGTCTTTTCAAGTCAATTACATGCTCTATAGCACAAGTACTTTTACAAAGTCACTTCATGTCCATGTCTTTACAAAAAAACATAAACTGTTATAATCCCACTATACGTTATAAGTCATTTAACAATTTAATAACTTCATGTATATGTCTTAATTAAAACAAAACAATATAACGTCTTACTTTATTATAAGTCTTGTAACAATTAAAAGACTTTATGTTTATATCTTTACAAAGAAACATAAACATGTTTAACTAAAGTAATTATGAACACCATCTTTTGGTTTTAATAGTAATTTCAAGTTAATTAATTACTTCACAATAATGTAAATAACATTATTTCTTTATTTATTTTTGTCATTCCAAGAACACATAAATATACAGATTGAAGTAGCATTAGATTACTTAATTAATTTATGTCATTTCATGAATTCATAAATATACTAATTAAAGTAGTCTTGATATCATATTGACACATGTTCTAATAGGTATCTAATTTTGAAACAGTAAATTCTCATAGTTCAATTACATCAGTTGATCTGCTAGTAATGAAAATATGAAATTCACCTTGATGTTGCAATTTAGCTAAGCTCTCACATAACATAAATTGTAACACCAAGTGTTTCTTGAATTAGCCTAGTATAATTCATATCAGAACATTATTCTAATTTAGAAACTGCAAATTCTCATAGTTCAATTACATCAGTTGATCTGCTAGTAATGAAATATGAAATTCACCTTGTTGTTGCATTAACACCAAGTGTTTCTAGAATTAATATTAGAACATTATTCTCTTATCTAGTAGTCAAGAGAATCCATTAAATCATATTTTTATGAGTTGTTTCTTGCACACATTAAAGATAACATTTCTCCCACTTGTGCATGGAACAATCCTCATAGATTTGATAAACAACACGCCATGCATTTATTTATGTTATCAATATGATTGTGTCATAGATTTTAGCATAACAAGTAGATGTAGAACAACAATGTCTAATAAGGAAACTTACAAAATTATCCTTAAAAGTATGAGTGTCTACACTTGGAAAGTAATTATTTTTAGCTACCAAGATGTCAAATCTTGTAACTCTCACTGAATTAAAGATCATTTCAATAATTTCTTATTCAGTAATAAGTACACAATACTCCCACTGAATTTGACAACATTGTAAATGTTTCATATCCAGTAAAAGTAAATTGTGCTTTTAACTTTCCCACACCTTTGAATGTCCATACGTAACAATTACTTATGCATTAAAAGTGTATTCTACTACGTAAATACTATCCACCAAATGCTATTAACTTGAAAAATTGGGCATGCAATTTCTTCCTTAATAGGTCTACCATCCTTCAATGTATGTAGCACCTTTGAATAGTCAAAACAACTAGTTTGTTTTTAAACATTTTGCGGTAATTAGTCTAGCTTCTAAATATAATAACTCATAAAATGTCATACATAATTTTCTGTTAACCAAATATCATATTTGTTACTCAGAATTTAATCACCGAATAAGGGTGATGAAATCCCTATGAAAAATATTCGCAATTTTCTTAACTATTAAAATTTGCTTATGAGTTATATTAGAATTTAGACATATCTCATATTCCTATTATCCTTTCTCATTCATGAAAAGGAATAGGATTGCATCTCATTCTTCTTCATAGAAAGGAGACTTCTTTTGCCTTTTAAGTAAATTATTCTTAATCAAACATTTGTTTGAAAACAGAACGATATCAATTTACCAAAGCCCAAATTGCGTTTACGGTTTGAACGTTGCATTAATACATTAAAACGAATTACAAAATTCAATTTCAGTATTTTCGATAATTAGGTCTTGAAGAAAATAAAATACCCATTGGTAAATAAACCATAGTATTTTCTTAAAGCTAGGATCCTAATTGACATAGTACCATTACATCAGTTGATCTGCTAGTAATGATAGTATTCAACAAGGTAATTGTCGAACAATAATTGCCAATATCATATTGCAATTCCTAGATTTATGGGATTTACAATCACAAAACAATTGTATTGTAAGCATGTTTCATCCCCATCTTAATGCCTTGAGTCCAAGTTCTCACTTCCTACTCAATTTAAGTCGTCTAACTTAAAAACTGCAAACTCAGAAATCCATCACATCAGTTGATCTGCTAGCAATGAATTTATGAAATTTACCTCTCCATTGCAATCTAGCCAAGCTCTCACATGACGTAAACCACAACTTCAAGTGTTCTTAATTAGATGACATTTAACTCAATTTAATAAGGGTATAAATTTTGACATGTGATCAAAATTATGTATGAAGAAGCATGCATACAACTTCATAACATTGGTTTTACAAAACATTTTTATTACCAATTTGCTAAGAGTAAAATAACAAAGTTTTGATTGAGGTATCGGGTTCACCAATTAAAGAATTACCATCAATTATCGTCCACTAAAAGTGGAATTGTGGTTAATTCACCCTTAAGATGACAGTGTACATGTAATGGTTGTTCGGTAAGTCTAATTTACACACAAACGAGCATTAAGACAGAATGTTGTCTCTCTAAGGCCACAATTTAATGCGTTGCCATCCTTATACCCATCTTATAGTGTGTAAACTTCGGTCGAGCCTATTTAACCATTACGTACAAAAACATCAATAAACCAATCCTTTGAAATTTAAACTCTTAAATACCAAAACAATTTCGCCATTATTTAGTCCGTATTATTTTTCTATTCAAAATAACCTTTTCGTTTATAAACATGTCTAACATAAAATAAACAAAACAAGTAATGTAATAATAAAATAAAACAACCAAATAAACATATACATAATCATAACAATTAAATATGTATAAAACATGTAGCCACATGCAAATCTTATTCAATAGTCCTATTAATAATCAAACTAGGTGTATAATGTATTTATTCTATTAAGGCTTTCTTCTTCTTGGAAAAGGAGCCACATACATCGATAAATCGATTGCGTAAGCCAAAACTAAACAAATACCACATAGCACATAATTGATTACTTAATATTGGAGTCTTCCCCAATTCGACATCTATTAATAAATTTACATGTTCATATATTTAAACAATTTAAATAATCATACAATTAAATCGATGCAAATATGCACTTTTCATGGATTATCTTAACAATTAACACATTGCACCAAGGTCGTTTACTAAAACGCATAAACAATTACATGACATCCTAGGGTTTCTAATCATATTAAAACAAAACCAAAACCCTAAAACCCAAAAGGTCAATCGACCTAATAAAAGAAATTAGGGTTAGGAATCAAAACCCTAAAATAACATGTAATTAATGAATCAAAATCCAATTTTTATGCTGTTTCGATAATTAATTACATATTATAACGGCTCATGATGCCACTGTTGGAATTATAATAACATGACAATCATAAATAAACCAAACACATCAAGTAAGCATACAGCGGAAGCAATTATAACAAGACCATAATATGTAATTAATTAATCAAAACATAAATAATAAACGTACCTTGATGATTCTAGCCCGAACAAGAATCAAAGCAATCTTCCGAAACCAATTCCCCAATATAGGGTTTATGTGAACAAATCCAAGAAACAAACAATAATATGTTTGATTCACGATCTTGTACACACGTACTACTTCAAGTAAACGTTTATGCAAGTAAGACGAGCACAAAACACTAGAAGAATAACAAATTTCGACTACCTTTCACTATAGTGGGCTTTTCGTATAAATGCTAGAGAAGAGAAGAGAAGAAAACACACAAGTTAGGTTTTCAAGTTGTGAAGAGAATGAGAAAACTTGTGTGTTTATATAGGCTTTGAAATCTTGGAGCAAAAGACACCCAAAGGGTTTTGAAACCCTTAGGCCGATCGGCCCACATCCCCATGTGGAGCTTTCGGGTCCTTCTTGTTGTTCCAAATTTCATCTCTAGTCCTTCCCTTTTCATTCGTCTAATAATCATTATCCATTTCTGTTAAACGTTAACGATTAATACGTGTTTGTGTTCTAATAATTAATATAACATTTATATATAATTATTATACATTTACTTTTCATACGTAAAGTGTGCAATCCCGTGATCTCGAGTTTGATCCTAACACACGACTAATAATTTATGTTCATAAAACCAACAATACATAAAGGCTGTTTGGTAATTTTAAACTGGGACTTCCCAAGAAACGCCGAGAATTAAAAACTTTCCTGACTATATGCTAAAAAAATGAAAAATCCCTCCAACAATTATAAAATAAAGAAAATCTTGTGAAACCCATAATGCCATATATCATAGGCAACTTTAGCTCAGGAACTTCCTTAGAAACGATAAAGATTGGGTCTTTTCTGTAACAATTCGCAATTTCAGGTTAATTACCATTTCCGGAAAATTCCACTATTCACTTTTACTATTCATTTTTCCCGAAACTTTCCCGAAAGTTGATTTTTATCTGATATTCTTGAGTGATAAATCATTTCCATGGCAAATTAAATGTTTGACATTCGTCAGATCATTTTCGTGAAAGTTATTAAGGAATTACACGTTTTAGGGTAAAACGTCATTCAGAAATTCTACGTACAACGAAACTCGACCGCGTTAAGTGACCCCGCATCAGAAAAATGTTTGACACACTCATGATTTATTTGAGAATTAATCGTGACTGAGAAAAACATGACCAAAGACTTCCCAGCAGGTCACCCATGTCGGTACTATTCTCACATGAGCACGCTTAACCGAATGGGCGATTAACCGTTAGACCACAAAACAAGTTTCTAAGACGTTTTGAGTTTTCAAACTTATTAGAAAAAGTCAACATAATTTTTCCCTCCTCCTTTGACCAAAAGTCATTTCTTGATTTTTAGGCTTACGGTTTGATGTCTAAAAGACATTTAACACCAACCGACACTAGACTAAGCCCAGTCTAGACATTATAAGTCATTTTAAATCATTTATATCATATTAGAAAAGTAACATTTTACTTTTCTCAGTTTTACGCAAAATTCGTACATTTTACGTATTACGCGTTTTAGACCCGTGTTTCCAGTTTTTAGCAGGGTTTACCACCCAAATGGAACCTACCACTCATTTTATATTTTATTATGGGACATATGGACATGTCTAACAATACTTTAAAGTTTCATAATTTTTCGACACCCGGTTTTACGTTTTGAGGCCTAATCATTTACGGTTGGCAATTCCCGGAGTCAAGTTTCATCCTAATACTTAGGATAATACCATGCCAAGTCAAACCCTTCCTCCCCAAGCTTGTGAACCGCCTAAGGGGGGGGGGGGGAGTCACCCTTTAGGTGTCTTGATCTCATGCTTAAGGCCTTAGATTGCATACATGTGTTCAAGCTTCCTTTGTAAGCTTTGACTAGTCATGTTTTGTAACCTCCTCAAGCCCATATAAATACCCCCTCCCCCTCCTTTGTGCCGTGCATCCCCAACCCCAAAACCACTCCACACTTAGCTTATTTTCTTCAAAGTTCTTGCAAGGTTCAAGTGCTTATTCAAGAAGAAACCCTAGTTTGATCATAAGTTACCAAAACTCTTCCAAACCCTAACATACTTGGTGTTTTCTCTTGAGTTTAAATCCACTCAATACACCTCAACTTTCATTACATATCTTTCAAGAATACCAAGGGTAGAAAGGTTGCATGAAGTGAAAAAGGGTTGAAGCAAGTCTATCAAAGTCCATTTCCTTACTTGTTACTTTCCTTTCATCTTTGAAAGCCAAAAGTTGTAAGCCAAACCCTAACATGCTTCTTGTTAATTTATCATGTTCATATCATTTACATGTTATTCTTGCTATATTATGTGTTGTAATTATGTCCATGATGTATCATGATGAGTAAAAGATGTTCTTGGTAAGACCTGATCAAAATGGTAAAAATATGATATTTGATTATTACATATTATGGTGGAGGACCTAAAAAGGAAACCATAGCAATTTGAACCACCCAAAACGAGTATACGAGTCAAAAGTTACGCCCATTTGAAATTACCAAAGATTTCCGGCAAAACTGCCAAATACCATTCTGATCAAATTTGGGTTTTGAAAGTCCCACTTCTGGTCCGATTCATCAAAAAGTTAAAACACAAAAGTTGTCCGGAACGACGTTTTCGTTCAGGAACAAAGAAGCTCGAGACCTAAAAATGCTTTCCGAGTGATAAAATTCTTCAAATTCTAAACAGCCCATTTTTAGGCGAAAGTCACTAGATTATGGTTATACTTTGAAAGGAACAAGAGGTCTTATGACCTATAATCAAGACCACAACCATGGCTAGAGCCAAGGTTGTGTCTCATGACCTTGGAACAAGGACCGAAGGTCATGGCTAGGCTATGACGAAATGACCATACCAACTTACATAGGCGTAAACATGAAACAATGAATTAGGCGATATCTTGAACAAGCAATTTGGATCTACTTCACTTAAAAGGGAACCATGAGATTTTACCAAGAGAAAATGGTCATTCAAGACTTATGAAACTACCCCTAATAACAATCTTCCTGTACTAATAAACTTTCCTAAGTTTATTCAAATATCGGACATGTAACTTTTCGGATCAAAACTTATATCTATATATTTCATCAACTACTACAATAGTAGGGAGCCTCATGTGAGGAGTTCATTATGTAAGCCGTCGAGTTGAGTTGTGGATTTACGAATTAAAGTGTCCTGGCTCCTCGAACGCTTACTAACATGACTTCTGAATTATGTCGGCCCGAACGGTAGTAAACGATATACAAAACATACATGTTTCATGAATCTTTCTTTCAAAGACTTATACTATACATCATACCACATCATGGACTAAGTGCAAGATATATATATTGGCGTGTTTATGTCTCCTTAGACATTACTCCGATCCTAAGTCGCAACATTCGATTATAGGTTGCTCGTAGAAACCTTCACGATTCAACCGTTACATTCATTACTTGCTATCTTACTCAAGGTGAGTTCATAGCCCCACTTTCCATTACTTAATTGTTTTACAAATCCTTGGGGGGAATACATGCTATTTCTAAATCGAATACAATGCTTTTAAATTGTATGCTTGCCTGATTGTTTTATTATCACTAAGTACCAACCTTGCTAAACCGAAATCCTTTATTATGAACCATTTAGTCACTAGCAATAGTGAGCGCGAATATTAATAATAGGCCTATTGGGATTGACGAATCCCATTTGTATTGACTAAGTTCAAACAAATGCATTAATATTTGAGATTTAGGTATGTTAGCAAAGTACCTACCGGGATAAATCTGCCGATCGATATTGGTACACGTTAACGTTATGGTTTCATAAGCTTAGTGTATAATAACTGTTCCGGGCGTATAATAACGTAGCCTACCTGTTTTGTTTTCCAAACATTGGTGTGAGCCTATAACTCACACTACCAACATATTGTGTTCAAACGATTTAACAAACTCTATGAATATCACTCAACCTTTGTGTTGACCTCTCAAGCATGTATTTCAGGTTCATGACGATCAAGGATGGCACGAAAGGACACGGATACTCAAGAGAGCTATAAATTTTATTATCATTCAAAAACTCACTTAATGTGATTTGTAAACATGGAACCAATTGGGACCTCATTTTTTTTAATCTCTGATATTTATATATTTTGAATGATACATCTTTTAAAACGACTCAATTGGAGTTCGTTTTCTATTATTGTGACTATTGTGCCGTCGAGTAACACCCAGTTCGAATTCCGCTGCATCCATGAATTGGGGGTGTTACAGATTGGTACCAGAGCCATGGTTATAGAGAAACGGGTCTAATTGAGACCTAAACTATAACCGCAATTACAAACAAAAACATTTTATAGCCTTCCGCTCTCCGTGTCTTCCATCCTCCAGACGATTATGGACTTAGTAAGCATGTTATGTTACACAAACATATTAGTATATTCATATATACCCATTTTGAGCATTTCCCGTAGACATTTTTACGATACACACTTCTCACATTTTGAGCACTTCCCATAAATATTGAATTGTTCTAACATTGTAATTCTTCTTATAGAAATCATGTGCGTACCCACTTCTCCCGATTATGTGCCCACTCTACCTAATAACTTCCAAGTCTTACCACCCCCACCCGAGTTCGGATTTGACTTCGTAAATGCCTTCGCTTCTGATGACGAAGAAGAACCTTTCGAAGATCCAACCGATGAAGAAGAGGATGAACCGATGCCAACTAATTTTGCGATGAATATTTCTAATTATTTTGAACAAAATTATGTTGAGGTAGACTCCGAGGAGGATAATGAGTACGAATATGTATTAGAACCATTACCACCACCACTATCACTTCCCTTTGTTATTCCTACATGTGATGATTTGGATCATTCATTATGGATCGTACCTCGACCACCATTGATCCAACAAGAAAGTCAAACATGAAAACTATAGCCTCTCAAACTTCATCGACTCGTACCTTTATGACACACTAAACCAAGAAGTTGCCGATCAATCAGAGCTGCTCGGACCTTCTAACCCGCCATAGACTAGTGTGATGATACTAGTTATCTTTTGTACTACTATACTGATTAGACTCAGTTAGTAAATCCATGTAATAACTAGCGATAGTAAAAACGTTGTAATTACTAAACTGAAAGTATCAGTTAGTAAATTTTGAAGAAGCTTGTAATAAGTTTCGATTTTGTAAATCAACCAACGTTGTATGAATAAAACTTTTGTTTTATACTATCATGTGTTATGCCTTTAAATCTTCAACCATAATTATTCTATCATTCCCCATAAAAAATCATGCTTATTCCACAACTCTCTACTCATGACATACCTTTTATATAATAGAATCATGGCACCAACGAAGAAGACACCACCAACGATGACGCAAGCTGCCATCCGCAAACTGGTAAAGGACAATATCAATGCAGCACTTATCACGGAGCGAGCAGCCATAGCTACACAGGCCGCAACAGCCGCTAAAGCTACTAGAACTGCTAAAACTGCAAGAACTGCTAAAGCTACTAGAACTGCTGAAGCTGTTCGAGTTGCTGCAACTACCATCAATACCAGAGGACCAAACCCATCCGGTCCTCCAGTAATAAATATTGATCCGGTATATAAGAGCTGCACATTCAACGGTTATTTAAATTGCCAACCCACCAATTACAAAGGTACTAATGGAGCCGTAAATTTTAACCCCTGGTTTGAAAAAGCGGAGTTAGTAGTATTGATCAACAAATGCACCGAGAATGAGAAAGTCCAATATGCCACCGGTCCACTATTGGATGAAGCATTATCATGGTGGAATTTAGTGTCTCAACCAATGGACATCCAAAATGATTATAAGCTTTCTGGGGATAACATGAAGAAAGAGTATTACCCTCACAGTGAAATGCCGTTAAAGGAACCACGTTGTCATCCAGAAGTAGAATTCTGGAACCATGAGGTTAAAGGAACCGACATCCTGAGTTACAACCGCCGATTCCAGGAATTGAGGATACTATGCCCAACGATGGTTTCGAGAAATGAGAAACTTTTGGAAGAGTATATCTGGGGACTCCCACCAAGCATACAAGAGAACATGATTACGTCTAGTCCCAAAACACTTGATGAGGCTATGCGGATGTCTCGCAGCCTCATGGATCAGGTGGTTCAGACAGCGGAAACCCAAAGACAAAACTTCAACAACTCCAATAACAATAGAACCAACAACAACAAACGACCATGGGATGGTAACCATGGAAGTAACAACAACAACAACAACAACCATCATAACCAGCAAAACAAAAGACAAGGGGCTGCAACGACTTATGTTGCTGCACCAACCAAAGGTGGATATTCTGGGACTCAACCACAGTGTACTAAGTGCAATTTCCATCACTCTGGTCCTTGCCCGGCTAAGTGTCACCACTGTCAAAACACTGGACACCTCGCCCAGAATTGTAGAGCCAAGACTGTAGCTACCGGTAGCAACGCACAACCAAGAGTTATATGCTTCGGGTGTGGAGAAAGTGGTCATTACAGGAACAGATGTCCCCAACAGCCAAGGTCAACAAGTTGAAGACAACCAAGGGTGAGCATATATGATAAGAGGAGAAGGAGCTTATCAGAATCTCAACAACACTGCAGAACAATGAAGTTTAGAACTTAGCAGTCATATTTATTTATGCACTCTGTTGTACTACGTGTATGTCATCCCTAGTAATGGGATTTTTATGACTTAAGAATATTTATTGTTCAATAAACGACTCTTTGTGATAATTCTCATCTATTGTACTTTCTATCTCCAAACCAATTTGATTGTTTAGCAGACTATTACCATTCTATGAGACTTACTCAGTTATCTTATAAACCATTCAACAAATTTTACTTCAAGCTAATTTGTTATCACTTTATTGTTTCACATCATTTTACTCCAAGATATTCTACCACCATCCTAGAAAAATCACTTTGTTGATACCACCCTATGAATCGATATCATGCATTCATTTCCAACTTTCATCACAAACCACTAAATCTCAACATACCAAAATGAAGAACACAAACCTTCTTAACCTTCTCACCATCATCATCTTCACAACCCTTAATTCCACAAGCTCACTTTCTGATCTTGATGCACTTTTAAAGCTCAAATCATCCTTAGTTACACCACAAGCAACCTCATCAGCCTTACAAAATTGAATACCATACGTGACTAAACCGAACATCACATTATCGGTCCTAAATTATACATAGCCTGATCACCTATGTCTAATTCAGGAGGGATCATGTTATGCTGGGAGCAGTCACCTGTATGTTTTCTTAGAAACAAACTTCTCATAAGTAAACTCATCCTACGCCATACACTGAAACGACAAATCAAACTACATCACTCTAATCCTCATAAGTAACCACACATCTTTATCGACACCACTCCAACATATGACACACACAGAACTTCGGGACGAAGTTCCCCGTAAGGGGTAGAGACTGTAACAATTCGCAATTTCAGGTTAATTACCATTTCCGGAAAATTCCACTATTCACTTTTACTATTCATTTTTCCCGAAACTTTCCCGAAAGTTGATTTTTATCTGATATTCTTGAGTGATAAATCATTTCCATGGCAAATTAAATGTTTGACATTCATCAGATCATTTTCGTGAAAGTTATTAAGGAATTACACGTTTTAGGGTAAAACGTCATTCAGAAATTCTACGTACAACGAAACTCGACCGCGTTAAGTGACCCCGCATCAGAAAAATGTTTGACACACTCATGATTTATTTGAGAATTAATCGTGACTGAGAAAAACATGACCAAAGACTTCCCAGCAGGTCACCCATGTCGGTACTATTCTCACATGAGCACGCTTAACCGAATGGGCGATTAACCGTTAGACCACAAAACAAGTTTCTAAGACGTTTTGAGTTTTCAAACTTATTAGAAAAAGTCAACATAATTTTTCCCTCCTCCTTTGACCAAAAGTCATTTCTTGATTTTTAGGCTTACGGTTTGATGTCTAAAAGACATTTAACACCAACCGACACTAGACTGAGCCCAGTCTAGACATTATAAGTCATTTTAAATCATTTATATCATATTAGAAAAGTAACATTTTACTTTTCTCAGTTTTACGCAAAATTCGTACATTTTACGTATTACGCGTTTTAGACCCGTGTTTCCAGTTTTTAGCAGGGTTTACCACCCAAATGGAACCTACCATTCATTTTATATTTTATTATGGGACATATGGACATGTCTAACAATACTTTAAAGTTTCATAATTTTTCGACACCCGGTTTTACGTTTTGAGGCCTAATCATTTACGGTTGGCAATTCCCGGAGTCAAGTTTCATCCTAATACTTAGGATAATACCATGCCAAGTCAAACCCTTCCTCCCCAAGCTTGTGAACCGCCTAAGGGGGGGGAGTCACCCTTTAGGTGTCTTGATCTCATGCTTAAGGCCTTAGATTGCATACATGTGTTCAAGCTTCCTTTGTAAGCTTTGACTAGTCATGTTTTGTAACCTCCTCAAGCCCATATAAATACCCCCTCCCCCTCCTTTGTGCCGTGCATCCCCAACCCCAAAACCACTCCACACTTAGCTTATTTTCTTCAAAGTTCTTGCAAGGTTCAAGTGCTTATTCAAGAAGAAACCCTAGTTTGATCATAAGTTACCAAAACTCTTCCAAACCCTAACATACTTGGTGTTTTCTCTTGAGTTTAAATCCACTCAATACACCTCAACTTTCATTACATATCTTTCAAGAATACCAAGGGTAGAAAGGTTGCATGAAGTGAAAAAGGGTTGAAGCAAGTCTATCAAAGTCCATTTCCTTACTTGTTACTTTCCTTTCATCTTTGAAAGCCAAAAGTTGTAAGCCAAACCCTAACATGCTTCTTGTTAATTTATCATGTTCATATCATTTACATGTTATTCTTGCTATATTATGTGTTGTAATTATGTCCATGATGTATCATGATGAGTAAAAGATGTTGTTGTAATGAATTATTGAAACAAGTTACTAAAACAAGCAAACTAATGAATTTCTTGGTAAGACCTGATCAAAATGGTAAAAATATGATATTTGATTATTACATATTATGGTGGAGGACCTAAAAAGGAAACCATAGCAATTTGAACCACCCAAAACGAGTATACGAGTCAAAAGTTACGCCCATTTGAAATTACCAAAGATTTCCGGCAAAACTGCCAAATACCATTCTGATCAAATTTGGGTTTTGAAAGTCCCACTTCTGGTCCGATTCATCAAAAAGTTAAAACACAAAAGTTGTCCGGAACGACGTTTTCGTTCAGGAATAAAGAAGCTCGAGACCTAAAAATGCTTTCCGAGTGATAAAATTCTTCAAATTCTAAACAGCCCATTTTTAGGCGAAAGTCACTAGATTATGGTTATACTTTGAAAGGAACAAGAGGTCTTATGACCTATAATCAAGACCACAACCATGGCTAGAGCCAAGGTTGTGTCTCATGACCTTGGAACAAGGACCGAAGGTCATGGCTAGGCCATGACGAAATGACCATACCAACTTACATAGGCGTAAACATGAAACAATGAATTAGGCGATATCTTGAACAAGCAATTTGGATCTACTTCACTTAAAAGGGAACCATGAGATTTTACCAAGAGAAAATGGTCATTCAAGACTTATGAAACTACCCCTAATAACAATCTTCCTGTACTAATAAACTTTCCTAAGTTTATTCAAATATCGGACATGTAACTTTTCGGATCAAAACTTATATCTATATATTTCATCAACTACTACAATAGTAGGGAGCCTCATGTGAGGAGTTCATTATGTAAGCCGTCGAGTTGAGTTGTGGATTTACGAATTAAAGTGTCCTGGCTCCTCGAACGCTTACTAACATGACTTCTGAATTATGTCGGCCCGAACGGTAGTAAACGATATACAAAACATACATGTTTCATGAATCTTTCTTTCAAAGACTTATACTATACATCATACCACATCATGGACTAAGTGCAAGATATATATATTGGCGTGTTTATGTCTCCTTAGACATTACTCCGATCCTAAGTCGCAACATTCGATTATAGGTTGCTCGTAAAAACCTTCACGATTCAACCGTTACATTCATTACTTGCTATCTTACTCAAGGTGAGTTCATAGCCCCACTTTCCATTACTTAATTGTTTTACAAATCCTTGGGGGGAATACATGCTATTTCTAAATCGAATACAATGCTTTTAAATTGTATGCTTGCCTGATTGTTTTATTATCACTAAGTACCAACCTTGCTAAACCGAAATCCTTTATTATGAACCATTTAGTCACTAGCAATAGTGAGCGCGAATATTAATAATAGGCCTATTGGGATTGACGAATCCCATTTGTATTGACTAAGTTCAAACAAATGCATTAATATTTGAGATTTAGGTATGTTAGCAAAGTACCTACCGGGATAAATCTGCCGATCGATATTGGTACACGTTAACGTTATGGTTTCATAAGCTTAGTGTATAATAACTGTTCCGGGCGTATAATAACGTAGCCTACCTGTTTTGTTTTCCAAACATTGGTGTGAGCCTATAACTCACACTACCAACATATTGTGTTCAAACGATTTAACAAACTCTATGAATATCACTCAACCTTTGTGTTGACCTCTCAAGCATGTATTTCAGGTTCATGACGATCAAGGATGGCACGAAAGGACACGGATACTCAAGAGAGCTATAAATTTTATTATCATTCAAAAACTCACTTAATGTGATTTGTAAACATGGAACTAATTGGGACCTCATTTTTTTTAATCTCTGATATTTATATATTTTGAATGATACATCTTTTAAAACGACTCAATTGGAGTTCGTTTTCTATTATTGTGACTATTGTGCCGTCGAGTAACACCCAGTTCGAATTCCGCTGCATCCATGAATTGGGGGTGTTACATTTTCTGAGTATTTGTAAAGTACCATTCTATAAAGACAAGATAAAGAAAATTAATTACAGTGAGGACGCATTTGTCAATCAAAGTTGCAGTTTTTACATGGTAATAGTTGCAATTTCTAACCAACTTGATATACATAAGAATGCAAGAATATAGTAGGTATTCCTCAAACTAGCTTTTTATGAAAGAAGATAGTATGTTTAAACAAAATCACTAGTTTTTGTATTAAGTTTCTAACCAACTTTGTATTTTACGCTAATATAATCAACAGGGCAAGTGAATTGTGTTTGTAATTGAGAACATCTAGGAAGTGATAAGTGATCACATCAATTTGTGGCTAGATTTTATTACAATTAGCCTAGCTAGATTAGAGTGGTAGACTATAACTTTTGAGATCAGTGAAGGTAAATCAAGATTTACAAAGTGGTTAAGTGCAAACAAGTAATATAGAGATTAGTTGGCGGACTTAATGGATGGCCAATAACTCGATAGCATCCACTAGCTTTGAGGTAGAAGGTTTTGGGTAAAAGGTCAAAACGACCCTGTAAATGTTTGAGGTAGAAGGTTATAAGCCATATTGATAGGTTTTAGCGGCCATCACTAGATTTATCCTACATCCGAGTCATTAATTAAAGAACTAGTTAGACATTGCATGAGCAGATCATGTCGTTTGGTTATTGGGGCAATGAGTTGGTGAACATTATTTCTCTCTTACATTTGAGACATTTACTCGCTTATTTTATTGTCTTGTTTATTTATTTTTTCAAAATAATGATCTTTTGGATCTAAAACAGTACTATCCCCTTTTTATTGTTTTATGTTATTTAAAATTACAGTTATTTACTTTACAAAGGAAATTTTTCGCTCTTGCGAACGACTTAGTCTAAGTATAAATATAAAACAAGATTTCACACATCAGTTATAACCCGAAAAACTTTTCTATGCGTTTTTTACTAATTATTTTAGCACTCATAAACACTAATAATATAGCTTATATTGTTTTTAGTCTAAATATAGAATATTGATATAGTTAATACATCAACCTCTCATTAAGTTTACTATAGGAATCGAAGTGCAAAACCAATATCATAGCCACATACGACCCTACACATCATTGACTAAAAGGACCATATATAGATGCATATATCACAGCCACATAATACTCTAGATAAGAGTCGTTTGCTAAGGACAGTGACTCGTGAAGTAAAATACATTTCATATTAGTCTATCACCTTTTTTATACATTCTATCTTCTAGTCTTCGCATGACAAGGATGGATGTCAGTTATTGTTGACCTAGACTTTTCATAATAATAAATCTTTTATATAATAAAATAATTACATCTGTTCGGAGTGTTTTTGCAAAACCTTTATCATCGAAGAAAATTAGGGCAATAGGAGAGCTCGATTTTGCCACGTAGGCAAAATCAAGCAACATGATTGGTCAATAAAAAGTCAAAATTGAATAGATTTTGGTCGAAATTTAATAAATTTGCAAAATTCAAGTTGATTCTTTTTTAAGAAAAAAATTCCTTTCAAATAGTCATATACATAAAGGCTGTTTGGTAATTTTAAACTGGGACTTCCCAAGAAACGTCGAGAATTAAAAACTTTCCTGACTATATGCTAAAAAAATGAAAAATCCCTCCAACAATTATAAAATAAAGAAAATCTTGTGAAACCCATAATGCCATATATCATAGGCAACTTTAGCTCAGGAACTTCCTTAGGAACGATAAAGATTGTGTCTTTTTTGAGTATTTGTAAAGTACCATTCTATAAAGACAAGATAAAGAAAATTAATTACAGTGAGGACGCATTTGTCAATCAAAGTTGCAGTTTTTACACGGTAATCATTGCAATTTCTATAATTTCTGATATTAGTTGTTTCAATTCCAGGAATGACATTCTTCTCGTATATGGTGGAAGACAAGTCTCCAAATAGTCCTTCATACGTTGAGTTCTTAGTACATGTCCATAGACAAATTCAAAACAAAATGGGTTGATGTTGTTTTAACAAACACTAGTTCAGTTATGTTTATGGGTTTGTAGTTAGAATTTAGGGCAAATAATAAAAAAAGGTAATATACTTGCCACAATTTCATCGAATGGGTAGTAGACTATTTTTTTTTTGAGGGTAATTTTCTTTCAAAATCAACATCTTTAGGGTATTTTGTAAAAATTTTGGACAATTTTGCCCCTCATAGCTAATACATATTTTTTTTCCCGAAGGGAAAAATTGTCCAAAATTTTTGCAAAATACCCTAAAGATGATGAATTTGAAAGAAAATTACCCTCAAAATGAAAAAAAATAGTTCACTACCCATTCGATGAATTTGTGGCAAGTATATTACCTTCTAATATCATTTGCCCTAGAATTTACATGGAGACACAGTTGAGTTCGAGCCTAAAGAAGCAAAAACGTGGGGATAGTCATCATTGGGTTTCACCTATTCCTGGTGAAAACTCGAGTAAAGTTTTGCTAGTATGAAAACGTAGCATAAACTGATAAAAAGAACGGCTGTGGTGTGGTTCTTGGTAATTGTTACTATTAAACACTGGTGGTTATACATATTTATATTTAGAAGTGTTTTTTGTTTCTTAATTTTATAATGAGATATAAGATTTACATGTAATGCTGTTCTTTAGAGAGGAAAGTTTCAACTTATTTCTTATATTTCTTGATTTTATGTGTGAGTATGCTTGGTTCGAGTTGTATTTTATTGCTATGGTTCGAGTTGTATTTTATTGCTAACTAGACTAGTACTTCTGAGATGAAAGGATTCAAATAGTTACAAGTTGACTATGCAAACAATAGTATTGCTTGATATACATAAAAATGCAAGAATATAGTAGGTACTCCTCAAACTAGCTTTTTATAAAAGAATATAGTATGTTTAAACAAAATCACTAGTTTTTGTATTAAGTTTCTAACCAAAGTGCAAAACCAGTATCATAGCCACATACGACACTACACATCATTGTCTAAAAGGACCATATATAGATGCATATATCACAGCCACATAATACTCTAGATAAGAGTCGTTTGCTAAGGACATTTACTCTTGAAGTAAAACACATTTCATATTAGTCTATCACGTTTTGTATACATTCTATCTTCTAGTCTTTGCATGACAAGGATGGATGTCACTTATTGTTGACCTGGACTTTTCATAATACTAGTAATAAATTAATTAGAGGCTATTTTCCTGTAGATACTAATGTTAAACTTTTGATTTACAATTCGAAATGCCCTTCTTATAGATACTATTAATTAGAGGCTATTTTCCTATGGATTAATGGTCTCTACTTTAAAACAACAAACGTGATTTGCACTAACTTAGTTTTGATTTGTACATAACATTTTATGCTTTGTATATGTGTTACGTTGTGCTTATTCTCCTTTGTATCTTTTTATGCGTAAATGGAAAGTAACTATGTGCAAATCTAGAGTATATGTGTGTGCAGATTACCTCACACTAAATCAAACAAGTTTCAAGGTGAATTAGACTTAAACCAGGTAAAGCCTTTCATTTCTAGGAGTTCTGTGTTGCTACTTTAGGGATTGTTTGTACCTAGCTTGTTACATATGATATACTAATAAACTTATATAAACTCATGGATGAAACATCCTAAACCATTGAATTCGTTTTGTCTTCGTTTAAGAGGGCAATGTTTTATAACCTGGTTGAATCGAGAACAGGTTCAGATATGACTGTTGTTTGCTTGTTTATGAACTAGTCGTTCTTTTGTTGACCTAGATCATGCCGTTGGTTTTTATAGTTTGGGACCTGTAGTTTTGTTGGGAAGTCTTGAATTTCTAATGTTTTAGAGCTGTTTGAAGCTTTTTTAGGGTCGTTTGGGGTATGTTTAGGGGTGTTTTTGGAGCTGATTAAGAGTTGTTTGGTTAGGTTTAAAAGGTTTTTGCAGCTTAGGAATTAAATTTCCATGTTAAAAAGCTATATTTTTTGCATTAAACTGGTTCCACACGACGGTTCAAAAGCGACTCATCGGGTCGATCAAAAAACCGATTTTTAATATAAGGCAAAAGGGTATAAAGATGATGACTTTTGACCATCATTGGTCAAACTTATTACTCCCTTGCTATCATACTAACTTTTTTTTTTACATGCAAATGGTTAATTGTTAACATTGATTGCATATATAAAAAATGATTGATATGATATATGTAATAAATTGCATAGACACATGAAAAATCGTGATTTTGAACCTTAAATTCATCATTTTATCTTGTGTGTTTGCTCCATAGCTAAATTCACAACTTGATAATTAGTGACCCATAACACGTAAGGGTCCAACCAGTCAAAAGGGTTTTTTTGGCGGTTGAAAAATATTGAATGGATTTATTGACAAATTTTATTTTTTTAATGGTTTTTGTGACATTTTCCCGTTCTTTTATGTTCTTGAATTATATATAACTATACTCGTTTTAAGTGGTTCAAGTTGCTATGGTTTCCTTGTTAAGTCCTCTACTACAATATGTAATGATCCAATATCATAATTTTACCATTTTGATCAGATTTCACCAAGAAAGTCACTAGTTTACTTGTTTAAATAACTTAACTTAACAATCATTTATAATAACTTGTTTTACCCATTTTTATACATCATGGACATGATAACAAGACAATATATAGTATGAAGGAAATACAAATAGCATGAAAATGATATTTAAGCAAGGAAGTGTATTAGAGTTTGCTTACAACTTTGGCTTTCTACAAAGAAAGGTAAGTAGCATGTAAGGAAAAGGACTTTGATTGACTTAAGCTTCACCCTACTTCACTTCATGCAATCTTTCTACCCTTGTATTCTTGAAAGAGAGATGATGAAAGTTGAGGTGATTTGAGTAGATTCAAATTCAAGAGAAATCACCAAAGTTTCAAAAGATTGGAAGTATTTTGATTACCTAAAACCAAGCTAGGGTTTCTATGTTGATGAAGTACTTGAATCTTGAATAAAATTGGAAGTAAACTAGCTAAGTGTAAGAGTGTTTGTGTGTGTGATATGGGCAGCAAGGAGAGGAGAGGAGAGGGTTTTTTAGTTGCTTGAGGAGGTTAGGATGTCACTAGGAAATTTCCTAAACTTGGAGAGAAAGCTTGGACACATGCCCTCATCCTAAGGCCCTAAGCATGAGATCAAGACACACAAGGGTGTGACTCCCCCCCCCTATGGCGGTTTGAAATTGATAAGGATGGTGACTTGGTCCTTGGATGATAATATCCAACTTATGTAGTTAGTTTTGACTCCGGGAGATGCTAACCGTAAATGATTAAGCCTCAAAACGTAAAACCGGGTATCGTAAAAATACGAAACTTGGAAGAATGATTAAACTTGTCAAAATACTCCATAATAAAATATAAAATGAGTAGTAGGTTCCATTGGGGTGCTAAAACCCTGCTAAAATTGGAAACACGGGTCTAAAACGTGTAATACGTAAAACGTACGAATATTGTGTAAAATTGAGAAAATTAAAATGTTACTTTTCTAATACGATAATAATGATTTAAAATGACTTATAATGTCTAGACTGGGCTCAGTCTAGTGTCGGTTGGTATTTAATGTCTTTTAGACATAAAACCGTAAGCCTAAAAATCAAGGAATGATTTTTGGTCAAAGGAGGAGGGAAAAATATGTTGAATTTTTCCAAAAATGTGAAAACTCAAATCGTCTTAGAAACGCGGTGCAGGTATAGGCTAAGGTTAGGGCTGAGTAAAAATGCTTAAAAATGAAAATTCCTGTTTTTCACGGCCGAGGTTTATTTGGTCATATTTTTCTCAGTCATGATTTATTCTCAAATAAATCATGAGTGTATCAAACATTTTTCTGATACGGGGAAAATTAACGCGGTCGAGTTTCGTTGTGCGTAGAATTTTTGAATGACGTTTTACCCTAAAACGTGTAATTCCTTAATAACTTTCACGAAAATGATCTGATGAGTGTCAAACTTTTAATTTGCTATGAAAATGATTTATCACTCGAGGCCATGAAACAAAATCAAATTTCGGGAAAAATGAATAGTAAAAGTGAATAGTAAAAGTGAATAGTAATTAACCTGAAATTGCGAATTGTTACAGTATGTCGTACCCAGCTGTCAAGACAGTTATGTCGTTTTCGCTATTATAGTCATAAAATATAGATGGGTCATCTTATGTGTTACTAATCACAGCGGCAAATAGTATAACCAACAATTAACCTTAATTAAATTAAACAATTAATAACCTAAAATCTCAAACAAATTCAAATTAATAAATTATAAACTTATCTTCAATTTCTGGTGCATCAGTAGATGTACCGAAAGCTGAAGCATCAGATTGTTGTTGTTATTAGGTTTTAGATGGATCAATCAAGGATTGTTGCTGTACCATCGAATTGATGGATCAATCAAGGATTGTTGATGTAGCATCGGATTGTTGTTGTAGCATTGGATTGTTGTTGTGATTGTTGTAGCATTCGATTATTGTTATTGTTATGGGTACTCCGGGATGCTTAGGATTGTTATGTGTGTGTTTTTCTTGTGATAATGGATGCGTGGGTGACAATAATGGGTACTCCGGTTTTCACCAAAAATTTACACTTTTGGCCTAAAATATCTAAAAACAACAATGAAGTCCATGTGTATTTTTGCCCAATTTTTATGTTTAGGCATAAAAACGTTTTTTTACAAATATAGAAAGATATTATATTTTTAAATATTAAAAGCCTTTTTAAAAATTAAAAATTGTAAAAAATATTACCAAAATAAGTATGATTTGATTAAAAAGTCCCCACTATGGGTTTTATTTTATTAGGAAAAAGATTCATTGTTTCTTTAGTTGTGTTTGTTATTTAATAGTTGTATAAATAAGTCGACCTTTGTCTATTTTGTATTTTTGAAAATTTTAAGTCTGGAACTAAGAATGTACAAACTAACTTTATGTATTACTTTTGCTTTCCGCATTCATATTTGTTGCAAAACTCTTGAATAAATGTATTATACAACTGGATCCCAAGTATAAACATTATCATGATGATGAACACTTGCACAAACTTTAAAAAAGAAACTAAAGATATGATGCTTCAACTAAGACGACCTGAAATAACCCAAAACCCCGACCCGATATATAATCCGAACCCAATTATACGGTCAGGTTGCCTGTTATATGTTGGAAAATCAAAATTCGATTAAGCTTGACCCGATAACACCCTAGCTATTAAGACATAGGTTGTGTAGGGCCTTATGAAGTTTTATAAGGACTTGAACTTTTAAAATAAGCTAATTTAAAGAATAAGCTTTGTTTGTCACACAAGATTATGGATGCATTGATAAGTTCTAAGGCTCAATAAGCCAAACCAATTGAGAAGGGCTCTTAAAAATAATATAGTGAGTCAAATTATTTAAATATTATTCAAGCTATAATTGATTAACATGAAAAAGTTTGAAATATATCTGAATCTAATTTGATGTATATTTATATGATTGCATAATAATATAAGCTTCAACTACAACAAATTTGCCAAACAACTGTACAAATATATAAACTTCAGCTTTCAACTTATTATATCAGCTTGAGTTCCAGCTATAGCTCAACTCCTGCTTAAGCTTTGCCAAACATACAACCCTACACATAAAACATTTTGTATTGATGAACATGAAAAACTTTTGAAGAACATTTTGTATTTATGAATATACTACACATTTTGGTATTCTTTGATGAACATAGTAAGTATTTTTGTTTCTAACAATTATTTAATATACATATTTGTTTATTAACATTTTTTATGTACAACTTTCTTATTAAATATTCTTTGATGAATATTTACTTGACGAAAAACTTTTTTTAATCCAAATTCTTTCATGAACAACGTCTTTTATATTGAAGCTTTTCTGAATTACTTAAACATTTAAACATTTTCAATCTAAAATCACAAAATTGGTTCATTAAGACATTTCATCGAACAACTTATGTGTGTTTTCATGAAAACATGATTTATAATTACTCCAAAAATAGAAGATTTGTTTACCTTTGGAAAACTTTAAACTGGAATTTCAAAAAATTAGTTCGAGTTAAAAGACTTATATTGACGTAACAAAATGAAGGAATATTAACAAAACAAAATAAAAAAAGAAAAAATATATATATTAACGTGGTTTATTTATAGTTCTCCAACTATCATACCATATATAGGTGAATGCATTTGTCATGAATTGTCTTGAAAAGAATAATTAAAGGGTATTTTTTTAGGCAAGATAATCAAGGGTCTTTAAAAATGTTATTTTCGATAACTTTGGGTATTACCTTACATATCTAAAGACTAGGAGGGTCTAATTAAGGATGTGCATAATAATCAAGGGTCTTTAAAATGTTATCAAATGTGTGTTTGTTTAATCAAGGGTCTTTAAAATGTTATCAAATGTGTGTTTGTTTAAGCCCGTTCTTATTTATTTTGAAGTTTATGGTCTTATACGAGATACTTATGATATAGTAATGAAACATAAACCAAAATCAAATAAAGTTAGAGGATGTTTGTTTAAGCTTATTTGGCCTGCTTATAGGCTTATTAAACTTTTGAAAGGCTCCTAGGCTCTAAATATTGGCTTATATAATTTGCGTTTATTAAGGGGTGTTTGTTTAAGCTTATTTTGACTACTTATGAGCCTATTTTTATGATTTATTTTGAAGTTTATGGGCTTATTTAAGCTTGTTATGATATAGTACTAATAAACTTATACAAGCTCGTAAGCTAATAAACCTAAAAGTAAGCTTAGGGGTGTTTGTTTATGCTTATTTTTTAGCTTATGAGCTTATATTTCATATGCCTGATTTTTCGAGCTTATTTTGAGACTTAATGGTCTTATATAAGTTTATCATGATAACCTTATATTATCCTATACGTCTCAAACTAAGCTGAAAAGTTAGGCTTATAACATACAAGCCGAAATCAAATATGCTAATAAGCCCACAAATAAGATTAAACAAATACCCCCGAAGCCATTGAATTCGTTTTATCTTTGTTAAAAAGTGGCAATTTTCATAACTCAGGTTGACCCGGCCGGTTGGCCGGATATGACTGTTGTTTGCTTATTTATGAACCCTTTTTTTTTCACCCGGGTTAACTCATTTTGCTAAATCTAGTTAGGTCATATGTATACTTTTTATTATTATTATTATTATTTTTTTTTGTTTTATTTTATTTTGGGCCTGTAGTTTTGTCAGAAAGCATGGGTTTGGTATTGAATTTCTTATGTTTTAGAGCTGTTTGGACATGTTTAAGTTTGTGGCGGAGCCAGCTCGAAAACTAAGGTGATTCTCTTAATAAGTCGAAGCGAAATTTTTGTAACAGTGACAACCAATAAATGTGTCAATTCAGGACGGGTCGGACCCAATTTGAACGAGAAAATTACTAACACGTCAAAAACCTATAACATATTGTAAATTTTTTTAAGTTAACACACCGCATATTTTCAAGTTACAAGTTTAAAATAAGGTTTTCAATGTACAACATGAAACAAATACAAAATATAACCTAGGAGATACGAAGAAACAAATATACAAAGATTTCAAAAAACCAAATGTTTAAAAAGAAAAAAGAAAAGAAATGAAAAGATGAAATGTCAACTATCGGTCTCTTTCCTCTATACTTATTACTTTTCAGTACCAAGGTGATAGGGATATTTTCGTCATTTGCACCACCACATCCAACTTATCCACGTTTTCTCCATCCGGGTTTTCCTTATATGTTGAAAATGTGTGATAAAAGAAGACACTAATTTCCAAACGAAGTGTTTGATGAAATGTTTCATTTAATTTTCTTTTTTAAGTTGTAGACTTTAAAGTGTTTAATAATTTGTTTAATGTAGTAATTATCTATATATACTATTTGTTGTGATGTCAAGACAAAACACTTTGCACAACTACAGTGCATTTAACATTTTTTATTCCTAGCTACAGTAACTAACGACCGTTACTTACTGTAGCGTTATAACTAACGGTCATTAAATTGACGTTAAGTAGCTACCGGCCGTTATTACACTTTGCCTATTCGGAAAACACCCCGCGGCAACGCGCGGTTTTCTAACTAGTGTTCTAAAACTCCCTAACTATATGATTACTCAAGTCGCTATTATCAGTTTCTCAGAAAAACACATCCTAAGACTAATATGTCTTAACTCTACCTACCTTGAATAATTTTGGAAACGGACAAGGAGATAACCCTATGACAGAACTTCTAAACTCTATACATGAGGGCCAATATCATCAATTTATTAAGCAATATTGTTCAAAAGCTTCTCAACTCAAATAGCATTAGACAATTTGTGTGCCTGAATATCAATACCTATAATATTATCAAGGTTCAACGCTCAATTAGCGATGACCCTATGACAGAACACCTTGGTATAGAGGTAGCAAAAAAGGTCAGATCAGCCAGGTTAGGTAACGGGTCAAATTTAGTTTAGGTCAAAATGGGAGGAGACAGGTTGGGAACTGAGCCGAAAAACGGGCATTCGTCTAAATTTGCACTAGGCTTACTATTTCATGCTAGTGATGCAACTGTCTAATCTGTATGTTTTCAATAGCAATTAAGCACGAACTTTTAAATGAAGAAAATTTCATTAGTTTTGAGTATTCAATAATCTATCTTTCTAATGTCAAACCCAAATAATCCGTTGTCAAACAGAACCCGAATAAAGTTTAGTTGCTAATAGTAACAGTGGGTCAGTTGAATCTCATTGTGTTTATGGCAGGCTAAAATTATGGAGGCTCTGTAGATCCTGATATAACACAAAAACTGTTTGGCGTTTCTTCTTTTAGTGAAATTCCCACTCAGGTACACTGATACTTGTATATCTTTACTTGTATCATAGAGTGGCAAAATGGCGGGTCTAGTACTGGGTATAAACGGGTTTGGTGGCTTGGATTGACCTGAAACATTATTTTTATTCTAAGCAATAACCGATGTGTTAAATCTGATTAGGAAAACTATATTATAACACAGTTCAGGAGGTTATATGCATTATATACCTGTCGGCAACTTTCGACCTGTTTCAATTTTGGCTGCTTTTAAAACTTAGCAAAATTGACTCATTTGTGATTAATACTTACCGAAATTCCTTCTAATTGCAAATGGGTTGAAGTTGACATCTGTATATGCTCATTGTCTCATTGCATAGATTTTGTGGCTTATAAGTCTGGTGTTTGCTAGAGTAACTCTTTCAGAAGGCCTATTTATTCATCAATCATCTGTTTAACTCAAACTTTTCGATACAGTTGGTACTGAAGCAATATGAAAACCCCTTGTCAAAGAAGCTAAATGAGGTTGTAAATGAGATACGAAGCCAAAGATGTAACTACCTACGGTATGTAATGTCTGTGGTATATAATCTTATCAGTCGGATTAGTTTATCTGTATATGAGAATGTTTGTGTTGACAAAGTAATCCCTTTTTTAATCTCATTGTACTTATGGCAGGTTAAAATTATGCAAGAAAGGAGAACCATCGGGTGAGTTTTATAATATACGTCTAGTAGTTCTGTCTTCATATGAAAATTGCAAGATTCAAGTTGATTCTTTTTTAAGAAAAATTCCTTTCATATACATAAAGGCTGTTTGGTAATTTTAAACCGGGACTTCCCAAGAAACGCCGAGAATTAAAAACTTTCCTGACTATATGCTAAAAGAATGAAAAATCCCTCCAACAATTATAAAATAAAGAAAATCTTGTGAAACCCATAATGCCATTTATCATAGGCAACTTTAGCTCAGGAACTTCCTTAGAAACGATAAAGATTGGGTCTTTTCTGAGTATTTGTAAAGTACCATTCTATAAAGACAAGATAAAGAAAATTAATTACAGTGAGGACGCATTTGTCAATCAAAGTTGCAGTTTTTACATGGTAATAGTTGCAATTTCTAACCAACTTGATATACATAAGAATGCAAGAATATAGTAGGTATTCCTCAAACTAGCTTTTTATGAAAGAAGATAGTATGTTTAAACAAAATCACTAGTTTTTGTATTAAGTTTCTAACCAACTTTGTATTTTACGCTAATATAATCAACAGGGCAAGTGAATTGTGTTTGTAATTGAGAACATCTAGGAAGTGATAAGTGATCACATCAATTTGTGGCTAGATTTTATTACAATTAGCCTAGCTAGATTAGAGTGGTAGACTATAACTTTTGAGATCAATGAAGGTAAATCAAGATTTACAAAGTGGTTAAGTGCAAACAAGTAATATAGAGATTAGTTGGCGGACTTAATGGATGGCCAGTAACTAGATAGCCTCCACTAGCTTTGAGGTAGAAGGTTTTGGGTAAAAGGTCAAAACGACCCGGTAAATGTTTGAGGTAGAAGGTTATAAGCCATATTGATAGGTTTTAGCGGCCATCACTAGATTTATCCTACATCCGAGTCATTAATTAAAGAACTAGTTAGACATTGCATGAGCAGATCATGTCGTTTGGTTATTGGGGCAATGAGTTGGTGAACATTATTTCTCTCTTACATTTGAGACATTTACTCGCTTATTTTATTGTCTTGTTTATTTATTTTTTCAAAATAATGATCTTTTGGATCTAAAACAGTACTATCCCCTTTTTATTGTTTTATGTTATTTAAAATTACAGTTATTTACTTTACAAAGGAAATTTTTCGCTCTTGCGAACGACTTAGTCTAAGTATAAATATAAAACAAGATTTCACACATCAGTTATAACCCGAAAAACTTTTCTATGCGTTTTTTACTAATTATTTTAGCGCCCATAAACACTAATAATATAGCTTATATCGTTTTTAGTCTAAATATAGAATATTGATATAGTTAATACATCAACCTCTCATTAAGTTTACTATAGGAATCGAAGTGCAAAACCAATATCATAGCCACATACGACCCTACACATCATTGACTAAAAGGACCATATATAGATGCATATATCACAGCCACATAATACTCTAGATAAGAGTCGTTTGCTAAGGACAGTGACTCGTGAAGTAAAATACATTTCATATTAGTCTATCACCTTTTTTATACATTCTATCTTCTAGTCTTCGCATGACAAGGATGGATGTCAGTTATTGTTGACCCAGACTTTTCATAATAATAAATATTTTATATAATAAAATAATTACATCTGTTCGGAGTGTTTTTGCAAAACCTTTATCATCGAAAAAAATTAGGGCAATAGGAGAGCTCGATTTTGCCACGTAGACAAAATCAAGCAACATGATTGGTCAATAAAAAGTCAAAATTGAATAGATTTTGGTCGAAATTTAATAAATTTGCAAAATTCAAGTTGATTCTTTTTTAAGAAAAAAATTCCTTTCATATAGTCATATACATAAAGGCTGTTTGGTAATTTTAAACTGGGACTTCCCAAGAAACATCGAGAATTAAAAACTTTCCTGACTATATGCTAAAAAAATGAAAAATCCCTCCAACAATTATAAAATAAAGAAAATCTTGTGAAACCCATAATGCCATATATCATAGGCAACTTTAGCTCAGGAACTTCCTTAGGAACGATAAAGATTGTGTCTTTTCTGAGTATTTGTAAAGTACCATTCTATAAAGACAAGATAAAGAAAATTAATTACAGTGAGGACGCATTTGTCAATCAAAGTTGCAGTTTTTACATGGTAATCGTTGCAATTTCTATAGTTTCTGATATTAGTTGTTTCAATTCCAGGAATGACATTCTTCTCGTATATGGTGGAAGACAAGTCTCCAAATAGTCCTTCATACGTTGAGTTCTTAGTACATGTCCATAGACAAATTCAAAACAAAATGGGTTGATGTTGTTTTAACAAACACTAGTTCAGTTATGTTTATGGGTTTGTAGTTAGAATTTAGGGCAAATAATAAAAAAAGGTAATATACTTGCCACAATTTCATCGAATGGGTAGTGAACTATTTTTTTTTATTTTGAGGGTAATTTTCTTTCAAAATCAACATCTTTAGGGTATTTTGTAAAAATTTTGGACAATTTTGCCCCTCATAGCTAATACATATTTTTTTTCCCGAAGGGCAAAATTGTCCAAAATTTTTGCAAAATACCCTAAAGATGATGAATTTGAAAGAAAATTACCCTCAAAATGAAAAAAAATAGTTCACTACCCATTCGATGAGTTTGTGGCAAGTATATTACCTTCTAATATCATTTGCCCTAGAATTTACATGGAGACACAGTTGAGTTCGAGCCTAAAGAAGCAAAAACGTGGGGATAGTCATCATTGGGTTTCACCTATTCCTGGTGAAAACTCGAGTAAAGTTTTGCTAGTATGAAAACGTAGCATAAATTGATAAAAAGAACGGCTGTGGTGTGGTTCTTGGTAATTGTTACTATTAAACACTGGTGGTTATACATATTTATATTTAGAAGTGTTTTTTGTTTCTTAATTTTATAATGAGATATAAGATTTACATGTAATGCTGTTCTTTAGAGAGGAAAGTTTCAACTTATTTCTTATATTTCTTGATTTTATGTGTGAGTATGCTTGGTTCGAGTTGTATTTTATTGCTATGGTTCGAGTTGTATTTTATTGCTAACTAGACTAGTGCTTCTGAGATGAAAGGATTCAAATAGTTACAAGTTGACTATGCAAACAATAGTATTGCTTGATATACATAAAAATGCAAGAATATAGTAGGTACTCCTCAAACTAGCTTTTTATAAAAGAATATAGTATGTTTAAACAAAATCACTAGTTTTTGTATTAAGTTTCTAACCAAAGTGCAAAACTAGTATCATATCCACATACGACACTACACATCATTGTCTAAAAGGACCATATATAGATGCATATATCACAGCCACATAATACTCTAGATAAGAGTCGTTTGCTAAGGACATTTACTCGTGAAGTAAAACACATTTCATATTAGTCTATCACGTTTTGTATACATTCTATCTTCTAGTCTTTGCATGACAAGGATGGATGTCACTTATTGTTGACCTGGACTTTTCATAATACTAGTAATAAATTAATTAGAGGCTATTTTCCTGTAGATACTAATGTTAAACTTTTGATTTACAATTTGAAATGCCCTTCTTATAGATACTATTAATTAGAGGCTATTTTCCTATGGATTAATGGTCTCTACTTTAAAACAACAAACGTGATTTGCACTAACTTAGTTTTGATTTGTACATAACATTTTTTGCTTTGTATATGTGTTACGTTGTGTTTATTCTCCTTTGTATCTTTTTATGCGTAAATGGAAAGTAACTATGTGCAAATCTAGAGTATATGTGTGTGCAGATTACCTCACACTAAATCAAACAAGTTTCAAGGTGAATTAGACTTAAACCAGGTAAAGCCTTTCATTTCTAGGAGTTCTGTGTTGCTACTTTAGGGATTGTTTGTACCTAGCTTGTTACATATGATATACTAATAAACTTATATAAACTCATGGATGAAACATCCTAAACCATTGAATTCGTTTTGTCTTCGTTTAAGAGGGCAATGTTTTATAACCTGGTTGAATCGAGAACAGGTTTAGATATGACTGTTGTTTGCTTGTTTATGAACTAGTCGTTCTTTTGTTGACCTAGATCATGCCGTTGGTTTTTATAGTTTGGGACCTGTAGTTTTGTTGGGAAGTCTTGAATTTCTAATGTTTTAGAGCTGTTTGAAGCTTTTTTAGGGTCGTTTGGGGTATGTTTAGGGGTGTTTTTGGAGCTGATTAAGGGTTGTTTGGTTAGGTTTAAAAGGTTTTTGCAGCTTAGGAATTAAATATCCATGTTAAAAAGCTATATTTTTTGCATAAAACTGGTTCCACACGACGGTTCAAAAGCGACTCATCGGGTCGATCAAAAAACCGATTTTTAATATAAGGCAAAAGGGTATAAAGATGATGACTTTTGACCATCATTGGTCAAACTTATTACTCCCTTGCTATCATACTAACTTTTTTTTTTACATGCAAATGGTTAATTGTTAACATTGATTGCATATATAAAAAATGATTGATATGATATATGTAATAAATTGCATAGACACATGAAAAATCGTGATTTTGAACCTTAAATTCATCATTTTATCTTGTGTGTTTGCTCCATAGCTAAATTCACAACTTGATAATTAGTGACCCATAACACGTAAGGGTCCAACAGTCAAAAGGGTTTTTTTGGCGGTTGAAAAATATTGAATGGATTTATTGACAAATTTTATTTTTTTAATGGTTTTTGTGACATTTTCCCGTTCTTTTATGTTCTTGAATTATATATAACTATACATAAATATTTTGTTGATGTCATGGGAAATATTTTTGTCACAGTATCATCTAGAGAATTGTGTGGGCATATAAGCAATGGGCAATAAAGTTTATAATTTGGTTGAACCTACTAGAGATCTTTGAAAAATCACGTCTAGCATTCATGGTTAGCTTCTTTATTAATTATGGCCATATATATTGTGAGTCTTTGTATGATGTATGTATAATTATCAAGTTTATTTGTTGCTCAGTTGCACGAGTAGACAGCGATAGTATGCGCATATTAGATGCAATCAAGAGTGCGGGTGAGTTTCTGAAAGAAAATCCTTTTATTTAAGTTGTAAGGCTCAACAAGTTATAAGGCTCAATAAGCCAAACCAATTGAAATGAGCTTTTAAAAATGAGTAAGGCTTACAGTCAGTCAAAACTACTTAAATAACGGATTAACACGTAAAAGATTGAAATATACGTGAATTTAATTTGACATATGTTGATATGATTTTATTATAAGGGATAATTGGTAAAATAGCCCAGTTGCCCAAAGTCTAGGCATATTTAGCACTTTTTTGAAAAATTCCCGTTTTAGCCAGGTTGCCCTGGGCAACTATTTGCATAGCCAACTACAGAGTGCCACGTCGGGGCAACTTTCGTGTGTTTTGGGCAACTTTTTTGTATTTTGGGCAACTTGAGGACACTTGTCATCTTTTGGTTGGCTGTACGAAAGTTGCCCAGGGAAACCTGGGCTAAAACAGGAATTTTTCAAAAAAGGACTAAATATGCCTGAACCGCATGGCAACAGGCCATTTTGGTAATTTTCCCTTATTATAATAAGCTTCAACACTAATTAATTCGCCAAACAACTTTATAAAAATATAAACCTCAACTTTCAACTTATAATATAAGCTGCAGTTACAACTCCAGCCTTAGCTCCTCCTTCAACTCATTTCGCCAAACATACTCATAGCTACATACGACCCTACACATCATTGACTAAAAGGACCATATATAGTCTAGATAAGAGTAAGGAGTAAGGACATTGACTACTGAAGTAAAATGCACTTCATATTAGTCTATCACTTTTGTATACATTCTATCTTTATAGTCTTTGCATAACAACTATGGATAAAAGGACCTTATATATATGCATTATACGACCACATAATACTCTAGATAAGAGTAAGGAGTAACGACATTGACTACTGAAGTAAAATGCACTTCATATTAGTCTATCACTTTTTGTATACATTCTATCTTTCTAGTCTTTGCATAACAACGATGGATAAAAGGACCTTAGATATATGCATATTACGACCACATAATACTCTAGATAAGAGTAAACGGAAGTAAAATGCACTTCATATTAGTCTATCACTTTTTGTATACATTCAATCTTTCTAGTCTTTGCATAACAACGACGGATAAAAGGACCTTATATATATGCATATTACGATCACATAATACTCTAGATAAGAGTAAGGAATAAGGACATTGAATATGGAAGTAAAATGCACTTCATATTAGTCTATCACTTTTTGTATACATTCTATCTTTCTAGTCTTTGTATAACAACGATGGATGTGAGTTATTGTGGACCTTGACTATTCATAATAATAGATAAATGAGAGGCTATTTTTCCTATATTGATGGTAAACTTTCAATACAATTCGTAATGCCCTTCTTATAGTTACAATTATGGATTAATGGTCTCAAGTTTGAAATAACAAACGTGATTTGCACAAACTTAGTTTTGATTTGTACATAATAATTTATATAATTTATGCTTTGTATATGTGTTACGTTATGCTTATTCTCTTTGTACCTTGTTATGTGTAAATCTAAAGTACATATGTGCAAATCTAAAGACTAAAGTATATGTGTGTTCAGATCACCCACACTAAACCAAACAAGTTGGATGGCCGAGACCCCCTTAAATAACGCATGATAAATTATAAAGTTATTCAAACTCAACTGCAATTATGTGTAATTTATATATATGTAATAATGTGCATTAGTACACTACAAGAATAATGGGTTATAGTAATGACATGTCGTCGCAATAACCAATAAACACTTTTAGCGATAACACAAGTCACCGCTAAAGGTATTTATTAAATAAAAAGAAATGATAAAAACTTTTAGTGACATTCATCATATCCAGATCGGTAAGACTGTTGCCTACATTTTTCCTAGATTTTTCATGACCAAATTTCTAGTTTTTTCTTTCCAAAAACATATTAATCCCATTTGAAAGTTCAAATTTCAAAAAAAAAAAAAAAAAAAAAAAAAAACATTGTTAGTCGTCACAATAAAAATACGAATAAGTTCAACAATGAAAATAGTTCAAAGTTCACAATACATCCCTGCTCACTTACGTCTTCTCCATCCTCTTCATCATCTAGAATCTCAAGGGGATTGAGTGGTCGAGACACGGTGATATTAATGTTCACGGCTAGCTTGTAACTTATCTAAAATTTTCGCCGTAACAATTTTATGCACCTGATTTTGGGTATACATTCTTTTTTAGGATTGGGCGCTTGAAGAACTTGATGCATGCCCCATCAGATGGGAGGGAAAACAAAAAATAGCTCTACAACAGAAGTGATATATATACGACTTTATGGTCAATATTGTGAAGAATCATATAACTGATCTTGTATATTTTAACAATAGATAAACAAATGTTGAAGAACTTTATTATGAAAATCTATTTACAGATTTGCATCAAACAGAACTTTAAAAAAAGGAAAAAAATAAAATAAAAATCTGATTATGTACTTGTTATACTTCTATAAGAATTTTAACATCAAAATAGACGAGCTCTTTTAAGCCTTTTTTCTACTTTCAAGCCAGGATCTGTAAAAAGCACATAGTTTAACAGTTGATCACACATTCTGGATCATTTTGATCAAAGCTTTTACTGGAACTGATTTGAAAACAAAAATTTGTTTACAAAGCAATCAAAGTTGTACTACACTGTTAAAGTATTCTACAAAAGGGACATTAATTTCTCAAGTAAAACAATCTTTGTGGAATAATGACACCACCTAAAATTTAATTTCTAAGATTTGGAAAATAATTTATGAGAAAAGGGTAGCTCAAGTATAAATAGAGACACACAAACCTTCACTTTATAGAAAAAAACATGCAAAAGCAAGCAATGGCTTCTTCAAATTTCTTACTTTTATCTCTAGCTCTACTTCTCATTGCTCTCTCATTTGTACCAAACTTTACTTCTGCTTCTTTGGAGGAAGCAAATGCTCTTCTAAAATGGAAAGCAAGCCTTAAAATCCCAAACAACTCCCAAATTGTATCATCTTGGACACCCCTTCCAATGAATACTAGTGCTCCCGCTTCGTGCCATTCTTGGTTTGGAATTGCTTGCAATGCTGATGGGAACATTAACGTGTTGAACCTCTCGACGTCTGAGTTAAAAGGTACACTTCACCAGTTCCCGTTCTTTATTCTAGGCAATCTTTCCCATTTTGAGCTTAGTGTAAACAACTTCTTTGGTCCCATCCCACCAGAAATCGGACTCCTGTCCAAACTTGTCTATCTTGATTTTTCAAACAATCAGTTTTCTGGTGTAATTCCACCTACTATTGGTAAACTAAGCCAGTTAACTGTCTTGCAACTTTTCCGAAACAATTTAACTGGTTCAATCCCACAAGAATTAGGGAATTTGAACTCTCTCACTGAATTAGCTTTGAGTTATAATCAACTCAATGGTTCAATTCCTTCATCGGTGGGTGATTTGAAGTCTTTGAATCTCCTTTATTTGGGGGTAAATCAACTATCTGGGCCTATTCCTTTTGAATTAGGGAATATGAAGTCTCTAACTGATTTAGAATTAGGCGAAAATCAACTCAATGGTTCAATCCCTTCATCGTTGGGTGACTTGCCGTCTTTGAATATCCTTAATCTGTTTAAAAATCAACTCTCTGGACCCATTCCAATTGAATTAGGGAATTTGAAGTCTCTAACTGATTTAGAATTGGGGGAAAATCGACTATCTGGGCCCATTCCTAGTGAATTAGGGAATATGAAGTCTCTCACTAAATTAGCTTTAGGCAAAAATCAACTCAATGGTTCAATCCCTTCATTGTTGGGAGATTTGGAGTCTTTGAATATCCTTTATTTGTACGAAAACAAACTCTCCGGAGCCATTCCAATTGAATTAGGAAATTTGAAGTCTCTAACTGATTTAGAAATGGGTGAAAATCAACTCAATGGTTCAATCCCTTCATCGTTGGGTGATTTGGAGTCTTTGAATATCCTTTATTTGTCTGAAAACAAACTCTCCGGAGCCATTCCAATTGAATTAGGAAATTTGAAGTCTCTAACTGATTTAGAAATGGGTGAAAATCAACTCAATGGTCCAATCCCTTCATCGTTGGGTGACTTGCCGTCTTTGAATATCCTTAATCTGTTTAAAAATCAACTCTCTGGACCCATTCCAATTGAATTAGGGAATTTGAAGTCTCTAACTGATTTAGAATTGGGGGAAAATCGACTATCTGGGCCCATTCCTAGTGAATTAGGGAATATGAAGTCTCTCACTAAATTAGCTTTAGGCAAAAATCAACTCAATGGTTCAATCCCTTCATTGTTGGGAGATTTGGAGTCTTTGAATATCCTTTATTTGTACGAAAACAAACTCTCCGGAGCCATTCCAATTGAATTAGGAAATTTGAAGTCTCTAACTGATTTAGAAATGGGTGAAAATCAACTCAATGGTTCAATCCCTTCATCGTTGGGTGATTTGGAGTCTTTGAATATCCTTTATTTGTCCGAAAACAAACTCTCCGGAGCCATTCCAATTGAATTAGGAAATTTGAAGTCTCTAACTGATTTAGAAATGGGTGAAAATCAACTCAATGGTCCAATCCCTTCATCGTTGGGTGACTTGCCGTCTTTGAATATCCTTAATCTGTTTAAAAATCAACTCTCTGGACCCATTCCAATTGAATTAGGGAATTTGAAGTCTCTAACTGATTTAGATTTGGGCGAAAATCGACTATCCGGGCCCATTCCTAGTGAATTAGGGAATATGAAGTCTCTCACTAAATTAGCTTTAGCCAAAAATCAACTCAATGGTTCAATCCCTTCATCGTTGGGTGATTTGGAGTCTTTGAATATCCTTTATTTGTACGAAAACAAACTCTCCGGAGCCATTCCAATTGAATTAGGGAATATGAAGTCTCTAACTGATTTAGAATTGAGCACTAATCAACTCAATGGTTCAATTCCTTCATCGTTAAAGAACCTGAGAAGCCTTCAGATTCTGTTACTCGATGAGAACAAGTTATCCGGTCCTATACCTCAAGGAATCGGAAGTCTACAATTGCTAAGGCTACAGCTTGACACAAATCAGTTGTCTGGCCAATTGCCTGATGATTTGTGCCAAGGGGGAAAGCTTCAAAATTTAACTGTATATCATAATCAACTCTCTGGTCCTATACCAAGAGGGCTAAGGAATTGCCCCAACTTAATAAGAGCACACTTTGAATTTAATCAATTTAGTGGAGATATATCAAATAGTTTTGGTGTCTACCCAAGCTTAAATTTCTTTGATGTCAGTCATAATAAATTTCATGGGCAACTATCTCAAAACTGGGGTAAATGCAAAAACTTGACTACATTAAAGATGGGATATAACAACATCAGCGGTAGCATACCAACGGAGTTTGGGAATTCAATTCAAGTGCTTGATCTTTCTTCTAATCTTTTGGTTGGTCAGATTCCAAAGGAGTTTGAGGAGATCAAAGGTTTGTTATATTTAAACTTGAGCAATAACAACCTTTCAGGTGTTATACCTCAAGAGCTTGGATCACTGCAATACCTCCTTACTCTTGACCTATCAAAAAATAGGTTAAACGGGTCATTACAAAGATATATTGGTGATTGGGCACAAATCACTCACATATATCTTAGTAATAACAAGCTCAGCGGAAAGATCCCGTTGGAGATCGGTAAATTAAGTCAACTCAACGTTCTTGATTTATCTTGGAATTCACTCACAAAAGAGATACCATCAGAAATTGGAAATTTAAAAAGTCTGGAAATGATGAATCTTTCTCACAATAAGCTATCTGGTTCAATTCCTAATGGTTTCAGTAACTTGCCAAGAGGGATTGATATCGACTTGTCGTACAATGAGCTCACAGGTCCGGTTCCCCCTTATGCTGTCTTTCTAAATGTGTCTGGAGTAGCATTACAAGGAAATCGTCGTCTGTGTGGAAATGTTACAGGTTTGAAACTTTGTGAAAGTCAAAAGATAATGAAGAAAAATAATCATTTTCATCATAAGCTCATCCTTGTTACTATGGTCCCACTTTTTGCGGCTCTTTTACTTGGTTTATTCACGTGTGGCGTCATTGCTCATCGACGTAGAAAGAGAACTTCTCCACAGAAACCATCAGGCGAAGAAGGTGGCAAATTTTTTTCAATAACAAGTTTTGACGGACCGGCGATTTATGATGAAATCATCAAGGCAACAAACGATTTTGATGATGCATATTGTATTGGGATGGGAGGATACGGTACTGTGTATAAAGCTGAGTTACATCCCTACAATTTAGTAGCTGTCAAGAAACTTCATTCATCATCTGAGAATGAAGATTATATAGGCTTCCTAAATGAGGTACGAGCATTAACAAACATAAGGCATAGAAACATAGTTAAACTCTATGGATATTGCTTCCATGCTCGTCACTCATTTTTGATTTACGAATATCTTGAGAAGGGAAGTCTAAAATCACTCTTAAGTAACACTATAACAGCAAAGGAACTGGATTGGCTGAAAAGGGTAAGAATTGTTAGGGCTGTAGCGAATGGTTTGGCTTATATGCACCATGATTGCACACCACCTATAATTCATAGAGACATTTCTGGAGCTAATATCCTTCTGGATTCTGATTATGAGGCACATATCTCGGATTTTGGAACAGCAAAGCTTCTAAAGCTGGATTCATCCAACTTGACTGCCGTTGTAGGCACCTATGGTTATATTGCACCAGGTAACTACCATATATTTTAAAGTTATATATATGTACTTATTCTCAAGTTTCAGATTTATCTATGTTACATTTAATCATGATCTGATATAACAATTTTTTTTGTATTCTCATTTTTCCTTCCATGTAGAGCTTGCTTATACGATGGTGGCGACAGAGAAATGCGATGTGTTTAGTTTTGGAGTTGTTGCACTAGAAGTGATTGTGGGAGAACATCCTGGAGAACTTATATCACGTCTACCAACATTGTCTACTGATGATTTATTGCTAGCCAAGGTAGGAGATAGTCGGATTCCACCACCATCATCTCTAGTTGAGAAACTAGCTCATTCAATTTTGAATGTCTCACGGGCATGTTTGAACTACAACCCACAGGAAAGGCCAACAATGCGTCAAGTCACAGATTTATTGTCAGTGGATGATCGACTTTTGATGAACATGCATTTAGAGTTAGGATCAAATGAGAAGAACATTTTCAATGAGAAGCATGAGAAGAAACCACAATCACATATTTCAGATGCACCTAAAAAAAGAGATGCATCTTCCCTTGAAATTATCCCTCTTATTTGAAATGTGTGGGTGCAAATCCTTCTTATTATTCTCATTTAATTTGTGTATGTTGTCTAAAGTTTAAGATTTTTTTTTTTTTATTTTATTTTTTATTTTATTATTTTTTTTTTGTGTCCTGATCAATTATGTTGTAGATTGTTATCAAATAAGAAAATAATTTAGAACAATGAAGATTGCTACCTTTCTATTAGTCCAGTTTTACAATTAAAAAAATTAGCAATGGGCACAAGTTTATCAATTGTTATCACCTTCAGTAGACAGACTAACATTGTAAAGGAATTAAATGATATACATCGGGAAATTTGTATTACAGAATTTATTTTTACTAATAACAAAAGAAAATTCCCTTTAGAGTGATAGCAGTTTTTTCATCACCAACACATAAAAAGAATTTAAAACTGTATAGATCATTGACAGGTAATGGAGAGGGGACGTGTTTTTTTGTTTGACGGAAAGTGAGATGAAGTCATAGGGGAAATGTTCATCATTAATTGAAAACAAAATACAGAAATTTTCGTAAGCAAAAGTAAAATAAATAAATAAATAAATAAAGCCATTTCGATGTTATAAGACATGTGTGTTTGACAAAAATACGGGTATGTACAACTAGTAACAGTTAGCAGTTTTGTTTTACAAAAGTGTGTGGTAAGTTAGTTAACTAATTTTTAATGTTTGAGAAAAGATGTTAAACCTCACAATAAGGTTGAAAATAATGCTCAACTGAAAAATGAAACTTCTGATTCTTAGATCCTCAAAATAGCAAAACAACAAGCAAATGTTGCAAGAAAGATTTATACTGGTAAATCATCAAAATCTGTTTCAAAAGATAGATCTCAATTTACTATTCAGCAGAAAGATAAGAAGTACTCCAAAGAAATTTTGTTCAAAAAGAGGGAGTATAATAAGAAACCTGAATCACGTGGAAGAACCTCTCTAGAGTACAGCTACTTCCTTTTAAGATAACACTGTATATGAATAAGAGCTACTTCCTTTTACAAAGAACCTCTCTAGAGTCCTCACATGTTTCCATCTTGCTTCGGGTCTTAAAGTCAGTTTCAAGAAAATTTACACAAAGATTTCTACTTTTATAGACAACCAGAGCCTCTTGTGTTTGCAGCTGCAGTGTGTATTTACAACTATACCAAGAAAATACATTCCTAATACATTGCAACACTTTTTCTGTACATCTCATTCAGCAATTTTCCTGCAAACCTGACGGGTTGGGATGACCATGGTCAAAGTAAAGAAAAAAATAACTCAAAAAAGTCAACGTGACCGTGACAATAACTTCAAAAAGTCTCCATAATCGCTCATGTAACAATTCGCAATTTCAGGTTAATCACCATTCCCAGAAAATTTCACTATTCACTTTTACTATTCATTTTTCCTGAAACTTTCCCGAAAGTTGATTTTTATTTGATATTCTCGAGTGATAAATCATTTCCATGGCAAATTAAATGTTTGACATTCGTCAGATCATTTTCGTGAAAGTTATTAAGGAATTACACGTTTTAGGGTAAAACGTCATTCAGAAATTCTACGTACAACGAAACTCGACCGCGTTAAGTGACCCCGCATCAGAAAAATGTTTGACACACTCATGATTTATTTGAGAATTAATTGTGACTGAGAAAAACATGATCAAAGACTTCCCGGCAGGTCACCCAAGCCTGTATTAATACCAACCGACACTAGACTGAGCCCAGTCTAGACATTATAAGTCATTTTAAATCATTTTTATCACATTAGAAAAGTAACATTTTACTTTTCTCAATTTTACGCAATATTCGTACATTTTACGTATTACGCGTTTTAGACCTGTGTTTCCAGTTTTTAGCAGGGTTTTAGCACCCGATAGAACCTACCACTCATTTTATATTTTATTATGGACTATATGGACATGTTTAACAATACTTTCAAATTCCATAATTTTACGACACCCGGTTTTACGTTTTGAGGCTTAATCATTTACGGTTAGCTTTTTACGGAGTCAAAATGCACAAACTAAGCAAGATAACACCAAGACTCATCATCTAGTCATCTTATCCATGTTGAACCGCCAAATAGGGGGGGGAGTCACCATGGTGTGGCTTGATCTTGACCATTGATCTCTAGGATCATTACAAGTGTCTTAACTAACCATGGTTAAACTCTAACCCAATATATGGTTAACTATTTTTCCTACCCTATAAATACCAAGCTAAACACATGATATTTCTTGCACCACACCTTCTTATAACCTTCAAGTCCTAAAACCTAAGGCACTTTTCTTATATTTTGTAAGAAAGTTAACTAGTTTTTGAAAGAAAACTAGTGTTTGATCTTCAATCTTGGAAATTTTCTAAGAAAAGTTGTTATAACTTTAAAGTCTCCAAAAAGACGTCGTTATAATCTTCAAATAGCTTTGGACTTCAAGAAGGCGTTGTTATAATCTTCAAATAACCTCGGTTTATCATAGATTGCAAAGGGTGAAGCTAAAGTCTATCAATGTCCTATCCTTATATGTTATCTTCCTTTCTTTATTAGAAAGCCAAAAGTTGTAAGCCTAAACCTAACATGCTTCTTGTTAATTTATCATGTTCATATCATTTACATGTTATTCTTGCTATATTATGTGTTGTATTTATGTCCATGATGTATAAAAATGAGTAAAAGATGTTATAATTGCAACAAGTTACTAAAACAAGCAAACTAGTGAATTTCTTGGAAAACCATGACCAAAATGGTAAAATTATGATATTGTATCATTACATATTACAGTAGAGGACTTAACAAGGAAACCATAGCAATTTGAACCACCTAAAACGAGTATACGAGTCAAAAGTTATGCCCATTTGAAGTTACCAAAGATTTCCGGCAAAACTGCCTAAACCTTACTGAATCGCATTCTGACTTTTTGAAAGTCCCACTTCTGGTCCGATTCATCAAAAAGTTAAAACACGAAAGTTGTCCGGAACGACGTTTTCGTTCAGGAATAAAGAAGCTCGAGCCCTGAAAACGCTTTCCGAGTGATAAATTTCTTCAAATTCTAAACAGCCCATTTTTAGACAAAGTCATTACATATAGGTTATGGTTTATGAAGACCAAAGGGGTCTTATGACCTATAATCAAGACCACCACCATGGATAGAGCCAAGGTTGTGTCTCATGACCTTGAAACAAGGACTAAGGGTCATGGCTAGGCCATGACGAAATAACCATAACAACTTACATAGGCGTAAACATGAAACAATGAATTAGGTGATAACATGAACAAGCAATTTGGATCTACTTCACTTAAAAGGAAACCATGAGATATTACCAAGAGAAAATGGTCATTCAAGACTTATGAAACTATCCCTAATAACAATCTTCATGTACAAATAAACTTTCCTAAGTTTATTCAAATATCGGACATGTAACCTTTCGGATCAAAACTTATATCATCAACTACTACAATAGTAGGGAGCCTCATGTGAGGAGTTCATTATGTAAGCCGTCGAGATGAGTTGTGGATTTACGAGTTAAAGTATCCTGGCTCCTCGAACGCTTACTAACATGACTTCTGAATTATGTCGGCCCGAACGGTAGTAAACGATATACAAAACATACATGTTTCATGAATCTTTTCTTTCAAAGACTTACATTATACATCATACCACATCATGGACTAAATGCAAGATATATATATAGGCACTACTACATATTCTTTACTCCGAACCTAAGTCGCGACATTCGATTATAGGTTGCTCGTAGAAACCTTCGCGATTCGACCATCACATTCACTACTCACTACATAACTTAAGGTGAGTTCATAGCCCCACTTTCTATTGTTTAACTATTTTACAAACCCTTGGGGGGAATAAATGCTATTATTTTTATACTCGAACACAATGCTTTCTACTGTATGCTATTCGACTATGTTTTATTATCACTAAGTAACATCCTTGCCAAACCAAGATCCCTTATTATGAACCATTTAATCACTTGCGAGGGTTACTTGCAAGTGAGCGCGAATATTGTGAATAGGCCTATTGGGATTGACGAATCCCATTTGTATTGACTAAGTTCAAACAAATGCATTAATATTTGAAACATTAGGTATGACGGCAAAGTACCTACCGGGATAAATCTGCCGATCGATATTGGTACACGTCAACGTTTTGGTGTCATAAGCTTAGTGAATTAATAACCTTTCCGGGCATATAACAACGTAGCCCATCTTTGTTTTCCAAACATTGGTGTGAGTCTATAGCTCACACTACCAACATATTGTGTTCAAACGATTTAACTACAAACACTACGATTATTGTGTTCAAACGATTTAACTACCAACATATTGTGTTCAAACGATTTAACTACAAACACTACGATTATTGTGTTCAAACGATTTAACTACCAACATATTGTGTTCAAACGATTTAACTACAAACACTACGATTATTGTGTTCAAACGATTTAACTACCAACACATTGTGTTCAAACATTAAACAAACTCTATGAATATCACTCAACCTTTGTGTTGACCTCTCAAGCATGTATTTCAGGTTCATGACGATCAAGGATGGCACGGAAGGGCACGGATACTCAAGAGGGCTATAAATTTTTATTATCATTCAAAAACTCATTTATTATACATTGTAAACATGGAACCATTTGGGACCTCATTTTGTAATCTCTGATATTTATATAATTTGAATGATAAATCTTTTAAAACGACTCAATTGGAGTTCGTTTTCTATTATTGTGACTATTGTGCCGTCAAGTAACACCCAGTTCGAATTCCGCTGCATCCATGAATTGGGGGTGTTACAGATTGGTATCAGAGCCATGGTTATAGAGAAACGGGTCTAATTGAGACCTAAACTATAACTACAATTACAAGCAAAAACATTTTATAGCCTTCCGCTCTCCGTGTCTTCCATCCTCCAGACGATTATGGACTTATTAAGCATTTTATGCTACATGAACATATAAGTATATTTATATATACATTCGAGTTATTTTCAATCATTTTATCTAAACATATCTACACATGCCTATTCTATGGCATTTCGACACAACCACATTCTCCCAACCATGTTCCTACTCCAACATTTTATATCCAAGACATTGTAACTAATTACAATGGTCTTTTCTATTTCCCGGACATTGTATGTCACAATGGTCTTAATCATTTCTCAAATGTTTTGAGTCACACGATGGTCTAATCTACTTCCGAGACATTGTGATTTGTGCAATGGCCTCTGGAATTATTCCACCACCTCATCAACATCATTTCATATGATATCAAAAACCCGTCACAACCTATCGATTTCTAAACAAGAAATATGAGATTTCTAAAGGACAAACAAATCCATCATCGACAAAAGCTGAAGTTCAGCTCTACATTCATCAAAGTTTTCTTATGAAACCTTCATTATTAAAAGTTCGTGATCTTGACCAAGTATGTTCTATTTTAGAACTACTTAAAATTTCCTTTCCATACGTACCTACCCTTACTATCTTCTATGCAATGGAATATGAAAACATATGTTACAAGTCTTGTATGGGCGGGACTTGCAACTGAAGGGTTTGACATTGCCTTTGTTTAGTGGACAGTTTCCCGAAAGCAACGGACATATCACAAGTATACCTAATTTAGGTATTTGAAAATTTTATCGAACCTTGGCTAAATATAGACTAGTCACCTATATTTAACCTAGGGACAGTGGAATATAGTCTGACTAACTATATTCGACTTAGAATTTTCAAATACTGAGAGTAGTTGTACTAGGGTTATGTTTAGATTGATTTCCTACATGAACACGATAAACCACCAGAATACATTAAAACAATCTAGAGACACGATAGTGCCTTACCCCTCAGCGAAATCTTAACATCTTATTTGTACTACCTAATTTCATTCTTGAAGGTTTTCATTTATGAGATAATCCGAACTACTATCTTGGGATAGTTATCAATTATTCTCTTTATCCTGTAGAAGTACTATCCTGTTTAGTTCCTAAGGATACCATTCCATCATAAACTTTTAAAATCTCTTAAGATTTTAAAGCAAACTCAACATCTATACCTAAGAGTATTAATGTTAAGCATACACTACACACTTTTGTTCATCAACATATCACATCATTATCTTCACAACCGTTACAAACACAAGCTCATTAACAGATCTTGATGCACTTTTAAAGCTCAAATCATACTTAGTTACACCACAAGCACCCTTATCAGCTTTACAAGTTTGAATATTCATCTTGTACTTTTGGAACACCAGTATCATCTCGTAATACCCTACCTTGTAACTCACCGACTAAGTATGAATGTTGTGTAGGATGATTTGTAATTATTTGAATGGATTGGGATGCCTTTTCATTTAAATAAAGACATTGTAAATCACCAAACCATAAGTTTATATTTCCTTACTTACATTGTTTGGGATGCCTCTCTATGTAAATAAAGAATTATAAACAAGTGGGCTTATTTGTATCCGAAATAACATAAGTATGAAGTCAACCTACATTACATTGCTCGGGTATGGCATGATACCTACATTACATTGCTCGGGTATGGCATGATACCTACATTATATTCGCCACAAGAAATCCTATCTTTTCACCGACATCGCTTCAAACCATGACATAAACACTAGGTACAACAACCGATTACCTACTAGACTATGATTGCGACTACTATCCCAATTTCCATTGATATTCCACTACTATATCAATTTCCATTTATTGGATTCCTATGTAAATTGCTATTGTTGTTCAACTGTTATATCAATTGCTATTGATACTTGACAACTATATCAATTTCCATTTTGATATTTAACTATATCAATTTCTGTACAACTACTATATCAATTTCTATTAATAATCGACTGCTATATCAATTTTCTTTGATATTCGACTATTATATGGATCTCTACTGATATTCAACCATGTTATCAATCTCTATTGACACACCATATTCTGAGACAAATCAAACTACATCACTAGTAATTCCAGACTTTGGTCCTCATAAGTAACCACACATCTTTATCGACACCAATCCAACATATGACACACATAGAACTTCGGGACGAAGTTCCCCGTAAGGGGTAGAGACTGTAACAATTCGCAATTTCAGGTTAATCACCATTCCCGGAAAATTTCACTATTCACTTTTACTATTCATTTTTCCCGAAAGTTGATTTTTATTTGATATTCTCGAGTGATAAATCATTTCCATGGCAAATTAAATGTTTGACATTCGTCAGATCATTTTCGTGAAAGTTATTAAGGAATTACACGTTTTAGGGTAAAACGTCATTCAGAAATTCTACGTACAACGAAACTCGACCGCGTTAAGTGACCCCGCATCAGAAAAATGTTTGACACACTCATGATTTATTTGAGAATTAATTGTGACTGAGAAAAACATGACCAAAGACTTCCCGGCAGGTCACCCAAGCCTGTACTATTCTCGCATGAGCACGCTTAACCGTATGGGCGATTAACCGTTAGACCACAAAACACGTTTCTAAGACGATTTGAGTTTTCAACTTATTAGAAAAAGTCAACATATTTTTTTCCCTCCTCCATTGACCAAAAATCATCCCTTGATGTTATAAGTCATTTCGTGATTTTTAGGCTTACGGTTTGATGTCTAAAAGACATTTAATACCAACCGACACTAGACTGAGCCCAGTCTAGACATTATAAGTCATTTTAAATCATTTTTATCACATTAGAAAAGTAACATTTTACTTTTCTCAATTTTACGCAATATTCGTACATTTTACGTATTACGCGTTTTAGACCCGTGTTTCCAGTTTTTAGCAGGGTTTTAGCACCCGATAGAACCTACCACTCATTTTATATTTTATTATGGACTATATGGACATGTTTAACAATACTTTCAAATTCCATAATTTTACGACACCCGGTTTTACGTTTTGAGGCTTAATCATTTACGGTTAGCTTTTTACGGAGTCAAAATGCACAAACTAAGCAAGATAACACCAAGACTCATCATCTAGTCATCTTATCCATGTTGAACCGCCAAATAGGGGGGGGGGAGTCACCATGGTGTGGCTTGATCTTGACCATTGATCTCTAGGATCATTACAAGTGTCTTAACTAACCATGGTTAAACTCTAACCCAATATATGGTTAACTATTTTTCCTACCCTATAAATACCAAGCTAAACACATGATATTTCTTGCACCACACCTTCTTATAACCTTCAAGTCCTAAAACCTAAGGCACTTTTCTTATATTTTGTAAGAAAGTTAACTAGTTTTTGAAAGAAAACTAGTGTTTGATCTTCAATCTTGGAAATTTTCTAAGAAAAGTTGTTATAACTTTAAAGTCTCCAAAAAGACGTCGTTATAATCTTCAAATAGCTTTGGACTTCAAGAAGGCGTCGTTATAATCTTCAAATAACCTCGGTTTATCATAGATTGCAAAGGGTGAAGCTAAAGTCTATCAATGTCCTATCCTTACATGTTATCTTCCTTTCTTTATTAGAAAGCCAAAAGTTGTAAGCCTAAACCTAACATGCTTCTTGTTAATTTATCATGTTCATATCATTTACATGTTATTCTTGCTATATTATGTGTTGTATTTATGTCCATGATGTATAAAAATGAGTAAAAGATGTTATAATTGCAACAAGTTACTAAAACAAGCAAACTAGTGAATTTCTTGGAAAACCACGACCAAAATGGTAAAATTATGATATTGTATCATTACATATTACAGTAGAGGACTTAACAAGGAAAGCATAGCAATTTGAACCACCTAAAACGAGTATACGAGTCAAAAGTTACGCCCATTTGAAGTTACCAAAGATTTCCGGCAAAACTGCCTAAACCTTACTGAATCGCATTCTGACTTTTTGAAAGTCCCACTTCTGTTCCGATTCATCAAAAAGTTAAAACACGAAAGTTGTCCGGAACGACGTTTTCGTTCAGGATTAAAGAAGCTCGAGCCCTGAAAACGCTTTCCGAGTGATAAATTTCTTCAAATTCTAAACAGCCCATTTTTAGACAAAGTCATTACATATAGGTTATGGTTTATGAAGACCAAAGGGGTCTTATGACCTATAATCAAGACCACCACCATGGATAGAGCCAAGGTTGTGTCTCATGACCTTGAAACAAGGACTAAGGGTCATGGCTAGGCCATGACGAAATAACCATAACAACTTACATAGGCGTAAACATGAAACAATGAATTAGGTGATAACATGAACAAGCAATTTGGATCTACTTCACTTAAAAGGAAACCATGAGATATTACCAAGAGAAAATGGTCATTCAAGACTTATGAAACTATCCCTAATAACAATCTTCATGTACAAATAAACTTTCCTAAGTTTATTCAAATATCGGACATGTAACCTTTCGGATCAAAACTTATATCATCAACTACTACAATAGTAGGGAGCCTCATGTGAGGAGTTCATTATGTAAGCCGTCGAGATGAGTTGTGGATTTACGAGTTAAAGTATCCTGGCTCCTCGAACGCTTACTAACATGACTTCTGAATTATGTCGGCCCGAACGGTAGTAAACGATATACAAAACATACATGTTTCATGAATCTTTTCTTTCAAAGACTTACATTATACATCATACCACATCATGGACTAAATGCAAGATATATATATAGGCACTACTACATATTCTTTACTCCAAACCTAAGTCGCAACATTCGATTATAGGTTGCTCGTAGAAACCTTCGCGATTCGACCATCACATTCACTACTCACTACATAACTTAAGGTGAGTTCATAGCCCCACTTTCTATTGTTTAACTATTTTACAAACCCTTGGGGGGAATACATGCTATTATTTTTCTACTCGAACACAATGCTTTCTACTGTATGCTATTCGACTATGTTTTATTATCACTAAGTAACATCCTTGCCAAACCAAGATCCCTTATTATGAACCATTTAATCACTTGCGAGGGTTACTTGCAAGTGAGCGCGAATATTGTGAATAGGCCTATTGGGATTGACGAATCCCATTTGTATTGACTAAGTTCAAACAAATGCATTAATATTTGAAACATTAGGTATGACGGCAAAGTACCTACCGGGATAAATCTGCCGATCGATATTGGTACACGTCAACGTTTTGGTGTCATAAGCTTAGTGAATTAATAACCTTTCCGGGCATATAACAACGTAGCCCATCTTTGTTTTCCAAACATTGGTGTGAGTCTATAGCTCACACTACCAACATATTGTGTTCAAACGATTTAACTACAAACACTACGATTATTGTGTTCAAATGATTTAACTACCAACATATTGTGTTCAAACGATTTAACTACAAACACTACGATTATTGTGTTCAAACGATTTAACTACCAACACATTGTGTTCAAACATTAAACAAACTCTATGAATATCACTCAACCTTTGTGTTGACCTCTCAAGCATGTATTTCAGGTTCATGACGATCAAGGATGGCACGGAAGGGCACGGATACTCAAGAGGGCTATAAATTTTTATTATCATTCAAAAACTCATTTATTATACATTGTAAACATGGAACCATTTGGGACCTCATTTTGTAATCTCTGATATTTATATAATTTGAATGATAAATCTTTTAAAACGACTCAATTGGAGTTCGTTTTCTATTATTGTGACTATTGTGCCGTCAAGTAACACCCAGTTCGAATTCCGTTGCATCCATGAATTGGGGGTGTTACAGCTCACACTACCACTCGAAAATCTCTTCATCTTTTCCCAAATCTGCAAACGTCTCCTAGGCCTCAATGGGTCTGAACTTGAGGTTATCCTATACGAATGTACATCTAGCCCAAGACCCGAAAACCCGCTCTCCACATCAAGTGGAGATTCATAGCTTGGATAGGGGGAATGCGACGGACCTGGGTCTGGGCCAGGGCCGTGGCCTGAGTTTGTACTGGCTCGTGGATCAAAGTCCATGGAAATTAAATCCTCTTGGCTACATGTCCTTGAGCCCAAGTCTCGTGTTTCTTCGCACTCGTTGCAGACCAATTTCAAGGCCTGAACCACTTCACCCATGAAGGGTCTGTGTGACACTTCGGGCTGCACACACATTGATGCTATTGCTGCTACTTTAGCAATACTGTCGAATGGAACTTCAGGGGATAGTAATGGATCAATAAGCAAGTTTAGACCTTCTGGTGTTGGGAGGAGGGGACGGGCCCAGGCGACAAGGTTTTCTTGGCCCGATGGCATTGACATGTCAACGGGTTTTCTTCCTGTTAGGAGCTCAAGGAGTACCACTCCGTAGCTATATACGTCACTCTTTACAAGAAGATGGCCTGTCATTGCATACTCAGGAGCTACATACCTGAAATCAAATGAAAAGAAGTTTAAGAAAGTTTGGACACGATAGGTTCCCTAACGGGCCGAGTTAGGGACCGAGACATATAATCTGACTTTTGTGCTGAGTAAAAAGCTCATTTGACTTTAATACTTGAACTGTAATGTACTCATTTTACAGACAAAGAAAAGCGTACCCGAAAGTGCCCATGACACATGTCGAAATATGTTGGCTTTCTTCATCTAAAGCAGATCGAGGCAAACCAAAATTAGAAACTTTAGGGGAAAGTTATGTTCCAGCAGAATGTTGCCAGACTTGAAGTCTCTATGTATGACTCATGGGCTTGAATCTTCATGCAAGTAAGCTAACCCCCGAGCCGCACCCAAAGCTATCTTCAAGCGAGCCCCCCAATCCAGTGGTGCGACTTCCTTATCAATCCCGGCCTAATCAACCAAAATTACACTCCAATTATAAACCATCTTCACTAAAAAAGATTAAAGTCAAAATATTTGACTTTTGGAAGTCAAACATTTCAATCCCAAACCAACCGCAATGTCACATTTAAGTACCAATATAAACCCGGCCAAACCCACCCTCATCTAAAACACCCAACTCATTAAAGTTATCAGTTGCTTTTTCCATATCACTTGAACTAAACGTCTTTGCAGATCCTTTATAAGCTATATATATTAAACCGGAACGATAATGAAGCTGACTCAGGCCCACTTCCTATCGTTGATCCGCCAACCCCTGATTGGGCCCCTTCCCTACGATTAACCAATAGAACAAAATGATGATGTCATACGGTCCACCATTCCCATTGCGTGATGATGGCATATGTAGCGATGGGGAAGACCTATCAACAACAAAATGATTAATATTATAAGCAAGAAAATTTTCAGTTTGACTTTCGACTTTAGACGAATTCATCCTTCAAGTATGGTAGATTTCCAAAATTTAGGATTTTTTGTGGTTGTTGGTAGTGGTTAGGGGTGTTGTATGTGCATGCATGGTGGTCAAGATAATATAACAATGTTTAAGCAAAATTACTGGTTTTTATACAATGTTTCTAACCAACTTGCCATTTTGCGCTAAAATAACGAATACAATGAGCGAGTTTTGTTTGTAACCGATAATATATTGTAACTGGTAGCTGGTTACATCTTATTTTACTTAAACACAACATATTATCTAAACTAAATGTTTTGTTAACAACAGCCTTAGAGCCGTCGTTAGCAAAACCCTTTTGACGTGTTGTGACAACTGGCAGTTTAGGGAGCTATTTTTAAAACCCGCATTTCAACTTAAGTTCGTTCATAATTATTATTTGAAATTTTCATTTCACAACGAACTTGTAAGACCTATGTTATGGATATTTTATTTAATGACGTTATGATATTCGTGAATTATGTTCATAATTCGCTTTGATTATGAGATCGGTGATGTATATTTGAATTCTCACTTGGTACTACGTTGACTTTGGCACTAGGATTACCTAACGTAATTTTATGATTCGTCTTAACGAGCCGTTATTATTTTAATTGATTACGAGAGGTTCTCGTGTAATATGGAAAATTTTAAAATGAGTTCGGGTTCGGGCCACGTGTTTTTACATCTACCCACATTACCCGCTCAACCGTAATAATATCTTATTATTACTATTATTATTATTATTACACTTATTATTATTATTATTGTTATTACAAAAAAAAAAAAAAAAAAAAAAAAAAGTTATTAAAGGGTCCGTTTGGGTCCGGTTCTACACACACACCAACACAACACAACACTCATCTCTCACCTCACTCTCTCCTCCCTCACTAATATTAACCCTAGCCGCCACTATTGAGATCCGGCCACCACAGCGCACCACCGACCACCACCTTAAACCACCACCACCAAATTGTTCCTCTCCTCACCCTCTTTCTTTTGGTGTATCATACACACTCTAAAACAACCCCTAACATCACGAAATCTAAAGATTTCCGTTCGGATTTTTAGTAGTTTTCTAGATCTAAGCATTTGAAGGATTTAGAAGGTGAGAAGAACCATTTTCAAGGTTTTGGGAGCCACGAATTGGTTTTGTTTCGTGGCTACACGAATTATTTTCGTGTAAATCGAATGGGTTTTAATTAAAAACGTGAATACTCATGGATGGTTGATTGGAAAAAACGTTTTCTTAATAAGTTTGGTATCCGGTTTTATGGGTTTGGGTCGTGGTTGACTCGGAACCGAGAGCTAAGCTCTCGGCTTAGCATGATTCGAAGCCTTGTATGGCTTGGGTCCTTGATAGCTTTGTTTCTTTGATTGATTGATGGTTTAGATTGTTGTCGAGGGTGTTGAACCTCGATGTGATGCTAGCCGGGACCTCAAGGGTTCTCGTTGAAGTGTGGTTTGAGCCCTTGGCTCGTATGATTCTTTGTGGTTCGATCCTTTGGGTCACGGCTGTTAGCCGAGCACCACTTGTTTGCCGATTTGACATAGAGTCAAATGGTTTACCTACATAATCGGTTTAGCTCATGTGAGCTATGTGATGTTTGGGTCGAGTCTAAATGACTCGTAGTTTTGAGCCGAGACTCAAGTGAGTCGGGGGCTCGGGTCGGCTTGGTAAACCGACCCACACATTGACTTGGTTAATGTTATTAATTGACTAGTGTGAACAAGTTGTTATATAATTGTTGGTTATTATTGTTATTGTTATTTTGTCGTGGTAATATTTCTCGGCCGAACACTTTGGGTCGAATTGGATTGGTTATTGGTTATGGTTTAATATTGAGGAGTTGTTGTCGAGTGGTATATGATATGAGGACCGGTTATGAGACGGTCGTTAGATGACGGAGATAGGTTAGTTGGGTACCGTAGTCGGACCTTATTGTTGTAGCCCGTGGTTGAGATTGTGATTGGACGGAGATTATTATTTATGACTTTGGTTTATTATTGGACTTGGACAATGAGCCGAGAGTCATGACTCGGACATATGACCATTTCGTGTAACTCAATAAATATTAAAAGTAAAACGAGAATAATAAAACTCGTAATAATAATTATTAGTAATATGAACGTTTATACGAAAGTATATACGTGAGTAACGTATATATAACTATATAAACGCGTATATTAATAATAATAATAATCACGAGTCGTATTATAAATAATACGATTAGATACATATTAGGCTACGAAAGTGGCGTAATATTAATTAAACGTATTATTATTATTAGAAATTGTGTTATAAACGGGAAACTCCCGACAATTATGAAACGTTTAATAAAAAGTCATTTTGGATATATAACGAATAAACTTATTGAGTTAGACGAAATTGTCGTCACTCGGGTCCAGGTAAGTTATTATTTGCGACATTCGTGTTGTCTCGGATATATGACGACTAATATAGACGTTTTCTATAAGTAAATAACCACTCAACCGTAAGATTGAGCCGGGTTGTTTGATTATATGAAACGAATATATTAGTGGGCATCGTATCCTACGACGCCCATAGGTTGTAGTATATGTAAAGGGGTAATAGATTGCGAGTATATATATCGGGAAATCTGGCCAATTTGACGATATATACGAGGAATTTATTAAACTATGATATATACTATATAGTAATTACGTGCTATGTGCTTTATATGTGCTTTAGATTGGGTGTAATCTTGGAACGGTATATTACGTAAATAAATATGAGGATTATCAAATCGACGGATTTGGTAAACTTTGGCGATTTATTTAAATGATATATTGGGCTAATATTAGATCTATAATTTATTATATGTTCTATGTGCGATCTTGTTGGTTTGTTTTGAGTCGACCCACCACCCGTATGGATACCAAACGCAAATACACCAAACTAATACGAAATGGATTTTCGGTAATAAAACGGATTCTCGTCCGGGTTTGGGAATATTATATATTTGAGGAAATGATTTCTGAAAGAGTTAATATTGTTAGGTCGTGCCAAGTCCGTAGTTGCTGTTTCGTGAGTTATCATACATCTTATTGCTACCTACCTCGTCTTGCTATATTTCTGGACTTGAGGTGAGTCATAGCCCCACTTTTTACTCTTGAACTATGTTTTCAATGATTGGGGTGAGAAACGTGCAAATCATTTTACGTGGACTGTTATCGCTTTTATATTCTTTCTAAACTTGCTATGCGTATGGACTAGGATGTATAGTCAGCTTTAGTCACTTCTCTTGTGTACTATTCAAGGTTGGCTTATTTGTTATTGTCAGCTTTAGTCACACCTTTTGTGTGTACTATTCAAGGTTGGCTTATTTGGTTATTGGTGAATTGTCAGCTTTAGTCACATATATGTTGTGTGTACTATTCAAGGTTGACTTATTTAGATACTGTAGTGTGCACCTATAGGTTATTAATACTTCGGAGGTTATCCGAGTATTTATTGGTATTGCGGGGGTTACCCGAATATCTATGTTAGTACGGAAGGGTATCCGTGTGTTTTGGTTATTGCGGAAGGGTTTCCGTGTGTTATGTTGAGAGCGGAGGGTATCCGCAGGCTTTTAGCGAATCCTTAGTCTAGCTAGCAAGCGTTTTGCGTTCATGTCCACTATATTATTAGTTGAATTTAAACCTATGATCTCACCAGCGAAAGCTGACTTTTAGCACGTTTTCTCAGGTAATTAAGTGTTGAGGTGCATGCTTGGATTGGAAGGCTCGGCTGTGGCACACGGTTATGGATCTATATTTTCTAAACTCTGATAATTAAATTTGGACCTATTGTTATTTTATTTTGGGCCTGACTCTGAAATGATGTTGGGATAAATGTAAACCTTAAAACCCCGTATTTTGGTTGTGTTTTTACTATGTTTACTTTATCTCGTTCTATATTGTCTTGTGTTGGATACCAATCCCCGTAGCACCCCGAAAGCTTGTTGAGTCTTCCGCTGTATCAAATTTTGGGGGTGTTACAGATTGGTATCAGAGCCAAGGTTATAGAGAACTAGGTAAATAAACGCCTAAACTATAACCGTATTTTTATAGAAAATGATCCTTGACTACCGCCCGCCAGCCCGCCAAGCCGAAGCATCTTCTATTATTTGAGGTATTATGAGATATTTGAGATGATTTGAGGATTATGGATTTTAGTATTAAGATGGCGTTCTTGAGGATTTATATGGTCTATATGTTTTATAAACATTTTTAGAAATGCGGTGTTTGAAATTCTTTTATTAAGATTATATGGTATTATTTGATGTGAATATTTGGTACGATTTTATGAGTTGTGATTTAAGTTGTTTTGAAACACTTACACCTACCCTACGCCGTTGTCACAGACTATGGCCTCCCATATGCCCGATGTCGTCGAGGACATTCTTGCTGCACCAGTTTTACCTGCACAGTTCACTATGGCATCTGATGACCCTTACCAGATGGCCATGACTTCAGCTACTGTATCACAGGCAGCTTCTACTTCAGCACTACCTGCTGCATCTACGCAGGGACCCTCATCTTCTTTAGGGCTCCCTGGTACATCGAGGCAGCTTACTCTTCATCAGGCTTTGGCTCGTGTGGCACCACGCTTTGCCCACCGAGCTACGGCACGCATGTCGGTAAGCCCTACTCCATCACCTTTACAGATTGATGCTCATTCTCTTCTGTCTAAGGCACCGCCCACATCACTGCGTCGTCGTCCTAGATCACCTACTACATCTTCACATGGTTCACCCAGTAGGAGACGACGAGTGATGAGGTACTCTTCCGATGAGGAGGAGGAGGAGTACGAGGGTGAGGATGAGGCTGATGACCCTGAGCGGGAGGATGACCCTCAGGAGGCTGAGCATGGTGATGATGATGACCCTGAGGAGGAGGATGACCCTCAGGAGGATGAGATGCCTGATGATGATGATGATGTGTTAGCACCACCAGCTCAGGTTGAGGAGCCTGATTCACCTGTACACCCGATTGAGCCCGATTCACCTGATCATCCGTTCTTGTTTGAGTTACCACCGGGTAGTCCCGTGGAGTCGGATGCATCGTCTGAGATTTCTGCTGAGCATGCAGAGTTGGGTGAGATTGGCAGGTTGTGGGCTCGGATTACTGAGCTTAGTGACAGAGTTGCACGCGTATCTGATCGACTTGAGCGAGTTATTGGAGAGTTTTTAGCAGATTTGAGGGTTGATTTGACTGTCGTTGTGGGCAGGACTACTGAGCTGAGGAGAGTTTTGATGGATGTCCACGAGCATATCGATAGTTTGCAGCGAGGATTTGTTACTGCTCGTGAGGCCGACCGCAAGCTTTGGCAAAGGAATGCCGAGCTAGAGAAGGAGGTGGCTGACCTCAAGAGAGACCGAGACACCCATAGCGTGGAGTTAGGATCGTTATGGAGGGATCTTGATAGCTTGAGGCAGGAGTTGAGGATTCTCCGTCAGCCACGTGGCTAGTTGTTTGAGTTATATTATCTTGTTGCTTTCTTAGCCGAGGAGTGTTCGGTTAGAAAAGCTAGTTATCATATTTTGGATATATTTTGTTTGGTATTCATCTCTTTTGGAACGATTAGTATGTTTTGTGTTATCCGTTAGTTGGAACGATGTTAGATCGCTATTGTATGGTTGATGATTATTAGTGTATGGTATTATGTGATTTTGAGTGTTATGGAAATTGAGTCCTTATTCGCTTATTATTACATAGCGTGTCGTTGCCATTCTTACTATGACTTGACTTCGTTGAGATGTTTTGTTGAGCATGTCGATAAGTTCTAATGGAGATTCATGAACTTGTGTGATGTTACAGATCAATGGCACCCCGTCGAAACCCTGTTAGGTCTACCAGGACTGGTCCTGCTGTGACTACTCCTACTCCTGCTCGTCGAGGTCGTCGACCTACTCGAAATGTTGAAACCCCTACTCCTGACAACCTGGACACCACTAACCGTAACAACAGGAATCAAAATGTTGATGTTCATAGAGACAATGATCATGTTCCACTTAATGCACCTACTGTGGATCAAGCAATGATCAACCAACTCGTGGAGCAAAGAGTTGCTGAACTACTAGCTGAGTCAAATCATTCCAACAATTCTGCTGGAACTTTTCCACCTGTTCGTGCTAATGAATGTCAATACAAGGAATTCAAGATTTGTGGACCCATTGAGTTTGGTGGAAATGAAGGAGTGGTTTACTTAGTTAGATGGATTGAGAAGACTGAGTCAGTGTTTAATGTCAGTGGTTGTGCGGAGAATGCGAAGGTAAAGTTTGCTTCTTTTACTTTCAAGGATGAAGCTTTGACTTGGTGGAACAACTACCGAAATGCAGTTGGGAGTGATGTAGCATATGCTATGACTTGGGAGCAATTTAAGTCCTTGTTGATTCAGACTTATTGCCCAAGGAATGAGGTCAAGAAGCTAGAGATTGAGTTTTGGAATCACAAGGTGAAAGGTAATGATATGGCGACTTACAATCGTCGTTACCAGGAGTTAGCCTTGTTGTGCCCTGATATGGTGAAAACTGAGACTCAAAAGATTGAGAGGTATACTGATGGATTACCTGTAGCTACGAGGAATGATGTAATTTCTGCTAGGCCTGCAAACATCCATGAGGCGATCACAATTGCTCAACAACTTATGGATTCGTTGGAATTAGAAGAAGCTGATAAGGAGAAGAATGGAAAGAGAAAGAGAGACCGTCACTCTAAGAGTAATGATCACCGAAGCAAGAGACAAGCTAAGGCTTATGCTATTGGGAATGGAGACAAGAAGAATCAGAACGGTGACGCACCCAAGTGTGATCGTTGCCATCAGCATCACACTGGATGGTGTAGTGTGAAATGCCAGAATTGCTCAAAGAAAGGACATACAGCTAGAGACTGTAGAGCTCGACCTCTTGCAATGGTCCAAGCTGCTCCTGAGATGAGAAACAAGGCAGATGTTACCTGTTATGGGTGTGGAAAGAAGGGACACTATAGGAATGAGTGTAGAGAATCGCGGAACCGTGGAAATCAAGGCTCGGGTGGTAATGGGTACAATTATGGAAACCGTGGACGACAAGATAATGGGGACCAACGTGTGGAAGCTGGAGCTGCTCAGGGAAGAGTGTATGCACTCGGGAACGAGAGAGGAGAAGATCCGAACGTCGTTACTGGTACGTTCCTTCTCAATAATCGTTATGCTTCCATACTGTTTGATACTGGTGCCGATAGGAGTTTTGTGTCCACTACCTTTGCACCCTTACTAGAGAAACCCCCGATGGCCTTAGGAATTGGATATGATATTGAGTTAGCTAATGGAAACATAGAAAGGATTAATACTATCATTCGAGGTTGTACGTTAAATTTCTTGAACCACCCTTTCAACATAGATCTTCTACCCGTCACGTTAGGAAGTTTTGATGTAATCATTGGTATGGATTGGTTGTCGAAGTATCGTGCTCACATACTTTGCGACGAGAAGATCGTGCGTGTACCATATGGAAAGGAGGTCCTAAATATATTAGGAGACCGAAAGGATTTTAGGAACCCATCCCGATTAGCAGTGATTTCTTGCACTAAGTTACCGAAGCTAATGGAGAAGGGATGTTATCTTTTCTTAGCTCAAATTTCTGAGAAGGGAGAGACGAAGAAAAAGGAAAGGTGCATTGGAGAGGTGCCTATAGTTCGTGATTTTCCTGATGTGTTTCCTGATGATTTGCCGGGAATCCCGCCGACTAGACAAGTGGAGTTTCAGATTGAGTTGATACCTGGTGCTGCACCTGTAGCACGAGCACCTTATCGTCTTGCACCTACCGAACTGGAAGAGTTGTCAAAACAATTGGCGGAGTTAGCCGAAAAGGGATTCATAAGACCAAGTTCTTCACCTTGGGGAGCCCCAGTCTTATTTGTGAAGAAGAAGGATGGATCGTTTCGTATGTGTATTGACTATAGAGAGTTGAATAAGTTAACGGTGAAGAATCGATACCCGTTACCTAGGATCGATGACTTGTTCGATCAACTTCAAGGATCGAGTGTGTATTCGAAGATCGACTTGAGATCGGGATATCATCAACTTCGAGTTCGCGAGGAGGATATTCCGAAAACGGCTTTCAGAACCCGTTACGGGCATTACGAGTTTCAGGTGATGCCGTTTGGGTTGACTAACGCACCAGCAATATTCATGGATCTCATGAATCGTGTGTGTAAGCCATACTTGGATAAGTTCGTAATTGTATTCATCGATGACATTCTGATTTATTCAAAGAGTGAGAAAGAGCATGAGGAGCATTTAAGACTCATTTTGGAATTGCTCAGGAAGGAGAAACTTTATGCCAAGTTTTCGAAATGCGAATTTTGGATTCCGACAGTACAATTTTTGGGTCATGTGATTGACAGACAAGGAGTCCATGTGGATCCTGCAAAAATTGAGGCGATAAAAGATTGGGCTGCACCTACAACCCCGACCGAAGTTCGTCAATTTTTGGGTTTAGCTGGTTATTACCGAAGATTCATTGAGGGATTTTCGAAGATAGCTAAACCATTAACCAAATTGACTCAAAAGAGTGTTACGTATGAATGGGGAGATAAAGAAGAGGAAGCATTTCAATTGCTTAAGAAAATGTTGTGTTGTGCTCCTATCTTAGCGTTACCAGAAGGTAACGAGGATTTCGTCGTCTATTGTGACGCCTCACATAAAGGTTTAGGAGCCGTGTTAATGCAACGAGAGAAGGTGATAGCTTATGCTTCCCGACAGCTCAAAAAGCATGAGAAAAACTACACTACCCATGATTTGGAGCTCGGTGCTGTGGTTTTTGCTTTAAGAATATGGAGACATTACTTGTACGGAACCAAGTGTGTTGTGTTTACCGACCACAAAAGTCTACAACACATCTTGAATCAAAAAGAGCTCAACATGAGACAACGACGTTGGATCGAGTTGCTAAGCGATTATGATTGTGAAATTCGCTATCATCCTGGTAAAGCAAACGTTGTTGCCGATGCTCTTAGTCGAAAGGAAAGAGTACCACCATTACGAGTTAAGTCATTGGGAATGACTATCGTATCGCCATTACCATCTCAGATACTCGAAGCTCAAACAGAAGCATTGAAAGCAGAAAATAGATCTGCCGAGAACATATTTGGGATGGCTGATAATGAGAAAGGATTTGTTAAGCGTTCGGATGGATTGTTATGTTTTGGAGATCGGATTTGGGTACCGTTATATGGAGAAATTCGAGAATTGATTATGCATGAGTCGCATAAGTCAAAGTACTCCATTCACCCTGGTTCCGATAAAATGTACCAAGATCTTAAGAAGTTCTATTGGTGGCCAAATATGAAGGCAGAAATAGCGTCGCACGTTAGTAAGTGCTTGACATGCGCCAAGGTTAAGGCTGAACACCAGAGACCGTCAGGACTGCTAACGCAACCAGAACTTCAGCGAATTACTATGGACTTCATTACCAAATTACCGAGGACAGCTAGCGGTTGTGACGCTATCTGGGTAATTGTGGATCGTCTGACAAAGTCTGCTCATTTCTTAGCTATTAGTGAAGATGATAGTGTGGATAAGCTTGCAAGGTTATATGTGAAGGAAATTATTTCGCGTCATGGAGTCCCGATATCTATTATTTCGGATCGTGATAGTCGTTTTACGTCAGCTTTGTGGCGATCACTTCAAACGGCTTTGGGGACGAGGCTTGATATGAGTACTGCATATCATCCCCAAACCGATGGTCAAAGTGAGAGGACCATTCAGACGTTAGAGGATATGCTTCGTGCATGCATCATAGACTTTGGTAAAGGCTGGGAGAAGTATTTGCCCCTTGCGGAATTCTCCTATAATAACAGCTACCACACAAGTCTTAAGGCTGCACCATTCGAAGCTTTGTATGGCAGAAAGTGTCGTTCGCCTATTGGTTGGGCAGAAGTTGGGGATAGTCAACTTACAGGCCCTGAGCTTATTTTGGAAACTACCGAGAAAGTAACTCAGATTCGTGATCGGTTGCAAGCCGCCAGAGATAGGCAGAAGAGCTACGCCGATCAGAGACGTAAACCTTTAGAGTTCCAGGTTGGAGACAAAGTGATGCTGAAAGTCTCGCCTTGGAAAGGTGTAATACGTTTCGGGAAACATGGTAAACTCAACCCGCGCTACATTGGACCATTCTTGATCTTAGAAAGAATTGGGCCCGTGGCTTATAGGTTGGAATTACCGTCTGAACTGAGCAAAGTTCACGACGTGTTTCACGTGAGTAACTTGAAGAAATGTCTTTCTGATGAAATGCCCGTCATTCCAATGAGGGACATTCGTGTTGATGAGAAACTGAATTTCGTGGAGGAGCCGATCGAGGTTTTAGATCGTGAAATTAAACGACTCAAGAGAAGTCGCATTCCGCTCGTCAAGGTTCGTTGGAATTCCCGACATGGACCAGAGTTTACGTGGGAACGTGAGGACGAGTTCAGGAAGAGATATCCGAAGCTTTTCACTTCGTAGATGAATTTTTCCGAGTGAAACCCGGGACGGGTTTCCTTCTGAGACGGGGAGGATGTGACAACTGGCAGTTTAGGGAGCTATTTTTAAAACCCGCATTTCAACTTAAGTTCGTTCATAATTATTATTTGAAATTTTCATTTCACAACGAACTTGTAAGACCTATGTTATGGATATTTTATTTAATGACGTTATGATATTCGTGAATTATGTTCATAATTCGCTTTGATTATGAGATCGGTGATGTATATTTGAATTCTCACTTGGTACTACGTTGACTTTGGCACTAGGATTACCTAACGTAATTTTATGATTCGTCTTAACGAGCCGTTATTATTTTAATTGATTACGAGAGGTTCTCGTGTAATATGGAAAATTTTAAAATGAGTTCGGGTTCGGGCCACGTGTTTTTACATCTACCCACATTACCCGCTCAACCGTAATAATATCTTATTATTACTATTATTATTATTATTACACTTATTATTATTATTATTGTTATTACAAAAAAAAAAAAAAAAAAAAAAAAAAGTTATTAAAGGGTCCGTTTGGGTCCGGTTCTACACACACACCAACACAACACAACACTCATCTCTCACCTCACTCTCTCCTCCCTCACTAATATTAACCCTAGCCGCCACTATTGAGATCCGGCCACCACAGCGCACCGCCGACCACCACCTTAAACCACCACCACCAAATTGTTCCTCTCTTCACCCTCTTTCTTTTGGTGTATCATACACACTCTAAAACAACCCCTAACATCACGAAATCTAAAGATTTCCGTTCGGATTTTTAGTAGTTTTCTAGATCTAAGCATTTGAAGGATTTAGAAGGTGAGAAGAACCATTTTCAAGGTTTTGGGAGCCACGAATTGGTTTTGTTTCGTGGCTACACGAATTATTTTCGTGTAAATCGAATGGGTTTTAATTAAAAACGTGAATACTCATGGATGGTTGATTGGAAAAAACGTTTTCTTAATAAGTTTGGTATCCGGTTTTATGGGTTTGGGTCGTGGTTGACTCGGAACCGAGAGCTAAGCTCTCGGCTTAGCATGATTCGAAGCCTTGTATGGCTTGGGTCCTTGATAGCTTTGTTTCTTTGATTGATTGATGGTTTAGATTGTTGTCGAGGGTGTTGAACCTCGATGTGATGCTAGCCGGGACCTCAAGGGTTCTCGTTGAAGTGTGGTTTGAGCCCTTGGCTCGTATGATTCTTTGTGGTTCGATCCTTTGGGTCACGGCTGTTAGCCGAGCACCACTTGTTTGCCGATTTGACATAGAGTCAAATGGTTTACCTACATAATCGGTTTAGCTCATGTGAGCTATGTGATGTTTGGGTCGAGTCTAAACGACTCGTAGTTTTGAGCCGAGACTCAAGTGAGTCGGGGGCTCGGGTCGGCTTGGTAAACCGACCCACACATTGACTTGGTTAATGTTATTAATTGACTAGTGTGAACAAGTTGTTATATAATTGTTGGTTATTATTGTTATTGTTATTTTGTCGTGGTAATATTTCTCGGCCGAACACTTTGGGTCGAATTGGATTGGTTATTGGTTATGGTTTAATATTGAGGAGTTGTTGTCGAGTGGTATATGATATGAGGACCGGTTATGAGACGGTCGTTAGATGACGGAGATAGGTTAGTTGGGTACCGTAGTCGGACCTTATTGTTGTAGCCCGTGGTTGAGATTGTGATTGGACGGAGATTATTATTTATGACTTTGGTTTATTATTGGACTTGGACAATGAGCCGAGAGTCATGACTCGGACATATGACCATTTCGTGTAACTCAATAAATATTAAAAGTAAAACGAGAATAATAAAACTCGTAATAATAATTATTAGTAATATGAACGTTTATACGAAAGTATATACGTGAGTAACGTATATATAACTATATAAACGCGTATATTAATAATAATAATAATCACGAGTCGTATTATAAATAATACGATTAGATACATATTAGGCTACGAAAGTGGCGTAATATTAATTAAACGTATTATTATTATTAGAAATTGTGTTATAAACGGGAAACTCCCGACAATTATGAAACGTTTAATAAAAAGTCATTTTGGATATATAACGAATAAACTTATTGAGTTAGACGAAATTGTCGTCACTCGGGTCCAGGTAAGTTATTATTTGCGACATTCGTGTTGTCTCGGATATATGACGACTAATATAGACGTTTTCTATAAGTAAATAACCACTCAACCGTAAGATTGAGCCGGGTTGTTTGATTATATGAAACGAATATATTAGTGGGCATCGTATCCTACGACGCCCATAGGTTGTAGTATATGTAAAGGGGTAATAGATTGCGAGTATATATATCGGGAAATCTGGCCAATTTGACGATATATACGAGGAATTTATTAAACTATGATATATACTATATAGTAATTACGTGCTATGTGCTTTATATGTGCTTTAGATTGGGTGTAATCTTGGAACGGTATATTACGTAAATAAATATGAGGATTATCAAATCGACGGATTTGGTAAACTTTGGCGATTTATTTAAATGATATATTGGGCTAATATTAGATCTATAATTTATTATATGTTCTATGTGCGATCTTGTTGGTTTGTTTTGAGTCGACCCACCACCCGTATGGATACCAAACGCAAATACACCAAACTAATACGAAATGGATTTTCGGTAATAAAACGGATTCTCGTCCGGGTTTGGGAATATTATATATTTGAGGAAATGATTTCTGAAAGAGTTAATATTGTTAGGTCGTGCCAAGTCCGTAGTTGCTGTTTCGTGAGTTATCATACATCTTATTGCTACCTACCTCGTCTTGCTATATTTCTGGACTTGAGGTGAGTCATAGCCCCACTTTTTACTCTTGAACTATGTTTTCAATGATTGGGGTGAGAAACGTGCAAATCATTTTACGTGGACTGTTATCGCTTTTATATTCTTTCTAAACTTGCTATGCGTATGGACTAGGATGTATAGTCAGCTTTAGTCACTTCTCTTGTGTACTATTCAAGGTTGGCTTATTTGTTATTGTCAGCTTTAGTCACACCTTTTGTGTGTACTATTCAAGGTTGGCTTATTTGGTTATTGGTGAATTGTCAGCTTTAGTCACATATATGTTGTGTGTACTATTCAAGGTTGACTTATTTAGATACTGTAGTGTGCACCTATAGGTTATTAATACTTCGGAGGTTATCCGAGTATTTATTGGTATTGCGGGGGTTACCCGAATATCTATGTTAGTACGGAAGGGTATCCGTGTGTTTTGGTTATTGCGGAAGGGTTTCCGTGTGTTATGTTGAGAGCGGAGGGTATCCGCAGGCTTTTAGCGAATCCTTAGTCTAGCTAGCAAGCGTTTTGCGTTCATGTCCACTATATTATTAGTTGAATTTAAACCTATGATCTCACCAGCGAAAGCTGACTTTTAGCACGTTTTCTCAGGTAATTAAGTGTTGAGGTGCATGCTTGGATTGGAAGGCTCGGCTGTGGCACACGGTTATGGATCTATATTTTCTAAACTCTGATAATTAAATTTGGACCTATTGTTATTTTATTTTGGGCCTGACTCTGAAATGATGTTGGGATAAATGTAAACCTTAAAACCCCGTATTTTGGTTGTGTTTTTACTATGTTTACTTTATCTCGTTCTATATTGTCTTGTGTTGGATACCAATCCCCGTAGCACCCCGAAAGCTTGTTGAGTCTTCCGCTGTATCAAATTTTGGGGGTGTTACACGTGTCATTGTCTAGGTTGCGAAAAGATGTCAATCTCAAATAAAAAGTTTTCATTATAGAATGACTCTTTAAAAAATAATAATAATAAAATAAAATAATACAAAGATTAAACTAGACATTCTAAAACTAGAGTGACTTGCTATTACAGTAACCCATTTTGTTCACTATATAAGAGCAACAAAAACAAAACCATACTCATATAGTCATATATTATTTTTGCTTTTATAAAAATTACATATTTCATCCTTGTGGCTTACCTAAAATCACACTCGTCTTTCATATTCAGTTTTTCAATCACAAATAATCCTTAATTTTCAAACTATTTCCATTGATAGTCCCTATTTTCAGAAATAGGGACTATCCGTGTAATACGATAGTGATTATCCGTGTAATAGAAAACTTTAGATTATTACGCAAATGATCCATATTTTTTAAAATAGAGACCATCGACGCAGCTAGTTTGAAAATTAGGTATCAGTGGCGTAATTAAAATCGGCAACAAGTCACCCAAGTTCTTGGCTCAAGCTGATTCTATTGAACTCTATTGTACAAAAAATTTTGACTTTTGTAATTTAACATTTACCTCTCTTATGCACATTGTTTTGACAAATATCACATTTTTTGTCTAATGTGTGTTTGTTAAGCTTTATTAGCCCATTTTTATTTATTTTGAAGTCTATGGCCTTATAAGAGATACTTATGATATAGTAATGAAACATAAACCAAAATCAAATAAACTTAGAGGGTGTTTGTTTAAGCTTATTTGGCCTGCTTATGGGCTTATTAAACTTTGGAAAACTCCTAGGCTCTAAATAGGCTTATATAATTTGCGTTTATTAAGGGGGGGGGGGGGTGTTTGTTTAAGCTTATTTGGCCTACTTATGAGCCTATTTTTATGGTTTATTTTGAAGTTTATGGGCTTATTTAAGCTTGCTATGATATAGTACTAATAAACTTATACAGCTCATAAGCTAGTAAACCCAAAAGTAAGCTTACGGGGTGTTTGTTTAAGCTTATTTGTGAGCTTATGAGCTTATATTTCATAGGCCTGAATTTTCGAGCGTATTCTGAGACATAATGGTCTTATATAAGTTTAATATATCATGATAAGCTTATATTAGCCTATACGTCTAAAAATAAGCAGAAAAAGTTAGGTTTATAAAATACAAGCTGAAATCAAATATGCTAATAAGCCCACAAATAAGATTAAACAAACACCCCTGAAGCCATTGAATTCGTTTTGTCTTTGTTTAAAAGTGGCAAATTTTTTTAAAAAAGTGCAATTTTTTTATAACTCGGGTTGACTCGGCTGGTTGAACCGGGAATTGAGCCGGATATGACTATTGTTTGCTTGTTTATGAACCCATGTGTTTTATTTTGTTGACCCGGGTTAACTCATTTTGCTAAATCCAGTTAGGTCATACGTATTTCTCTCTCTATCTCTCTCTCTCTATCTCTCTCTCTCTCTCTCTCTCTCTCTCTCTCTCTCTCTCTCTCTCTCTCTTTTTCTTTATTTTCTTTTTTTTTTTTTTTTTTTTTTTTTTTTTTTTTTTGGGAAAGTATGAGCATGTAGTTTCGTTGGAAAGCATGGGTTTGGTATTGAATTTCTTACGTTTTAGAGCTTTTTGGACATGTTTAAGTCAGTGGCGGAGCAAACACGAAAATTAAGGTGATTCTCATAATAAATCGAAGCGAAATCTTTGTAACAGTGACAACCAATAAATGTGCATTTTGGGTCGGGTCGGACCCAATTTAAAAGTAACACACCCACACTAGTATTAATACACCACACACTTTGAAGTTACAAGTTTAAAATAAGGTTTTCAATGTATAAAATGAAACAAATAAAAAAAATATAGCCTAGGAAATAGAAGAAACAAATATACAAAGATTTCTAAAAACAAAATTTTTTAAAAGAAAAAAAGGAAATAAATGAAAAAATGAAAAGTCAACTATCGGTCTCTTTCCTCTCTCTTGTTCACCTTGTTATTTTCCGGTAAGAACAAAAGTATGGTAATCCACTATATATACTTATTACTCGCTTGCAAACATGTTACGAGTACTCTATTAGTGACTCATAATTTGGCAAACATGTTGACAGGGATATTTTCGTCATTTGCACCACCACATCCAACTTATCCAGTTTTTCTCCATCTGGGTTTTCCTTATATGTTGAAAGTGTGATAAAAGATGACACCAATTTCGAAACAAATGTCTACAATGTGTAGACTATGTTAGAATGGAAGGGTCAACAATGGATTTAGTGATTACAAAGGTCTATCTAGTGAATATGTGAGTGATGACGGGATCTATATTCTTGAAAATGGAGAGGACTGCTTAGTTTGTGTTGGAGGCTCTGTAGATCCTGATATAACACAAAAACTGTTTGGCGTTTCTTCTTTTAGTGAAATCCCCACTCAGGTACACTTGATATTCGTATTTCTTGACTTGTATCATTATACTGGCAAAATGGCGAGTCTAGTAATGGGTATAAACAGGCTTTGGTGGCTTGGATTGACCTGAAACATTATTTTTATTTTAAGCAATAACCGACGTGGTAAATCTGATAAGGAAAACTATATTATAACACAGTTCAGGAGGTTATATGCATTATATACCTGTCGGCAACTTTCGACCTGTTTCAATTTTGGCTGCTTTTAAAACATAGCAAAACTGACTCATTTGTGATTAATACTACCGAAATTCCTTCTAATTGCAAATGGGTTGAAGTTGACATCTGTATATGCTCATTGTCTCATTGCATAGATTTTGTGGCTTATAAGTCTGGTGTTTGCTAGAGTAACTCTTTCAGAAGGCCTATTGATTCATCAATCATCTGTTTAACTCAAACTTTTCGATACAGTTGGTATTGAAGCAATATGAAAACCCCTTATCAAAGAAGCTAAATGAGGTTGTAAATGAGATACGAAGCCAAAGATGTAACTACCTATGGTATGTAATGTCTGTGGTATATAATCTTATCAGTCGGATTAGTTTATCTGTATATGAGAATGTTTGTGTTGACAAAGTAATCCCTTTTTTAATCTCATTGTACTTATGGCAGGTTAAAATTATGCAAGAAAGGAGAACCATCGGGTGAGTTTTATAATATACGTCTAGTAGTTCTGTCTTCGTATGAAAATTGCAAGATTCAAGTTGATTCTTTTTTAAGAAAAAATTCCGAAGAAACGTCGAGAATTAAAAACTTTCCTGACTATATGCTAAAAAAATGAAAAATCCCTCCAACAATTATAAAATAAAGAAAATCTTGTGAAACCCATAATGCCATATATCATAAGGCAACTTTTGCCCAGGAACTTCCTTAGAAATGATAAAGATTGCGTCTTTTCTGAGTATTTGTAAAGTACCATTCTATAAAGACAAGATAAAGAAAATTAATTACAGTGAGGATGCATTTGTCAAATCAAAATTGCAGTTTTTACACGGTAATTGTTGCAATTTCTATAGTTTCTGATATTAGTCATTCTTCTCGTATATGGTGGAAGACAAGTCTCCAAATAGTCCTTCATACGTTGAGTTCTTAGTACATGTCCATAGACAAATTCAAAACAAAAATGGGTTGATGTTGATTAACAAACACGACTTCAGTTAAGTTTATGGGTTTGTGGTTAGAATTTACATGGAGACATAGTTGGGTTCGAGCCTAAAGAAGCGAAGCTTGAATCTTAGCAAAAACGTTGGATAGTCATCATTGGGTTTCACCTATTCTTGGTGAAAACTCGAGTAAAGTTTTGTTAGTATTATTTGTGAAAGCTTAGCATAAACTGATAAAAGAAACATCCTTTGGCCTGTTTCATGGTAATATATACTAAAAGGCATTGGGGCGTGGGGTCCATGTTTGGGTAATTAGAAGGTTGTTAGTACACTAATATGGTATCTCATTGGTGTGTTGGGCCACCATACGCAATGTCATTCGCTGTATGAATTAATGACATTGATTAGGAACAGTATACTGTAGCACCCTCATTTTTCACTGATCGCTGCAGATTAAGTGTTTGGGGTATTACTTCATAGAATCAGAGTTATAGTAATAGAAAACGACTCTAAAAGAGACGTTTTTAGAAATTTAGTTATCATTCATTTAATTATCAGAGTTTTTATAGTAAAAGATATATTTTTACTGTTGATGAGGTCCCAAAGTCTAGGTGTTAAGTTATTTTTGAATGATAACCGGTTTTGAAAATCTTCCGAGTTCAGTGCCTCCTTCTGTCATATCTCAGTAGAAGTGATATACCTAGAATACATGCTTAAAAGTCAATACTAGGTGTTGAGTGAGAGTCATAGGTTTAAGTGTTAGTGAATACAAGTTCCCTGGGTTCCGTTGTTACACCCATCTGGGAAAATGTTGTGTGTGTGTGTGATACTTGTGATGCATGCACAATTATCAAGAGTGGGGAGTGTTGTACTAAGCTCATGAACCACACGTTAACAATCCGGGTCATGGGGGCTGCAGACCCGACCATGAGGGGATGGGAAGGATAACTTGCCAAAGTTAATCCTTCAGTGGGTTCAAATATATTACTTATTGGTAACATCTAGAGAGATGTTAATACCAACGGGAGTTGTCAAACTCCAATAGATCTATCAACTATATTCGCGTTCGCGTGTGTAAAATATCCCAAACGATTAGATTCATGAATTTTAGTTATGTAGTGGTAGCAGTTAGTTTACTCGTGCAACAACCAAAGAAAAAGACTTGTATTCGGTTTTAAGTAAAGCAAGTAGCATGTATCCCCTCACAGGGTTTGTAAAGCATTTAAAAAGAGTGAGGCTATGAAAACTCACCGAAAAAGAGTGTGAAGCTATGAACTCACCTGGGCTTAGGGAAAATCTAATTGATGCAAAAAGTGACTCGGGAACTAGACTGCCTTACTCACGTATCCTAGTGTGTTATAGGTTTTGATGTATGTCAAGCTTTAGTTATTTTATTTAAGTGTCTTAAGTAATCATTCTTAGTTTTGTTAATGTTTTAGATATAACATAACACCGTTCGGGCCATTTCAATCCAGAAGTATATGACTCTTCACATGAAGCTCCCTACTATTGTATTATGTTATCAACATAATACCGTTCGGGCCATCATAATTCAGAAGTTAATACTCCTCATGTGAAGCTCCCTACTATTGAGCTATTGTGTTATGCTTCTAACTTTAATTTAGTTTTATAATATTTTCACTTTATACCCTTATAGTTTTAAATATTTACAAAATCTACCCTATATTTTTAATACTTATATTATTTATACTTATAACTATCTATACTTGACACAATTAGTCCCTAAACTTCTATATTTTGAGAAAATGATAAAAATAATCCTTTAACTATACTAACTTTCATTATTTACCCCTTTTACCCTTAACTTTATAATATTTGCATAACTAGTCCTTTTTAGTTTATAATTTATTTTAATTTCTATCCTAAAGTTTCAAAACTTTGCAAAATGATTCCTTGCACTAATAACTTCTAGGAAATGTCAAAAACATTCCCTAGACTTTATAGTTTCAAGAATTTATGATATATACGCCTATGCATGTAAAGTTTTGCAAAACTAGTCCTAAATGCATGTAAATTATATTTTAACATAGAAACTAAGTTTCTAAGCTTATGTTTAGCTATTATATGTTCAAATAAGTCACCTTTTTCAGATTATAGCATGTAATAGTGCAATTTAGCACATAAACACATAATTTTCTAAATCTAGGGTTTCAAAATGAAAACTTATAAAATTAAGTGATCAAGGTTATCCTAAGGGTTTTAATGCATGTTCTGAGAGTCCTAGGTCTATTCTAAGGTTACTAGATCAAAAGTTAAGGCTTACTTGGTTAGCTAGGGTTTAACGAGAGGTTAACTAGGGTTTTAGGGTTTCTCGACAAGAAATGAACTTGACAAGGCCTCAAGACTTACTTTGCTCGACTCCTAGGCTTACTATAGCTCATACACCACTGCTAGGACCAGAATATGTGTGATAAGAAAGAAGGGAAGGTGTTATTTTGGAATGAGGGGGTACGAGGGTTTATATAGGGTCGCGAAGGGGATAGGTGGCAAACGGGGTGGTGCGGTGTCGAGGAGGGTGGAGGCTGAGTAAGCTAAGCTAGTGGTGATGAGGATGAGCTATGGTGGTGATTGGAGGGGCTATGAGGCGGTGTAGGGTTCGTGTGGTGGTGGTGAAGCCGAAACACCAAGTAGGTGACAAGTAGGTGCATCACCTACTTGTGTGCTTGCTTAAGAGGTGCTAGGGTGTGTGCTTAAGGTGACTAAGGTGCTAGGGTGCTAGGTTGAGGTGCTTGAGGTGCTTATGTTTAGGTTTTACTAGTTTAGGTTAAGTTTAGAACTAGTTTTACTTAGTGAGAGTTTAGGGTTTTACCTAAGGTTTAGTGCCTAGGTTAGGTTCCTAAGAGTGTTTAGTGACTAATCCTAAGTCCTAAGAGGCTTATACTAAGTGATGGTAACTTATGGGAAAGGTTTGACCTAGTTTCGGGACCTAAATGACCTAGCTTTACTTAATAAGAGATTAGGGTTTATCCTAGGGTTTATTGCCTAAGTTAAGGTCCTATGAGTGCCTAATAACTAATCCTAGGTCCTAAGAATCTTATACTAAGTGGTGGTGGCTTATGGTGAAGTTTTGGGATAGTTTAGACCTAATTCTGGAAAGTTCTGACCTAGTTATGGTTTTGTGTTTAAAGGACTTGTACCTAAGCTCTAATGGGTTGTACTAGTGCCTAATGGTCCTAAGGTATCCTAATGTTCTTAAGATAACTCATACTTAAGCCTTGAACATTTTCAAATTAGTTTAATTAAGCATATAGGATTTAGTAAGCACATATACCTAAATAGGGTTTAATTAGGGTTTATTAAGGTTGGCAGATCTTATATTATACAGCGTTATTAGTGCATTAGTTTCTTACATTTCCCATTTTTTTCAGAAAGAAACTGTCATTAGACTCAGATGTAAGCCATTTTTTATGTTGTTAACAATTTCATTTTCTAAAGCTAACACCATTGTATTTCTTAATTTATATTGCAGGTGACCACTCCAATGGCCATTGAAACTTTGGAAAACGTACCAGTAATGGAAACAGTGGTAAGTAATAAAACATCCTCCTTTGATTTTTTTAGTTTTACATACATGACTAATGTACCGTGTTTTATATATAAATATACGAACTTGTCAAAACTATCGGACATAAAAAAATGCTTAAGCCACGACAAACCGGTTATACAGGTTACACCACTAACTACGATACCAAAATATTAGTGAACAAAATACTGGACTAAAATTAGTGTAACAATACACATTTTCAGGTTAATTTCTATTCCCGAAAATTTTACTATTCACTTTCACTATTCATTTTCCAAAATTTTATTTTTATTTCATATTCTCGTGTGATAAATCATTTCCATGATAAAATAAAAGTTTGACACTCATCAGATCATTTTCGCGAAAGTTATTAAGAAACTACACGTTTGGTTTTAACGTCGGTTAAAAACCCTACGCACAACGAAAACCAACCGCGTCAATTTTCTCCGCATCAGATAAATGTTTAGTACACTCATGATTAATTAGAGAATTTTTGATGATTAAGAAAAATGTTACCAAATAGAACCTGGGCCGTAAGAAACAGAAATTTATGTTTTAAGCACTTTTACTTGTCCGTAACCTTAGCCTATACTTGCACCGCATTTTCTGAGACGATTAGAAACTGTCATAATTTGGAAAAGTCAACATATTTTCACTCCCCCTTTGACCAAAAATTATTCTTTGATTTTATAAATCATTCTTTGATTTTTAGGCTTACGGTTTTATGTCTAAAAGACATTAAATACTAACCGACACTAGACTGAGCCCAGTCTAGACATTATAAGTCATTTTAATTCATTATTATCGTATTAGAAAAGTTACATTTTACTTTTCTCAATTTTACGCAACTTTCATACGTTTTACGTATTACGCGTTTTAGACCCGTGTTTCCAGTTTTAGCAGGGTTTGAGCAACCCAATGGAACCTACCACTCATTTTATTTTTTATTATGGAGTATATTGACAAGTTTAGTCATTCTTAAGTTTCACATTTTTACGATACCCGGTTTTACGTTTTGTGGCTTAACAATTTACGGTTAGCAATTTACGGAGTAAAAACTAACTCCATAAGTAGGATAATATCGCCAATGACCAACTCATCCATCCTACCCCTTGTGAACCGCCTATAGGGGGGGGGGGGGAGTCACCCCTTGTGTGGCTTGATCTCATGCATTAAGCCCTAGGATTCATCCATGTGTTCAAGCTTCCTTTGTAAGCTTTGACTAGTCTTTGAAAGTAACCTCCTCAAGCTCCTATAAAAGCCCCCTCCCCCTCTCCTTGCCATCCCACATACCACACACAAACACCATTCACTTTGCTAGTTTACTTCAAGTATTATTCAAGAAATCAAGTGCAATATCAACACAAAAACTCTAGTTAGGTTTTGTTTAATCCAACTACTTCAAATCCTTAGAAACTTTAGGTGATTCTCTTGAGTTTAGATCCACTCAAGTCACCTAAAACCTCATCACAAATTCTTCAAGAATACAAGGGTGTAGAAGGATTGCCATAGTGAAGAGAAGCTTGTTCAATCAAAGTCCTATCCTTACTTGTTACTTTCCTTTCTTAGAAAGCCTAAAGTTGTAAGAAACCCTAATACACTTTCTTGCTCAATATCATTTTCATGCTCATTATATTTCATTCATTCTATATATGGTCCTTGTATTATGTTCATGATGTATAAAAACTAGTAAAACAAGTTATGGAAACTATATGTTAACTTATGTTAAGTAAACAAGAAAACATGATATTGGACAATTACATATTATGATAGAGGACTTAACAAGGAAAACATAGCAATTTGAACCACCTAAAATGAGTATATGAGTCAAAAGTTATGGCTAATAGAAGTTACTAAAACCTTGCGGCAAAACTGTCCCAAAAGTTTCTGTGACAGAACTAAAACACGCAAAAAGTGGCTTTTCTACTCCGTTTCATCAAAACGTTAAAGCACGAAAGTTGTCCGGAACGATGTTTTCTTCAAAATCTCAGGTGCATGGGTCCAGAAAACCTATAATGAATGATATTTTCTTCAAATTCTTAAAGCCAAGACCACAACCATGGCTAAGGCCAAGGATGAGTCTCAAGACCATGGTAACAATGACCAAAGTCACGGCAAAGCCACAGCTAAAGACCATATAACTTTCTAAGACGAAAACATGAACTAAAGAGTTAGTTGTAACATAATCATCCAATTTGGATCTACTCCATCAAAATGACCATGAGACTTTGCAAGTAATATTCATTCTAGACTTAAGAAACTCATTGAAATAACAATCTTCATTTAAAATAAACTTTCCTAAGTTTATTCAATTATTTGGACATGTAACTTTTAAAGATCAAAAACTTATATTTTCTATCAAATACTACAACACTAGAGAGCTTCATGTGAGGGGTTTCATTTGGGTAAACGGATCGACGAGTTGCTGGATTTACGAATTAAAGTGTCCTAGCTCCTCGAACGTTTACTACATGACCTCTGAATTATGATGGCCCGAACGGTAGTAAGAGATATCAAACTATACATGTTTCATAAACCATTTTTATTCAAAGACTTACATTATATACTAAGTACTACACCATGAACTAAATGCAAGACATATATAGGCAATTCTTCATATTTTTTGACATTACTCCAAACCTAAGTCGCAACATTCTATTATAGGTTGCTCATAGAGACCTTCGCGATTCAACTACCATTTTCACTACTTACTACATAACTCACGGTGAGTTCATAGCCCCACTTTCCATTACTTAATTGTTTTACAAATCCTTGGGGGGAATACATGACATTTTAAACCGAACACAATGCTTTGAAATTTTATGCTATCTGATTGTTTTATTATTACTAAGTACCATCCTTGCCAATCCTAGGCCCCATATCATGAACCATTTAATCACTAGTATTAGTGAGCGCGAGTATTGCAAATAGGCCCATTGGGATTGACGAATCCCATTTGTATTGACCAAATAAGTTCAAACATGTAACACCCCCAAAATTTGGTACAACGGAAGACTCAACAAGCTTTCGGGGTGCTACGGGGATTGGTATCCATTCAAAGTCATGAAAGAACGAGATAAAGTAAACATAATAAAAATACAACCACGTGGGGTTTTAAAGTTTACATTTATCCCAAAATCATCCAAAGTCAGGCCCAAAAGAAATAAATATAGGTCCACAATTATTTATCAGAGTTTTAGAAAATAGATCCATAACCGGGTGCCAAAGCCAAGCCTCCAATCCAAGCATCCAAGGGCCTCACTTAATTACCTGAGAAAACGTGCTAAAAGTCAGCTTTCGCTGGTGAGATCATAGGTTTAGATTCATAATTCAATATAGTGGACATATACGCAAAACGCTTGCTAGTTAGACTAGGCCTCAATCATCCAACCAAAATAATCCAACCAAAATCAAATCAACCCTATAGGTGCACGCTATAGCCCAAATCAATCCAATCAATAGCTTACCTAGCTCAAGTCTAGACCTCGCTCTATAATTAATCCAATAGCTTACCTAGTTCGGGACTAGGCCTCGCTCAACAACCAATCAATAGCTTACCTAGTTCGGGACTAGGCCTCGCTTAATCCTGCCTAGTTCTATAAGCATAGCAAGTTTTAAAATAAATAAAGCGATAATAGTCCACATAAAACATTTGCACGTTTCTCACCCCAAGTATTGAAAACAAAGTTCAAGAGTAAAAGTGGGGCTATGACTCACCTCAAGTCCAGAAAATCCTCAAAAGAAATCGATAGCAGAAAGTCGTAAGCAAACTTAAGCAACTCACGTAACGGCAACTACAGACTCGGCACTTCCTAACAATATCAAGCTCGTTCAGAAATTATTTCCTCAAAAAATCAAATATTCCCATTCCCGAACGTATTCCATTTTACTTTCCAAAAATATCCATTTCTTGAATTATCTTCATATTAATTTGAAGTTTGACGTTTGGTATCCATATGGGTGGTGGGTCGACACAACTCAAACCAAGAAGCCACAACAAATAGGAATAATGAACCATCTATAGGTCTAATATTAGCCCAATATATTATTTAAATAAATCATCGAAGTTTATCAAATCCGTCGATTTGGTAATCCCCCATATTTGTTTACGTAATATATCGTTTCAAGATTATACCCAACCTAAATCACATTGCACAAAGAATACTATATGGTATATATCGTAGTCCAATAAATTCCCTATATATATCGTCCAATTTGCCAAATTCGTCAATTTAGCCAATTCCATGAGATATATAGTAATTTATTATCCTAATACACGTACCACAACCTATGGGCATCGTAGGATACGATGCCCATTAATATACTCATTTTGTATATCTGAATAAACCCTATTTAACCCGTCGATTAAATAAGTTACGTAGTTATAGAAAATGGATATATTAATCGTCATATATCCGTGACAACACAAAACTCACATAATAAAGTCCACTTGGACTTAAGTAACCACAACTCGTAGGAGTGACGAATGGCGGACAACCAAAACTCACATAATAAAGTCCACATGATATTGGAATGGCGGACAACCACCACAGACGCAGGAGTGACGAATGGCAGACTACTTCATAACATAATCACTACATCATCACCAAAGAACAAAGACAAAGAGCAAAGTACATTCATTATCATTCAACCATTTTGAAGACGTCTTAGAATTTTACATGTCACAAGTCAACGACAAAGATGAAGACGTCAAGCAACCGTGATGACCGACCCTTAGGGGGAGATTGTTGGGATCATACTTTTGTATTTAGTCAAGTCTCGGTCATTACCTTTTGTAATAGGTTGCTTTGGTATTTATTTCATTATGTTTTATGTTACAAGGCTTAAGTGTTAAAGCCCTATGGGCTTGAAAGCCCATGAATTAGAATGATAAGGGAGGAAGGGAGTGTTGCCCTATTCCTCCCTTATAAATAGAAAGCTTATGTAACCTTTCACATTGTTGGTTATTTGATTATCTTAAGGAAACTCTTGTTCTTTCACTTTTCATATTGTCTCATAATCAACCATCTCTCATTCTCATCTTATTTCTTTCAATATCATACTTGTGTTTACATAAATGGTGACCTAACACGTACTCATCCACATACGCGTTCTCAAGACTCTATAACACGTTTGCCACTATCGTGAAGTAAGTATTTCATTATGTTTCTTGATGATCAACGCGACACCCCATGGCTCTTTACCAACTCACCGAGCGAAAAAAGTCTCGCAAACTCCTCCTTAATAAAATCTCCAGGTACCTCTGGCTGTTGCACCACCCTAATAATCGTTGACTACAACCTACCTTCAAGCATTTCAAACACTTGCTAAAGTATCGGTATTTTCCTTCATACCCACTCCTCCATACATCTCTTGCTAAGGTAATAATACGTCTTATCCATTCTCAGATGTATCAAATACCTTGCAAGATTGATGTCCTTACACTTCCTCTTAATGAAACCAATAGCTGGTTCGCAAAGTACATTCCTCCATCTTCGTTCCTTTCCATTTACTGGTCTAAACCAAGTAATCACTCTTCTTTCATGTTCTCATCCTCGAACCTCTCTCTCTAGGCTGTCAGTATCATTCTCTTAACTCCGAACTGACACTGGTACAAAAAGTTGTATTGGTCACAATAGAAATGTGTGACGATATGCATATAGTCACACACGTTTTTTTTGTTGTATTTCACCATAGGTGGCATATGGTCACATTGTTAAGTTCGTAGCCTTTTCCATCGAAAAAGAGTGACCAAAACCCCGAATATGTGTGACAAATTAGGCACAAGTTTTGTTGGATTAGTCATTATCAGTGACCGTAAACACTTTATAGTCACACGAATGTTTTTTGAGAGTAACTATTTTTCAACCTTTGGCCACATAAATATATAATATATGTGACATTTGAGATGATATATTCAAGTAGATGTGTATTTTGTGTGACTATTCCCCGTCCTGTGGCCACATGAATACATAATAAATGTGACGTTTGTGATGATTTAGTCACACAATTGGTGTTGTTTTTCTGGAGTTAGTCATATAAAATTTTAAACAAAGTGGCCAAAAGTGTTAATAAGTGTGACCATATGCCGTTTAAAGTGAAGAAATGTGTATTTTGTATGACTATTGATCATCCAATGACCACATGAAGTTTATGTTTGCGTGGCCTTTTGTAATATTTAGTCACACAAAGCATGTTTGTTTTTGGTATTTAGTCACATACCATTAAGCAAACAGTGGCCAAAAGTGTTAATAAGTGTGACCATATGCTGTTTAAAGTGAAGAAATGTGTATTTTGTGTGACTATTGATCATCCAATGGCCACATGAAGTTTATGTTTGCGTGGCCTTTCGTAATATTTAGTCACACAAAGCATGTTTGTTTTGGGTATTTAGTCACATACCATTAAGCAAACAGTGGCCAAAAAGTGTTAATAAGTGTGACAATATGCTGTTTAAAGATAAGAAATGTGTATTTTGTGTGACTATTGATCATCCAATGGCCACATGAAGTTTATGTTTGCGTGGCCTTTTGTAATATTTAGTCACACAAAGCATGTTTGTTTTGGGTATTTAGTCACATACCATTAAGCAAACAGTATCCAAAAGTGTTAATAAGTGTGACCATATGCTGTTTAAAGTGAAGAAATGTGTATTTTGTTTGACTATTGATAATCCAATGGCCACATGAATTTTATGTTTGTGTGGCCTTTTGTAATATTTAGTCACACAACGAATTAAGCAAACAGTGACCAAAAGTGTTAATAAGTGTGACTATGCATCTTTTACTCACATTTAAAAAATCAATATATATCAAAACAATTCAAATATATATCAAAACAAATTCAAATATAATAAAATTGGAATGTATATAACTGAACAAAATATAAAATTGGACATCCTTTTATACACCAAGGAGTCCTAGTCGGCTTACAATAGTTTCCTAAGTATCTATAATTTTTTCCATAAGCAACTAGCAACTTCGAGCGGTCTTAATCTCTGAGCAATACCAACTTTCACTAGCAGTAGTAACTTTTGTACTAGCAGTAGTAAATACTTGGCACATTTTCTTTGAAGTTCGTGAGCTGCACTAAATCCATCTAAGCAATATTAACACAAACATGATCAGCAATAATTCAAACAACATCATGAAGACTTTTAATCCAAAACAATGAACATAATAATAAAATTTGCAGTTAAACTTACAAGTTTTTCTCCCATTGATCTAATCTCATCATCTGGATATAAAAGCCTTGAAAATGTAGGCTGCTGCATATCAACACATCAGGATGAGAGCAGAACTAGAACATGTCAAAGCTCACAACATAACAGAACTAGATGAGCCACTGGTTTAACTATCTGGACAAACATGATAGGAGAGTTACTACTAGTACCACGTTAGTACTACTGGAGCAGAGTTACTACTGCTAGTATATATATATATATATATATATATATATATATATATATATATATATAATAGAATGTATATAAATGAAGCAAATATATATATACAATTGTAATGTCGTATATAATCATATTCTCAACTATCATAAGTTAAAACATGTTGACTCTTCGCCGCCTTAGCTTGCTTTTGCAAGGTTTCACTAGAGACCAAATGTTTTCACTTCGTTGGTACTAATTGTAACACCCCCAATTCAATGATGCAGGGGAATTCAAACTGGGTGTTACTCGACGACACAACAGTCATAATAATAGAAAACGATCTCTAACTGAGTCGTTTTAAAAAGACTTATCATTCGAATTATTCAAATATATCAGAGTTTACATAGTTAGGTCCCAAAAAGGTTCCATGTTTACAAAATACATCAATATAAAGTCTTTTGATGTTTTATCGAATGACAAAGTAGATTATAGCCATCTTGATTTAGTCCGTGCCCCTTCGTGCCATCCTTGATCATAATGGACCTGAAATACATACTTAAAAGGTCAACACAAAGGTTGAGTGATATTCATAGAGTTTGTTAAGTAGTGGAACACAATATGTTGGTAGTATAAGTTAATTAGACTCATACTCATGGTTAGAAAACAAAACAATTATTATTATTTACTAAGCTCATGCAACCAATACGTTAACGGGTACCAATATCAATCGACGGATTTGTTGCCCCGGTAGGTACTTTGCCGTCATACCTAAGTTTCAAATATAGTGCATTTGTTTTGTGACAACTGGCAAATTAGGGAGCCGTTTTGAAAACCCGCATTACTTTAAAAATTATAATTTTGGAATATTTGAAAAGTTTATCGTGATGAGATATTTTATGAACGTTGGAATGTGATTTTTAATCGTACGTTATTTATGGAATTTGATTATTTATTAATGATTTGGTTCGAATCATTCGTGATGATTTATTTTTGAGATCATTATTTGGCACTACATTGACTCCGGCACTAGGATAACCTAACAAAATTTAAATATTTGAATTTACGGTTTAGGTTATATATTTACGGAACGTATCTTGGAATTTTAATTATTGGGAACGAGATTGGTTTGAGAATGTTGAGATATTTTAAAGGGTTTTCGGGTTTGGTCATTGTGTTTATTTAATTGGCCATCTATCCTCTACACCATCTTATTATTATTACTACTAGTTTAAAAAGAAAGAAAAAAAAAATAGATAGAAAAAAAAAAAAAAAAGTGTATACAAATTGGTTTTTGTGGTTCCTGGCTCACAACACACCAACACACCTCACCAACATCTCTCTCTCTCTCTCCCATAATCTTCTTCATCTCATAACCAAACCCTAGCCACCATCACCACTAGGTGGCTGCCGCCGCCTAACCATCCCACACCGCCACCTAAAAACACTTCCAAACAAACCCCCATCACTAGATCTATTAGATCTACTAAATTTAAGCTCGAGTTTTCTTGCTTTTTGAAGATTTTCATAACCTTTTCTTGTAATATTGAAGGTAAGACGAGTCACAAATGTGGTGACTCGTATTTTTATTAAAAACGTGATATATGAGTCACGTGGTTCAATTCTTGGGCTAGTTTTTGAATAATAACGAAAAATATATGTGGGTTTTGAATGAAAACATGGTTTCTAACGAGTTTGGTATCCGGGTTGTTGTTTCTTATGGGTGTCGAATGAAAACCGAGAGCCTAGGCTCTCGGCTTGGATTGATTTTATGAGCTATTATGGGTTTTTCTTGTTGGTCTTGGTCTCGTGATGACGATAACTAGAAGTATTGTTCTAGTATGGTTTGATTTTGTTGAGTTTTGACTTCTTGTTGGTGTTGCCGAGATGGGATGACCCTAAGGGTCCGTTTGGTTTGATTTTCAGTTTTAGTGATGGTATATTTTTTTGTTGTCTTGAGGATGCCGTGGACCATGGTGTTCGGCTTGATGTTGGTTCGAGCCTTGTGGCTTTTCTTTGATGAGTTTTGACCTCGTGGTTATGTTAACGACGGTGTTGGATTTTGGAGTTGGATTTTTGGTTACTAGTTGATGATTTCTTTTGGTTGTTTTGGATATGAAGTCGTGACCCAAGAGGGGTCCGTTTGGGCTGTTTTGGTGAGCTCGGTTGAGCATGGCCGAGACCTCCATGGTCTTGGGGTTGGGTCCTCGTGGCTCGTGGTGTAGCCGAGACCCAATCGAGTCCCTCGACTCGGGGTTTGACTAGCTAAGTCGACCCGTATTATTATTAGTCTTGGTGATTTTTTCTTTTGTTGTCATTATTTTTGTCGTTAGCATTTTTGTTGTTGTGATATATGGGTATTGGTATAACTTGATGTTATTATGTGATATTGTATATTGGGCATTTTATTGTTATAGTCGTTGGCCGAAAGTGGAGTTGAGGCCGTAACCTCATGGTTTTGGCAATTGAATTAACTTTGATATTGTGCAGTTGTGTTGACGAGTATGGATTTGGGGACCGATTGTGAGACGGTCGAATTAGATTGACGGAGATATGTTAGTTGGGTGCCGTAGTCGGACCCTAATGTTGTAGCACGTGGATTTGGGATTGATTTGGACGGAGTTCGTTTATTTGTTTATGACTTGGTTATATTATTTGTGGACTTGGACTATGAGCCGAGAGTAATGACTCGGACATGTGACCAAATTCTTCTGACTCGATAAATATTTAAAATCGAACATTAAAAATAATACTCGTAATAATATTATTGATAATATAGTCGTTTATATACGTATATAGACGTGATAAACGTATGTATATATATATATATATATATATATATATATATATATATATATATATATATATATATATATATATATATATATATAATGCGTACATTAATAATAAAACAATCACGAGTAAATGTTATAATAATATAACGATAATTATTATACTATGCGAATAGTGCAATAAATGTCGGAGTATTATTATAAATAAATAACTATAAATAATGTCGAGAACTAATACGTCGGGTAAGTAATAAATAAAAACATGATGACTTTTATAAATTTGAAAAACTTATCGAGTTATACGAGTTGTGGTTACTTAAGTCCAAGTGGACTTTATTATGTGACTTTTGTGTTGTCACGGATATATGACGATTAATATATCCATTTTCTATAACTACGTAACTTATTTAATCGACGGGTTAAATAGGGTTTATTTAGCTATAGAAAATGAGTATATTAATGGGCATCGTATCCTACGATGCCCATAGGTTGTGGTACGTGTATTAGGATAATAAATTACTATATATCTCGTGGAATTGGCTAAATTGACGAATTTGGCAAATTGGACGATATATATAGGGAATTTATTGGACTACGATATATACCATATAGTATTCTTTGTGCTATGTGATTTAGGTTGGGTATAATCTTGGAACGATATATTACGTAAATAAATATGGGGGATTACCAAATCGACGGATTTGATAAACTTCGATGATTTATTTAAATAATATATTGGGTTAATATTAGACCTATAGATGGTTCATTATTTCTATTTGTTGTGGCTTCTTGGTTTTAGTTGTGTCGACCCACCACCCATATGGATACCAAACGTCAAACTTCAAATTAATATGAAGATAATTCGAGAAATGGATATTTTCGGAAAGTAAAATGGAATACGTTCGGGAATGGGAATATTTGATTTTTTGAGGAAATAATTTCTGAACGAGCTTGATATTGTTAGGAAGTGCCGAGTCTGTAGTTGCCGTTACGTGAGTTGCTTGAGTTTGCTTACGTCTTTCTTCTATCGATTTCTTTTGAGGATTTTCTGGACTTGAGGTGAGTCATAGCCCCACTTTTACTCTTGAACTTTGTTTTCAATACTTGGGGTGAGAAACGTGCAAATGTTTTATGTGGACTATTATCGCTTTATTTATTTTAAAACTTGCTATGCTTATAGAACTAGGCAGGATTAAGCGAGGCCAAGTCCCGAACCAGGTAAGCTATTGATTTGGTTAATGAGCGAGGCCTAGTCCCAAACTAGGTAAGCTATTGATTGGTTGTTGAGCGAGGCCTAGTCCTGAACTAGGTAAGCTATTGGATTAATTATAGAGCGAGGCCTAGACTTGAGCTAGGTAAGCTATTGATTGGATTGATTTGGGCTATAGCGTGCACCTATAGGGTTGATTTGATTTTGGTTGGATTATTTTGGTTGGATGATTGAGGCCTAGTCTAACTAGCAAGCGTTTTGCGTATATGTCCACTATATTGAATTATGAATCTAAACCTATGATCTCACCAGCGAAAGCTGACTTTTAGCACATTTTCTCAGGTAATTAAGTGATGCCCTTGGATGCTTGGATTAGAGGCTTGGCTTTGGCACCCGGTTATGGATCTATTTTCTAAAACTCTGATAAATAATTGTGGACCTATATTTATTTCTTTTGGGCCTGACTTTGGATGATTTTTGGATAAATGTAAACTTTAAAACCCCGCGTGGTTGTATTTTTATTATGTTTACTTTATCTCGTTCTTTCATGACTTTGAATGGATACCAATCCCCGTAGCACCCCGAAAGCTTGTTGAGTCTTCCACTCTACCATATTTTGGGGGTGTTACAGATTGGTATCAGAGCCAAGGTTATAGAGAACTAGGTAAATAGACACCTAAACTATAACCGATTTTTATAGAAAACGATCCTCGACCATTACCCGCCAGCCCGCCAAGCCGAAGCATCATTGTTATTATTGAGGTATATTGAGATGATTATTAGATATGGGATTCTTGAGATGATTTGAGGATTTGAGATTTATTGATTTAGTGATATGATGGTGTTTCGAGGAATTATATGGCATTTTGAGGAATTATATGGTGTTTTGAGGAATTATATGGCTTAATTGTTTTATGAATGATTTTAGTAATGCGGTATTTTAAATCTTTCTTGATATATATGATTGGGAATTATATGATGATTTTTGATATGGTATTTTGAGTTCGCGGTTTAGTTGTTATGAAACACTTACACCTACCCTACGCCGTTGTCACAAATCATAGCCTCCTTTGCACGTGTTGTTATTAAGAATTGTTATTGCTAGTACGCGTCGCCCCTCGTAGATCACTATGGCCCCTGATGACCCATACGTGTTGGACATGCGTTTGGCCACTACTTTATCGTCTCATTGTCGCCCTAAGTCACCGATTTTATCGCCTCGTGATTCACCTGCTCAGAGATGACGATTGATGGAGTACCCCTCCGATGAGGAGTATGAGGAGGAGTACGAGGGTGAGCAGAATGATAACCCTCAAGATGAGGAAGAGAATGATGACCCTCAGGATAAGGAAGAGGATGATCCTCAGGAGGAGGAGATGCCTGATGATGATGGGTAGCTAGCACATTCAGCTCATTCTGCGAAGCCCGATTCCCCGATACATCCGGTAGATCCGGTTTCACCTGATCATCCATTTTTGTTTGAGTTGCCACCTGGTAGTCCCGTTGAGTTGGATGCACCTTCTGAGGTTTCTGCTGAGCATGCAGAGTTAGGTGAGACTGGTAGGATGTGGGCTCAAATTACTGCACAGGGCGAGAGGATCTCGTGGATGTCTGACCGACTTGAGATGATTATTGCTGAGTTTATTGCTAAGTTTATTGCTGAGTTTGTTGCTGAGTTGAGAGTTGATTTGACTACTGTCATGGGTAGGACGACAGCGATTAGGAGATGTATGATGGAGATACATGGGCAGATATAGATTCTGCAAAGAGGTTTCCTCACGGCTCGCGAGGCAGATCGCAAGCAGTGGCAGAGGAACACGGAGCTAGAGAAGGAGGTTGCAGACCTCAAGAAGGATAGTGATACTCACAGTGTCGAGTTGGAATCATCATGGAGAGAATTGGATAATTTGAGATCAGAGTTGAGGAGTCTACGCCAGCATCATGGCTAGATCAATTTGGATTTGTGTTGTTGTTGTGTTGCTACCTAAGCCAGGGAGTACTTGGTTAAAGGAGCTAGTTATTATATCTCTTATGCCATGTTATTCGGATTGTATGTTCGTCTCATTTGGAACGATTAGTAATTATTATGTCTTTTGGTATTTTGGAACCATGTATCGATCGCTACTTTTATGGATGATGGTGATTTCGCATGACATTCTATGGTTTTTGGCATACATGGAGAATTGTGTTTCTATTTGCGTGGTTCATATCGTGTTGGTATTGTGTTCGTATTTCGACTTTCACCAATCGGATTCTTGTTGGACGTTATGGTACGTGTTATTGGAGACTTATGAATCTTGTATTGTGACTTCGATCAATGGCTGTACGACGAAACACTGTTAGAGCTACCCGAACTGGTCCTGCAGTGACTACCCCTGGCCGTCGAGGACGCCGTCCAACTCGAAATGTTGAGACCCCTACTCCTGATAACCTGGACACTACTAACCGCAACAACAGGAATCAAAATGTTGATGTTCAGGGAGACAATGATCATGTTCCACTTAACGTACCTACTGTGGATCAAGCAATGATCAATCAACTTGTGGAGCAACGAGTTGCTGAGCTACTAGCTGAGTCAAATCATTCCAACAATTCTGCTGGAACATTTCCACCTGTTCGTGCTAATGGATGTAACTACAAGGAGTTTAAAATTTGTGGACCCGTTGAGTTTGGTGGAACTGAAGGAGTGGTATACTTGGTCAGGTGGATGGAGAAGACTGAGTCAGTGTTTAATGTCAGTGGTTGTGCGGAGAATGCGAAGGTAAAGTTTGCTTCTTTTACTTTCAAGGATGAAGCTTTAACTTGGTGGAACAATTACCGTAATTCGGTTGGGAGTGATCTGGCTTATGCTATGACTTGGGAGCAATTTAAGTCTTTGCTGATTCAGACTTACTGCCCAAGGAATGAGATTAAGAAGCTGGAGATTGAGTTCTGAAACCAGAAGGTGAAAGGTACCGATATGGAAACTTACAATCACCGTTATCGAGAGTTAGCCTTACTTTGTCCCGATATGGTTAGGACTGAGACTCAAAGGATTGAGAGGTAGACCGATGGGTTGCCGGTAGCTACAAGGAATGATGTGATTTCTGCTAAGCCTGTAAATATTCATGAGGCTATCACTGTTGCTCAACAATTGATGGACTCGTTGGCATTGGAAGAAGCTGAGAAAGACAAGAATGGAAAGAGGAAGAGGGATAATCACTCTAAGGGTAATGATCATCGAAACAAGCGACAAACAACTACTAGAGCTTATGCTATGGGAGATGGAGACAAGAAGAACTACAATGGAGATACACCCAAGTGTAACCGATGTTATAAGAATCATTCTGGACGATGTATGGTGATGTGCAAGAATTGCTCTAGGATGGGACACATAGCTAAGGATTGTAGAGCTAGACCACTTGCTATGGTTCAAGCTACTCCTGAAACTATGAGTAAGGCAAATGTTACTTGTTATGGATGTGGAAAGAAGGGACATTATAGGAATGAGTGTAGGGAATCGTGGAACCGAGGAAATCAAGGATCGGGTGGTAATGGGTACAATAATGGAAACCGTGGAGCTGGAGGAAACCGTGGACGACAAGATAATGGGGACCAACGTGTGGAAGCTGGAGCTGCTCATGGAAGAGTGTATGCACTTGGGAACGAGAGAGGAGAAGATCCAAACGTCGTTACTAGTACGTTCCTTCTCAATAATCGTTATGCTTCCATACTATTTGATACTGGTGCCGATAAGAGTTTTGTGTCCACTAAGTTTGCACCCTTACTAGAGAAACCCCCGATGGCCTTAGGAATTGGTTAAGATGTAGAGTTAGCTAATGGGAACATAGAAAGGATTAGGACTATCATTCGCGGTTGTACGCTAAACTTTCTGAATCGTCCTTTCAACATAGACCTTCTACCTGTCACATTAGGAAGTTTTGATGTCATTATTGGTATGGATTGGTTGTCGAAGTATCATGCTCATATACTTTGCGATGAGAAGATCGTGCGTGTGCCTTACGGCAAGGAGATCCTGAACATACCAGGAGATCGAAAGGAATTGAGAGGCCCATCTAGATTAGCGGTCATATCTTGCACTAAATTGCCGAAGGTAATGGGAAAAGGATGTTGCCTTTTCTTAGCTCAAATTTCTGAGAAAAGAGGGAAGGAGAAGAAGGAAAGGTGCATTGGAGATGTGCCTATAGTTCGTGATTTTTCGGATGTGTTCCCGATGATTTGCTGGGAATTCCGCCTACTAGACAAGTAGAGTTTCAGATTGAGTTGATATCTGGTGCTGCACCCGTGGCACGAGCGCTTTATCGTCTTGCACCTACTGAACTGGAAGAGTTGTCGAAACAATTAGCGGAGTTAGCCGAAAAGGGATTTATAAGACCAAGTTCTTCGCCTTGGGGGAGCCCCGGTCTTATTTGTGAAGAAGAAGGATGGATCGTTTCGTATGTGTATTGATTACCGAGAGTTGAACAAGTTAACGGTGAAGAATAGATACCCATTACCGAGGATCGACGATTTATTCGATCAGCTTCAAGGATCGAGTGTGTATTCGAAGATCGATTTGAGATCGAGATATCATCAACTTCGAGTTCGCGAGGAAGATATTCCGAAAACGGTTTTCAGAACCCGTTACGGGCATTACGAGTTTCAGGTGATGCCGTTTGGGTTGACTAACGCACCGGCGGTATTCATGGACCTCATGAATCGGGTATGTAAGCCTTTCTTGGATAAGTTTGTGATTGTGTTCATCGACGATATTCTAATCTACTCGAAGAGTGAGAAAGAGCATGAGGAACATCTAAGGCTTATCTTTGAATTGCTCAGGAGGGAGAAACTGTATGCCAAGTTCTCCAAATGTGAATTTTGGATTTCGACGGTACAATTTTTGGGTCATGTGATTGATAGTCAAGGAGTTCATGTAGATCCTGCTAAGATTGAAGTGACTAAAGATTGGGCTGCACCAACAACCCCAACAGAAGTTCGTCAATTTTTGGGATTAGCCGGTTATTACCAAAGATTCATTGAGGGATTTTCGAAGATAGCAAAACCGTTGACCAAATTGACACAAAAGAGTGTTAAATATGAATGGGGAGATAAGGAAGAGGAAGCATTTCAGTTACTTAAGGAGATGTTGTGTAGTGCTCCTATCTTGGCGTTACCTGAAGGTAACGAGGATTTCGTCGTCTATTGTGACGCTTCTCATAAAGGTTTGGGAGTTGTGTTAATGCAACGAGAGAAAGTGATAGCTTATTCTTCCCGACAGCTTAAGAAGCACGAGAAGAACTACACCACCCATGATTTGGAGTTAGGTGCTGTGGTTTTTGCCTTAAGAATATGGAGACATTACTTGTATGGAACCAAGTGTGTAGTGTTTACTGATCACAAAAGTCTACAACACATCTTTAATCAAAAAGAGCTTAACATGAGACAGCGACGTTGGATTGAGTTGCTAAGCGATTATGATTGTGAAATTCGCTACCATCCTAGTAAAGCAAACGTTGTTGCTGATGCTCTTAGTCGAAAGGAGAGAATTCCACCATTACGAGTTAGGTCATTAGGAATGACTATCGTATCGCCATTACCGTCTCAAATATTAGAAGCTCAAATGGAAGCGTTGAAAGCAGAAAATCGACCTGCTGAGAACATATTTGGGATGGTAGAAAATGAGAAGGGATTTGTTAAGCGTTCTGATGGAGTATTATGTTTTGGAGAGCGAAGTTGGGTACCATTGTATGGAGGACTTCGAGAGTTGATTATGCATGAGTCGCATAAGTCAAGATACTCTATTCGTCCTGGGTCTGAAAAGATGTACCAGGATTTGAAGAAGTTATATTGGTGGCCAAATATGAAGGCAGATATAGCATTGTACGTTAGTTAGTGCTTGACTTGCTCTAAGGTTAAGACCGGACATCAAAGACCGTCAGGATTATTGACGCAGCCAGAACTCCCGGTTTGGAAATGGGAGCGGATTACGATGGACTTTATTACCAAATTACCAAAGACAGCTAGCGGTTGTGACGCAATCTGGGTAATTGTGGATCGACTGACTAAGTCTGCTCATTTCCTGGCGATTAGTGAAGATGATAGTGTTGACAAACTTGCGAGGTTGTATGTAAAGGAGATTGTTTCTCGGCATGGAGTTCCGATATCTATTATTTCTGACCGCGACAGCCGCTTTACGTCAGCGTTCTGGCGATCACTTCAAACCGCTTTGGGGACGAGACTTGATATGAGTACTGCATATCACCCCCAAACCGATGGACAAAGTGAGAGAACTATTCAGACTTTGGAGGATATGCTTCGTGCATGCATAATAGATTTTGGTAAAGGCTGGGACAAATATCTACCCCTTGCGGAGTTCTCCTACAACAATAGCTACCACACAAGTCTTAAAGCTGCACCATTTGAAGCTTTATATGGTCGTAAATGTCGTTCACCTATTGGTTGGGCAGAAGTTGGAGATAGCCAACTAACAGGCCCTGAACTTATTTTGGAAACTACTGAGAAAGTAACACAAATTCGAGATCGATTGAAAGCAGCTAGAGATAGGCAGAAAAGTTACGCCGATCAGAGGCGTAAACCCCTAGAATTCCAGTTTGGAGACAAAGTGATGTTGAAAGTCTCGCCTTGGAAGGGTGTGATACGTTTCTGGAAACGTGGGAAACTCAACCCCCGCTACATTGGACCATTTCTAATTTTGGAAAGAATTGGGCCCGTGGCTTATCGGTTGGAATTACCACAGGAACTTAAAGTTCCTGATGTATTTCATGTTAGCAATTTGAAGAAGTGTCTTTCGGAGGAAACGCTGGTTATACCAAATAAGGATATTCGTGTGGATGAGAGTTTGAATTTTGTGGAAGAGACGATTGAGATATTGGATAGAGAGATTAAACGTCTTGAGAGAAGTCGTATTCCCCTCATCAAAGTTCGTTGGAATTCGCGGCATGGACCGGAATTCACGTGGGAACGTGAGGATCAGTTTCGAAAGAGATATCCGAAGCTTTTTACTTCGTAGATGGTTTGTTCCGAGAGAAACCCGGGACGGGTTTCTTCTGAGGCTGGGAGGATGTGACAACTGGCAAATTAGAGAGCCGTTTTGAAAACCCGCATTACTTTAAAAATTATAATTTTGGAATATTTGAAAAGTTTATCGTGATGAGATATTTTATGAACGTTGGAATGTGATTTTTAATCGTACGTTATTTATGGAATTTGATTATTTATTAATGATTTGGTTCGAATCATTCGTGATGATTTATTTTTGAGATCATTATTTGGCACTACATTGACTCCGGCACTATGATAACCTAACAAAATTTAAATATTTGAATTTACGGTTTGGGTTATATATTTACGGAACGTATCTTGGAATTTTAATTATTGGGAACGAGATTGGTTTGAGAATGTTGAGATATTTTGAAGGGTTTTCAGGTTTGGTCATTGTGTTTATTTACTTGGCCATCTATCCCCTACACCATCTTATTATTACTATTAGTTTAAAAAGAAAGAAAAAAAATAGATAGAAAAAAAAAAGTATATACAAATTGGTTTTTGTGGTTCCTGGCTCACAACACACCAACACACCTCACCAACATCTCTCTCTCTCTCTCCCATCATCTTCTTCATCTCATCACCAAACCCTAGCCACCATCACCACTAGGTGGCTGTCGCCACCTAACCATCCCACACCGCCACCTAAAAACACTTCCAAACAAACCCCCATCACTAGATCTACTAAATTTAAGCTTGAGTTTTCTTGATTTTTGAAGATTTTCATAACCTTTTCTTGTAATATTGAAGGTAAGACGAGTCACAAATTTGGTGACTCGTATTTTTATTAAAAACGTGATATGTGAATCACGTGGTTCAATTCTTGGGCTAGTTTTTGAATAATAACGAAAAATATATGTGGGTTTTGAATGAAAACATGGTTTCTAACGAGTTTGGTATCCGGGTTGTTGTTTCTTATGGGTGTCGAATGAAAACCGAGAGCCTAGGCTCTCGGCTTGGATTGATTTTATGAGCTATTATGGGTTTTTCTTGTTGGTCTTGGTCTCGTGATGACGATAACTAGAAGTATTGTTCTAGTATGGTTTGATTTTGTTGAGTTTTGACTTCTTGTTGGTGCTGCCGAGATGGGATGACCCTAAGGGACCGTTTGGTTTGATTTTCAGTTTTGGTGATGGTATATTTTTTTGTTGTCTTGAGGATGCCGTGGACCATGGTGTTCGGCTTGATGTTGGTTCGAGCCTTGTGGCTTTTCTTTGATGAGTTTTGACCTCGTGGTTATGTTAACGAGGGTGTTGGATTTTGGAGTTGGATTTTTGGTTACTAGTTGATGATTTCTTTTGGTTGTTTTGGATATGAAGTCGTGACCCAAGAGAGGTCCGTTTGGGCTGTTTTTGGTGAGCTCGGTTGAGCATGGCCGAGACCTCCATGGTCTTGGGGTTGGGTCCTCGTGGCTCGTGGTGTAGCCGAGACCCAATCGAGTCCCTCGACTCGGGGTTTGACTTGCTAAGTCGACCCGTATTATTATTAGTCTTGGTGATTTTTTTTTTTGGTTGTTATTATTTTTGCCGTTAGCATTTTTGTTGTTGTGATATATGGGTATGCTGGTTCCCCGTGAGAATGAAACAAGTCCTTTTAAGAGAACTTGAGTGGTTAAGAAGGTTTAGTGCATTGCGTCACTGGGTCCATGACGACTTTATCTTCAATACCGGTATTGTCTTTTGCAACAACCGGTAGCATATGTATTGAACCCGGTGTCTGCCCTAAGGTTGAACATATGGAGGGCTATTTCTTTTCACCCTTTTCTTTACTTTTCTTTTTCATTCTTCAACTCCTTCTTTCCCTTTCATTCTTTTCTCCTTTTTTCGTATCATACCTAAGGACTTCTAATTCTAACTATGGGAGACGTCCTTGGGTAGATCCCTCCGGCTCTGGCGGATCATAGGACGGATATTCCTATCTTAATCACCTTATAACTTCGACAGTAGCCAAGAAACCTTTGATTGAAAATCTCTCAAAGTGTTTGTGATAATCAAATATTTTGGTTAACACTTTGAGAGTTTTGTGTACACTTTTGAAGGGCTCCCCCTGCACATGTGCTCATAAGTATTAAATAAATTTGCACATGCGGGAGGAGCAAGAATTTTGAATTGATCCACTTTCCGTGAACAAGACCGATTCAAGACACGCTTACATCACTAGTTAAACTAGCTTGAAGTTATTACCCGGCCGGGTCAAGTCCACAGAAAGTTTCTCGAGACGGTACATTTCTACTAAGACAAATTCTTTTCGAGACACGCTTACGTGGTTAGTTAAAGAGTTCCATTGTCAGCTTTTAGGTGACAACTAGCTCTAATAACTAACTTGATGTTATAACCCGTCGAGGATAAGTCTTTTCGATATTACTAACATTTATTGTCTCATCAATTCCTGGGTCCATTCTGAGTCTAGCTCGCACATGATACAACTTTTAAGCTTTGACTTCGTATATTTTAATCACTTTTTCATTTTCTCCCCCTCAAAAATAGCATATAAAATGATGTTTTTGACAATCTTTTAGATTAAAATATGCCTTTTGAGTCTTACGGGGAGATTCACCAAGAACTTTTGATTTTGAACAAAGTATTTTGTTTTGACAAGTGCTCCCCCTCAATAAGTGATTAAGTCTTATTGAGGTGAAATACTTGTCCTTTTGAGCAGAATTATGAAAATCATAAATGTTTGATTAATTCTACTCAAAAGTAAGAAGCCTTCGCTCCTTATATTAGGATTGAGGCACTGATGCGTACCTCAGGGTCCTTTCTTTACAAGTTCGGGTTGTGCAATGTAATGTGTACACAAGCCATTATGAAGTATAATATTGACAAATCAAATCAAACTCTTACAAATTTCTACCATTCAGGTCTCTGAAATGTCAACACCGGAAATTTTGTTCTTCCTCCAACATAGCTTTCCAATCTCCGAAACTGATCCCTGCGCTTCAACCGGTTCTCAATCCTTGTAATGAATCTGCGAGCTTCCCTGGCCTCATCGGTGTTCCATCTTTTGGATTTACCCAGTGCGATGTCACTTAGTCTGCTTTTGATTCCATCTCTGACGAACTTCAAGGTTTCATCACAGAACTTATGTATTTCTTTGTAGCCCATGAAGCAGTTTCGACCGTTGACACTGCGGTAAGTGAACCCGAATGCAGGATGCCTGATCAAGGTGTATTGAGGTAGATGTTGAAGGTCGGGGATGTCAAACATGTTGGGTTTGGTGAGATTAAGCTTCTTCTGATAACTTTCCACTCCCAGTTGAAGATCTTCTACTCTTTCTCTGATAACTATCTGCCTGATGTAGATTAGGAGAGCTTGGATAAAGGCAAGCTGCATATCTTTGGGCAAGTTGCAAAGCTTTCCTTGAACTTTGAGCAGGTACATATCTTCTATGTCGTTGAGGAGTAGTCGTGGAAAGTCTGACTCGGAAATATCATACTCTTTTTCATCAAGTCTTTTGAGTGTGATTTTGCTGAGGAAGGGGTACCCAAAGTGAGTGACAGTCGAAATGAACTTAATCGAGACTATCTCCAAATCACTTGCCACATCGCCCATCGTCTGATTGAGTCTGCTGCTGCGATAATACTGTGCCCGGTTTTCTGGCCAATGATGTATGCCGTAGAGTGCGTTCCGGTCATAGTCAATAACTTTATCGATGAATAAGCCTGAGGCTTCTTCTTCGATGGCGTTGTTGAGATATCGAGCTGCCGGGAGAAAGGCAAGTGATGTGATGTACTTCTTCTCAATCTTGCTGCCGAGTGTCAGAAATTCCAAGTCGGTGTTAAAGAAGAACTTGTAAGGGATCTTTGGTTCCTTAGGCTTCCCAATCATTGGTAGTGGTTTCGACCAGTCTGTAATGTATGGTGCGGCTTTCCTTGTGGCTGGATTGATGTAAGATTCAAGATTGATCCAGTCAATATTGCTTGACATAGCTCGAGCAATATTTTCTAGATGGTACTCAAGTTCGATGGAGTTAGCAGACCGATCTTTTAGAAGGTTGAACGCATCATTCTTGATTCTTCGTAGCTCTTTCTTGTTCATCTTTTTCATCCGAAACTTATGCTGAATCAATTGAGCGTATTCCACTGTTCGACCATCTTGAGGTTCTTGATTGTCTGCAAGTGCAGGTTGCGAACTAATCATCTTTTCAAACCAGGAGTATTCGGCACTATCGTCTTGGTCTAGCCATTTGAGGATGGTTTTCGGTTTCTTTGGTTCTGTGCCTTTGGATGAGGTGTCCGGTTTGGGTTGATGATGCTTTCCTTTCCTTTGTTTCTTCTTCTTAGAGGACGGTTCTGGGACTTCATCGGGCTGAGGAATCTCGTCACCACCTGTGTATTCAAAGTGGTCGTGTGCTTTGGGAGCGGAACCAGATGCCTTAGGTTGTTGTGAGGATGTTGTTATTGTTGGAGGGATGACCGGTGTTTTTGATTGAGATGAGGGTCCTTCGGCTTGTTTCTGTTTCTTTGCCTGAGAATTAGGATCCCTGTCTTCATCATCATCTCTTGGACGTTTCAGTTTGTCCGCCTCTGTGCTGCAAGTCTCTTTAGTCATTTTTACTTTCAACGCTTCCAGGACTTTTGCTTCTTCAGGTGATAATGTGAATTTGCTTGCCAGTTTGTCCAAGAGCTGGGCTTCCAATTCGTCCATAGATAGTCCTGGTAGTGGAACAGTAGACTTGTAAGCTCGAAGAGTAAATGTGGTCGATCGGATTACTTTCTTGACAGCTTGCTCTGCGAACTTGGTGAGTTCGTCTCTCATGGGTGCCAGCAGATCTTTCAACTCAGCAACTAAGTGTTGTGCCATGTATTGGTGTGCTTGAGCAGCCAATGTGGCTTCCAAGTTCTCTTGCACATCCTTTGCTAAGAAGGTATCAACCTTATCTTGAAGTTCCTGGACATTAGAGTTGAGCTTTGTCAGTTCAGCAACTTGGCTTGCTAGTAATGCAACCTGATCTTCCAGTCTGCTTTTCTTCTTATCATGTACTCTTTTAAATGCTGACTTTAGCAACTTGGATGCTGCAGAGGCTTTGGTGCTTGGTTTCTTGATTGATTTGTCGTGGGTTGATTCAGATGCAGGAGGTGATGATTGTGAAGATTCAATGTTGGTAGTAACATCCTTATCCTCTCCTTTCTGTGATTCGGGTACTTCAACATTCTTAGCTTTGGCTGCTTCCTCTTTCAACCTCTGTTCTTCAGCCAGTTTGTCAGCCTCGGCTTTAAGTCTTAAATCTTCAGCAAGCTTGGCTTCTTGTTCTCTTTTCAACTTTTCTTCAGCCAGCTTGGCTGCCTCTTCAGCCTTCCTGCTTTCTTCCATTCGTATTGTTTCTTCTAACTTGGCTTGTGCTAGCTCCTCAAGCCTAGCCACTTCAGCTTCTTGCTTTTTCCTAAGTTCTTCTTCTTGAGCCCTTTCTCTGAGCTCCATTTCTTCCATAGACATCAACCGTGGAACATCAGTATCCATGGGATCTTCCTCTTCTTCTTCTTCTCCCGTTGTTGAAGTATATTGCATTTCTTCATTTCTAGGTGATACAGTTGGGGTTTGGTAGACTATCATATCAGCATGAGTTCCTGTAGTAGATTCAGGAATACTGCTAGATCCACCAGCTTCATGAGTTTGAGAGAATTCAGGAGGTGGAGGTTGATCGGCTTGAAATGCATCAATCTTGCTATGTAGGATACCCAAATTGAGAGCTCTTTCATTTTCTTCTTCAGCTGACAGGCCTATGTTTGAGTGAGCAGACATTTGTTCGGCAGTCATAGGTTCCTTCATCTTCTCTCTCCTGATCCTTTCTTCTTCCAAGATTGACTCTGCTTCAGTGAACGGTCTTTGATTGAGATTTGCTGGGTATTCAGCATTGTCAGCAAACTCATCAATGTTTTTATCCCAATCTTCGAAAGTCAAGTCTTTGTCATCAATGTCTTCCAGATTGACATCCTTGTCAATGTTAGCAAATGCTTCCCTATACACTGGACCTTCGTCGGATTCGGTTTGTTCAGAGTCAGACGGTTTTGGAGAAGATTGTGGTGAGGGAAACCACCCAGGTTCAGGAATGGATGCGGGCTTCTTGGCAGGAGTCCTTCTCTTGAGAGTACCCTTCTTCTTATGAGTAGACTTGGTAGAACTGCCGGAGCTCCCAATTTTGCTACCTTTCTTTCCTTTCTTCTGCATGAACGAAGGTAGAACAACTTCGTCCAGGAAACCTACTTTGTCTGCTTCAAGAGCTTGAAGGTAGTACTTGAAATTCGGGCAAAGCTTCACTTTGTCATTCAAGAGACAATCGGGAAGTTTCTTTCCTTGCTTGCGTGTACTGGTGTCGAGTCTCTTGATGATTCTGAGAGTATCTTCATTTCTGAAAGTGTGCTTGTCTTTGTCATCAAGTCTCTGTGGAATATCGTCATACTCTCGAAGGAAGCTTTCGATGAGTAGTTTTGTGAAACGGACAAATGGAATGTTGGTGTTCTTGTGTTGAATGTGCCACACAAGGTCTTCCCAGATAATGCTGGCATAATCAACTTTCTTGACGTTTGCCACGGCCCAGAAGAGTTTGAGGTGTTGGAGCTTGGGGTGTTCATGGCCAGTGTCTCTGCCAGATAAGGACTTGGCAATCAGAATATATAGGGATCTCCATGGTTGTGGAAGATATTTGATGTTGACCCTAGAATGTCTTGTGACTACTTCCTCTGATTCATCATAGACGATATCCCGTAACCACTCTATCAGCTCTTCTTCGGTGGGTACTTGATCATATTCTTCATCTGGGCCGAGTTCTGGTAACCCAAGAACATTCCTTAGTGTGTCTATATCCACAGTAACCTGACGGTTATGAAGCATACAGGTGAAGGAAGCCTCCCCAAGATCTAGCTGAAGTGTATGCCAAAACTGGTGGATGTAGAAGCAGGAGACTGAGGTTGACTTAGTGAATAACAGCTTGTTGGGGTGATATAGGAGAGCATCCACTGCAACAATACATGAGGATTCGTTGCAAGTGATTTTGTTGAAGTTGATACGTAAGTTGTTCCTTCCTATCTTCCTGGAGTAATTATCGGGAAAGGTTTCTTCCCATGAGAGTTTAGGTTCAGGTTCTGGTCCATAAGGAATGTCGTTGTGTTCTGCCATCTGAATTGATCATAAACAAACACAAACATGGCAATTGTTTACTTTGTTAGCAAAGACATTCAATTACATTATGGAACATACATTATTGATTGATCAGTGGGTGTTTGTGTGTGAAAAACTTTTGTTATATGACAAACTTGTGTTATTATCACATGGTAGAAACTTCTAACAATTAAGTTACAACATTAGTTTATCATTATAAGAGATTACACTTTGGAAATTTTACAACACTTAGAAAAATTTCATGAATTGGACAAGTTTACGCGTAAGTGGAAAAATCTACGCGTAACTTGACTTAAGCGTAAGAAGTGAATTTAGGCGTAAGAGCAAAAGCTATGCGTAAACTTATATGTTACGCGTAAGGTAAATCTTATGCGTAGGCTCAATCTTACGCGTAGGATAAAATCTTAGGCGTAGGATATGAGCTTATGCAAAGGATTAACCTTAAGCGTAAGATATAACTTATGAGTAGGTTTTGACTTATGCGTAAGTTCAAGACTTATGCGTAAGAACAAAACTTATGCGTAAGAATTATCATTTAAGCGTAAACATTGTCTTATCCAAGACAATGTTTGTCCACGTGTCGAATCTTACACGTAAGATTCAATCTTACGCGTAGGATGAACAACTTGCGCGTAAAAACGCCATTTTCCAGAAAATCACCTTAAGTAATTAGAGTTGTTTGATTCCTGAAAGTGTACAAAACATAACCACTGATCAATATTCATATTAACACACCTAATACCCATATTTTATGCGTAAACATGCCATAATATGAGTTACGCGTAGAAACGCATGAACACACAATCATTAACACAATCAAACATGATTTTGGGTAGTTATAAGTTTAGGGCAAGTGATAGTAACATCCTAAGGATCATATGGTCGAAATTTTAACATCAATTGACCACAAAATCACAAGGTCTAATCTGCTTGTGCATTCGAACCCTAAACCTATGATTCTTGAACAATACATGTTTCTGAAACAATTAAACCATAGTAGCATGATCCTAGGCATACAAGAACACAATCCCCATCATCAATTAACACAATAACACTCAGAATCAAAAAATCCCTAAAGAACTCGTATGAACCCTAAAATCAAATTAGTCGATTTGGTGTTTCTGGGTGCAATTAGAGTATGAAAACATGTTTATAATCATCCTTAGACCATTTCCCAACAACAATTTTAACCATAACATCAGCAATTTCTGGGTTCTAAATTAACGCACAACCCTAAGATGAATTTCAAAGATTATGACAAAACTAGCCGTTGGATTGTTATGAGATTTAAAACCATTGTTTATAAACATGATCAAAAACGTTTGACACTTACAGATTTGAAGATTGATGCACGGATTAATCAAATGATTGTGGATCATAGATGATGGTGGTTGAAAGTAGTAAATGGTTTTTGCAGGTGGGAGTAAATGTGAGGTCAAACATCTTTTGACCAAGGTTAAAAACAATTTTGAAAGATTGACAAGTATGGTCCCTTAACCTCATGAAACATTTACACCTAATGCCTAAACACTTTATCACATATAACTTTCGTTGATAACACCAAGACATGATAAGAACAACTTGTGGTACTCCCCCTCGACCTTAGACCGTAGTCAAAAATACTGAAAAAATTTATTATATAGGTCAAGGAGAGTAACCCGAAACACTTTTGAAGCATCACTTTTGATAAAAACGTATTATTATTGGTAAAATGCAAGTATAAAAGTTAATGTATTTTTGAGAAATTTGAAAAATTACTTTTCCTCCCCCGCAACACTTGTTTTAAATAATTGAAGACATTTTATAAAATAGTGTTGAAAGAGGTGGTTTATACTTGCATTTTTTTTTTGAAAGAACAAGAACCAAAATCTTTTTGTGTTTTTGATTGGTTTTATAATTTTGTATTTTGTTTTTGAAAAAAAATATATTTACAAAGATAGTGTTGATGTTTGACGATCAATTGTGTTTTAAAAACTTTTCCAGATCATCAGGAGTCAAACATCGCATACCAATTTGGTGAACTAGACTAGCAAACCTTGATGGTGCTAAGGATTTGGTAAGTAAGTCCGCCAATTGGTACTCAGTCCCAACAAAATAAAGTTCAACGGTACCCTTTTCCACATGCTCTTTGATGAAGTGATATCGGAGATCGATGTGTTTGGATTTGCAATGATGTACTGTGTTGCAGGAGATAGCAATTGCACTTTTGGAATCACAGTAGATAGGAATCTTGTTGAATAGGTAGCCATAATCCTTAAGTTGTGATCTCATCCAAATGACTTGAGCACAACAAGCAGACATGGCTACATATTCAGATTCTGTTGACGACAGTGATGTGCAGTCCTGCTTCTTTGATTGCCATGACACAAGTTTGTCTCCGAGAAATTGTAATCCACCAGATGTACTTTTGCGTGTGTCTAAACATCCTGCATGGTCAGCATCTAAAAAAGCAATTAGTTCAAAACCGGAATCCTTCGGATACCAGATTCCCAAGTTAATGGTTCCTTTTATGTATCGAAGGATTCTTTTGACCTCACTGAGGTGTTTTTCAGTTGGTTTGGACTGATAGCGAGAGCACATGTAGACAGCAAATACTATATCAGGTCTACTAGCTGTGAGATACATGAGTGACCCAATCATACTTCGGTATTTGGTAGGGTCAACAGGAGTCCCATGTAAGTCAGCATCTAGTTTTGTGGTATAGCCCATTGGTGTATTATAAGTATCACAAGACATCATTCCATGTTTCTTTAAAATTTCAAGAGCATATTTGGACTGATTTATAAAAATTCCACGGGGTGATTGATGAACTTGTAGTCCTAGAAAGAACGAAAGTTCACCCATCATGGACATTTCAAAATTATCTTTCATTAATTTTGCAAAATCATTAGAGTAACTTCTTTTTGTTGAGGCAAAAATGATGTCATCGACATATATTTGAACAACAAGTAAGTCCTCCCCGTAGGTTTTTGTAAATAGTGTAGGATCCACCGAGCCTTTAGAAAATTTATTGGCCAGCAAGAAAGTGGACAGTTTGTCATACCACGCCCGTGGGGCTTGCTTAAGTCTGTAGAGTGCCTTTTTGAGTCGGTAAACGTGATTAGGACGCTCAGGATCAACGAAGCCGTCTGGTTGGCTCACATATACTTCTTCACGGAGTTCTCCATTAAGAAATGCGGTTTTCACATCCATTTGATAAACAACCATGTTCCTGTGTGCAGCATAGGCCAAAAAGATCCGAACAGCTTCATGTCTAGCCATTGGAGCAAAAGATTCAGCAAAATCAAGTCCTTCTAGTTGAGAGTATCCTTTCGCTACCAGGCGTGATTTGTAACGTATGACAGTGCCTTCAGCATCTAGCTTATTCTTCCAAATCCATTTTAACCCAATGACAAAGACTCCGTCAGGTCTTTCAACTAATTCCTAGACTTCTAATCTTATGAATTGCTGAAATTCCTCTTGCATAGATTCAATCCAGTTGTCATAAGTCATTGCTTCTTTAATGTTCTTAGGTTCTTCGTTACAAACTGTGAGTGCATAGATACAAGTTTCTCCATCTGTGTGAAGTCGTTGTCTTGTCATAACAGGTGCATCTGGATGGCCAATAATATGAACTAGTGGATGGTCTCGAGTCCATTTGTGTGTTAAAGGGTGTAGTTGATAAGTATCTCGCATGTTAGCAGGATCCAAATTGCGTGTTGACGACTCAGCTATATCAGGAAAGGTAGGAGCCGGTGCAAACGGGTTAAAGAACGCATCAGGATCATGCTCTGCGGGTTGTGGAACTGATTGTGGTGTAGGATCGTCAGCTGAATGGTGGGAGTTAGAAACAGTTTGTTCTGCTGTAGATGGTGATGCAATTGGAGGACCGTCTCTCTCAACACTTGTAGTAGTTTATTGAGGTGAGTCTGGTACTGGAATGTTTTCAGGTTGAGCAGCGGAATTAGGTGAGACCTCAGTAGGACGGTATTCAATTGTGTCATCAAACAGTGGAGCAAACAAGGTTTCCAATTCATTGCGGTTGAGTGGCAATGGTTCAGCTGAAGATTCCGGAGAGTTAAGACGGTTGAATTCGGGTCCTAAGCTGTGTTGCTCAGAAGCCATTTGTGTGAGTTCATCAAAATTAGCGTGAATGGTTTCTTGAATTTCTCTTGTTCGACGATTCCATATCCGAAAACCTTTAGAATTTTCACAGTATCCAACGAACACGCCGATGTCAGCCTTTGCTTTAAGTTTACCTAAATCATCACGATCATTTTTCGGATAACACAGTGCTCCAAATACATGAAAGTAATCGATATTCGGTTTTCTTTTGTGAACAATTTGATAAGGTGTTTTGCGATGGCGTTTTGTTATCATGCAACGGTTTTGGGTATAACATGCGGTTGAAACAGCTTCCGCCCATAAGTAATCTGGTACTTGAGCATTAATCAACATAGTTCTAGCAGCTTCCACTAACGTCCTGTTGCGTCTTTCAACAACTCCATTCTGTTCTGGGCTTCTAGGAATAGATGTTTGATGTTCAATTCCCACTTTCTCATAATATGACCTAAGTGTCTGATTCTTAAATTCTGTTCCATTGTCAGTTCTGACTATTCGTACCGTGTTGCGTAACTGAACTTGAATTTTAGTGAGAAAGGTGATGATCATTGAAGGAGCCTGATCTTTACTTCGTAGAAAATAAACCCAAGTCCATCTGGAATAATCATCCACACTTACAAGAATGTAGCGTTTACCGTTGATACTTTGAACACGCATCAGTCCACACAAATCCATGGGTAGCCTTTGTAAAACATGATTCGTACTGTGCTCAGGTTTAGAAGGGAAATGAGCCCGAGTACTTTTTCCTTGTTCACAGGCTGAACATAAGTGATCTTTGGTGAAACGGAATCTTGGAAATCCATCAACAAGTTTATAACGAGCAAGGTCAGTCATAGTTTTGAAATTCAAGTGCGAAAGACGTTTGTGCCATAACCAAGATTTAGTTGATTCTGCTTTAGAGAGTAGACATATCGGAGATGTTGCAATCATATCTGACATTGATATTGTATAAAGATTGGAACCACGGGAGCCAGACATTAGATCGTTTCCTTGTAAGTCACGAACAAAGCAAGTTTTCTCACGAAATGCAACTTCTAGATCCCCATCACAAAATTGACCAACAGAGAAAAGGTTGTGTCCAAGGCCTTCCACATAATAAACACGACTTATTTCAATGTTCCCACTGACATAGTCACCATATCCCATGATTAAAGCGTAATGGTCATTCCTGAATCTGACAGTACCAATGAACTTTGAGACAAAGTTGTGTAGCAGTTTGAGATTGCCTGTCATATGTCGGGTGCATCCGCTATCAACAATCCAGAGAACAATCTGTACCACCTGCATCACAAGAAGAAGACACGGATGGAACAGAAGTAAGGGTGGAACCCAAAGAAAGTGCGGGTTCCTGTTGGTTAGAAGCACAGGTATTCAACAATTTTGGAATCCATTTAAAGTCTGGTTTATATTGTAACCAACGTTGCCAATTCCAACTAGTTCTTGCTTTCTTAATGGTAAATTCACTAGTAGTTGGCTTAGTCCTAGATTTGTTCTCTGCACTTATGGGGGTAACTTCAACTTCTTTAGAAACCGTAGAAGGCGGCTTTCCTAAGATAGACTTAAAGGCAATAGTGGGCCTAGAAGGAATGCGTGTCCTACGTTTCTTATGGCGATTAAGAAGAGAATTAGCTATACATTTTGTATGATCACCAGATGATACGCTTTTACGACAAAACACACAAGATGCATTAATATTCAAAACATTCAAAGGTTCATCATTCGTTACATTTAGATTTTGATTACAATTTGCCAGATTAGAATCTAAATCTGATGCAACATGAGTTTTATTCAAATTCCTAAGTTGATCTTCTACTTCTTGAGCTTCTAGTGATCCTCTTTTACGTTGCCAGAGCCTATTCTTCTTTTTACTTTTTCGCTTGGGTCTGCTAACGCTATTAGTGGAGACTAGTCCTGTAGAAGTGGAGTTATCAACATTAGTGTTTTGAACAACATTTCCTTTAGCAGTTTTGTCTAATTGATACAATCTTGGTGCTATCACCGTGGTGTCAACAAACTTTCCTTTTTCAAGTATCTTAATTTTCTCTTTCAAATTGATGATGATGTGATTCTTATCCTGAATATTTGACTCAAGTACACCATTGCAATATTTGATGTCTTCGTGGTTTTGTTGATATGCGACACTTTCAATTTTTAAATCCTCAATTTCTTTCTCGTATTTGAGACACAAACTTTTGAAAGACTCATTGTTTTTGCAAAGCTGACAAGAGTTTGAAATATTTTGACTTTGAAGTTTCAATTCCGTTTCAAGACTCTGAGCTTGACACCATTCAAGCCTTTGTTTGAGTTGACAAATTTCTTTTGAAAATTGTTTTGTCACATCATCATTCTTTTTCCTCAGATTGTCATTCTCATGTTTAAGTGTCTCTAATTCCACGTTCAACAAGTTATTATCAACACAAAGATCATCCACAAGCATAGAAGTACCAGATTTATAGAGATCATTCATGATAATAGACAAAATATCAGCATTGAGAACTTGTTCCAAGAGTCGATCAGCATCATTTTTTAAAACTCTATTTCTTTGCTTTTGAACCAAAATGTCATTTTCAGTTGCGTTGAAAACGTTTATCATATTTTGACCTCTTTTTGAAGTTCCTGATCCCAACGTGTAGCACAGAGACAGAGTTGTTTGACAATTGGCAACATTTATTTTTGAAAAATATCTCTCTTTTCTAGCTCGTAAGCGGATTGAAAAGTTTCAATTTTTATTTCAGAATTACGTTCAATTGTTTCCTCCAAAATTTCGATGTCTTCCATAAAAGTTTTGAAATAATTTAAGACACGACAACTTTTCGGTAAAGGTGTAAGTTCACCAGATGATGGTAAAGGACCATTTATTTGTGCTACAGTTTGGACAGGGGCCGCATTAGAAGATGAAACATATGACTCTTCGACAAACCATGATTTCTCAGATAAGTCCTTTTGAGTAACAAAAGATTTAGAAATGGGAGGAGCTTTTGAATAATCATATGGTGTCCAATATTGAACATAACTCATTTTAGATCGACTCTCGTCTTCAAGTTCTTCTTCTTCCTCAGTATCGGAAACAACAGCACGCACAATCGTATTATCAAGCAAATGGTCCATACTGTAAATTTTAGGAATTTCTTTGAAAGCCGTGTGAAGAAACATTGAATTGTAATCGCCAAGTGCAAATCCTTTATCGGGTCTCGGTTTTAAAGTGAATTTCTGAATTGTTGTGACAGAGTTCCCGTGTTTGTAAACAATATTACGAAATTCTTTGAGTTGTTTTTCAAGATCAACAATCTCACCAAGTAAGTTATCTATATACTTCCTTTTCCGTATTTTATGTTCACAAAAATCCTTTTTACAACTTGACAATTCTGTTTCTGTTTTTGAAAGTTCTCTTTGAAGACGTTCATTTTGCATTTTCAGTTCACACTTTTCACTTTCGAGTTTCGAAATCAACTTTCCGTTTGACTCAATTAAATCTTGCATTTTGTGTTGAAGATCTTGTTCTTTGTTGTAAGAATCTTGAAAAGCTTTTTCAAAACTTTTTGTATGTTTAATCTTGTCTTCCTGATTTGAAAGCTGAATTTTATAACACTCAATATCTCTTGCAAGTGACGCATTAGTTTCTTTTAAAACATTGTTTTTCTCGTTGCATTTTATGACTTTCAATTGTAGAGCATCCAGTTGTTTAGATAACAATATGAGGTCAGGGTCTGGATCAAATGATGGTTCATGTTGTTCGAAATGATCATGTTTATCTTTCTCAATAGGATCATCAAATGAAACAACTGTGTCATCATCAAATATGACAACTGTGCTTATTTGTTCATCTGTTTGAGAGGATAAAGATGATTTAGATGGAACAACTTGCGCCATATCTGATTCTGAAGCAGAAGGTGAGGCTATTTCATGTATTAGGCATGCTTTATGATCATGTACCTGAGACAAGCCGTCAGTGTCATACACTGGACCTGAATCATTAAACTGAAGTTCCTGCATGTTGGCCATAAGCATCACAGCTGCATTGGCTTCCAGATCTTCCATGTCATCATCGTTGTTCACATTTGCCATGAAGTTGTTATCCTGTTCAGGGAAATGTCCATCTTTTTCATCTTGAAGAGCCATGAGTAATGCCTGCTTGTGAAACTTACTACCCCGAGTTCTCGGTTTGGGACATGCTGTCGCTATATGACCTTGTTAATTACAGTTATAGCACCACACTGCATTCCCTAAGTTGGAGTTCCTAGTTGCAACTGGTTCAGACCTTTGCTGAGAAGATCCTGAGTTCTTCCTGAACCCTCCATTGTTACTAAACCTCTGACCATTCCCATAATTTCCTGAAGAACTTCCTGAACCAGATCGACCATAGTTACGATTCTGAATTTCTACCCTTCCATCATTGACAACAGCTTGATTCCTTGTGTTAGAAGATGAACGTTGACGGTTGTTTGTTTTGTTGGAGAATTTGCTAAAAGCACGAGCAATAAGAGCAAGTCCCTGATTCAACGTATTAAAGTCATCATCATCATCGTCATTGGAGTTTGAGTAATACACTGCATCATTGTTGTTTGATGGAACAAGTTGAGTAGAAGCATTCTGTGGAGATGAATCATAAGGGACCATTTGGTTCGAGGTAGAAGATTGTGGATAACTGAAGTAGTTCTGCTCTTGAACATATGCATGATTTGACATTGGTGGTGAAGCATAGGGAGATTGAGCTACGAGTACCAAAGAATTTGGTGTTTGTGTTGGTGTGTATCCTCCTCGTAGAGCTCTATCTTTTTCCACTTCAGGTTCATGGTGTTTCAGAAAATCATACAACAAACCATATGGAGCGTCATGAAGATTTTTTGTTTGACGAACAAATGTCACATATTTATGCCAATCCGGGCCAAGACTACCAACGAATTTGGAGTTTACTGCAATCCTTGGTACTGTGATTTTGTGACGTTCCAGATCATTGACCACATTTATGAAACGATGATAGTAGGATTCAAGTGACTCTCCTGGTTCAATTGTGATGTCAGTGTATTCCATGTAGAGTTTGGATTCCATATCATCTTTGTTCAATTGAGTGCCTTCCATAAGGAGATGAACATGTTCCCACATAGCTTTGGCTGTTTTCTGAGCATCGACACTTCGATAAATTGGATTTGGTATACCTTGAAGTATATAAGCCATTGCATACTCATCAGCTTCACGATGTAATTTCTGTTCTTCTGTGAGTTGAGTTTCTGGAAGAGGTCTATCAACAGGAGGACGTGAAGGATCAGCAGTTGGATCACCAATTTCAAATCTTGTTGGCCACTCAAATGGTCCTTCAAGTATCACTTGCTTCAAGAATTTCCCATGAGGTTTCTTTAGTTCAAGAAATCGTAAGAATCGACTTGACCATTGAACATAGTTCCCAGGTGTAAGCATTGGAGGTGTTTCAAGTGATCCTGCCTCATGTCGGTATTGTTGAGTTGTAATAACTTCACACATTCTGTCAAACCAGTGAGGTTGTTTGGAGGAAAACTGAGTGTTTTGTTGTGACATCTGATATGGTTGTTGTTGTGGAATGATTTGATGTTGTTGCATCATGAGATATTGTGGTTGTGGATTGAACGGTTGTTGATGAAATTGTGACTGAGAAGGTTGTTGATATGATTGTTGCTGATGGTATTGTTGTTGCTGATACTGCTGATGTTGTTGCTGAGGATTAGAGAAGTAGTAATGTGGTGGTTGAGACATCTTAGAACACTTGTGTATAAATGGATCTTTGTAGAAGATTGAAATGCACGTTCCTTTGGTTAAGTTCAAGATTCCTGGGGTAAGTTGATTTCTTACGCGTAACAATAATCTTACGCGTAAACTTTTAGGTTATGCGTAAAGAGTTAGTTATGCGTAAACAATAAGTTTAGGCGTAAGTTTACTCTTTACGCGTAAGCTTTGGCTTATGCGTAAGTTTAGACTTATGCGTAAGGTTAAACAACCAAACAAATCTTCCAAACTTATCCAAGCTTGAAAGATATCCGAAGTCGAAGTATTCCACTAACTTATCCAAGCTAGGGAAGTACTGAGTCACCGTAACACAAGGAGAAGACCTTTGATGAAAGTTAAGCGTAGATTCTGAAACTTACGCGTAAGAATAACTCTTAGGCGTAGGATTGATCTTAAGCGTAGAAAGGACACCTTATGCGTAGGAAGTAACTTCAGCGTAGGATCTTAAGCGTAGGAATCACAACTTACTCGTAGAAATTGACTTACTCGTAGGTTTTAGGCGTAGAAGTTCAAGTTACTCGTAAGAACAGGGTTTTGACCTTAGTTACTCGTAAGAAAAGGGTTTTGACCAAAAGTTACTCGTAGAAAGGACAAAAAGTACTATTTACAGCTTTATAATCGTACTGTTCACGTATGTTACGCGTAAACAGGTCAGAAACTTGAAAAATCTCAAATTTTTGAAGAAAAATGCTTAGAAATAAGGTACTTTTGATCAAATAACTTCACCAATATTTAGAAAACACTAACTATTGAAGATTTTGCTACCAAAAACTAGTTTTCCAATATCAAAGAAGCTATAAAACCTTAAAAACCCTTAAAAATCACAACTTTATGCAAAACTAAGCTTCAAATCACTATATCAACCTTGAAACTTGTCCAAGCTTCAAGATTTGAGTGAAAGAAACAAAGAAAATTGCAAAGAGAAGCAAAATAACACCCTTATCCCCACGTTAACCCAAAGAAACTCACTTCAAACTCTATTAGGCGAATGATACCACTTGTTAGGTCACCATTTATGTAAACACAAGTATGATATTGAAAGAAATAAGATGAGAATGAGAGATGGTTGATTATGAGACAATATGAAAAGTGAAAGAACAAGAGTTTCCTTAAGATAATCAAATAACCAACAATGTGAAAGGTTACATAAGCTTTCTATTTATAAGGGAGGAGTAGGGCAACACTCCCTTCCTCCCTTATCATTCTAATTCGTGGGCTTTCAAGCCCATAGGGCTTTAACACTTAAGCCTTGTAACATAAAACATAATGAAATAAATACCAAAGCAACCTATTACAAAAGGTAATGACCGAGACTTGACTAAATACAAAAGTATGATCCCAACAGTATGACTATCATTCTCTAATGAGTGAACTAAGTGAGTGTACAAATCAGGCGTTGGATGGTGAGCTGAGAGCATGGGTGTGTTTGATTTTGGAGGAAGTCGGGGTATACATTTACCCTTAGCTGAGTTCTCCTATATCAACAATTATCATTCTAGTATTGTGTAACACCCCCAATTCATGATGCAACGGAATTCAACCTGGGTGTTACTCGACGGTACAACAGTCATAATAATAGAAAACGATCTCTAACCGAGTCGTATTAAAAAGAGTTATCATTCGAATTTATTCAAACATATCAAAGTTTACATAGTTAGGTCCCAAAAAGGTTCCATGTTTCAAAATACATCAATATAAAGTCTTTTGATGTTTTATCGAATGACATAGTAGTTTATAGCCTTCTTCCTTTGTACGTGCCCTTCCGCTCCATTCTTGATTTTCATGGACCTGAAATACAAGCTTAAGAGGTCAACACAAAGGTTGAGTGGAATTCATAGAGTTTGTTTAACGGTTGAACACAATATGTTGGTAGTATGAGTTAATTAGACTCATACTTATGTTGGAAAACAAAACAATTATTATTATATACTAAGCTCATGCAACCAATACGTTAACGGGTATCAATATCAATCGGCGGTTTTGTTGCCCCGGTAAGTACTTTGCCCTCATACTTAATGTTTCAAATATAGTGCATTCGTTTGAACTAATCTGCTCAAACAAATGGGATTCGTCAATCCCAATAGGCCTATTCACAATACTCGCGCTCACTAAAACTAGTGATTAAATGGTTCATGATAGGGGCCTAGGATTGGCAAGGAAGGTACTTAGTAATAATAAAACAATTAGGCAGCATACAGTTTCAAAGCATTGTGTTCGGTTTAAAAGTAGCATGTATTCCCCCCAAGGGTTTGTAAAACATTGAAGTAATGTAAAGTGGGGCTATAAACTCACCTTAAGTATGATAGCAAGTAATGAAGGTAATGGTTGGATCGTGAAGGTTTCTACGAGTAACCAATAATAGAATGTTGCGACTTAGGATTTGAGTAAAGAATATGAATAAGTGCCTATATATATATATCTTGCATTTAGTCCATGATGTGGTATGATGTATTGTGTAAGTCTTTGAAAGAAAAGATTCATGAAACATGTATGTTTTATATATCGTTTACTACCGTTCGGGCCGACATAATACAGAAGTCATGTTAGTAAGCGTTCGAGGAGCCAGGACACTTTAATTCGTAAATCCACAACTTATCTCGACGGCTTACATAATGAACTCCTCACATGAGGCTCCCTACTATTGTAGTAGTTGATAATATATATATATATATATATATATATATATATATATATATATATATATATATATATATATATATATATATAAGTTTTGATCCGAAAATTTACATGTCCAATATTTGAATAAACTTAGGAAAGTTTATTTTTACATGAAGATTATTATTAGGGTATATTTCTTATAACTTGTATCTCATGGTTCTTTTAGATGAAGTAGATCCAAATTGTTTGTTCAAGTTATCGCCAACTCCTTGTTTCATGTTTTCGCCTAAGTAAGTTTATATGGTCATTTAGTCATGGCCTTGCCACGACCTTTGGTCATTGTTCCATGGTCATGAGACTCAACCTTGGCTCTAGCCATGGTTGTGGTCTTGATTCTAGGTCATAAGACCTCTTGTTCTTTATAAACATAACCATTATATAGTGACTTGTATATATGTAAATAGCTGTTAAGAAACTGAGAAAAATCTCATTCGTTATTGATTTTCTGGAGACGTGCACCTGGATTTCAAAAGAAAACGTGATTCCGGACAACTTTCGTGTTTTAACTTTTTCATGAAACGGACCAGAAAGGCCTCTTTTTGCGTATTTTAGGTTCTGTCACAGAAACTATTTTGGCAGTTTTGCCGCAAAGTTTTGGTAACTTCAAATAGTCATAACTTTTGACTCGTATACTTGTTTTAGGTGGTTCAAGTTGCTACGGTTTCCTTTTTAGGTCCTCTACTACAATATGTAATGATCCAATATCATAATTTTACCATTTTGATCAGGTCTTACCAAGAAAGTCACTAGTTTACTTGTTTTAATAACTTATCTTAACAATCATATACAATAACTTGTTTTACTCATTTTTATACATCATGGACATGAATACAAGACATAATATAGCATAAATGATATGTAAATAACATGATTATGATATTTAACAAGAAACATGTTAGGGTTTTGCTTACAACTTTTGGCTTTCAACAAAGAAAGGAAAGTAACTAGTAAGGAAAAGGACTTTGATAGACTTTAGCTTCAACCCACTTCACTTCATGAAATCTTTCTACTCTTGTATTCTTGAAAGATAGATGATGAAAGTTGAGGTGACTTGAGTGGATTCAAACTCAAGAGAAATCACCAAAGTATATGAGGTTTTGGAAGTGTTTTGGTTACCTAAAAGAAACTAGGGTTTCTATCTTGAAGAAGTACTTGAACCTTGCTTGAATTTAGAAGGAAATAAGCTAAGTTTGGAGTGTTGTGGTGTGTGTTGATGGATGGCAAACAAAGGAAGAGGGGGGGGGGGGGGTATTTATAGGTCCATGAGGAGGTTACCTTTCATGACTAGTCAACACTTTGCTAACAAGTTATACACATGTACATCATCCAAGACCACTTAGCCTAGGATCAAGCCACACCAAGGGTGACTCCCCCCCTAATGGCGGTTCACAAGTCTAGGGGGGTGAGTTGGCTTTGGCTTGATATTATCCTAAGTATTTGGATGAGTTTTGACTCCGGGAAATGCCAACCGTAAATGATTAAGCCTCAAAACGTAAAACCGGGTGTCGTAAAAATATGGAACTTGAAAGTATTGTTAAACATGTCCATATGTTCCATAATAAAATATAAAATGAGTGGTAGGTTCCATTTGGGTGGTAAAACCCTGCTAAAACTGGAAACACGGGTCTAAAACGCGTAATACGTAAAATGTACGAATATTGTATAAAATTGAGAAAAGTAAAATGTTACTTTTCTAATAGGATATAAATGATTTAAAAAGACTTATAATTTCTAGACTGTGCTCAGTCTAGTGTCGGTTGGTATTAAATGTCTTTTAGACATCAAACCGTAAGCCTAAAAATCAAGGAATGACTTATAACATCAAGGAATGATTTTTGGTCAAAGGAGGAGGGAAAAATATGTTCACTTATTCCAAAAATGTGAAAAATCAAATCATCTTAGAAACGCGGTGCAGGTATAGGCTAAGGTTACGGCTGAGTAAAAACGCTTTAAACTGAAAATTCCAGTTTTTTCACGGCCGATGTTTATTTTGGTCATGTTTTTCTCAGTCATGATTTATTCTCAAATAAATCATGAGTGTGTCAAACATTTTTATGATGCGGGGTCACTTAACGCGGTCGAGTTTCATTGTGCGTAGAATTTTTGAATGACGTTTTACCCTAAAACCTGTAATTCCTTATTAACTTTCATGAAAATGATCTGACGAGTGTCAAACATTTAATTTGCTATGGAAATGATTTATCACTCGAGGCCAAGAAACAAAAATCAAATTTCGGGAAAATTTCGGGAAAAATGAATAGTAAAAGTGCAGAGTAAAAATGAATAGTAAAAGTGAATAGTAAATTTTCCGGGAATAATAATTAACCTGAAATTGCGAATTGTTACAGTCTCCACCCCATATGAGAGCTCCGTCCCGGAGATCAATTTTCGTTGGGAGTAGAAGCTTCGTTGGTAAAAAGATGTGGGTATTTCTTACGTATCTGGTCCTCTCGTTCCCATGTGTATTCAGGACCACGTCGTGAGTTCCAACGAACTTTGACAATTGGAATACGGCTTTGCTTGAGTTGTTTGACGTCTCGGTCCGTGATTTCTACGGGTTCCTCAATAAATTGAAGATCGTCATTGAGTTGAATTTCATCGAGTGGAATAACGAGTGATTCATCTGACAAGCATTTCTTTAGGTTAGATACATGGAAAGTGGGGTGTACACTACTGTGTTCTGATGGAAGCTCAAGTCTGTACGCCACAGGGCCAACCCTGGCTATGATTTTGAATGGTCCGATGTATCTTGGGTTTAGTTTTCCTCGTTTACCGAATTGTATCAAGCCTTTCCAAGGCGATACCTTTAGCATAACCCTATCTCTGACTTGGAATTCTAGGGGTCTGCGTCGTGTGTCGGCATAACTTTTTTGTCCATCTCTTTCGGCTTGTAGTCGACTTCTGATTTGTACAATCTTATCCGTTGTTTCTCGAATGAGTTCTGGTCCAGTGAGTTGAACTTCTCCCACTTCAGCCCAACAAGCAGGTGAACGACACTTTCGACCGTAAAGTGCTTCAAATGGAGCTGCTTTAATACTTGTATGATAGCTGTTGTTGTAGGAAAATTCGACTAATGGTAGATGAGTATCCCATCCTTTTCCAAAGTCTATTATACAAGCTCGAAGCATGTCTTCAAGTGTATGAATGGTTCGTTCACTCTGACCATCGGTCTGAGGATGATACGCTGTACTCATGTCTAGATTTGTTCCAAAGGCGTCTTGGAGTGATTGCCAGAAATTGGAAGTAAATCTACCATCTCTTTCAGATATGATGGATATTAGTGCACCATGTCTTGAGACTATTTCTTTGACATACAGTCGAGTTAGTTGTTCCATTTTGTAAGTCTCTTTGATTGGTATAAAGTGTGCGGATTTTGTGAGACGATCAACTATGACCCAGATGGAGTCATAACCGCTTGATGTCTTTGGGAGCTTGGTAATGAAGTCCATAGTAATTCTTTCCCATTTCCACATAGGAATCTCTGGTTGTTGCAATGGACCGGATGGTTTTTGATGTTCGGCTTTTACTTTGGAACAGGTAAGACATTTGCTAACGTATGTTGCAATATCGACCTTCATGTTTGGCCACCAATAGAGTAACTTAAGATCATGATACATCTTATCAGATCCAAGATGTATGGAGTATTTAGACTTGTGTGATTCATGCATGATCAAGTCTCGTAGGCCGCCATAAAGTGGTAACCAACTTCGACCTTGGAAGCATAGAGTTCCATCTGAATGGGTTTCGAATTTCTTCTGTATCATGCCATCCAACTTTTCCTTTTGGATGTCTTCTTGTTTCACCGCCTCAGCTTGAGCGTGAAGGATTTGAGCAGGAAAGTTTGAATTTATGGTTAAAACTAAGGCTCGGACTCGTAGTGATTTAACCCGTTCCTTTCGGCTCAGGGCGTCGGCTACTACGTTTGCCTTTCCTGGGTGGTAACGAATGTCGCAGTCATAATCACTCAGTAATTCCAACCAACGACGTTGTCTCATGTTTAGTTCTTTTTGGTTCAAAATATGTTGTAGACTTTTATGATCGGTGTACACAGTACATCTAGTACCGTATAGATAGTGTCTCCAGATTTTTAGTGCAAAGACCACAGCTCCTAACTCTAAGTCATGAGTGGTGTAATTTTCTTCATGAACCTTGAGTTGTCTTGAAGCATAAGCCATGACTTTATCACGTTGCATCAACACGGCACTTAAACCTTGGTGTGATGCATCACAATAGACTACAAAATCTTCGATCCCATATGGCAATGCTAGGATAGGAGCACTACAAAGTTTCTGTTTGAGGGTTTGGAAAGCTTTTTCTTCGTCTTCATCCCACACGTATTTCTTGTTTTTCTGAGTTAGCTTGGTCAAAGATTTTGCTATTGAAGAAAATCCTTCAATAAACCTTCGGTAATACCGGCTAGACCCAGAAATTGACGAATTTCTGTAGGTGTGGTAGGTGTTGGCCAATCTTTGATAGCTTCAATCTTAGCGGGATCGACATGTAACCCGGTCTTGTCAATCACATGCCCAAGGAATTGTACTGATTGAATCCAAAATTCACATTTGGAAATCTTTGCATACAATTTCTCTTCCTTGAGTAGTCCTAAAATTGTTCTCAGGTGTTCTTTGTGTTCCTCTTCGTTTTTGGAATATATGAGAATGTCGTCTATGAATACGATCACGAATTTGTCCAAATATGGCTTACACACTCGATTCATGAGATCCATGAATACTTCCGGTGCATTAGTTAACCCAAATGGCATCACTTGGAATTCATGGTGACCATATCGTGTCCTAAAGGCTGTTTTTGGAATATCTTCATCACGAACTCTAACTTGATGGTAACCTGACCGTAGGTCAATTTTTGAGTAATAGGTTGAACCTTGCAATTGATCGAATAAATCATCAATTCTTGGTAGTGGGTATCGGTTCTTTATGGTTAATTTGTTTAGTTCACGATAGTCAATACACATTCGTAATGACCCATCTTTCTTTTTCACGAATAAAACTGGAGCTCCCCAAGGTGAGGAACTGGGTCGAATAAATCCCTTGTCCAAGAGTTCTTGTAATTGATTTGATAGCTCTTGCATCTCTGAAGGTGCTAGCCGGTATGGTGCGCGGGCAACTGGCGCCGCTCCTGGTATTAAATCAATTATGAATTCTATTTGACGATTTGGTGGTAGCCCGGGTAAATCTTCCGGAAAGACTTCAGGAAACTCACGGGCAATAGGAACATCTTCGAGACGTTTTTCATCGGATTTCTTTTCGGTTACGTGGGCTAGAAAAGCATAACATCCTTTCTCAATGTACTTCATGGTTTTGATACATGAGATGATGTTTATTCGAGTTCCACTTTGATCACCACGAATGATCAAAGTTTCATTGTCACATGGAATGTGCACAACTCTTTCACCACAAATGATGTTAGCTTGATGTTTAGACAACCAATCCATACCAATGACAACATCAAAACTTCCGAGTTCGATTGGCATAAGATTGATGTTAAAGGGGTGGTCTAAGAAATTAAGGGTACAGTTTAGGATTGCGGTATTGGTATTTACTAAGTCACCGGTAGCTAGTTCAATACTATAACTAGTGGTTAAAGTGATTGATGGAATATCAAGTAAAGGCGCAATTCTAGTAGATATAAAGCTCATATCAGCACCAGAATCGAATAAGACTTTAACAGGAATGTTATTGAGTAAGAACGTACCGGTAACCACGTTCGGGTCTTGGTGTGGTTCTCCATTTCCCATGACATAGGCTCTACCGCGAGCACCTCCGCCTTGTGGTCCTTGGTTTTGAGGACAATTGTTCTTGAAGTGTCCCCTTTTACCACACCCAAAACATGTAACTATTGGCTGAGTGTTAGCCCCAGTAGCTACACCCTTGCCTCTACAATCCTTGGCAAGATGTCCGGGCTTTTGACACTTGTTGCACTTGGCCGGGCAGGGACCTGCATAATGGTAGTTGCACTTGGTACACTGTGGTAGAGTACCAACGTATTTACCTCCGGCTGGTGCAGCAACATAAGCCATCGCGGCTTCTTGTCTTTTGTTCTGCTGATTGTGATGGTTGCTGTTTCGGGTTTGGTTGTTGTTGTTATTGTTGTTGTTACTTCCACGGTTACCATCCCATGGTCGCTTGTTGTTGTTGTTCTTATTGTTGTTGTTGTTACGGTAGTTGGAGTTGTTGGTGTTATTGGTATTGTAGGCGTTGTTGGTGTTGTTGGTGTTGTTTTGCTTTTGGGTTTCTGTCATACGCACCACTTGATCCATGAGGCTGCGAGACATCCGCATAGCTTCATCAAGTTCCTTGGGATTTGCTGAAGTTACATTCCCTTGTATACTTGATGGAAGTCCCCAGATATACCGTTCCAACAATTTCTCTTTGGTGGAAACCATTGTTGGACACCGTATCCTCAATTCTTGGAATCGACGGTTGTAGGTTATAATGTCATTTCCCCTAACCGTATGATCCCAGAATTCTACCTCTAACTTCTGCATTTCACTGCGAGGGCAGTACTCTTTGATCATCATCTTCTTCAGATTATCCCACGAAATCTTATAAGCATTTTCAATGCCCATTGGTTGAGCTATTGAATTCCACCATGATAATGCCTCATTCAACAGAGTACTCGTGGCATACTGAACTTTATCACTCTCAGTACATTTGCTGACCAAAAATACCGACTCCGCTTTTTCAAACCAGCGGGTCAAACCTACAGCTCCTTCAGTACCCTTAAATTTTATGGGTTCGCATTTCAAATAGGAAATGAATGAGCAACCCTTTGGTACTGAAGCAACATTTGTCACCGGAGGGATAGTTGGGTTTGGTCCTCCAATGTTAAGGCTGGCAATTCGGGCAGCTTCTGCAGCTATAGCAACTTCCGCAGCAGTGGCGGCTTCAGCGGCTGCTGCAGCATCAGCAGCTGCTGCAGCATCTTCAACGGCTGCTGCAGCACCAGCAGCTGTGGCGGATTCGGCAGCTGTTGCAGCTACGGCTGCTTGTTCCATTGTGAGTGCTGCGTTGACACTGTCCTTAACTAGTTTGCGAATAGCAGCTTGAGTCATTGCTGGTGGTGTCTTCTTCTTTGGCGCCATGATTCTATTGTTCAAAAGATACATCGTAATTAGAGAGTTGTGAAATGAGCACAATTTTTGATAAGAATGATAGAATAATAATGTTGAAACTTAAAAGCATAACACATGATAGTATATAAAACAAGAGTTTTATTCATATAACGTTGCTTGATTAACAAAATCGAAACCTATTACAAGCTTCTTCAAAATTTACTAACTGATACTTTCAGTTTAGTAATTACAACGTTTTTACTATCGCTAGCTATTACATGGATTAGAACAAAAGATAACTAGTACTATAACACTAGTCTAACATCGGTTGGAAGGTTGTTGTAGTCCGGGCGGATTATTATTTCCGTATGTTGCTAACACATCAACACTATCATTGGAACGGTATTCTTCGACATCCTTTTGGTACAGTCTTTCTTGTATGGCATACATTTGAGATTGCATTCCATACATCTCATTCCTGAGTTGATACCGGTCAAAGTTAGCAACATCTAACCGGATTTCTACGGTATTTAGGCGGTTAAGTTGTCTGTGAATTTGTACCGCATCTTGTTCTTGGGCCCTCTCAACCAATGTAAGTCTATACTTGATGTCATCCAAGCTAGTCAAGGGATTCAAGACTATTTCCCCAACATGAGTCAAGTCACTCTTCACGTAGCTCATGTCAAGCTTAAACCAATAGAGGTCTTCTCGAGCATTCATGGCATCCATTTTGGCAAAATTTACCTTGGATATATAGTCGTTCATTTGACTTGCCATGCTTTGAACTTTGAGTTGGGTTAGGTTGAGGGCTTGTCTCAAAGAATATATTTCGTATGGAGCCGAGTTCACAAACATATGTGTAGATGTAGATGTTCCGCCGACTTGGTAAGTAGACTTCGGAACTTGAGCTGGAGTGGTACGATTAGATTCGGATGAATTTGGTGAAATAGGAGGTGGTGATGTTAATGGTGATAGATGTTGCACCACCATTTGTTCCTCTTCTTCCTCAATGTCATCGATGTCTTCGATGTCAATATCCATTTCAGGATCTTCCTCGTAATCATCGATGTTTATGTCCATATCCATTTCAGGATCTTTGTCCGAATCTAATTCATTGTCATCGGCTAGATCCTCGTAAGGTTCTTCCTCGTCGCCGTAGCCAATTGCTTCAAAGTAAGGATCATCGGGTCCGGGAAGAATTGGTAAATACTCGGGCATAGCAGGAAGATGATCGGGAGATGGAGGTGCGGACATGATGTCTACAATTAGTATTTTGATGTCAAAATAAATCAAATGTTTATGGAAAATGCTCAAACTATGGCAATGTGTATATAACAATATACAAATATGTTCATGTAGCATAACATGTGTAATAAGTCCATAATCTTCTGGAGGATGGAAGGCACGAAGAGCGGAAGGCTATAAAAATGTTTTTGCTTGTGATTGTAGTTATAGTTTAAGTCTCACTTAGACCCGTTTCTCTATAACCATGGCTCTGGTACCAATCTGTAACACCCCCAATTCATGATGCAGCGGAATTCAACTTGGGTGTTACTCAACGGCACAACAGTCATAATAATAGAAAACAATCTCTAACCGAGTCGTATTAAAAAGAGTTATCATTCGAATTTATTCAAACATATCAGAGTTTACATAGTTAGGTCCCAAAAAGGTTCCATGTTTCAAAATACATCAATATAAAGTCTTTTGATGTTTTATCGAATGACATAGTAGTTTATAGCCTTCTTCCTTTAGTACGTGCCCTTCCGCTCCATTCTTGATTTTCATGGACCTGAAATACATGCTTAAGAGGTCAACACAAAGGTTGAGTGGAATTCATAAAGTTTGTTTAACGGTTAAACACAATATGTTGGTAGTATGAGTTAATTAGACTCATACTTATGTTGGAAAACAAAACAGTTATTATTATATACTAAGCTCATGCAACCAATACGTTAACGGGTACCAATATCAATCGGCGGTTTTGTTTCCCCGGTAAGTACTTTGCCGTCATACTTAATGTTTCAAATATAGTGCATTCGTTTGAACTAATCTGCTCAAACAAATGGGATTCGTCAATCCCAATAGGCCTATTCACAATACTCTCGCTCACTAAAACTAGTGATTAAATGGTTCATGATAGGGGCCTAGGATTGGCAAGGAAGGTACTTAGTAATAATAAAACAATTAGGCAGCATACAGTTTCAAAGCATTGTGTTCGGTTTAAAAGTAGCATGTATTCCCCCCAAGGGTTTGTAAAACATTGAAGTAATGTAAAGTGGGTCTATGAACTCACCTTAAGTAAGATAGCAAGTAATGAAGGTAATGGTTGGATCGTGAAGGTTTATACGAGCAACCTATAATAGAATGTTGCGACTTAGGATTTGAGTAAAGAATATGAATAAGTGCCTATATATATATCTTGCATTTAGTCCATGATGTGGTATGATGTATAGTGTAAGTCTTTGAAAGAAAAGATTCATGAAACATGTATGTTTTATATATCGTTTACTACCGTTCTGGCCGACATAATTCAGAAGTCATTTTAGTAAGCGTTCGAGGAGCCAGGACACTTTAATTCATAAATCCACAACTTATCTCGACGGCTTACATAATGAACTCCTCACATGAGGCTCCCTACTATTGTAGTAGTTGATAAAATATATATATATATATATATATATATATATATATATATATATATATATATATATATATATATATATATAAGTCTTGATCCGAAAATTTACATGTCCAATATTTGAATAAACTTAGGAAAGTTTATTTTTACATGAAGATTGTTATTAGGGTATGTTTCTTATAACTTGTATCTCATGGTTCTTTTAGATGAAGTAGATCCAAATTGTTTGTTCAAGTTATCGCCAACTCCTTGTTTCACGTTTTCGCCTAAGTAAGTTTACATGGTCATTTAGTCATGGCCTTTCCATGACCTTTGGTCATTGTTCCATGGTCATGAGACTCAACCTTGGCTCTAGCCATGGTTGTGGTCTTGATTCTAGGTCATAAGACCTCTTGTTCTTTATAAACATAACTATTATATAGTGACTTGTATATATGTAAATAGCTGTTAAGAAACTGAGAAAAATCTCATTCGTTATTGATTTTCTGGAGACGTGCTCCTGTGTTTTTGAAGAAAACGTGATTCCGGACAACTTTCGTGCTTTAACTTTTTCATGAAACGGAACAGAAAGGCCTCTTTTTGCGTGTATACTTGTCGCAAAGTTTTGGTAACTTCAAATCGTCATAACGTTTGACTCGTATACTTGTTTTAGGTGGTTCAAGTTGCTACGGTTTCCTTGTTTGGTCCTCTACTACAATATGTAATGATCCAATATCATAATTTTACCATTTTGATCAGGTCTTACCAAGAAGGTCACTAGTTTACTTGTTTTAATAACTTATCTTAACAATCATATACAATAACTTGTTTTACTCATTTTTATACATCATGGACATGAATACAAGACATAATATAGCATAAATGATATGTAAATAACATGATTATGATATTTAACAAGAAGCATGTTAGGGTTTTGCTTACAACTTTTGGCTTTCAACAAAGAAAGGAAAGTAACTAGTAAGGAAAAGGACTTTGATAGACTTTAGCTTCAACCCACTTCACTTCATGCAATCTTTCTACTCTTGTATTCTTGAAAGATAGATGATGAAAGTTGAGGTGACTTGAGTGGATTCAAACTCAAGAGAAATCACCAAAGTATATGAGGTTTTGGAAGTGTTTTGGTTACCTAAAAGAAACTAGGGTTTCTATCTTGAAGAAGTACTTGAACCTTGCTTGAATTTAGAAGGAAATAAGCTAAGTTTGGAGTGTTGTGGTGTGTGTTGATGGATGGCAAACAAAGGAAGAGGGGGGGGGTATTTATAGGTCCATGAGGAGGTTACATTTCATGACTAGTCAACACTTTGCTAGCAAGTTATACACATGTACATCATCCAAGACCACTTAGCCTAGGATCAAGCCACACCAAGGGTGAATCCCCCCCCTAATGGCGGTTCATAAGGCTAGGGGGTGAGTTGGCTTTGGCTTGATATTATCCTAAGTATTTGGATGAGTTTTGACTCCGGGAAATGCCAACCGTAAATGATTAAGCCTCAAAACGTGAAACCGGGTGTCGTAAAAATATGGAACTTGAAAGTTTTGTTAAACATGTCCATATGTTCCATAATAAAATATAAAATGAGTGGTAGGTTGCATTTGGGTGGTAAAACCCTGCTAAAACTGGAAACACGGGTCTAAAACGCGTAATACGTAAAATGTACGAATATTGTGTAAAATTGAGAAAAGTAAAATGTTACTTTTCTAATAGGATATAAATGATTTAAAAAGACTTATAATGTCTAGACTGGGCTCAGTCTAGTGTCGGTTGGTATTAAATGTCTTTTAGACATCAAACCGTAAGCCTAAAAATCAAAGAATGACTTATAACATCAAGGAATGAGTTTTGGTCAAAGGAGGAGGGAAAAATATGTTGACTTATTCCAAAAATGTGAAAACTCAAATCATCTTAGAAACGTGGTGCAGGTATAGGCTAAGGTTACGACTGAGTAAAAACGCTTAAAACTGAAAATTCTAGTTTTTTCACGGCCGAGGTTTATTTTGGTCATGTTTTTCTCAGTCATGATTTATTCTCAAATAAATCATGAGTGTGTCAAACATTTTTCTGATGCGGGGTCACTTAACGCGGTCGAGTTTCGTTGTGCGTAGAATTTTTGAATGACGTTTTACCCTAAAACGTGTAATTCCTTATTAACTTTCATGAAAATGATCTGACGAGTGTCAAACATTTAATTTGCTATGGAAATGATTTATCACTCGAGGCCAAGAAACAAAAATCAAATTTCGGGAAAAATGAATAGTAAAAGTGAATAGTAAAAATGAATAGTAAAAGTGAATAGTAAATTTTTCGGGAATAATAATTAACCTGAAATTGCGAATTGTTACATATTGAGTATGTGTCGTGTGAAAAGTTGTATGGAAGGTAATGTAGGTCACCTGTTCTGTGGGCAAAGGTTGGAACAAGCCAACTAATTGGTCCTGAACTAGAACGAGAGACTACGAATAAGGTTTTCTGACTAAGGAAAGCCTTAAGGCAGCAAGAGATCGCCAAAAGAGTTATGCAGATTATTGTCGTAAGCCCTTAGAGTTTGGTGTTGGTGATATTGTGAGGTTAAAAGTATCTCATTGGAAGGGTGTTGTGCATTTCGGTAAGAAACACAAGCTACCACCAAGATACGTAGGACCATTTGAGATTTACGAAAAGGATTGGATTTGAGACATATCGGTTGAATTTGCCTGAGGAGTTAAGTAGAGTGCATGATACGTTTCATGTATTTAATTTGAAAAAGTATTTGGTGGATACTAGTCTGCATGTGCCATTAGATAAGATTAAGGTTGACAAGACTCTCCGTGTTGTCGAGGAACCTGTTGAGATTATGGACCGAGTGGTCAAAAGTGTAAAGTGTAGTGATATAGTGTTGGTAAAGGTACGATGGGATTCTAAGCGTGGTCCTGAGTTTACTTGAGAACGTGAGGATCAAATGATATTTAAGTACTCAAATTTGTTTGCGGATGTGGTTGGTGAGCAGATCGTTTGTAGTTGGATTTAGATCGTGGAAGTTAGATGCAGGGTGTTCATAAATGTTTTAAGTAATGTGTTGTTTTATGGGTATCTGTTACATGTGTGTGCTTCTTGCGGTTATCATTTGGATTTTCATTTGGTTCGGGGGTATCATACCTACCTGTGAGAAGTCGTTTGGATCATTGGTGTTATTGATCGGGGAGTGTATCTAGTTGTGTGTATTGTTGGAGTGATGGAATGTTTTCTATCGTGTGAATTCGGGTATTTAGTCGGTTCACATTTTTGTGGTTCTTTATCTATGATTTTATGGAGTGGTATTTTTCTGCTTAGATATCCATAAATTTTTTTTTGCTTATGTGAGTGGTGGCTAGAGTAGTTGAAATCTCGGGACGCGATTTCCCTAAGTGGGGGATGATGTAACAACCGTGTGATTTTAGCACGTCAGTTTAACTGATAGTCTTGACTCGGTTGACATTTGTTTGGTGTGTCCTAGGTGATTGAAGTGTCATATGTGAGATAAGTGAGTTATGAAACTAAATCCCTTGGTGTGAGATGTTATTTTTGGTTTGAATAGAGTTGATGGTGAGTAAGTTCATTTGATCACCTTGGCGGTGTGGAAATGACTTATGAGATTTTCCTTGGTGTTTTGGAGGTGTTGCGTAACGAGTCTTCCTTCAAGTTAATGAGCGTAAGCGAGTTATGAGTGTTTTGTTTTTGTGGGTAAAATTTCGTAAAGGAGTGAAAATCTATTTTTGGAAACTTTGTTTTGAAAATGATTATTTTTCCGGTTGTCGTAAAAGTTAAGGTTTATCGCGAAAGACGTTAGGTTTTGTTTTGGGAGTTTATAAAATATGAAAAGTATAAGGTTTTGAGTGTAATGATTAAGTTTAATAATAAAAAAATAATAATATGGGAGGAGGGGAAAATCGGCCCATAGGGTGTTTTAGGGGAAAAAGGAAACCCAATTGTAGCCCAAATACAATTTAAAGCTAAGGAATCCTTGTCCAACCAAAACAAGCCCAACCCCTACCCTTATATACCAAACCCAACGACCCATAATCCCTTTTTCCTGCATATTATGATCGACCAAGAGAGGAGGAGAGCAAGAAAACTTAGGGTTTTTATTATTGAAGCTAAAACCAAGATCAAGGTATAAATTTGTTACTAGTTTTCAAATAATTGGTTAATTATTAATTCAATTCATGTAATATTTGATATGATGGATTTAGGGTTTATAAACTTCTGTAAATTAATGATGTAAAACATGTTAGAATCATCAATTGATAATAGTATGGTGATTGGTGAAGAGAATTGAGCATAAAACATGCTAGTTATTGAGTTAGGGTTTGGACCGAAAATTAGTGTTGTAAAGATTCGTAGGTATTTAATAGATGGTAATGAGTTAGATCACGAAATTTTAGTCTAAATTTAAGTTTAATGAAAGATCTTTCCAAAAAGTCCGGCCATGATTGATTTCAAGGTTTGGAAGTTAGTCTTTTGATTTTTCTTTGATAAGGTGTCAAAGCTGTTAAAGCGGGACAGAATTTGGGTAAAAGTTTGATAGTGAATTGTGGGTGAAAAAGTGATATTAAGGTTAGCCCTTCTGGGAAAGTTTATTCTTAGGTTATTTTAGACTCCCACGAAAAGGATTCGCGATAAAAAGTTGTAGAAGTATTTTATTTTAATCAAAACTTTTTGGTGTGCGTTCAGATCCGAATCTGGATAGTTGACAAGTTTGATTTTCTTATGGGTACTTTTGTGTGTTATTAGACCATGGCCTTCTGGGATTAGCTTGTATGCTTATGAGAGACCATGGTGAATTTTTGGTGTGAGTTTTTGAGATTTAATTGTTATTATTTCATGTGGGCGAATGTACCCTAAAATTCTGCGTTTTCTGATTTTAAAAGTGCAAGGGATTTAGTGAGCATTAGGATTTGGTAGTGATTAGTATGGAGTCTAGGAGATCCATGGTGGGTCATATGAATCTTAGACATCCATCATATTCGTATTACATGGGTTATAGCTTTTAGCTTGGCCATGTGTAACGTGGACTTATTTTGTGTGATATAGATTTGTGATTTGTGTTTGTGGAAGCTGCAAGGTTTGAGGTGAGTTCATAGTCCCATAATTTTTACCTTGTTTTAAACCTGGGATGGGAATGATACTTGTCTTAAATGGTTTGAATTACTGTGATTATGTGTGTGTCAAAGAGCTTGGACTTATAATGTTATCGTATGTATGCTATATGTGAATGATAATGCTATGTGGTAAATGTTATGTGGTGATGTTGTGTGGTCCAATTGGGAGGGTGCTTATCCTGTTGCTCGTGCATACGACCTAATTGGAGAGTAGTACTCCTACTCACTATTTTTCTGTGTGGTTCGATCGGAGGGTATTAATTTACCTATTATTTAGAGCGGGGGTCACGTTCCGGCCCGGATGTTGTGGATTTGGATCGGTGGGCACTTTCCGCCCGATGATTGCCTTTTGTGTGATGGTTGGTTTATGAACATATGTAGCTTATATGATAACTATAATTATTTTTCCAGCTATATTTTATGATCACAGTGAATAGGTTGCCTATTGTGTATGAGTCTTAAACCTATGAATCTCACCAACATTATGTTGACGTTTTAAGCATCATTTTCAGGTGAGCTTTCTAAGGATAAGATAGAAGGTTGTGATTAGACGAGACCTTAGTTGCATTGGAGGCGGTTTATCATCTTTGTTTGGACTTATGTATTGTTCTGGATTTTGTTTTGGTTATTTTTATTTTGGGGTATTGTTACAACACTTTGTGTTTGTACTTTGCTCTATTTTTTGTGCATATAGTTGTTCTCTATATAGACACTAGGTGTTGTGATGATATCCATGAAGTTACACCCTCGCGTTTCCGCCTTGGTGAGGTGTGACATAAGGGTCAGAAGCAAATGGGAGAATGATGATTACATTTGCAGGGGTTTAATTCTCAATGGTATGTCTGATTCTCTATTTGATATTTATCAGAATGTTGAATCTTCTCAAGAACTATGGGATTCCTTGGAAGCCAAATATATGGCTGAGGATGCATCAAGTAAGAAATTCCTTGTAAGTAATTTTAACAATTACAAAATAGTTGATTCTAGACCTGTCATGGAACAATACAATGAACTTCTTAGTATACTTGGTCGATTCACACAACACAAGATGAACATGGATGAGGCTATTTCAGTCTCTTGTATCATTGATAAATTACCTATTTCTTGGAAAGATTTCAAGCATATGCTTAAACATAAGAAGGAGGAATTAACTCTTGTTGAGTTGGGAAGTCATTTCCGCATTGAGGAATTACTCAAAGCACAAGATATTGACAAGCCAAAGAGTAGCATAGCTACTTGTCCATCAGTTGTCAATATGGTGGAGCATAACAACTCCTCCAGGAACAATGACAACAAGGGTAAACGTAAGCATCAGGATAACACCAAATCTGATCTTAACAAGAAACCAAAAGTGACTTGTTGGAAGTGTGGGAAACCTGGACACTTCAGGAAGGATTGTAAAGGTGTTAAAATTGGCAATAAAACCAATGGATCAGGCACAAGTGGATCAGGGAATGGTAACACCAATTCTCTAAAAGGTCAGAATATATTTAATAAGTCTTTTGAGATTTATGTAGCTATTGTTGTAGGAGAACTCCGCAAGGGGTAGATATTTCTCCCAGCCTTTACCAAAGTCTATGATGCATGCACGAAGCATATCCTCCAAAGTCTGAATAGTTCTCTCACTTTGACCATCGGTTTGGGGATGATATGCAGTACTCATATCAAGTCTCGTCCCCAAAGCGGTTTGGAGTGATCGCCACAATGCTGACGTGAAACGGCTGTCGCGATCCGAAATAATCGATATCGGAACTCCATGACGAGAAACAATCTCCTTCACATATAACCTCGCAAGTTTTTCCACACTATCCTCTTCACTAATCGCCAGGAAATGAGCAGACTTAGTCAAACGATCCACAATTACCCATATAGCGTCGCAACCGCTAGCTGTCTTTGGTAATTTGGTAATGAAGTCCATCGTAATCCGCTCCCATTTCCAAACCGGAAGTTCTGGCTGCGTCAACAATCCTGACGGTCTTTGATGTTCGGCTTTAACCTTAGAGCAAGTCAAGCACTTACTAACATACAACGCTATATCTGCCTTCATATTTGGCCACCAATATAACTTCTTCAAATCCTGGTACATTTTGTTAGACCCAGGATGAATAGAGTATCTCGACTTATGCGACTCATGCATAATCAACTCTCGAATTCCTCCATACAATGGTACCCAACTTCGCTCTCCAAAACATAACACTCCATCAGAACGCTTAACAAATCCCTTCTCATTTTCTGCCATCCCAAATATGTTTTCAGCAGTTCGATTCTCTGCTTTCAACGCTTCCGTTTGAGCTTCTAATATTTGAGATGGTAATGGCGATACGATAGTCATTCCTAATGACCTCACTCGTAACGGTGGAATTCTCTCCTTTCGACTAAGAGCATCAGCAACAACGTTTGCTTTACCCGGATGGTAGCGAATTTCACAATCGTAATCGCTTAGCAACTCAATCCAACGTCGCTGCCTCATGTTAAGCTCTTTTTGGTTCAGAATGTGTTGCAGACTTTTGTGATCAGTAAACACTACACACTTGGTTCCATACAAGTAATGTCTCCATATCCTCAAAGCAAAAACCACAGCACCTAACTCCAAGTCATGGGTGGTGTAGTTCTTCTCATGCTTCTTGAGCTGTCGGGAAGCATAAGCTATCACTTTCTCTCGTTGCATTAACACAGCTCCTAAACCTTTATGAGAAGCGTCACAATAGACGACGAAATCCTCGTTACCTTCGGGTAACGCCAAGATAGGAGCACTACACAACATCTCCTTAAGTAACTGAAAGGCTTCCTCTTCCATATCTCTCCATTCATACTTAACACTCTTTTGAGTCAATTTGGTCAACGGTTTTGCTATCTTCGAAAATCCCTCAATGAATCTTCGGTAATAACCGGCTAATCCCAAAAATTGACGAACTTCTGTTGGGGTCGTAGGTGCAGCCCAATCTTTGATCGCTTCAATCTTAGCAGGGTCCACATGAACTCCTTGTCTATCAATCACATGGCCTAGAAATTGTACCGTCGGAATCCAAAATTCACATTTCGAAAACTTGGCATACAGTCTCTCCTTCCTGAGCAATTCTAAGATGAGTCTTAGATGCTCCTCATGTTCCTTCTCACTTTTCGAATATATCAGAATGTCATCGATGAACACAATCACGAACTTATCTAAGTAAGGCTTACACACCCGATTCATGAGATCCATGAATACCGCCGGTGCGTTAGTCAACCCAAACGGCATCACCTGAAACTCGTAATGCCCGTAATGGGTTCTGAAAGCCGTTTTCGGAATATCTTCCTCGTGCACTCGAAGCTGATGATATCCCGATCTCAGATCGATCTTCGAATACGCACTCGATCCTTGAAGTTGATCGAACAAATCGTCGATCCTCGGTAACGGGTATCTATTCTTCACCGTTAGCTTATTCAACTCTCGATAGTCAATACACATACGAAACGATCCATCCTTCTTCTTTACAAATAAGACCGGGGCTCCCCAGGGTGAAGAACTTGGTCTTATGAATCCCTTTTCGGCTAACTCCGCTAATTGTTTCGACAACTCTTCCAATTCAGTGGGTGCAAGACGATAAGGCGCTCGTGCTACAGGTGCAGCACCAGGTATCAACTCAATCTGAAATTCCACTTGTCTATTAGGCGGAATTCCCGGCAAGTCATCGGGAAACACATCTATAACACCCCGTAAAAATTTTCCTACGATTACCACGTTACCATAACATAGATTAACCATTTTTATGAGAACAAATTTTTTTTTTATGCATGACATATTATGTGGACCACTACGACATTGTGATTTATCTTTTGCTTAGAAACGTTGCTTACACACAACCTAGATAGTCTAATTTTCGCGAATATATATTTTTAAACAATTATATTTTTATAATATACGTTTCGTATATTTAAGGTACAATATTTATATATTCCCGGAGCCTACAAAAATTCCCGAGATCACTCATTAATATTATTTGATCGTAACCCGACTCTCAAAACACACCAGGTGGGCCCCGTTGACCCATTGGGCCCTTAAATCCATCAGCTACACCAAACGGACCCTTATACTATTTTCTTTTCTTTCTTCTGCTGGACCGAAACCAAACACAAGCCCAAAGGGCTTAAAGCCCAAAACGCACCCTTATTATTTTGTTTCTGCCAGCCGACCAAGCACCCAAACACCCTTGTTTTCTCGCAATTTGCACAAACAACCACATGATATTATTACACCCTCTAATTTACCACATTGCAAGGGTTCTAGAACGCCTTTTGCCTCAAAGTTTCATAAACTTTTGCTATACGAAACAGTGGCCAAGTAAACCACGAAACACATTTTGCCAAACTTACAAAAACGTGTCATAAACTTCCCTAGCACCTCACAAGCCACCCAATGACTTATAACCTGACTCAAATGCATAGTAGAGTGCCAGGAATTAACAGAGAATTGTATGACACATTCTCTTGTTTGTTTACTTGCGATTGAGTATAGAAAAGGTGCCACACCTTGGAAACAAGCCAACATACAAACACTTGTGACTCTTTGTGCTTATCCTCACCTTCCAAACTCACTATATAACCTCACCATGCAATCTCAGTTCATTTCACAAACACATACGTACCAAATAAATATCATACGTGAAGTGTAGCCATCGAGTTGGGACAAGAAGTTGGCGAGGAGTACGAGGTGCACAAGTGATCCAAGGAGGAACCAAATAGCTCGTTGTGAACCTTGCTAGGAGTGAACCATTGTACCATTGATCCATACGTACCCTTATTCCCCACCAAATCATGGTGAGGTGAGAAAAACACAAAACTTTTCTATTTTCATTTCCTTATTATTGATTTTTGCACATTTACTTTGACCCTTTATTTTGAAATATTAAAACGTAACATATACATTTTATCTATCGTACTCTATTTTAACCATGCTAGAAATTAAGTGACATAATGGTTTTGAATTAATATCATCATACACATAATAAATATAACACGTTCCTAATATTACATGACCCATGTCGAAACACTGAGAATATTTTGAGTTATATAAGTTTTGTGTTACAAATTTGATCATAAGCTTTGGTCTCGTATAAATTTATTTCGACATATAACATATCATTTTTATTACTCGACCTCATTATCACCTTGGTTGACATATTGGAAATGTATTTCATTCAACCTAGTTGTCACGTTAAACTTATTTGCTCGACCCTTTTTGAAGCTACCAAAAACTGTTTTCTATAAAAACTAATAAGAAAACTCATGGGCTTGTTAGCCCGTTAAGCTAATTTTGAGCTTATGTGATAAGCTGGTCACACAAGCTTGTTTGCAACATTTTTGTACTATAAAAATGAGTCCAAGGTCAGGCCCAAAGGTCTCGTAAGCCCAATGGATCTCAAATTATTAACGGGCCTTGTAATAGTCTCGTTAAGGCCCATTTATCAAAATAAGCACTTTATAAGCTAATAAGCAGTTGAATTAAGTTACTTTGAGTATTCTGAGCTTATTGAAAAAGTATAAAAGCTAAATTCCAAGTTTGGCGAAATTTGGATTAGAATTGCAAAATTTATTAAACCGGGGACTAAAAATGCAAAAGTTGTAAACTTTGGGTCAAAACTGTAAATCTAAGTTTTCTGGGTTAGAAACTGTAAATAATAAAACTTGGAGTTGAGAAATGTAAATATTGATACTTTTTGACCTAAAATGTAAATTATATATATTTTTGGACTAACGGTGTAAAATATATATCGTTAGGGTTAAAAATGTAAATTTTGGAAACTTTAAGGAATTTTCAGTAAATATTATTTTATAAAAATAATATTAACCTTTTACATATATAAACATACTAGACGAGTACCCGTGCATAGCAACGGGATTTTATAGCGACAGATAGTTAATTGATAAAAAAAGTTTATAGGTTATAAATGAAAAATAATAAAAGTTTGAAGATTTTGGGAATAAACATAATGTTTTGAAACCCTGTTCGACCCGGGTGGTTCAACCGGTTGAACCGTTCCGGTCTTAAAATGGGTAGATTTAAACCGGGTCAACTTGCTAGGTTCGGTCGAAAACGAGTCAAATTAAACCGGGTCAACCCGCCGGGTTTGAAGCGTCCCGGGTCAACCCGGTTTGTGATTTGTATTAATAGTTTCCTTTTTTTAGTTTCAACTTTTCACTTTTCAGTTTTTCCTTCAGGTACCCTGTGATGATTAACCGGAGAAATAGATCTCGATGAGGCCTACTTCACCAGTTTGTATCGGTTTCAACGGTCCTCTCTGGTTCGTTTTCGGATAGTTTTTATTGGTTAGCTGAACCGGTTGGACCTGTCCATTTTTCAATACTATATGTACCATCAACTTGTTAGGTTGTATAAAACTTTGTGTGTTTTATTAATTTGTATAATGTGTATAATAACATGTACTATTCATTTTAGGGTGTTTAAAAATAACATTAATTAGTGTGTTTAATTATTTCATATGGATTATATTGTAGCTTATTTAAATTGTACATTATGAAAATTTTATTGTAGTTTTTAGTAAGTAGTGTTATAATTGGTTGTATTTAATTTGATAGATATATTTTTAATTGGTTGTACAATGTGAATAAATCATTGTATTTTTATGTAATAGGGTGTTTTAATAAGAGTATTAATTACATTATTGTTCTCTCTCATATGACCAAGTGTTGAAAACTCAACATTTCACTTTAATCATTTTTCTATTATAAGTAGTATAGATAATATAAGACTTATATAAACATAAACTTATATATATATATATACACGATATATATTCGTAATTATAATTAAACGATATAACGATACATTATTTATTTCTTGTAAAACGATACGTTTATTTTATTTCCGTTATAAAAACTAACTTTATATCAATCATCGATCATTTTACTTACGAGTTATATGTATATATAACTTTGTTTTTGAACTTTAGGCACTTAAACAAACACGAGATTCGTTCGTAACTAAATAACAAGTATTCGCGATAAAACCAGATTTAGACTATCAACTGAAACTTGCATTATCTTTTAGGTTGTGTTGTGTGAAGCCGTTGCCTTGCGTCGTTAAGATTTTGTTACTACCACTATTACTTTGCTACTAAGGTGAGTCATAGCCTCTACTCTTAATTGTTTTATAATGATTTATACACGTTTTTGGGGGAAATACATGCTTAAAACTCGAACACAAGTCTTTTATACCGGGTATTGAAATACCGTCAGGCCAATGTTATTTGCTTAAGTTACTATTGCCAAAAGTCCCTCGATCATGAACCTTAATCACTTGAAGGGTGAACGTAAATAAACGTGGATAGTACTATTAGTGATTGACAATCCTTGTTTGGTTGTTAGAGAAAACACCAGGCGCACTTTATTGTTCTTATTATAGGTTATTGGCAAATACCTATCTTGAGGGCCTACTACTTACCGTCATAACTTGAGATTATGATTGGCTGTTAATCGTTGAGTATCATGAGCTTAAGGCAATAACAGAAACATTGATTTAAACTTGTTGATTGTATGTGATTACAATGCATTCTTAACTTGTGATTCGAAACTCGTGTTAAATGGATTTATAAACCAATTACTATTTTTGATGTTGACCCGGTGAAGGGCAAACCAACGGATTGAATTATATTAAATTGATAAGGAAAATCACTTTTTTCTAATTAACAATTTAAACTATAAACTTTATGAACTCACCAACCTTTGTGTTGACACTTTTTAGCATGTGTTTATCTCAGGTGACTATACAAGAAGAACTTGAAGGCACGGAGTGGGCTTGTAACCCGGCATGGGCTTAAATAAACGTTTTGACACATTTCAAATAAACATGTTGTTTAAAATATGAAACATTTTGATGTCTCGAATATTTGGTATTTTGAATGAATTAAACCTTAAAGCGTCATTTTTGTGTCGTTTTCTATGATTGTGATAAAGATCCTCTAAGTAACACCCAAAAAGTCTTCCGCTGACATTTTAAGTCTTCCGCTGACATGATGATTTTGGGGGTGTTACAGATTGGTATTCAGAGCCACGGTTATAGAGAACCAGATGTTTTTAAACATTGGACTATAACCACACTTTAACTGGACCATTTTTACAAAATACCACTTCATGCCCTCCGTGCCTACATTCCAACATCTGATAGAAAAGTTTCTTCTCATTATTTCTTACTTATATAACTTGATGTATGCTTACATGTTGCGATTATGCTAATGACTTACATTTACTAATCGGGATTATTACAAATACCGTGTCTTCATATTTCCATCTGCTAGACTATTATGTGACTTTTAAATAGTTTATGGTACAACTACACTCTAGTATATTAATATATATATTTATATGCTCCCCCAACTATTTTGAGTACTATGCAAATCCTCTTTAATTGTCTCGCTTTCATCTTTATAGATGCTTACGACATACTCTTTTCGTACTCTCGGAAAATCCGCACATAAATTATTTTGTCAAATAGTTAAAATCTTAAAATGATTTACAACGTCTTAATTTGAATGGATTGGGACGCCCTTTTGTTCAAATCGAGAAATTGTAAATCATTGAACCATAAGTTTATATTTCCTTAGTTACATAGTTTGGGACGCTTTTATATGTAAATAACGAAATAGGTTTAATTACTTCTGAGTTAACAGGCATATGAAACCACGAATATTGATACACAACGATATGACTAACGTTACCAAGATCATTAGGTAAACGTTGACGTCACTAAACGATTGATCCTCCCAGCTGATAAAAATACCATGTGCACTCACTTCTCCTCAAACTAAATTTCTATCCACAAAAACTGATAATTCAAGAAATTTCTCTACCCTCTTCCTTTTTGTAAAAACCTATATCAACAAAACTCTTTTGTTTAACGGGTAGGTTACCCGCACAAATTTTTGTAACTATTAATTTATCTAAACGTAACAAAATAAATTCTCACCCAAAGTATGATCACTAGGAATTTTATTCAAACACCATATTATTAAAAAGCAGACTGAACGGAAATACATAAAAACATTACAAACAACGCTAAATTAAACATCACACTTCAGCGGTAGTCTGGATGATCCCAAGTCTGAGAATTGTTAGAATCATATCCATCATCATAAGGGTCGAAGCTTGCCAACCTCTCTTCTTCTATTTGAGCCTCCAACCTACTCAGCTCCCGCTCCATGTCAGAAGTCCAACCACCATCATCGACCGCCACATTTTCCTCAAAACATGGCTGGAATTGATCCAGGTGAGGCAATTGTTGTTGTTGCACAACCACTCTTGGTGCAGAAGAACTCGATGCACCTTGTTGAAGTGATTGCTGTTGTGGTTGTTGTGGTGGTGGTAGTGGATTTGGTTGTTGTTGTTGGTGTTGCTGTTGCTGTTGCTGTTGTTGCTGTTGCTGTTGTTGCTGTTGCTGTTGCTGTTGCTGTTGCTGTTGCTGTTGCTGCTGTTGCTGTTGTTGTTCAATCCTAGCAGCTTCAACATTCTCTTTAAAACTCCAACGGATCTTGTTGGAACTATGGTCCTCTATCTGATGAACACAAACCCATAACGATTCAATAATAGCCGCATCCTTACGATATCCGTCATACAAGAAAGTATCGATCACATGTTTCCGATCATCCGATATATCTGTGCACTTTGCATAGCGTTCTCTAAGCCGTTGTTTCAATTGCTTCGCCACCTCCAACTCCAGGATGACCCTCAAAATAGCATTTTTGCGATCCACATCACTATTTTCGGCTTCTGCTTTGATATATTGTTGAATTTGTTCAGCGGTATGTGGTAGCTTGCAAGCCATTGATTGTTTTGTGTGTGTGTATGTGGATAACCCAATACGTACCAATGGTATTTATAAAGAATTGGAAAAATAATTCTCAATTATTGTATTAAATGTGACCGTTTGTATTCAAACGGTAAAACTTTTAAAACCATGTCCAATAAAACTAGCAACAAACTTTTTAGGATACGTGGTGAAAATTCTACCTCGTCTTTCGCATTTCAACACAAGTGGCAAGAAACAGATAACATTAAACACATAACACTATAACTTGAATCATGAACACGCCACGTATAAGTAATACACTCTCACATGATTTGACCCCTCAATCTCTAAGAAATTGTGAACTCCTCCATAATCTTTCCAAACTCTCAAACATTATATGATCTCTGACCAACTCGTAACCTCAGATTTCTTAGAATAATAAAACATACTCACAATCAAAAACACACTCTTAACTTGGGCTTTAACCCACTGCCTCTATGCGCCGACACACGTTTGGGCCTCGAGATTTCAATAACCCAACACACCATTGAACTTAATCACCAACTTAAGCCCGACATTGCTCAAGCCCAAAAAAAAATAAATAAATAAATAAAATAAAAAAAAAATAAAAAAAAATCTAAATACTACTCCTAACCGTCTCATGACCTATAGTTTCGAACCATTGTCCGTGACACTTTCTTAGCACCCTATCAATATTATTATGCATCTCAAGTTACCATATACCTAAGAATCAAGTGCGATGAATCTCTTTCAATTTATCGATCATTCGATGGTCAAAATTTTCATCAAAACTCAACCCAATTGCTTCACTCAACTATAATCAAAAATCATATTCATATGAGTATTCGAAGCCAAGCAAACTTCCATATATATAGTTTTGGTTATAATTCATTAAAAACCACCTTTGAAAACTTAACTACAATCAAACCAACCAATGTTTTTGATACATAATGACCTTCTAATTTCAAATATAACGATTCATAAGCGGTAAAAAAAAAAAAAAAAAAAAAAAAAAAAAAAAAAAAAAAAAAAAAAAAAAGCAAGAAATTAACATAAACTAAGACAGCGTAAAGCGAAATAAAAATTTCATTCATACGTTCGAAATTACATGGAAACACAACAAACCTTATTTCAACATTCCAACCACTACACTACGACACTATTTCCTCACTTCCAAAACTTGTCAATGAAGATCGCTAGAACCACGAATGGTGCAAGAAACATTAAGATCCCAACCAACATAGCACGATCTTCGTTCGGAACATACACTAGATAGATAGCAGTAACAATGGCATACATGATTGCAAGATTGGTGATGAAATGAGGCATGTCGACGAGAATGATAAGTGAAAGAAAAGTTAGGTAAAAAGGAGTGTAAAAGTGGGTTATTTAAAGAGAATAAGAGTTGGGTACTGTACACCACTGTGGTAAAATACTGTTTACACCTTAAAAATTACAAATAATACTGCCAAGTAACAACTATAATTTTGGACTAAAGTTTCCCCAAGTTTTTCTTTCACAATCATACTAAGATTGGTTATCATCAATTAAAAAGCTAATGTAGTAGTAGATACGTTAAGCTGGAAAGTACAATTAGGAAGCTAATAATAAATACGTTATTTGTTCACCTTTCCCACTCACCTTTACAGCTACCTTATCTTAGAATCCCGGGACGGGATTCCGTTTAACGGGTAGGTAATATAACACCCCGTAAAAATTTTCCTACGATTAACACGTTACCATAACATAGATTAACCATTTTTATGAGAACAAATTTTTTTTTTATGCATGACATATTATGTGGACCACTACGACATTGTGATTTATCTTTTGCTTAGAAACGTTGCTTACACACAACCTAGATAGTCTAATTTTCGCGAATATATATTTTTAAACGATTATATTTTTATAATATACGTTTCGTATATTTAAGGTACAATATTTATATATTCCCGGAGCCTACGAAAATTCCCGAGATCACTCATTAATATTATTTGATCGTAACCCGACTCTCAAAACACACCAGGTGGGCCCCGTTGACCCATTGGGCCCTTAAATCCATCAGCTACACCAAACGGACCCTTATACTATTTTCTTTTCTTTCTTCTGCTGGACCGAAACCAAACACAAGCCCAAAGGGCTTAAAGCCCAAAACGCACCCTTATTATTTTGTTTTTGCCAGTCGACCAAGCACCCAAACACCCTTGTTTTCTCGCAATTTGCACAAACAACCACATGATATTATTACACCCTCTAATTCACATTGCAAGGGTTCTAGAACGCCTTTTGCCTCAAAGTTTCATAAACTTTTGCTATACGAAACAGTGGCCAAGTAAACCACGAAACACATTTTGCCAAACTTACAAAAACGTGTCATAAACTTCCCTAGTACCTCACAAGCCACCCAATGACTTATAACCTGACTCAAATGCACAGTAGAGTGCCAGGAATGAACAGAGAATTGTATGACACATTCTCTTGTTTGTTTACTTGCGATTGAGTATAGAAAAGGTGCCACACCTTGGAAACAAGCCAACACACAAACACTTGTGACCCTTTGTACTTATCCTCACCTTCCAAACTCACTATATAACCTCACCATGCAATCTCAGTTCCTTTCACAAACACATACGTACCAAATAACTATCATACGTGAAGTGTAGCCATCGAGTTGGGACAAGAAGTTGGCGAGGAGTACGAGGTGCACAAGTGATCCAAGGAGGAACCAAATAGCTCGTTGTGAACCTTGCTAGGAGTGAACCATTGTACCATTGATCCATACGTACCCTTATTCCCCACCAAATCATGGTGAGGTGAGAAAAACACAAAACTTTTCTATTTTCATTTCCTTATTATTGATTTTTGCACATTTACTTTGACCCTTTATTTTGAAATATTAAAACGTAACATATACATTTTATCTATCGTACTCTATTTTAACCATGCTAGAAATTAAGTGACATAATGATTTTGAATTAATATCATCATACACATAATAAATATAACACGTTCCTAATATTACATGACCCATGTCGAAACACTGAGAATATTTTGAGTTATATAAGTTTTGTGTTACAAATTTGATCATAAGCTTTGGTCTCGTATAAATTTATTTCGACATATAACATATCATTTTTATTACTCGACCTCATTATCACCTTGGTTGACATATTGGAAATGTATTTCATTCAACCTAGTTGTCACGTTAAACTTATTTGCTCGACCCTTTTTGAAGCTACCAAAAACTGTTTTCTATAAAAACTAATAAGAAAACTCATGGGCTTGTTAGCCCGTTAAGCTAATTTTGAGCTTATGTGATAAGCTGGTCACACAAGCTTGTTTGCAACATTTTTGTACTATAAAAATGAGTCCAAGGTTAGGCCCAAAGGTCTCGTAAGCCCAATGGATCTCAAATTATTAACGGGCCTTGTAATAGTCTCGTTAAGGCCCATTTATCAAAATAAGCACTTTATAAGCTAATAAGCAGTTGAATTAAGTTACTTTGAGTATTCTGAGCTTATTGAAAAAGTATAAAAGCTAAATTCCAAGTTTGGCGAAATTTGGATTAGATTTGCAAAATTTCTTAAACCGGGGACTAAAAATGCAAAAGTTGTAAACTTTGGGTCAAAACTGTAAATCTGAGTTTTCTGGGTTAGAAACTGTAAATAATAAAACTTGGAGTTGAGAAATGTAAATATTGATACTTTTTGACCTAAAATGTAAATTATATATATTTTTGGACTAACGGTGTAAAATATATATCGTTAGGGTTAAAAATGTAAATTTTGGAAACTTAAAGGAATTTTCAGTAAATATTATTTTATAAAAATAATATTAACCTTTTACATATATAAACATATAATATAAGACTTATATAAACATAAACTTATATATATATATATATATACGATATATATTCGTAATTATAATTAAACGATATAACGATACATTATTTATTTCTTGTAAAACGATACGTTTATTTTATTTCCGTTATAAAAACTAACTTTATATCAATCATCGTTCATTTTACTTACGAGTTATATGTATATATAACTTTGTTTTTGTACTTTAGGCACTTAAACAAACACGAGATTCGTTCGTAACTAAATAACAAGTATTCGCGATAAAACCAGATTTAGACTATCAACTGAAACTTGCATTATCTTTTAGGTTGTGTTGTGTGAAGCCGTTGCCTTGCGTCGTTAAGATTTTGTTACTACCACTATTACTGTGCTACTAAGGTGAGTCATAGCCTCTACTCTGAATTGTTTTATAATGATTTATACACGTTTTTGGGGGAAATACATGCTTAAAACTCGAACACAAGTCTTTTATACCGGGTATTGAAATACCGTCAGGCCAATGTTATTTGCTTAAGTTACTATTGCCAAAAGTCCCTCGATCATGAACCTTAATCACTTGAAGGGTGAACGTAAATAAACGTGGATAGTACTATTAGTGATTGACAATCCTCGTTTGGTTGTTAGAGAAAACACCAGGCGCACTTTATTGTTCTTATTATAGGTTATTGGCAAATACCTATCTTGAGGGCCTACTACTTACCGTCATAACTTGAGATTATGATTGGCTGTTAATCGTTGAGTATCATGAGCTTAAGGCAATAACAGGAACATTGATTTAAACTTGTTGATTGTATGTGATTACAATGCATTCTTAACTTGTGATTCGAAACTCGTGTTAAATGGATTTATAAACCAATTACTATTTTTGATGTTGACCCGGTGAAGGGCAAACCAACGGATTGAATTATATTAAATTGATAAGGAAAATCACTTTTTTCTAATTAACAATTTAAACTATAAACTTTATGAACTCACCAACCTTTGTGTTGACACTTTTTAGCATGTGTTTATCTCAGGTGACTATACAAGAAGAACTTGAAGGCACGGAGTGGGCTTGTAACCCGGCATGGGCTTAAATAAACGTTTTGACACATTTCAAATAAACATGTTGTTTAAAATATGAAACATCTTGATGTCTCGAATATTTGGTATTTTGAATGAATTAAACCTTAAAGCGTCATTTTTGTGTCGTTTTCTATGATTGTGATAAAGATCCTCTAAGTAACACCCAAAAAGTCTTACGCTGACATTTTAAGTCTTCCGCTGACATGATGATTTTGGGGGTGTTACAACATCCGCAAAATCACGAACTATAGGTACATCTCCAATGCACCTTTCTTTCTTCTCCTTCTCTCCTTTCTCAGAAATCTGGGCTAAGAAAAGGTAACTTCCTTTCTCCATTAGCTTCGGCAACTTAGTGCAAGATATGACCGCTAATCTAGACAGGCCTCTCAAATCCTTTCTATCTCCTGGTATGTCCAGAATTTCCTTGCCGTAAGGCACACGCACGATCTTCTTATCGCAGATTATATGGGCACGATACTTCGACAACCAATCCATACCAATAATGACATCAAAACTTCCTAACGTGACGGGTAGAAGATCTATGTTGAAAGGACGGTTCAAAAAGTTTAACGTGCAACCGCGAATGATAGTCTTAATCCTTTCTATGTTTCCATTAGCTAACTCTACATCATAACCAACTCCTAAGGCCATCGGGGGTTTCTCAAGTAAGGGTGCAAACTTAGTGGACACAAAACTCTTATCGGCACCAGTATCAAATAGTATGGAAGCATAACGATTATTGAGAAGGAACGTACCAGTCACAACGTTCGGATCTTTTCCTCTCTCGTTCCCAAGTGCATACACTCTTCCATGAGCAACTCTAGCTTCCATACGTTGGTCCCCATTATCTTGTCGTCCACGGTTTCCTCCAGCTCCACGGTTTCCATTATTGTACCCATTACCACCCGATCCTTGATTTCCTCGGTTCCACGATTCCCTACACTCATTCCGATAATGTCCTTTCTTTCCACATCCATAGCAAGTAACATTTGCTTTGCTCATTGTTTCAGGAGTAGCTTGAACCATAGCAAGTGGTCGAGCTCTACAATCCTTAGCTATGTGTCCCATCTTAGAGCAATTCTTGCACATTACCGTACATCGACCAGAATGATGCTTGTAACATCGGTTACATTTGGGCGCATCTCCATTGTAGTTCTTCTTGTCTCCATCTCCCATGGCATAAGCTCTAGCAGTTGTTTATCTCTTGTTTCGACGATCATTACCTTTAGAGTGATCATCCCTCTTTCTCTTTCCATTCTTATCCTTCTCAGCTTCTTCCAATTCCAAAGAGTCCATCAATTGTTGAGCGATAGTGATAGCCTCATGAATGTTTGCAGGCTTAGCAGATATCACATCGTTCCTGGTAGCTACCGGCAATCCATCGGTATACCTCTCAATCTTTTGGGTCTCAGTCCTAACCATATCGGGACAGAGTAAGGCCAACTCTCGATAACGACGATTGTAAGTTGCCATATCGGTACCTTTCACTTTGTGATTCCAGAACTCAATTTCCAACTTCTTAATCTCATTTCTCGGGCAGTAAGTCTGAATCAGCAAAGACTTAAATTGCTCCCAAGTCATAGCATAAGCCACATCACTCCCAACCGAGTTACGGTAATTGTTCCACCAAGTTAAGGCTTCATCCTTGAAAGTAAAAGAAGCAAACTTTACCTTCGTATTCTCCGCACAACCACTGACATTAAACACTGACTCAGTCTTCTCAATCCATCTAACTAAGTAAACCACTCCTTCAGTTCCACCAAACTCAATAGGTCCACAAATCTTAAACTCCTTGTAGTTACATCCATTAGTACGAACAGGTGGAAAAGTTCCAGCAGAATTGTTGGAATGATTTGACTCAGCTAGTAGCTCAGCAACTCGTTGCTCCACAAGTTGATTGATCATTGCTTGATCCACAGTAGGTGCATTAGGTGGAACATGATCATTGTCTCCCTGAACATCAACGTTTTGATTCCTGTTGTTGCGGTTAGTAGTGTCCAGGTTATCAGGAGTAGGGGTTTCAACATTTTGAGCTGGACGGCGTCCTCAACGACTAGGGGTAGCCGTTGCAGGTCCAGTTCTGGTAGCTCTAACAGGGTTTCTTCTTGGGGCCATTGATCTGAAACATCATACAAGTTCGTGAGTCTCCGATAGGACTTATCATATTCTCAACAAGAATTAAATCAACGAAGCCAAGTCACGGAAAGAATAGCAACAATACACCATGGAACATCAATAAAACGGATAAGGACTCAATTTCCATAACACCCAAAATCACATAATACCATATACTAATAACCATCAACCATACAATAGCGATCTAACATCGTTCCAACTACTGGATATCACAAAACGTACTAATCGTTCCAAAAGACGAATACTGAACAAAATAAATCAAAACATGATAACTAGCTTTTCTAACCGAACACTCCTCGGTTAAGAAAGCAACAAGACAACCTAACCCAAGAAACTAGCCACGCTGCTGGCGGAGGCTCCTCAACTCCTGCCTCAAGCCATCAAGATCCCTCCATAACGATCCTAGCTCAACGCTATGGGTGTCTCGGTCTCTCTTGAGGTCAGCCACCTCCTTCTCCAGCTCGGCATTCCTTTGCCATAGTTTGCAGTCATCCTCTCGAGCTGTAACAAAACCTCGCTGTAAACTATCGATATGCTCATGAACCTCCATCAAAACTCTCCTCATCTCGGTAGTCCTGCCCACGACCACAGTCATATCTACTCTCAAATCCGCTAAGAACTCTCCAATAACTCTCTCAGGTTGATTAGATACATGTGCAACTCTCTCACTCAGCTCAGTAATCCGAGCCCACAACCTGCCAATTTCACCTAATTCTGCATGCTCAGCAGAAACCTCAGAAGATGCATCCGACTCAACGGGACTACCAGGTGGCAACTCAAACAAAAACAGATGATCAGGTGAATCAGGCTCAACCGGATGTATAGGTGAATCAGGCTCCTCAGCCTGAGCTGGTGGTACTAACACATCATCATCATCAGGCATCTCATCCTCCTGAGGGTCATCCTCCTCCTCAGGGTCATCATCATCACCCTGCTCAGCCTCCTGAGGGTCATCCTCCTGTTCAGAGTCATCGGACTCATCCTCACCCCCGTACTCCTCCTCCTCCTCATTGGAAGAGTACCTCATCAATCGTCGTCTCCTACTAGGTGAACCATGTGGTGAAGGGGTAGGTGATCTAGGACGACGACGCAATGATGCGGGTGGCGCCTCAGACAGAAGAGAGTGAGCATCAATCTGTAAAGGTGGTGAAGTAGGGCGTACCGACATACGTGCAGTAGCTCGGTGGGCAAAACGTGGAGCCACACGAGCCAAAGCCTGATGAAGAGTAAGCTGCCTCGATGTACCAGGGAGCCCTAAAGAAGATGAGGGTCCCTGCGTAGATGCAGCAGGTGGTGCTGAAGTAGAACCTGTCGGTGTCATAGTAGTTGAATGCATGGCAACCTGGTAAGGGTCATCAGGAGCCATGGTGAACTGTGCTGGCAATACTGGTGTAGTAAGAATATCCTCAACAACATCAGGCGTGTGGGAGGCCATAGTCTGTGACAACGGCGTAGGGTAGGTGTAAGTGTTTCAAAAACAACTAAACCGCGAACTCAAAATACCATATCCAAAAATCATCATATAATTCCAAATCGTATATAATCAAGAAAGATTTGAAATACCGCATTACTAAAACCATTCTCAAAACAATTAAGCCATATAATATTCCTCAAAACACATATAATTCCTCAAAACGCATCATATCACTAAATCAATAACCTCAAAACCTCAAATCATCTCAAGAATCCCAAATTTATCAATCATCTCAATAATCTCATAATACCTTAATAATAACAATGATGCTTCGGCTTGGCGGGCTGGCGGGCAATGGTCGAGGATCGTTTTCTATAAAAAACGGTTATAGTTTAGGTGTCTATTTACCTAGTTCTCTATAACCTTGGCTCTGATACCAATCTGTAACACCCCCAAAATTTGATACAGCGGAAGACTCAACAAGCTTTCGGAGTGCTACGGGGATTGGTATCCAAACACAAGACATAAAAGAACGAGATAAAGTAAACAAAATAAAATACAACCACGCGGGGTTTTAAAGTTTACATTATCCCAAAATCATCCAAAGTCAGGCCCAAAAGAAATAAATATAGGTCCCCATTAGTTATCAGAGTTTTAGAAATATAGATCCATAACCGGTGCCAAATGCCAAGCCTCCAATCCCAAGCATCCGCAGAGCATCACTTAATTACCTGAGAAAACGCGCTAAAAGTCAGCTTTCGCTGGTGAGATCATAGGTTTAGATTCATAATTCAATATAGTGGACATATACGCAAAACGCTTGCTAGCTAGACTAGGCCTCAATCATCCAACCAAAGTATCCAACCAAAATATTCCAACCAAAACAAATCAACCCTATAGGTGCACGCTATAGCTTAAATCAATCCAACCAATAGCTTACCTAGCTCAAGTCTAGGCCTCGCTCTATAATCAATCCAATAGCTTACCTAGTTCGGGACTAGGCCTCGCTTAACAACTAAATCAATAGCTTACCTAGTTCGGGACTAGGCCTCGCTTAATCCTACCTAGTTCTATAAGCATAGCAAGTTTTGAAATAAATAAATAAAGCGATAATAGTCCATATAAAACATTTGCACGTTTCTCACCCCAAGTATTGAAAACAAAGTTCAAGAGTAAAAGTGGGGCTATGACTCACCTCAAGTCCAGAAATCCTCAAAAGAAACGATAGAAGAAAGAGGTAAGAAATCTTAAGCAACTCACGTAACGGCGACTACAGACTCGGCACTTCCTAACAATATCAAACCCGCTCAGAAATCATTTCCTCAAAATCAATATTCCCATTCCCAAACGAATTCTATTTTACTTTCCAAAATTATCCATTTCTCGAATTAACTTCATATTCATTTGAAATTTGACGTTTGGTATCCATTCGGGTGGAGGGTCGACACAGCTCAAACCAAGAAGCCTCAACAAAGAACAATAATATGACACTATAGGTCCAATGTTAGCCCAACATATTATTTAAATAATTATCGAAGTTTATCAAATCCGTCGATTTGGTAATCTCCCATATTTATTTACGTAATATATCGTGCCAAGATTATACCCAACCTAAAGCACATTGCACATAAGTTTCTATTTGGTATATGTCGTAGTCCAATGAATTCCCTATATATATCGTCGAATCGGCCAAATTCCACGAGACATATAGTAATTTATTATCCCAAAATATATACCACATCCTATGGGCGTCGTAGGATACGATGCCCATTAATATACCCATTTTATACCATCAAATAACTCGATCTAGAATGAGTCATTCGATATATAAAATGTTTATATTAACCGTCATATATCCGTGACAACACGAAGTCACAATATAAGGCCCACTTGGACTTTAAAGACCCAAAATTCGTATAACTCGATAAGTTTCTATTTTTATAAACAAAACCACATTTTTAATTATTAGTTATCCGACGTATAATTCGCCATTATTTATATAGTTATTATTTATAATAATATCCCGACATTTATTACACCATTTTCATAGTATAATAACTATCTCTTTATTATTATACGTTTACTCGTGATCATTTTATTATTAATATACGCATTTATATATATATATATATATATATATATATATATATATATATATATATATATATATATATATATATATATATATATATATATATATATATATATATATACACGTTTAACACGTCTATATATACGTTTATAAATGATTATATTCTTAATAATATTATTACGAGTATTATTCTTAATATCGATTTTTAAATATTTATCGAGTCATAGAATTTGGTCACATGTCCGAGTCATGACCCACGGCTCATAGTCCAAGTCCAAATAATAAAACCAAGTCACAATAATAAATCAACTCCGTCCAAACATTCCCATATCCACGTGCTACAACATGAGGGTCCGACTACGGCACCCAACTAACCTATCTCCGTCATCTAGTTGACCATCTCACAATCGGTCCCCAATTCCATACTCGTCAACACAACTCCAAATCCAAAAACAAGTAAACCAAAGTCCAAATGCTTCGGTCCAACGCAAGTCACAACATGAAATATTAATACCATATAACCCGAAACAAAAACATATCAATTATACGGGTCGACTTACCAAGTCAAACCCGGGTCAACTTGTGAGGTCACAACCATAAAAATAGCCTTACCCGAGACCTCTCGGTCTCGGCTAGCTCTAAAGAGCCTCTCGACCCAAACAGCCCGCGAAAGGGGGGGGGGGGGGGTCGGCCGAGAATCCAAACATTAACAACATCATATCGAGAGCCACCATTGACCCAAAATTCCAACTAGCACTAAAACATCATCAAGAATCAAGAAGAAAAGAACCATGACACTTCCAAGACTCTAATTCGAGTCGAGGAGTGGCACACCGAGACCTAGAGTCTCGGTCAAGCTCAATTCGAGCCACAAAACCAAATCCAAACGCGTACAACCAACCAAATCCGAGCACAAATAAATCAAGAATCGACCCCCAAGGATACCAAACTCGTTTTTATAACAAAACCCATCTCCATTTCAATGTTATCATCCCAAAAATACCAAGATTCAATTCGGGTTTGACTCAAAATAGTCAAACCCGACCCCAAAATTCATGTTTTCTCACCTTCAATCGAATAAAAACCAAGATGAAAGATGTTGTGGTGTCGTGTGATGTGTGGGGCGGCGGTGTTAATAAAATGGAGGGGGAAAGGCGCGTGTTTCACACCACAAGGATAAGAAAATGATGGGGAATATTTTGGTTGGATACTTTGGTTGGATGATTGAGGCCTAGTCTAGCTAGCAAGCGTTTTGCGTATATGTCCACTATATTGAATTATGAATCTAAACCTATGATCTCACCAGCGAAAGCTGACTTTTAGCGCGTTTTCTCAGGTAATTAAGTGATGCTCTGCGGATGCTTGGGATTGGAGGTTTGGCATTTGGCACCGGTTATGGATCTATATTTCTAAAACTCTGATAACTAATGGGGACCTATATTTATTTCTTTTGGGCCTGACTTTGGATGATTTTGGGATAATGTAAACTTTAAAACCCCGCGTGGTTGTATTTTATTTTGTTTACTTTATCTCGTTCTTTTATGTCTTGTGTTTGGATAGCAATCCCCGTAGCACTCCGAAAGCTTGTTGAGTCTTCCGCTGTATCAAATTTTGGGGGTGTTACAGTAACTCAACCCGTAACTTATTTGGTTTTCGGATATATTGTTACTTGTCGGTTTATTATTATTGTTATTGTCGTGGTTGTGATGTTTTGACCACGGTGCTTATTGGAACATTATTTTGGACTTGAGTGGCATATTTGGATTTTACGAGATATTTTGGAGATGTGTTGACGAGTGTGGAATAGGGGACCGATTGTGAGACGGTCAATAGATGACGGAGATAGGTTAGTTGGGTGCCGTAGTCGGACCCTCATGTTGTAGCACGTGGATATGGGATTGATTTGGACGAAGATGATATATTTATTTTTTTAACTTGATACTTATTTTGGACTTGGACTATGAGCCGAGAGTCATGACTCGGACATGTGACCAAATTCTATGACTCGATAAACATTTATAAGTCAATGTTAAAAATAATACTCGTAATACTATTATTGAGAACATAATCGTTTATATACGTATATAGACGTGTTAAACGTATATATATATATATATATATATATATATATATATATATATATATATATATATATATATATATATATATATATATATATATATTAATAATAACAGGATCACGAGTAAACGTATAATAATAAAACGATAGTTATTATGCTATGCAAATAGTGTAATAAATGTCGGACTATTGTTACAAATAATAACTATATATTATGGCGAAATAATAAGTCGGGTAAATAATAATTAAAAACGTGATTTTTATAAATTTTGAAACTTATCGAGTTATACGAGTTGTGGTTATTTAAAGTCCAAGTGGGCATTATATTGTGATTTTGTGTTGTCACGGATAGATGACGATTAATATAAACATTTTCTATAGTAAGTGACTTATTTAATCGACGGATTAGATCGAGTTATTTAATTATATAAAATGAGTATATTAATGGGCATCGTATCCCACGACGCCCATAGGATGTGGTATATGTTTTAGGGTTATAAATTACTATGTATCTCATGGAATTTGGCCGATTCGACGATATATATAGGGAATTTATAGGAATACTATATATACCAAATAGAATTCTTTGTGCTATGTGCTTTAGGTTGGGTATAATTTTGGAACGATATATTATGTAAATAAATATGGGAGATTACCAAATCAACGGATTTGATAAGCTTCGATGATTATTTAAATAATATGTTGGGCTAATATTAGACCTATAGTTGGTTTATTATTTCGTTCGTTGTGGCTTTTGGTTTGAGTTGTGTCGACCCTTCACCCGTATGGATACCAAACGTCGAATTTCAAATTAATATGAAGTTAATTCGAGAAATGGATATTTTGGAAAGTAAAATGGAATACGTTCGGGAATGGGAATATTTGATTTTTGAGGAAATGATTTCTGAACGAGTTTGATATTGTTAGGAAGTGTCGAGTCTGTAGTTGCCGTTACGTGAGTTGCTTGAGTTTGCTTACGTCTTTCTTCTATCGTTTTCTTTTGAGGATTTCTGGACTTGAGGTGAGTCATAGCCCCACTTTTACTCTTGAACTTTGTTTTCAATACTTGGGGTGAGAAACTTTGTTTTCAATACTTGGCTTGATAAGCTTTGACTGAGCAATATTGTAGAGTTGATGAACTGTGGCATCACTTGGCTTGTCAGCTCAGCTCAGCTTCCATCTTTAGTTCCTTTACACCCCCCCCAAGTTGGCAGTGTGAAAGGATCACAAATGCCAAACTTGGGCAAACAATTATAGTGTAGAGCCTTGGTTATACCTTTGGTGAGGACATTAGCTGTTCTTAACCTTGTAGGAATATAGACAGGGAGAACTGGATTGCTTTTGATCTAATCTCTGACAAAGTGGCAGTCTATCTCTATGTGTTTTGTTCTTGCATGGTGAATAGGATTAGAAGCCACAGCAATGGTAGAAACATTATCACAGTAGATTGGTATTGGAGTAGAAACTTGTACTTATCGATCCTTGAACAAACATTGTAGCCATGTGAGATCACAAGTACAATCAGGAAGAGCTATGTATTCAGCCTCTGTGGAGGACCTTGAGACAACTCCTTGTTTCTTTGAAAGCCAGGATACTAAGCATGGTCCTAGAAAAATGGCATAGCCAGTCACTCATCTTCTTGATATATGACATGAAGCCCAATCACTATCACAATAGGCAGACAATTGCAAGTTGTTGATAATAGGAAATTGAAGGCCTTGACCATGACATAGTTTAATGTATCTAAGAACCCTGAGCAATGCTTTCATGTGAGGTGGCATCACTTGGCTTGTCAGCTGAGCTTCCATCTTTAGTTCCTTTACATTTCATAACCCAACTACACGATCCATGTATAAAATCAAACAGTTGAAGTCCTTCCCGAGTGTGAAGGATTGAAGTCACTGCACCCACTCTTCAAACAACTCTGTTGCGAATCCCTCTGCCTTCGACCAACTTATTAGGTGATCAGATGCCAAAAACTTGATAAGCTGAGTCAAAATGTAGAGACTGATATGTTTCGCATCATCATACTTTCCTGACCGAGATAACGCGAGTCACACTTCCACCTGTAATGGGCAACACTCCACAGCTCTCTGAAGCAAAAGCCACAACTGCTTCCCATGGCCTTAAAGAACCAGGTATATGTTCAAGACCTTTTCTTAGTACTTCGCTTGTAGTCACATCTCCATGTTCCAATGTGCAGCCCTTTCCTTATGCTAATCAGCAGCAACATTTCCATCGACACCAGATACCAAGCTATTTATAGAGGCAACCGCGAGAAATTTAACACCGTTCACTTGGTAAAGTTCTTCATATTTCTGGGCCAGTGAAGGAGTGAACAACCTTGGAAGAAAATGATCTTCTGGAAATATATATGACAGTTGCATCAAGGTTCCATCCAACAGCAGCCACTGCAACTTTCATGCCAATATAACCACCACCAACTGCAACTACTTTTTGTGCTTTTGCGAATTTGTTGTCAATGCTTGCTTCTCAGCACCAATTCCAGTCACCGGATCTTCATACAGCATCTCTATCCCTTTCTCTTTGTACCAATCAGGAGTTTGACTCTCACCTCTTTTGTGAGAGTCGGGCGTTCATATGGAAATGATACACAGAATCCCATTAGCCACCCCTTTTTCAACAAAAGTCCTAGTTACATATCCACCTCCAACTATCACAAACCTTTTCTTTTTCCTCTTCGGCCATTTCCATATGTCGAACTCCCACTTTCCATACTTTAATTTGCATTTTGTGCCTCCTGATTTCTTCCTCTTAGGCCATTTCCATTACTCAAACTACAAACGACTAAAATTATCTCCATGAATCAGTATAACAGAAGCCTTCACCTTATCAATTATTGTTGTCATTTACCACTAAAACCATTTTCCCTACCATCATTATCAGTCGAACTAGGACTAACACCGCGTTCATTATCACACAATTCAATTCGATCCCGATCACAGTTTTTGACCAAACAAACGCCTTTTTTCTCCTACTTCACATTCATTTCATCACTTTGATCCCAGTCACTCAAATCATCTTTTACACTGACCTCGATCAACTCATTATGTGTAGCATTCGGTTTTTGAATATCCATTAAAACATTAGAACCAAAAGTATCAGAATTCGATGATGACGATACGCCTAACAAACACTCCGTTTTCGGTTTCGGAACTTCTTTAAAAATCTTTACCAACGAACCTTCTAATTTATTCAAAAGACATGAATTAAAGCTTGAATCTTTAACACCATTACTAATTGATTCTTTACCAGTTTCAACCACATTTACAACCTCATCATCATCAAGAACCATATTAGCAATGTTGTTTTCGACCATATCACTTGCTTCTTTAACATCTTGTTTGAAAATTTTCTTTATTGGCATTTCATCAAACATCTTATGTGCACCCATGTGATAACAAAATACATATTCCTATCAACCAATGTTATTGAATAAATTGTACACTATGTGAAACCTTCAACCCCTTTTGACCCATTTCTTTAGCCAACTTCTTTTATTTTACTCGTTTGACCCAGATGAAACGTATCCCATATTGACTCATCCATAGTTATATGGGAAGCAGTAGAAGATACATATGGTCCCTGTGGTTTGTGTTGACTTGCATGTTTGGTCCTTTGATTTTTTTAATGCCTATAGTCCTTAACTCGAAAACCTTTAACACTTACGGCGCAGTTTTAACCATTAACAGTGCATCTATAATTATCATTTCACTTTTCTCTTTCTATCTTTTTCTCACGTCCTTGCCCAACTCTTCTTTATGTACCATTCTTTTCTCACATCTTGGCCACCTTATCCTTATCCCATCACTCTTTATCTTACACAGGGAAAATAGTTTTAATGGTTTTGAAAAATGTCACTTTAAAAAAAAAATAAACATCTTTAATATTTACCTATATAATACTATACATATAGAAAAAAAATGAGATTTTGCGGCCTTTTATTGTCTATTACATTTTAAAAATACCTAATTACGAAAATAGACCAAAAAAAGGTTGGATTTTCAAAAATAAGAATGTGCAGCCTGGAATTCCAGATTTATTTTTATACGACTGTGTGACTCCATAAAAATGTTGACAAGTGTCCATATGGTACGATGATGTTTTTTTGTAGGGTTATGGTCTTCCCACACCACCCACATCACATATCTAATTTTGTCTTTTAGTCTATTGTCTTTTATTCAATGTTTTGAAAACCGGGTTCGAAATCGACCCAGTCGAGTCACTGGGCACCGGTTCGACCGGTTGGACCGCCGGGTCAATCCGGTTTTCAATTTTTTATTTTTTTTTTTATTTTTTTGACCGGGTCAACCGGTTCGACCGCCGGGTCAACCAGGTCGACCACCGGGTCAACCCGGGTTTTTATTAAAATATTTTGAAAAAATGAAACCCGGCCGGGTTTCGAGAACCGGGTTGACCCGGGTCACTCAAAACCCGGCGGGTCAAACCGGTTATAATTTATGACCATGAGTTATTCTTAATGCAAGTAGAATGAACAATTTTTTATAATTTATGAACAATTAATATGTTAAATAGGATTATAAAAACTACATAAGCAATTTTAGCAAGAATGGACCACGTTGAAGTTTTTTGTCATTTAGGATGGCATGAATGGACCACATGAATACTTTTGTATTTTAGCAAGAATGGACCACGTCGGTGTGTAATGACCAAAAGATGGTGTGCAAAAAACACAATGCCTTTTTTGTATACTAGGAAATGACCCTTGTCCATATGGTATGACAAGTGTCCATAAAAATTATAGGGAGTCGGGCGGGCACGCGGTCACACAAGTCTAAATTTGGAGTAAATGAAGTTTTGGTCTATTAGACGGAAATTGGATTTTTTTTTTTTTTTTTTTTTTTTTTTTTTTTTTTTTTTTTGTACTAGGAAATGACCCTTTGAAAAAAGACAAGCAATGTTAACAAGGTACAAAAATGTATTAGCCTATAAGTCAAAGCTTAGGGACAAGTTACATTAATAAGAAAATAAAAAGCCAAAGTAGCCGCTTCATCTTGTTTACTTTGTTTCCAGTTAATATGTTTTCTTTAGGTTCTTCTTCTAAGTAAGGACTCAACACAAGCGTATTTGTGTCATTCACAACTTCATCCAACGAATTATTACAAACCCATCACCAAATTTACATTTTTATCTTCGAATCTTCAATTATCAATAGTAAATTGCAAGAATCGTCCCTATGATTTGCCTAGATTGCATATTCCATCCATGACCTTTTATAAGTGCAGGTGACCTACGCATGGAGAAAACTTGGGATCGATTTTGTCCTTATATAAATGCAAGCGGCTTCCTTGTAGTTTTCCAAAATTGCAAATTTCGTCCCTAGATTGGGACAAGAAGTGAACCCAACTTTTCCTCACAGGGAGGCCGCCTACACTTTTGAAAGGCCAAAGGCGAAACATGCAATCAGGGTAAACCATAGGGACGATTCTTGCAATTTACTCATATATCAATGTTCACCTATCTTCAGTTACTACTTTCACCCTCACCACGACAAACACTATCTAAACCCTTGAATTCGTTTTGCCTTTGTTTAAAAGGGCAATGTTTTATAACCCGGGTTGAACCAGGAACATGGCCGGATATGACTGTTGTTTGCTTGTTTATGAACCGGGTCTACCCATTTTGCTAAATCCAGCTGGATCATACCTTTCATTTTTTTTATTATTATTTTTTTTAAAGTTTGGGACCTGTAGTTTTGTTGGAAAATATGTGTTTGGTATTGAATTTCCAATGTTTAAGTCCACAATAATCCCAACTTCATCAGGTTTTCACAAAACAACCAAATCCTCATCCACTCGGCTACATCACCATTAATCACAACAACAGTATTACCACTTTGCCAAAAGTCAAACTATCCTAGTCCTAATCCTTTTTCCCAGCGTCTAGTCGATATCACCAAACCATAACCGAACCACAACTAAATCAATAACAACAAGAAAATAACTAATCCATAAGGCTCGTAAGCTCGACATTTTAAACAGTAACGACAAGGATACCAAACAAGTTTTCATTTATGTTTCTGTTACTAAAATGACTTTTCCATTTGTTTAAACCTTAAACCCATTTGTTATCTTACTCGTATCCTACCAAAGGTAAAAAGAAACAACTCGTTTGACCCACACCGAGTCACACCTGATCGTTTCAGTGTCACTTACGTTCGAAGATCACGGATCTATAAAAATGAATAGGTGGTAGCAGTGGGAGAGGCGCGTGTGGATGGTTTTCTTGGCGCGTGGTGTTGCTAGGAGTGATAAGGATGTCACAAGGTAGTGTTTGATGGTGGTGGTGATGGTGGAAGAAGAGGTGGCGACCGATTGCGCTAGAGAAGAGGGTGACGGCTAGGGTTTTGAGAGAGAGTGAGATGACTTATTAATGATTAATAATGATGATAAAATGAGGGAGGGGTGAGGGTGTGTTTGGTTATTTTACGACCATTTATGTATTTTCTAAAATAATCAAAGGGGGGGGGGGGGGCGGCGGTTCTAATCACAAGGACCATTTCTGTATTTTTCTTAAACTTCCCCGAAACACGCTTACGAGCTCCCAACTTATACTAGGAGTGTTCAAAATACCTTCTAGTGTGCGCCACTAGTTCTAAAATAGTTTTTCCATGAAATTTGACTATAAATATGTCTACATTCAATAATTGTTTCATAATTTATCTGTTCAACGTATTATTAAGTTTTTCTAATGCCGACTCACGTAATGCTTAAGGTGATTATACAGTCAACGATACCAAGAGTAAATCACCGGATAATGATCATTCACGTAACCAAATTCATCACTACGAATAATATCCAAAATATTCTAAACCAGTTTCATGTTAATTCTTAACTTACTTTCAGATCTTTAACTTAGTGTTTAAAACACAGTCACCAAATTTACCAGTTCAGTTGTCACAGGATCCCAGTTATGACGCAGTCACCAAATATTCTTAACTTACTTTCAGATCTTTCAGATCCTAGTCATGACACATACTTTGTTGACCAATGGTGTAATCTGCTCGTAACAAAATGATGCTTACGTGTAAACTAAAACATTTTGAAGACACGTATTAAAACTTATTCCCAAACAACCCTTTATATTTCATTTTATTCACACACACTTACGGTGCTTTTGGTATCCCACTATAAGAATGAGACTATAACTATAAAAGTGATTAAAGGTGTTTGTTTAAGATGGGAGGGCCACCACTATGGTAATGAATGATATACACAAAGAGTGCTAGGTATGGATCTTTCATAGGTGAGAGACCCACCACTACTATCAAACTTATACCTATTGTCATTCATGACAGCATACCAGTGAGAAACACCATTATCAATGGCAAACATCAATCTCTCATATTAGGATTTGGTATTGCAATTAATGGGCCGAATGGTGGTGTTGGAGTGAGACCGTTGGCGTCGGCGATGGGACCTCCGCCGCCTCAACAAACTATGTCGTCGTTTTTAGTGCGCCACCACCGCCTCCTGGGTCTGCGTATGGGACTCAACCATGGCAAATGCAACCACGACCAGTAAGTTTTTTTTGATGTTTTACTTTGTTATGTATATTTGAATAAAACCGAGCTTGTGAAGTCGAAAGAGTTAGTTTTAGAAATGGTTAGTAACAAGTAGGGTAGAATTACGAATGTGCCCTTAGTTTATATATTAAGTTTCTAAATACTCGCGAATTGCCAGCACTCCATACCATTCAAAGTCATTATTGCAAGTTTTAAGCAGAAACGCTATTTCATGTATCGCGTTTTATGCACATCCGAACAGTTTGCTTTCAAAATGAACATCCAGATGCTCGAAAATGCTTTCATATTTTAATAAGGATTCTGGTTATTTGAGATAACTAATCCCTCGATTAATACAGATATATGCGTGGTCGCGTAGAAGCTTTATATTATCTAAGATACTTGATCCCTCGAGGCCTTGATCATATGAGAAATATGCGCAGAAGCTTTAGATTGTTCAAGATACTTAATCCCTTTGTCAGAATAGAAGTATGCGTAGAAGCTTTAGATTATTTAAGATACCTAATTCCTATATGAAATTTGCGTAGAGCTTTAGATTAAACTCAACCCCTCGATCAGAACATTAATTACAGAAGCTTTAGATCAAGTAGTTTGCATTTCAGCTTTAGAAGCTATTGTGGATTATGAACCATTTGCTTTCTCTATCTTACATACTGATGTGACACGTTAAAATTTTCACTTAAATAGTACACTCACGAAGATATAAGTGATAAGTTGGTTACAAAATACATATATGTTTGAAGTACTCAAGTACCAGTTTAATCTGCATTTGCTTATTGTTATATAGACATCCAAACGCTATCTCATGCAGCGTGTTTTATTACAGATTTTGGGTACTTAAGATCATACGAGCAGTTTCAAAATGCACATCAGAACAGTTTACTTTCAAAATGCAACTTCCAAACACTATTAAAATGCTATCACGTTTTATTACAGATTCTGGCTATTTAAGATGCTTAATCCCCATATTTGAGTAGAAGCTTTAGATTATTTAAAATACTCAACCCCTTGACCATAACATTATAACTTATGGATTAGGATCCATTTTTATCTTTAACTTAGATACTAATGTGACCCGTAAAACTTTGTACCTGATAACGGTGATAAGTTAGTTATAATATACATATTAACATATGTATTTGCAGTATGAGTTTAATCAAAGATTCTAAATATGTTCTTGTTGCATAAATATATACAGAATGTGCCACCTCCTCCAATCCCTGGTCCGGGTCAACCACCCAGGATGCATGGCATGCCGCCACCTCTTCCTAACCAACAATCAATGGCTACTATATCGCCTGCAATGGATCCCAGTGGAAATGCAGTTTCAGGACCATCAAAGATTGATCCTAACCAAATCCCACGCCCTGGTCCAACATCGTCTGTCCTTTTACATGAAACTCGACAGGGTAACCAGGCCAATCCTCCACCGGTATTCATCATTACTCTTCTTAAATATCCTTTTTATTCACAGTTTATGGAATAGTGTTTACTTTAGAGTTGGAAAGATTGGCGGGCTGTCAGGTTGAATGTGTTAGTTTGTCAAATACGATTTTAGAAATTATATTAAATAATTAATTGAGATTTTGAATGGAATTATCTAGTAGGTTTATGTATTAAAAATACACTCTCCTGAATCCTGACGCGTTAACTTTGAAGCTATTCATAGTTGTATGGGTCATACTTTCTATCTCTAGTTTATAGTGACCATGGTTCTCGGCTCCTATTATGAAAGTATTTGTACTTATCTTATGTATATCCTGATATGTTGTTTTAAATTGAAGCCTGCTACAACCGAATTTATTGAAAGGGATACTGGAAATTGCAGTCCCGGTACATGAGGAGCACCATTAATCAGGTTACGTGGGTATTCTTTCAACTACTTCTCTTTCAGATTCTTTGCACCTCTGATCTTTTGACCACGTCTGGCATGCAATTGGCACTGTTGGTCCAGCCCCTGGCCCTTCCTCATCCAGAAGAGGAACCTATCCAAGTAAGGCTAGATATATTAACTAAGATTACTACACAGCGTCTTGTTGCCTCTTGCTGACACAAATAAAAACCAAAAAAAAAAAAAAAATAGTACGAGCAAGCAAATGTGCGGTTCAAACATGAGTTTTTTTTCCGTTCAGATGCGGTCAGATTCAGACATTTACGCATCAGATTCAGATTCAGATGTGCGGTTCAGATTCAGATTCAGACCCTCTTAACAAACAAACACCCCCTAACTAAGATTACTATATAGACCTTAAGTCTTAGGGGTACTTATTTGTTACCTCAAGTGTCTTGACATTAATTGAGGTGATAGAAAATTTCAAAGTTGAAGTATAACATTTTTTATCTTAAAAAGTCAGATATGGACTCTAATTTTGTGAGGGAGGGACTGATAAGTTTTTCATATGGTAAATGTGAATCTATTTTTTCAGATAGTGGATTTCGGCGAAGGTGGCCTTGTTCGTTGTTCTCGTTGCAAAGGCTACATCAATCCGTTCATGAAGTTTGTAGATCAGGGAAGACGTTTTGTCTGTAACTTCTGTGGTGAGTGTTGATCTCTTCTTTTCTACCTTTTGCCATGATTTAGTTCTAAGAATACACACCGATTAGAAAATAGCGTCTTTATATACTTGACCTACATGCTAATAGCTGACTATGAATACAAAAACAATACAAAATTTTAGCCTTTAAATTTATATATTGACAATAAAAACATCTTTCCAGCGGATTTGAATTGCTGCATGTCAACTTGTATATTGACTTGGAAATAAAACATAACCCATGTCAACCGACTTACAAGTGAATGGGTTGAATACTTGAATATGCCACTTTTAGTTCAACTTGTCGTCTTACATTCTACCCTTTTGCAGGCTTCACGGATGAAACTCCGCGTGACTATCAATGCAATCTAGGTCCAGATGGCAGGCGAAGGGACGCTGATGAACGGCCTGAGCTATGCAGAGGAACAGTTGAATTCGTTGCCACAAGGGAATTCCTGGTTCGTGATCTCCAGCTTCATTTTGCACTTCTCTCAACAATTATCTTTATAATATTTTGTTATATTTTTCCCAGGTACGTGAGCCAATGCCTGCTGTATTCTTTTTTCTCATTGGTGTATCAATGAATGCCTTGCAAACTGGTGCAACAGTGGGAGCTTGCAGTGCTATCAGCCAAGTCATTGCTGATCTTCCAGTAAGTTCATGTTAATTGTGGTTAGAGGTGAAAATGGTTGGGATGGATAATGGGTCTATACTGGCATAATATTAGATAATAGGTCGGGTTGGATTCACCTGGTTTTTGACCAGTTTTTAATCCTTTTTTCTTTATGAATAATTAGTGTTCCTAATTAGATTACAAAAATAAAAAATTAGATTATCTCAGATTGTCAACTACAATATAATTGAAAGTAAATGGGTCACAGTTGCCACCTTTCGTACTTGTGGCACATGGCTACGGGCTACCCATAAGTATTGAATCTTATTGATGTTTCACCCTTTGACAATAGGTTTGAAGTTTGTATATAATTATTGATCTGTTTCATGTACACAGTTAATCGTAGATTTTATGATGTAACAAACTAATAATACGGTTGCTGCAGGAGGGTCCTCGAACAATGGTGGGAAATGCCACATTTGACTCAACCATCCATTTTTACAATCTGAAACGGGCATTGCAACAGGTATATATAATGGCAGATTATTATTTATAGATTTTCAGTACGGTTTGTATGCGTAAAAAAAAAAATAAATAAATAAATAAATAAATAAATAAAACTTTGTCCAGCTTTCACCATGTTTGCTTTTGGATTTCCGTTTCCATCATACCAGTTTTACCTGTTAGAAATAAAATATAACCAGAATTGACCCATTTATAAGTAAATGGGTCGAAACAGCCACATCTAGTTTAGTAACTTACAAGATGATATTGCTGTTTGTGATCAAGTTTTTGTGTTTTGTTGTTGCAGCCATTGATGCTCATAGTTCCCGACGTTGAAGATGTTTACACTCCTCTCCAAACTGATGTTATTGTTCAACTTTCTGAGCTAAGTTATTTCTTGGCAGTTCTTGCCAACTCGTGATTATCCGTCATATTCTAGAAGTTATTATTTTCATCCAGTTTTATGTGACTTTGGAACTGATTCCCAACGTATTTCACATCATTGTGATGTTACAGTGTTGTGATCATCTAAACTTGAATTTGCAGACAAGACTATGAAGACATTGGCAATTGAATTTGCAGAGTACCAGGTGAACCTTTATCTAATTTGCATTTTGCTACCTCTTTGATGAGATTCAACCATTTTGATTTTATCTTACCAAATTGTTTATGTGATCACAAATATTTTGTAGGTCTCTGTTGATATTGCTTCAGTCTCTGTTATCCCTCGAACCACTGGAGGACAGGTAGTCATTGCAATCTTATTTTTTGTCAACAAATTAGATTTGTTTTCTTGCCATTCTTTAAGAGTCGCTTTTATAAAATTCCCTCCTATTTTCAGGTTTATTATTATCACCCTTTCTCTGCACTTTCGGATCCCGCAAAACTTTACAATGATCTGCGATGGAATGTCACAAGACCACAAGGTTTTGAAGCAGTAATGCGTGTTAGATATAGCCAGGTGAGCCCTAAAAAGATTTATGCTTCAGTTTAACTTTCATACCATATCCATTGATGTGGCAAATTGGGTGGGTCTGTCGGGTTGGGCATTGGGTCAAATTAGTTAGGGTAAATGTAGGTATTGGTTGGATCTGCTTGACCCGAAACACTTCTTTATTTCTTATCATTGATGTGGGAGTTTTTGGTATATAGTTCTGTAAACGCATTCCCACAGACGTTGACTTACCTGCGGTATATACTGAACTTCAAATTTATAAGCCTTGAGTTCCTAGCTTATAAGATCACTTTTATTGAAACTCATATTTTGCAGGTTGATTGTGACAAATCTATAATGGTGACTTTGAAACATGATGATAAATTAACAGATGGCACAGAATGTTCTTTCCAGTGTGCGCTTCTTTATACTACTGTATATGGGCAAATTGAATTTGAAACAAAGTGAATTGTATTGAAAAGCTTATGAACTGTTGTTATTTCGGGTCGGGTTGTAGATCCGCGTGTTTTTATTCAAATACTTGATTTTAAAACTTGATCTTTTTTTTTTTTTTTTTAACAACTAGCTGGGTTGCCCGCGCGTAGCGGCGGGTGTGTTTTGTGTTTTGTATTTTGTCGGTTGTACGGTGTAATTAATAATTTTGTTATTTGAAGTATGCATATGTTTAATTGGAAGCATAATTTGTTTATGTTTATGGATTTTTTTTTTTTTTGGCGTTGCGGTTGAAAATTTTTTTGGTTGTATGTTTTTTCGGTATGCTTTTTTTTTTTTTTTTTTTTTTTTTTTTTTTTTTTTTAAAGAAACAAATTTGTATAAGAAATTTTTTGTAAGTGTATTATTTTTTGTATTTTTTTATTTTTATTTTTTGTATTTTTTTTTTAAAAAAACAAATTTTCTTAAGGAAATTTATGTTAAAAAAAAAAATAAAATAAAATAAAATAAAATAAATCTGTACCGAGTACTGTAGCGACGAAAAAAAAAGTCCAAAATTTCTTAAGGAAATTAATGTAAAAAAAAAAAAAAAAAAAAAATCTGTACCGAGTACTGTAGCGACGCAAAAAAAAAATGTATTATTTTTTGTATTTTTTTATTTTTGTTTTTTGTTTTTTTTATTTTAAAACAAATTTTCTTAAGGAAATTTATGTAAAAAAAAAAAAAAAAAAAAAAAAAAAAAAAAAAAAAAAAAACTCTACCGAGTACTGTAGCAACGCAAAAAAAAGTTACTGTAACGCGTCTGTAGCAAACACTGTAGCGACACGTGTCGCTTTGTGGTGAGTTGCCTGGGTTTTAGATAGTATATATAATTAGAAGTAGCAGTGTATGTGTTAAAAGAGGGTGATTGTCTGAGTGATACTAAATTAGAAAAATACTTGATTTTTTTTTTAACACGTTAGCTAAAGGTCCTTTTTTAACACTTTTCTTTTAAATACTTGATTTTTTTTCCTTTTAAAACTTGAAAAAATGAAAAATTAGAAAAATAAATTATTATTGATTTGATTGTGATAAATATATTAATTAATAAGATTACACTAAGAAAATTATTGAATTAATTGCAATAGTCAACTTAGTGACAAAACTTTTTCGTGACTAGATGAGTGACGAAAATTTCGTGACTATATATGCAAGTGACGATATATAGTGACGACAATTATATATCGTCACTAATTAGTGACGAAATATGTAAGTCGTCATTAAATTCTCGTCACTATAGCCCTTTTTTTTGTAGTGCCACTTTATCGTTGCCTTGCACAAGCATGCTGAGCAATCTTTTTCGCTCGGCTGATTTAGACACCCAGTTTTCTTGTTTCATAAAGCAAGGTATTTGAATTTGTTTAATTTCGGATTTCACTTTTGCTTTATTGAATACTGTAAAGATTTAATCTTTTTTTGTGTGTTGCAGCGGCTAATGAAATCCCTATTACTCCATTACCTCAAGTGAGGGATCGGTTGACAGATCTTTGCATTAGTATACTTCATTCTTATCGGAAGTTTTGTGCAACTGTGTCATCATCTGGACAGCTAATTCTTCCTGAGGCACTCAAGTTGTTGCCTCTATACACTCTCGGTATTTTTTCTTTTTTATTAAAGGCATTCTAAGTAGTGGGTTATCAGTAGTGGTGGCATCGGATACCGACCAAAACTAATAATCCAATCATTCTAAATCAGGTTTTTTATAATGTATACAACCTCATAAATTACCTTCTATAAAAGATTAAGATAATAATCTTGGTAATCTTGTTTTTTGTAATCATAATCAACTCTTTAACAATCTCTATAAGCTCAAAAAAGATTGGCAAAAAGTGTTTGTGGGTCATTTCAACCTGGCTCATGCTAAAGATGACCTGTTTTGACTTGTTCTTTTTTCACCTCGTTATTTTGCCAACTCTAGCGAAAATATAACGAATCCAAAGATTCTTTCGATTTGCCCACCCCCTAGATACTACTTAAATGTTTTGGTTTAATATTGCATAAGATACGCACAGGTAATTGACCTCCTTTATTTCTTGATTGCAGCTTTGATTAAAAGTATTGGACTACGAAGTGATGGGCGTATAGATGACAGGTCATTTTGGATCAACTATGTTACCTCACTTTCTGTTCAATTAGCAATCCCGCTTGTGTATCCCAGAATGATAAGTGTTCATGATATTGAGTTAAAGGTTTAGAATAATCTCACTTAACAAAATGTTCAGATATTCAATTTCTACAACTTACACGTTTTTTTTGCATGTTTCATCTGTGGCTACAGGATACCAATGGATCCGTTATTCCCCCTCCTATACCACTCTCTAGTGAACATGTGAGCGATGACCGGATCTATCTTCTTGAAAACGTAGAGGACTGCTTAATTTACATTGGAGGCTCTGTAGATCCTGATGTAACACAAAAACTGTTTGGCGTTTCTTCTTTTAGTGAAATCCCCACTCAGGTACACTTGATATTCATATATTTCTCGTCTTGTATCATTATAGTGGCAAAATGGCGGTCTAGTAATGGGTATAAACAGGCTTTGGTGGCTTGGATTGACCTGAAACATTATTTTTATTCTAAGCAATAATAACCGACGTGGTAAATCTGATTAGGAAAACTATATTATAACACAGTTCAGGAGGTTATATGCATTATATATCTGTTGGCAACTTTCGACCTGTTTCAATTTTGGCTGCTTTTAAAACATAGCAAAACTGACTCATTTTTTATTAATACTACCGAAATTCCTTCTAATTGCAAATGGGTTGAAGTTGACATCTGTATATGCTCATTGTCTCATTGCATAGATTTTGTGGCTTATAAGTCTGATGTTTGCTAGAGTAACTCTTTCAGATGGCCTATTGATTCATCAATCATCTGTTTAACTCAAACTTTTCGATACAGTTGGTATTGAAGCAATATGAAAACCCCTTATCAAAGAAGCTAAATGAGGTTGTAAATGAGATACGAAGCCAAAGATGTAACTACCTACGGTATGTAATGTCTGTGGTATATAATCTTATCAGTCGGATTAGTTTATTTGTATATGAGAATGCATGTGTTGACAAGTAATCCCTTTTTTAATCTCATTGTACTTATGGCAGGCTAAAATTATGTATAGTCATCATTGGTTTCACCTATTCTTGGTGAAAATTCAGAGTAAAGTTTTGTTAGTATTATTTGTGAAAGCTTAGCATAAACTGATAAAAGAAACATCTTTTGGCCTGGTTCGTAATTGCTATTAAAGACTAATGGTGATATACATGTCTGCAAGGGTCTGTTTTTTTGTTTTTTTTTCTTTTGTTTTTTGCCCTTTGTTTTTTTGTTTTTTTTTTGTTTTGTTTTTTTGTTTTTTTTTTTTTTTTGTTTTTTTTTCCCTGGTTTATAATGATATAAGATTTACATGTAATGCTGTTCTTTAGGGGGGCAAGTTTCAACTTATTTCTTATATTTATTGACTTTATGTGTAAGTATGTTTGATTCAATTTGTGTTTTATTGCTAACTAGACAAGTGCATCTGAAATGAAAGGATTCAAATAGTTACAAGCTGGCTATGCAATGGTATTGCTTGATATACATGAAAATGTAAGTATATAGTAGGTACTTCTCAAACTAGCTTTTTATGAAAGAATATAGTATGTTAAAACAAAATCACAAGTTTTTGTACAAAGTTTCTAACCAACTTTGTATATTACGCTAACGTAATCAATAGGTGAGTGAATTGTGCTTGTAATTGAGAACTTCTAGGAAGTGATAAGTGATCACATCCATTTGTGGCTAGATGTTATCAAAATTAGCCTAGCTAGATTAGAGTGGTTACCATTTTATATTTATATTCCCGTTACTAATAATATAGCCGTATTCAATATTAAAACCCGTGTACGCATAACTTAAACTTTTAAATAGAATAACATGAGTCCTTATTTTTTTAATAAAATATATATTATAATGGATGTAAGTCTAAAACAAACAATATTTTAACTAATTCGTATATTTACCAAATTTTGTAATTTTAATGGATGAAAGTTTAAAACTAATATTGATACTCATGTAATTTTAAACAAAGTTAATATTATAAAGTATAGGGGTATAAAGTATAAGGGGTTATTTGTGTTTTTTATAAAGTTATTAAAAAACATGAAAACTTGTAATTTTACACTTTACTCTATATAAATTATTTACAATTCAACCACTAAAGTTTTATTAAATACTTTCTCTTTTTTCAAGTTTTTGTTTTCATAAATTTGACACCTAAATGTTTATGCATTTTTTTTCTTAACCAAATTTCTCCACCAAATTTATTAAGTTTGACCAAAATCAATTTAATTTTGACTTTTTATTGACCAATCACGTTGCTCGATTTCACATACGTGGCAAAATCGAGTTCTGCTATTGGTCCAATTTTTTTTGAATGAGAAAGGTTTTGCAAAAACACTATGAAATGATATAATTCTTTTATTATATAAAAATTATGTGCCGCTATATCGCAACTAAACTTTTCAAAAAAATGCACTTAAGGTAATGAAATTTCATTTTGTTCCCTTGTTTACTGAGTTGTTAAGCAAGAATATTGTTCTATAATTTCAATGTTAATCGGAGTAACTTGAACGCATATTTTTTGATATGTTAAGTAACAATAATGTTGCGGTTTTCAAGTTCGATGATGTGTATGTATATATATTTTTTTTTAAGTTTAATGACTCAAATATCATGTTTTATAAATTTAGTAACGCAAGTGAACAAAATAAAATTTTGTTACGCATTTTTTGAAAATTTTAGTGACATGTTTGTTTGTATCTTTCTAGCTTTTATCTCGGAAGAATTTCGTGTTCTTTCCTTTCCCCCTTTATAGTTGGGATGTTTTTAATATAGTCTTGACTTAAAAATAAATAAATAAATAAATAAATAAATAAAAGTATAAATTTGTCTATTCACGAATTTTACCCTTTTCCCAGTTACCTCATTCACACGTTCAAACAGTGGCTATTAGGACATAGACACATAATTAACTAAAAGGACCATATATGCATATTACAACCACATATCATTTGCTAAAGATATTGACTCCTGAAGTAAAACACACTCAATGTTAGTCTGTCACTTAATGTTAGTCTTTTGCATAACAATGACGGATGCTAGCTATTGACCCGGACTTTTCGTAATAATAAATAAACTCGCGTTGTGGCGACGGATATCATGCAATATAAATTTTCAGTGAGAAATATTTTTCAATTCTATATTTTACGATACAATAAGTTATGGATGATGACAATTTTAGTTTTGAATAATTTAAGCAATAACAAGTTAACTCATATAAATTTATAGATTACCCACGTAATGAGACGGTAGCTGGTATATTATGGATGTATGAGATTAAAGTAGCTAACAATGACCCATAGTCGCAAGTTATTTATAAATAAAAACACCACATCAAATTTTACAAAGCACTTACATCATGTTAAGAAAAAATAAAGGGTTAGTTACTTGAAAATGTATCATACTTGCCACTTTTTATTATTGTGTGTATTGAACTTATTTTTTTCTTATTGTGTGTATTAAACTTTCAAATTTTGATTATTGTGTGTATTTTGTGAAAATTCAGCCATGTAAAATGACCATTTTACCCTGCAAATTTTGAAAAAAGTAAGGGTAAAACGGTCACAAAATACATACAATAATCAAAATTTGAAAATTTAGTGCACACAATTAGAAAAATAAAAGTTCAGTACACACAATAATAAAAAGTAGCAAATATGATACATTTTCAAGCAATTAACCCAAAAATAAATATCTAAAAATACACACTCAGCAGACGTTTTGGTGTTTGGATGGGTTGGAGGGAAACATGCGAGTGTGAATCTAACAGGGTATCTCCTCTCGTGGGTTTGAGTAGCGGGGATTTTACAGTAGGACAATCTGCTTTGAAAACCGCCTCGTACAAAGTGGCAAAACACGAGAAAGTGTGCATTGAAAATTAACATGTTTTTATTCTTTTCCCGTTTGATACTTTTGGTATCCTTGCACCTGAAGCAGTGGAGTTCCTCAACAGAGTCCAACATGTTATGCATAATAATGTTATGACACCTAGATCCACAGATGCAGTTTTCAAAAGAATAAGTTTTGCAATCCAAAAAGAACTAGCGGCACAACTTGTTGCCCGTTTACCTTCCACATCTATGTAAATTTAAAAGTTAATTCTTAATAAAAAAAAAATTAGAGTGTCAAAAAATACACCTTATAAGTTTTTTTTTGTTTTTTTGTTTTTGTTTTTGTTTTTGTTTTTTTTTTTTTTTTTTTTTTTTGTTTTTTTGTTTTTTTGTTTTTTTTTTTTTGCACTTATTTGAATTATTAACAATTTTTATTATATTTTTACCACATAGCTAGAAAATACAAGTAAAATAGTACTTATAGACATAAAAGAAAACCTAAATATTCAAGAAATAATGTGGTGTAACTTTAAAGAGTATAATTATCTATACTACTTTATAAAGCATTTGGGACATGCTATTAATAGAAGGCTTAAAAATTCAGATTCAACATCTTACTAATAATGAAAATATCTATATTAATTTTGCTATTAAATACATCAATATACTTTTAAATTTCAAATGCAAACATAACAGATAATGGGCTTGAAATGTCCATTTACATAGTGTTCAAATGCAGACGTAACTTAACCACAAAATTAAGGGCCCGTTTGGTTTGTAGATGGGTTTAGGATTAGGATTTGGATTTGGATTCAGATTTGAATTTGGATTTCGATTTGGATTTTGAATTAAATGAAGAAAAAGAAAATAAATGATTAACAAAATTATTTGTTTGAAATAAAAAAATAAAAAATAAGAAAAAGAATATAATTATTAGTCGTTGAAAAAAAAATGCATGAAATAAAATCTTTTTTTTTATTGGTTAGTTTTTTGGAATCCCATCAAAATCCCACCAAGTGAGGGTGTAATCACATTTCATATCTAAAAGGCGTGTCAAAGGGCATGACAAGTTACCACACAATGTTTTTAATGAATCTTTCAAACTATGCCCTGTGAAAACCGTGTACACTTTGTAAATACCCACTTGTAACAATCCTCATATATCAATACAGAAATTTAATGACCACTTTTAACAGTCTTCATATATTTATACAGCCGATTTCAAAGACTTTGTAACAGCCAATTTCAACCTATAATCATAGTAACAGCCACCAAACTTCAAATTGTATATATAAGGGCATCCACTATGGTGGGTTTATGAAAAGGTCTAAGAAACATGAAAATGTTTATGTTTGTTTCTACCATAGTGGACACTCATTTCATGTCTATGTGGCATGAAGAGGTCCTAATTCTTGAACCTCTTTATAAATTCAACACATTTAATGCATTTGTTAAAAAAGATATTTTATGAACTTGCAAAAGTTTATACTATAGTGAATGTAGGTTTATAAAATCATAAGGTCTAAAATTTATTGATGTATTAATGTATAAATTACCTTTGTAAAAGGTTTATCATAGTGGATGCTCTAAAGAGTACTAGCAGGTCCCTGCGCGATGTAGCTGCGAGCACCCTGTAATTTAATTTTTTCGATTAATAATTTATTTTATTTGTACGTTTTTTGGCAATAGCTTTAATGATTAGTTTTTTATGGCAAAAGTTTGATGAAATTTTGCTTTGTTTGTATTATTTTATTTATTATTTATTTTATGTTTTTGTTTAGTAGTTTGCTTGATTTGTTCAATATGTGAATATATTTTAGTTTATTATGTTCTTTTTTGACAATAAATTTACGGATATCAAAAATTTCGTTCAGCTGGTATCCGTTCGGGCTCGAGCCCGTTTGACCCGTGCCCGTTCGGGCTCGAGCCCATTTGGCCCATTGCCCGTTCGGGCTTAAAAATTTGTATAAAGGTAGGGGCAGACATTACGTGCAGAGGGTAATGTTGCTGAAAAGAAGAAAGTGAAGGAGTCTACGGAAGCTAATCTTGGAAAATTACTCAAGTACAATGCCTGGTCGACAAGGTGGTCCCCGGTCCGAGGTTCCAGCACGAGGAAAAGGTGTTGAGCATCGGTTATGTTTAAGTGTTACTCCTAAGGTGGAAATTGTTGGATATTAGGAGCAAACTTAATCACTTTAGGGAGTTAAGTGTACATTGTAATTTAGATTAGGATTAGACTAAAACTAGAAAGTGTTTAGCTTGCCTTGCAAGGCAAGGATTCATGAGGAGGTCGGCTAGGATCTTAGGGAGTTCCTAAACCGACTCTTACATGGTTTCCTACCCCCTCATCTCTATAAATAGAGGTGAGGGGGGATGCTAGTGTTTACATTCTTCTTCCACGTTGTAAGCTTTATTAGGTTTTTAATAAAGGGTTGTTCGAGGGTACTTTACGTGTGCATACTATCAATATCCTTGCGTGTGTGTAGTTCTTGTTCTTCTTATTCGATCACCAAAGGTTTTGGTGTTGCAACTGTCGACTGTCCTCAAGGTTCTAGCTTTCGCCGTTTCGATATTCGGGTTTGTTGTCGAGGTTTTATCCAACAGGAGAGATTGGCGGGCTGTCAGGTTGAATGTGTTAGTTTGTCAAATACGATTTTAGAAATTATATTAAATAATTAATTGAGATTTTGAATGGAATTATCTAGTAGGTTTATGTATTAAAAATACACTCTCCTGAATCGTGACGCGTTAACTTTGAAGCTATTCATAGTTGTATGGGTCAAACTTTCCATCTCTAGTTTATAGTGACCATGGTTCTCGGCTCCTATTATGAAAGTATTTATACTAATCTTATGTATATCACTATATACTGATATGTTGTTTTAAATTGAAGCCTGCTACAACCGAATTTATTGTAAGGGATACTGGAAATTCCAGTCCCCGGTACATGAGGAGCACCATTAATCAGGTTACGTGGGTATTCTTTCAACTACTTCTCTTGTGGAAATTTTATGCTTACTTAATTGTTGGATTGTTTTGTGGAAATTTTATGAGGAGCACCATTAACCGGGACTTTCCAAGAAATGTCGAGAATTAAAAACTTTCCTGACTATATGCTAAAAAAATGAAAAATCCCTCCAACAATTACAAAATAAAGAAAATCTTGTGAAACCCATAATGCCATATATCATAGGCAACTTTAGCTCAGGAACTTCCTTAGGAACGATAATGATTGTGTCTTTTCTGAGTATTTGTAAAGTACCATTCTATAAAGACAAGATAAAGAAAATTAATTACAGTGAGGACGCATTTGTCAATCAAAGTTGCAGTTTTTACATGGTAATAGTTGCAATTTCTATAGTTTCTGATATTAGTTGTTTCAATTCCAGGAATGACATTCTTCTCGTATATGGTGGAAGACAAGTCTCCAAATAGTCCTTCATACGTTGAGTTCTCAGTACATGTCCATAGACAAATTCAAAACAAAATGGGTTGATGTTGTTTTAACAAACACGACTTCAGTTAAGTTTATGGGTTTGTGGTTAGAATTTACATGGAGACACAGTTGGGTTCGAGCCTAAAAAAGCGAAGCTTGAATCTTAGCAAAAACGTGGGGATAGTCATCATTGGGTTTCACCTATTCTTGGTGAAAACTCGAGTAAAGTTTTGTTAGTATTATTTGTGAAAGCTTAGCATAAACTGATAAAAGAAACATCCTTTGGCCTGTTTCATGGTAATTGTTATTAAAGATAAATGGTGATATACATATCTGCAAGGCCTTTTTTTTTTTTTTTTTTCCTGGTTTATAATGGTATAAGATTTACATGTAATGCTGTTCTTTAGGGGGGCAAGTTTCAACTTATTTCTTATATTTATTGACTTTATGTGTGAGTATGTTTGATTCGATTTGTATTTTTTTGCTAACTAGACAAGTGCATCTGAAATGAAAGGATTCAAATAGTTACAAGCTGTCTATGCAATGGTATTGCTTGATATACATGAAAATGCAAGAAGATAGTAGGTACTTCTCAAACTAGCTTTTTATGAAAGAATATAGCATGTTAGAACAAAATCACAAGTTTTTGTACAAAGTTTCTAACCAACTTTGTATATTACGCTAACGTAATCAATAGGTGAGTGAATTGTGTTTGTAATTGAGAACATCTAGGAAGTGATAAGTGATCACATTTATTTGTGGCTAGATGTTATCAAAATTAGCCTAGCTAGATTAGAGTGGTAGACTATAACGTTTGAGATTAACGAAGGTAAATTAAGATTTACTAAGTGGTTAGAGTGGTAGACTAAAAATTCCGTCACTATACAATTATGTGCCGCTATATCGCAACTAAACTTTTCAAAAAAATGCACTTAAGGTAATGAAATTTCATTTTGTTCCCTTGTTTACTGAGTTGTTAAGCAAGAATATTGTTCTATAATTTCAATGTTAATCGGAGTAACTTGAACGCATATTTTTTGATATGTTAATTAACAAAAATGTTGCGGTTTTCAAGTTCGATGTTGTTTATGTATATTTTTGTAAGTTTAATGATTCAAATATCATGTTTTATAAGTTTAGTAACGCAAGTGAACCCAAAAAAAATTTTGTTACGCATTTTTTGAAAAGTTTAGTGACATGTTTGTTTGTATCTTTTTAGCTTCTATCTTGGAAGAATTCCGTGTTCTTTCCTTTCCCCCGTATAGATGGGGTGTTTTAAATATAGTCTTGACTTAAAAAAAAAGTATAAATTTGTCTATTCACGAATTTTGCCCTTTTCCCAATTCCCTCATTCAAATGTTCAAGCTGTGGCTATTAGGACATAGACCCTACACATCATTAACTAAAAGGACCATATATGCATATTACAACCACATATCGTTTGCTAAGAATTTGCTAAAGATATTGACTCCTGAAGTAAAATACACTCAATGTTAGTCTATCAATTAATATTAGTCTTTGCATAACAACGACGGATGCTAGCTATTGTTGACCCGGAATTTAGTAATAATAAATAAATTCACGTTGTAGCGGCGGGTATCATGCAATTAAAATTTTCAGCGAGAAATATTTTTCATTTCTATATTTTTACGATACAATAACAACTTATGGATGACAACTATTTTAGTTTTGAATAATTCTAAACAATAACAAGTTAACTCATATAAATTTGTAGATTACCCACTCGATGTTCTGGCAATACAGAGACAGTAGCTGATATATTATGGAGGTATGAGGTTAAAGTAGTTTACAATGGCCTGTAGTCGCAAGTTATTTATAAATAAAAACACCGTATCCAATTTTAAAATTCACTTACATCATGTTAAAAAAGTAGTTATCTAAAAATACACCTTATAAGTTCTTTTTGGCACTTATTTGAATTATTAATAATGTTTATTATACTTAACTCACATAGGTAGAAAATACAAGTAAAAGAGTACTTATAGACATAAAGAAAACCTAAATGTTCAAGAAATAATGTGATGTAACTTTAAAGAGTATAATTATTATTATATAACTATATTTAATAAATATAAAATAAAAGAATTAGCACTTAGCATATTTGTTTTGAAAAAATAGTCCGATTTTTATAAAACACATGTTCTAGCTTTTATGATATGTTTTATCAAAAAATTCTAAAAGGTTTATATGTTGGTTCTCAAGGCACTCTTGTCATTTTTATAATATTTTTTGAATGTTGTAATTAGTATGCATTTTGAAAATTTATTGATTTAATAATATCTTTACATTAATTAGAGTACATTTTGTGTTGTTGAAAAAAAAATGTACCAGTACCGTATAAAAATGTATACCGAATCGGTGGTACCATATTTTTCCCGAACATAAAAATGTTGTTCATTTTGTTGATAAAAATGTGTACTGGTATTGTATCGGACGGGATTCCGGTACCAGTTCTCAGGAAACATTATGTACCCAATTTTTCCCTTTCTTTTACAAGTGAAACTTAAAAATAAATAAATAAATCTAGATTTCATGCTTCTGTAACAGCAACAAAAAACAAAGTAACACTTACTATATAATATTAAATAAATTAAAGTTCAACGAATAAGGGGAATGTTGTTCTTATCTGAAACCTTTGTGTAAGATCGACAAGCTAGTGAACCATTTACATGTGCTTAGGACTTGTATAATTTTTGTTAGAATATTGGTTTTTTTTTTTCCTTACATGCATAATCTAAGATGAAGAATTTAGATATGCCAGTTAGAATGATGACAAGAGTTGAGATTAAAGAAAAATGGAGGAAAAAAAAAACCTCATTTATTAGTTATACGTGATTATGCGAACAAATTTTTTATGTAAAGCATGTTATTTGATTATATATGGATGCACCTAAAAGCCTAAAATGATGTGTTTGGTTGTGGGTCGTATACTTTAGACGCTCTAATTTGCATGCAACAAGCAGAAGGGTGTTTGGACAAGTATTTACTTTAAAAATATCGACTTTTTATATTTCGACACCAATTTCTGTATTATCCCATTTGGTACCAGTACCGTTTTGGGTATCCCGGGTTTTTTGAGCTAATAACCTGGTAATTGTACCGTACCGTGTACCGGGACCCGGAACCAGTTTTGTGCGGTTCCAGTTTGATGTCGCAATTCAGGTCAAAATGCTCATCCCTTATTGTATTATTTTGATTATAGCATCTCCAAGTTTTACCAATCGCTTATTAATTTATTTTTTTTATATTTTAGATTCTATCATAATTCCAATATCAGTCCCAATCCATATTTCATTCTTAATTTGATATATCGGAACTCGTTACAGTTATAAGTTATTTTACAATATATGCATAATCGTTACATAAACACTTAGCTATAATATTGCAACTTCAATTATGTGCTGCTATAAAATTTTGTCACTATGCACGGGTACCGGTGTATACTTTAAATTTATAAGCAAAAGTGGTGTCTTCAGGAATTTTAGTCATAACTCAGTTCCCACATTATCACGTTCGAGTAGTTGCTAATCTAATTTTACTCTTTTCTCATTTCACACATTTGCACGTTCCAGTAGTGGCTAATATTAGTAGGAGTACTGTCAGTAGGGTCGAGTTGACTCGACCCAAACCCGATAAGACTTAAAGGTCCGGGTTAATTGACCCGAACCCATTAACCGATAACCCGAACAAAATTTCAATGCGTTTTTTTACTAATTATTTTAGCACCCATAAAAACTAATAATATAGATTATATTATTTTCTAGTCTAAATATATAATATTGATATAGTTAATGCATTAACCTCTCGTTAAGTTTACTATAGGAATCAAAGTGCAAAATCAATATCAAGGGAGAATGCCTATATAATTATCAAAGTAGAAGTTTTGTGTTTTTCTCATTTCTGGATGTATAAACTGACTTTACGTATTACTGTTGCTTGCTTTGTTCCACTTTCTTATTTGTTGCATAATCTTGGATGAATGTATTATACATGCAGTAGGATCTCAAGTATAAATATTATTATGATGATAAAAACTTGCACAAACGTTAAGGGAGGTGATTTGCACACTCTTAGAATTGATTGGCACAATCAAATTTAGAGTGTTTTGACATTTATAGTTTATACTACACTGTGAGATAAATGTCAAAACACTCTAAATTTAAGTGTGCCAATCATTTTCAGGAGTGTGTAAATCACTTCCCAAACGTTAAAGAAGAAACTAAAGATATGATGCTTCAACTAAGGCAACTTGAAATATCTTGACAACCCAACCGGATATAAACAAACTCATAGCCACATATGACCCATCATTGACTAAAAGGACCATATATATGCATATTACAGCCACATAATACATTAATACCAGCCACATAATACATTAATACCATACTCTAGATAAGAGTCGTTTGCTAAGGACATTGACTCTTGAAGTGAAATGCACTTCATATTAGTCTATTATCTTTTGTATACGTTCTATTTTTCTAGTCTTTGCATGACAATGATGGATGTCAGTTATTGTTGACCCTGACTTTTTCATGATAATAAATAAATTATATGCATTTTCCTATAGATATTAATGTTAAACTCTCGATTTACAATTCGAAATGCCCTACTTATATTTACTATTATTGATTAATGGTCTCTAGTTTAGAACGACAAACGTGATTTACGCAAACTTAGTTTTAATTTGTACATAATATTTTTTGCGGATATTGGCATGTTGGTATTGATGTTTATACAGGTTTGGATTGTGTAGATTTTTTCCGGAAAAATTTTTGGAAAAAATCTGAAAAACTGCTGGTTTGCAGGCTTGCAGCCTGCATATTATAACATGTCGACGCCATGTCGTCGGCAATATAGATTTTAATTTTGACTTTTCTCGTTTGACCTTTTTGACTTTTTGTTTGACCTTTTATAGTATCGACGACATGGCGTCGGCAAATTAAGAGTTGACCGTTTGACCCGTTCACTGTTTGACCCTTGATTAATTAGTAATTGTTAATTAAAATTAATTATACCGATGAAGTGACGTCGGTAAATAATTTGTCGAACCACCATTTTGTTTGACTGAAAATGGTTGTGGGCCCCACCTGTTCGTCGGAAAAATTCGTCCGTACAGTAAGTCCCGACGGGGCATTCTCGACTAACTTGGATCGACTAAGGTTCGTCGGGATCCACTAACTGCCGGCGTCATGACGTCGACACATTTAAAAAAAGGGCGTCGACATTTGACCTGTTTGTACTAGTGCGTTATGCTTATTCTCCATGTGTCTTGTTATGCGTAAATCTAAAGTAACTATGTGCAAATCTAGAGTATTTTTGTTGCGGTTTCCACTTAGTTTAATATATTGCCTTTAAAAAAAAGACTTAAACCGGGTGAAGCCCTTCATTTCTAAGAGTTTTGTGTGGCCACTTTAGGGATTGTTTGTACCTAGCTTGTTACATATGATATACTAACAAACTTATATAAGCTCATGGATGAAAAATAGGGTATGTTTGGCGTGCAGCTTGTAAGAGCTTATGGGGATAGCTTATAGTAGAAGCTTTCTTTGGCGCACAAGCTTATAGAAGCTTTTAAAATCCAAAAGCTCTTGAAAAAGAGGAGCTTCTAAAATAAGCTGACCTTTTGGTTTGGCGAATTACAATAGTGCCCTTAGCTTTAACTTTGTATATTTATATGTTTTGTCCTTCAATGTCTTTTTACACTCTTAAGCTCCAGCTGCCCAGCTACTTTACCAAACACATCTGAAAGAGCTGTTTGGACATGTTTAAGTGTTGTGTAAGAGCTATTTGGGGGCTTTTTTAGGAGTGATTGGAGTTGATTAAGTGCTGTTTAGATAGGTTTAAAAGCTGTTTGGATAAAAGTCATAAAACTGGTTCTACACGATGGTTCAACCGGTGACTGGCCTCATCACTCAAAAACCCGGTTTTTAAAACAATGCTAAAGGGTATATAAAGATGATAACTTTTGACCATCATTGGTCAAACTTATTACTCACTTGTTAACATGATTTTTTATTTATTTATTTTGTCTTATTTTTGCGGTATAACCGTATAATTATTGCTTTATTTGTAACCCATAACACACAAATGATTTCATGTTTGTATATATAATAACATTGATTGCATAAATATAAGAAGATTGATCTGATACATGTACTAAATCGCAGGGGCACATGATCTTGCTAAAACAAACACCCTCTAATAAACCAAAAAACATGCTTAAACAAACAATATCTAAACCACTAAATTCGTTTTGTCTTTGTTTAAGAGAGCAATGTTTTATAACTTGGGTTGAACCAGGAAGAATTTTGGATATGACTGTTGTTTGCTTGTTTATAAACTAGCGGTTCTTTTGTTGAACTGGGTCATACCTTTAGTGTTTTTTTATTTTTATTTTATTTTATTTTTTATTTTTTTTTAAGTTTGGTACCTGTAGTTTTGTTGGAAAGTATGGGTTTGGTATTGAATTTCTAACGTTTTAGAGTTGTTTGGAGCCTTTTTAGGGTTGTTTGGGTATGTTTAGAGGTTTTTTGGAGCTGATTAAGGGTTGTTTGGTTAGGTTTAAAAGCTTTTTGCAACTGTAGGAATTGAATTTCCATGTTCAAATCTACCATTTTTTTTGCATAAAACTGGTTCCACACGACGGTTCAACCAGCCACTCGTCGGGTCGATCAAAAAACCGATTTTAAAACAATGCAAAAGGGTAACTTTCTTGCTATCATTGGTCAGACTTATTGCTTCCTTGCTATCCTGGTAACTTTCTTTTTTTGTTTCTTGCGGATTAATTGTTACGAGTACTCTATTAGTGACTCATAATACGCAAATGGTTTTATGTTAACATTGATTGCATAAATAAAAAACGATTCACATGATATATATGTAATAAATTGCAGAGACATATGAAAATTCATGATTTTGAACCTTTAAATTCATCATTTTTTTCTTGTGTATTTGGTTCATAGCTAAATTCACAACTTGATAATTAGTGACCTGTAACACATAAGGGTCCAACCAGTCAAAAGGGTTTTTTATTTATTTATTTATTTATTTTTATTTTTTTTATTATTTTTTTTTTGTGGATGAAAAATATAGAATGGATTTATTGACAATTTTTATTTTGTAATAGTTTTTGTGACATTTGCTCGTTCTTTTATGTTGTTGAATTATATATAATCATACATAAATACTTTTGTTGATGTTTTGGGAAATATTTTTGTTAAAGTATCATCTAGAGAATTGTTTGGGCATTTTAGCAATGGGCAATAAAGTTTATAATTTGGTTGAACCTACTAGAGATCTTCGAAAAATCATGTCTAGCATTCATGGTTAGCTTCTGTATTAATTATGGCCATATACAATGTGAATCTTGCATGATGTATGTATAATTATCAAGTTTATTTGTTGCTCAGGTGCACAAGTAGATAGTGATAGTATGCGCATAATAGATGCACTCAAGAGTGCGGGTAAGTTTCTAAATGAAAATCTTTTTATTTAAGTTGTAAGGCTCAACGAGTTATAAGCTTCAATAAGCCAAATCAATTGAAACAAGCATTTAAAAATGTGTAAGGCTTATACTTAGTCAAAATTACTTAAATACCAAAATATAACAGATTACACGCAAAAGATTGAAATATATGTGAGTTTGATTTGACGTATGTTGATATGATTTTATAATAATATGCTTCAACACCAACTAATTTGCCAAACAGCTTTACAAAAATATAAACTTCAGCTTTCAACTTTAATATAAGCTGCAGTTACAACTCCGGCCTTAGCTCATCCTCCAACTCATTTTGCCAAACATACACATAGCCACATATGACCCTACACATCATTGACTATAAGGACCATATATATATATATATATATATATATATATATATATATATATATATATATATATATATATATATATATATATATATATATATATATATATATATGCATATTACTCTAGATAAAAATAAGGAGTTAGGACATTGACTACCGAAGTAAAATGCACTTCATATTAGTCTATCACTTTTTGTACACATTCTATCTTTCTAATCTTTGCATAACAACGATGGATAAAAGGACCTTATATATATGCATATTACGACCACATAATACTCTAGATAAGAGTAAGGAGTAAGCACATTGAATACAGAAGCAAAATGCTCTTCATATTAGTTTATCACTTTTTGTATACATTCTATCTTTCTAGTCTTTGCACAACAATGATGGATAAAAGGACCTTATATATATGCATATTACGACCACATAATATTCTAGATAAGAGTAAGGAGTAAGGACATTAAATATGGAAGTAAAATGCACGTCATATTAGTCTATCACTTTTTGTATACGGTCTATATTTCTAGTCTTTGCATAACGACGATAGATGACAGTTATTGTTGACCTTGACTTTTCATAATGAGAGGCTATGTTTCCTATATTGATGGTAAACTTTCGATTTACAATAGTTACTATTATGGATTAATGGTCTCAATTTTGAAATAACAAACGTGATTTGCACAAACTCAGTTTTGATTTGTACATAATATTTTATGCTTTGTATATGTGTTACGTTCTGCTTATTCTCCTTTTATGTGTAAATCTAGAGTAAATATGTGCAAATCTGAATAAAGTATATGTGTGCAGATCACCTCACACTAAACCAGACAAGTTGGATGGCCGAGATCCTCTTAAATAACGCATGACAAATTATAAAGTTATTCAAACTCAACTACAATTAGGTATATATTTTATACATAATAAACATGAATTAGTACACTACAAGGATAATGGGTTATAGTAATGACATGTCGTCGTTAAAGTATTTATTAAATAATTAATAAACTTATTTGATAAATTAAAATTAATAAATGATCAAACTAAAAAACTAATAAACACTTTTTGCGATAACACAAGTCTTTGCTAAAAGTATTTATTAAATAAAAAAATAAATGATAATTAAAATTTTCACCGCGGCTATTTTATTAAATATTCGCTAAAAGTATTTATTAAATAAAAAAGAAATGATAATTAAAAATTTTCACCGCGGCAATTTTATCCACCAGACTTGATGCATGCCCCGGTAAGTTGGGTGGGAAAATGAATAACTTGATGCATGCCCCGGTAAGTTGGGTGGGAAAATGAAAAAATTGCTCTACAACAGAAGTGATATACGACTTTATTTATGGTCAATGTTGTGACAAAATTATTTTAATTGATCTTGTATATCTTAACAATTGATAAGCAAATGTTGAAGAACTTTATGTAAGGGACATTAATTTCTCAAAGAGATTTGCATCAAATTAACAAAACAAGAAAAGTAAATTACAACACATACCCAAAAACACATAAAGAATTATCTGATTATGTACTCATTATACTTATATAAGAATTTTAACATCAAAATTGACGAGCTCGTTTTAGGCCTTTTTCTACTTTCGCACAAGGATCTGTACAAAGCACATAGTTTCACAGCTGATCACACATTCTTTATCATTTTGATAACTGATTTGAAAACTTGTTTGCAAAGCGATTAAAAGTTGTACTACACAGTTAAAGTTTCTCCAAAAGGGACATTAATTTCTCAAGTAAAACAATCTTCGTGGAATAATATGACACCACCTAAAATTTAATTTCTAATAATTGGAAAATAATTTATGAGAAAAGGGTAGCTCAAGTATAAATAGAGACATACGAACCTTCACTTTATAGAAAAAAAACATGCAAAAGCAAGCAATGGCTTCTTCAAATTTCTTACTTTTATCTCTAGCTCTACTACTCATTGCTCTCTCATTTGTACCAAACTTTACTTCTGCTTCTTTGGAGGAAGCAAATGCTCTTCAAAAATGGAAAGCAACCCTTAAAATCCCAAACAACTCCAAAATTCTATCTTCATGGACACCCCTTCCAACGAATACTAGTGCATCTGCTTCGTGCACTACTTGGTTTGGAATTGCTTGCAACGCTTATGGGAACATAAACATGTTGAATCTCTCCACGTCTGAGTTAAAAGGTACGCTTCACCAGTTCCCGTTCTCTATTCTAGGCAATCTTACCCATTTTGAGCTTAGTGTAAACAGCTTCTTTGGTCCCATCCCACCAGAAATCGGACTCCTGTCCAAACTTGTCTATCTTGATTTTTCAAACAATCAGTTTTCTGGTGTAATTCCACCAACTATTGGTAAACTAAGCCAGTTAACCGTCTTGCAACTTTTCGGAAACAATTTAACTGGTTCAATCCCACAAGAATTAGGGAAGTTGAACTCTCTCACTGAATTAGCTTTGAGTTATAATCAACTCAATGGTTCAATTCTTTCATCGTTGGATGATTTGAAGTCTCTGAATCTCCTTTATTTGGGGCAAAATCAACTATCCGGGCCCATTCCAATTGAATTGGGGAATATGAAGTCTCTAACTGATTTAGAATTGAGTTATAATCAACTCAATGGTTCAATTCCTTCATCGTTGGGTGATTTGAAGTCTTTGGGTACCCTTTATCTGCACACAAATCAACTCTCTGGACCCATTCCAATTGAATTAGGGAATTTGAAGTCTCTCACTGACTTAGCTTTGAGCGAAAATCAACTCAGTGGTTCAATTCCTTCATCGTTGGGTGATTTGAAGTCTTTGAAAACCCTTTATCTGCACACAAATCAACTCTCCGGACCCATTCCAATTGAATTAGGGAATTTGAAGTCTCTCACATATTTAAACTTGGGCAAAAATCAACTCAATGGTTCAATTCCGTCATCGTTGGGTGATTTGAAGTCTTTGAATATCCTTTATTTGTGGGCAAATCAACTCTCTGGACCCATTCCATTTGAATTAGGGAATTTGAAGTCTCTCACTAAATTAGATTTGAGTGAAAATCAACTCAATGGTTCAATTCCTTCATCGTTGGGTGATTTGAAGTCTTTGAGTACCCTTTATCTGTACCAAAATCAACTGTCTGGACCCATTCCAATTGAATTAGGGAATTTGAAGTCTCTCACTGATTTACAATTGAGCAATAATCAACTCAATGGTTCAATTCCTTCATCGTTGGGTGATTTGAAGTCTTTGAGTACCCTTTATCTGTACCAAAATCAACTGTCTGGACCCATTCCAATTGAATTAGGGAATTTGAAGTCTCTCACTGATTTACAATTGAGCAATAATCAACTCAATGGTTCAATTCCTTCATCGTTGGGTGATTTGAAGTCTTTGAGTACCCTTTATCTGTACCAAAATCAACTGTCTGGACCCATTCCAATTGAATTAGGGAATTTGAAGTCTCTCACTGATTTACAATTGAGCAATAATCAACTCAATGGTTCAATTCCTTCATCGTTGGGTGATTTGAAGTCTTTGGGTACCCTTTATCTGTACCAAAATCAACTGTCTGGACCCATTCCAATTGAATTAGGGAATATGAAGTCTCTCACTGAATTAGATTTGAGCAAAAATCAACTCAGTGGTTCAATCCCTTCATCGTTGGGTGATTTGAAGTCTCTCACTGATTTAGATTTGAGCGAAAATCAATTCAATGGTTCAATCCCTTCATCGTTGGGTGATTTGAAGTCTTTGAATACCCTTTATTTGGTCAGAAATCAGCTATCTGGACCCATTCCAATTGAATTAGGGAATTTGAAGTCTCTGACTGATTTAGAATTGGGTGAAAATCTACTCAATTGTTCAATTCCTTCATCGTTGGGTAATTTGACGTCTTTGAAACTCCTTTCGTTGGGTGAAAATCAACTCAATTGTTCAATTCCTTCATGGTTAAAAAACCTGAGAAGCCTTCAGTCTCTGCATCTTCGTGTGAACAAGTTATCCGGTCCTATACCACAAGGAATCGGAGGTCTACAATTGGTTAATCTACAGCTGGACAAAAATCAGTTGTCTGGCCAATTGCCTGAAGATTTGTGCCAAGGGGGAAAGCTTGAAAGATTATCTGTAAGTTTTAATCAACTCTCTGGTCCTATTCCAAGAGGGCTATGGAATTGTTCCACCTTAACAAGAGCAAGGTTTGAATTTAATCAGTTTCGTGGAGATATATCAGATAGTTTTGGTGTCTACCCGAGCTTAAATTTCTTTGATGTGAGTCATAATAATTTTTTTGGGCAACTATCTTATAACTGGGGTAAATGCAAGAGTTTGACTACATTAATGATGGGATTTAACAACATCAGTGGTAGCATACCACCGGAGTTTGGAAATTCAATTCAAGTGCTTGATCTTTCTTCTAATCACTTGGTTGGTCAAATTCCAAAGGAGTTTGGGGAGATGAAAAGTTTGTTAAATTTAAACTTGAGTGATAACAACCTTTCAGGTGTAATACCTCAAGAGCTTGGATCACTGCATGGCCTCCTTGCTCTTGACCTATCCAAAAATAGATTAAACGGGTCATTACAAAGATATATTCGTGATTGGGTACAAATCTCTCGCATATATCTTAGTAATAACAAGCTTAGCGGAAAGATCCCATCGGAGATCGGTAAATTACGTCATCTCAATATTCTTGATTTATCTTGGAATTCACTCACAAAAGAGATACCATCAGAAATTGGAAGTCTAGAAAGTCTGGTATTGATGAATCTTTCTCACAATAAGCTATCTGGTTCTATTCCTAAAGGTATCAGTAACTTGCCAAGAGGGATTGATATCGACCTGTCTTACAATGAGCTCACTGGTTCTGTTCCCCCGTATGCTGTCTTTCTAAATGTGTCTGGAGAAGCATTTGAAGGAAATGATGGTCTGTGTGGAAATTTTACAGGTTTGAAAGTTTGTGAAAGTCAAAAAATAATGAAGAAAAATAATCATTTTCATCATAAGCTCATCCTTGTAACTACGGTTCCACTTTTTGTGGTTCTTTTAATTGGTTTATTCATGTGTGGCCTCATTGCTTATCGACGTAGAAAGAGAACTTCTCCACAGAAACCATCAGGCGAAGAAGGTGGCAAGTTTTTCTCAATAACAAGTTTTGATGGACAGGTGATGTATGATGAAATCATCAAGGCAACAAATGATTTCGATGATGCATATTGTATTGGGGTGGGAGGATATGGTACTGTGTATAAAGCTGAGTTACAACCCAACAATTTAGTAGCTGTCAAGAAACTTCATTCATCTTCTGAGAATGACGATCAAGGCTTCCTAAATGAGGTACGAGCATTAACAAACATAAGGCACAGAAACATAGTTAAACTCTATGGATACTGCGTCCATGCTCGTCACTCATTTTTGATTTACGAATATCTTGAGAAGGGAAGTCTAAAATCACTCTTGAGTAGCGATATCACAGCAAAGGAAATGGATTGGCTGAAAAGGATAAGAATTGTTATGGCTGTAGCGAATGCTTTGGCATATATGCACCATGACTGCACACCACCTATAATTCATAGAGACATTTCTGGAGCTAATATCCTTCTGGATTCTGATTATGAGGCACATATCTCGGATTTTGGAACAGCGAAGCTTCTAAAGCTGGATTCATCCAATTGGACTGCAGTTGTAGGCACCTTTGGCTATATTGCGCCAGGTAACTACCATATATTTTAAAGTTATGTATACGCACTTCTTCTCAAGTTTCAGATTTCTCTTAATGATGATCTGATATAACAGTTTTTTTGTATTCTCATGTTTCCTTCCTTGTAGAGCTTGCTTATACGATGGTGGCAACAGAGAAATGTGATGTGTATAGTTTTGGAGTTGTTGCACTAGAAGTGATTATGGGAAAGCATCCTGGAGAACTTATATCATGTCTACCAACAATGTCGACTGATGATCTATTGATGGCCAATGTAGGAGATAGACGGATTCCGCGACCATCACCTCTAGTTGAGAAACTAGCTCATATAATTTTGAATGTCACACGGGCATGTTTGAACGACAACCCACAGGAAAGGCCAACAATGCACCAAGTCAAAGATTTATTGTCAGTGGATGATCGGCTTTGGATGAAGATGCGTGTATCGGTAACTTGATGCTAGTTTGATCGATTTCGTATGATGTCTAGTCATAAGTTATAAAGTTTAAGAAACTTTTTATGTTTTTTTGTTATCCTGAATTATGTTGTAGATTGTTATTAAATAAGAAAATAATTTATATCAATGAAGATTGCTACCTTTCTTGACTAATATAGTTACGTGTATTATGGATCTTTTTGGTAACTTCTTTAAATTATCCAGTTTTACAATTAAAATTTACCAATGAGAAATTTGTATATCATTTAGAATTTATTCTTTCTCGTATCAAGAAATATAGTTGACAGTGACTGCACACAAATAGCATAGACTGGAGAGGAAAGTTAGCTAAAGGAAATTTGCCAAAAAAGAAGACCGTGGAAGTCTGTTAATTTGTTAAAAAAGATGACCAAAGGTGAATAAGGTTGCAAGAAGGCTTGTAACTTCACACTACGAGACATACAATTGGATGATTTAGTTGAAGTTGCCGATCCAAAAATGTACGAGTATTGGTGTCTCTAACTATTTATACAGTATCTGATTTCTCCTTGATGTGCTTAGTGAAAACGATAGAGGTGGCAACATGGGCAGGTCGATCGGGTTTAGTAACGGGTCAAAACGGTTAAAATCTTTTTACAGGTCAAAATTTTCATTAAATCTTATTAGAAATAATCAGTGTGACATATATGATAACAAAATACATATTCCTATAAGTTATAACCAATGTTATTGAATAAATTGTACACTATGTGAAAGCTTCAACCCTTTTTGACCTGTTTCGTTTAGCTAACCTTTTTTTTTTACTCGTTTGACCCATCAGAGATGAAATACATCCACATTGACACATGCATACCTAAATGGGTCAGAATTTTTACAAAGATTACATATAAATAGGATAAAAATAAGCAGTTAAAAAATAAGCATAACTACCTTACGTGACCCACTACTTTTCTACTCTAGGAAATGAAATCATGCATGCATGGGACAACACTAAATTAAAAATATGGTATAAACTTTCTGATTATTTTCTCCACTACTAGTAATGGTCATATGACCACTTCTTCAGGAATAAAAGAAATGGTAGTAGTTCGCGCAGTTCTATCTTTTGGAGACCCGGAACGTATCACACACTAATACAAAACTGAAAAATAAAAATCCAACCCACAAATTGATCCAGAAAAGCTTGTTACACATTCACCATGATCGAGCATTCAAACGCACACACAAACAAATAAATATCTGAATACTTTTCAAACAAACATAGAAGAAGATTGATCTGATACATATACTAAATCGCAGGGACACATGATTGTGCTTAAACAAACACTATCTAAACCATTGAATTCGTTTTGTCTTTGTTTAAGATGGCAATGTTTTATAACCTTGGTTGAACCGGGAACATGGCTGTTGTTTGCTTGTTTATGAACCGGCGGTTCTTTCGTTTTTTTAAAATTTGGGACCTGTAGTTTTGTTGGAAAGTATGGGTTTGGTATTGAATTTCTAATGTTTAAGAGCTGTTTGGAGCATTTCAGGGGTGTTTTTGGAGCTGATTAAGGGTTGTTTGGTTAGATTTAAAAGCTTTTTGTAGCTGTAGGAATTGAGTTTCCATGTTTAGAAGCTGTTATTTTTTTGCTTTAAACCGGTTCCACACCACGGTTCAACAAGCAACTCGATCGGCTGGGTTGATAAAAAAACCTGTGCACGGAAATTCAAGAAAATTAACACAAAGATTGATACTTTTATAGATAACCCGAACCTCTTGTATTTGCTGCTACAGTTTGTATTTACAACTATACCAAGGAATACGTTACCAATACAATGCAACACTTTTTCTGTACATCTCATTCAGCAATTTTCCTGCTAACCCGGCGGGTTGGGATGACCTTGGTCAAAGTAAAGAAAAAAATAACTCAACAAAGTCAACGTGACCGTGACAATAACTTCAAAAAGTCTCCATAATCGCTCATACTACCACTCGAAAATCTCTTCATCTTTCCCAAATCTGCAAAAGTCTCCTAGGCCTCAACGGGCATGAACTTGAGGTTATCCTAAACGAATGTACATCTATCCGAAGACCCGAAAACCCACTCTCCACATCAAGTGGAGATTCATAGCTTGGATAGGTGGAATGCGATAGACCCGGGTCCAGGGCCGTGGCCTGAGTTTGTACTTGCTAGTGGATCAAAGTCCAAGGAAGTTAAATCCTCTTGGCTACATGTCTTTGAGCCCAAGTCTCGTGTTTCTTCACACTTGTTGCAGACCAACTTCAAGGCCTGAACCACCTCACCCATGAAGGGTTGGTGTGATACTTCGGGCTGCACACACATTGATGCTACTGTTGCTACTTTAGCAATACTGTCGAATGCAGCTTCAGGGGATAGTTATGGATCAATAAGCAAGTTTAGACCTTCTGGTGCTTGAAGCAGGGGACAGGCCCACGCAACAAGGATTTCTTGGCCCAATGGCATTGACATGTCAACGGGTTTTCTTCGTGTTAGGAATTCCAGGAGTACCACTCCATAGCTATATACGTCATTCTTTACAAGAAGATGACCTCTCATTGCATACCTGAAATCAAATGAAAAGAAGTTTTAAGAAAATTTGGACACAGCAGGTCCCCTAACGGGCCAAAACATGTAATCTGACTTTTGTGCTGAGAAAAAGCTCATTTACTTTAAACTTGACCTGTAATGTACTCATTTTAGAAAGAATGAAAAGCGTACCCGAAGACACGTGTCGAAATATGTTGGTTTTGTTCATCTAAAGCGGATCGAGCCAAACCAAAATCAGAAACTTTAGGTGTAAAGTCATGTTCCAGCAGAATGTTGCTAGACTTGAAGTCTCTATGTTTGACTCTTGGGCTTGAATCTTCATGCTTTTAACCCCCGAGCCGCACCCAATCCAGTGGTGCGACTTCCTTATCAATCCCGGCCTAAGCAAGTATGATAAAAAAAAAATAGTACGCTACATACAATGACACGATTTAAAAAGGTTAGTGATATAATAAAAAAAAAAAAAAAAAAAATAGTACGCTACATACAATGACAAAAAGTGGCAAGTATGATGCCTTTTTTTTTGCCAATTTCTTAACCATTGATTGACTGCTAAGACGAACCTTTATAGACATCAATAACCAGGATTTAATTTCATACGTTTATATATTGATGAGCCATTATCACAAGGAACACTCACATCTGTTGTTCCATGTTCACTAACTAAATAAACATTTATTTATTTATTTATTTATTTATTTATTTTGTATTCTCATGTTTCCTTCCATGTAGAACTTGCTTATACGATGGTGGCGACAGAGAAATGCGATGTGTTTAGTTTTGGAGTTGTTGCACTAGAAGTGATTCTGGGAAAGCATCCTGGAGAACTTATATCATGTCTACCAACATTGTCTACTGATGATCTATTGCTAGCCAGTGTAGCAGATAGACGAATTCCGCCACCATGTTCTCTAGTTGAGAAACTAGCCCATTAAATTTTGAATGTCTCACGGGCATGTTTGAACTACAACCCACAGGAAAGGCCAACAATGAGCCAAGTCAAAGGTTTATTGTCAGTGGATGATCGACTTTGGATGAAGATGTCGGTACCTTGATGCTAGCTTGTTCGATTTTGTTTGATGTCTAGTCATAAGTCATAAGGTTTAAGAAACTTTTTTTTTTTTTTTTTTTTTTTTCTTATCCTAAATTATGTTGTAGATTGTTAATAAATAAGGAAATATTTTATATCAAAGAAGATTGTTACCTTCCAAAGAAGTGTATTATGGATATTTTTTGTAATTTCTTTAAGTTATTCCAGTTTTACAACTAAAAAAATACCAATGGGAAACTTATATATCAGTTAGAATTTATTCTTACTCATATCAAGAAATTAAGTAAACAGTGAGTGCACACAAAAGATATTCAAAGACGTCAAATGACCCAACGATGGAAGTCTGTTAATAAAGAAGATCGTAGAAGAAAGTTAGCTAAAGGAAATTTTTCAAAAAAGAAGATCGTGGAAGTCTATTAACTAATTTGTCAAAAAAGATGACCTAAGGTATGGAGTAACTAATGTACTATTGTTTTCATATAGGGAAAAGGTGAATAAGGTAGCAAGAAGGCATGTACGAATTGAAACACTCCAAACCAGATAACGGTCTAAAGTGTAAAATTATGGTGTCAATTCAGAACATAAAGCACAAGCAGAAGACTTAGCTCAATAAATTACAAATCTTGAGACTAAAAGGACTAATAATACAATTACAATCAAAACTAGCTTCTAAAAGAAATGAAATAATCAAACGTAAATCTTAAATAAATCCATGAAGACTAAGGTAGGGTTGGTCCACTAAAAAGCTCTTACTCTCATCACTCAATCCCAGTCTCCTGCTTGATCCCTACCGCAGGGAAAAGAAAATGCGGCTGAGCTAACACTCAGTGAACAGATATAACGAACAAATAACTGAATCAAATGAATATATCAACTAAATTCAAAAGGAACTATTGAGTAAGGAATCTTTACATATATATGAGACAAGTTATGACTTGCACTTGATGCTTTGAAAGTTGTACCATGACCCTCAAATGCCACTTGGCATGAAGTGATGACTGGATAATCTTAGTCATCATGTGACTAGGCAACCACTTGCCACGCTGGCAGCTCATGTACACACGAAATTATACCTAAAAAATTGACACATGTGGGAATCGAACCCTGGTCACTCTTACCATACAACATAGTGTTAACCAATAGAGCAAGTTGGTTTTTGTGTTAAATGCATACAACACTAACATATCATGCTTTAATGCAGCGTATATCCTTCACTTTTTCAAAATCAATTTCACTTCAATAACATCCGGCTCAATCAAAACGTATCCTTGAAATAAGGCATTCTCCTCTCAAACAATAACACACATTCCATCTTTATCTTTTTCATTTTTTGGATTGATTTTTTGATTTTCAAATTCTCAAATCCCTGAATAATGCTCTAAATCATGGAACATCCTAATTATCATTCAGTTATCGATCTCATTCCTTATTTTTTTAGTGAGAGTCGAACAAACACACAAGATCCGGTTATATCATCCACAAATCGTATGTACTTTCTTAATTATCTGCTTCTAAGCTAACTTAATTTTTACTTTTGTCATTTTTTTGATATTTTTGTAGGTAGAACATGATTGAGGAAGATTAACTAAATGTACGATTTTGGGATCTATTGAATCTAACTAATTTTTTTTGTATGTTTTGTGTTAATTAATTTTTTTTACATATGCTTTATGTAGATTTGATAATTTTGATTCCTTTATTATATGTTTATCAGGCATATGATTTGAAGGCAGGATGGAACATGTTTGATGAAATGTCTAAGAGATACGTATTTTAGGGCTTTCTATATAGGATTTCAATTTTTCATTTTGATTATGGGTTTTAATTATGCTTTTGAATTTATAGGTAAACTGAATTTTGAAATCATTGATTTGAGGATTTATTATTGTTCGTTTGTTTATGTAGTTATACATGAGGTGATTAGCACGTGTTACGGAATCCTTAGAAAGGATCAAAGAAGACACTCCTTCTCGCATGTAAATAAACTGAGAATGCAACAGCCGTTTATGGGTGTGTTAGCTTACCAATCAGTGTTATTTAATTTAGTAGTATGGTGAATGCGACATGCATTAAACGGTTTATTTTAACCTATACTAATTCTCAATAATTTGTGGCTGTGACAGGTATTAATAATGATATGCAAAATAGTTGCAGCAGCTCGTGCCCGCAAAGTACACGATTAAAAGGTAAATGTTTAGACTCAAATATTTTTGCAGTAATTAGTCGTGTCTTATTTCAAACTAAGTTATAAATAATTATGAACATTAACCATAGTATCTTATGTTTTAAACTCAAATGATGTTGCAGTAATTAGTGTTATACCGTGTGATATAAACGGTTGAGCATGTTATCTCTATTGGTGATATTCACCCAGTTCAGTCTGCTGCTGGTCCTAAAATCCGTAGGACGGTTGTCGTTGAAGATCATGAGTAAGTATACATATACAATACTAATATTATTATTATAAACACTATTATACAAATTGAAGTATACTGTGTGAAATATAAATTTGTATATTTTTAGAGGAAGTCGCTTGAACTGTTCATTTTGGGACAATTGGGCTAAATTGTTTGATGAGTATGTGAGCAAGCATGAAACAATGGGGCATGTAGTATTCATACTACAGCTTGGATAGGTTAAGTATTGGGATGGTAAGTTATTTCTTTTAATTTAAAAAAATTAAAAGAAATCATATATGAATTACTTTAGATTGATGTGAATGTTAATCATTCACACGTGTTAATAATATAATGTGTAGGTACTCCTGCTATTCACAATGCTTTATTTGGCTCAAGGATTTTGATCAATTGTAAGTTCGTAACATACCTGAGATCACTTCAATCAGAACGAGGTTAGCATCTCCAATATTACTAATTACATGAATAATGTATTATCAGTACTTTACTCATAAATGATTATTGACAATAATATATTTGAAAATTGTAATGTGTCTTTCAGAGTACAGGCACGTAATGGCTATGACGCTACTCAATTTAAGATTTGAGTTGTTTGCACCTGAGAAACCAGTGGTTACCATAGCTGAAAATGGTGCAGTGAAAAATATGGTTGGAGGCATTCGTGAGTGTGAACAGGTTGGTTACTCATCCATACTATTTACAATTATTTTACTCACATATAAAAAGCATACACAATAAAGTTATTTATAAACATTCCCGTTTGTTAATTACAGGAATCACACTGTATTGTCCTTTCAACAATTCATAAGCTTCACAAGGATGATGGTTGGGCATACACTGCCTGCAAGCAGTGTAATAAAAGGGTTACGGTCGTTGAAGCAAAAGGACCAACATCTTTGAAAAATCGCAAGCCATCCTTTTATTATGAAGATCATTGCCATGTCCAGATGGCTTCTAGGTAACAACTATCTCTTCATAATGCACGATCAATATATGTTTATTCATACAGTTCTGTAACATGTATAGTAATATATTTTGATTTATTTGAACAGATTCAAGGTGAGCATGAGCAAACTCACAATAATGCAACTTACAATGGAGATTTGACTCAGTTTAAAAGCTTAATTCGACCTGAAGCCGATCCAAGCAAGAAAAACTTTAATGGCATGTCCCCGCTGGTATGGTTTATCTTTTTAATTAAACAGTTATAAAACTTTAAAGTGCATAAAAAGAGTATTATCATGTTAACAAGTTATTGTGCTGAATAGCATCTTGCTACCTCAAAGGGACGCTAAGATATCGCTCTATTTCTTATTCAAGAAGGTGTCGAATTCCACATATCAGGTGGCTCATTAATGATAAGCTATGGTGATAATTTAGTTTATTCATCTGTCACAAAAGGGATTCTAAAATCAAAAGACTGTGACTTCAATCGCTTTACTTGACTATGAAACCTTACAAATACTAGATTCTTTTCGAGGTACATACTGTTGACAGGTCCTTGCATCTCCATTCCAGGATCGAATTTGATCATAACAACATCATATGTATACCAAACAAGAATCAATAATAAGAAACAAAGAATGATTTTGGATGAACCCTTAAAATTGATATATTATAAACGTGTGGGTTACATTCTGTTTACAGACTCAAACATATATATATATATACTTACTGAAACGTTGCATTCACAAGAGACATGCCGTTTCCTTCTAACCTTTATAACCTAACTAAACGTTGTAACCCTACACTATATAACCATATATTTCTTGTGCTGGCCCAATACAATGGGTCGGTTTATACAAACTTACAGAATACATAACTTAAAATTACACTAAACTACCCTAACTTTTGCTTCTATAACATTATGGTCCAACATTCACCCCCCCCCCCTAATGTTATAGACGCAAATCGAGGCTTCTTTACTTGACTTCATTCACCATGCTTTCTTGCTTGCATTCTTTCTTTGACGTGCTTTCTCCTTTCTTGCCTTCTTTCTTCCTATCTTTCTTTCTTTCTTTCTGGTACGTGCTTACTTATGTATCTTTTTCGTTCAAGCGTGCTTACTTACTCTTTCTTTCTTGTAAACGTGCTTACTTACGTTTACTTTGTTCCTCGCGTGCTTACTTACGCGTTCTTTAAACAAGCGTGCTTACTTACGCCTTCGTTCTTATAAGCGTGCTTACTTACGCTTATTCGCGTGCTTACTTACGCGTTTCTTTCTTACTTTCTTACTTTGTGAACGACAAGCGATCTTTCAATCTCTCTTTCTTTTGTGTCGGTCCTCAAATGTCGCTTCCAACAAAAAAGTATTTCTTCCTGTTGTGTCAGTCTTCAAACATATGTCGTTCCCACAAAAATTTCTTTCATGATCTTGCCCAAAGAAGCCCAAAGAGCCCTGATGAGGCGAAAAATGATCCGTTTTTAGGGGGTCATTTAAGCCCGAATCCAACTTTATTTGATCAAATATTGCCCTAAATCGTTCCTTTTGTGATTTTAGGTACTTGGAGAGTGAATTCTGGAAAAGGAGCTATTTTGGACGTTTTTGGAGCATAAAAGTGAAGAAAACGGCAAAGTCTCTATTTTCCATGCTGAGAATAGTGCATGACGGCGTCAAGAGTAATTCCTTGACGGCGTCAAACATCAAGAATAAAAATCCGTAGTTCATGAAGGCGTCAAAAGTTTGCATGACGGCGTCAAAGTCCCAAGAATAAAATACCGTGGTTGATGACGGCGTCACATAGGCCGTCATAAGTATATCAAGGCCATCCGAGGAAGTATTTGGCGGCGAGATGACGGCGTCACACCATTGCTCTTGACGCCGTCACCTCGGTTTTCCTATATATAGTTTTCTAGTTTTTACATTAAAAAGAGAGAAGTTTTGGTGAAACCCTAAAGACGAATTTGGTGGAACTTTTACAGGTTTTTCAAGGGTTCCAAACCCTTGATACCTTGCATTGTAATTGAGATAAGTGTTCTTCTAATTCAATCAATATGTCTATGTGTTGGTTGTCTATATCTTGTTCTTGTCTCAATTCCATTATGCTAGGCTAGATCTCTTTTGTGTTTGCTTAGATCTAATGAAACCTAGATATTGATTATGTGTTGATTACTTGTTTATTCTTGTCTTGGATGAATGATTTTATATGTTAGGCTTAAGAAAACTGGCAGATCTCCAAATGGTAACATGCTTGAACGTCTTAAGAAACATGAACCGAGGCGTACTAGGTCTTTATTGGTTGTATTTAATGCATGAGCCACTGTTTACAATCCCTATAGTTGTGCTGGGTCATGGTGTAGGAGGAGATAAGAGCTCATAGAATTGGGGAGTTATGTATGCCACCCCATGAATGGTATTAAGGAATACAATCCGTCATCCATACAATTATAACAAGTAATTAACGTGTAAAAGATATCTAGGGAGTAGTGAAGTCTAAGTAAACACAATTTCTCCAATTACTGCTCACAACCTTTGTAATAATTAGTTTAATTTCATTTTCAGTATTTTATTTTGATTATATCTTAGTTTTGGGTTAGTTGAATAGCAACTAATTCCGCCCACTCTTTCAAAACCCGAGATTTTACTTGCTTTCATAAAAATATAAAAATACAAAAATAATCATCCCTCACCTTTAGAACTAGTAATTAGGTTTTCTAATCCTAGCGACACTATTCCTAAGCTGAACGATCAATCCCCCGGTACTTGTCACTATACTATACTACAACGATCAGGTACACTGCCTGGTGGGGGTTGTAAGCTTCTCAAGATCCCTCGAGAGGTAAAGCAAGGTGCGATTCCCACGCATCAAGCCCCCCCTTTTTTTCCCTGGTGGTTGTCGACACAGAGAAATAACACAAATGATAGACCCCTTTTTTTCTTACTTTTGCAATCGATGTTGCGGTTCTTCTGGTTCCTTTCCAAGTATTCGCTGTTGATTCTCTCTTTCCTCTGGTCGCTATACAAAAGGTTGTACAGAAACCATTCTTACTTACGCTTCTTAATCGATGGCCACTAAAAAACCCACTGGTTTATCTTTCTTTCGTACCAACAAGAACACAAAACCGTGTTCTTCTTCTTCTTCTTGGTTAACCCCCGGTTGGGGTAACCGTTTTCCCTTCTTTCTTTCTCTTCAAACGCCATCTTTTTCTCCTTAACCCGCTGTTCTTTTTCCTCAAAAAAACAGGTTTAATCTTGATTGTAAAACATGATTTGAATGTTGTTTGATTCCCTCGAAGCTCTTGATACCACTGTTGACAGGTCCTTGCATCTCCATTCCAGGATCGAATTTGATCATAACAACATCATATGTATACCAAACAAGAAACAAAGAATGATTTGGGATGAACCCTTAAAATTGATATATTATAAACGTGTGGGTTACATTCTGTTTACAGACTCAAACATATATATACTTACTGAAACGTTGCATTCACAAGAGACATGCCGTTTCCTTCTAACCTTTATAACCTAACTAAACGTTGTAACCCTACACTATATAACCGTATCTTTCTTGTGCTGGCCCAATACAATGGGTCGGTTTATACAAACTTACAGAATACATAACTTAAAATTACACTAAACTACCCTAACTTTTGCTTCTATAACATTATGGTCCAACACATACCACTTTTTCCCTTCATTAACCATTATATTTGTCTCATTTTAATCTATTTTCTCCATTACAGTTTTGGAGTCTTAATGAATTTGTTCAATCCCTTCATGATTACGTGAGATTCGCCAGAGTCCTCTTGATGAATTTGTTCAATCCCTTCATGATTACGTTAGTTTATTCATCTGTCACAAAAGCAATATTTATTAGAAAGAAATAGAACTTTAATATGTCAATCGGTAGTTCATGCTGTTTTCTTTTTGCTCTTTCACTAAATTCTGCATCTGAACCTACCAGAGAATGAATATGTGGGTTTGGAAGGGTAGATTTTTCATTAGCGAAATAAGGTGTGTAACTTAATTTAGCATAATTAGTATATATATGGTGTTTGGATTTGCACTTTAAAACTAATTATCTCCTTTTACAGTGTCACTTTTGGGGATACTCAATAACCTCTATTAACTCGAAAACACCTTACTTTGGATATCTAACTATACATATCGCATTGATCGAAACCTACAGGTATGGGAAATTTGCAATTGGTGGCTGTTGTGGATTTGTCAATGTGGGAAACAATGTTGTAGGTAATAATTATTGTTTTTAGGCTTTATCTTATTTCTTCTCTATTGTGTCGCAGTTATTGTTTTTGCTCCAGACCGAATATTATCATAAAAAGTTAGCAACTTTACCAAACTATATAGCTCTTTTATTTATAAAAATGTTCAGCAACCCATGTTGAACTTATCGTGCATGACTGTTCTGTCGCACCGTTAATATCTATGAATAAAATGATACAAATTAATAACCTTTTTGATATTTAATAACTAATAAAACATTGTTCTATTATTCAATACATAAATCGTGGAGACAATTGCAACAATGGAGGATGAAGATGAGGAGCATGCATCATAGGCTGTATGGTCAGATTTCAGTCACCGATGGTTCACAGTTTTGCATTCAACAAGGCCTTCTATTTTCAGAGATCACCAAGAAGTTTCAGATCATGTAAGATTGTAAGAATGTGTTCAGTTATGGGTTTGAATCATCATCTATTGAGTCATACGAATATTGTAAGAGTATCTGTTTGTAAATTTAGGATGCATTTGCGCTTGAGGGTGTGCGGACATAAATGTGGCATCGAGGATTCTAGAAGACGTGAGTGGTGATACACCCGCTGACCTGCTATTTGAGAGGTATGATCAAAACTAAAAAATTTGAATGAGAATTTTAGGAGATACTACACATTGTAGTGGAGCAGGTTGTGTTTAAAATGCATAAGTGGTTAAGCAAGTACAAGATCAGAAGTTCTCAAATCTTGATTTGCCTTAAATATATTGAATCTTTTCATTCTAAGATGATCTTTCTTATTAATGCAGATAGAGAGAGATCGGTTGCTCACTGAAGTTGAAAATCTCTCTTCTTCTTCTTCTGATGCTCAAGCACAAAAAGTATGATATTTGCACTCCCACAAATTAAAATCTCTGGAATCACAGATAAATAACCGATAAAAATTTCAGATACAAGAACTTAAGAAGAAATAATAGAATCAAGGGCAGCTTTTGGTGTATTTTTTTGGTTGTATGATGATGTAGCGATTTAATGAAGAAATAATAGAATCAAGGGCAGCTTTTGGTGTTTCCCACAGTCTTAAAACAGATTCGGTTTAACCGAATTTAAACACTTTGTTAAAATCGGATTAATTATTTTAACAGATTTATAAACTGTTTTCTATCGAGACCTTGTTGAGTTTCTTTGGAAATCAGTTTTATTTAAACAGATTTTATTTACAGATTTGGTGTACAGATCTTTAACGTTTATTTTAAAAGCAGTTGTTCTAATCAGTTTATTGAAACCAAGATTGAGTTTCTATTAACTGATTTATCGAAACCAAGTTAGAGTTTCGTACAGTCAGATCTGGTACAAGTAGATACCGATTTGCAACAGTTTGTTTAACTGTTTGTGTTGATCTTTCAGGATGACAAACACTACTCCTCTTGGGACTACTATTGTGCATGGATCTGGTGCGCCAGTTACCAACGCAGTTGTTAATCATGCTGAGAAACCAGAGAAATTCAATGGGCAGAATTTTAAGAGGTGGCAACAGAAGATGCTCTTCTATCTCACTACTTTGAACCTTGCGCGGTTCTTAAAAGAGAACGCACCTCAAGTGGAACCTCCTGCTGAAGGTCAACCCTCTAATCAACAGGCTGTGCAAGCCTTGGAAGCATGGAAACATTCAGACTTTTTGTGTCACAATTATGTTCTGAATGGTTTGGTCGACTCTTTGTACAACGTGTACTGCAAGACCAAGACTGCCAAAGAATGACAAGAAGGGCAAAGGGAAGTCTGAGTACCTTGCTCCTAAAGCTGCAATTGTGAAACAACAGTTCCAAGGGGTGTGTTTCAATTGTGACCAGCCAGGTCACCGTGCTGCTAACTGTAAGATGCCGAAGCGGGTGACTCAACACGAGGCAAATATGGTGAATGATGTGGACATGATTGCTATGGTTTCTGACGTCATTGCCATGATCTCTGAAGTTAACCTGGTAGGTTCAAACAACAGGGAATGGTGGGTTGATATTGGGGCTACCCGTCATGTGTGTGCTGATAAGAGTATGTTTCACTCTTTCAGAGCGGTTGACAATGGAGAGAAGTTGTACATGGGCAACTCTGCAACTGCTGATATCAAGGGCGAAGGAGATGTAATCCTGAAGATGACATCCGAGAAAGAGCTCAAGTTGACTAATGTCTTGTATGTTCCAGAGATACGCAAGAATCTTGTGTCTGGATGGCTGTTGAACAAGTTTGGTTTTCGTCTTGTTTTTGAGTCTGATAAGTTTGTTCTTTCTAAGAATCAAATGTATGTTGGTAGGGGATATGCCCTGAATGGTATGTTTAAACTCAATGTAATGGTTGTTAAGAATGATATCAATAAAATGAATTCTTCTGCTTACTTGATTGAGTCTTCTAATGTGTGGCATGGTCGTCTTGGACATGTAAATTTTAATTCAATGCGTCGTTTGATTAAATTTAACTGCATACCTAATTTCCATATTGACTCAAAATATAAATGTGAAACTTGTGTTGAAGCCAAACTTACAAGAGCATCTTTCAAATCGGTTGAACGAAAAACCGAACCACTTGATATGATACACACTGACATATGTGATTTGAAATCACTACCCACAAAAGGAGGCAATAAGTACTTTATCACGTTTATTGATGATTGTACAAAGTATTGCTACGTTTACTTGTTAAAAAGTAAAGATGAAGCTATAGACAAGTTTGTTCTATACAAAAACGAAGTTGAGAATCAACTTAGTAAGAAAATCAAGGTGGTACGAAGTGATAGAGGAGGTGAATACGTGTCTCCATTCGCTGATCTATGTGCGAAACATGGAATCAGACATGAGTTCACTGCTCCTTACTCACCTCAACAGAACGGTATTGCCGAAAGGAAGAACCGTACCTTGAAGGAAATGGTTAATGCCATGTTGATAAGTTCTGGTTTAAACCAGGACATGTGGGGGGAAGCCATTCTAACGGCTACTTATCTTTTAAATAAGATACCTCGTAAGGAAAAAGAAGAGACCCCTTATGAACTATGAATGGGAAGAAAACCATCATATCAGTACTTACGAGTGTGGGGGTGTCTAGCAAAGGTAGCTATACCGACTCCCAAGGCCCAAAAGATTGGACCTAAATCTGTGGATTGTATATTCATTGGATATGCTAAGAATAGCAGTGCTTATCGTTTCATTGTACATGATTCGAAAAATCCGGATATACAAAAGGGTTCTGTAATGGAATCAAGGAATGCTTCCTTCTTTGAAGATATATTTCCTTGTTTAACGAAGGAAACTGGAAGTTCATCTAGAATAGATGACAATGTTGTCCAAGATAAGAGACAACGAGATGATAATGATCTCCAAGATGAGAGACAAGATCAAATCGAGGAAGAAGAGGTAGAACCTAGAAGAAGCAAAAGGGCAAGAACCGAGAAATCGTTTGGACCCGATTTTGTTTCTTTTATGGTAGAACATGAACCTACTTCTTATCGAGAAGCGGTAACTTCCTCAGAAGGGCCTCAATGGAAAGAAGCCATTAAAAGTGAAATAGATTCTATTTTACAAAATCATACTTGGGAGCTCGTGGATTTACCTCCTGGTTGTAAACCACTAGGCTATAAATGGATCTTCAAGAAGAAGATGAAAGCCGATGGCACCATTGACAAGTACAAAGCAAGATTGGTAATCAAAGGATTTAGACAACGTGAAGGTCTAGATTACTTTGATACATATTCTCCTGTTACACGAATAACGTCGATCAGGATGATACTTGCTATTGCCGTTTTAAGAAATTTGGAAATTCACCAAATGGATGTGAAAACGGCTTTTCTAAACGGGGATTTAGAAGAAGAGATCTACATGAACCAACCTGAGGGTTTCATAGCTCCTGGACAAGAGAACAAAGTTTGCAGGCTTGTTAAGTCATTATATGGCTTAAAGCAAGCTCCCAAACAGTGGCATCAAAAATTTGACCACGCCATGCTAGAGAGTGGATTCAAAATTAATGAATGCGACAAGTGTGTTTATGTAAAAGACACAAGTAGTGGATATGTAATCTTGTGTTTATATGTTGATGATATGCTTATCGTTGGCAGTAACGACAAGATGATCAAATCTACTAAAGACATGTTGAAGTCTAAGTTTGACATGAAGGATATGGGTTTGGCTGATGTGATCCTTGGAATAAAGATCATACCAACTCAAAATGGACTTGTGTTGAGTCAAGCACATTATGTTGACAAAATTCTGGCTACTCATAATGCGGGGGATTCCGGCCTAGCTAGAACTCCAATTGACACCAGCAAGCATCTATCTAAAAATAGAGGCGCAGGTGTTGCCCAATTAGAGTATTCAAGAATTATTGGCATGTTAATGTACTTGATGACAAGTACCCGACCTGACTTAGCATATGCTGTTAGCAGGCTAAGTAGGTATACTAGTAATCCAAGTTATGCACATTGGGGAGCTATGACTAGGGTACTTCATTATTTGAGATACAGTCGCGATTATGGACTGCATTATGAAAGATATCCAGCTGTTATCGAAGGATACAGTGATGCAAATTGGATATCTGACATACACGATTCTAGATCAACTAGTGGATATGTGTTTACACTAGGAGGAGCGGCTATATCTTGGAAGTCTTCCAAGCAAACTGTTATAGCTAAGTCCACGATGGAATCAGAATTTATCGCGTTAGATAAATGCGGACAAGAGGCGGAATGGCTACGTCAATTCGTAGAGGACATACCAAGGTGGCCTAAACCGGTAACGGCCATTAGTATACATTGTGATAGTCAATCGGCAATTGGCAGAGCTCATAGCATAATGTATAATGGAAAGTCCAGACATATCCGTCGTCGACATAATTCGATACGACAACTACTCTCAACAGGAGTTATCTCAATTGACTATGTGCCGTCAAAGGATAACATCGCGGATCCGCTTACGAAAGGCTTAAGCAGAGAGTTAGTTAGTAAGTCGTCTAAAGGAATGGGACTAAAGCCCTTAAAGGAATGAGTTTCTATGAAGGAAAACCTAACCCAGTTGACTGGAGGTCCCAAGATCTGGGTTCAATAGGACAACCTAATCATAGAAATGTGGGGGAAGTCACATCAATGTGGGGGAGTTACTTATATATTGTAACTTCCTAGTCCATTCCTATAACAAATGTGACTTGTTGAGAGGTTAAACATATGGCTTTTATGATTCAGGATGAAATCATAAAGCATAATGATTCACGATGAAATCACAAAACATGTGTTTTTAATGATTCAAGATGAAATCACCTATGTGAGAGAGAAGTGGGGTCGCTTCGAAGGGAATTGTGGGGGCGCAATTCCTAAGAGCTCTTGCAGAACCAGGCTAGTATTCATGACCATAACGAATTAAAACACATACCGATGTAGGATTCTCACGAAAAAAATATAATATCTCCTTTGTTATTAAGTGATCTGATAGTACGTATTCTTTCAACTATTTTTATCATGAACTGATAGTACGTACTCTTTCAGCTATTTTGTTAGCTTCCTGATGCAAGGCCATTGATCAATGTGTGTGACCGATTTGGATTTATTCCAGATCTCACTCATTATCTCTAAACCAACAACATGCTCCAGTATATTGAAGGCTATCTTCTGAAGGTATGTGAAATTTTGTTATTCATATCTAATGGTTTGTTATATATTCAAGGTATAATTCTATCAACATGTCATACTCTCTTATTGAAAATCTGATTATGCTTATTCAGTTTATATTCACATGGCAAGCTCCTCCAAACGTTGAATATGAATAATGTGTTGGAGCTGTGATCTTCAGCATTGGTCTGTTTAACTATATTTTGATGGATTGTTTGTCTCACCTATTAAAGCCAAGCAAGCTATGACCATACAATTTCTCCTATCTTTCTTTTTTCTTGGATTTACTGGTTAAGTTTATAACCACATATTGTTATTCAATGCAACAGCTTCTTGATTTCCATAACCAATTACACATCAAATTTGTCTTTAGCTGATTGAACAGCGCCATGTGGACGCTTACAACCTTCATGTGAAAGTCCGAGTGTGATCATCTCACTTTGCTTGCTGTTTATAGCGCTTGGAAAGAAAACAATTTTTCTACGCAGTGGTGGTACGAGAATTGTGTGCAGGTGCTGTAAGGAGAGCTCGAGATGTCCGAAAGCAACTTTTATGTATGTTTTCTTTACTTTGTCTTTGTTTCTGTTGCTATATCTACACGTTAAGTGCTTAGTTTCTTATAAAGCTTTCGACATCTACTAATATATCGTTTATTCGATTAGGTACAAACTAGATTGCGTGAGTGCTGGAAAGAATTATACAAAGATAAGGAAGGTGATATTGTTAACATTTTGTATTTGACACCAGCACAAGTGTTCATAAAACAAAAATAAGATTGGCTGGTCTTTTAGATAGCACACTCTCGAATAGGAGACTCGCCCCCTTATCTTAATGAATTGATTATGCTTTGGTACGACAGATATTTCATGGCAACTACAACATTCGTTTAAAATGTATACCTAACTGCAGCATCATTACATGAATTCTGTATGTTTCTTTACAGAACAAGCATATGCCAATTCTATTTGACTTTGGCATAGATGATCCTGATTCAAATGCATTTTCAATAAGCTAGATGTAACAACCCAAGGGGGTATTAAGTCAGCACCAATTAAATTATCCGTAGCTGAATTAGAGCCGAGACAATATATTTCTGTAGTGGTAATGTATCTCCTTCTGATTTAGCTTGCTAAATTTTAATTGAAAGGGAGAGTGGATGTCCTCCACTAAAGCCTTAAAAGTCAAGTTCATACAATTGATATTACATTTGTAGTCAAGCAAGCTATGTCATGGACAAGAAGAATTAGGAAGAGATTGTTGTATATGAAGGTGGACCCAAAGAATGAGTATTAATTCTAACCCCTCACGAATCATTTGGAGATGTTTCCATTCTATGCAACATTTCCCAGCCATACACATTCGAATTCATTATTTACTTACGTTCAGTTAGATATATTTGTCATTATTCATTATTTACTTACGTCCAGTTAGATATTTTCAACCAATAATATGAAGCAAACCCGCCCATCGGGCGGGTTATGAAGCTAGTCATACAATAAAGGAATAAAGTATAATGAACCATAAAAAGATCAAATGATGTCAACGACGTCAAACAGATATCACAATCATAATGTCAAATAGAAATGCCCACGAACTCAGAAAGCATACAGTATGCTTAGTCACAATAATCCATATATCCGTCAATTCATAATTGTACATGGAGTAGCTAGCTCCAACGTACCGGAAGTGAAATGGGGTGCATGACACGCACTACCAAGCACTAAGTCAATCAATATCCAATCATTCATTTAGCCTAGGATACATCCATACGCTCCCTGCAAAACAGAATACAATTTCAAGTACGAGACTATACATACATATAACAGAATGGCCATATGCACCATAATCATTTATAACAGAAGGGAACGCCGTGGATCAATCACACCTCCACAGAAAGTGTCACGCCACTGGTGCCTCAATGACATGGCCATGGTACCTCCATGGCAAGATAATACTTTTGGCAATGGGTCAATTCAAATGGATCAAAACAAATGGATCATATCAATGGTTCAAATAGTAGGCGAATCAAAGTCAATGAATACGAATCATGAGAAACGAATAATTAAACAAACGAACCAACCGATAACGATGTACAGAAAAGTGGTATCAAGAATATATGTATCTTAATGCAATGAACGGAAAGCAAACGACTCAATGGACGTTAAGTTTTCTTCAACGAATCTACACGGATTAGGGTTCATACATATTTAGTAGATTTCTACATTCAGTTAACTTAGGGTTTTAAAACATATTAAATGTCATTTAATGATCAAGTAGGGTTACAAATATGTATTAAATGTCATTAGGTTTAGGGTTTCCATTAAAGCCTCATTAATGACAAAATAAATGTCACCACTTAGGGTTTTGTTAAATAATTTCTATTTAGAAACACATTTCAATTAATGTTGAAATAAATATTACCATTTAGGGTTTCTAATATAATTTCATGTAATGACAAATAGATATTACAACTTAGGTTTAAAAGTGTAAACATTACAAAGTTTAGGGTTTTATATATCTTTTAATAAAATCTAGGGTTAAATGTGGCAAATTCCAAAGTTAGAGTTAAAAGTGAAAATTATCATATAAATTTAACCACACTAAGACGCATGCATGCAATCTCTTCGTATGGCCTTATTACAGAAACGTAGCCGAAATCGATTCGCACCCTTCTTTATTTGTTCTCAGATTTGTTGTTAAAGTTTGATTTCGGACCCTTCTTTATTTGTTCTCAGATTTGTTGTTAAAGTTTCTAGTTTTCTTTTAGTTCATTAAGCGATTGACTTAATAGATCATTAGGGTGCGTTATTTTTGTGATAACGGGTCTGCATTAGGGCGAATTACAAACAACATAATAGCCACTATATCAATATTTGCAACGGTTTAAGATAGGTTTCATGCTCACACGAAAATAGTTTTTACCGAGCCAACAATGAAGCCCAAACGACATGTGTTTCAAACAGATTCATATAATTACTTATGGTGCGTTTAGTGTCGAGTTTTAGGGGTCGACAAGGCTGTAGACTTGGACATAAACTTAGGGTCGAATAGGTGTAGGGTCGATTTAAAAATAATACATGGGTCGACTATCATGCAAAAGGATAAAGTCTGGTCAATTATATTTTTTAAAATACAACAAGTTTCTCTAACACTATACTATGCTTAAAGTTTGTTCTATGGTCGTCAGAAAAAGAAATAAGGGGTCGACATCTTTTTAAACATAGGTCAAATGTTTAGATCAAATTAAAAAGAACCAAGGCAGATGTACAAATCTTTAAATGGGTCAAATTGTTCATGCAAACCTGGGGTCGATCTATATATCAAATGTCTAAGTCAAATTACAATTAAGACTAGTGTGGTCGATCATCAGATTTATGGGTCGATTAATAGACAGATTATAGGTCGATTAATAGACAGATTATAGGTCGATTATGTTTAGCAAAGGGTCGATATATATACATGTCTAATGGGTCGAACATACCAAACGAATATCATGAACAGATAAACAAAGATAAAGTCGATACCTTGTGGAAAGTTGAGCAGAAACACGAAACTTATATATCAAACCTTTTGTTGATCGAACAAAACAAAGTAATTTATATCAAACCTTGTGGAAAGTCGATACTTGTATTAGTTTAATTTTTGCACAAGATATAATATGTAAAGTTTAATTAATTTATTATAAAGTTTAGGGTAGAATTCAAAAATTTTACGTAAATTAAGTTTCCGAATTTTAGGGTTTTACACAAATATTGACAACAGAAGGGAAATGGCAGGGAAACTGGAATGCTGACTATAACTTCACACTTTGAGACCTACAATTGGATGATTTAGCTGAAGTTGGCCATCCAAAAAATGCACGAGTATTGGTGTTTCTAACTATTCATAGGGTATCTAATTTATCCTTGCTGTGCTTAATGAAAAAGATACAGGTGCCAACATGGATAGGTTCATTTGGGTTTAGTAACGGGTCAAAAAGGTTAACTTCTTGGTGCGGGTCCAATTGGTTTGCCAGAAACACCTTTGGTCCAAAATTTCATTAAATCTTATTAGAAATAGTCAGTGAGACACGTGTGATAACAAAAATACATATTCTTATGGGTTAATAACTTGAAAATGTATCATACTTGTCACTTTTTGTTATTGTATTTATTGAACTTTTTTTTTTTTTTTTTTTTTTTTTTTTGTGAACTAAACTTTCAAATTCTGCTTATTGTGTGTATTTTGTGACCATTTTACCTTTACTATTTTCAAATTTTGAAGTGTAAAATGATCATTTTACATGGCTGAATAGTCACAAAATACACATAATAAGAAAAAGCAAATTCTTACGCGCATTTCTTTAAGGGACCACATGCATGTGTGAAAGAACTAGGAAGACATACATGAAATGGCAAGTCTTCGATAACATTGTCCACTTTCAAATGACCATATTTACACCGGTTGTGAGTTTGTCATTTTAGGAAAGTAAAAAACGGTAGGTCTTAAATTCAATATGTCAGTGAGTCGGTTCAAAGAAACGTATATTAAAGATGATTTTTTTGTTCTTTTGTGCAGCAACAAAGAGAAAAAGGGTACACTAGAAAGTACCAAGCCTTCCATTACATTTTATTGTGGGATGATTGAGCAAATGCACAATAAAGCAATTTTTTGGTGATTTTTTAAGGAACGAAGGAAAAGGAAAATGAGTGTTTTGTTACTATGAGTTACTAGTTTTTTTAGGAGAGTAAAAAAGGCATTTTAATTTGGTTTTCCATTGCTATGATTCAAAGATATTTGAGAGGATTTTTTTTTTTTTTTTTTTTTTTTTTTTTTATGCAAGGGTTAATGCATTTAATAGTAACGTACTTTTTCATTTGTGTCATTAACAGATACGAACAAAAAAAATACAATAATACCTATCGAACTTTAAAATTTTTGTTTCATTATCACATACGAACTTTAAAATATCAGATATCAGATACGAACTTTAAAAAGAAAATCTTTCATTAACAACGTACTTTCTCATTTACTCAAATATCATATACGAACTTAAAATTTTTTTTTTTTGTGATATTTGAACAAATGAGAAAAGTACTTTGCTAATGAAAGATTTTTTTTTTAAAGTTTGTATCTGATATGATATTTTAATGTTCGTATCTGATAATGAAACAACAATTTTAAAGTTCGATGGGTATTATTGTATTTTTTTTTGTTCGTATCTGATAATGACACAAATGAAAATGTACGTTGCTATTAAATGTCATTAACCCTTTATGCAATAACCAAAAGAGAAAAAATGGAACAGCAGAAATTATCAAGTCTTACACAAAATTTTTTGGGGTCAATTCAAAATATGCAACTCAAGATATTTATTTTTTCGCGATTCATGACTGAACTAAGGACACCAAACGGTTGCACAATGCACACTTTTGGTGATACATCGTATTAATTCAACGTCTCTTTCTTTTTGGGAATTGGGACCATGAGAGTTTTTTTTTTGAACGGCATGAGAGTTTATTTATGGGACCATATATGTTTCTAAAGGGATTACAAGATCGATAATGTAATATCTATTATCGCAAAATCGACTCAAATGAAAAAAAAAATTAAAGTTTTACTTTGTATTTTTATAATCAAAATATCTAAATTGTATGAGGAGAATAAAGCTTCAAGTCATTACTTTGATGATATGAGAATCTTCAAGTCATTGCAAAAAAAAAAAAAAAAAAAGTTACTGGAATGAGAAAAATGGTTTCAATAAAAATTTTCTAGAAAAGAAAATCATTTTTCTGCCTCAAAATAAAAATGATCTAGAAATACCGGAAAACAAGTCTTTGATAAGATTCTCTACTTTTTAGTGGACCATATCACTTGTTGTTTGTTTTTGAGGAGACTAAAAAACGATTAGTCGTTGATTTGATCTCCTAGTGGGTCAGTTCAAACGAGTGGCTGGAGTTTCTGCCAAAGACAGAGAAGAAGTAATATTTTCTGGGAATAATAAAGGTGCGTTTAGTAAATAGAGAAAAAATTCTCTTGTTTTCTGTCTCTAGTTTTGTAAAAATTTAAAAGAGAAATTTATCTCCACAAAATATATAAAACGCGTTTAGTTGATGTTTCCATTTTCTATTTTGAATAAAGGAAGAGAAGGTTGTGGGTTACAAAAGAAAACAAGGAAAACAACTAATTTATTTTGTAATTTTTCTTGTTAGTTTATGAAATAGAGGATTCTGTGTTTTACAAAATATTTTGTTGAAAAACACTTATTTAAACGCGATCTATGTCTTTCTTGTTTTCCATAAAACATTTTGTGAAAAACAAGGATGTTTTCCCCCCAACATTTTGTGAATAACGGTAAGTTTCGATGGTGATGAATTAAACATTATATCTTCTATGATATATAAAGTTTCATCATTTAAAAAACATAAGTTCTAGGTTTTCAACAAAAAAAAACTATAAAAATAATGTGACTAATATGTACAAGCAAAGAAGTCGAGTATATAAAAGAAAATATCATATTTTATGATTAGGATATCTATATTTTTTTATCAAATAAATCTAACTACTTTACACTATATTCTACAACTCTCGACAAACTTTGACTTCATGCCTCAATAATATAACCGACTACCTCCTTTACATTGCTACAACATCGTGCGAGTACTTTATAATTTTTATATGAATTAGTTGATATAGCTTCTAGTTACTTAAACATAAAATTCTTGTTATCCATAAAGATATTGTAATGAAAAATATAAAGCTGAACAGTTTCTTCACCGTAATTTGTATTGCAGGGTACCTTCCACCGCAACACGCAATTACCTTGCTAGTAAAAGTTATAAGTTTAACATTTTGAGATCCCTGTTTTTCTTTGCTTCTTTTGATTTATAAGTGTTAAGTTTAAAGAGAAACAAAATTATTGTGAGAACTACGAGAATTAATTTCAGCCAACCATTGACACAGTTTTGATAACAATATCTACCTAATGTTAGAATTTCGGTGTGTGTGGGTGGTACTAATCCTAATTTGTTCTCTGAATCGTGTTGAGATCACTATCAGATTGAAGTATTTTGACCTTATATGTCTCGGGTATCACGAAATCCTCAATTGGATAAGACAGAGAACAACACTTTGTTTCTAAGGCAGGAGAAATCAAAGCAAATACAGAGAAAGTTGTTATATCTGTTCTGTTAAGGAAGAGATCAATATATTATGAAAATACATAACCAAAAGTTAGTTAAAATTGGTTAAAGTTGGGAAGGGTCACGACTGTTGGGGAAAAGAAGCGAATTTTGGTGGGAAAAACCATTTGGAAATAAAAACGGTAATACTAGAATCCCAAAAATCGTTTAGGTTGTGAGTTTGTTATTTTAGCAAAGTAAACAACGCTAGGTCTTAAATTCAATATGTCAGTGAGTTACTGAGTTGGTTCAAAGAAACGTATATTAAAAGATGATTTTTTTGTTCTTTTGAGCAGCAACAAAGAGAAAAATGGTAAATGGTACTAGAAAGTACCAAGCCTTCCATTACATTTTATTGTGGGATGATTGAGTAAATGCACAAAAAAGCAATTTTTTGGTGATTTTTGAAGGAACCAAGGAAAGGGAAAATAAGTATTTTGTTGCAACAACACATACATTTAAGATACGCTAGACGAGTACTCGTGCATAGTGTTAGACATTATAAAATCTCGTAAGTATAACTTTATTATTGACCACTATATATAATAGTGAAACCCTAATACCCAAAACCCACAAACCGGGTTTGGGCTTATTTAGCCTCTAATACATAGTAACGGAATTTTATAGCGACAAATTGTTTTAGTGATAAAAATAATTTATAGGTTATAAACGAAAAAGAATAAAAGTTTGAGGATTTGGGAATTAAACACAATGTTTAGAAACCCGGGTGGTTCAACAGGTTGAACCGTTCTGGTCGAAAAACGTGTCAATTTAAACCGGGTCAACACGACGGGTTGGGTCGAAAAAAAGGGTCAAATTAAACCAAGTCAACCCGTCGGGTTTGAAGCGTCCTGGGTCAACCCGCCGGTTTGAAACGTCCCGAGTCAACCCGCCGGGTTTGAAATGTCCCGGGTCAACCCGGTTTTTGAGGTGTATTAATAGTTTCCTTATACTTTTCCTTTTTTAGTTTCAGCATTTCTTTTATTACGATGTTTTAAGTTTTTCTTACTTAATATAAATTTTTCAACATTTCAACTTTTTTGACTTTTTCACATTGACCATTTTGTTTTTCTATGTAGTATATAGATAATATAGCAACTATCCGATAACACTTTCTACTTTCTATTGGATCATATGTACAGTTACTATGAGTTAGCTTTATACGAGAGTAAAAAAGGCCTTTTGATTTGGTCTTCCAGTGCGATAATTCAAAGAAAAGTATATTTGAGAATATTTTTCTTTTCTTTTATCCAATAACCAAAAGAGAAAAAATGGGTCACCATAAATTATCAAGTCTTACACAACATTTTTTTGGGCCGATTCAAAACATGAAACTGAAGAAGATTTTTTTTTTTTTTTTCCGCGATTCATGACTGAACTAAGGACAACGAACAGTTGCAAAATTTAGGTTGATACATCGTATACATTCAATGTGTCTTTCTTTATGGGACCATGAAAGTTTCTTTATGGGACCATATATGTTTCTAAAGGGATTACAAGAGCATCGATAATGTAAAACGTCTCTTACGCTGCGTTCTCGAGTGTTTTTAGGTGGGGATAAAAATGATGTGTAAAGAAGAGAAAAGAAAGGAAAAGGAAAGGAAAAAAAGTTGATTTTATATTTCATGTCTCGAGTTGAAATAAAATGAAAGGAAAAGAAATAATGTTGTGTTCTCGAATTGGGAAGAAAAGAAAGAAAAAAAAATATATAATTACATTTATGCACTTTTAAATATGTTCATTTTATTATAAGAGTTGAATATGAGTAAATATTGAAAGTTATATCGGTTATTATATACTAAAAAGTGCTAGTGTAGAATTGTTTCCGTTCAAATGCGCCCATATTTGGGCAGAAAATTCCTATATGAAAAATGATAAGAATTTTCTATTCATTTCCTTTGTGTTTCCTTTCCTTTCTGTCTAAGAAAAACTCAAGAACACAAAAAAATTTCATTTTCTTATCATTTCCTTTCCTTTCCTTCTAAAAATGAACTTGAGAACGGAGCGTTAAACACTTTTTTTTTGCCGTCTCGAATTTTCCTTACCTTCTATCTATTATCGCAAAATTGACTCAAATGAATAATAATAATAATAATAATAATAATAATAATAATAATAATAATAATAATAATAATAATAATAGTTTTACTTTGTATTTTTATTATTAAAATATCTAAATTTTATGAGGAGAATAAAGCTTCAAGTCATTACTTTGATGATATGAGAATCTTCAAGTCATTGCTAAAAAAAAGCCTTTACTATAATGAGAAAAATGGTTCCAAAAAAAATATTTGAGAAAAGAAAATTATTGTTCTATCTCTCAATAAAAATGATCTAGGAATACCGAAAAGCAAGTCTTTGATAAACATTCTGTACTTTTTAGTGGACCATATCACTTGTTTGTTACGAAGAGACTAAAAAACAAACATTCACCAATTTCATGTTTTGGTCATGATTTGACCCCATTTCTCATTTTGGTCATGCTCAACTGCTCGACTGATCAACTGGCCTATACGAGTGATACGTGTCCCACTTTCTCTTTTTTTATTAATATTTTGTGGCAGACCAAATCTCTGACAAGATCTTATTTACTGTCGGTAGTGCGTGTACTATAATATTAAAAATTGCTCGACCCATTTGCTCGACTGACGGCTGCTCGACTGACGGTGTACTTTTTGTCTTTGGAAAAGAAAAAAGGTGTCAGAAAATCTTTTATTTAGATTTGATTTTTTACTTTCCAAATCTCACTCAAAAGATTTTTTTTTGTATTTTTTTTTGTACTTTAATTAATATTTTATTTACATTATTTTTTTTCTTTCATTATTTCAAATTTTAAAAAAATAAAAAAACACACACACATTACATACGATTTATGTTGGGAAACGTGCATGGTTTAGAAGTCAAACGGGCGACCTAAGTGAGAAATCGATCACCTCCAATCCCTCAGTTAACAGATCTGATCAAACGTTAACACTCAGACAAAGAGAAGTATCACAAATCGCGCGCGGTTGACTGATGGATGAAATACAAGTAAGTAAATCTATCTAATTAATGTTTAGGGTTGCGTATTACGTGGTTTTGCCAATGGCGAAGCATTTACATTTTAGATGTGCTTATCACTGTTTTCGATTGCTTATTACTGTTTAGGGTTTGCTTTATTTTATGGTTGATTGTGGATTTCATGTTGTTGTTGTCGTATAAGTTAAATTAGTTGTGCTTATTACTGTTTAGTAGTCCTTATTACGACTTATTAGGTTGATTAGGTATTGGAATATGTAATGTGAAAAAGTTTTGATTATCAAGATTGCCCATCTAGTTTGTATCGCCTGTATATAGGTGTCATTTGCTGCTAGAGAATTTGTTTTGAAAGTGCTTAATTAGACAGAAGGTATAAGAGATATATGATATTATGTAGTTGAGAAAAGGCATTTCAATAAAGGTTGTATAAGAGATATATGATAGTATGTAGTCGAAAAAAGGCATATCTCCTTACCAGGACATACTTATAATGACATTTGCCATGCTTATCGTCAAAAGAAACTGATAAAGCTCTTTTTTGTGAATAAGTATGATATGATTTAAGCAGTCGTAATGTCATGTGTATGAGTAAATTGTAAATGCAAGCTAAAATTTACTCATAAACTACTTACTAGGATGAATAAGAGATATATGAAAATAAAGCTAGCATAACTCACAGAGTTGTTAACAATGCCAAACACCCCCTTATATTGCAGTCTTTGGTTTTGTAAGTGTAACTTGATAATAATAAGGCACGCATGAATATTGAGAGCCTAACTCTATGACTGCACAGGGTTACATGAATAACATTTTAGCCGCTTATAGATTAATCATGCCTAACTCTATGACTGCAAAGAGTGTAAGCCATTTTCAAATAAGTGTAACCTTATAAATAGTAGAAACTAAAGTATTCGTATATACGGATATACCAAAATGAGTTGGTTGATCGAGGAGTTAGGATGGGACTTGCTTAAAGCCTTAGCTTAATGACTTTCTCTTAGTGATGCATACCATTGAAACTTGTTCTTGTGTTGTCTTATGTAAAGAGTTGAAAACTAAAGAAATTGTCATGTCTAGACGAACTATGAATCGTCTTTAGAAAAATAAAGAGATAAGTGATTCATAATCATTATTTGTTTTGTTGCTTTGTGTTTACAGTTGTATCATGCCAAGGTAAGTACCAGAACGAAGTTGCACTATCTAAAGACTATAAGGCAAAAGTTGAGCGCAAATAAGGAATGTCATTCCTTGTTTAAAAGCACAGTTTTTGGTGATTGGCTAAAGATAAAAACATATTTTCATGATAACCACTTGCTACATTATTTACTTCAACATCAACGTGAAGTTCAGAACCATGATATCAATACTCCATTTTATTTTGATATCGGGCAGCACAGTTTAGAATTTGGTCGGCGGGAAATGTGTTTGATATTAGGGTTTCGATTTGGTGATGTTTCTTTTGCTCCTTGTCACAAGCGTCAATCTGGTTTTAAAGCGCCTATTTTAAAGATTCTTAGAGAAAGTCTACGTGAGAGAACAAGTACTATAAAGGCCTCGCATCTTTTAAAGATACTTAATGATCCATTTGAGTTTGGTTCGTTAACAAATGATGATGCTGTACGCCTTTGCTTGTTGTTAATCTTAGAGAACGTTTTTATGGGCAAACAGGAAAGATGTGTAATCTCTGATGAAATCCTAGTCTTAGTAGACAATTTATATGCATGGAATGCGTTTCCATGGGGCGAGTATATATGGGTGGAGTTTCACAACAGGATATACAATTCTGTTTTAAAGGTTAGGGAACGACACTTGACAGAAATTGCCGAGAAAGGTCCTAGTTACGTCGCAACATACACTCTGTGTGGATTTGTGTTTGCTTTGAAGGTTAGTGTTAGTGTAATTCATTAATTATTGTGTTTTTTTTTTTCATTGTTTGTTTATTATATTTATTATTTTTTTTTCATAGATTTGGATTTTGGAAACCTACCCCAATGCTGCTACCAATTGGTGGGTTAAAGATGGCAGTGTGATACCTAGAGCACTTGCATGGGAAGATGGACAGAAGTTTGAATTTAACGATTATGATCTTCTTTTTGGCACTAACTATCGTGTTCGCCTCTTGCCGACAGGTGAGAATTTTACATTAGTTGTATATGATTTTTTATTTGTGTTTTAAAGCATGAGGTTAATAAAGTAATACTTATTTAATACACAGATGTTTAGAGAAATCAACTATGGTGGAGTTCGAGTCTAGACTATTTCGGGAAGTTTATGCCATCAGGCTCTTTGAATGATGTACCACCTAGTCCAAACATGAACACACCAAAAGTGGCGTCAGGATCACGGGCCAAGATGACACCACGTAAAAGTTGTTCTGTCGTTCGTACCGAGATTCATCGGTCGACACATATCCGTACAGAGGTGCGTAGGTATGTGGAGAAAACCATGTCGCAAGTGTATGAACAGATGCCATCTAGCGCAGCAATTGCAACGCAAATGGATGGTATGCAACAGCAGATTAATCATCTTCGTGAACTAGTTGCAAATTTGAAGCCCGATGGGTTTACTCACATGACGGATATGGATGAGGACATACCTCCTAATGCATCACTTGTAGTTCAGATGGACCAAATGCAACGGCAGATTACCGGACTTCAGAATTTTATCTATCGTATCATTGCTAATGGTGTTAGTCAAGTGAATGGTGGTCCATCCGACACTACAAGAGTTTTTGTTGAGAAGGTTATATTACTTACTTACACTTTTAAACATATATATATATATATATATATATATATATATATATATATATATATATATATATATATATATATATATATATATATATATATATAGGGTAAGGTTCTAGAGAAAAATCCACTTTGGTAGAAAAGTGAGAAAAAAAAGGTTATAGGGTTTAATTTGAAACATCTCAAACTTCAGGGGTATGTCTTGAAACATACCCCTACCCCCCCCCCCCCCCCCGAATTTTTTTTTCCGCCAAAAAAAATTTTTTTTTGGGGCAAAAAAAAAAGTTTTTTTTTTTTTGCCAAAAATTTTCCCGCCAAAAATTTATAACCCAGATGCACCTTTTTTTAGTGCATCTGGGTTATAAAAATTGGTGCATCATAGTTATAACTGAGATGCACCAATTTTTATAACTGAGATGCACTAAAAAAAAAAGGTGCATCTGGGTTATAAAAATTGGTGCATCTCAGTTATAACTGAGATGCACCAATTTTTATAACCTAGATGCACTAAAAAAAAAGGTGCATCTGGGTTATAAATTTTTGGCGGGAAAATTTTTGGCCAAAAAAAAAAAAAAAATATATTTTGCCCCAAAAAAAATTTTTTTTTTTGCGGGAAAAAAATTTTTTTTTTTCGGGGGGGGGGGGGGGTGGGGGGGTAGGGTGCAAATTTACAAAAACTCCTTAAAGAATGAAGGAAAATACAATTAGGTCCCTGTAGTTTGGTGTGAAAAAAAGGAGGGGTTGATTTGTACACTTTTCTCACTTTTCTACCAAAGTGGACTTTTTTCATGAACCCACCTCTATATATATATATATATATATATATATATATATATATATATATATATATATATATATATATATATATATATATATATATATACAATGCAATTGAAGTCTTCTAGTAATTGTTTATTTTTTTCATGAATGTATTTTGCTTCTAGGCTGATGGTGTTAATCAGATGAATGGTGGTCCGTGCGACACTACAAGAGTTTTTGTTGAAAAGGTTATATTACTTACTTACAATTTGAAACATATATATATATATATATATATATATATATATATATATATATATATATATATATATATATATATATATATACTAGTTTTCGAAGCCCGCCCGATGGGCGGGCATGCTTTGTAATTTACATTTTAATTTAATTAGGGCATCACTTGTAAGCCCTCCCGGGAATATAAGCCTGCACGTTGGGCGGGCATGACTTATAGTTATCGTTGGCATATTTTACTATAACGAAATAAGGGTAGTAAAAAATGGCTGGAATATTTTTCTATAACGAAAAAAGGTAGTAAAATTACATTTTAAAACATACTACGTAGGTAGCAATCAAATATGACATGATCAAATGATAACGGGTTTGGCCTTGCAATTGTTGCCACCAATTTTATTGTCCCCTACATCGCCACTGCTACTGCCACTGCCACCTTCCCGACCTATGAATGTATATTTTCACTTTGGCAAACATAATTCAATTTCATAAAACTAAATTGATAAATTCATACACCTAAGTCAGGTATGCATAAGACCCGGCGTAATAGTAATAATTTGTTAGCGCTAACAACCATGACCACATGTTGTCTCTAACAGTTCATGCGCATGATGCTGTCTAATACTAAGGTGACCCATCCTAATACAATGGTCCTTCATTTTTTTTTTTTCATTCCTAGTGGTTGTATTAAATATTTTATATATCTAATGGTTGCATAAGTCCATAATTAAATGAATCTTTTTAAGGTTAATATCGTGCCTTAAATGTTGATGTTTTCTTTATTAACAAACACAAAGGTTTGTATTGGAGTTTATTCTGAAAAATGAGAGAGTAACATATCGTTGCCCTTATGCATGTTATATAATCGTGGAAGCTTAAAAGTGACCTCACATATTCTTCTACAGCGAGAGAAGGGTTGTAAAAAATAGTTGGAAAGTGGACATGTTGACATCATCCCTTGTTGAGCCATGAAAGTCCCAGTCGTGTTTACATGTTGATAAAATAATTGTTTCATATTTTCTTACAATACAATTATGACCGATCACTTCCCGTGTATTGATTTGTATTCTATAAAAAAAATATTCGAACTATATTATTAGCAATAAAGTAGGATAATGCAAAAATAAGGAATGTGACTTGTATCTCATTAGATGGTCTATTTCTTTTTATGCTTAAAACAGTAACATCTTTAGAACATATAACACGATGGATTACACAATTCATTATCCAACTTATTTCCTTCCTCATGAAGCCAAAATTAATCATTACCCCCTTTATGCTCCTTATCATCATATCTTATTTTCGTGGTTTTTACACCGTATCAGTCTTCACCCCTACTCTTCTTATTATGCCAAACATCATCTTCAGGCATTTTTCGGCTGTACGACTCGTTTATTTGACCTTTTTACTACCAACCTCATCATCATTGTATCTTTTCCTATCATCTCTACTATCTCACCTCATATCATCCTCACGGATCCTATATCTATCATCATTCCTACTTGACCTATAATCCCGTACGTCTCTCTTGTAATCTTCTTTACCTAGATCTGTGGTAACTATCATCATCTCGCTTATTATGTTCTTTTCGTATTTCATCCCCCCATCTTTATGTTTGTAATCTTTTTGCTTTCTTTCATCTATGGCTCGATGACTCCCTTTTCTTTGCTCATAGCGATCATCCGCTTCGTGGTGTCTTGGCTGCTTCTTTCTTTGCGGGTTTAGTATGTGTAATGGTGGGCTTAAACCCCATGGATTAGTCAACCAAAATGTCAAAAACCGCGGTTATTAGAATAAAGATTAGGGCTAATCAAGATTCATACAAAACTTCCGAATTAAACAAAATGGGTATTTGAAAATATATGAACAATAAGATAATGGTACCTTTATTTTCATGAATGAAGCTGAATGCAGATATGAAAAGTAAACAAATGAACCAAAATGAGACCATTAAATGGGTTGCTATGGTTATTTATTGGTGTGTGAAATGAAATATGCAAGCATAGCCTCAATCTGCCTCAATACAGGTCCATATAGGTGGGTTACGTAATAAGTCAAACATGTTCCGGTTGAGACGGGTTAATCTTTAGTTAATTCAAAATGGCTTACGTTAACCCAAATCTTTTTTTGCATTTCACAAAAACTATCAATAAAATTTAATTCAATAACGAATTAGGAGGTTGTGGTTGGTAAAATATAGCCTCTGAGCAACTTTCAACCCGTTGGACCTGTTTTCATTTGTGTGAATTTACTTTCCGGCCCATTTGACCTGTTTGAAAGAAAACAAAAACCAAATCTACCTCGTCATAAGTATCTAAGAATTATTTATTGCAGGTTAAGCAACAAATAGAGATGATTTATGGTTTCATGAGGTTTTCCGCAAAAATGATCAGACCTGAACTATATATGTTCAAGGGTAGTCCAAACTATGAAATTGGAGGATTATGGTATATTATAACAAAAGGGTTAAACATTTCAGAAGTACCTGGTATTGAGAGATTCAGAGATCAAGCAGCTCTGCATCAGGTGCAACCACCATTTTTTATCACATTCCTATAAGTTCCATAAACAGTTGATACAAAGATTCAACGATGATCTATTAGAAACAGATAGATAAAGAAGTGTGAAAGAATTAAAATTACATACCCTAAGAGCCAGATGTTAGACCACCACGGCCTGTGTTTCCACCTAGAGTTCGACCCCGTGGAATCCTTCCGCGACCCCTAGCAATAGGGTGGTGATGGTTAATTCCCGGCCAATCAGGAACATACCTCATTAATGTAATGAGTTATTATATACATCTGATATAGGAATTCCAGTATGATCCAAACTATTATCCAAACATTCTTTGTTTGTGTAGTGGCCTGATCCAAACACCCCTTCATTTACATTTTAGCCTGCAAAAGGACAAAAAGCCTCGCAAGTTTCTGAAACCTAATATGCCATAAAATTAAGCGCAATAAAAAATGGTTATGAGATTAAACAATTTACTAAAGGATACTTTTGTTAGGCAATGACATATCACAATCAATAAAAACATGCGAGAATTGCGTTCCTTCAAAAGATCAAAAACCTTTTCGCATATGTACCTTTTTCGAATGGTTACGCCCCTTTGTTGGAGTTTATATGGTTGCACACAAAGAATAGTAAAATATTAAAAATTAAGATGGTGCATCTTAAAACATGTTCGAATATCTTATGTAATAGACTCATAACTTCTCCCCAACTGCATTATAAAGATACTTTAGAACGTGATGTATAGTCTGAAGAAGACAATAACCAAAGGTTTATGTCAAATGGGAATTTTAAATTTGCTCAAAATAATAGAAACACTTGTTATAAATACATCTAAGGATGAATGGTCCTCCTAATTACTGATATGAATTAAACGGCCTCACTTAACTTCTTGTAGTGCAGGTAGTGTGCTTACATTAACCTTGTACTCCTAAATACTAATGACAAATTTAGATGATGTTTTACGTCTTATCGGATTTAGTTTTTATCAAAATTTTTCAAGTCTTACAGTGAGAACAATGGAGTCTCTAGCAGCAAGATCAATAATATCAGAGCAGTAAGAGAATAATATCAGCACAAGAAACAATACCAACACATTTCGCTTCAAGCAAACTCTTCAATCTATCGATAAAATCAAATCGTCTTACACTTTGATTTGGAGTTGCCACTTTTTCTGTCTGATTCCGTGAAGCTGAAGTGAAATTCAAAATTTTATAGAATAAAGGAACATATTTTGGGTTACAGTTGACAAAGAATATTCAAACTATCAACTAATCAAATGATATGATTTTGTAGCCATAAACAATTTGAACATATCAGATGTTTTAATAATGCTTATATATTGAGTACTTGGCAATTCAAACAACCACATATCAGGAAATTTAATATACTAAATGAAATTTGTGTAGCTTGTATGTAACTAACTATCCAAATATGTTTATTTAAAACAAAAAGTGTTTAGGTACCACAAGACTCCTCGGCCGGCTTCAGTACTGGATCATGAATGGGTTGTCTTTGAAGAACCTTTTCCATAAGAGAGCCATTACCACTCCTCTTCACAGGTGGCTCAACCAAGATATGGGTGGTTTTCACCAGGCATGATCCAGAAACTTACTGTAGTTGGAAAATAATCAACTCACAAAGGCAACAATATCTTCATCGTCTATAATAAATTCAAAATAAGGTGGAGTTTTAACTATTATTAAAACGGACCTAAAACATAATAAGCGACTATCACCAATAGTAATCTGATATGCTGATACAAAATTTGTGTGTTGGCCAACAATGGTCTGTAAGCATCATAGTATTTAACTACAATCCACTATAAAAAAAAATCGAAATTCATCAGTTTTGTGTAAGCTTCACAGGTGCAAAACATCAGCAAAGCAAAGTCTCATCTTCTAAAAACTGATTGAATCCAGCATTAACAATCAAGATACATACCTTGATTCCAATTTCATCTACTTCTGAAAGTGTAACAAACTTTTTTCCATATAACGGATCCTTAATAGTGTTAAAATTCATACTTTTCATCCATTTCGCCTGAATTGCAGAAAGATGATGAACCATGTAAAACTCTTTCCATAGTTTAAAGTTGGTATACCAATGTATTTAACCTATTTAAGACTAAAGTTCAATTGATCCAACTTGAGCAACTGTTAACACTAACAATTTAAAAATCAACCTACATATAGCAATCACAAAGTTTATTTATAAATACTCACCCTAGCAAATGTAACTTTGTTAATCATACATCTGTCTAGTATTAACTACCAATAAAAGTAACGAACACTAGTAGAGAAAGAACATTTTATAACGGACTTTTAATAACGGTTTTTAATTAAACCGTGTTAAATAATTTGAAAAACACAAAAGTAATATAAAAATAATATAAGATATATCATTTAACACGGTTGTTTATTTTATCCAACTTTTTTTTTGTTATTTACAGCGGTTATTTAGGAGTGCTTCAAAAAAGTTTAATATTATATAATTTACCCTTATCATTTAAGGCGGTTAAGTATTAGAGTTCTAAAAGATTTCATATTTTATAATTAAATTTTCTCATTTACAACGGTGGATTATTAATGTTCTAAAAGATTCAATATTTTATAATTTATACTTTGTTCTATACTTAGATCTTATTTTCTTGTAAAATGAGTCATTGACTTTTCATCTTGATTTGTTCATAGGTTTGGAATGACTTTAAACCAAGAACTACCAGGCACATTGATGAATGGGTTGAGAATTCGGTGACACAATTTTACTCAATTCATTTCTCCCAAACTTGAGGTCTTTATTGTCTAATTGCATATGTATAATGGTTAGAGTTGTGAACAACTTTGGATATGTAACTTTGTTATCATGACATTGGATGATATTTTTGTGTATGAGATTGTCATGTTAGCTTATTAAATTAAGTTATGGTTTTATTCATTTGATTTGTTGCTATTCTAGTTTAGTTTTCTACAGGAAAATATTTAGATTTTACAGGAAAATGAGAAAATATTTAAGATCCGTACAGGAAAACAAGAAATATTTATATTTGGTTGGATTTGTACGGATAAAAATAATAGTAGCAAAAAGAAATGATTTAAAAGAACGGTTGGGTTTTTATGTAGTAAAAAAGAGAGATATAATATTATATGTATAATGATTTAAAAGAACGGTTTGGTTTTGATGTAGTAAAAAAGAGATATATAATATTATATGTAGGGTTGGATAATGTGTCAGCTTGGTGTGAATAGCTTGGTGTGAATGTGTGTCTTTTACAACGGTTACAAACCGTACTAAATAGTCATCTCAATTATTTATTACGGTCTATAATACAACGGTTCAATACCGCTCTAAAAGATGCATTTTAACCGTTTTTAAAAGCAGTTTGTGTACTAGTGGAAAATAATAGAGCATATCTAATTGCCTATCTTGCTCATTCATTTTGCTGAAGCCCCTCATTTAAGTGTTTATTCTTGTGTGGCTGGGTACTTGGGCATAGCTGTTGTGAGTCCAATAGAATAAGCTCCTTTTTTGCTTTAGTGTAAACTGCCCTATGTCCAGTTTTTTCAACATATCTTCATAATAATTTTTAGAGAAAAGGTTAGTACTACTGATGATTCTTATATGATTCGTCTTGGTAAATAACATGATACACTTACTTTAGACAATGAGATTCTGTAGTCCCGTGATCACCTAACTGAAAAAGTATTGTGCCCTTAGTTCACCACCTAAAAATTATATAACATTGCTTGAATTATATTTTTATGATTCCAGACCTCAAATTACACTTCCATTTTAATACAAAAGTAGCCAAAGAAAGCAAATGTAAATTTTAGATAAACAGCACGTCTCACCTAAAAAAGTTCATTAATGGCAAGCTTCTAGATGTCATTAGCACTTGAAGAATCAAGACGAATTGAATTAGCTGCTGGATGCATATAATAATAAAAAAAAAAAAAAGTATTACATCAATCTACATCTCATTAATAATAAACCGTGACTAAAAGACATTCCGCAATAACCAATAGTTGATGTTCAACGTTCACCTTAACAGAAAAACCCATGATCAACTCGATAACGAATCCACTTTTTATCATCAAAATCCTCAAAAAAAAAACATAAACAAAGCATAGAATAAAGCATAAGCAGACAAAACTGAAACTATATACTTTTAATACACAAACTAATACCAGCTGAAAGAGCAAGTCGTGGACACATCATGAAACAAATAGGCATTATCTAGAAGCGAATAGAACAGGGAATGAGAAATGCTCTACCAAAACAGATGTTGCACACAATTTTAAATAAACCTACTGGAATACAATTTATGTTTGGATGCACACTCTTGACAGGGTAAGCCAATATTAATCCATTTACAGTATTATTTTTTATTTTTATTTAGTTCAGCTTGTGTACCCCTACCCCGCCAACAAACAATAATATGTTTATTATAAATGCAGAAAAATTAGTACCTTCACGTCTATAACAATAGGTGTTTTCAGTGCCGAAATCACATCCTTTGCGCTATAAATCACTGTCACTTTTCCATTGCTGGTGTCCTTAACTGTCACATTCCTGGATAACATTTAAAAATAAATAATGATCAGGTTGAAATAATTCAATTACGTTCAAACTTGTTCACTATGTGTATTTATTCATAAATTAAAAAAGTAATATTATGTAGATGAAATGAGCAGTACCTATCCCAATGACCATTGATCTCGTAAATTGTTTCCATTTCTGATAAGGATATGATCTTTCCTCTGATAGACATGTAATTGATGTGTCTGCCTAGAAATGATTTTCCTTTAAAGCACCACTCGGCTTCAAGGCCACTTTCTTGGCATCAAATTGTGACATTACCCAACCACTCCACATCAAGCACCCGAGTTTCAATGGAACCACCTAGATGATATAAAGGGGCAGTATAACTATACAATATTATGTATAACCACACTAAGTACAATAAGGGAGCAACCATTATTATATACCATTAAATTTTGGAATCGCATATTGACACCATGTCATTTCAATGTTTTCTTTCTCATTGTACACAATTTGGTCCAAGGAAGCAATTGATACAGCGGTGGCAAGATTAATGGGTCATGGGCGGGGTGCGTAACATGTTCAAACATGTTGGGTTAAACCATAACCACTTTTTGTCCAAATTTTTAAAAAGAATTATAAATACGTGATGCATTAATTATGACAACAATAACAATATTATCACGATAACGCTATAAGTATGTTTCCATTAAAAGTGTTAAACAGATTGTAAACATCAAAAAGAAGACTTTTGGTCGACTTTCACCCGTTTATACCCGCTGGTTTCCGTTTCAGCTTTTATTTTTGCTGATTTGGCCCGTTTATGATAAGTTACAACGAAAATCGATCCAATATAAGTAAGTAAATGAGTTCAAATTGTCACCCTCTAATTTAAGAAAGAAAATGGTCGAGAAATAACCTGTTCGAGTAGCACATTCAGGTTGCCACTTGAGACATTACAGAGTCTCTCCAAGGATGGGATTGAAGGGAGCTACACCAAACATTAACGGATGTAAAGTAGATATGCTCCAGGCAACAACTGACATTATTCTCTCGAGTGGGGTCCCACCATTGGCACATCTGCTAAGTGTGTCATTGTTGGCATTATATACTGATTCTCCATAACATTGAAGCTGCGACTTGGGAATGTTGAAGATGAGTGGCAACTGAATGAGAAAAAAAAAAGAAAATAAATAATTCCCCTCGTATTTTAGAGCCGCAGCCATCTATTAACCTTGAAACTAAATTACGTTTATGAGCCATCACCCGGTAAGGTGGTCCTGCTCATTTACCCCTTTTTCTCAAAATAACACATGATTGTGTCCACAAAGTCATTGAACTAAGGCGCAATTGAATCCTACAGAATACCAGTCAACACAACGGCAATTTCTAAGTGCAGAATAAATTTAATCATGTAAGCTCTGGTCATATCAACCTCTTAAACTTTAGAGCCAAAAAACTATTCATACAGGCAACTAATTCCTATGAGCACAGGTTTGCGATGCACATGCAGTTCACATTGAATAAAAATAACACATGGGATTAGAAACTCTGAGTTGAAATGTTATCATTAGCCAATCTAATTAGTTAACTGTATGCAGCTCATATGTACGCACAACTTGTGTGGGCCGCGTAGCCGCATCATTTGTTCCTACAGTTGGTGTCGGCGTCGTCCAACTTTTTGCAGCACGACTTATTGGATGGGTCATATGTGAAGCATCGTTGCCTAAACCGACGATGACACAAAACTTCATATAATGCAATCAAAGTCTCTTGTTGACTGTTATCTGTACCAAAAGCGCAATAAAAACCGTTCATTCGTATGTGGATACCTGTGAAATGATGAAAACATAAAAGTCAAACGTGTTAAAATTAGCGAATTGCGGCACAAATGGAGTAAGATCTGAAAGTTAAAAAAATAAAAAAATAAAAAAAATAAAAAAAGAAAAAAAGAAAAAAATGTCGCCTTCAATTCGTCTGTCATCAGGTAAAACAATTGGTATAAACACATGATCATTCAAATTGCCTTTTACAGGTGGCTGAATATTTTCTACACATACACGTAAGTCGTTCGCATGCTCGTACCTTGTAGATTGACACCTGTACAGTATAGTGTTTAGGATCGCTTACGTGCTTGAGAAGCTTTATCAGGCAATAGCCAATTGACACACTTAAAGAAGCAATTCCAAACACCCTGTTACTGAAATAAGCAGTTTCATTCAAGCATTAAAGGACCATGAATTGAATTTCTTTGCAGAGGAACTTCATTAACCAATTGGTGTCCAATATCCGAGTAATTAAAAATACACCAAACATAAGTAAAAAACAGTAATAAGTGAAAGCACGTAAGCTTTAGCAATGAGAGTAAACTTATTTCCAAATCTTACTATGTTATGGCAGTACCATGTTATAATGTTCTTTGTTGTTCTTTGGCATAAGACCTTGATTCAAACTCTCGAAACAAACATGAAAACTTAGAAATTAATCCCATGACCATTGTTAACCTATTATTGACAGCTCCAGGTACATCAAATTCCAATGAACCACTGCAATAGTGTTTATTATGTCACAATATAATTTCAAACAAATTAAACATTGCTATAAACAAAATAATAATAAATAAAAACGAAAAAAGAGAGAGTTTAAGGGATGCAGTATTCACTAACCTGTTGCCCTCGAATTTATCTTCAAAACATATATAGAAATCAAAGAACATGTATAACAATGACTCCAAACTGCAAACCTTTGTAGACACTAAGTAAGATTGAGATCTATGTAATGATATATACTAACCTCCAAAACACTAATAATCTTTCTTTTCTCATAATCTTCACTTACAGTTGTGCATGAAAAAGAAAGATAAATCACTGCCAATCTGCATATACGTAAAAACAAACATATTATGACATATTAGGGTTTAGAGAAAAGAGAGAAAGTCGACTTGTTTTTGAGAGTTTTGATGATTAGGGTTTTCTTGTGGAAAAATATACGTACGTTTTTCTCTAATAACCCGACTAAATTTTATCCAACTAAATGGTAGGGGTTATTTAATTACATACCTTTATGAATAATAAGCTGCAAGATAAATTTCAAAAATTGTGTTGGTGCAATGGTAAAGATGTATGGTAGTCTTACTTACCACCCATGTTCGAATCTAGCACCATGTTTTTTTGAGAAAAATAAATCCGAAAATCATATTAATGGAAAAGGATTGCATTTTAAGTCTGAATGCTTAGGTGGAAAAAATGTGATGACATGGCTGATGACATGGCAGATAATGAATTACTGGGCATTGACTGGGCAATGAGGTGGCATTTTCTTCAAATGCCTCCTGTTATATATAATGTATAGATATATATATATATATATATATATATATATATATATATATATATATATATATATACATATATATATATATATATATATATATATATATATATATATATATATATACACACATATACAATGCAATTGAAGTGTTCTAGTTATTGTTTATTTTTTCATGAATTTATGTTGCTTCTAGGCGAACTTGTATGCCCTAAGCGATAGTTTGGATTTCATTGTATACTTTAGCCGAATGTTAAAGAGTTGCATATGGTAAATTAAAGAGTTGCTTAGCCACTTGGTACTATTATTTGTTAGAGGTTACACTCATAAGGTATTTAGGTTCTATATTAAATCCCTTATTTATTTCATCACCAAACTCCATATTGTGTATTTATGAGGCTAGTCACATCAACCATGGGTACAAGCCTTTATTACTTACCTAATTGCTCCTATTATATATACTAAAACACTTTACTAGTTCTAAGCCACCTTATTTCTATATTTCCATTGTCTCTCCAAAAAATGTCGGACAACATACCTTACGAGATTCAAACCGAAATCATTAATAAACTTCTTGTCCAAGCTTTACTTCAGTTCAGAACAGTCTCAAAGACATGGAAGTCTTTCATTGATAGCTCTAACTTCCATGTCCGTTTTCGTGTTCGTCCGACTCAGCCTTGTTGTTTCCTTATAATGTACAAGCAAGGGTTTCTTGAGTCAAAATTTATATGTTTTCAAGATGATACTAGAAATTTGTCCCCACAACATAGGTTATTTCCAATTATTCCTCAAGTATTATCTAATACAAACTTCGGTTATTTAAATCTTATTCCAATTGGTAGCTCTCATGGTTTGATATGTTTGTCTGATTCTTTTAAGATGGCTGTTCTTTGGAACCCATCAATACGAAAATCAGTTGCTATGTTATTCCCTAGTTTGTTAGGTGAGTATGAATCTCATAAAGTTGTTGTGGGTTTTGGTGTTAATCCCAACACTTTTGACCCAACCATTCTAAGGATTTCCTACCCGGTTCATGGACACGGAATGTGGAATGTTTGGGTGTTTACATTGAACTCCCAGTGTTGGAAGAATTTAGAAAATGAACATTTGCCTCATCAATCAATCCGACTTAAACGTTCAAGTCAGGCAGTTATAGGTAGTTTTATTGGGCGGCTTCTGAAAGGATTGTTGGTGATGCTGGCGTTTCATCGCAAAAACGTTATATGATTGTCTCCTTTGATTTGGTTAACCACAGATTTTCGGTCATAGATATACCTGGTAGCTTACTAAGTCGTCTTTCGGTACCCTTCTATATTTCAAAGTTAAGAGATTCTCTTGTTATTTTTGGGAACGTGATAGGCGATCAGTGGCACTCATTCTATATATGGGAGCTAAAGTTGAATCGTTATAACAAAATTACCTCCTTTAAAACACTATTCAACATCTTCACTCCGCAATTGTTAAAATTACTTGGATTTACGAATAGTGGAAATCCTGTTTTTGAAGTTGACAAGCCCTATCGAATGGATCACACACTTGAAGCCTTCCAAATTTCGTCACAAGAGTTTATTAATCTTCATGTTGAAGCAGATGCAGGGTCCTTCTTCATGTGCTCCTTAAACGACTCACTACTACTTCTTACTCATCCAGATTGTTTTGTATATCAATTTGCAACTATGTAGGGTTGTTAGAAGGCTGCATGTATCAGTTTTAGTATGTTTTAGTTGTTTGTATGTTTTTGTAAATGTTATGTGTAATAGAACCAACTATGTATCAGTTATGTGTAATACAACCAACTATGTATTAGTTATATGTAATAGAACCAACTACGTATCAGTTATGTGTAATAGAACCAACTATGTATCAGTTTAGTGTAATAGAACCAAGTATGTATCCGTTTTGTAATTTTTGATATCATCGGCCACCTCAACAAGTTAGCGAGTTGGTTAACATAATTGTTTCTAATTATTTTTTATTTTATCTTTTTTTTTTTCAGAAATCAACTGCAAATGATGATAATATGGATGCAGATCACGATTCAAAGGTTTGTTGTTTACGATAGTGTTGCTATCATATATTTATATGTTTTTTTACGATAGAATTTGAGTTAATTTGTTTTTCTAACTAGTTATATTTTTTTTTCAGAAATTAACTGAAAATGAAGATAATATGGATGTACATCATGATTCAAAGGTTTTATATTTACGATAGTATGGGTATTAGCGATTATTTGAGTTAATTTGTTTTTCTAACTATATATATATATATATATATATATATATATATATATATATATATATATATATATATATATATATATATATATATATATATATATATATATATATAGGGTCCCTTTCTTGCGAAAACCATCTTATCTGCAAGAACTGCGAGAACTACCTTTTACAACTAATAATACACATTGTACATCATTTAATGCTCCATAACATTTTGTTTTTTTATTTAATTCAAAAGGGTATAATGGTAAAAGACATTTTCATATTATTTTTTTTTAATAATTTCCGTTTTTTATAAATCTTAAAATTCGGGTTTTTTTTTCTTTTTTTTTTTTTTTTTTTTTTTTTTTTATGCTAACATGTTTTCAAATAGATATGGTGCATACATGTTTTTTATACCTAATTATTATTTTTTTTTTTTTGAAATCTCAAGGCGCATGCATGTTGTTTTTCCCGAAATAGTCAAGGTGCATACATGTTTTCAATTAGTAAAACTGCATACATGTTTTTTTCCCTTTCAAAGTGCATATAGGTTTTTTTTTAATATAATGAAATCTATAACAAACTAATAACATAAATGTTATATACAAACTTCAATATCGATTGAAATACAATTAAAATACAAATATCTAAAAAGTATAAAAACATGAATCTAATTGATCTATACACTTGAGCACTAATAATATTCAACACAAATGGACATATGCGCACGAGTAGCCGTCAACAATTTTTCATAAGTCGGACATATATGCACACTTGTAGCCGTGAACATTCTTGTAATTACACCTGATACAAAGAAAAATACAAAAATTAGAAACAATAATATTATTAAAAATTATACATATTCATGAGTACATGTATGTTTTAGGAAACATACTTGTTTGGCAAACACGAAGTCTTTGATAAAAACAACAATTACACTTACTAAATACAAAAAACATACATGTTTTAAGCATTTCGTTTATAAGCAACCATTTTTTAAAACATGCATGTTTTGAACATACATGTTTTGAACATATATGTTTTGAACATGTATGCATCCATTTATTTTGAACATATATAATCCAAACACAAAACATATATGTTTTATACGTAAACGATCATTTGCCTTAAAAGAAATAGCAAAACATGTATGCACCGTACCTTAAAACATGTATGCACCTCAAAACACGTATGCACCGTACCTGAAAACATGTATGCACCGTACCTTAAAACATGTAATCACAATACAAATTATTTAATCAGCCCCTATCGCAAAGTACAACCACATATATTAAGAACTATCCTAAAACCAAATCATCCATCTACTCGTAGTTACATACAAAAAAAAAAAAAAAAAAAAAAAAAAAAGTTGCTTATGATCGAGTTTTGACCATAATAACAAACAAAAACTAACAAAAAAGTCAACCCAGTGATAACTTGCTAATGACGCATCGAAACAAAAAATTCAACAAATTTGCAATTTGCTACTAATGTTCGCATATATTTCTTGATATAACTGTATTTTTTTTTTTGATATAACTGCATCCACTTGAATCTTTTCTTAAAATGAAAATATAATTAAAAAAATTACTATTCAAAAAATATTTAATTAACATATCCTTATAACCTTATTCTGGTATATCAAACAACTATTTTCAATTTCAAGACATGTCATTTACGAAATATAAAAACTAATACATGCCTAACAGAGAGAAAGTGTGCACAAAGAGAACCAGGTGCTCCATCTTGCCCAACAACGCTAGATTTCTCGATCGTTTTTTTGTAACCGAAGATTTGAATCGTTTTTTTTTCTTCCTTATAGGAGGAATTATGGTGGTGGTGGCTGATTTTTTGATTAGGTTTAAGAGAGAGATGTTTGAGGATGGAAGTGAGAGAGAGATCTGATAAACCGTTTTTGTGATCTATGGAGTAAATCCTTTTTTTATGGAAAAAATTAATTCCCATATTGCCCCTAATTTAATTTTTTCTATCAAATTAAGTTATATGTATTTTCAAAAATGCCATTATGCATTGACTTGATGTACATTATGTATTATTAGGAGTAAAAAGGTGGTTCTCGCAGTTCTTGCAGATAAAAGTGACTCGTTTCAATTTTGGCTGCTTTTAAAACTTAACAAAACTGACTCATTTGTGATTAATACTATTGAAATTTCTTCGAATTGTAAATGGGTTGAAGTTGATATCTGTATATGCTCATTGTCTCATTGCATAGATTTTGTGGCTTATAAGTCTGGTGTTTGCTAGAGTAACTCTTTCAGAAGGCCTATTTATTCATCAATCATCTGTTTAACTCAAACTTTTCGATACAGTTGGTACAGAAGCAATATGAAAACCCCTTGTCAAAGAAGCTAAATGAGGTTGTAAATGAGATACGAAGCCAAAGATGTAACTACCTACGGTATGTAATGTCTGTGGTATATAATCTTATCAGTTGGATTAGTTTATCTTATCTGTATATGAGAATGTTTGTGTTGACAAGTAATCCCTTTTTTAATCTCATTGTACTTATGGCAGGTTAAAATTATGCAAGAAAGGAGAACCATCGGGCGGGTTTTATAATATACGTCTAGTAGTTCTGTCTTCGTATGAAAATTGCAAGATTCAAGTTGATTCTTTTTTAAGAAAAAATTCCTTTAATATACATAAAGGCTGTTTGGTAATTTTAAACCGGGACTTCCCAAGAAACGTCGAGAATTAAAAACTTTCCTGACTATATGCTAAAAAAATGAAAAATCCCTCCAACAATTATAAAATAAAGAAAATCTTGTGAAACCCATAATGCCATATATCATAGGCAACTTTAGCTCAGGAACTTCCTTAGAAACTATAAAGATTGTGTCTTTTCTGAGTGTTTGTAAAGTACCATTCTTTTGTTTTAGAGCTGTTTGGACATGTTTAACTGAGTGGCGGAGCCAACATGAAAACTAAGGTGATTCCCTTAGTAAGTCAAAGTGAAAATTTTTTAGCGGTAACAACCAATAAATGTGTCAATTCGGGTCTGGTCGGTCCCAATTTAAATGAGAAAACTAATACTGGCACATCAAAAACCTATAACCTATTGTCAAATTTATTAAAATCGGGTATTTACCAAGGTTGTAAAAATCGCTTGGCGCTAGTGAGGCAGTCGGGTAAGGCCTAGCGACGAATCGGTTAGGCGGGGATTAATCGAGGATTAATCGGATTGGAATTTTTATGCACAAAATTGTAATTTTAGATATTATATTATATTATATTATATGTATGCGATAAGCATAATGCATCAAAGTTCAAATATTTCAAGTGTTAAAATATAAACATAATACATAATTTTCAAAGTTTAAAGTCAAACATAGATATTACTCAGTTTGTTGACTATTTTTAAACGATCTTTGACTGATTTTGTCTGATTAATTGGTTTGTGGACCGATTTTTATGCGATTTTGACTGATTTTTAAGTGATTTTGTTGACCGATTTTTAAGCAATTTTGGTTGATTAATCCGATTAGACCAATTTTGTCCGATTAATCGGTTTGTTGATCAATTTTTAAGCGAAATTTGACCAAAACGATTAAATGGGCCGATTATGATAAATCAAGGTGCTTAGTGAGCGATCAGTGATTATGCAAGGATTAATCGACCGCCTAGACCGATTTTTATAACAGATGTATTTACTAAAAGAATAGTAACACACTCACACTATACTCCACTGTGACAACCGGCAGTTTAGGGAGCTATTTTAAAAATCCGCATTTCAATATAAGTTCGTTTATAATTTTTATTTGAAATTTTCATTTCACAACGAACTTGTAAGACCTATTTTATGGATATTTTATTTAATGACGATATGGAATTCGTGAATTATGTTCATAATTCATTTTTGATTATGTGATCGGTGATGTATATTTGAATTCTCACTTGGTACTACGTTGACTTTGGCACTAGGATTACCTAACATAGTTTTATGATTCGTCTTAACGAGTCCGTTATATATTTTAATTAATTACGAGAGGTTCTCGTGTAATATGGAAATTTTAAAATGAGTTCGGGTTCGGGCCACGTGTTTTTACATCTACCCACATTACCCGCTCGATCGTAATAATATTATTATTATTACTATTATTAATATTACTCTTATTATTATTATTATTACATTTAACTTTAAAAAAAAAAAAAAAAAAAAAAAAAAAAAAAAAAAAAAAAAAAAATTTAATAAGGGTGTGTTTGCCCGGTTCTTAACCCACACACACAAACACAAACTTATTTTCACTCTCTCTCTCAAACTCTTTCCTCCCTCACCACTTCTAACCCTAGCCGCCTATAAAATCCGGCCACCACAGCGCACCGCCGGCCACCACTCTAAACCACCACCATAAATCGAACCTCCATCATCCCTACTCTTAGATCCACTATAACACGCGCCTATAAACCCCATATTTCATTTCGAATCGTCACTAAATTCACCACTATTCGTTGTTTCTTGAAGGGTTATCACGGTTTTGAGTTCTAGATCGAAGGTGAGACGAGTTTTCACTCGTATGGTTAATAAAATCGTGACCTAGAGTCACGACATGATGAGATCCGAATGGGTTTTTAATTAAAAACGTGTAACACAAATGGATCTTGGATGAAACTACGTTTTCACATGGTTTGGTATCCGGGTTTAGTTTTCTTTGTGGGTTCGAACGAACCGTGAGTCGAAGACTCACGGCTAGATGTGGATACGAGCCACTCGGCTCGTTACTTTCCTTGTTATTTGACCTTGGAATCCTTGTTGGTTCATGTTTGGTGCTCGACCTTGATGTTTGGGTCACGTTTGGTGTTGATCATGGCTCGTTGGAGCTTAACCGAGACCCTATGGTCTCAGTGTAATATTATTTTTGGCTCGGTTGAGAGTCGTATGGGACCATTGGTCCGATTGGTTTGACCCTTGGCTAGCTTGGTTACCGATTTGTATTTGTCATTGTTATTTGGTGTCGAGACCCTAGAGGGTGTTTAGGACAGTTTTGGTTGGCTCGTTTGAGCATTTCCGAGACCAAGGTGGTCCTTGGTCGAGTCCTCCTTGACTCGTAATTTCAGCCGAGACCCAAGTGGGTCGCTTGGCTCGGGTTTTGGCTTGGTAAACCGACCCAAATGTTAAGCGTGTTGATGTTATTTCTTATATTAATTGTGAACTTATTATTGTTATTGTTGTGGTATTTATTTCTCGGCCGAATACTTTGGGTCGAATTGGATATGGGTTATTGGTTATGGTTTTGATATTGAGGAGTTGTTGTCGAGTGGTATGTGATATGAGGACCGGTTATGAGACGGTCGTTAGATGACGGAGATAGGTTAGTCGGGTACCGTAGTCGGACCTTATTGTTGTAGCCCGTGGTTGAGATTGTGATTGGACGGAGATTTATTATTTATGACTTTTCCTTATTGTTGGACTTGGACAATGAGCCGAGAGTCATGACTCGGACATATGACCATTTCGTATAACTCAATAACTATTAAAACTAAAAACGAGAATAATAAAACTCGTAATAATAATTATTGATAATATGAACGTTTATATGAAAGTATATACGTGAATAACGTATATATAACTATATAAACGCGTATATTAATAATAATAATAATCACGAGTCGTATTATAAATAATACGATTAGATATATATTAGGCTACGAAAGTGGCGTAATATTATTAAACGTATTATTATTATAAAAATTGTGTTATAAACGGGAAACTCCCGACAATTATGAAACGTTTAATAAAAAGTCATTTCGGATATATAACGAATAAACTTATTGAGTTAGGCGAAATTGTTGTCACTCGGGTCCAGGTAAGTTATTATTTGCGACATTCGTGTTGTCTTGGATATATGACGACTAATATAGACGTTTTCTATAAGTAAATAACCACTCAACCGTAAGGTCGAGCCGGGTTATTTGGTTATATGAAACGAACATATTAGTGGGCATCGTATCCTGCGACGCCCATAGGTTGTAGTATATGTAAAGGGTAATAGATTGCGAGTGTATATATCGGGAAATCTGGCCAATTTGGCGATATATACGAGGAATTTATTAAACTATGATATATACTATATAGTAATTATGTGCTATGTGTTTTATATGTGCTTTAGATTGGGTGTAATCTTGGAACGGTATATTACGTAAATAAATATGAGGATTATCAAATCGACGGATTTGGTAAACTTTGGCGATTTATTTAAATGATATATTGGGCTAATATTAGATCTATAGTTTATTATATGTTCTACGTGTGATCTTGTTGGTTTGTTTTGAGTCGACCCACCACCCGTATGGATACCAAACGCAAATACACCAAACTAATACGAAATGGATTTTCGGAAATAAAACGGATTCTCGTCCGGGTTTGGGAATATTATATATTTGAGGAAAGGATTCCTAAAAGAGTTAACATTGTTAGGTTGTGCCAAGTCCGTAGTTGCTGTTTCGTGAGTTATCATACATCTTATTGCTACCTACCTCGTCTTGCCATTTTTTTCTGGACTTGAGGTGAGTCATAGCCCCACTTTTTACTCTTGAACTATGTTTTCAACGATTGGGGTGAGAAACATGCAAATTATTTTACGTGGACTGTTATCGCTTTTATATTCTTTCTAAACTTGCTATGCGTATGGACTAGGATCTATTGTCAGCTTTAGTCACACCTCTTGTGTGTACTATTCAAGGTTGGCTTATTTGGTTATTTGGATTGTCAGCTTTAGTCACATAGTTTTGTGTGTACTATTCAAGGTTAGCTTATTTGGATTGTCAGCTTTAGTCACATAATTTCGTGTGTACTATTCAAGGTTGACTTATTAGATACTGTAGTGTGCACCTATAGGTTATTAATACTTCGGAGGTTATCCGAGTATTTATTGGTATTGCGGGGGTTACCCGAATATCTATGCTGTTACGGAAGGGTATCCGTATGTTTTGGTTATTACGGAAGGGTATCCGTGTGTTATGATTGAGAGCGGAGGGTATCCGCAGGCTTTTAGCGAATCCTTAGTCTAGCTAGCAAGCGTTTTGCGTATATGTCCACTATATTATTAGTTGAATTTAAACCTATGATCTCACCAGCGAAAGCTGACTTTTAGCACGTTTTCTTAGGTAATTAAGTGTTGAGGTGCATGCTTGGATTGGAAGGCTCGGCTGTGGCACACGGTTATGGATCGATATTTTCTAAACTCTGATAATTAAATTTGGACCTATTGTTATTTATTTTGGGCCTGACTCTGAATGATGTTGGGATAAATGTAAACCTTAAAACCCCGTTTTGGTTGTGTTTTTATTATGTTTACTTTATCTCGTTCTATATTGTCTTGTGTTGGATACCAATCCCCGTAGCACCCCGAAAGCTTGTTGAGTCTTCCGCTGTATCAAATTTTGGGGGTGTTACAGATTGGTATCAGAGCCAAGGTTATAGAGAACTAGGTAAATAAACGCCTAAACTATAACCGTATTTTTATAGAAAATGATCCTTGACTACCGCCCGCCAGCCCGCCAAGCCGAAGCATCTTCTATTATTTGAGGTATTATGAGATACTTGAGATGATTTGAGGTTTATGGATTTTAGTATTAAGATGGCGTTCTCGAGGATTTATATGGTCTATATGTTTTATAAACATTTTTAGGAATGCGGTGTTTGAAATTCTTTTATTAAGATTATATGGTATTATTGGATGTGTATATTTGGTACGATTTTATGAGTTGTGATTTAAGTTGTTTTGAAACACTTACACCTACCCTACGCCGTTGTCACACTATGGCCTCCCATATGCCTGATGTCGTCGAGGACATCCTTACTGCACCAATTTTACCTGCACAGTTCACTATGGCATCTGATGACCCTTACCAGATGGCCATGTCTTCAGCTATTGTGTCACAGGCAGCTTCTACTTCAGCACTACCTGCTGCATCTACGCAGGGACCCTCATCTTCTCTAGGGCTCCCTGGTACATCGAGGCAGCTTACTCTTCATCAGGCTTTGGCTCGTGTGGCACCACGCTTTGCCCACCGAGCTACGGCACGCATGTCGGTACGCCCTACTCCATCACCTTTACAGATTGATGCTCATTCTCTTCTGTCTGAGGCGCCGCCCACATCATTGCGTCATCGTCCTAGATCACCTACTACATCTTCACATGGTTCACCTAGTAGGAGACGACGAGTGATGAGGTACTCTTCCGAGGAGGAGGAGGAGTACGAGGGTGAGGATGAGGCTGATGACCCTGAGCGGGAGGATGACCCTCAGGAGGCTGAGCATGGTGATGATGATGACCCTCAGGAGGAGGATGACCCTCAGGAGGATGAGATGCCTGATGATGATGATGATGTGTTAGCACCACCAGCTCAGGCTGAGAAGCCCGATTCCCCGATACATCCGTTAGAACCGGTTTCACCTGATCATCCGTTTTCGTTTGATACAGCACCTAGTAGTCCTGTGGCGTCGGATGCACCTTCTGAGGTTTCTGCTGAGCATGCAGAGTTAGGTGAGACTGGTAGGATGTGGACTCAGATTACTGCACAGGGCGAGAGGATCTCGCGGATGTCTGACCGACTTGAGAGGATTATTGCTGAGTTTATTGCTGAGTTTGTTGTTGAGTTGAGAGTTGATTTGACTACTGTCCTGGGCAGGACGATAGCGATTAGAACATGTATGAGAGAGATACATGAGCAGATAGAGAGTCTGCAGAGAGGTTTCCTCACGGCTCGCGAGGGATATCGCAAGCTGTGGCAGAGGAACACAGTGTTAGAAAAGGAGGTTGCGGGCCTCTAGAGGGATTGAGATACACATCGTGTTGAGCAGGGATCGTTATTGAGGAATTTTGATGGTTTGGGATCGGAGTTGAGGAGTCTACGCCAGCATCGTGGCTAGGTCGATTTGGAATCAGGTTGTTGTGTTGCTACATAAGCCAAGGAGTATTTGGTTAGGAGAGCTAGTTATTATCGCTCTTATGTCATGATATTCGGATTGTACGTTCGTCTCGTATGGAACGATTAGTATTTATCATGTCTTTGGTATTTTGGAACGAAGTGTCGATCACTACTTGTATGGACGATGGTGACCTCGTACGATATTCTTTGGTTTTGGCGTACATGGAGAATTGTGTTCCTATCTGCGTGGTTGATATTGTCTTGGAATTATATTAATGGCTGTACGACGAAACCCTGTCAGAGCTACCCGAACTAGTACGGCAGCGACTACCCCTGGTCGCCGAGGACGCCGTCCTACTCGAAATGTTGAAACCCCTATTCCTGATAACCTGGACACTATTAACTACAACAACAGGAATCAAAATGTTGATGTTCAGGGAGACAATGATCACGTTTCACTTAACGCACCTACTGTGGATCAAGCTATGATCAATCAACTTGTGGAGCAAAGAGTTGCTGAACTGCTAGCTGAGTCAAATCATTCCAACAATTCTGCTGGAACTTTTCCACCTGTTCGTGCTAATGGATGTCAATACAAGGAATTCAAGATTTGTGGACCCATTGAGTTTGGTGGAAATGAAGGAGTGGTTTACTTAGTCAGATGGATTGAGAAGACTGAGTCAGTGTTTAATGTCAGTGGTTGTGCGGAGAATGCGAAGGTAATGTTTGCTTCTTTTACTTTCAAGGATGAAGCTTTGACTTGGTGGAACAATTACCGAAATGCAGTTGGGAGTGATGTAGCATATGCTATGACTTGGGAGCAATTTAAGTCCTTGTTGATTCAGACTTATTGCCCAAGGAATGAGGTCAAGAAGCTAGAGATTGAGTTTTGAAACCACAAGGTGAAAGGTAATGATATGCCGACCTACAATCGTCGTTACCAGGAGTTAGCCTTGTTGTGCCCAGATATGGTGAAAACTGAAACTCAAAAGATCGAGAGGTATACTGATGGTTTGCCTGTAGCTACGAGGAATGATGTAATTTCTGCTAGGCCTGCAAACATCCATGAGGCAATCACAATTGCTCAACAACTTATGGATTCGTTGGAATTAGAAGAAGCTGATAAGGAGAAGAATGGAAAGAGAAAGAGAGACCGTCACTCTAAGAGTAATGATCACCGAAGCAAGAGACAAGCTAAGGCTTATGCTATTGGGAATGGAAATAAGAAGAATCAAAACGGTGATGCACCCAAGTGTGATCGTTGCCATCAGCATCACACAGGATGGTGTAGTGTGACATGCCAGAATTGCTCAAGGAAAGGACATACAGCTAAGGACTGTAGAGCTCGACCTCTTGCAATGGTTCAAGCTGCTCCTGAGATGAGAAACAAGGCAGATGTTACCTGTTATGGGTGTGGAAAGAAGGGACACTATAGGAATGAGTGTAGAGAATCGCGGAACCGTGGAAATCAAGGCTCGGGTGGTAATGGGTACAATTATGGAAACCGGGGAGCTGGAGGAAATCGTGGACGACAAGATAATGGGGACCAACGTGTGGAAGCTGGAGCCGCTCAAGGAAGAGTGTATGCACTCGGGAACGAGAGAGGAGAAGATCCGAACGTCGTTACTGGTACGTTCCTTCTCAATAATCGTTATGCTTCCATACTATTTGACACTGGTGCCGATAGGAGTTTTGTGTCCACTACATTTGCACCCTTACTAGATAAACCCCCGATGGCCTTAGGAATTGGATACGATATTGAGTTAGCTAACGGAAACCTAGAAAGGATTAATACCATCATTCGCGGTTGTACGTTAAATTTCTTGAACCACCCTTTCAACATAGATCTTCTACCCGTCACGTTAGGAAGTTTTGATGTAATCATTGGTATGGATTGGTTGTCGAAGTATCGTGCTCACATACTTTGCGACGAGAAGATCGTGCGTGTACCATACGGAAAGGAGGTCCTAAATATATTAGGAGACCGGAAGGATTCTAGGAGCCCATCCCGATTGGCGGTGATTTCTTGCACTAAGTTACCGAAGCTAATGGAGAAGGGATGTTATCTTTTCTTAGCTCAAATTTCTGAGAAGGGAGAGGCGAAGAAAAAGGAAAGGTGCATTGGAGATGTGTCTATAGTTCGTGATTTTCCTGATGTGTTTCCCGATCATTTGCCGGGAATCCCACCAACTAGACAAGTGGAGTTTCAAATTGAGTTGATACCTGGTGCTGCACCTGTAGCACGAGCACCTTATCGTCTTGCACCTACCGAACTGGAAGAGTTGTCAAAACAATTGGCGGAGTTAGCCGAAAAGGGATTCATAAGACCAAGTTCTTCACCTTGGGGAGCCCCAGTCTTATTTGTGAAGAAGAAGGATGGATCGTTTCGTATGTGTATTGATTATAGAGAGTTGAATAAGTTAACGGTGAAGAATCGATACCCGTTACCTAGGATCGATGACTTGTTCGATCAGCTTCAAGGATCGAGTGTGTACTCGAAGATCGATTTGAGGTCGGGATATCATCAACTTCGAGTTCGCGAGGAAGATATTCCGAAAACGGCTTTCAGAACCCGTTACGGGCATTACGAGTTTCAGGTGATGCCGTTTGGGTTGACTAACGCACCAGCAATATTCATGGATCTCATGAATCGTGTGTGTAAGCCATACTTGGATAAGTTCGTGATTGTATTCATCGACGACATTCTGATTTATTCAAAGAGTGAGAAAGAGCATGAGGAGCATTTAAGACTCATTTTGGAATTGCTCAGGAAGGAGAAACTTTATGCCAAGTTTTCGAAATGCGAATTTTGGATTCCGACTGTACAATTTTTGGGTCACGTGATTGATAGACAAGGAGTCCACGTGGATCCTGCAAAAATTGAAGCAATAAAAGATTGGGCTGCACCTACAACCCCAACCGAAGTTCGTCAATTTTTGGGTTTAGCTGGCTATTACCGAAGATTCATCGAGGGATTTTCGAAGATAGCTAAACCATTGACCAAATTGACTCAAAAGAGTGTTACGTATGAATGGGGAGATAAAGAAGAGGAAGCGTTTCAATTGCTTAAGAAAATGTTGTGTAGCGCTCCTATCTTAGCGTTACCAGAAGGTAACGAGGATTTCGTCGTCTATTGTGACGCCTCGCATAAAGGTTTAGGAGCCGTGTTAATGCAACGAGAGAAGGTGATAGCTTATGCTTCCCGACAGCTCAAAAAGCATGAGAAAAACTACACTACCCATGATTTGGAGCTCGGTGCTGTGGTTTTTGCTTTAAGAATATGGAGACATTACTTGTACGGAACCAAGTGTGTTGTATTTACTGACCATAAAAGTCTACAACACATCTTGAATCAAAAAGAGCTCAACATGAGACAACGACGTTGGATCGAGTTACTAAGCGATTATGATTGTGAAATTCGCTACCATCCTGGTAAAGCAAACGTTGTTGCTGATGCTCTTAGTCGAAAGGAAAGAGTACCACCATTACGAGTTAGGTCATTGGGAATGACTATCGTATCGCCATTACCATCTCAAATACTCGAAGCTCAAACGGAAGCATTGAAAGCAGAAAATAGATCTGCCGAGAACATATTTGGGATGGCTGATAATGAGAAAGGAATTGTTAAGCGTTCGGATGGATTATTATGTTTTGGAGATCGGATTTGGGTACCGTTATATGGAGAAATTCGAGAATTGATTATGCATGAGTCGCATAAGTCAAAGTACTCCATTCACCCTGGTTCCGATAAAATGTACCAAGATCTTAAGAAGTTCTATTGGTGGCCAAATATGAAGGCAAGTATAGCATCGTACGTTAGTAAGTGCTTGACATGCGCCAAGGTTAAGGCTGAACACCAGAGACCGTCAGGACTACTAACGCAACCAGAACTTCCAGTCTGGAAATGGGAGCGGATTACTATGGACTTCATTACCAAATTACCGAGGACAGCTAGCGGTTGTGACGCTATCTGGGTAATTGTGGATCGTCTGACAAAGTCTGCTCATTTCTTAGCTATTAGTGAAGATGATAGTGTGGATAAGCTTGCAAGGTTATATGTGAAGGAAATTATTTCGCGTCATGAAGTCCCGATATCTATTATTTCGGATCGTGATAGTCGTTTTACGTCAGCTTTGTGGCGATCACTTCAAACGGCTTTGGGGACGAGGCTTGATATGAGTACTGCATATCATCCCCAAACCGATGGTCAAAGCGAGAGGACCATTCAGACGCTAGAGGATATGCTTCGTGCATGCATCATAGACTTTGGTAAAGGCTGGGAGAAGTATTTACCCCTTGCGGAATTCTCCTATAATAACAGCTACCACACAAGTCTTAAGGCTGCACCATTCGAAGCTTTGTATGGCAGAAAGTGTCGTTCGCCTATTGGTTGGGCAGAAGTTGGAGATAGTCAACTTACAGGCCCTGAGCTTATTTTGGAAACTACCGAGAAAGTAACTCAGATTCGTGATCGGTTGCAAGCCGCCAGAGATAGGCAGAAGAGCTACGCCGATCAGAGACGTAAACCTTTAGAGTTCCAGGTTGGAGACAAAGTGATGCTGAAAGTCTCGCCTTGGAAAGGTGTAATACGTTTCGGGAAACGTGGTAAACTCAACCCGCGCTACATTCGACCATTCTTGATCTTAGAAAGAATTGGGCCCGTGGCTTATAGGTTGGAATTACAGTCTGAACTGAGCAAAGTTCACGACGTGTTTCACGTGAGTAATTTGAAGAAATGTCTTCCTGATGAAATGCCCGTCATTCCAATGAGGGACATTCGTGTTGATGAGAAACTGAATTTCGTGGAGGAACCGATCGAGATTTTTGATCGTGAAGTTAAACGACTCAAGAGGAGTCGCATTCCGCTCGTCAAGGTTCGTTGGAATTCCCGACATGGACCAGAATATACGTGGGAACGTGAGGACGAGTTCAGGAAGAAATATCCGAAGCTTTTCACTTCGTAGATGAAAAATTTTCCGAGTGAAACCCGGGACGGGTTTCCTTCTAAGACGGGGAGGATGTGACAACCGGCAGTTTAGGGAGCTATTTTAAAAATCCGCATTTCAATATAAGTTCGTTTATAATTTTTATTTGAAATTTTCATTTCACAACGAACTTGTAAGACCTATTTTATGGATATTTTATTTAATGACGATATGGAATTCGTGAATTATGTTCATAATTCATTTTTGATTATGTGATCGGTGATGTATATTTGAATTCTCACTTGGTACTACGTTGACTTTGGCACTAGGATTACCTAACATAGTTTTATGATTCGTCTTAACGAGTCCGTTATATATTTTAATTAATTACGAGAGGTTCTCGTGTAATATGGAAATTTTAAAATGAGTTCGGGTTCGGGCCACGTGTTTTTACATCTACCCACATTACCCGCTCGATCGTAATAATATTATTATTATTACTATTATTAATATTACTCTTATTATTATTATTATTACATTTAACTTTTAAAAAAAAAAAAAAAAAAAAAAAAAAAAAAAAAAAAAATTTAATAAGGGTGTGTTTGCCCGGTTCTTAACCCACACACACAAACACAAACTTATTTTCACTCTCTCTCTCAAACTCTTTCCTCCCTCACCACTTCTAACCCTAGCCGCCTATAAAATCCGGCCACCACAGCGCACCGCCGGCCACCACTCTAAACCACCACCATAAATCGAACCTCCATCATCCCTACTCTTAGATCCACTATAACACGCGCCTATAAACCCCATATTTCATTTCGAATCGTCACTAAATTCACCACTATTCGTTGTTTCTTGAAGGGTTATCACGGTTTTGAGTTCTAGATCGAAGGTGAGACGAGTTTTCACTCGTATGGTTAATAAAATCGTGACCTAGAGTCACGACATGATGAGATCCGAATGGGTTTTTAATTAAAAACGTGTAACACAAATGGATCTTGGATGAAACTACGTTTTCACATGGTTTGGTATCCGGGTTTAGTTTTCTTTGTGGGTTCGAACGAACCGTGAGTCGAAGACTCACGGCTAGATGTGGATACGAGCCACTCGGCTCGTTACTTTCCTTGTTATTTGACCTTGGAATCCTTGTTGGTTCATGTTTGGTGCTCGACCTTGATGTTTGGGTCACGTTTGGTGTTGATCATGGCTCGTTGGAGCTTAACCGAGACCCTATGGTCTCAGTGTAATATTATTTTTGGCTCGGTTGAGAGTCGTATGGGACCATTGGTCCGATTGGTTTGACCCTTGGCTAGCTTGGTTACCGATTTGTATTTGTCATTGTTATTTGGTGTCGAGACCCTAGAGGGTGTTTGGGACAGTTTTGGTTGGCTCGTTTGAGCATTTCCGAGACCAAGGTGGTCCTTGGTCGAGTCCTCCTTGACTCGTAATTTCAGCCGAGACCCAAGTGGGTCGCTTGGCTCGGGTTTTGGCTTGGTAAACCGACCCAAATGTTAAGCGTGTTGATGTTATTTCTTATATTAATTGTGAACTTATTATTGTTATTGTTGTGGTATTTATTTCTCGGCCGAATACTTTGGGTCGAATTGGATATGGGTTATTGGTTATGGTTTTGATATTGAGGAGTTGTTGTCGAGTGGTATGTGATATGAGGACCGGTTATGAGACGGTCGTTAGATGACGGAGATAGGTTAGTCGGGTACCGTAGTCGGACCTTATTGTTGTAGCCCGTGGTTGAGATTGTGATTGGACGGAGATTTATTATTTATGACTTTTCCTTATTGTTGGACTTGGACAATGAGCCGAGAGTCATGACTCGGACATATGACCATTTCGTATAACTCAATAACTATTAAAACTAAAAACGAGAATAATAAAACTCGTAATAATAATTATTGATAATATGAACGTTTATATGAAAGTATATACGTGAATAACGTATATATAACTATATAAACGCGTATATTAATAATAATAATAATAATCACGAGTCGTATTATAAATAATACGATTAGATATATATTAGGCTACGAAAGTGGCGTAATATTATTAAACGTATTATTATTATAAAAATTGTGTTATAAACGGGAAACTCCCGACAATTATGAAACGTTTAATAAAAAGTCATTTCGGATATATAACGAATAAACTTATTGAGTTAGGCGAAATTGTTGTCACTCGGGTCCAGGTAAGTTATTATTTGCGACATTCGTGTTGTCTCGGATATATGACGACTAATATAGACGTTTTCTATAAGTAAATAACCACTCAACCGTAAGGTCGAGCCGGGTTATTTGGTTATATGAAACGAACATATTAGTGGGCATCGTATCCTGCGACGCCCATAGGTTGTAGTATATGTAAAGGGTAATAGATTGCGAGTGTATATATCGGGAAATCTGGCCAATTTGGCGATATATACGAGGAATTTATTAAACTATGATATATACTATATAGTAATTATGTGCTATGTGTTTTATATGTGCTTTAGATTGGGTGTAATCTTGGAACGGTATATTACGTAAATAAATATGAGGATTATCAAATCGACGGATTTGGTAAACTTTGGCGGTTTATTTAAATGATATATTGGGCTAATATTAGATCTATAGTTTATTATATGTTCTACGTGTGATCTTGTTGGTTTGTTTTGAGTCGACCCACCACCCGTATGGATACCAAACGCAAATACACCAAACTAATACGAAATGGATTTTCGGAAATAAAACGGATTCTCGTCCGGGTTTGGGAATATTATATATTTGAGGAAAGGATTCCTAAAAGAGTTAACATTGTTAGGTTGTGCCAAGTCCGTAGTTGCTGTTTCGTGAGTTATCATACATCTTATTGCTACCTACCTCGTCTTGCCATTTTTTTCTGGACTTGAGGTGAGTCATAGCCCCACTTTTTACTCTTGAACTATGTTTTCAACGATTGGGGTGAGAAACATGCAAATTATTTTACGTGGACTGTTATCGCTTTTATATTCTTTCTAAACTTGCTATGCGTATGGACTAGGATCTATTGTCAGCTTTAGTCACACCTCTTGTGTGTACTATTCAAGGTTGGCTTATTTGGTTATTTGGATTGTCAGCTTTAGTCACATAGTTTTGTGTGTACTATTCAAGGTTGGCTTATTTGGATTGTCAGCTTTAGTCACATAATTTCGTGTGTACTATTCAAGGTTGACTTATTAGATACTGTAGTGTGCACCTATAGATTATTAATACTTCGGAGGTTATCCGAGTATTTATTGGTATTGCGGGGGTTACCCGAATATCTATGCTATTACGGAAGGGTATCCGTATGTTTTGGTTATTACGGAAGGGTATCCGTGTGTTATGATTGAGAGCGGAGGGTATCCGCAGGCTTTTAGCGAATCCTTAGTCTAGCTAGCAAGCGTTTTGCGTATATGTCCACTATATTATTAGTTGAATTTAAACCTATGATCTCACCAGCGAAAGCTGACTTTTAGCACGTTTTCTCAGGTAATTAAGTGTTGAGGTGCATGCTTGGATTGGAAGGCTCGGCTGTGGCACACGGTTATGGATCGATATTTTCTAAACTCTGATAATTAAATTTGGACCTATTGTTATTTATTTTGGGCCTGACTCTGAATGATGTTGGGATAAATGTAAACCTTAAAACCCCGTTTTGGTTGTGTTTTTATTATGTTTACTTTATCTCGTTCTATATTGTCTTGTGTTGGATACCAATCCCCGTAGCACCCCGAAAGCTTGTTGAGTCTTCCGCTGTATCAAATTTTGGGGGTGTTACATCCACACATTTTCAAGTTACAAGATTAAAATAAGATTTTCAATCTACAACATGAAAAATAATGTTTATAGCATAGGAAATACGAAGAAACGAATATACAAAAGATTTCAAAAAACCAAATTCTTAAAAAGTAAAAAGAAAAGATGAAAAGTCAACTATCGGTCTCTTTCCTCTCTCTTCTTTCTTCTCCATTCAAGGCGTTCACCCTGTTTTTGTTTCTTACGGTATACAGTAATTGTTACGAGTACTCTATTAGTGACTCATAATTGGTCAAACATCTTGATAGGCTAAAATTACGCAAGAAAGGAGAACCATCAGGTGAGTTTTATAATATACATCTAGTAGTTCTGTCTTCGTATGAAAATTGTTAGATTTAAGTTAATTTTTTGAACTGGGATATTAAACTGGGGATTCCCAAGAAAAATTGAAAATAACGTCTTTCCTGACTATTTGCTAAAAAAGTCCAAAACCCCTTCAACATTTATAAAATAAAAAAAATTGATGAGGCGAAAAATGATCCGTTTTTAGGGGGTCATTTAAGCCCGAATCCGACTTTATTTGATCAAATATTGCCCTAAATCGTTCCTTTTGTGATTTTAGGTACTTGGAGAGTGAATTCTGGAAAAGAAGCCATTTTGGACGTTTTTTGAGCATAAAAGTGAAGAAAACGGCAAAGTCTCTATTTTCCATGCTGAGAACAGTGCATGACGGCGTCAAGACTAAACTCCTGACGGCGTCAAACCAAAAGAATAAAAATCCGTAGTTCATGAAGGCGTCAAAAGTTTGCATGACGGCGTCAAAGTCTCAAGAATAAAATACCGTGGTTGATGACGGCGTCACATAGGCCGTCATAAGTAGATCAAGGCCGTCCGAGGAAGTATTTGGCGGCGGGATGATGGCGTCACACCATTGCTCTTGACGCCGTCACCTCGGTTTTCCTATATATAGTTTTCTAGTTTTTTCATTAAAAGGGGAGAAGTTTTGGTGAAACCCTAAAGACGAATTTGGTGGAACTTTTACAGGTTTTTCAAGGGTTCCAAACCCTTGATACCTTGCATTGTAATTGAGATAAGTGTTCTTCTAATTCAATCAATATGTCTATGTGTTGGTTGTCTATATCTTGTTCTTGTCTCAATTCCATTATGCTAGGCTAGATCTCTTTTGTGTTTGCTTAGATCTAATGAAACCTAGATATTGATTATGTGTTGATTACTTGTTTATTCTTGTGTTGGATGAATGATTTTATATGTTAGGCTTAAGAAAACTGGCAGATCTCCAAATGGTAACATGCTTGAACGTCTTAAGAAACATGAACCGAGGCGTACTAGGTCTTTATTGGTTGTATTTAATGCATGAGCCACTGTTTACAATCCCTATAGTTGTGCTGGGTCATGGTGTAGGAGGAGATAAGAGCTCATAGAATTGGGGAGTTATGTATGCCACCCCATGAATGGTATTAAGGAATACAATCCGTCATCCATACAATTATAACAAGTAATTAACGTTTAAAAGATATCTAGGGAGTAATGAAGTCTAAGTAAACACAATTTCTCCAATTACTGCTCACAACCTTTGTAATAATTAGTTTATTTTCATTTTTATTATTTTATTTTGATTGCATCTTAGTTTTGGGTTAGTTGAATAGCAACTAATTCCGCCCACTCTTTAAAAAACCCGAGATTTTACTTGCTTTCATAAAAATATAAAAATACAAAAATAATCATCTCTCACCTTTAGAACTAGTAATTAGGCTTTCTAATCCTAACGACACTATTCCTAAGCTGAACGATCAATCCCCCGGTACTTGTCACTATACTATACTACAACGATCAGGTACACTGCCTGGTGGGGGTTGTAAACTTCTCGAGATCCCTCGAGAGCTAAAGCAAGGTGCGATTCCCACGCATCAAAAGAAATGATAAAAACTTTTAGTGGCATGCATCATTTCCAGATCGGTAACATTGTTGCCTACCTTTTCCCCACATTTCTTGCGACCAAATTTCCAGTTTTTCCTTTCCAAAAACGTACTAATCCCATTTGAAAGTTCAAATTAAAAAAAAAAAAAAAAAAAAAAAAAAAAAAAAAAAACATTGGTAGTCGTCACAATAAAAATACAAATATAAGTTCAACAAAGAAAATAGTTCAAAGTTCACAATACATCCCTACTCACTTACGTCTTCTCCATCCTCTTCGTCATCTAGAATCTCAAGGGGATTGAGACATTGAGTGGTCGAGACATGGTGATATTAATGTTTGTGGCTTGTAACTTATCTAAAATTTTCGCCGTGACAATTTTATGCACCTGACTTTGGGTATACATTCTTTTTTAGGATTGGGCATTTGAAGAACTTGATGCATGCCCTGTCTGTTGGGAGGGAAAACAAAAAATAGCTCTACAACAGAAGTGATATGCGACTTTTACGATCAATATTGTGAAGAATCATATAACTGATCTTGTATGTTTTAACAATTATATTGATAAGCAAATGTTGAAGAACTTTATTATGAAAATCTATTTACAGATTTGCATCAAACAGAACTAAAAATAAATAAATAATAAATAAATAAAAGAATAGAGAGAATTATCTGATTATGTACTTGTTATACTTCTATAAGAATTTTAACATCAAAATAGACGAGCTCTTTTAAGCCTTTTTTTCTACTTTCGCGCCAGGATCTGTACGAAGCACATAGTTTCACAGTTGATCACACATTCTGGATCATTTTGATCAATGCTTTTACTGGAACTGATTTGAAAACAAAAATAGAATACTTGTTTACAAAGCGATTAAAGTTGTACTATAGAGTTAAAGTATTCTCCACTAGGGACATTAATTTCTCAAGTAAAATAATCTTTGTGGAATAATATGACACCACCTAACATTTAATTTCTGAGAATTGGAATTTAATTTATGAGAAAAGGGTAGCTCAAGTATAAATAGAGACATACGAGCCTTCACTTTATAGAAAAAAAACATGCAAAAGCAAGCAATGGCTTCGTCAAACTTCTTACTTTTATCTCTAGCTCTACTACTCATTGCTCTCTCATTTATACCAAACTTTACTTCTGCTTCTTTGGAGGAAGCAAATGCTCTTCTAAAATGGAAAGCAAGCCTTAAAATCCCAAACAACTCCCAAATTGTAGCTTCTTGGACACCCCTTCCAACGAATACTAGTGCACCCGCTCCGTGCCCTTCTTGGTTTGGAATTGCTTGCAATGCTGATGGGAAAATCAACAAGTTGAACCTCTCTACATCTGAGTCAAAAGGTACGCTTCACCAGTTCCCGTTCTCTATTCTAGGCAACCTTACCCATTTTGATCTTAGTGTAAACAGCTTCTTTGGTCCCATCCCACCAGAAATCGGATTCCTGTCCAAACTTGTCTATCTTAATTTTTCAACCAATCAGTTTTCTGGTGTAATTCCGCATACCATTGAATTAGGGAATATGAAGTCTCTCACTGACTTAGATTTGAGCGAAAATCAACTCTCTGGTTCAATCCCTTCATCGTTGGGTGACTTGTCGTCTTTGAATATCCTTTATTTGTGGGGAAATCAACTCTCTGGGCCCATTCCAATTGAATTAGGGAATATGAAGTCTCTAACTGAATTAGATTTGAACAATAATCAACTCTGTGGGCCCATTCCAATTGAATTAGGGAATATGAAGTCTCTAACTGAATTAAATTTGGGCAATAATCAACTCTCTAGGCCCATTCCAATTGAATTAGGGAATATGAAGTCTCTCACTAAATTAACTTTGAACAATAATCAACTCTGTGGGCCCATTCCAATTGAATTAGGGAATATGAAGTCACTCACTAAATTAGCTTTGAACGAAAATCAACTCAATGGCTCAATTCCTTCATCGTTGGGATATTTGAAGTCTTTGAATATCCTTCGTTTGTGGCAAAATCAACTCTCTGGGGCCATTCCAATTGAATTAGGGAATATAAAGTCTCTCACTAGATTAGATTTGAGCGAAAATCAACTCAATGGTTCAATTCCTTCATCGTTGGGTGATTTGAAGTCTTTGAATATCCTTTATCTGCACATAAATCAACTCTCCGGACCCATTCCAATTGAATTAGGGAATTTGAAGTCTCTCGCTGAATTAGATTTGAGCGAAAATCAACTCAGTGGTTCAATCCCTTCATCGTTGGGTGATTTGAAATCTCTCACTGATTTAGATTTGAGTGAAAATCAACTCAATGGTTCAATTCCTTCATCATTAAAAAACCTGAGAAGCCTTCAGACTCTGTTTCTCCGTGTGAACAAGTTATCTGGTCCTATACCACAAGGAATCGGAAGTCTACAATTGTTACAGCTACAGCTGCACACAAATCAGTTGTCTGGCCAATTGCCTGATGATTTGTGCCAAGGGGGAAAGCTTCAAAATTTATCAGTAGATTATAATCAACTCTCTGGTCCTATACCAAGAGGGCTATGGAATTGCTCCAACTTAATAAGAGCACACTTTGAATTTAATCAATTTCGTGGAGATATATCGAATAGTTTTGGTGTCTACCCAAGCTTAAATTTCTTTGATGTCAGTCATAATAAATTTCATGGGCAACTATCTCGAAACTGAGGTAAATGCAGAAAATTGACTACATTAAAGATGGGATATAACAACATCAGTGGTAGCATACCACGGAAGTTTGGGAATTCAATTCAAGTGCTTGATCTTTCTTCTAATCAATTGGTTGGTCAGATTCCAAAGGAGTTTGGGGACATGAAAGGTTTGTTAAATTTAAACTTGAGCGATAACAACCTTTCAGGTGTTATACCTCAAGAGCTTGGATCACTGCATGACCTCCTTACTCTTGACCTATCAAAAAATAGATTAAACGGGTCATTACAAAGATATACTGGTGATTGGGTACGAATCACTCACATATATCTTAGTAATAACAAGCTCAGCGGAAAGATCCCATCGGAGATCGGTAAATTAAGTCAACTCAATGTTCTTGATTTATCTTGGAATTCACTCACAGAAGAGATACCATCAGAAATTGGAAGTCTAGAAAGTCTGGAAATGATGAATCTTTCTCACAATAAGCTATCTGGTTCTATTCCTAATGGTTTCAGTAACTTGCCAAGAGGGATTGATATCGTCCTGTCTTACAATGAGCTCACAGGTCCGGTTCCCCCTTATGCTGTCTTTGTAAATGTGTCCGGAGAAGCATTACAAGGAAATGATGGTCTGTGTGGAAATGTTACAGGTTTGAAACTTTGTGAAAGTCAAACTAATCATTTTCTTCATAAGTTCATCCTTGTAACTATTGTCCCACTTTTTATGGCTCTTTTACTTGGTTTATTCGTGTGCGGCCTCATTGCTTGTCGACGTAGAAAGAAAACTTCTCCACAGAAACAATCAGGCGAAGAATGTGGCAAAATTTTCTCAATAACAAGTTTCAATGGACAGGCGACGTATGATGAAATCATCAAGGCAACAAATGATTTTGATAATGCATATTCTATTGGGATTGGAGGATATGGTACTGTGTATAAAGCTGAATTACAACCTAAAAATTTAGTAGCTGTCAAGAAACTTCATTCATCATCTGAGAATGAGTATCATATAGGCTTCCTAAATGAGGTACGAGCATTAACAAACATAAGGCACAGAAACATAGTTAAACTATATGGATATTGCTTCCATGATCGTCACTCATTTTTGATTTACGAATATCTGGAGAAGGGAAGTCTAAAATCGCTCTTAAGTAGCGATATCACAGCTAAGGAAATGGATTGGCTGAAAAGGGTAAGAATTGTTAGGATTGCAGCGAATGGTTTGGCTTATATGCACCATGAATGCACACCACCTATAATTCATAGGGACATTTCTGCAGCAAATATCCTTCTCGATTCTGATTATGAGGCACATATCTCGGATTTTGGAACAGAAAAGCTTCTAAAGTTGGATTCATCCAATTGGACTGCGGTTGTAGGCACCTATGGCTATATTGCGCCAGGTAACTGCCATATATTTTAAAGTTATCTATACGTACTTCTTCTCAAGTTTCAGATTTATCTATGTTACATATATTCTCATGTTTCCTTCCATGTAGAGCTTGCTTATACGATGGTGGCGACAGAGAAATGCGATGTGTATAGTTTTGGAGTTGTTGCACTAGAAGTGATTATGGGAAAGCATCCTGGAGAACTTATATCATGTCTACCAACAATGTCGACTGATGATCTATTGCTGGCCAATGTAGGAGATAGACGGATTCCGCGACCATCACCTCTAGTAGAGAAAGTAGCTCATATAATTTTGAATGTCACACGGGCATGTTTGAACGAGAACCCACAGGAAAGGCCAACAATGCGCCAAGTCAAAGATTTATTGTCAGTGGATGATCGGCTTTGGATGAAGATGCGTGTATCGGTAACTTGATGCTAGCTTGATCGATTTCGTATGATGTCTAGTCATAAGTCATAAAGTTTAAGAAACTTTTTATGTTTTTTTGTTGTTCGGAATTATGTTGTAGATTGTTAGTACTTAAATAAGAAAATAATTTATACTTATCAATGAAGATTGCTACCTTTCTAGACTAATATAGTTACGTGTATTATGGATCTTTTTGGTAATTTCTTTAAATTATTCCAGTTTTACAATTAAAATTTACAAATGAGAAATTTGTATATCATTTAGAATTTATTCTTTCTCATATCAAGAAATATAGTTGACAGTGGTCAGTGACTGCACACAAATAGCAGAAGGGAAATGGCAGGGAAACTGGAATGCTGACTATAACTTCACACTGCGAGACATACAATTGGATGATTTAGTTGAAGTTTCCGATCCAAAAACGTACGAGTGTTGGTGTATCTAACTATTTATACAGTATCTAATTTCTCCTTGATGTGCTTAGTGAAAACGATAGAGGTGGCAACATGGGCAGGTTGATCGGGTTTAGTAACGGGTCAAAACGGTTAAATTCTTTTTACGGGTCCAATTGGTTTACCAGAAACACCTTTGGTCAAAAATTTCATTAAATCTTATTAGAAATAATCAGTGTGACACATATGATAACAAAATACATATTCTAATAACCAATGTTATTGAATAAACTGTACACTATGTGAAAGCTACAACCCTTTTTTTTTTTTTTTTTTTTTTTTTTACTCATTTGACCCATCAGAGATGAAATATATCCACATTGACACATTCATACCTAAATGGGTCAGAATTTCTACAAAGATTACATATAAATAGGATAAAAATAAGCAGTTTATAAATAAGCATAACTACCCTATGTGACCCACTACTTTTCTACTCTAGGAAATGAAATCATGCATGCATGGGACCATACTAAACATGGTATAAACTTGCTGATTAATTTCTCCAATACTAGTAATGGTCATATGACCACTTCTTCAGGAATAAAAGAAATGGTAGTAGTTCGCGCGGTTCTGTCTTTTGGAGACCCGGAACGTATCACACACTTATACAAAACTGAAAAACAAAATCCAACCTATGAAGTGATCTAGAAAAGCTTGTTACACATTCGCCATGATCGAGCATTCAAATGCACACACAAACAAATAAATATCTGAATACTTTTCAAACAAAAATAGAAGAAGATTGATCTGATAAATATACTAAATCGCAGGGGCACATGATTGTGCTTAAACAAACACTATCTAAACCGTTGAATTCGTTTTGTCTTTCTTTAAGAGGGCAATGCTATATAACCCGGGTTGAACTGGGAACATGGCCGGTTATGACTGTTGTTTGCTTGTTTATGAAACGGTTGTTCTTTTGTTGACCCAGGTCGACCCATTTTGGTAAATCCAGCTGGGTCATACCTTTCGTTTTTTTAAAGTTTTGGACCTATAGTTTTGTTATAAAGTATGGGTTTGGTAGTGAATTTCTAATGTTTAAGAGCTGTTTGGAGCTTTTTAGGGGCGTTTGGATATGATTAGGGGTGTTTTTGTAGCTGTAGGAATTGAATTTCCATGTTTAGAAACTGTCCTTTTTTGCGTAAAACTGGTTCCACACGACGGTTCAACCAGCGACTCGGCCGGGTCGATAAAAAAACCGGTGCATGGAAATTCAAGAAAATTTACACAAAGATTGATACTTTTATAGACAACCCGAACCTCTTGTATTTGCTGCTACAGTTTGTATTTACAACTATACCAAGGAATACATTACCAATACAATGCAACACTTTTTTTGTACATCTCATTCAGCAATTTTCCTGCTAACCCGGCGGGTTGGGATGACCATGGTCAAAGTAAAGAAAAAAATAACTCAACAAAGTCAACGTGACCATGACAATAACTTCAAAAATTCTCCATAATCGCTCATACTACCACTCGAAAATCTCTTCATCTTTTCCTAAATCTGCAAACGTCTCCTACGCCTCAATGGGTCTGAACTGCTTGAGGTTATCCTATACGAATGTACATGTAGCCCAAGACCCGAAAACCCGCTCGCCACATCAAGTGGAGATTCATAGCTTGGATAGGTGGAATGTGATGGACCTGGGTCTTGGCCAGGGCCGTGGGCCGAGTTTGTACTCGCCTGTGGATCAAAGTCCATAGAAGTTAAATCCTCTTGGCTACATGTCCTTGAGCCCAAGTCTCGTGTTTCCTCGCACTCGTTGCAGACCAATTTCAAGGCCTGAACCACCTCAACCATAAAGGGTCGGTGTGATACTTTAGGCTGCACACACATTGATGCTATTGCTGCTACTTTAGCAATACTGTGAAATTGTCAATGGAACTTCAGGGGAGAGTGATGAATCAATAAGTAAGTTTAGACCTTCTGATGTTGGGAGGAGGGGAGGGACCTATGCGACTAAGTTTTCTTGGCCCGATGGCACTGACAACGGGTTTTCTTCCTGTTAGGAGCTCAAAGAGTACAACTCCGTAGCAATATATGTTGCTCTTTACAAGAAAATGGCCTGTCATTGCATACTCGGGAGCCACATACCTCAATCAAATGAAAATAAGTTTAAGATAATTTGGACACAGCGGGTTCCCTAACAGGCCAAAATATATAATCTGACTTTTATGTTGAGAAAAAAGCTCATTTTACTTTAAACTTGACCTGTAATGTACTCATTTTACAGAGAAAAAAACGTACCCGAAAGTGCCCATGACACGTGTCGAAATATGTTGGTTTTCTTCATATAGAGCGGATCGAGCCATACCAAAATCAGAAACTTTAGGAGTAAAAGTCACGTTCCAGAAGAATGTTGGTGTAACTTCCTTATCAATCCCTAATCAACCAAAATTTCACTCCAATTATAAATCATCTTCACTAAAAAATATTAAAGTCAAAATGTTTGACTTTTGAAAGTCAAACATTTCAATCCCTAACAAACCGAATTGTCACATTTAAGTACCTTTGACAGCAACTTTAGTCCCATCTTCAAGGGTCCCACTATAAATTTGAGTCCAGTTATGATTAATGATTAAAGTTACCGTGTGGTGGTTAAATTGAAAGATTGTTTTGGCGGTGATTGTAATGGTTACTAGTTGGCAGATGAGATCAAAGATTTTATATGATGATGAAACTAACCCTCTGTTTTTATATCCTGTCATTTACTTACTATGTTTTATTCACCCATTTTTTTAAACTTTACTTTCTCTGTGATGAAGTTACTACCATAATTACAAAATTGTACTCTACTCTTTATGTTCTAAGGGGCAGTTTGGTTGATGGTTTTTTCGCTGTTGGACTTGAATGATGGTAAAATTAGAGTAAGTTTGGTTTGTAGGTGGGATTGGAATTGAATATGGATTTGGGAAAGGTTTGAAAAAAATAAGGAGAGATAAATTAATATTTATTTAAAGTATGTATTTGTTTATATATAAATTAAGCTATTATAAATTAGTTTATAAACAAATATGTGGTTGAAATTGTTTTAAAAATTACAATGTAAATTTAGATTGGTTGGTTTCACCAAAAGTCACCAAGTGGGGCAAAAATGGATCTATGATTGAAAGTGGTGTGCCAAGCGAATCAAAAAGGAACCAAACAACTAATTTTATTATTCTTTCAATCCATACCATCTAATACCCCTAAACAAAATGGGCCCTTAGATTGTTTGCTAACTTCATGTGGGCCCTCGGATTGGCTATGAATGTTACATATTTGCTATCTAAGAATCCTGGCTTAAAGGCCCGTTTGGTTTGTAGATGGGTTTAGGATTTGGATTTGGATTTGGATTTAAATTAAAGGGAATTGATTTGCACACTTTCAAAATTGATTGGGACACTCTATTTGTGCATTAAATACTTGTACAGTATTAATACTGTGCTTCAACTGTTTGTATATATGAGTGTCCCAATAAAATTTTGGAGTGTGCAAATCACCTCCCTAAATTAAAATTTGGATTAGGATTTAGATTTGGAATTGATGTAGGAGATAAAAAAATATATTATAAAATAAATAAATAATAATTTATAATTTAATAATATCTTTAAAACTATTTAGAATTTTAAATGACAAATAGAGAAAAATATGTGACGTACATTAAAAAATGGCCCACTTATATGTCCAATAAGTGAAATCCCATCATGTTGCTATGGATTCTTTGATGGAGATTATTTAGGATTTAACCCCAATAATACGTACCAAATCGCGAATGTACAACTAGCCCAACGTCTCCTAGGCCTCAACGAGCCTGAACTTAAGGTTATCCTATACGAATGTACAACTAGCCCAAGACTCGAAAACCCACTCTCCACATCAAGTGGAGATTCATAGCTTGGATAGGTGGAATGTGACGAGATTGGGTCTGGGTCGTGGCCTGAGTGTGTACTGGCCCGTGGATCAAAGTCCATGAAAGTTAAATCCTCTTGGCTACAAGTCCTCTAGCCCAAGTCTCATGTTTCTTCACACTTGTTGCAGACCAACTTCAAGGCCTGAAACCACCTCACCCATAAAGGGTCGGTGTGATACTTCGGGCTGCACACACATTGATGCTATTGCTGCTACTTTAGCAATACTGTCAAATTGTCAATGGAACTTCAAGGGAGAGTGATGAATCAATAAGCATGTTTAGACCTTCTGGTGTTGGGAGGAGGGGACTAGCCCAGGCAACAAGGTTTTCTTGGCCCGATTGCATTGACATGTCAACGGGTTTTCTTCCTGTTAGGAGCTCAAGGAGTACCACTCCGTAGCTATATACGTCACTCTTTACAAGAAGATGGCCTGTCATTGCATACTCGGGAGCCACATACCTGAAATCTAACTTTTATGCTAAGAAAAAGCTCATTTGACTTTAAACTTGACCTGTAATGTACTCATTTTATAGAGAAAGAAAAGTGTACCCGAAAGTGCCCATGACACATGTCGAAATATGTTTGTTTTCTTCATCTAGAACGGATCGAGCCAAACCAAAATCAGAAACTTTAGAAAAAAATTAAAGTCAAATATTTGACTTTTGAAACGTCAAACATTTCAATCCCTAAGCAACCGAATTGTCACATTTAAGTACCTTTGACAGCAACTTTAGTCCCCTCTTCAAGGGTCCCACTATAAATTTGAGTCCAGTTATGATTAATGATTAAAGTTACCGTGTGGTGGTAAAATTGAAAGATTGTTTTGGCGGTGATTGTGATGGTTACGAGTAGGCAGATGAGATCGAAGATTTTATATGATGATGAAACTAACCCTCTGTTTTTATATCCTATCATCCACTTACTATGTGTCATCCTTTAACTAACTCTGTTTGTTACTTTTAGTCCTTACTTGACTTTGCTCTATGGTGAAGTTACTACTATAAAAATGCTAGGTTGTAGTTTTCTTTTTCTGGTAATACAAAGTGGTGCAATGCCATAAGTACCCAACTCAACACATGCTTTAAAAGCATTATAATTATGCATTAAAAACTTGTGTTTTGGGTAAATATGGAATTTTGGTATTTAAGTTGGGTAAATATGAAATTCACAAAATCATACTCTTTATGTTCTAAATACAACAATATTATACTGGAATGATAATGAAGCTGACTCGGGCCCACTTTCTATTGTTGATCCACCAACCCATGATGATTTTGTGATGGATAGCAAAGTAGCAATAGAGCGCAAATAGCAATAGACACACCGAGGGGTGTGATGTCACTTCCGTTGTTTTTGTGACCATGGCTACAACTGATGAACTGGTCAAATCGATGACCGGTGATGTTACAGCAAGCTGGTTTCGTAGGGATTTATAACCCAGATCGAACCGCTGGGTTTCAGCCGACCCCCGTCGAACCGGTTCACTGAAACCATCCGGTTCGAACTTTCTTCTTTCGTGATAGAGTGTGAGTGGGGAGGGTTATGAGTATTGGTCAACCTAAGTTTAATACTAGTAGTAAGTTAAGTATACTATGGTTAGTTTAGATTTTGACTAAGATTGTGAGTAACTAAGGGTGCATTTGGTTTGCTTATGGATTTTGCATATGTGTATGATTTGGTTTAGAATGAAAGAAAAGTAGATAGATGAAATATTTGATAGATTGAAAATAAATTATTTAATAATTATGTATAAAGATTATAAGTCAATAAATTATTTTTTGTTATGTTTGAAAAAAAGAGAGATAAACTAAAAATAAGATGGTCTCACTTTATTCTTCAAATCACAACTATTTGTATTGGTTTTGTTAAAAGCAAATATTTGAGTTCGATGTATCAAGATTCAAAATTTAACCAAACACTTACTTTTTCTTGAGTCCCTAAAGCAAATCCAACACCTCCAAAACAACCGCACCCGAACTTAAGTGATTTGAAGAAATGTATAGATTAGTCATTTGCTTAAGAGACATGGGTTTTTATGAACCTACCCAATAAGATGGAAACAAGGGTTTGGGCTCACTTGTTAAGTGGAAAAGAAAAACCCTGCTTAGTTTTATCTACACCGAGAGGCTTTGTGTCCCTACCATTAGTTCTGTCTTCATACGGTCCACTATTAGCATTATGTGATGATGGCATAGGTGGCGATGGAGGAAAACCTATTAACAGCCAAATGAATATTACTATACGTAAAAAAAAAAAAAAAAAAAAAAAAAGACTTTCGGGGTCAAACGAACTGATCCTCCAAGTTGTTAAGTGGAATTATTTTTATTGGATTGGTATTAGTATTTTTATTAGAGTTACTACTTCTATTTGTATTGGCTTAACCTCAAACTCAAGTGTTTGGTTAATGATTAGTATCAATATTGGGTCTCATCTACATACTATTATCAATCAATATATATCATGTTTTACATGGTATCCAAGCTTTAGATGAGTTCACCAACAAAATTTGCTATCCTCCGGTCATCAGCTACTCACCAGTGACTAGGGGCGGAACTACATGTTTGCTTAGTGGGGGCGGTGCCCTCCATGCTTCGCCAAAAAATATAAATTTTTAATGTTAAAATTTATTTTTTAGTACCATTTTATTAAAGTGCACCCCACCACAAAATTAAATTCCCCCTACAAACAATGTAAAAACTAAAAACCTTAAATCTGCATCTTAATCTTAAAAAAATTATCAATTTTTAGTGTAAATTTTTTTATGACCTTTTAATTAAAGTGCATCACGAATTTTATCAAAAAAAATAATAATAATAAATTAAAAAAAAAAATTGCCCCTGTACTCTAAGACTAGACGAGTACCCGTGTATAGCAATGAGATTTTATAGCGACAGATTGTTTAGTGATAAAAAAAAGTTTATGGGTTATAAATGAAAAATAATAAAAGTTTGAAGATTTGAGGATTAAACATAAATTTTTGAAACCCGGTTCAACCCGGGTGGTTCAACCGGTTGAACCGTTCGGGTTGAAAAACGCCGATTTAAATTGAGTCAACATGACGGGTTGGGTTGAAAACAGGTCAAATTAAACCGGGTCAACCCGCCGGGTTAGAAGCGTCCCGTGTCAACCCGATTTTTGATGTGTATTAATAGTATCCTTTTGAAATATATATTTTCGTATGGCTTTTGTTGGTTAGCCAAACCGATGGCAACACCGGTTCCTGGTTTAACCCGTTGGTCCGGTCCAGTTTTCAAACTATATGTACCATTAACTTGTTAGTTTGTATGGAGCTTTGCGTGTTTTATTAATTTGTATAATGTGTATAATAACATATACTTTTCATTTTAGCGTGTTTTAAAAATAATATTAATTAGTCTGTTTAATTATTTTATAATTTAGATTATGTTGTAGTTTGTTTAAATTGTATATTGTGAAAATTTTGTTGTACTTTTTAGCAAGGAGTGTTTTAATTGGTTGTTTTTAATTCGATATATATGCTTTTAATTGATTGTACAATGTGAATAAATTATTATACTTTTTAAGTTATGGAGTGTTTTAATAAAACTATTAATTACACTATTAATTTCTATCGTCCTTTAACTATAGACTCTTTATATCATGGGTCCGCCACTGCCAGTGATCCGGATACCAATCATGCATGACACATATTTTAAGCAGAAACGCTAAAATATATTAAGTTTATATATTAAGTTTCTAAATACTCGTGAATTGCCAGCACTCCATACCATTCAAAGTCATTATTGCAAGTTTTAAACAGAAACGCTATTTCATGTATCACGTTTTATGCTCATCCGAACAGTTTAATTTCAAAATGAACATCCAGACGCTCAAAATGCTTTCATATTTTAATAAGGATTCTGGTTATTTGAGATAACTGATCCCTCGATTAATACAGATATATGCGTAGTCGCATAGAAGCTTTAGATTATCTAAGATACTTGATCCCTCGAGGCCTCGATCATACGAGAAATATGCGTAGAAGCTTTAGATTGTTTAAGATACTTAATCCCTTTATACAAAATATACTCCAATTAATATTTCACACACATACATAGTAGTGATGACAACCATTCATATTTCATTAAAATACCCGCTTTATACAAAATATACTCCAATTAATATTTCACACACATTCACAAAACAAATATAAAAAACATAAAATTTTGCTTGTGGTCCCACCATGTTATAAACAGTGCTCGGTGAGTAACTCACAGAACAAAACGCAAATGGCCGTGAGTTGGAAGAGGCGACGTGGAAGTCACGATAGTGAGTGACTCACTCACGGAGGTTTTGGGCCTTTTGGCTCCACTCCCTCCAACCTACGAAAGGGTATTTTAGTTACTAATGTGTTATTGAGAGGCTGATGAGGTGACGCTAAACTAAGACACTTGCTCAGTTCTCGAGTTGATTCATTAAAGAAAAGGGAAGGAAAAGGGAAAAGGTTTACTCCCACATTGTGTTCTCAAGTTATTTTATTAAAGAAAATGGAAGTAAACTGGAAGTAAAGTTAGGGCATGTTTGGTAGAGAGAATTTCAGAGAAATGAAATGAAGTAGAAAATAGAAATTTAAAGAATAGTAATCAGTAGAGAATTTTGTTCAATTCTAATGTTTGGTAAAAACAGAGACTTTACCCGAGAAATAAAAAAAAAAAATTAAATAACATTTTATCATATGAGACTCACATGTATTTGTTTGTTGATTTTTTTAAAGAATTTATTTTTTTTTCTAAATAACAATTTTAAAAAATATATATATAAATTTTTTTTAATTTTTTTTTTAATTTTTTTTTAATTTTTTTTTTTAAAAAACTTATTTTTTAAAAAAATTATTTTTTTTAATTTTCTTAAATTTATTTTTTATATAAGTAATTAAAAAATTATTTAAAAAAATGTTTTTTTCTAAATAACAATTCTATAAAAAATATATATTTTTTAAATTATTTTTGTAGTTTTTTTTAACAAAGTACACCATTTAAAAAAAATTATAATTTGAAGCAATAAAAAAAAAAAAAAGAAAAAAGAAAAAAAAAGACTCGTTTCTCTAAATTCTCCACCAAAATAATGGAAATAGAGGTGAACCAAATTACACTACCATTTCTCTCCAACTCTCCATCAATTTCCCTTCAATTCTTCACTTTTTCATTTCTCTCTACCAAACAAGAGAATTCAATCAAATTTCATTTCTCCTCTTTCTTTTCTCTCTACCAAACACACCCTTAGTGTTATTTGGATGAATTTGTTTTACTTCCATTTCCGCCCAAAATATGAGAGGAAAGTGTTTTACTTAATGAAATAACTCGATAACAGAAAAGAGGTGTTTCCTACACCATGATCATACTTTGATAACTAACTTGATACAGTTGCCATAAACAATACACATAGTACAACCCATTGAAGCACACTACCACCACCACCTTCCCCCAAATTACATCACATCAAAAACACCTTCCTTTTAAATTAATCTCATAACATCAAATTAGGCCTTGTAACTTTTTTTACTTCAGGTATCATCTACTCATTCAATTAATTAATCAACATCTGTTTAAGAAAATTTATAAAATTTATAAAAATTTGTAAAAATTATTTAATTACTATTTTTTAGGATTTAATTTGATTGATTGAATGACTACTCCTGGTGGCCCTAGACCTAATCATAATAATAATAATTTTCCCCCAAATTATAACCCTAACCCTAACCCTAATTTTATTGCTGATAATTTACATAATTTGCAATTAAACCGCCCGCCGAATGCGGCGAATGTGGCGAATGGACCGCGTGGTCCTCCGCCGCCATTCGGTAGTCGTCCTGGACCGCCTGGTGTCGGTCCGAGAGGACCTCCGCAAGGTACATTGCCTAATAGACCAGCTGGCGGTAATGTGGGCCCGAGAGGACCTCCGCAAGGTACGTTTGCGGCTAGTGGTAGTGGTGTGATGAGTAATGGGCCGCCGCGTGGAGTGGGACGTCCGCCGCCTCAACAAACTATGTCGTCGTTTTTGGGAGGTGGGATTGGGAGTGAGAGTCAGATGAGAGGGCCGAGTTTTGGAGTGCCGCCGATGTTTAGTGCACCGCCGCCGCCTCCTGGGTCTGCGTACGGGACTCAGCCGTGGCAAATGCAACCACGACCAGTAAATTTTTTTGATGTTTTACTTTCTTATGTATATTTGAATAAAACCGAGCATGTGAAGTCGAAATAGTTAGTTTTAGTAACAAGTAGGGTAGAATTACGAATGTGCCCTTAGTTTATATATTAAGTTTCTAAATACTCGCGAATTGCCAGCACTCCATACCATCTAAAGTGATTATTGCAAGTTTTAAGCAGAAACGCTATTTCATATATCGCGTTTTATATTTTAATAAGGATTCTGGTTATTTGAGATAACTAATCCCTCGATTAATACATATATATGCGTAGTCGCGTAGAAGCTTTAGATTATCTAAGATACTTGATCCCTCGAGGCCTCGATCATACGAGAAATATGCGTAGAAGCTTTAGATTGTTTGAGATACTTAATCCCTTTGTCAGAATAGAAATATGCGTAGAAGCTTTAGATTATTTAAGATACCTAATTCCTCTATCAGAACAGAAATTTGCGTAGAGCTTTAGATTAAACTCAACCCCTCGATCAGAACATTAATTACAGAAGCTTTAGATCAAGTAGTTTGCATTTCAGCTTTAGAAGCTATTGTGGATTATGAACCATTTGCTTTCTCTATCTTACATACTGATATGACACATTAAAATTTTCACTTAAATAGTACACTCACGAAGATATGTGATAAGTTGGTTACAAAATACATATATGTTTGAAGTACTCAAGTACCAGTGTAATCTGCATTTACTTATGGATATATAGACATCCAAACGCTATCTCATGCATCGTGTTTTATTACAGATTTTGGGTACTTAAGATCATACGAGCAGTTTCAAAATGCACATCAGAACAGTTTACTTTCAAAATGCAACTTCCAAACACTATTAAAATGCTATTTAAGATGCTTAATCCCCCATATTTTAGTAGAAGCTTTAGATTATTTAAATACTCAACCCCTCAACCATATCATTATAAAACTTATGGATTAGGATCCATTTTTATCTCTAACTTAGATACTAATGTGACCCGTAAAACTTTGCACCTGATAACGGTGATAAGTTAGTTACAATATACATATTAACATATGTATTTGCAGTACGAGTTTAATCAAAGATTCTAAATATGTTGTTGCATAAATATATACAGAATGTGCCACCTCCAATCCCTGGTCCGGGTCAACCACCAAGGATGTATGGCATGCCGCCACCTCTTCCTAACCAACAATCAATGGCTACTATATCGCCTGCAATGGGTCCCAGTGGAAATGCAGTTTCAGGACCATCAAAGATTGATCCTAACCAAATCCCACGCCCTGGTCCAACATCGTCTGTCCTTTTACATGAAACCTGCCCGGGTAACCAGGCGAATCCTCCACCGGTATTCACCTATATTTTGTTCACAGTTACCGTTATTGTGTTTACTTTAGAGGTGGAAAGATTGGCGGTTCAGGCAGCTGAATGGATTTTTAATGTATAATTAGTTTTTCAAATATGATCTAAGAAAATTATATTAAATAAATAAATGATCTTATGAATAGAATCATTTAGGAGATTTATGTATCAAATTACATTTTCCGAGATCTGACCCGTTAACTTTGAAGCTATTCATAAATGTATAAAGCCAAACTTTCCATCTCTAATTTATACTGTTTATGTTTCTTGGCTTCTATTATGCAAGTATTTGTACAGATCTTATGTACATTCTGATATATTATTATTCTATATTGAAGCCTGCTACTACTGAATTTATTGTAAGGGATACTGGAAATTGCAGTCCCCGGTACATGAGGAGCACCATTAATCAGGTAATGTGCTTATTTCTTCAACCGCTTTTCTTGTGGAGATTTTATGCTTACTTTATTGTTGGATTGTTTTGTTGCTCTTTCAGATTCCTTGCACCTCTGATCTTTTGACCACGTCTGGTATGCGATTGGCTCTGTTGGTCCAGCCCCTGGCCCTTCCTCATCCAGAAGAGGAACCTATCCAAGTAAGGCTAGATATAGTTACTAAGATTACTATATAGCCCTTAAGTCTTAGGGGTACTTATTTGCTACCTCAATGGTCTTGACAAGATGGACTATTTGGTATAGTTTCACTCAAATATTAATTGAATGATAGAAAATTTCAAAGTTGAATACAGAAGTTTTTCATATGGTAAATCTGAATTTGTTTTTTCAGATAGTGGATTTTGGCGAAGGTGGCCCTGTTCGTTGTTCTCGTTGCAAAGGTTACATCAATCCGTTCATGAAGTTTGTGGATCAGGGAAGACGTTTTGTCTGTAACTTCTGTGGTGAGTTTTGATATCTCTTATTTTCTACCTTTTGCCATAATTTAGTTCTAAGAATATATACTGATTAGAAAAAATCTCATTATATACTTGACATACATGCTGCTAGCTGACTTTGTATACAGTAACAATACAAACTTTTCGCCTATAAATATGTTGATATTGACAATAAAAACATATACTGTGCTTATTTGAACTGCTGCATGTCAACTAGTATATTGACTTATTGTAAATAAAATGTAACCCATGTCAACCGACTTATAAGTGAATGGGTTGAATACACCACTTTTAGTTCAATATGTCTTCTTACGTTCTACTCTTTTGCAGGCTTCACGGATGAAACTCCGCGTGACTATCAATGCAATCTAGGTCCAGATGGCAGGCGAAGGGACGCTGATGAACGACCTGAGTTATGCAGAGGAACAGTTGAATTTGTTGCCACAAGGGAATTCCTGGTTCGTGTGATCTCTATCTTCTTTTTGCACTTCTCTCAACATTCATACTTTCTTTATAATATTTTTATATATTTTTCCCAGGTACGTGAGCCAATGCCTGCTGTATTCTTTTTCCTCATTGATGTATCAATGAATGCCTTGCAAACTGGTGCAACAGCGGGAGCTTGCAGCGCTATCAGCCGAGTCATTGCTGATCTTCCAGTAAGTTCATGTTAATTGTGGTTAGAGATGAAAATAGTTGGGTCCGATAATGGGTCTAAATTGGCATAATCTTAGATATGGGTCGGGTTATTGACCTGGTTTTTAAAACCTTTTTTTATAAATAATTAGTGTTCGTAACTTGATTACAACAATTAGATTATTTCAAATTTCCAATTATAATATAATTGAAAGTAAATATTCCTAACTTGATCACAATTGCCACCTTTAGTACTCGTGGTGGCACATGGCTCCCCTTAAATATTTAATCTTATTGACGTTTAACCTCTGACAATAGGTTCGAAATTGGTATGTAAGTAGTGATCTGTTTCATATTTACAATTAGCTGTAGACTTTTTGAAGTAATAAACTAATAATATGGTTGCTGCAGGAGGGTCCTCGAACAATGGTGGGAATTGCCACATTTGTCTCAACCATCCATTTTTACAATCTGAAACAGGCATTACAACAGGTATATATAATGGCAGATTATTGTTTATAGATTTTTGGTACGGTGCAGCCGTGCAGGCTGTAGATTGTATGCGTAAAAAAAAACTTTGTCCAACTTTCACCATGTTTGCTTTTGGATTGCCATTTCAATCTTTCCAGTTTTACCTGTTAGAAATAAAATATAACCAGAATTGACCCATTTATAAGTAAATGGGTCGAAACAGCCACCTCTAGTTTAGTAACTTACAAGATGATATTGCTGTTTGTGATAAAGTTTTTGTGTTTTGTTGTTGCAGCCATTGATGCTCATAGTTCCTGACGTTGAAGATGTTTACACTCCTCTCCAAACTGATGTTATTGTTCAACTTTCTGAGGTAAGTTGTTTCATGCATTACCTTGAAATTGTGATGGAGCTTGTTTCTTGGCAGTTCTTGCCAACTCGTGATTATCCGTCATATTCTAGAAGTTATTATTTTCATCCAGTTTTATGTGACTTTGGAACTGATTCCCTACGTATTTCACATCATTGTGATGTTACAGTGTTGTGATCATCTAAACTTTTTGCTGGAGAGCATCCCGAGTATGTTTGAGAGTAATAAAACTGCTGATTCTGCTTTTGGTGCCGGGGTGAAGGTATTAATTTTTCTCTGTTTGATTGTACATTTGTACCCACGCAAGCACTACATGTCTAAGGGTAGAAGAAGTTACCTATATACCTACCATTAATGTAATTTCAGAGACTCGCTTTATTTCACACGACGTCTCTATTTTCTTTTTCTTCTCAGACTATCCTTTTTTGTGTTGCAGCGGCTAATGAAATCCCTATTACTCCATTACCTCAAGTGAGGGATCGGGTGACAGATCTTTGCATTAGTATACTTCATTCTTATCGGAAGTTTTGTGCAACTGTGTCATCATCTGGACAGCTAATTCTTCCAGAGGCACTCAAGTTGTTGCCTCTATACCCTCTCGGTCTGTTTTCTTCTTTATTAAAGGCATTCTAAGTAGTGGGTTATCAGTAGTGGTGTCATCGGATACCGACCAAAACTAATAATCCAATCATTCTAAATCAGTTCGGTCGCAAACCATTCCTTGAAAGTGAGAGCCACTAAAGGTGGCAATTTCAGCGCATTCATTTATTACCAATAATTTGATTGAATGGGAATGTATCAAATGTGTTGGAAGTCCCCTTAAGGTTTTTTATAATGTATACAACCTCATAAATTACCTTCTATAAAAGATTAAGATAATAATCTTGGTAATCTTGTTTTTTGTAATCATAATCAACTCTTTAACAATCTCTATAGGTTCAAAAAAGATTGGCAAAAAGTGTTTGTGGGTCATTTCAACCTGGCTCATGCTAAAGATGACCTGTTTTGACTTGTTCTTTTTTCACCTGGTCATCTTGTCAACTCTAGTGAAAATATAACGAATCCAAAGATTCTTTCGATTTGCCCACCCCCTAGATACCACTTAAATGTTTTGGTTTAATATTGCATAAGATACGCACAGGTGATTGACCTCCTTTATTTCTTGATTGCAGCTTTGATTAAAAGTATTGGACTACGAAGTGATGGGCGTATAGATGACAGGTCATTTTGGATCAATTATGTTACCTCACTTTCTGTTCAATTAGCAGTCCCGCTTGTGTATCCCAGAATGATAAGTGTTCATGATATTGACTCAAAGGTTTAGAATAATCTCACTTAACAAAATGTTCAGATATTCAATTTCTACAACTTACACGTTGTTTTTTTTTTTTGGCATGTTTCATCTGTGGCTACAGGATACCGATGGATCCGTTATTCCCCCTCCTATACCACTCTCTAGTGAACATGTGAGCGATGACGGGATCTATCTTCTTGAAAACGGAGAGGACTGCTTAATTTATGTTGGAGGTTCTGTAGATCCTGATATAACACAAAAACTGTTCGGCGTTTCTTCTTTTAGTGAAATCCCCACTCAGGTACACTTGATATTCGTATCTCTTGTCTTGTATCATTATAGTGGCAAAATGGCGAGTCTAGTAATGGGTATAAACAGGCTTTGGTGGCTTGGATTGACCTGAAACATTATTTTTATTCTAAGCAATAACCGACGTGGTAAATCTGATTAGGAAAACTATATTACAACACAGTTCAGGAGGTTATATGCATTATATACCTGTCGGCAACTTTCAACCTGTTTCAATTTTGGCTGCTTTTAAAACTTAGCAAAACTGACTCATTTGTGATTAATACTACCGAAATTCCTTCTAATTGCAAATGGGTTGAAGTTGACATCTGTATATGCTCATTGTCTCATTGCATAGATGATTGATGAATCAATAACTCTTATAAGTTATTGATTCATCAATCATCTGTTTAACTCAAACTTTTTGATACAGTTGGTACTGAAGCAATATGAAAACCCCTTGTCAAAGAAGCTAAATGAGGTTGTAAATGAGATACGAAGCCAAAGATGTAACTACCTACGGTATGTAATATCCGTGGTATATAATCTTATCAGTCGGATTAGTTTATCTGTATATGAGAATGTTTGTGTTGACAAGTAATCCCTTTTTTAATCTCATTGTACTTATGGCAGGCTAAAATTATGCAAGAAAGGAGGACCATCGGGTGAGTTTTATGATATACGTCTAGTAGTTCTGTCTTTGTATGAAAAGTGCAAGATTCAAGTTGCTTATTTTTTAAGAAAAAATTCCTTTCATATACGTAAAGGCTATTTGGTAATTTTAAACCGGGACTTCCCAAGAAACGTCGAGAATTAAAAACTTTCCTGACTATATGCTAAAAAAATGAAAAATCCCTCCAACAATTATAAAATAAAGAAAATCTTGTGAAACCCATAATGCCATATATCATAGGCAACTTTAGCTCAGGAACTTCCTTAGAAACGATAAAGATTGCGCCTTTTCTGAGTATTTGTAAGTACCATTCTATAAAGACAAGATAAAGAAAATTAATTACAGTGAGGACGCATTTGTCAATCAAAGTTGCAGTTTTTACACGGTAATCGTTGCAATTTCTATTGTTTCTGATATTAGTTGTTTCAATTCCAGGAATGACATTCTTCTCGAATATGATGGAAGACAAGTCTCCAAATAGTCCTTCATACGTTGAGTTCTTAGTACATGTCCATAGACAAATTCAAAACAAAATGGGCTGATGTTGTTTAACAAACACGACTTCAGTTAAGTTTATGGGTTTGTGGTTAGAATTTACATGGAGACACAGTTGGGTTCGAGCCTAAAGAAGCGAAGCTTGAATGTTAGCAAAAACGTGGGGATAGTCATCATTGGGTTTCACCTATTCTTGGTGAAAACTCGAGTAAAGTTTTGTTAGTATTATTTGTGAAAGCTTAGCATAAACTGATAAAAGAAACATCCTTTGGCCTGTTTCATGGTAATTATTATTAAAGATTAATGGTGATATACATATCTGCAAAGCCCATTTTTTTTCTTCATGGGAGGTGATTTGTACACCATTTTTATTTGCCATCCACCACTAAATTATGCATAGCGATGTTGTACTGTATGCATTACTAGTGTGATTTAGTGGTGTATAGCCAAAAAGAAATGGTGTACAAATCATCTCCCGTTTATAATAGTATAAGATTTACATGTAATGCTATTCTTTATGGGGGCAAGTTTCAACTTATTTCTTATATTTATTGACTTTATGTGCGACTATGTTTGATTCGATTTGTATTTTATTGCTAACTAGACAAGTGCATCTGAATTGAAAGGATTCAAATAGTTACAAGCTGTCTATGCAATGGTATTGCTTGATATACATGAAAATGCAAGAATATAGTAGGTACTTCTCAAACTACCTTTTTATGAAAGAATATAGTATGTTTAAACCAAATCACAAGTTTTTGTACAAAGTTTCTAACCAACTTTGTATATTACGCTAACGTTAATCAATAGGTGAGTGAATTATGTTTGTAATTGAGAACATCTTGGAAGTGATAAATGATCACATCCATTTGTGGCTAGATGTTATTACAATTAGCCTAGCTAGATTAGAGTGGTAGACTATAACGTTTGAGATTAATGAAAGTAAATCAAGATTCACAAAGTGGTTAGAGTGGTAGACTAAAAATTCCATCACTATACAATTATATGCCACTATATCGCAACAAAATTTTTCAAAAAAATGTGCTTAAGGTAATGAACTTTCATTTCGTTCACTTGTTTACTGAGCTATTAAGCAAGAATAGTGTTCTATAATTTCAATGTTAATCGGAGTGACTTGAACGCATATTTTTTAATATGTCTAAGTAAAATAAATGTTGCGGTTTTCAAGTTCGATGATGTGTATGTATATTTTTGTAAGTTTAATGACTCAAATATCATTTTTTATAACTTTAGTAACGCAAGTGAATAAAATAAAATTTTGTTACACGGTTTTTGAAAAGTTTAGTGACACGTTTGTTTGTATCTTTTTAGCTTCTATCTTGGAAGAATTTCGTGTTCTTTCCTTTCCCCCTTATTTGGGTATTTTCAATATAGTCTTGACTTTAAAAAAAGTATAAATTTGTTTATTCACGAATTTTGCTCTTTTTTCAGTTCCCTCATTCAAACGTTCAAGTTGTGGCTGTTAGGACATAGGACCCTACACATCATTCATTAAAAGGACCATATGCATATTACAACCACATATCGTTTGCAAAAAATATTGTCTCCTGAAGTAAAATACACTCAATGTTAGTCTATCACTTAATATTAGTCTTTGCATAACAATAATGGATGGTAGCTATTGTTGACCAGGACTTTTCATAATAATAAATAAACTCGCGTTGTAGCGACGAGTATCATGCAATTTAAATTTTTAGCGAGAAATATTTTTCAATTCTATATTTTACGATACATTAAGTTATGGATAACAATAATTTTAGTTTTGAATAATCTAAGCAACAACAAGTTAACTCATATAAATTTATAGATTACCCACGCGATGTTCTGGCAATACAGACACGGTAGCTAGTATATTATGGAGGTATGAGATTAAAGTAACAATGACCCATAGTCGCAAGTTATTTATAAATAAAAACACCACATCAAATTTTAAAAATCACTTACATCATGTTAAGAAAAAAATAATTATCTAAAAATACACCTTATAAGTTTTTTTTGTCACTTATTTGAACTATTAACAATGTTTATGACATTTATACCACATATATAAAAAATACAAGTAAAAGAGTACTTATAGACATAAAAAAAACCTAAATATTCAAGAATAATGTGGTGTAACTTTAAAGAGTATAATTATTATTATATAAATGTATCTAATATATATAAAATAATAGAATTAGCAGTTAGCACATTTGTTTTGCAAAAATTGTCTGATTTTTATAAAACACGGTTTTTAGTTTTTATAGTAACTTTTATCAAAAAATTCTAAAAGGTGTATATGTTGGTTCACCAGAAACTCTTCCCATTTTAATATTTCGTAATACTTTTCGAACATTGTAATTTAGTATGCATTTTGAAACTCTATTGACTTAATAATATCTTTACATTAAAAATTAGAGTATATTTTTTGTTGTTAATAAAAAAGTAGTGTACCGGTAGTATAAAAATGTGTACTGAAGTGGTACCGAATCGATGGCACCATTATTCCCGAGCATAAAAATGTTTTCATGTTGTTGATAAAAATGTGTACTGGTACCGTACCGGACGGGATTCCAGTACCGGTGCCGGTTCCGGTACCCGTTACCTGGAAGCAGTAAGTATCCAAATTTTTTCTTTTTTTTTAAAGGGTTTTTGCATATATATCCTTCTGAAAATGCATAATTGCATATATATCCAAAGCATGCATAAAAACTATTGTGTTACGTGCATTAAAAACTTGTAAAAAGAATATATGTGCAATTATTCACTTTGAGAGAGATATATATGCAATTCTGCCTTTTTTAAAAGTAAAAAAATAATAAATTCTAGATTTCATATGCAATAACGCTTCTGTAACAACAACAAAAAAACAAAGGTACACTTACCATATAATATAAAATAAATTGAAATTCAACGAATGAGGCGAATATTGTTCTTATATTAAACCATTTGTGTAAGATCGACAAGCTATTGAACCATTTACACGTGTTTAGGACTCGTATAATTGTTGTTAGAATATTGTTTTTTTTCTTCCATGTATAGAGAACAATCCATGTACGTTTTCATTTCAATCATGATGGTGATTATTAGTATACACATGCATATCTAAGATAGAAGAACTAAGATATGCCAGTTTGCATGATGATGAGAGTTGAGATTAAAGAAAAATGGAGAAAAAAACCTCATTTATTAGTTATACGTGATTATGTAAACAAAAGTTTTATTTAAAGCATGTTATTTGATTATATATGGATGCACCTAAAAGCCTAAAATGATGTGTTTGGTTGTGGGTCGTATACTTTAGACGCTCTAATTTGCATTCAACAAGCACAAGGGTGTTTGGATAAGTATTTATTTGAAAAATATTGACTTTTTATATTTCGATACCAATTTCGGTATTATCCCATTTGGTACCGGTACTGTTTTAGGTATCCCGGGTGTTTTAGGCTAATAACGTGGTAATGGTATCATACCGTGTACCGGGACCCGGTACCAGTTTGGTACGGTTCCATTTCGATGCCGCGATTCGGGTCAAAATGCTCAACCCTAATTGTATTATTTTGATTATAGCATTTCCAAGTTTTACCAATTGCTTATTATTATTATTATTATTATTATTATTATTATTATTATTATTATTATTATTATTATTTTACTTTTTTTTATTATTTTTTTGTAATAAAAACATCACTTTCATTAGAAACAAACCAATAGGATTATGATGAGGCGAAAAATGATTCATTTTTAGGGGGTCATTTAAGCCCGAATTCGAATTTATTTGATCAAATATTGCCCTAAATCGTTCCTTTTGTGATTTTAGGTACTTTGGGAGTGGAATCTGGAAAAGGAAGCAATTCGGACGTTTTTGGAGCGTAAAAGTGAAGAAAATGCCAAAGTCTTAATTTTCCATGCTGGGAACAGTAGGTGACGGCGTCAAGAGTAATTTCCTGACGGCGTCAAGAGCAAAATTCCATGACGGTCCAGAAGAGATTTGACGGCGTCATGAAGGTAGGGCGTCAAGAGTAAAAGTCAGGACGGCCTGGAAATGGTTAAGTCTTGACGGCGTCAAATGTAGATCAAGGCAGTCCGAGAAGAGTTTTGGCTGCGAGGTGACGGCGTCACAATGTTTGTCTTGACGCCGTCAGACCCCTTTTCCTATATATAGTTTTCTAATTTTTCACATTAAAAGAGAGAAGTTTTGGGAGAAACCCTAAGTACGATTTTGGTGTAACTTTACAGGTTTTTCAAGGGTTCCAACCCCTTGATACCTTGCATGTGTAATCAAGATAAGTGTTCCTTTAATTCAATCAATATGTCTATGTGTTGGTTGTCTATATCTTGTTCTTGTCTTAATTCCATCATGCTAGGCTAGATCTATCTTGTGTTTGCTTAGATCTAATGAAACCTAGATGTTAATTATGTATTGATTACTTGTTTATTCTTGTCTTGGATGAATGATTTATATGTTAGGCTTAAGAAAACTGGCAGATCTCCAATTGGTAACATGCTTGAACGTCTTAAGAAACATGAACCGACGCGCACTAGGTCTTTATTGGTTGTATTTAATGCATGAGCCACTGTTTCCAATCCCTATAGTTGTGCTGGGCATGGTGTAGGAGGATATAAGAGCTCATAGAATTGGGGAGTTAAGTGTGCCACCCCATGAATGGTATTAAGGAATACGATCCGTCATCCATGCAATTATAACAAGTAATTAACGTGTAAAAGATGTCTAGGGAGTAATGAAATCTAAGTAAACACATTTTCTCCAATTACTGCTCACAACTTTAGTATAAATTAATTTATTTTCATTTTTAGTATTTTATTTGATTGCATATTAGTATTGGGTTAGTTGAATAGCAACTAATTCCGCCCCAAATCCTTCAAACCCGAGATTTTAAATTGCTTTCTAAAAAATATAAAAATACAAAAAAATAATCTTCCTTCACCTTTAGAACTAGTATTTAGGTTTTCTAATCCTAGCGACACTATTCCTAGCTGAACGATCAATCCCCCGGTACTTGTCACTATACTATACTACAACGATCAGGTACACTGCCTGGTGGGGGTTGTAAGCTTCTCGAGATCCCTCGAGAGGTAAAGCCTGTTGCGATTCCCACGTATCAAGTTTTTGGCGCTGCAGCCCGGGGAATAGTTATTTTCTAGGTTAGAATTTCTTTTTGTTAGGTCTACTTGCTAGATTCCTTTCTAGCAAGATTTTATTTTTATTTTTAGGTTTTCTTTAGTATATCTTATTTCTTTGTGCCTTTGTTCGTAACCACCCAACACCATGGACAACGGGAACATCTTTGAACCCGTCATCCCACCACAACAAAACCCACCATTAGAACCCCTTAGGCCCCGAACCTTAGGAGAGTATTCCCGGCCTAGCCACCAAGGCTACCGAAACACCATTGAGCTCACCGGAGCCAATGTGACCCCCTTGCGATCCGACACCATCCGGTTGGTGCAAAGCGGATGTGCATTCCATGGACTTCGTTCCGAAGATCCAAACCAACATCTTAAGGACTTTCTCAAAATCGTAGATTCCATAGACCTAGGTGTTGAAACTAGAGAGACTACCCGTTTACGCATATTCCAATTCTCTCTACGGGATCAAGCTAGTCAATGGCTTGAGCGTTTACCCGCGGGATCCATCACCACATGGGATGATCTCACCACTCGTTTCCTTGCTCAATTTTTCCCACCGGGGAGAACTACTAACCTTAGAAATGACATCTTGATGTTCCAACAACGTCAAAATGAATCTCTTTATGAAGCATGGACTCGTTTCAAGGACTTACTCCAAAAAGTCCCTCATCATGGCATAGATCTTTGGCTCCAAGTCCAAATTTTTTATGACCATATCGACATCCCCACGAGGCGAGCCATTGACCAATCGGCCGGTGGTAAGCTACGTGATCTTAGTGCGGAACAATCATGGGAACTCATAGAAGATCTTGCTCTCTATGACAACGAAAGTTGGAATGATCCCCGTGACTTGAACAAAACGGTCAAGGCAATATCTTTGCCTTCGAACAATTCTAGCACTCCCGACCGTAGGATCATGGAACTTGAGGACCAAGTCAAGTTTCTAATGAAATCTTACGAAGCTCCTAAGCCTTCAAGCCAAGTGAACAAAATCACTTCTTCATGCGAATTATGTAGTGGTCCCCATGACACTCGTGATTGTGTGGAACTCCCCGGAACAGCTTTTGCGGACTACGCATCCACGCGTACCGACGAAGCGGGAGATAAGTGGTACACTTTCAAGCCCGAGCCAAACACTTACAGTGATTCATACAACCCCTCTTGGAAAAATCACCCAAACCTTAGGTGGAAACAAAATCAACCCAATTCTTCCAATCCGTCTAATCGTTACCAACCAAACGGTCCACCATCCAACCGTACTTTCAACAACAATCCTTTTAACAACTATGGTAGTACCAACAATCTTGAAGGATTGATGTCAAAGTTCATGGCATCTCAAGAAGCTCGCATATCTAAGTTTGAAGCCGATTTCAAACAAAAGCAAAGCGAGATGACCACTAGAATTGATGCATTGTTGAAAGTTCGCATATCTAAGTTTGAAGCCGATTTCAAACAAAAGCAAAACTTCGTGTCCACAATACTACTCGGTTAAATCAACGAGCACGTGTTTCAAACAAAACCAAATTCTTCAAAAGGACCAATCAAATAAAGCACCCAATATAGAACCGGTCAAAAGTATAGTTGAAACACCCCCTACGCAAGACCTTGACGATGAATTCAAAGAACTTCACCTTGAACGCCCCGTCATTGATGTCTTAGCGCGTGCTCCTTACTATAGTTCCCTCCTAGAAAAATATGAGAAGTGTAAGCTAGGTAAAAATGGGACTGCCTTCGTTCAAAACAAGTTGCCTAAAAAGCTTGATGATCCGGGTATATTTGTTTTGCCTTGTAAGATAGGAAGATCCTAAGCTTTCGACACACTAGCCGATTTAGGGTCAAGCCTCAACTTGATTCCCTTATCCTTATTCACCGCTCTTAAGCTAGGAAAGTTAGAGGAAACGGAGGTATTGATAGGGCTAGCGGATGGGAGTATTGCTCACCCGGTCGGAATGATTAAGGATGTAGTTGTTCACATAGGAAAGTTAACTATATTAGCGGAGTTTCACGTCCTAGACATGGTTAGTGACACTACATGCCCATTATTGGTAGGAAGAGGATTTTTAGCAACCGCTAGTGCCATGATAGATTGTAAGGAGTCTAAGATAGCGGTAGGTGAAGGCGATACTTGGTCGGTGTACGATGTTAAGAAGCATAGTTATGATTGTGATGATGAACCGATACCGCATTGGGTAGAGATGAATAGGAGACCGTCTAGATATGGACCTTGGATAGAAAGGAACTTTATAGGACCTCAATGCCCATTCTATCTAGAAAAAGATTTCATCGAAAAGACACATTCGGTAGAACAACTCATAGATAGAGATGAAGAGCTAGACCCCTTTGAGGACCCCTTAGTCTTTAGGAAGATGATTGAGTTCTTAAGCGTAATGCCCATCAACATAGAAAGGAATAAATGGAAAGAGAAGGAGATAAGTGTAATTGGAGGTGGGACAAGCCACCTAAAGAAGGTGACGGATCATGGCATATGAGAATGACTTTGTATGATCTGGATGGAGAAAAGTTTGAAAGGTCATACCATACTAAGGAAACCGATAGGAAGTTGAAACCTAAGTTTGATCCCAAAGATGTCCTCAATGAGGAACTCACCCATATCACGTAGTAGCCCATGACCTTGAGTCTAGCTACAAGACTCGTAAATAAAGAAAAGTGCTTCGTGGGAGGCAACCCATGTTTTGTGTGATTTTATTTGTTTGATTGTTATTTGCTTCCATATGCATGCTTAGTTTTTATTGTTGGTAGATCATGTTTCGCAATTAAAAAGTGGAAATACTTTACTTTGTTGTTTTGGCCTAGTCTTAACTCCACCTAAAAGTATTTTTGCAAAAGATAAGTGTAAGGGGAAACCCCAAATATGTTTTTAAGAAACAAACCGATCATGATTCTCCACAATATTAAATGAACATGTATATTCGTATTTGTTAGAGTCAAATGATTGTATTGAGTCATAATGAAGTTTTGCAGGATTTTCCAGGAAGTTGGACCAAGTTTTTTCCATAAATTTTCCGGAAACTTAACATAAGAATTTCTGCAGGTCAATTCTGACGGCGTCGGGAGTTTACACTTGACGGCGTCGGGTGTAAAAATCTGGAAATTTCACCGGTTTTGTTTTTCTAACGGAGTCTTATGGTTTTTGTGAATTATTAAGTTTTATAATCTCCAGGAGATCTGCAAACTTCATTCCACAAGCATTATATCTTATTTTGTTTTCTAGGATTTAGTAACTTATATAGGATGCCGCCGATTTTACGCGAGGTTGTCTTGTCTATTTTCTCAGGTTTTACAGGTTATGTATGACAAGAAGATGATTTATATTCTGGAAGGGAAGCTTTGATTGTTCATTTTCTTGGAGGAAGATTTAACCTGGCCACCTTATTATCCATACCGAGCGAATCAGGGGAGTATTTGATTTCATTCTCTTTACTTTTTCACTTTTACATTCTTTACTTGAACATTGGGGACAATGTTCATCTTAAGTGTAAGGGGAGGGTAAAAATATGATACCTTACATATGCACTTTCGCTTGAGTTTGTTTTGTTTGATGGTAGATGTGTAATAAAACTATGAGAAATACTTGTTAGTGTAATTTTAGCGCCAAATTTAAAATTTTTTACAACATTTAGGAGTGAAACTTTAGCCATAGTAAGCGTCTCATGGATAGGAGATTGTATGACTAGCACATAACCGTATATTCAGAAAAATTTTCCACCCAAATATGTGAGGCTCGCCTTTAGATTTGATAGGAAAAGCATTTACTATTAGTGCTTATAAGTGTACCGGTAGCATTTAGATTCTAGAACTTGCGTTAGTGATGCATCCCGAGACCGCTAGTGAGACTACATCCGTGTGGTAGGATTTACTACATGATAAGAGGCATTAGGATCACCCTTGTGTTAAACCCGTATTATAATTACTTGACCATTTAAGTCATATTACTTGGCTAGTTAAGTCAGCTAATTTGTCCCACACCCTTAGCGTTGTACTCATTTTTAGTACACGATACCCCTAGTACACCCCTCCGAGCCTATCTTTTCGTTTCTAACTTTAAGCATTTTACTTAAAGGAAGAATTTGTTACACCCCACTTAAATGTACAACCAAATCGCCTTAGCCTTCCATGTATGCGCTCATTTTTAGTGCATTATTGTTATTTGTTAAACCCTAAGTTAACTTTCTAATTGATTACATGGTTACTAAGTCGAGTCATATCCTTGTATATATTATTTTGGGACGATTGGGACTCATGGGTAAAGTACTTATTTTATGGAGTAATGGGGAAGAACATAATATTATTACCCCCATATGTGTGTTAATCTTAAAAGTACTCCAAGTGTTTTGATTTTCTTAATTCGAGTCATTAGATTAGCTAATTGTAAAGTATGTAAAGATTCAAGTGTAAGAGAAATGTTCATTCCCTATGATGTATTATTTTGGATGGTAGGGTAAGAGTGTATGCAAAAAAAAAAAAAAAAAAAAAAAAAAAAAAATCGAAAAAATCAAGAAAAAGAAAAAAAAATAGAAAAAGGAAAAAAAGAAAAAACATACGGACTACCATCCCTTTTCATTCTATGTTCATTTTATGTTTTTGTTATTTTTCATTTATTAGCTTAAGTCGAGTCTAGTCTTGGCTTAGCAACGCCACATTGTACATGTAATTAACCAAGATTGTTAACTCACCACCAGTAAAACTTCCTTTATCTAACAAAACCGTGTATTTCATATCCCTACACCTAACGTTACAACCCTTTAAAAGACCTCTTTGATAGTTTATCCTAGGTGCTTACGCCATGTGGTGGAGGTTTGATCCTTTCTCAAGCCTATGGTAATCTATTTTGCTATGACAGGTAGTGAGAGATATCTTCCGCTTCCATTTTGTAATTTACACTTTATTACACCCGAGAGATGTGAGTATCTAAACACTATTTGTGAGGTGCTTGTGTATGACCTCCGTGCTTGTCTATTGGTCTTTAGTGGAATGATTATTTGTTGTAATTTCTTTTATATTAGTGTTAAATGACCCCTAACTTGTCTTTTGAGTAGAATAAAAGCGCATTTGCTTGAGGACAAGCAAATCTCAAGTGTAAGGGTATATGATGAGGCGAAAAATGATCCGTTTTTAGGGGGTCATTTAAGCCCGAATTCGAATTTATTTGATCAAATATTGCCCTAAATCGTTCCTTTTGTGATTTTAGGTACTTTGGGAGTGAAATCTGGAAAAGGAAGCAATTCGGACGTTTTTGGAGCATAAAAGTGAAGAAAACGCCAAAGTCTTAATTTTCCATGCTGGGAACAGTAGGTGACGGCGTCAAGAGTAATTTCCTGACGGCGTCAAGAGCAAAATTCCATGACGGTCCAGAAGAGATTTGACGGCGTCATGAAGGTAGGGCGTCAAGAGTAAAAGTCAGGACGCCCTGGAAATGATTAAGTCTTGACGGCGTCAAATGTAGATCAAGGCAGTCCGAGAAGAGTTTTGGCGGCGAGGTGACGGCGTCACAATGTTTGTCTTGACGCCGTCAGACCCCTTTTCCTATATATAGTTTTCTAATTTTTCACATTAAAAGAGAGAAGTTTTGGGAGAAACCCTAAGTACGATTTTGGTGTAACTTTACAGGTTTTTCAAGGGTTCCAACCCCTTGATACCTTGAATGTGTAATCAAGATAAGTGTTCCTTTAATTCAATCAATATGTCTATGTGTTGGTTGTCTATATCTTGTTCTTGTCTTAATTCCATCATGCTAGGCTAGATCTATCTTGTGTTTGCTTAGATCTAATGAAACCTAGTGTTAATTATTTGTTGATTACTTGTTTATTCTTGTCTTGGATGAATGATTTATATGTTAGGCTTAAGAAAACTGGCAGATCTCCAATTGGTAACATGCTTGAACATCTTAAAAAACATGAACCGACGCGCACTAGGTCTTTATTGGTTGTATTTAATGCATGAGCCACTGTTTCCAATCCCTATAGTTGTGCTGGGCATGGTGTAGGAGGAGATAAGAGCTCATAGAATTGGGGAGTTAAGTGTGCCACCCCATGAATGGTATTAAGGAATACGATCCGTCATCCATGCAATTATAACAAGTAATTAACGTGTAAAAGATGTCTAGGGAGTAATGAAATCTAAGTAAACACATTTTCTCCAATTACTGCTCACAACTTTAGTATAAATTAATTTATTTTCATTTTTAGTATTTTATTTTGATTGCATATTAGTATTGGGTTAGTTGAATAACAATTAATTCCGCCCCAAATCCTTCAAACCCGAGATTTTAAATTGCTTTCTAAAAAATATAAAAATACAAAAAAATAATCTTCCTTCACCTTTAGAACTAGTATTTAGGTTTTTTAATCCTAGCGACACTATTCCTAGCTGAACGATCAATCCCCCGGTACTTGTCACTATACTATACTACAACGATCATGTACACTGCCTGGTGGGGGTTGTAAGCTTCTCGAGATCCCTCGAGAGGTAAAGCCTGTTGCGATTCCCACGTATCAGATTACAAGAAATTAGTGGGGAGTCTCGATACTATCTGAGCCCCCACACCTTTAGCAATAGCAAAACTAATCCTACTGAAGATGTGGGTTGTAGCACGCGCCCTAATGTCTTGATTGATGGAAAACTTCTGGATCCGCTTAAGTAGGGCCACCGCATCTGTCTCAAGTTCCCCTAAAGAGGAAAACGAGAAAGGGGTAAACCCATATCCCAAATTGGCACATTTAGCTCCGTATTTGACCCGCTTGCGTTTTCCGGCATCAGTCACCACGCGCCCTGGCACAAAGTCAATCATGCCGGTTTGCGTGAGGGGTGACGATCCCGTCAGATCAACACATACATCCTTCCCTGCATCACAGGAATAGAGCACAATATCTGTTGGCCTTAAGACTTGCTCTCTTTCTCCACCCAACCCGATGTCGACCTCCTTGCGAGCCGAGACCCCGGATCGAGAACAGATATCAAGCAAAGTATCGCGCACCGTTGTGTCGATGTTTAACACCAATCTTGCCAGTACAACATGGTCCCCATAAATATCACCGGTGAAAACCTTAGAGCACGTTGAGCACGGCCCCTGGACAGAGAATAGGGGAACACCTAGCCGATAACATAAAATGCACCTATAAGTTCTAGCGTTCATAGTGTGTCCTAACCCGGATATCAGGACCACCCTAAGCGAGTCTGATGTGTGATCCTCTTTTTCCGACCTCCAGAGTGCCATTTGTAGAGGGGAAAGACAAAATGTGGATTCGGCCATTTGGGTAACACGTTTGAAATATATATCTGCCAGTTTCTTCATAAGTTTAGGGGCAGCGATCTCATCTGGGTTACTTAAAAGGTCGGTCACCATTTTCGCATTAAACACACTCAAGGCCTCATCGTAGGAAAAGCCAGAGGTTACGATACCAACCAGAGTGTATTAGAAGCTTAGTATGCAGCTTGGTAGATTGGAGTCTAGACGCAAGGAAGACATAGTTCAACGCATCCCCTGCAGAATATACGCCCAGCCCCCCAAATGCAAATGGCAATGTAGCCAACCTCCATTGCCAATCACTAAATCCAGGTCCAGAGGCAGTAACAATACGTTCCAAGGAAGAACGCAATGGCCCATCGAATGCAACGCGAGCACGCTCAAAAGCCCTAGGAGAGCATGTGCGCATAGAGAAATATAACTTTGAAATGCCTGCACAAGCTCGTAGAAGCAATAATTCGCATTGAGGATCCTTAAGTTTAGCGATAGCCTCCATAAGCTCGATGGTTTTAGCAACCCGTTTCATGGCCAACTCACTGTTGAACTCCAAGTTCGCACTAGCAGGCACGCCAAGTAATTTAACACCATGCATAGGGCGAGCGATGTTAGGTGGGAAACACCCACAAGCCTGCTACGGGGGTCTTCTTTATGCCAAAAAATCTCAGTCTTATTCACATTGAGGTGCAGGCCTCGCAGTGGCCCATCCTCCATAATCAGCTCCAGAGCCTTCCCCACGACCAAAGTATCTCCGATGATAGTACCATCATCTAGATACCAAGCTTGAAAGGACAGACTGAAGGAGTCTTTAACCTTACACACTAGGGGATGTAGCACTAAGGCAAAGAGAAAGAAGTCCAAGTGGATCACCCTGTTGCACACCTTGGTGCGACCTAAGTGTGTGTTCCCCATAATATAGTCTAGCCGGCCAGGCGTAACAAAATTCAACCCAACGTGAAATAGCGGGGCAACGCAAGCGGACTTCCCGTAACATAACCTCTCGGTCGACCAAATTGAAGGCATTTTGGAAGTCCACCAATAACATCGACAGACCCAATCTATATTTCAATCTCAATTTGATATATTGCAATTACAATTATATGTCGCTATAAAATTTCATCACTATGCACGGGTATAGGTACGGGTACCAGTGTATACTTTAAATTTATAAGCTAAAGTGTAATGTCTTCTGGAATTTTACTCATAACTCAGTTCCCACATTATCACGTTCAAGTAGTGGCTAATCTAATTTTACTCTTTTCTCAGTCCCCACATTTGCACGTTCCAGCAGTGGCTAATATTAGTAGGAGCATTGTTAGTAGGGTCGAGTTGACTCGACCCAAACCCGATAAGGCTTACAAGGTCTGGTTTAATTGACCCGAACCCAGTAACCAGATAACCCGAAAAACTTTTCAATGAGTTTTTTTTACTAATTATTTTAGCACCTATAAACACTAATAATATAGGTTATATTATTTTATAGCTAGTCTAAATATATAATATTGATTTAGTTAATACATTAACCTCTCGTTAAGTTTACTATAGGAATCAAAGTACAAAATCAATATCAAGGGAGAATGCCTATATAATTATCAAAGTAGAAGTTTCGTGTTTTTCTCATTTCTGGATGTATAAACTGACTTTACGTATTACCGTTGCTTGCTTTGTTCCACTTTCTTATTTGTTGCATAACTCTTGGATGAATGTATTATACATGCAGTAGGATCTCAAGTATAAATATTATTATGATGATAACAAGCGTTAAAAGAGGTGATTTGCACACTCTTAGAATCGATTGGCACAATCAAATTTAGAGTGTTTTGACATTTATAGTTTATAATACACTGCGGGATAAATGTCAAAACACTCTAAATTTAAGTGTGCCAATCATTTTCATGAGTGTGTAAATCACTTCCCAAACGTTAAAGAAGAAACTAAAGATATGATGCTTCAACTAAGGCAACTTGAAATATCTTGACAACCCAACCGGATATAAACAAACTCATAGCCACATACGACCCATCATTGACTAAAAGGACCATATATATGCATATTACAGCCACATAATACATTAATACTATACTCTAGATAAGAGTCGTTTGCTAAGGACATTGACTCTTGAAGTGAAATGCACTTCATATTAGTCTATTACCTTTTGTATACGTTCTATCTTTCTAGTCTTTGCATGACAATGATGGATGTCAGTTATTGTTGACCCTTGACTTTTTCATGATAATAAATAAATTATATGCTATTTTCCTATGAATATTAATGTTAAACTCTCGATTTACAATTTGAAATGCCCTACTTATATTTACTATTATCGATTAATGGTCTCTAGTTTAGAACAACAAACGTGATTTACGCAAACTTAGTTTTGATTTGTACATAATATTTTTTGCGGATATTGGCATGTTGGTATTGATGTTTATACAGGTTTGGATCGTGTAGATTTTTTCTGGAAAAATTTCCGGAAAAAATCTAAAACTGCTGGTTTGCAAGCTTGCAGCCTGCATATTATAACATGTCGACGCCATGTCGTCGGCAATATAGATTTTAATTTTGATTTTTCTCGTTTGACCTTTTTGACTTTTTGTTTGACCTTTTATAGTATCGATGACATGGCGTCGGCAAATTAGGAGTTGACCGTTTGACTCGTTGACTGTTTGACCCTTGATTAATTAGTAATTGTTAATTAAAATTAATTATACCGACGAAGTGACGTCGGTAAATAATTTGTCGAACCACCATTTTGTTTGACTGAAAATGGCTGTGGGCCCCACCTGTTCGTCGGCAAAATTCGTCGGTGCAGTAAGTCCTGACGGGGCATTCTCGACTAACTCGGACCGACTAAGGTTCGTCGGGATCCACTAACTGCCGACGTCATGACGTCGGCACATTTAAAAAAAGGGCGTCGACATTTGACCTGTTTGTACTAGTGCATTATGCTTATTCTCCATATGTCTTGTTATGCGTAAATCTAAAGTAACTATGTGCAAATCTAGAGTATTTTTGTTGCGGTTTCCACTTAGTTTAATATATTGCCTTTAAAAAAAAAAAGACTTAAACCGGGTGAAGCCCTTTATTTCTAAGAGTTTTGTGTGGCCACTTTAGGGATTGTTTGTACCTAGCTTGTTACATATAATATACTAATAAACTTATATAAGCTCATGGATGAAACATAGGGTATGTTTGGCGTGCAACTTGTAAGAGCTTATGGGGATAGCTTATAGTAGAAGCTTTCTTTGGCACACAAGCTTATAGAAGCTTTTAAAATCCAAAAGCTCTTGAAAAGGAGGAGCTTCTAAAATATGCTGACCTTTTGGTTTGGCGAATTACAATAGTGCCCTTAGCTTTAACTTTGTATATTTATATGTTTTGTCCTTCAATGTCTTTTTACACTCTTATGCTCCAGCTGCCCAGCTACTTTACCAAACACATCTGAAAGAGCTGTTTGGACATGTTTAAGTGTTGTGTAAGAGCTATTTGGGGGCTTTTTTAGGAGTGATTGGAGTTGGTTAAGTGCTGTTTAGATAGGTTTAAAAGCTGTTTGGATAAAAGTCATAAAACTGGTTCTACTCATCGCTCAAAAACCCGGTTTTTAAAACAATGCTAAAGGGTATAAAGATGATAACTTTTGACCATCATTGGTCAAACTTATTACTCACTTGTTAACATGATTTTTTATTTATTTATTTTGTCTTATTTTTGCGGTATAACCATATAATTATTGCTTTATTTGTAACCCATAACACACAAATGATTTCATGTTTGCATATATAATAACATTGATTGCATAAATACAAGAAGATTGATCTGATACATGTACTAAATCGCAGGGGCACATGATCTTGCTAAAACAAACACCCTCTAATAAACCAAAAAACATGCTTAAACAAACAATATCTAAACCACTAAATTCGTTTTGTCTTTGTTTAAGAGGACAATGTTTTATAACTTGGGTTGAACCGGGAAGAATTTTGATATGACTGTTGTTTGCTTGTTTATAAACTAGCGATTCTTTTGTTGAACTGGGTCATACCTTTTTTTTTTTTTTTTTTTTTTTTTTTTTTTTTTTTTTTTTTTTTTAAAGTTTGGTACCTGTAGTTTTGTTGGAAAGTATGGGTTTGGTATTGAATTTCTAACGTTTTAGAGCTGTTTGGAGCCTTTTTAGGGTTGTTTGGGTATGTTTAGGGGTGTTTTTGGAGCTGATTAAGGGTTGTCTGGTTAGGTTTAAAAGCTTTTTGCAACTGTAGGGATTGCATTTTCATGTTCAAAATCTACCATTTTTTGCATAAAACTGGTTTCACACGACGGTTCAACCAGCCACTCGTTGGGTCGATCAAAAAACCGGTTTTTAAAACAATGCAAAAGGGTAACTTTCTTGCTATCATTGGTCAAACTTATTGCTCCCTTGCTATCATGGTAACTTTCTTTTATTGTTTCTTGCGGATTAATTGTTACGAGTCCTCTATTAGTGACTCATAATACGCAAATGGTTTAATGTTAACATTGATTGCATAAATAAGAAACGATTCACATGATATATATGTAATAAATTGCAAAGACACATGAAAAATCATGATTTTGAACCTTTAAATTCATCATTTTTTCTTGTGTATTTGGTTCATAGCTAAATTCACAACTTGATAATTAGTGACCTGTAACACGTAAGGGTCCAACCAGTCAAAAGGGGTTTTTTTTTTTTTTTTTTGGATGAAAAATATAGAATGGATTTATTGACAATTTTTATTTTGTAATAGTTTTTGTGACATTTGCTCGTTCTTTTATGTTGTTGAATTATATATAATCATACATAAATACTTTTGCTGATGTTTTGGGAAATATTTTTGTTAAAGTATCATCTAGAGAATTGTTTGGGCATTTTAGCAATGGGCAATAAAGTTTATAATTTGGTTGAACCTACTAGAGATCTTCGAAAAATCATGTCTAGCATTCATGGTTAGCTTCTGTATTAATTATGGCCATATACAATGTGAATCTTGCATGATGTATGTATAATTATCAATTTTATTTTTTGCTCAGGTGCACGAGTAGATAGTGATAGTATGCGCATAATAGATGCACTCAAGAGTGCGGGTAAGTTTATAAATGAGAATCTTTTTATTTAAGTTGTAAGGCTCAACGAGTTATAAGCTTCAATAAGCCCAATCAATTGAAACAAGCTTTTAAAAATGTGTAAGGCTTATACTCAGTCAAAATTACTTAAATACCAAAATATAACAGATTAACAGGCAAAGGATTGAAATATATGTGAGTTTGATTTGACGTATGTTGATATGATTTTATAATAATATGCTTCAACACCAACTAATTCGCCAAACAGCTTTACAAAAATATAAACTTCAGCTTTCAACTTTAATATAAGCTACAGTTACAACTTCGGCTTTAGCTCATCCTCCAACTCATTTTGCCAAACATACACATAGCCACATATGACCCTACACATCATTGACTAAAAGGACCATATATATATATATATATATATATATATATATATATATATATATATATATATATATATATATATATATGCATATTACTCTAGATAAAAATAAGGAGTAAGACATTGACTACCGAAGTAAAATGCACTTCATATTAGTCTATCAGTTTTTGTATACATTCTATCTTTCTAATCTTTGCATAACAACGATGGATAAAAGGACCTTATATATATGCATATTACGACCACATAATACTCTAGATAAGAGTAAGGAGTAAGCACATTGAATACGGAAGCAAAATGCTCTTCATATTAGTTTATCACTTTTTGTATACATTCTATCTTTCTAGTCTTTGCACAACAATGATGGATAAAAGGACCTTATATATATGCATATTACGACCACATAATATTTTAGATAAGAGTAAGGAGTAAGGACATTAAATATGGAAGTAAAATGCACGTCATATTAGTCTATCACTTTTTGTATACGGTCTATATTTCTAGTCTTTGCATAACGACGATGGATGTCAGTTATTGTTGACCTTGACTTTTCATAATGAGAGGCTATTTTTCCTATATTGATGGTAAACTTTCAATTTACAATTCGTAATGCCCTTCTATAGTTACTATTATGGATTAATGGTTTCAATTTTGAAATAACAAACGTGATTTGCACAAACTCAGTTTTGATTTGTACATAATATTTCATGCTTTGTATATGTGTTACGTTATGCTTATTCTCCTTGTATGTGTAAATCTAAAGTAAATATGTGCAAATCTAAAGACTAAAGTATATGTGTGCAGTTCACCTCACACTAAACCAAACAAGTTGGATGGCCGAGATCCTCTTAAATAACGCATGACAAATTATAAAGTTATTCAAACTCAACTACAATTAGGTATATATTTTATACATAATAAACATGAATTAGTATCACTACAAGGATAATGGGTTATAGTAATGACATGTCGTCGTTAAAGTATTTATTAAATAATTAATAAACTTATTTGATAAATTAAAATTAATAAATGATCAAACTAAAAAATGAATAAACACTTTTTGCGATAACACAAGTCTTCGCTAAAGTATTTATTAAATAAAAAAATAAATGATACTGTAATTAAAATTTTCACCACGGCTATTTTATTAAATCTTCGCTAAAAGTATTTATTAAATAAAAAAAGATGATAATTAAAAAATTTCACCGCGGCAATTTTATCCACCTGACTTGATGCATGCCCCGGTAAGTTGGGTGGGAAAATGAATAACTTGATGCATGCCCCGGTAAGTTGGGTGGGAAAATGAAAAAAAAAAAGCTCTACAACAGAAGTGATATACGACTTTATTTATGGTCAATGTTGTTACAAAATTATTTTAATTGATCTTGTATATCTTAACAATTGATAAGCAAATGTTGAAGAACTTTATGTAAGGGACATTAATTTCTCAAAGAGATTTGCATCAAATTAACAAAACAAGAAAAGTAAATTACAACACATAAAGAATTATCTGATTATGTACTCATTATACTTATATAAGAATTTTAACATCAAAATTGACGAGCTTGTTTTAAGCCTTTTTTCTACTTTCGTACCAGGATCTGTATTGAAACTGATCACACATTCTTTATCATTTTGATCAAAGCTCATATTGGAACTGATTTGAAAACAAAAATGTAATACTTGTTTACAAAGCGATTACTACACAGTTAAAGTATTTTCCAAAAGGGACATTAATTTCTCAAGTAAAACAATCTTTGTGGAATAATATGACACCACCTAAAATTTAATTTCTAATAATTGGAAAATAATTTATGAGAAAAGGGTAGCTCAAGTATAAATAGAGATATACGAACCTTCACTTTATAGAAAAAAAACATGCAAGAGCAAGCAATGGCTTCTTCAAATTTCTTACTTTTATCTCTAGCTATACTACTCATTGCTCTCTCATTTGTACCAAACTTTACTTCTGCTTCTTTGGAGGAAGCAAATGCTCTTCAAAAATGGAAAGCAAGCCTTAAAATCCCAAACAACTCCCAAATTGTATCATCTTGGACACCCCTTCCAATGAATACTAGTGCACCTGCCCCGTGCCCTTCTTGGTTCGGAATTGCTTGTAACGCTAATGGGAACATTAACATGTTGAACCTCTCGACGTCTGAGTTAAAAGGTACGCTTCACCAGTTCCCGTTCTCTATTCTAGGCAATCTTACCCATTTTAATCTTAGTGTAAACAGCTTCTTTGGTCCCATCCCACCAGAAATCGGATTCCTGTCCAAACTTGTCAATCTTGATTTTTCAACCAATCAGTTCTCTGGTGTAATTCCATCTATAATTGGTAAACTAAGCCAGTTAACCATCTTAGAACTTTTCAGAAACAATTTAACTGGTTCAATCCCACAAGAATTAGGGAATTTAAACTCTCTCACTGAATTAGCTTTGAGTTATAATCAACTCAATGGTTCAATTCCTTCATCGTTGGGTGATTTGAAGTCTTTGGGTACCCTTTATCTGCACACAAATCAACTCTCTGGACCCATTCCAATTGAATTAGGGAATATGAAGTCTCTAACTGATTTAGCTTTGAGCGAAAATCAACTCAGTGGTTCAATCCCTTCATCGTTGGGTGATTTGAAGTCTTTGAAAACCCTTAATCTGTACAGAAATCAACTGTCTGGACCCATTCCAATTGAATTAGGGAATATGAAGTCTCTAACTGATTTAGCTTTGAGCGAAAATCAACTCAATGGTTCAACCCCTTCATCGTTGGGTGATTTGGTGTCTTTGAATATCCTTTATTTGTACAATAACAAACTCTCTGGACCCATTCCAATTGAATTAGGGAATTTGAAGTCTCTAACTGATTTAGCTTTGAGCGAAAATCAACTCAGTGGTTCAATCCCTTCATCGTTGGGTGATTTGAAGTATTTGAAAACCCTTTATCTGTACAGAAATCAACTCTCTGGACCCATTCCAATTGAATTAGGGAATTTGAAGTCTCTAACTGATTTAGCTTTGAGCGAAAATCAACTCAGTGGTTCAATCCCTTCATCGTTGGGTGATTTGGAGTCTTTGAATATCATTTACTTGTACGAAAACAAACTCTCTGGGTCCATTCCAACTGAATTAGGTAATATGAAGTCTCTAACTAATTTAGAATTGAGCGAAAATCAACTCTCTGGACCCATTCCTATTGAATTAGGGAATGTGAAGTCTCTCACTGAATTAGATTTGAGCAAAAATCAACTCAATGGTTCAATCCCTTCATCTCTGGGTAACTTGACGTCTTTGAATATCCTTCGTTTGTGGCAAAATCAACTTTTTGGACCCATTCCAATTGAATTAGGGAATTTGAAGTCTCTAACTGAATTATCTTTGAGCGAAAATCAACTCTCTGGACCCATTCCAATTGAATTAGGGAATTTGAAGTCTCTAACTGCATTATATTTGAGCGAAAATCAACTCAATGGTTCAATTCCATCATCGTTTAAAAACCTGAGAAGCCTTCAGAGACTGTATCTTCATGTGAACAAGTTATCCGGTCCTATACCACAAGGAATCGGCAGTCTACAATTGGTTAATCTACAGTTGGCCTCAAATCAGTTGTCTGGCCAATTGCCTGATGATTTGTGCCAAGGGGGAAAGCTTGGAAATTTAAGTGTAAGACAAAATCAACTCTCTGGTCCTATTCCAAGAGGGCTATGGAATTGCCCCAACTTAATAGGTGTATTGTTAGATTTTAATCAATTTTGTGGAGATATATCGAATAGTTTTGGTGTCTACCCAAGCTTAGATTTCTTTGATGTCAGTCATAATAAATTTCATGGGCAACTATCTCATAACTGGGGTAAATGCAAAAAATTGACTACACTAAAGATGGGATATAACAACATCAGCGGTAGCATACCACCAGAGTTTGGAAATTCATTTCATGTGCTTGATCTTTCTTCTAATCATTTGGTTGGTCAGATACCAAAGGGGTTTGGGGAGATGAAAAGCTTGTTAAATTTAAACTTGAGCGATAACAACCTTTCAGGTGTTATACCTCAAGAGCTTGGATCACTGCATGGCCTCCTTACTCTTGATCTATCCAAAAATAGGTTAAACGGGTCATTACAAAGATATATTGGTGATTGGGTACAAATCAATCACATACATCTTAGTAATAACAATCTCAGCGGAAAGATCCCATCAGAGATCGGTAAATTAAGTCAACTCAATGTTCTTGATTTATCTTGGAATTCACTCACAAAAGAGATACCATCAGAAATTGGAAGTTTAAAAAGTCTGGTGATGATGAATCTTTCTCACAATAAGCTATCTGGCTCTATTCCGAATGGTTTCAGTAACTTGCCAAGAGGGATTGACATAGACCTGTCTTACAATGAGCTCACAGGTCTGGTTCCCCCTTATGCTGTCTTTCTAAATGTGTCTGGAGAAGCCTTACAAGGAAATGATGGTCTGTGTGGAAATGTTACAGGTTTGAAACTTTGTGAAAGTCAAACTAATCATTTTCTTCATAAGTTCATCCTTGTAACTGTTGTCCCACTTTTGGCGGCTCTTTTAGTTGGTTTATTCATGTGTGGACTCATTGCTTATAGACGTAGAAAGAGAACTTCTCCACAGAACACATCAGGCGAAGAAGGTGGCAAATTTTTCGCAATAACAAGTTTTGATGGACAGGCGATGTATGATGAAATCATCAAGGCAACAAATGATTTTGATGATGCATATTGTATTGGAATGGGAGGATATGGTACTGTGTATTACGCTGAGTTACAACCCAACAATATAGTAGCTGTCAAGAAACTTCATTCGTCATCTGAGAATGACGATCAAGGCTTCTTAAATGAGGTACGAGCATTAACAAACATAAGGCACAGAAACATAGTTAAACTCTATGGATATTGCTTCCATGCTCGTCACTCATTTTTGATTTACGAATATCTTGAGAAGGGAAGTCTAAAATTGCTTTTAAGTAGCGATATCACAGCAAAGGAATTGGATTGGCTGAAAAGGGTAAGAATTGTTAGGGCTGTAGCGAATGGTTTGGCTTATATGCACCATGATTGCACACCACCTATAATTCATAGAGACATTTCAGCAGCTAATATCCTTCTCGATTCTGATTATGAGGCACATATCTCGGATTTTGGAACAGCAAAGCTTCTAAAGTTGGATTCATCCAATTGGTCTGCGGTTGTAGGCACCTATGGCTATGTTGCGCCAGGTAACAACCAATATTTTAAAGTTATGTATACGTACTTATTCTCAAGTTTTAGATTGATCTATGTTACATTTTATCATGATCTGATATAACAGATTTTTTTGGTATTCTCATGTTTCCGTCCATGTAGAGCTTGCTTATACGATGGTAGCGACAGAGAAATGCGATGTGTATAGTTTTGGAGTTGTTGCACTGGAAGTGATTATGGGAAAGCATCCTGGAGAACTTATATCATGTCTACCAACATTGTCTACTGATGATCTATTGCTAGCCAATGTAGGAGATAGACGGATTCCGCCACCATATTCTCTAGTAGAGAAACTAGCTCATTCAATTTTGAACGTCTCACAGGCATGTTTGAACTACAACCCACAGGAAAGGCCAACAATGCACCAAGTCAAAGATTTATTGTCAGTGGATGATCGAGTTTGGATGAAGATGCATGTATCGGTAACTTAATGCTAGCTTGATCGATTTTGTATGATGTCTAGTCATAAGTCACAAAAGTTTAAGAAACATTTTATGTTTTTTTTTTTCTTGTCCTGAATTATGTTGTAGATTGTTATTAAATAAGGAAATAATTTATATCAATGGAGATTGCTACCTTTCTAGAATAATAGAATTACATGTATTATGGATCTTTTTGGTAATTTCATTAAATTATTCCAGTTTTAGAATTAAAAAATTACCGATGGAAATTTGTATATCAGTTAGAATTCATTCTTACTCATATCAAGAAATTGAGTAACAGTGAGTGCACATAAAAGATATTCAAAGACGTCAAATCATCCAACGATGGAAGTCTATTAATTTGTCTAAAAAGAAGATCGTGGATAGTGTGTTAATTTGCCAAAAAAGATGACCTAAGGTATGGAGTAACTAATGTACAGTTTGTTTCAGATAGGGAAAAGGGTGAATAAGGTAGCAAGAAGGCTTGTATGAATATCAACAGCAGAGGGAAATGACAGGGAAACTGGAATGCTGACTATAACTTCACACTTTTCAAGACCCCTACAATTGGAGGATTTAGTTGAAGTTGACGATCCAAAAAATGCACGAGTCTTGGTGTCTCTAACTATTCATAGGGTATCTAATTTCTCCTTCTTGTGCTAAGTGAAAACAATAGAGGTGGGAACATGGGCAGGACAATTGGGTTTAGTAACGGGTCAAAACGGTTAACTTTTTGGTACGGGTCCAATTTGTTTGCCAGAAACACCTTTGGTCCAAAATTTCATTAAATCTTATTATAAATAATCAGTGTGACACATATGATAATAATATACATATTCTTTTCAACCAATGTTATTGAATATATCCCACATTGACACATTCATACCTAAATGGTTCAGAATTTCCACAAAGATATATAAATAGTGTGAAGCAAATAATCTTATTCTTATGCTTCTTATGTAATGTTATAAACACGAAGGACCAAACATGTTAGTTAGAAAGATAATGTAACACCCCCAATTCATGGATGCAGCGGAATTCAAACTGGGTGTTACTCGACGGCACAACAGTCATAATAATAGAAAACGAACTCTAATTGAGTCGTTTTAAAAGATTTATCATTCAAATTATATAAATATCAGAGATTACAAAATGAGGTCCCAGATGGTTCCATGTTTACAAATTACATTAAATGAGTTTATGAATGATAATAAAATCTATAGCCCTCTTGAATATCCGTGCCCCTTCCGTGCCATCCTTGTTCATTATGAACCTGAAAATACATGCTAAAGTGTCAACACGAGGTTGGTGAGTTCATAGAGTTTAGTGACAAAAATGTAATGTAAAACATTTGAATGATGATTTCCCAGCAAAGGCATCGTAAATCCACTCAGTTCCAAGCCCCACCCATTCAAGACTTGCAACCTGTGTGTTTACAACCCACTGCCAAATATGATCTGGTTTATGTGAACAAAAGTAATACTTGTATCTAGATTCAAAGATAAATGTAGCAATACCGTTATATAAACAATTTTTACAATGATGCCATATAAATAATGATGATAATTGTAACACCCCCAATTCATGGATGCAGCGGAATTCGAACTGGGTGTTACTTGACGGCACAATAGTCACAATAATAGAAAACGAACTCCAATTGAGTCGTTTTAAAAGATTTATCATTCAAATTGTATAAATATCAGAGATTTACAAAATGAGGTCCCAAATGGTTCCATGTTTACAATGTATAACAAATGTGTTTTTGAATGATAATAAAATTTATAGCCCTCTTGAGTATCCGTGTCCTTCCGTGCCATCCTTGATCGTCATGAACCTGAAATACATGCTTGAGAGGTCAACACAAAGGTTGAGTGATATTCATAGAGTTTGTTAAATCGTTTGAACACAATATGTTGGTAGTGTGAGTTATAGGCTCACACCAATGTTTGGAAAACAAAACAGGTAGGCTACGTTATTATACGCCCGGAACAGTTATTATACACTAAGCTTATGACACCATAACGTTAACGTGTACCAATATCGATCGGCAGATTTATCCCGGTAGGTACTTTGCTAACATACCTAAATCTCAAATATTAATGCATTTGTTTGAACTTAGTCAATACAAATGGGATTCGTCAATCCCAATAGGCCTATTCACAATATTTGCGCTCACTATTGCTAGTGATTAAATGGTTCATAATAAGGGATCTCGGTTTAGCAAGGTTGGTACTTAGTGATAATAAAACAATCAGGCAAGCATACAATTTAGAAACATTGTGCTCGGTTAAAATAGCATGTATTCCCCCCAAGGGTTTGTAAAACAATTAAGTAATGGAAAATGGGGCTATGAACTCACCTTAAGTAAGATAGCAAGTAATGAATGTATCGGTTGAATCGTGAAGGTTTCTACGAGCAACCTATAATCGAATGTTGCGACTTAGGTTCGGAGTAAAGAATATGAAGTAGTGCCTATATATATATCTTGCATTTAGTCCATGATGTGGTATGATGTATAATGTAAGTCTTTGAAAGAGATGATTCATGAAACATGTATGTTTTGTATATCGTTTACTACCGTTCGGGCCGACATAATTCAGAAGTCATGTTAGTAAGCGTTCGAGGAGCCAGGACACTTTAACTCGTAAATCCACAACTCAACTTGACGGCTTACATAATGAACTCCTCACATGAGGCTCCCTACTATTGTAGTAGTTGATGAAATATATAGATATAAGTTTTGATCCGAAAGGTTACATGTCCGATATTTGAATAAACTTAGGAAAGTTTATTTGTACATGAAGATTGTTATTAGGGGTAGTTTCATAAGTCTTGTATGACCATTTTCTCTTTGTAATATCTCATGGTTCCTTTAGATGAAGTAGTTCCAAATTGTATGTTCAAGTTATCGCCAACTTCTCTAGTTCATGTATTTGCCTTGGTAAGCTTGTATGGTCATTTCGTCATGGCCTAGCCATGACCTTTGGTCATTGTTCCATGGTATTGAGACTCAACCTTGGCTCTAGCCATGGTTGTGTCTTGATTCTAGGTCATAAGACCCCTTTGGTCTTCATAAACCATAACTTATATGTAATGACTTTGGTGTAAAAATGGGCTGTTAAGATTTTGAAGAATTTATCACTCAAAAAGCGTTTTCAGGGCTCGAGCTTCTTTGATCCTGAACGAAAACGTCGTTCCGGACAACTTTCGTGTTTTAACTTTTTGATGAATCGGACCAGAAGTGGGACTTTCAAAACCCAAATTTGATCAGAATGGTATTTGGCAGATTGCCGAAAAGTTTTGGTAACTTCAAATGGGCGTAACTTTTGACTCGTATACTCGTTTTAGGTGGTTCCAATCCCTGGTCCGGGTCAACCACCAAGGATGTATGGCATGCCGCCACCTCTTCCTAACCAACAATCAATGGCTACTATATCGCCTGCAATGGGTCCCAGTGGAAATGCAGTTTCAGGACCATCAAAGATTGATCCTAACCAAATCCCACGCCCTGGTCCAACATCGTCTGTCCTTTTACATGAAACCTGCCCGGGTAACCAGGCGAATCCTCCACCGGTATTCACCTATATTTTGTTCACAGTTACCGTTATTGTGTTTACTTTAGAGGTGGAAAGATTGGCGGTTCAGGCAGCTGAATGGATTTTTAATGTATAATTAGTTTTTCAAATATGATCTAAGAAAATTATATTAAATAAATAAATGATCTTATGAATAGAATCATTTAGGAGATTTATGTATCAAATTACATTTTCCGAGATCTGACCCGTTAACTTTGAAGCTATTCATAAATGTATAAAGCCAAACTTTCCATCTCTAATTTATACTGTTTATGTTTCTTGGCTTCTATTATGCAAGTATTTGTACAGATCTTATGTACATTCTGATATATTATTATTCTATATTGAAGCCTGCTACTACTGAATTTATTGTAAGGGATACTGGAAATTGCAGTCCCCGGTACATGAGGAGCACCATTAATCAGGTAATGTGCTTATTTCTTCAACCGCTTTTCTTGTGGAGATTTTATGCTTACTTTATTGTTGGATTGTTTTGTTGCTCTTTCAGATTCCTTGCACCTCTGATCTTTTGACCACGTCTGGTATGCGATTGGCTCTGTTGGTCCAGCCCCTGGCCCTTCCTCATCCAGAAGAGGAACCTATCCAAGTAAGGCTAGATATAGTTACTAAGATTACTATATAGCCCTTAAGTCTTAGGGGTACTTATTTGCTACCTCAATGGTCTTGACAAGATGGACTATTTGGTATAGTTTCACTCAAATATTAATTGAATGATAGAAAATTTCAAAGTTGAATACAGAAGTTTTTCATATGGTAAATCTGAATTTGTTTTTTCAGATAGTGGATTTTGGCGAAGGTGGCCCTGTTCGTTGTTCTCGTTGCAAAGGTTACATCAATCCGTTCATGAAGTTTGTGGATCAGGGAAGACGTTTTGTCTGTAACTTCTGTGGTGAGTTTTGATATCTCTTATTTTCTACCTTTTGCCATAATTTAGTTCTAAGAATATATACTGATTAGAAAAAATCTCATTATATACTTGACATACATGCTGCTAGCTGACTTTGTATACAGTAACAATACAAACTTTTCGCCTATAAATATGTTGATATTGACAATAAAAACATATACTGTGCTTATTTGAACTGCTGCATGTCAACTAGTATATTGACTTATTGTAAATAAAATGTAACCCATGTCAACCGACTTATAAGTGAATGGGTTGAATACACCACTTTTAGTTCAATATGTCTTCTTACGTTCTACTCTTTTGCAGGCTTCACGGATGAAACTCCGCGTGACTATCAATGCAATCTAGGTCCAGATGGCAGGCGAAGGGACGCTGATGAACGACCTGAGTTATGCAGAGGAACAGTTGAATTTGTTGCCACAAGGGAATTCCTGGTTCGTGTGATCTCTATCTTCTTTTTGCACTTCTCTCAACATTCATACTTTCTTTATAATATTTTTATATATTTTTCCCAGGTACGTGAGCCAATGCCTGCTGTATTCTTTTTCCTCATTGATGTATCAATGAATGCCTTGCAAACTGGTGCAACAGCGGGAGCTTGCAGCGCTATCAGCCGAGTCATTGCTGATCTTCCAGTAAGTTCATGTTAATTGTGGTTAGAGATGAAAATAGTTGGGTCCGATAATGGGTCTAAATTGGCATAATCTTAGATATGGGTCGGGTTATTGACCTGGTTTTTAAAACCTTTTTTTATAAATAATTAGTGTTCGTAACTTGATTACAACAATTAGATTATTTCAAATTTCCAATTATAATATAATTGAAAGTAAATATTCCTAACTTGATCACAATTGCCACCTTTAGTACTCGTGGTGGCACATGGCTCCCCTTAAATATTTAATCTTATTGACGTTTAACCTCTGACAATAGGTTCGAAATTGGTATGTAAGTAGTGATCTGTTTCATATTTACAATTAGCTGTAGACTTTTTGAAGTAATAAACTAATAATATGGTTGCTGCAGGAGGGTCCTCGAACAATGGTGGGAATTGCCACATTTGTCTCAACCATCCATTTTTACAATCTGAAACAGGCATTACAACAGGTATATATAATGGCAGATTATTGTTTATAGATTTTTGGTACGGTGCAGCCGTGCAGGCTGTAGATTGTATGCGTAAAAAAAAACTTTGTCCAACTTTCACCATGTTTGCTTTTGGATTGCCATTTCAATCTTTCCAGTTTTACCTGTTAGAAATAAAATATAACCAGAATTGACCCATTTATAAGTAAATGGGTCGAAACAGCCACCTCTAGTTTAGTAACTTACAAGATGATATTGCTGTTTGTGATAAAGTTTTTGTGTTTTGTTGTTGCAGCCATTGATGCTCATAGTTCCTGACGTTGAAGATGTTTACACTCCTCTCCAAACTGATGTTATTGTTCAACTTTCTGAGGTAAGTTGTTTCATGCATTACCTTGAAATTGTGATGGAGCTTGTTTCTTGACAGTTCTTGCCAACTCGTGATTATCCGTCATATTCTAGAAGTTATTATTTTCATCCAGTTTTATGTGACTTTGGAACTGATTCCCTACGTATTTCACATCATTGTGATGTTACAGTGTTGTGATCATCTAAACTTTTTGCTGGAGAGCATCCCGAGTATGTTTGAGAGTAATAAAACTGCTGATTCTGCTTTTGGTGCCGGGGTGAAGGTATTAATTTTTCTCTGTTTGATTGTACATTTGTACCCACGCAAGCACTACATGTCTAAGGGTAGAAGAAGTTACCTATATACCTACCATTAATGTAATTTCAGAGACTCGCTTTATTTCACACGACGTCTCTATTTTCTTTTTCTTCTCAGACTATCCTTTTTTGTGTTGCAGCGGCTAATGAAATCCCTATTACTCCATTACCTCAAGTGAGGGATCGGGTGACAGATCTTTGCATTAGTATACTTCATTCTTATCGGAAGTTTTGTGCAACTGTGTCATCATCTGGACAGCTAATTCTTCCAGAGGCACTCAAGTTGTTGCCTCTATACCCTCTCGGTCTGTTTTCTTCTTTATTAAAGGCATTCTAAGTAGTGGGTTATCAGTAGTGGTGTCATCGGATACCGACCAAAACTAATAATCCAATCATTCTAAATCAGTTCGGTCGCAAACCATTCCTTGAAAGTGAGAGCCACTAAAGGTGGCAATTTCAGCGCATTCATTTATTACCAATAATTTGATTGAATGGGAATGTATCAAATGTGTTGGAAGTCCCCTTAAGGTTTTTTATAATGTATACAACCTCATAAATTACCTTCTATAAAAGATTAAGATAATAATCTTGGTAATCTTGTTTTTTGTAATCATAATCAACTCTTTAACAATCTCTATAGGTTCAAAAAAGATTGGCAAAAAGTGTTTGTGGGTCATTTCAACCTGGCTCATGCTAAAGATGACCTGTTTTGACTTGTTCTTTTTTCACCTGGTCATCTTGTCAACTCTAGTGAAAATATAACGAATCCAAAGATTCTTTCGATTTGCCCACCCCCTAGATACCACTTAAATGTTTTGGTTTAATATTGCATAAGATACGCACAGGTGATTGACCTCCTTTATTTCTTGATTGCAGCTTTGATTAAAAGTATTGGACTACGAAGTGATGGGCGTATAGATGACAGGTCATTTTGGATCAATTATGTTACCTCACTTTCTGTTCAATTAGCAGTCCCGCTTGTGTATCCCAGAATGATAAGTGTTCATGATATTGACTCAAAGGTTTAGAATAATCTCACTTAACAAAATGTTCAGATATTCAATTTCTACAACTTACACGTTGTTTTTTTTTTTTGGCATGTTTCATCTGTGGCTACAGGATACCGATGGATCCGTTATTCCCCCTCCTATACCACTCTCTAGTGAACATGTGAGCGATGACGGGATCTATCTTCTTGAAAACGGAGAGGACTGCTTAATTTATGTTGGAGGTTCTGTAGATCCTGATATAACACAAAAACTGTTCGGCGTTTCTTCTTTTAGTGAAATCCCCACTCAGGTACACTTGATATTCGTATCTCTTGTCTTGTATCATTATAGTGGCAAAATGGCGAGTCTAGTAATGGGTATAAACAGGCTTTGGTGGCTTGGATTGACCTGAAACATTATTTTTATTCTAAGCAATAACCGACGTGGTAAATCTGATTAGGAAAACTATATTACAACACAGTTCAGGAGGTTATATGCATTATATACCTGTCGGCAACTTTCAACCTGTTTCAATTTTGGCTGCTTTTAAAACTTAGCAAAACTGACTCATTTGTGATTAATACTACCGAAATTCCTTCTAATTGCAAATGGGTTGAAGTTGACATCTGTATATGCTCATTGTCTCATTGCATAGATGATTGATGAATCAATAACTCTTATAAGTTATTGATTCATCAATCATCTGTTTAACTCAAACTTTTTGATACAGTTGGTACTGAAGCAATATGAAAACCCCTTGTCAAAGAAGCTAAATGAGGTTGTAAATGAGATACGAAGCCAAAGATGTAACTACCTACGGTATGTAATATCCGTGGTATATAATCTTATCAGTCGGATTAGTTTATCTGTATATGAGAATGTTTGTGTTGACAAGTAATCCCTTTTTTAATCTCATTGTACTTATGGCAGGCTAAAATTATGCAAGAAAGGAGGACCATCGGGTGAGTTTTATGATATACGTCTAGTAGTTCTGTCTTTGTATGAAAAGTGCAAGATTCAAGTTGCTTATTTTTTAAGAAAAAATTCCTTTCATATACGTAAAGGCTATTTGGTAATTTTAAACCGGGACTTCCCAAGAAACGTCGAGAATTAAAAACTTTCCTGACTATATGCTAAAAAAATGAAAAATCCCTCCAACAATTATAAAATAAAGAAAATCTTGTGAAACCCATAATGCCATATATCATAGGCAACTTTAGCTCAGGAACTTCCTTAGAAACGATAAAGATTGCGCCTTTTCTGAGTATTTGTAAGTACCATTCTATAAAGACAAGATAAAGAAAATTAATTACAGTGAGGACGCATTTGTCAATCAAAGTTGCAGTTTTTACACGGTAATCGTTGCAATTTCTATTGTTTCTGATATTAGTTGTTTCAATTCCAGGAATGACATTCTTCTCGAATATGATGGAAGACAAGTCTCCAAATAGTCCTTCATACGTTGAGTTCTTAGTACATGTCCATAGACAAATTCAAAACAAAATGGGCTGATGTTGTTTAACAAACACGACTTCAGTTAAGTTTATGGGTTTGTGGTTAGAATTTACATGGAGACACAGTTGGGTTCGAGCCTAAAGAAGCGAAGCTTGAATGTTAGCAAAAACGTGGGGATAGTCATCATTGGGTTTCACCTATTCTTGGTGAAAACTCGAGTAAAGTTTTGTTAGTATTATTTGTGAAAGCTTAGCATAAACTGATAAAAGAAACATCCTTTGGCCTGTTTCATGGTAATTATTATTAAAGATTAATGGTGATATACATATCTGCAAAGCCCATTTTTTTTCTTCATGGGAGGTGATTTGTACACCATTTTTATTTGCCATCCACCACTAAATTATGCATAGCGATGTTGTACTGTATGCATTACTAGTGTGATTTAGTGGTGTATAGCCAAAAAGAAATGGTGTACAAATCATCTCCCGTTTATAATAGTATAAGATTTACATGTAATGCTATTCTTTATGGGGGCAAGTTTCAACTTATTTCTTATATTTATTGACTTTATGTGCGACTATGTTTGATTCGATTTGTATTTTATTGCTAACTAGACAAGTGCATCTGAATTGAAAGGATTCAAATAGTTACAAGCTGTCTATGCAATGGTATTGCTTGATATACATGAAAATGCAAGAATATAGTAGGTACTTCTCAAACTACCTTTTTATGAAAGAATATAGTATGTTTAAACCAAATCACAAGTTTTTGTACAAAGTTTCTAACCAACTTTGTATATTACGCTAACGTTAATCAATAGGTGAGTGAATTATGTTTGTAATTGAGAACATCTTGGAAGTGATAAATGATCACATCCATTTGTGGCTAGATGTTATTACAATTAGCCTAGCTAGATTAGAGTGGTAGACTATAACGTTTGAGATTAATGAAAGTAAATCAAGATTCACAAAGTGGTTAGAGTGGTAGACTAAAAATTCCATCACTATACAATTATATGCCACTATATCGCAACAAAATTTTTCAAAAAAATGTGCTTAAGGTAATGAACTTTCATTTCGTTCACTTGTTTACTGAGCTATTAAGCAGAATAGTGTTCTATAATTTCAATGTTAATCGGAGTGACTTGAACGCATATTTTTTAATATGTCTAAGTAAAATAAATGTTGCGGTTTTCAAGTTCGATGATGTGTATGTATATTTTTGTAAGTTTAATGACTCAAATATCATTTTTTATAACTTTAGTAACGCAAGTGAATAAAATAAAATTTTGTTACACGGTTTTTGAAAAGTTTAGTGACACGTTTGTTTGTATCTTTTTAGCTTCTATCTTGGAAGAATTTCGTGTTCTTTCCTTTCCCCCTTATTTGGGTATTTTCAATATAGTCTTGACTTTAAAAAAAGTATAAATTTGTTTATTCACGAATTTTGCTCTTTTTTCAGTTCCCTCATTCAAACGTTCAAGTTGTGGCTGTTAGGACATAGGACCCTACACATCATTCATTAAAAGGACCATATGCATATTACAACCACATATCGTTTGCAAAAAATATTGTCTCCTGAAGTAAAATACACTCAATGTTAGTCTATCACTTAATATTAGTCTTTGCATAACAATAATGGATGGTAGCTATTGTTGACCAGGACTTTTCATAATAATAAATAAACTCGCGTTGTAGCGACGAGTATCATGCAATTTAAATTTTTAGCGAGAAATATTTTTCAATTCTATATTTTACGATACATTAAGTTATGGATAACAATAATTTTAGTTTTGAATAATCTAAGCAACAACAAGTTAACTCATATAAATTTATAGATTACCCACGCGATGTTCTGGCAATACAGACACGGTAGCTAGTATATTATGGAGGTATGAGATTAAAGTAACAATGACCCATAGTCGCAAGTTATTTATAAATAAAAACACCACATCAAATTTTAAAAATCACTTACATCATGTTAAGAAAAAAATAATTATCTAAAAATACACCTTATAAGTTTTTTTTGTCACTTATTTGAACTATTAACAATGTTTATGACATTTATACCACATATATAAAAAATACAAGTAAAAGAGTACTTATAGACATAAAAAAAACCTAAATATTCAAGAATAATGTGGTGTAACTTTAAAGAGTATAATTATTATTATATAAATGTATCTAATATATATAAAATAATAGAATTAGCAGTTAGCACATTTGTTTTGCAAAAATTGTCTGATTTTTATAAAACACGGTTTTTAGTTTTTATAGTAACTTTTATCAAAAAATTCTAAAAGGTGTATATGTTGGTTCACCAGAAACTCTTCCCATTTTAATATTTCGTAATACTTTTCGAACATTGTAATTTAGTATGCATTTTGAAACTCTATTGACTTAATAATATCTTTACATTAAAAATTAGAGTATATTTTTTGTTGTTAATAAAAAAGTAGTGTACCGGTAGTATAAAAATGTGTACTGAAGTGGTACCGAATCGATGGCACCATTATTCCCGAGCATAAAAATGTTTTCATGTTGTTGATAAAAATGTGTACTGGTACCGTACCGGACGGGATTCCAGTACCGGTGCCGGTTCCGGTACCCGTTACCTGGAAGCAGTAAGTATCCAAATTTTTTCTTTTTTTTTAAAGGGTTTTTGCATATATATCCTTCTGAAAATGCATAATTGCATATATATCCAAAGCATGCATAAAAACTATTGTGTTACGTGCATTAAAAACTTGTAAAAAGAATATATGTGCAATTATTCACTTTGAGAGAGATATATATGCAATTCTGCCTTTTTTAAAAGTAAAAAAATAATAAATTCTAGATTTCATATGCAATAACGCTTCTGTAACAACAACAAAAAAACAAAGGTACACTTACCATATAATATAAAATAAATTGAAATTCAACGAATGAGGCGAATATTGTTCTTATATTAAACCATTTGTGTAAGATCGACAAGCTATTGAACCATTTACACGTGTTTAGGACTCGTATAATTGTTGTTAGAATATTGTTTTTTTTCTTCCATGTATAGAGAACAATCCATGTACGTTTTCATTTCAATCATGATGGTGATTATTAGTATACACATGCATATCTAAGATAGAAGAACTAAGATATGCCAGTTTGCATGATGATGAGAGTTGAGATTAAAGAAAAATGGAGAAAAAAACCTCATTTATTAGTTATACGTGATTATGTAAACAAAAGTTTTATTTAAAGCATGTTATTTGATTATATATGGATGCACCTAAAAGCCTAAAATGATGTGTTTGGTTGTGGGTCGTATACTTTAGACGCTCTAATTTGCATTCAACAAGCACAAGGGTGTTTGGATAAGTATTTATTTGAAAAATATTGACTTTTTATATTTCGATACCAATTTCGGTATTATCCCATTTGGTACCGGTACTGTTTTAGGTATCCCGGGTGTTTTAGGCTAATAACGTGGTAATGGTATCATACCGTGTACCGGGACCCGGTACCAGTTTGGTACGGTTCCATTTCGATGCCGCGATTCGGGTCAAAATGCTCAACCCTAATTGTATTATTTTGATTATAGCATTTCCAAGTTTTACCAATTGCTTATTATTATTATTATTATTATTATTATTATTATTATTATTATTATTATTATTATTATTTTACTTTTTTTTATTATTTTTTTGTAATAAAAACATCACTTTCATTAGAAACAAACCAATAGGATTATGATGAGGCGAAAAATGATTCATTTTTAGGGGGTCATTTAAGCCCGAATTCGAATTTATTTGATCAAATATTTCCCTAAATCGTTCCTTTTGTGATTTTAGGTACTTTGGGAGTGGAATCTGGAAAAGGAAGCAATTCGGACGTTTTTGGAGCGTAAAAGTGAAGAAAATGCCAAAGTCTTAATTTTCCATGCTGGGAACAGTAGGTGACGGCGTCAAGAGTAATTTCCTGACGGCGTCAAGAGCAAAATTCCATGACGGTCCAGAAGAGATTTGACGGCGTCATGAAGGTAGGGCGTCAAGAGTAAAAGTCAGGACGGCCTGGAAATGGTTAAGTCTTGACGGCGTCAAATGTAGATCAAGGCAGTCCGAGAAGAGTTTTGGCTGCGAGGTGACGGCGTCACAATGTTTGTCTTGACGCCGTCAGACCCCTTTTCCTATATATAGTTTTCTAATTTTTCACATTAAAAGAGAGAAGTTTTGGGAGAAACCCTAAGTACGATTTTGGTGTAACTTTACAGGTTTTTCAAGGGTTCCAACCCCTTGATACCTTGCATGTGTAATCAAGATAAGTGTTCCTTTAATTCAATCAATATGTCTATGTGTTGGTTGTCTATATCTTGTTCTTGTCTTAATTCCATCATGCTAGGCTAGATCTATCTTGTGTTTGCTTAGATCTAATGAAACCTAGATGTTAATTATGTATTGATTACTTGTTTATTCTTGTCTTGGATGAATGATTTATATGTTAGGCTTAAGAAAACTGGCAGATCTCCAATTGGTAACATGCTTGAACGTCTTAAGAAACATGAACCGACGCGCACTAGGTCTTTATTGGTTGTATTTAATGCATGAGCCACTGTTTCCAATCCCTATAGTTGTGCTGGGCATGGTGTAGGAGGATATAAGAGCTCATAGAATTGGGGAGTTAAGTGTGCCACCCCATGAATGGTATTAAGGAATACGATCCGTCATCCATGCAATTATAACAAGTAATTAACGTGTAAAAGATGTCTAGGGAGTAATGAAATCTAAGTAAACACATTTTCTCCAATTACTGCTCACAACTTTAGTATAAATTAATTTATTTTCATTTTTAGTATTTTATTTGATTGCATATTAGTATTGGGTTAGTTGAATAGCAACTAATTCCGCCCCAAATCCTTCAAACCCGAGATTTTAAATTGCTTTCTAAAAAATATAAAAATACAAAAAAATAATCTTCCTTCACCTTTAGAACTAGTATTTAGGTTTTCTAATCCTAGCGACACTATTCCTAGCTGAACGATCAATCCCCCGGTACTTGTCACTATACTATACTACAACGATCAGGTACACTGCCTGGTGGGGGTTGTAAGCTTCTCGAGATCCCTCGAGAGGTAAAGCCTGTTGCGATTCCCACGTATCAAGTTTTTGGCGCTGCAGCCCGGGGAATAGTTATTTTCTAGGTTAGAATTTCTTTTTGTTAGGTCTACTTGCTAGATTCCTTTCTAGCAAGATTTTATTTTTATTTTTAGGTTTTCTTTAGTATATCTTATTTCTTTGTGCCTTTGTTCGTAACCACCCAACACCATGGACAACGGGAACATCTTTGAACCCGTCATCCCACCACAACAAAACCCACCATTAGAACCCCTTAGGCCCCGAACCTTAGGAGAGTATTCCCGGCCTAGCCACCAAGGCTACCGAAACACCATTGAGCTCACCGGAGCCAATGTGACCCCCTTGCGATCCGACACCATCCGGTTGGTGCAAAGCGGATGTGCATTCCATGGACTTCGTTCCGAAGATCCAAACCAACATCTTAAGGACTTTCTCAAAATCGTAGATTCCATAGACCTAGGTGTTGAAACTAGAGAGACTACCCGTTTACGCATATTCCAATTCTCTCTACGGGATCAAGCTAGTCAATGGCTTGAGCGTTTACCCGCGGGATCCATCACCACATGGGATGATCTCACCACTCGTTTCCTTGCTCAATTTTTCCCACCGGGGAGAACTACTAACCTTAGAAATGACATCTTGATGTTCCAACAACGTCAAAATGAATCTCTTTATGAAGCATGGACACGTTTCAAGGACTTACTCCAAAAAGTCCCTCATCATGGCATAGATCTTTGGCTCCAAGTCCAAATTTTTTATGACCATATCGACATCCCCACGAGGCGAGCCATTGACCAATCGGCCGGTGGTAAGCTACGTGATCTTAGTGCGGAACAATCATGGGAACTCATAGAAGATCTTGCTCTCTATGACAACGAAAGTTGGAATGATCCCCGTGACTTGAACAAAACGGTCAAGGCAATATCTTTGCCTTCGAACAATTCTAGCACTCCCGACCGTAGGATCATGGAACTTGAGGACCAAGTCAAGTTTCTAATGAAATCTTACGAAGCTCCTAAGCCTTCAAGCCAAGTGAACAAAATCACTTCTTCATGCGAATTATGTAGTGGTCCCCATGACACTCGTGATTGTGTGGAACTCCCCGGAACAGCTTTTGCGGACTACGCATCCACGCGTACCGACGAAGCGGGAGATAAGTGGTACACTTTCAAGCCCGAGCCAAACACTTACAGTGATTCATACAACCCCTCTTGGAAAAATCACCCAAACCTTAGGTGGAAACAAAATCAACCCAATTCTTCCAATCCGTCTAATCGTTACCAACCAAACGGTCCACCATCCAACCGTACTTTCAACAACAATCCTTTTAACAACTATGGTAGTACCAACAATCTTGAAGGATTGATGTCAAAGTTCATGGCATCTCAAGAAGCTCGCATATCTAAGTTTGAAGCCGATTTCAAACAAAAGCAAAGCGAGATGACCACTAGAATTGATGCATTGTTGAAAGTTCGCATATCTAAGTTTGAAGCCGATTTCAAACAAAAGCAAAACTTCGTGTCCACAATACTACTCGGTTAAATCAACGAGCACGTGTTTCAAACAAAACCAAATTCTTCAAAAGGACCAATCAAATAAAGCACCCAATATAGAACCGGTCAAAAGTATAGTTGAAACACCCCCTACGCAAGACCTTGACGATGAATTCAAAGAACTTCACCTTGAACGCCCCGTCATTGATGTCTTAGCGCGTGCTCCTTACTATAGTTCCCTCCTAGAAAAATATGAGAAGTGTAAGCTAGGTAAAAATGGGACTGCCTTCGTTCAAAACAAGTTGCCTAAAAAGCTTGATGATCCGGGTATATTTGTTTTGCCTTGTAAGATAGGAAGATCCTAAGCTTTCGACACACTAGCCGATTTAGGGTCAAGCCTCAACTTGATTCCCTTATCCTTATTCACCGCTCTTAAGCTAGGAAAGTTAGAGGAAACGGAGGTATTGATAGGGCTAGCGGATGGGAGTATTGCTCACCCGGTCGGAATGATTAAGGATGTAGTTGTTCACATAGGAAAGTTAACTATATTAGCGGAGTTTCACGTCCTAGACATGGTTAGTGACACTACATGCCCATTATTGGTAGGAAGAGGATTTTTAGCAACCGCTAGTGCCATGATAGATTGTAAGGAGTCTAAGATAGCGGTAGGTGAAGGCGATACTTGGTCGGTGTACGATGTTAAGAAGCATAGTTATGATTGTGATGATGAACCGATACCGCATTGGGTAGAGATGAATAGGAGACCGTCTAGATATGGACCTTGGATAGAAAGGAACTTTATAGGACCTCAATGCCCATTCTATCTAGAAAAAGATTTCATCGAAAAGACACATTCGGTAGAACAACTCATAGATAGAGATGAAGAGCTAGACCCCTTTGAGGACCCCTTAGTCTTTAGGAAGATGATTGAGTTCTTAAGCGTAATGCCCATCAACATAGAAAGGAATAAATGGAAAAGAGAAGGAGATAAGTGTAATTGGAGGTGGGACAAGCCACCTAAAGAAGGTGACGGATCATGGCATATGAGAATGACTTTGTATGATCTGGATGGAGAAAAGTTTGAAAGGTCATACCATACTAAGGAAACCGATAGGAAGTTGAAACCTAAGTTTGATCCCAAAGATGTCCTCAATGAGGAACTCACCCATATCACGTAGTAGCCCATGACCTTGAGTCTAGCTACAAGACTCGTAAATAAAGAAAAGTGCTTCGTGGGAGGCAACCCATGTTTTGTGTGATTTTATTTGTTTGATTGTTATTTGCTTCCATATGCATGCTTAGTTTTTATTGTTGGTAGATCATGTTTCGCAATTAAAAAGTGGAAATACTTTACTTTGTTGTTTTGGCCTAGTCTTAACTCCACCTAAAAGTATTTTTGCAAAAGATAAGTGTAAGGGGAAACCCCAAATATGTTTTTAAGAAACAAACCGATCATGATTCTCCACAATATTAAATGAACATGTATATTCGTATTTGTTAGAGTCAAATGATTGTATTGAGTCATAATGAAGTTTTGCAGGATTTTCCAGGAAGTTGGACCAAGTTTTTTCCATAAATTTTCCGGAAACTTAACATAAGAATTTCTGCAGGTCAATTCTGACGGCGTCGGGAGTTTACACTTGACGGCGTCGGGTGTAAAAATCTGGAAATTTCACCGGTTTTGTTTTTCTAACGGAGTCTTATGGTTTTTGTGAATTATTAAGTTTTATAATCTCCAGGAGATCTGCAAACTTCATTCCACAAGCATTATATCTTATTTTGTTTTCTAGGATTTAGTAACTTATATAGGATGCCGCCGATTTTACGCGAGGTTGTCTTGTCTATTTTCTCAGGTTTTACAGGTTATGTATGACAAGAAGATGATTTATATTCTGGAAGGGAAGCTTTGATTGTTCATTTTCTTGGAGGAAGATTTAACCTGGCCACCTTATTATCCATACCGAGCGAATCAGGGGAGTATTTGATTTCATTCTCTTTACTTTTTCACTTTTACATTCTTTACTTGAACATTGGGGACAATGTTCATCTTAAGTGTAAGGGGAGGGTAAAAATATGATACCTTACATATGCACTTTCGCTTGAGTTTGTTTTGTTTGATGGTAGATGTGTAATAAAACTATGAGAAATACTTGTTAGTGTAATTTTAGCGCCAAATTTAAAATTTTTTACAACATTTAGGAGTGAAACTTTAGCCATAGTAAGCGTCTCATGGATAGGAGATTGTATGACTAGCACATAACCGTATATTCAGAAAAATTTTCCACCCAAATATGTGAGGCTCGCCTTTAGATTTGATAGGAAAAGCATTTACTATTAGTGCTTATAAGTGTACCGGTAGCATTTAGATTCTAGAACTTGCGTTAGTGATGCATCCCGAGACCGCTAGTGAGACTACATCCGTGTGGTAGGATTTACTACATGATAAGAGGCATTAGGATCACCCTTGTGTTAAACCCGTATTATAATTACTTGACCATTTAAGTCATATTACTTGGCTAGTTAAGTCAGCTAATTTGTCCCACACCCTTAGCGTTGTACTCATTTTTAGTACACGATACCCCTAGTACACCCCTCCGAGCCTATCTTTTCGTTTCTAACTTTAAGCATTTTACTTAAAGGAAGAATTTGTTACACCCCACTTAAATGTACAACCAAATCGCCTTAGCCTTCCATGTATGCGCTCATTTTTAGTGCATTATTGTTATTTGTTAAACCCTAAGTTAACTTTCTAATTGATTACATGGTTACTAAGTCGAGTCATATCCTTGTATATATTATTTTGGGACGATTGGGACTCATGGGTAAAGTACTTATTTTATGGAGTAATGGGGAAGAACATAATATTATTACCCCCATATGTGTGTTAATCTTAAAAGTACTCCAAGTGTTTTGATTTTCTTAATTCGAGTCATTAGATTAGCTAATTGTAAAGTATGTAAAGATTCAAGTGTAAGAGAAATGTTCATTCCCTATGATGTATTATTTTGGATGGTAGGGTAAGAGTGTATGCAAAAAAAAAAAAAAAAAAAAAAAAAAAAAAAATCGAAAAAATCAAGAAAAAGAAAAAAAAATAGAAAAAGGAAAAAAAGAAAAAACATACGGACTACCATCCCTTTTCATTCTATGTTCATTTTATGTTTTTGTTATTTTTCATTTATTAGCTTAAGTCGAGTCTAGTCTTGGCTTAGCAACGCCACATTGTACATGTAATTAACCAAGATTGTTAACTCACCACCAGTAAAACTTCCTTTATCTAACAAAACCGTGTATTTCATATCCCTACACCTAACGTTACAACCCTTTAAAAGACCTCTTTGATAGTTTATCCTAGGTGCTTACGCCATGTGGTGGAGGTTTGATCCTTTCTCAAGCCTATGGTAATCTATTTTGCTATGACAGGTAGTGAGAGATATCTTCCGCTTCCATTTTGTAATTTACACTTTATTACACCCGAGAGATGTGAGTATCTAAACACTATTTGTGAGGTGCTTGTGTATGACCTCCGTGCTTGTCTATTGGTCTTTAGTGGAATGATTATTTGTTGTAATTTCTTTTATATTAGTGTTAAATGACCCCTAACTTGTCTTTTGAGTAGAATAAAAGCGCATTTGCTTGAGGACAAGCAAATCTCAAGTGTAAGGGTATATGATGAGGCGAAAAATGATCCGTTTTTAGGGGGTCATTTAAGCCCGAATTCGAATTTATTTGATCAAATATTGCCCTAAATCGTTCCTTTTGTGATTTTAGGTACTTTGGGAGTGAAATCTGGAAAAGGAAGCAATTCGGACGTTTTTGGAGCATAAAAGTGAAGAAAACGCCAAAGTCTTAATTTTCCATGCTGGGAACAGTAGGTGACGGCGTCAAGAGTAATTTCCTGACGGCGTCAAGAGCAAAATTCCATGACGGTCCAGAAGAGATTTGACGGCGTCATGAAGGTAGGGCGTCAAGAGTAAAAGTCAGGACGCCCTGGAAATGATTAAGTCTTGACGGCGTCAAATGTAGATCAAGGCAGTCCGAGAAGAGTTTTGGCGGCGAGGTGACGGCGTCACAATGTTTGTCTTGACGCCGTCAGACCCCTTTTCCTATATATAGTTTTCTAATTTTTCACATTAAAAGAGAGAAGTTTTGGGAGAAACCCTAAGTACGATTTTGGTGTAACTTTACAGGTTTTTCAAGGGTTCCAACCCCTTGATACCTTGAATGTGTAATCAAGATAAGTGTTCCTTTAATTCAATCAATATGTCTATGTGTTGGTTGTCTATATCTTGTTCTTGTCTTAATTCCATCATGCTAGGCTAGATCTATCTTGTGTTTGCTTAGATCTAATGAAACCTAGTGTTAATTATTTGTTGATTACTTGTTTATTCTTGTCTTGGATGAATGATTTATATGTTAGGCTTAAGAAAACTGGCAGATCTCCAATTGGTAACATGCTTGAACATCTTAAAAAACATGAACCGACGCGCACTAGGTCTTTATTGGTTGTATTTAATGCATGAGCCACTGTTTACAATCCCTATAGTTGTGCTGGGCATGGTGTAGGAGGAGATAAGAGCTCATAGAATTGGGGAGTTAAGTGTGCCACCCCATGAATGGTATTAAGGAATACGATCCGTCATCCATGCAATTATAACAAGTAATTAACGTGTAAAAGATGTCTAGGGAGTAATGAAATCTAAGTAAACACATTTTCTCCAATTACTGCTCACAACTTTAGTATAAATTAATTTATTTTCATTTTTAGTATTTTATTTTGATTGCATATTAGTATTGGGTTAGTTGAATAACAATTAATTCCGCCCCAAATCCTTCAAACCCGAGATTTTAAAATGCTTTCTAAAAAATATAAAAATACAAAAAAATAATCTTCCTTCACCTTTAGAACTAGTATTTAGGTTTTTTAATCCTAGCGACACTATTCCTAGCTGAACGATCAATCCCCCGGTACTTGTCACTATACTATACTACAACGATCATGTACACTGCCTGGTGGGGGTTGTAAGCTTCTCGAGATCCCTCGAGAGGTAAAGCCTGTTGCGATTCCCACGTATCAGATTACAAGAAATTAGTGGGGAGTCTCGATACTATCTGAGCCCCCACACCTTTAGCAATAGCAAAACTAATCCTACTGAAGATGTGGGTTGTAGCACGCGCCCTAATGTCTTGAGTGATGGAAAACTTCTGGATCCGCTTAAGTAGGGCCACCGCATCTGTCTCAAGTTCCCCTAAAGAGGAAAACGAGAAAGGGGTAAACCCATATCCCAAATTGGCACATTTAGCTCCGTATTTGACCCGCTTGCGTTTTCCGGCATCAGTCACCACGCGCCCTGGCACAAAGTCAATCATGCCGGTTTGCGTGAGGGGTGACGATCCCGTCAGATCAACACATACATCCTTCCCTGCATCACAGGAATAGAGCACAATATCTGTTGGCCTTAAGACTTGCTCTCTTTCTCCACCCAACCCGATGTCGACCTCCTTGCGAGCCGAGACCCCGGATCGAGAACAGATATCAAGCAAAGTATCGCGCACCGTTGTGTCGATGTTTAACACCAATCTTGCCAGTACAACATGGTCCCCATAAATATCACCGGTGAAAACCTTAGAGCACGTTGAGCACGGCCCCTGGACAGAGAATAGGGGAACACCTAGCCGATAACATAAAATGCACCTATAAGTTCTAGCGTTCATAGTGTGTCCTAACCCGGATATCAGGACCACCCTAAGCGAGTCTGATGTGTGATCCTCTTTTTCCGACCTCCAGAGTGCCATTTGTAGAGGGGAAAGACAAAATGTGGATTCGGCCATTTGGGTAACACGTTTGAAATATATATCTGCCAGTTTCTTCATAAGTTTAGGGGCAGCGATCTCATCTGGGTTACTTAAAAGGTCGGTCACCATTTTCGCATTAAACACACTCAAGGCCTCATCGTAGGAAAAGCCAGAGGTTACGATACCAACCAGAGTGTATTAGAAGCTTAGTATGCAGCTTGGTAGATTGGAGTCTAGACGCAAGGAAGACATAGTTCAACGCATCCCCTGCAGAATATACGCCCAGCCCCCCAAATGCAAATGGCAATGTAGCCAACCTCCATTGCCAATCACTAAATCCAGGTCCAGAGGCAGTAACAATACGTTCCAAGGAAGAACGCAATGGCCCATCGAATGCAACGCGAGCACGCTCAAAAGCCCTAGGAGAGCATGTGCGCATAGAGAAATATAACTTTGAAATGCCTGCACAAGCTCGTAGAAGCAATAATTCGCATTGAGGATCCTTAAGTTTAGCGATAGCCTCCATAAGCTCGATGGTTTTAGCAACCCGTTTCATGGCCAACTCACTGTTGAACTCCAAGTTCGCACTAGCAGGCACGCCAAGTAATTTAACACCATGCATAGGGCGAGCGATGTTAGGTGGGAAACACCCACAAGCCTGCTACGGGGGTCTTCTTTATGCCAAAAAATCTCAGTCTTATTCACATTGAGGTGCAGGCCTCGCAGTGGCCCATCCTCCATAATCAGCTCCAGAGCCTTCCCCACGACCAAAGTATCTCCGATGATAGTACCATCATCTAGATACCAAGCTTGAAAGGACAGACTGAAGGAGTCTTTAACCTTACACACTAGGGGATGTAGCACTAAGGCAAAGAGAAAGAAGTCCAAGTGGATCACCCTGTTGCACACCTTGGTGCGACCTAAGTGTGTGTTCCCCATAATATAGTCTAGCCGGCCAGGCGTAACAAAATTCAACCCAACGTGAAATAGCGGGGCAACGCAAGCGGACTTCCCGTAACATAACCTCTCGGTCGACCAAATTGAAGGCATTTTGGAAGTCCACCAATAACATCGACAGACCCAATCTATATTTCAATCTCAATTTGATATATTGCAATTACAATTATATGTCGCTATAAAATTTCATCACTATGCACGGGTATAGGTACGGGTACCAGTGTATACTTTAAATTTATAAGCTAAAGTGTAATGTCTTCTGGAATTTTACTCATAACTCAGTTCCCACATTATCACGTTCAAGTAGTGGCTAATCTAATTTTACTCTTTTCTCAGTCCCCACATTTGCACGTTCCAGCAGTGGCTAATATTAGTAGGAGCATTGTTAGTAGGGTCGAGTTGACTCGACCCAAACCCGATAAGGCTTACAAGGTCTGGTTTAATTGACCCGAACCCAGTAACCAGATAACCCGAAAAACTTTTCAATGAGTTTTTTTTACTAATTATTTTAGCACCTATAAACACTAATAATATAGGTTATATTATTTTATAGCTAGTCTAAATATATAATATTGATTTAGTTAATACATTAACCTCTCGTTAAGTTTACTATAGGAATCAAAGTACAAAATCAATATCAAGGGAGAATGCCTATATAATTATCAAAGTAGAAGTTTCGTGTTTTTCTCATTTCTGGATGTATAAACTGACTTTACGTATTACCGTTGCTTGCTTTGTTCCACTTTCTTATTTGTTGCATAACTCTTGGATGAATGTATTATACATGCAGTAGGATCTCAAGTATAAATATTATTATGATGATAACAAGCGTTAAAAGAGGTGATTTGCACACTCTTAGAATCGATTGGCACAATCAAATTTAGAGTGTTTTGACATTTATAGTTTATAATACACTGCGGGATAAATGTCAAAACACTCTAAATTTAAGTGTGCCAATCATTTTCATGAGTGTGTAAATCACTTCCCAAACGTTAAAGAAGAAACTAAAGATATGATGCTTCAACTAAGGCAACTTGAAATATCTTGACAACCCAACCGGATATAAACAAACTCATAGCCACATACGACCCATCATTGACTAAAAGGACCATATATATGCATATTACAGCCACATAATACATTAATACTATACTCTAGATAAGAGTCGTTTGCTAAGGACATTGACTCTTGAAGTGAAATGCACTTCATATTAGTCTATTACCTTTTGTATACGTTCTATCTTTCTAGTCTTTGCATGACAATGATGGATGTCAGTTATTGTTGACCCTTGACTTTTTCATGATAATAAATAAATTATATGCTATTTTCCTATGAATATTAATGTTAAACTCTCGATTTACAATTTGAAATGCCCTACTTATATTTACTATTATCGATTAATGGTCTCTAGTTTAGAACAACAAACGTGATTTACGCAAACTTAGTTTTGATTTGTACATAATATTTTTTGCGGATATTGGCATGTTGGTATTGATGTTTATACAGGTTTGGATCGTGTAGATTTTTTCTGGAAAAATTTCCGGAAAAAATCTAAAACTGCTGGTTTGCAAGCTTGCAGCCTGCATATTATAACATGTCGACGCCATGTCGTCGGCAATATAGATTTTAATTTTGATTTTTCTCGTTTGACCTTTTTGACTTTTTGTTTGACCTTTTATAGTATCGATGACATGGCGTCGGCAAATTAGGAGTTGACCGTTTGACTCGTTGACTGTTTGACCCTTGATTAATTAGTAATTGTTAATTAAAATTAATTATACCGACGAAGTGACGTCGGTAAATAATTTGTCGAACCACCATTTTGTTTGACTGAAAATGGCTGTGGGCCCCACCTGTTCGTCGGCAAAATTCGTCGGTGCAGTAAGTCCTGACGGGGCATTCTCGACTAACTCGGACCGACTAAGGTTCGTCGGGATCCACTAACTGCCGACGTCATGACGTCGGCACATTTAAAAAAAGGGCGTCGACATTTGACCTGTTTGTACTAGTGCATTATGCTTATTCTCCATATGTCTTGTTATGCGTAAATCTAAAGTAACTATGTGCAAATCTAGAGTATTTTTGTTGCGGTTTCCACTTAGTTTAATATATTGCCTTTAAAAAAAAAAAGACTTAAACCGGGTGAAGCCCTTTATTTCTAAGAGTTTTGTGTGGCCACTTTAGGGATTGTTTGTACCTAGCTTGTTACATATAATATACTAATAAACTTATATAAGCTCATGGATGAAACATAGGGTATGTTTGGCGTGCAACTTGTAAGAGCTTATGGGGATAGCTTATAGTAGAAGCTTTCTTTGGCACACAAGCTTATAGAAGCTTTTAAAATCCAAAAGCTCTTGAAAAGGAGGAGCTTCTAAAATATGCTGACCTTTTGGTTTGGCGAATTACAATAGTGCCCTTAGCTTTAACTTTGTATATTTATATGTTTTGTCCTTCAATGTCTTTTTACACTCTTATGCTCCAGCTGCCCAGCTACTTTACCAAACACATCTGAAAGAGCTGTTTGGACATGTTTAAGTGTTGTGTAAGAGCTATTTGGGGGCTTTTTTAGGAGTGATTGGAGTTGGTTAAGTGCTGTTTAGATAGGTTTAAAAGCTGTTTGGATAAAAGTCATAAAACTGGTTCTACTCATCGCTCAAAAACCCGGTTTTTAAAACAATGCTAAAGGGTATAAAGATGATAACTTTTGACCATCATTGGTCAAACTTATTACTCACTTGTTAACATGATTTTTTATTTATTTATTTTGTCTTATTTTTGCGGTATAACCATATAATTATTGCTTTATTTGTAACCCATAACACACAAATGATTTCATGTTTGCATATATAATAACATTGATTGCATAAATACAAGAAGATTGATCTGATACATGTACTAAATCGCAGGGGCACATGATCTTGCTAAAACAAACACCCTCTAATAAACCAAAAAACATGCTTAAACAAACAATATCTAAACCACTAAATTCGTTTTGTCTTTGTTTAAGAGGACAATGTTTTATAACTTGGGTTGAACCGGGAAGAATTTTGATATGACTGTTGTTTGCTTGTTTATAAACTAGCGATTCTTTTGTTGAACTGGGTCATACCTTCTTTTTTTTTTTTTTTTAAAGTTTGGTACCTGTAGTTTTGTTGGAAAGTATGGGTTTGGTATTGAATTTCTAACGTTTTAGAGCTGTTTGGAGCCTTTTTAGGGTTGTTTGGGTATGTTTAGGGGTGTTTTTGGAGCTGATTAAGGGTTGTCTGGTTAGGTTTAAAAGCTTTTTGCAACTGTAGGGATTGCATTTTCATGTTCAAAATCTACCATTTTTTGCATAAAACTGGTTTCACACGACGGTTCAACCAGCCACTCGTTGGGTCGATCAAAAAACCGGTTTTTAAAACAATGCAAAAGGGTAACTTTCTTGCTATCATTGGTCAAACTTATTGCTCCCTTGCTATCATGGTAACTTTCTTTTATTGTTTCTTGCGGATTAATTGTTACGAGTCCTCTATTAGTGACTCATAATACGCAAATGGTTTAATGTTAACATTGATTGCATAAATAAGAAACGATTCACATGATATATATGTAATAAATTGCAAAGACACATGAAAAATCATGATTTTGAACCTTTAAATTCATCATTTTTTCTTGTGTATTTGGTTCATAGCTAAATTCACAACTTGATAATTAGTGACCTGTAACACGTAAGGGTCCAACCAGTCAAAAGGGGGTTTTTTTTTTTTTTTTTGGATGAAAAATATAGAATGGATTTATTGACAATTTTTATTTTGTAATAGTTTTTGTGACATTTGCTCGTTCTTTTATGTTGTTGAATTATATATAATCATACATAAATACTTTTGCTGATGTTTTGGGAAATATTTTTGTTAAAGTATCATCTAGAGAATTGTTTGGGCATTTTAGCAATGGGCAATAAAGTTTATAATTTGGTTGAACCTACTAGAGATCTTCGAAAAATCATGTCTAGCATTCATGGTTAGCTTCTGTATTAATTATGGCCATATACAATGTGAATCTTGCATGATGTATGTATAATTATCAATTTTATTTTTTGCTCAGGTGCACGAGTAGATAGTGATAGTATGCGCATAATAGATGCACTCAAGAGTGCGGGTAAGTTTATAAATGAGAATCTTTTTATTTAAGTTGTAAGGCTCAACGAGTTATAAGCTTCAATAAGCCCAATCAATTGAAACAAGCTTTTAAAAATGTGTAAGGCTTATACTCAGTCAAAATTACTTAAATACCAAAATATAACAGATTAACAGGCAAAGGATTGAAATATATGTGAGTTTGATTTGACGTATGTTGATATGATTTTATAATAATATGCTTCAACACCAACTAATTCGCCAAACAGCTTTACAAAAATATAAACTTCAGCTTTCAACTTTAATATAAGCTACAGTTACAACTTCGGCTTTAGCTCATCCTCCAACTCATTTTGCCAAACATACACATAGCCACATATGACCCTACACATCATTGACTAAAAGGACCATATATATATATATATATATATATATATATATATATATATATATATATATGCATATTACTCTAGATAAAAATAAGGAGTAAGACATTGACTACCGAAGTAAAATGCACTTCATATTAGTCTATCAGTTTTTGTATACATTCTATCTTTCTAATCTTTGCATAACAACGATGGATAAAAGGACCTTATATATATGCATATTACGACCACATAATACTCTAGATAAGAGTAAGGAGTAAGCACATTGAATACGGAAGCAAAATGCTCTTCATATTAGTTTATCACTTTTTGTATACATTCTATCTTTCTAGTCTTTGCACAACAATGATGGATAAAAGGACCTTATATATATGCATATTACGACCACATAATATTTTAGATAAGAGTAAGGAGTAAGGACATTAAATATGGAAGTAAAATGCACGTCATATTAGTCTATCACTTTTTGTATACGGTCTATATTTCTAGTCTTTGCATAACGACGATGGATGTCAGTTATTGTTGACCTTGACTTTTCATAATGAGAGGCTATTTTTCCTATATTGATGGTAAACTTTCAATTTACAATTCGTAATGCCCTTCTATAGTTACTATTATGGATTAATGGTTTCAATTTTGAAATAACAAACGTGATTTGCACAAACTCAGTTTTGATTTGTACATAATATTTCATGCTTTGTATATGTGTTACGTTATGCTTATTCTCCTTGTATGTGTAAATCTAAAGTAAATATGTGCAAATCTAAAGACTAAAGTATATGTGTGCAGTTCACCTCACACTAAACCAAACAAGTTGGATGGCCGAGATCCTCTTAAATAACGCATGACAAATTATAAAGTTATTCAAACTCAACTACAATTAGGTATATATTTTATACATAATAAACATGAATTAGTATCACTACAAGGATAATGGGTTATAGTAATGACATGTCGTCGTTAAAGTATTTATTAAATAATTAATAAACTTATTTGATAAATTAAAATTAATAAATGATCAAACTAAAAAATGAATAAACACTTTTTGCGATAACACAAGTCTTCGCTAAAGTATTTATTAAATAAAAAAATAAATGATACTGTAATTAAAATTTTCACCACGGCTATTTTATTAAATCTTCGCTAAAAGTATTTATTAAATAAAAAAAGATGATAATTAAAAAATTTCACCGCGGCAATTTTATCCACCTGACTTGATGCATGCCCCGGTAAGTTGGGTGGGAAAATGAATAACTTGATGCATGCCCCGGTAAGTTGGGTGGGAAAATGAAAAAAAAAAAGCTCTACAACAGAAGTGATATACGACTTTATTTATGGTCAATGTTGTTACAAAATTATTTTAATTGATCTTGTATATCTTAACAATTGATAAGCAAATGTTGAAGAACTTTATGTAAGGGACATTAATTTCTCAAAGAGATTTGCATCAAATTAACAAAACAAGAAAAGTAAATTACAACACATAAAGAATTATCTGATTATGTACTCATTATACTTATATAAGAATTTTAACATCAAAATTGACGAGCTTGTTTTAAGCCTTTTTTCTACTTTCGTACCAGGATCTGTATTGAAACTGATCACACATTCTTTATCATTTTGATCAAAGCTCATATTGGAACTGATTTGAAAACAAAAATGTAATACTTGTTTACAAAGCGATTACTACACAGTTAAAGTATTTTCCAAAAGGGACATTAATTTCTCAAGTAAAACAATCTTTGTGGAATAATATGACACCACCTAAAATTTAATTTCTAATAATTGGAAAATAATTTATGAGAAAAGGGTAGCTCAAGTATAAATAGAGATATACGAACCTTCACTTTATAGAAAAAAAACATGCAAGAGCAAGCAATGGCTTCTTCAAATTTCTTACTTTTATCTCTAGCTATACTACTCATTGCTCTCTCATTTGTACCAAACTTTACTTCTGCTTCTTTGGAGGAAGCAAATGCTCTTCAAAAATGGAAAGCAAGCCTTAAAATCCCAAACAACTCCCAAATTGTATCATCTTGGACACCCCTTCCAATGAATACTAGTGCACCTGCCCCGTGCCCTTCTTGGTTCGGAATTGCTTGTAACGCTAATGGGAACATTAACATGTTGAACCTCTCGACGTCTGAGTTAAAAGGTACGCTTCACCAGTTCCCGTTCTCTATTCTAGGCAATCTTACCCATTTTAATCTTAGTGTAAACAGCTTCTTTGGTCCCATCCCACCAGAAATCGGATTCCTGTCCAAACTTGTCAATCTTGATTTTTCAACCAATCAGTTCTCTGGTGTAATTCCATCTATAATTGGTAAACTAAGCCAGTTAACCATCTTAGAACTTTTCAGAAACAATTTAACTAGTTCAATCCCACAAGAATTAGGGAATTTAAACTCTCTCACTGAATTAGCTTTGAGTTATAATCAACTCAATGGTTCAATTCCTTCATCGTTGGGTGATTTGAAGTCTTTGGGTACCCTTTATCTGCACACAAATCAACTCTCTGGACCCATTCCAATTGAATTAGGGAATATGAAGTCTCTAACTGATTTAGCTTTGAGCGAAAATCAACTCAGTGGTTCAATCCCTTCATCGTTGGGTGATTTGAAGTCTTTGAAAACCCTTAATCTGTACAGAAATCAACTGTCTGGACCCATTCCAATTGAATTAGGGAATATGAAGTCTCTAACTGATTTAGCTTTGAGCGAAAATCAACTCAATGGTTCAACCCCTTCATCGTTGGGTGATTTGGTGTCTTTGAATATCCTTTATTTGTACAATAACAAACTCTCTGGACCCATTCCAATTGAATTAGGGAATTTGAAGTCTCTAACTGATTTAGCTTTGAGCGAAAATCAACTCAGTGGTTCAATCCCTTCATCGTTGGGTGATTTGAAGTATTTGAAAACCCTTTATCTGTACAGAAATCAACTCTCTGGACCCATTCCAATTGAATTAGGGAATTTGAAGTCTATAACTGATTTAGCTTTGAGCGAAAATCAACTCAGTGGTTCAATCCCTTCATCGTTGGGTGATTTGGAGTCTTTGAATATCATTTACTTGTACGAAAACAAACTCTCTGGGTCCATTCCAACTGAATTAGGTAATATGAAGTCTCTAACTAATTTAGAATTGAGCGAAAATCAACTCTCTGGACCCATTCCTATTGAATTAGGGAATGTGAAGTCTCTCACTGAATTAGATTTGAGCAAAAATCAACTCAATGGTTCAATCCCTTCATCTCTGGGTAACTTGACGTCTTTGAATATCCTTCGTTTGTGGCAAAATCAACTTTTTGGACCCATTCCAATTGAATTAGGGAATTTGAAGTCTCTAACTGAATTATCTTTGAGCGAAAATCAACTCTCTGGACCCATTCCAATTGAATTAGGGAATTTGAAGTCTCTAACTGCATTATATTTGAGCGAAAATCAACTCAATGGTTCAATTCCATCATCGTTTAAAAACCTGAGAAGCCTTCAGAGACTGTATCTTCATGTGAACAAGTTATCCGGTCCTATACCACAAGGAATCGGCAGTCTACAATTGGTTAATCTACAGTTGGCCTCAAATCAGTTGTCTGGCCAATTGCCTGATGATTTGTGCCAAGGGGGAAAGCTTGGAAATTTAAGTGTAAGACAAAATCAACTCTCTGGTCCTATTCCAAGAGGGCTATGGAATTGCCCCAACTTAATAGGTGTATTGTTAGATTTTAATCAATTTTGTGGAGATATATCGAATAGTTTTGGTGTCTACCCAAGCTTAGATTTCTTTGATGTCAGTCATAATAAATTTCATGGGCAACTATCTCATAACTGGGGTAAATGCAAAAAATTGACTACACTAAAGATGGGATATAACAACATCAGCGGTAGCATACCACCAGAGTTTGGAAATTCATTTCATGTGCTTGATCTTTCTTCTAATCATTTGGTTGGTCAGATACCAAAGGGGTTTGGGGAGATGAAAAGCTTGTTAAATTTAAACTTGAGCGATAACAACCTTTCAGGTGTTATACCTCAAGAGCTTGGATCACTGCATGGCCTCCTTACTCTTGATCTATCCAAAAATAGGTTAAACGGGTCATTACAAAGATATATTGGTGATTGGGTACAAATCAATCACATACATCTTAGTAATAACAATCTCAGCGGAAAGATCCCATCAGAGATCGGTAAATTAAGTCAACTCAATGTTCTTGATTTATCTTGGAATTCACTCACAAAAGAGATACCATCAGAAATTGGAAGTTTAAAAAGTCTGGTGATGATGAATCTTTCTCACAATAAGCTATCTGGCTCTATTCCGAATGGTTTCAGTAACTTGCCAAGAGGGATTGACATAGACCTGTCTTACAATGAGCTCACAGGTCTGGTTCCCCCTTATGCTGTCTTTCTAAATGTGTCTGGAGAAGCCTTACAAGGAAATGATGGTCTGTGTGGAAATGTTACAGGTTTGAAACTTTGTGAAAGTCAAACTAATCATTTTCTTCATAAGTTCATCCTTGTAACTGTTGTCCCACTTTTGGCGGCTCTTTTAGTTGGTTTATTCATGTGTGGACTCATTGCTTATAGACGTAGAAAGAGAACTTCTCCACAGAACACATCAGGCGAAGAAGGTGGCAAATTTTTCGCAATAACAAGTTTTGATGGACAGGCGATGTATGATGAAATCATCAAGGCAACAAATGATTTTGATGATGCATATTGTATTGGAATGGGAGGATATGGTACTGTGTATTACGCTGAGTTACAACCCAACAATATAGTAGCTGTCAAGAAACTTCATTCGTCATCTGAGAATGACGATCAAGGCTTCTTAAATGAGGTACGAGCATTAACAAACATAAGGCACAGAAACATAGTTAAACTCTATGGATATTGCTTCCATGCTCGTCACTCATTTTTGATTTACGAATATCTTGAGAAGGGAAGTCTAAAATTGCTTTTAAGTAGCGATATCACAGCAAAGGAATTGGATTGGCTGAAAAGGGTAAGAATTGTTAGGGCTGTAGCGAATGGTTTGGCTTATATGCACCATGATTGCACACCACCTATAATTCATAGAGACATTTCAGCAGCTAATATCCTTCTCGATTCTGATTATGAGGCACATATCTCGGATTTTGGAACAGCAAAGCTTCTAAAGTTGGATTCATCCAATTGGTCTGCGGTTGTAGGCACCTATGGCTATGTTGCGCCAGGTAACAACCAATATTTTAAAGTTATGTATACGTACTTATTCTCAAGTTTTAGATTGATCTATGTTACATTTTATCATGATCTGATATAACAGATTTTTTTGGTATTCTCATGTTTCCGTCCATGTAGAGCTTGCTTATACGATGGTAGCGACAGAGAAATGCGATGTGTATAGTTTTGGAGTTGTTGCACTGGAAGTGATTATGGGAAAGCATCCTGGAGAACTTATATCATGTCTACCAACATTGTCTACTGATGATCTATTGCTAGCCAATGTAGGAGATAGACGGATTCCGCCACCATATTCTCTAGTAGAGAAACTAGCTCATTCAATTTTGAACGTCTCACAGGCATGTTTGAACTACAACCCACAGGAAAGGCCAACAATGCACCAAGTCAAAGATTTATTGTCAGTGGATGATCGAGTTTGGATGAAGATGCATGTATCGGTAACTTAATGCTAGCTTGATCGATTTTGTATGATGTCTAGTCATAAGTCACAAAAGTTTAAGAAACATTTTATGTTTTTTTTTTTCTTGTCCTGAATTATGTTGTAGATTGTTATTAAATAAGGAAATAATTTATATCAATGGAGATTGCTACCTTTCTAGAATAATAGAATTACATGTATTATGGATCTTTTTGGTAATTTCATTAAATTATTCCAGTTTTAGAATTAAAAAATTACCGATGGAAATTTGTATATCAGTTAGAATTCATTCTTACTCATATCAAGAAATTGAGTAACAGTGAGTGCACATAAAAGATATTCAAAGACGTCAAATCATCCAACGATGGAAGTCTATTAATTTGTCTAAAAAGAAGATCGTGGATAGTGTGTTAATTTGCCAAAAAAGATGACCTAAGGTATGGAGTAACTAATGTACAGTTTGTTTCAGATAGGGAAAAGGGTGAATAAGGTAGCAAGAAGGCTTGTATGAATATCAACAGCAGAGGGAAATGACAGGGAAACTGGAATGCTGACTATAACTTCACACTTTTCAAGACCCCTACAATTGGAGGATTTAGTTGAAGTTGACGATCCAAAAAATGCACGAGTCTTGGTGTCTCTAACTATTCATAGGGTATCTAATTTCTCCTTCTTGTGCTAAGTGAAAACAATAGAGGTGGGAACATGGGCAGGACAATTGGGTTTAGTAACGGGTCAAAACGGTTAACTTTTTGGTACGGGTCCAATTTGTTTGCCAGAAACACCTTTGGTCCAAAATTTCATTAAATCTTATTATAAATAATCAGTGTGACACATATGATAATAATATACATATTCTTTTCAACCAATGTTATTGAATATATCCCACATTGACACATTCATACCTAAATGGTTCAGAATTTCCACAAAGATATATAAATAGTGTGAAGCAAATAATCTTATTCTTATGCTTCTTATGTAATGTTATAAACACGAAGGACCAAACATGTTAGTTAGAAAGATAATGTAACACCCCCAATTCATGGATGCAGCGGAATTCAAACTGGGTGTTACTCGACGGCACAACAGTCATAATAATAGAAAACGAACTCTAATTGAGTCGTTTTAAAAGATTTATCATTCAAATTATATAAATATCAGAGATTACAAAATGAGGTCCCAGATGGTTCCATGTTTACAAATTACATTAAATGAGTTTATGAATGATAATAAAATCTATAGCCCTCTTGAATATCCGTGCCCCTTCCGTGCCATCCTTGTTCATTATGAACCTGAAAATACATGCTAAAGTGTCAACACGAGGTTGGTGAGTTCATAGAGTTTAGTGACAAAAATGTAATGTAAAACATTTGAATGATGATTTCCCAGCAAAGGCATCGTAAATCCACTCAGTTCCAAGCCCCACCCATACAAGACTTGCAACCTGTGTGTTTACAACCCACTGCCAAATATGATCTGGTTTATGTGAACAAAAGTAATACTTGTATCTAGATTCAAAGATAAATGTAGCAATACCGTTATATAAACAATTTTTACAATGATGCCATATAAATAATGATGATAATTGTAACACCCCCAATTCATGGATGCAGCGGAATTCGAACTGGGTGTTACTTGACGGCACAATAGTCACAATAATAGAAAACGAACTCCAATTGAGTCGTTTTAAAAGATTTATCATTCAAATTGTATAAATATCAGAGATTTACAAAATGAGGTCCCAAATGGTTCCATGTTTACAATGTATAACAAATGTGTTTTTGAATGATAATAAAATTTATAGCCCTCTTGAGTATCCGTGTCCTTCCGTGCCATCCTTGATCGTCATGAACCTGAAATACATGCTTGAGAGGTCAACACAAAGGTTGAGTGATATTCATAGAGTTTGTTAAATCGTTTGAACACAATATGTTGGTAGTGTGAGTTATAGGCTCACACCAATGTTTGGAAAACAAAACAGGTAGGCTACGTTATTATACGCCCGGAACAGTTATTATACACTAAGCTTATGACACCATAACGTTAACGTGTACCAATATCGATCGGCAGATTTATCCCGGTAGGTACTTTGCTAACATACCTAAATCTCAAATATTAATGCATTTGTTTGAACTTAGTCAATACAAATGGGATTCGTCAATCCCAATAGGCCTATTCACAATATTTGCGCTCACTATTGCTAGTGATTAAATGGTTCATAATAAGGGATCTCGGTTTAGCAAGGTTGGTACTTAGTGATAATAAAACAATCAGGCAAGCATACAATTTAGAAACATTGTGCTCGGTTAAAATAGCATGTATTCCCCCCAAGGGTTTGTAAAACAATTAAGTAATGGAAAATGGGGCTATGAACTCACCTTAAGTAAGATAGCAAGTAATGAATGTATCGGTTGAATCGTGAAGGTTTCTACGAGCAACCTATAATCGAATGTTGCGACTTAGGTTCGGAGTAAAGAATATGAAGTAGTGCCTATATATATATCTTGCATTTAGTCCATGATGTGGTATGATGTATAATGTAAGTCTTTGAAAGAGATGATTCATGAAACATGTATGTTTTGTATATCGTTTACTACCGTTCGGGCCGACATAATTCAGAAGTCATGTTAGTAAGCGTTCGAGGAGCCAGGACACTTTAACTCGTAAATCCACAACTCAACTTGACGGCTTACATAATGAACTCCTCACATGAGGCTCCCTACTATTGTAGTAGTTGATGAAATATATAGATATAAGTTTTGATCCGAAAGGTTACATGTCCGATATTTGAATAAACTTAGGAAAGTTTATTTGTACATGAAGATTGTTATTAGGGGTAGTTTCATAAGTCTTGTATGACCATTTTCTCTTTGTAATATCTCATGGTTCCTTTAGATGAAGTAGTTCCAAATTGTATGTTCAAGTTATCGCCAACTTCTCTAGTTCATGTATTTGCCTTGGTAAGCTTGTATGGTCATTTCGTCATGGCCTAGCCATGACCTTTGGTCATTGTTCCATGGTATTGAGACTCAACCTTGGCTCTAGCCATGGTTGTGTCTTGATTCTAGGTCATAAGACCCCTTTGGTCTTCATAAACCATAACTTATATGTAATGACTTTGGTGTAAAAATGGGCTGTTAAGATTTTGAAGAATTTATCACTCAAAAAGCGTTTTCAGGGCTCGAGCTTCTTTGTTCCTGACCGAAAACGTCGTTCCGGACAACTTTCGTGTTTTAACTTTTTGATGAATCGGACCAGAAGTGGGACTTTCAAAACCCAAATTTGATCAGAATGGTATTTGGCAGATTGCCGAAAAGTTTTGGTAACTTCAAATGGGCGTAACTTTTGACTCGTATACTCGTTTTAGGTGGTTCAAATTGCTATGGTTTCCTTGTTAAGTCCTCTACTGTAATATGTAATGATCCAATATCATAATTTTACTATTTTGGTCGTGGTTTTCCAAGAAAGTCACTAGTTTACTAGTTTTAGTAACTTGTTGTAACAATCAATAACAATAACTTGTTTTGCTCACTTTTATACATCATGGACATGCATACAAGACATAATATAGCATGAATAATAGGTAAATAACATGAACATGATTATTTAACAAGAAGCAAGTTAGGGTTTGCTTACAACTTTTGGCTTTCTACAAGAAAGGAAGTCAAGTATGGAACTAGGACACTAAACCTAAGCTTGTAAACCCTTTACCACAACTCTTGTAACCCTTGCTAGCCTTGATCTAACCCTTGTGAAAATCATTTAACTTCAGCCCTAGTAACCTTGTGTAGCTCCTAAATCAACCATGGAATCACCAAACAAACTTAAGATTCATGTAGAGAATAACTAAGCCTTGAACTTTGATATGTAACTTGTAGCTTAAAGATCAAAGGATCATGGAGCTATGATTTGTGTTGGCTCGTTTTTATGGATGAAAAGATGAAGAAGAAGGTGTTCTTGAGTGGCTATTTATAGTATGAGAAAGTTAGCTAACCATACATGGGTTAGATATTAACCATGGTTAAGTTTAGGTGAAACTTTGTGCCCAAGTTAAGATGAATGGTCAAGATTGAATCACATGGTGACTAATCCCCCCCCCCCCCTAAGTCGGTTGGGGCTGTGTGGTGGCCAAGTTGGTGACTTTTGGATGATATCTAAGAGTTTAAGCTAAGTTTTGACTCCGTAAAATGCTAACCGTAAGCTTTTAAGCCACGAAACTTAAAACCGGGTATCGTAAAAATACGAAACTTGGGAGAATGGTTAAACATGTCATAATACTCCATAATAAAATATGAAATGAGTGGTTGGTTCCATTTGGGTGCTCAAACCCTGCTAAAACTGGAAACACGGGTCTAAAACGCGTAATACGCAAAACGTACGAATATTGCGTAAAATTGAGAAAAGTTAAATGTAACTTTTCTAATAGAATGATAATGACTTAAAATGACTTATAATGTCTAGACTGGGCTCAGTCTAGTGTCGGTTGGTATTAAATGTCCTTTAGACATCAAACCGTAAGCCTAAAAATCACGAAATGACTTACAAAATCAAGGAATGATTTTTGGTCAATGGAGGAGGGAAAAATATGTTGACTTTTTCTAATAAGTTGAAAACTTAAATTGTCTTAGAAATGCGGTGCAGGTATAGGCTAAGGTTACGGCTGAGTAAAAACGCTTAAAACTGAAAATTCCAGTTTTTCACGGCCGAGGCTTATTTTGGTCATGTTTTTCTCAGTCATGATTTATTCTCAAATAAATCATGAGTGTGTCAAACATTTTTCTGATACGGGGAAAATTAACGCGACCGAATTTCGTTGTACGTAGAATTTCTGAATGACGTTTTACCCTAAAACGTGTAATTCCGTGTAATTCCTTAATAACTTTCACGAAAATGAGCTTATGAATGTCAAACTTTTAATTTGCCATGGAAATGATTTATCACTTCAGCCCAAGAAATAAAAATCAAGTTTCGAGAAAAATTTTCGGGAAAAATGAATAGTAAAAGTGAATAGTGAAATTTTCCGGGAAAAGTAAATATCCTGAAAATGCGAATTGTTACAATAATGAAGTATGTAACATGTAAACACATAAAGCGTTTGAGTAAACCACAAACATTGAGTAAGGCAATTGGTGTTTAAGTAAACAAGTAGCATGTTCAAGTAAAACAAGTATTGCATTTATGTAAAAACGAGCATGTATTCTCCCCCAAAGAGTTGATAAAACAATTAAAAGAGTAGGGGCTATGACTCACCTTAAGTTATGTAGCAAGTAGTGAATATGATGGTCGAATAGCGAAGGTTTCTACGAGCAACAACTTTTGGCTTTCAACAAAGAAAGGTAAGTATCATGTAAGGAAAAGGACTTTGATTGACTTATGCTTCACCCTACTTCACTTCAAGCAATCTTTCTACACTTGTATTCTTGAAAGAGAGATGATGAAAGTTGAGGTGACTTGAGTAGATTCAAACTCAAGAGAAATCACCAAAGTTTATAGGGTTTGGAAGTAGTTTGATTACTTAAAATCAAACTAGGGTTTATATGTTGTTGTAGCACTTGATTCTTGCATAAATTTGGAAGTAAACTAGCTAAAGCAAGGGTGTTTGTGTGTGTTATGTGTGGCGTACAAACGAGGAGGAGAGGGGCTTTTATATGGCCTTGAGGAGGTTACCTTTCCTTGACTTGTCAAACCTTGGAGAGCAAGGTGAACACATGTACACATCCTAGAGTTAGAAGCATGAGATCAAGCCATATGTGAGGTGAATCCCCCCCCCTATGGCGGTTCACATGGATAAGGGAAGGATGAGTTGGCTTTTGATGGTATTATCCTAGTTACTTAGTTAATTTTGACTCCGTAAAATGCTAATCATAAATGATTAAGCAATAATACATAAAACCGGGTATCGTAAAAATGTTAAACTTGGAAGAATGACTAACCTTGTCAAAATACTCCATAATAAAATATAAAATGAGTGGTAGGTTCTATTGGGGTGCCAAAACCCTGCTAAAACTGGAAACACGGGTCTAAAACGCGTAATACGTAAAACGTACGAATATTGTGTAAATTTGAGAAAAGTAAAATGTTACTTTTCTAATGCGATAATACTGATTTAAAATGACTTATAATGTCTAGACTGGGCTCAGTCTTGTATCGGTTGGTATTTAATGTCTTTTAGACTTAAAACCGTAAGTCTAAAAATCAAGGAATGATTTATAAAATCAATGAATGATTTTTGGTCAAAGGAGGAGGAAAAAATATGTTGACTTTTTCCAAAAATGTGAAAACTCAAATCGTCTTAGAAATGCGGTGCAGGTATAGGCTAAGGTTACGGTTAAGTAAAAGTGCTTAAAAACGAAAATTCCTGTTTCTCACGGCCGAGGTTTATTTGGTCACATTTTTCTCAGTCATGATTAATTCTCAAATAAATCATGAGTGTATCAAACATTTTTCTGGTGCGGGGAAAATTAACGCGGTCGAGTTTCGTTGTGCGTAGGATTTTTGAATGACGTTTTACCCTAAAACGTGTAGTTCCTTAATAACTTTCGAGAAAATGATCTGATGAGTGTCAAACTTTTATTTTGCCATGGAAATGATTTATCCCACGAGATTATGAAAAAAAAATTAAATTTCGGAAAATGAATAGTGAAAGTGAATAGTAAAAATGAATAGTGAAATTTTCCGGGAATAGAAGTTAACCTAAAAATGCGAATTGTTACAGTCTCTACCCCTTACGGGAACTTCGTCCCGAAGTTCAGTTTATGTCAGGGGTTGAAGCGATGTTGGTGAAAAGATAGGATTTCTTGTGGCGAATGTAATGTAGGTTTCTTGTGGCGAATATAATGTAGGTATCATGCCATACCCAAGCAATATAGTGTAGGTATCATGCCATACCTGAGCAATATAGTGTAGGTATCATGCCATACCCGAGCAATGTAGTGTAGGTATCATGCCATACCCGAGCAATGTAGTGTAGGTATCATGCCATACCCGAGCAATGTAGTGTAGATTGACTTCATACTTATGTTATTTCGGATAAAAATAAGCCCACTTGTTTATAATTCTTTATTTACATAGAGAGGCATCCCAAACAATGTAAATAAGAGAATATAAACTTATGTTTCGGTGATTTACAATTTCTTTATTTAAATGAAAAGACATCCCAATCCATTCAAATAAGGACATAATAAATCATCCTACTTAAGAATTCCCGACACAACATTCATACTTAGCCAGTGAGTTACAAGGTAGTGTATTATGAGATGATACTGGTGTTCCAAAAGTACGAAGTGAATATTCATACTCAACTTCGGAGATGGAGAGTAAGATAATCGGGGGAAATTGACGTAGTGTTCAAAATAGTTGTTGAGTAGAGAGTTGTGAAATAAGCATGATTTTTTATGGGGAAATGATAGAATAATTACATTGGAGGTTTGAATCATAACACATGATAGCATAAAGCAAGAGTTTTATTCATAAAACGTTGATTGATTACAAGATTGAAACTTATTACAAGTTTCTTCAAAATCTACTAACTAATACTTTCAGTTTAGTAATTACAACTTTTTACAACTACTGCTAGCTATTACATGGATTCTACAGAGTTTACTAACTGAGTCTATTCAGTTTAGTAGTACAAAAGACAACTAGTATCATCACACTAGTCTATTGCAGGTTAGAAGGTCCGAGCAGCTCTGATTGATCGGCAACTTCTTGGTTTAGTGTGTCATAGAGGTACTAGTCGATGAAGTTTGAGAGGCTATAGTGTCCATGTTGACTTTCTTGTTGGATCAATGGTGGTCGTGATAGGATCCATAATGAGTGATCCAACTCATCACATGTAGGGATATAAAAGTGAAGTGATAGTGGTGGTGATAATGGCGCTAGTACATATTCGTATTCATCATCCTCCTCGGAGTCATCCTCAACCCAATTTTGTTCAAAATCATTAGAAGTATTTGACGCAAAATTAGTTGGCATTGGTTCCTCCTCTTCTTCGTCGGTTAAATCTTCGAAAGGTTCTTCTTCGTCATCAGAAGCGAAGGCATTTACAAAGTTAAATTCGAACTCGGGTGAGGGTGGTAAGACTTGGAAGTTATTAGGTAGAGTGGGAACATAATCGGGAGAAGTGGGTGCGCACATGATTTTGTGAGAAGAATTACAATGTTAAAACAATTCTAACGTTTATGGGGAGTGCTCAAAATGTGACAAGAGTGTATATATCAATTTACTAATATGTTCATGTAGCATAACATGCTTAATAAGTCCATAATCGTCTATAGGATGGAAGGCACGAAGAGCGGAAGGCTATAAAAATGTTTTTGCTTGTAATTGTGGTTATAGTTTAGGTCTCAATTAGATCCGTTTCTCTATAACCATGGCTCTGGTACCAATCTATAACACCCCCAATTCATGAATGCAGCGGAATTCAAACTACAACAGTCATAATAATAGAAAACGAACTCTAATTGAGTCGTTTTAAAAGATTTATCATTCAAATTATATAAATATCAGAGATTACAAAATGAGGTCCCAGATGGTTCCATGTTTACAAATTACATTAAATGAGTTTTTGAATGATAATAAAATCTATATCCCTCTTGAATATCCGTGCCCCTTCCGTGCCATCCTTGTTCATTATGAACCTGAAAATACATGCTAAAGTATCAACACGAGGTTGGTGAGTTCATAGAGTTTAGTGACAAAAATGTAATGTAAAACATTTGAATGATGATTTCCCAGCAAAGGCATCGTAAATCCACTCAGTTCCAAGCCCCGCCCATACAAGACTTGCAACCTGTGTGTTTACAACCCACTGCCAAATATGATCTGGTTTATGTGAACAAAAGTAACACTTGTATCTAGATTCAAAGATAAATGTAGCAATACCGTTATATAAACAATTTTTACAATGATGCCATATAAATAATGATGATAATGAAGTATGTAACCTGTAAACACATAAAGCGTTTGAGTAAACCACAAACATTGAGTAAGGCAATTGCTGTTTAAGTAAACAAGTAGCATGTTCGAGTAAAACAAGTATTGCATTTATGTAAAAACGAGCATGTATTCTCCCCCAAAGAGTTGATAAAACAATTAAAAGAGTAGGGGCTATGACTCACCTTAAGTTATGTAGCAAGTAGTGAATATGATGGTCGAATAGCGAAGGTTTCTACGAGCAACAACTTTTGGCTTTCAACAAAGAAAGGTAAGTATCATGTAAGGAAAAGGACTTTGATTGACTTAGGCTTCACCCTACTTCACTTCAAGCAATCTTTCTACACTTGTATTCTTGAAAGAGAGATGATGAAAGTTGAGGTGACTTGAATAGATTCAAACTCAAGAGAAATCACCAAAGTTTATAGGGTTTGGAAGTAGTTTGATTACTTAAAATCAAACTAGGGTTTATATGTTGTTGTAGCGCTTGATTCTTGCATAAAATTGGAAGTAAACTAGCTAAAGCAAGGGTTTTGTGTGTGTTATGTGTGGCGTACAAAAGAGGAGGAGAGGGGCTTTTATATGGCCTTGAGGAGGTTACCTTTCCTTGACTTGTCAAACCTTGGAGAGCAAGGTGAACACATGTACACATCCTAGAGTTAGAAGCATGAGATCAAGCCATATGTGAGGTGAATCCCCCCCCCCCTATGGCGGTTAACATGGATAAGGGAAGGATGAGTTGGCTTTTGATGGTATTATCCTAGTTACTTAGTTTTGGCTCCGTAAAATGCTAACCGTAAATGATTAAGCAATAATACGTAAAACCGGGTATCATAAAAATGTGAAACTTGGAAGAATGACTAAACTTGTCAAAATACTCCATAATAAAATATAAAATGAGTGGTAGGTTCTATTGGGGTGCCAAAACCATGCTAAAACTGGAAACACGGGTCTAAAACGCGTAAAACGTAAAACGTACGTATATTGTGTAAAATTGAGAAAAGTAAAATGTTACTTTTCTAATACGATAATACTGATTTAAAATGACTTATAATGTCTAGACTAGGCTCAGTCTAGTGTCGGTTGGTATTTAATGTTTTTTAGACATAAAACCGTAAGTCTAAAAATCAAGGAATGATTTATAAAATCGAGGAACGATTTTTGGTCAAAGGAGGAGGGAAAAATATGTTGACTTTTTCCAAAAATGTGAAAACTCAAATCGTCTTAGAAATGCGATGCATGTATAGTCTAAGGTTACGGTTAAGTAAAACTGCTTAAAAACGAAAATTCCTGTTTCTCACGGCGGAGGTTTATTTGGTCACATTTTTCTAAGTCATGATTAATTCTCAAATAAATCATGAGTGTATCAAACATTTTTCTGGTGTGGGGAAAATTAACGCGGTCGAGTTTCGTTGTGCGTAGGATTTTTGAATGACGTTTTACCATAAAACGTGTAGTTCCTTAATAACTTTCGCGAAAATGATCTGATGAGTGTCAAACTTTTATTTTGCCATGGAAATGATTTATCACATATGAAATAAAAATTAAATTTCGGAAAATGAATAGTGAAGTGAATAGTAAAAATGAATAGTGAAATTTTCCGGGAATAGAAGTTAACCTAAAAATGCGAATTGTTACAGATAATAACTGAAAGTTAGTTATAATTAGTTATATATTTCGGTTAGGAAAAGGTGAAGGGTTGCAATGGTTCATTGGCACCGATTCACAAACATATATATATATAAACATACATCGATTGAATGGTTAGACAATTAGACAAATTTACTTATTCAATATTTACTTTGCAACTTATAATATCGATCTAGTTTTGGGACAACAATTGGCATCAAGAGCAAGGGTTATACACGAAACATTTTCTATTTCTGCATAACATAAACATAACGAGAAAGCCATAGGAACACGCTAAGAAAAAGAAAGAACATCCTTGTTGTTGACATAAATAATGCCTAAAAACATTATTAACATGTTATCAATATCTCTATGTTTTAATTATCACAAAATATAAACTCATCGAACTAAAACTTGTGACATAAACAAGTATTTAGTGATTAATATTTCTCTTTACATCCAAATCACTTAAGGTATGAATAAACAAAGTGTTTAGTGCAATTTATGATCAAAGGGGTATTTTAATTAACTAATGCAAAGTTTATTTAATTATATAAACATATTATATATTTTTTTGAAAAACACTTTTGGTAATAAAGAAAAATGTTTTATTCATACTAAATATATGAATTCAAAATTTTAACTAAAATCAGTTAGTTTTTCACCAAATAAACTTTCCCCACTAAAAGACAAAGTTTCTGGCCGTTTCAGCTGGGCGGCCCCCTTAATTATAAAGGGCGGTCCCCTTAAAATTAAGGGGACCGGCCTTGATTTAAGGGGACCGGCCACGCTCCTCTGTCAGAATCTTCTGCCTATAAATACCACCTTAACCCTGGATTTTTTCCTCACCTTTTGCACTCCAGAACTTTCTGTTCTAGATCTCCATTTCAATCTATAAATCCTTTGATCGTACATTCTTAAATCTTTGTTTCAAAGTGATCCAAACATCATCCCATCAAGTGCAAGAGAAGAATACTTCTATCCCTCAAGACAAGAAGTATTACAACTTGTTGTGATCTCCACATCTAAGTTGTTAGTGAATCATCATTGTTATTATTTCATTGTGTGATTAGTTGTGAATATTTGTTAGAAGATAGTGTAGTTTGATATATAGTGTGATTGGTTAGAAGAATAGTTGTGAAGAAGATAAGTTAGGAAGAAGATTGGTGTGTAGAAGAATAGGTGTGAAGAAGATTGGTGTGTAGAAGATTGGTGTGAAGAAGTGGTGTGATTAAGTAGTGAATAGGTGTGAACTAGTTGTGTAGAAGTTGTGATTAAGTTGTGAGGTTATTGTGGTGTGTAAATTGGTGTGTAAGGTTTTCTCCGCCATAAGGGAGCTTGTTGATATAGTGAAGAAAACTCTTGAGTTAGGTGCTCGGGGAGTGGAGTAGGGCAAGGAAGGTGACCTTGTAGCCGAACCACTATAAATCTCTTGTCTCTCGGTTCGATCTTTCCAACCCTTATCTATTTCTTTACTTACGTTATTATTGCTTTATCGTACATACTTAGTGTTGTTCATATTGTGCACGACTTGATTTCATATAGCATCGAATCTATATTTTATAAAACAAACAAAACTTTTAAACAAACTTTTATAACAATTTAAAAACGACGTAAAACTATTCAACCCCCCCCCCCCTTCTAGTTTTCCACACTTGTTTTTTCTTCAGTAAGGAACGATTTGTTTTTCTTTATCTTCCAAGGAAAGCAAACGAGTTTGAATAAGGAGAAACATAAAGGAGATAGTGCACGATCTGTTTTGCGTTAGAAGTTGCAAGCGTACACATCAAACGATATTGGTGGGATAAAACTTTGTTGGCAACAACGAAGGGAAGGAAGAGTGGGAGGCTTTGTGAAACCGGTTGAAAACAAAGATACAAAGCAGGATAAGACGCGAAATAAATGCGCAAGGAACGTTGTTTTGGAGAAGAAAAATGTATACGTAGAACAAAGAAGGATTACTCTAGGAAAAGTGTGTGGAGAAAGTGTCAGTTTGACACAAGAACGACAACAACGAGAACAGAAACACAAAGGTTTGTTTCGGTGGAACAGAATCAGAAACGTAGAAATTTTGGTTCAATCTTATATTGTTGAATCAGAAACGTAGGAATTTTGGTTCGGTGTGGTTACCAAGGCGTGGTACCAAAGATTGTGTGTAGGAAGTTTTGTGATTTCGAGACAAGAAATCAAAACAATGCACAAGGTTTGTGTGTAGAAATATTCTCAGATTTCAAAGGAACCGAGATCAAGAATAACGCACAAAGGAAGAAAAAAGAGAACGTGTAGTGTGGTACAAGAAGTTTTGTTTTGTTTGTGTCGAATTCAATAAATTCGATAACACAACAAGAACAAGACAAGGAGGCCGAGGCTTGGTGGTGATTCAAGGAAGAATCCGAAAACAACAAAGCAAGGAAGCCGTGGCATTTTTTGTTTAGACTCGTTGGGTACAAAAGCAACAACAACAAATTCGACAAGAAGAAAAGAGAAGGAACCGTTGTGTTTTATTTGATTCGAATCAAAACAGCAGCAAGGCAACAAATCTGAAATTTTTTGTTGAAGATTGAAGTCGAATTAGAAGAAAAAAGAGGCAACGAGGCAAGAAGAAATAAAAAGGAACAAAGTGGGAATAACAACAAACGTTGGTGAACGATTTTTACTAACGAGGCAAGGGAATACATTTCGGTGTTTAACACAATAAACGAGGTCACAAGTTACAAATTTTCTGAATTTCAATTATATTAGAATAGTATAGATTTATTAGTTTGTACTATTAGGAAATCCCGAAAACTATTATTGATCCCGTATTACTAGGATTCCCGGAAACTATATATATTCCCATAGTAGAAAGAGATACCATACTAGGAAGAATAATTCCCATACGCACTAGAAGGTGAAGATAATAAATACTTTTAAGATGGCCGGTGACGATACAAGCACATCAACCACAGTAAAACCTATAACACCTATTGCACAATACCAATGCCCTAAGTTGAAAAACACAAGTTACACGGTATGGGCTATACAAATTAAGGTTATACTAGAAGCACATGGTTTGTGGGAAACAATAGAACCTAAGGAAAACACGCAAGTAGATGATAAGAAGGACAAGGCAACGACGGCTTTGTTATATCAAGTGTTAACCGAAGATGTGATTTTACAAGTAGCGGGTTGTAAGACGACTAAGGAATTATGGGAATCATTAAGGAAAAGACACGTTAGAGAAGAAAAAGTGCAGCAAGCACAGTTACAATCATTGATGATTGGGTTTCACTCACTTCAGATGAAGGAAGATGAGACGGTAGATGCATTTGCAGACAAGTTAAACGGCTATGTCATGAAGGCAATGGAACTAGGGAAAACATTAGATGAATCACTTTTAGTTAGAAAACTATTAGACTCCACACTCGATAGATTCATTCAGATAGTAGCATCCATAGAACAAACAAGTGATCTAGACGACATTACTCTAGATGAGATCACTGGAAAACTCAAGGCGTTTAAGGAAAGAATAAAGCTCTGGAAGGGAGGACAAGTTGAAAGCCAGGAGAACTTACTATTCACACACGGTGAACACTCGGGAAAAGGAAAGCGATTTAGTAAACACGGAGGTAGATCAAATTTTTCATGAGGAAACTGGCTGAATAATAAAAACAGAAATAACTCACAAGAAGGGAACTCAAATCATAAGGGAAACTCAAATAGGAATACAAGTAAGAGGGATTTGAGTAACATAAAATGTTACAAATGTCACAAATTTGGACATTTTAGGAGTAATTGTAGAGTAACATCAACAGCTCAGGAAAAATCAAACCTTATCTTAGAAGACGATGAACCATCACTATTAATGACTATGCACGGAACTGAACACGAGGAAGTGTTGTTGAATGAAGGCCAAATTCAACCGGGGAAATATGCTTCAAAGGATGCAAGCATATGGTATTTAGATAATGGTGCAAGTAACCATATGACGGGAACTAAGAGTCATTTTAAGGATATTGATGAAAGCGTAACAGGACGAGTACGTTTTGGAGATGGATCATATGTACAGATAAAGGGAAAAGGCTCTATATTGTTAGGTTGAAGAAACCAAGAACAGAAGGTAGTATCAGATGTATACTTTATACCAAACCTTAAGAGCAATATACTAAATCTAGGACAACTTACGAAGATAGGTTGTAAGGTCATAATGGACGGAGATAAATTGACTTTGTATGATAAGAGCAGGAAATTGTTGATGAAGGTAGAAAGATCTAAGAATAGACTTTACAGTATTAGACTACAAATAGACACACCTATGTGTCTCTTAGCAAACGTAGATCCAAGCATTGTTAGGGCATGCTAGATTAGGTCATCTGAACTCTGATGATATCAACAAGATGACTAGGAAGGGTCTAGTGAAAGGAATACCAAGAATATATCATACTGGACAGATTTGTGATGCATGTTTATTAGGAAAGCACAGTAGAACACCATTTCCAAACCAAGCTAAATTCAGATCAAAGAACCCGTTGGACTTAGTATACGGAGACCTCTGTGGTCCTATTAGTCTAGCAACACACTCAGGCAAGAAACTCATATTCTTGTTAGTGGACGATTGCACACGTTTTATATGGGCTTACTTTCTGACATCGAAAGATCAAGCACTTAGTACTTTTAAGGAATTTAGGCAGAAGATAGAAATAGAAATGAGAATGAAAGTGAGAATGCTAAGAATAGATAGAGGGGGTGAATTTACATCTAATGAATTCACTAAGTACTGTAAAGAGAATGGAATAGCATGACAGTTGACAGCACCTTACTCACCACAGCAGAATGGAGTTGTGGAGAGGAGAAATAGGACAGTGTTATCAACTACGAGGAGTATGATGAAAGCCATGATGTTACCCTTAATTTTTTGGGCCGAAGCAGTGAAACATGCCATTTACATACTCAATAGGGTACCTACAAGAGCCCTGATAGATAAAACTCCATATGAGGCACTCTACAACAGAAAACCAAACATGGAAAACCTAAGAATATTCGGATGCACATCTTATACAAAGATAACGATACCTCACTTAAAGAAGCTGGATGACAGAAGCATACCAATGATTTACTTAGGAGTAGAGGAAGGATCAAAAGCATGTAGGTTATATGATCCAATAGCAAAAAAGAAACACGTTAGTAGGGATGTTAAGTTTATGGAAATGAAACCATGGGACTGGAATAATGATGGAGAAGATAGGAGTACACAAGACACATTTTGGGCTAGTTTTGTGGTAGAAGGAGTTGTCAATGAGAATGCTACACCAGTCAACACAAATATCAATGGTATTATTGATAATACGTATCAGGAACCGGATGCAATACAGATTCACCAATCACACCACCAACATACACCTACGACCCTAACTCAGAAGAGGATGAAGAGGCTACTTATAGCTCATTAGGAAGCTCAGAGAGATATGATCATAGACCAGTACGAGGTTTAAAGGATATAACGGAAATCTATAAAAATGCATGTGAAGTAGAAGCACCAAGTTTACTTTTCACAGAAGAAGAACCCCGTAACTACAAGGAAGCATCGACAGACAAGAAATGGATTGAGGCCATGGAAATTGAATTAGATTCAATAAATAAGAATAACACATGGATTCTTACTACATTGCCAGAAAATCAGAAGGCAATTGGACTCAAATGGGTTTTCAAAACCAAGAGGGATGCACAAGGAATGATCATCAGATATAAGGCACGATTAGTAGCAAAAGGATATGTACAAGAACAAGGAATAGACTTCGATTAAGTATTTGCACCAGTTGCTAGGATAGACACAATACGGTTAATATTAGCATTAGCAGCATATCATGGTTGGCAAGTTCATCACTTGGATGTAAAATTAGCATTTTTACATGGAGATTTAAAAGAAGAAGTCTACGTTACACAACCTGAAGGGTTTGTACAGCCAGAAAATTCAGGAAAAGTATATAAACTTATTAAAGCTTTATATGGATTAATACAAGCACCAAGAGCTTGGAATATGAAGCTTGATCAAACGTTAAAGTCATTAGATTTTAAGAAGTGTAATCTCGAACAAGCAGTTTATACGAAGAGAAACAAGACTTCTACGATTATAGTTGGAGTTCATGTAGATGATTTGATAATCACGGTCACTCCAAGGAAGGAATTAGAAGTATTTAAATCCCAGAGGGAAGAAAAGTTTGAAATGAGCGACTTAGGATTGTTAGCTTATTACCTAGGGATAGAAGTTACACAGACTGGAGGAGAGATTACAATCAAGCAAACAGGTTATATTAACAAGATCTTGAAGGAGACAAGTATGATGGATAGTAATGATACGAAGATACCAATGGATCCCGGTACTAAGTTGGTCAAAGGGGAAGATGGTAACTCAGTTGACGCAACTTACTACAGAAGCTTAATTGGAAGTCTCAGGTACTTACTGCATACAAGACCAGATCTTAGTTATTCAGTCGGACTACTCAGCAGATTCATGCAAGACCCGAAGGAACATAATCTGAAGGCGGTAAAGCAAGTAATCCGATATATCAAAGGAACAAAGGAGCATGGCATAATTTACAAGAAAGAAGGCGGCTGCAAGATTACAGGTTACAACGACAATAGTTATAGAATCAACACTGATCAAGGAAAAGGAACTACTGGGATAGTATTTTATTTTAGAGAGTCACCCAGTACCTGGTGTACTCAGAAACAACCAACAATGGCACTATCATCATGTGAATCAGAATTCATGGTGGCTACTGCAGCAGCATGTCAAGCCTTATGGTTAAAAAGATTACTTAGTGAATTAACTGGAAGTGAATAAAAGAAGATAAAGTTGAAGGTAGATAACGTTTTAGCAATAGCACTAGTCAAGGACCCAGTTTTTCATGGAAGAAGTAAACACAATGACATTCGCTATCATTTCATTTGAGAATGCGTAGAGAATGGGCACATCAATGTGGAACATGTTAGCGGAGAACTACAAAGAGCAGATATACTAACAAAGGCTCTATCAAGATTGAAGTTCACGACAATGCCACAAATGCTCGCAGTTCAAGATTTAAAGAGAAGCAACGATTAAGATTAAGGAGGAGAATGTGAACCAAATAATCTTATTCTTATGCTTCTTATGTAATGTTATAAACATGAAGGACCAAACATGTTAGTTAGAAAGATAATAACCGAAAGTTAGTTATAATTAGTTAGTTATTTCGGTTAGGAAAAGGTGAAGGGTTGCAATGGTTCATTGGCACCGATTCACAAACATATATATATATATATATGTAAACATACATCGATTGAATGGTTAGCCAATTAGACAAATTTACGTATTCAATATTTACTTTGCAACTTATAATATCGATCTAATTTTGGGACAACAAATAGGATAAAAATAAGCAGTTAACATATAAGCATAATGTTACGATCCCACATCGGCCAAGTATGGGATTGGTTGAAAGTAGAGTTGGCAAAACGGGCGGGCCGGGCTGGCACGGGCACGGGCTAAAACGGGCACGGGCTATAATGGGCGCGGGCTTAAACGGGCACGGGCTAAACGGGTACGGGCCAAACGGGCACATGTTATACAAATTGCTCTATAAAAGATTTAAAACGACGAAATAAATTCCTTAAACGTAATATCTTGTTTATATTTAAAAATTTAAATATATCATATGTACAAGTTTTTCTTTAAAACGATCGTAATGTTCTCCGATTGAGAAAAAAATAAGTGCCCGTTAGTGCCCATTTAAGATTTCAATGGGCTATATGTGCCCATTTCAAAAAAAAAGAGGGGGCTAAATGTGCCCAAATCTTTTACAAAGTAGTCAAAATTAGCCCATTTTTTGGAATTCAGGCACAAATTGCCACCTCTAGTTGATAGTTTATAAAGTCTAGGTGTCCCCTCTTCCTTTGAGCTAGCTTTTTGGAGTGAGTTGGACACTTAGCTTATGGATCGATACGAGCCTAGTATGGGATGGGTTCGTATCACATAACTAGCTTACGTGTGACCCACTACTTTTCTACTCTAGAAAATGAAATCATGCATGCATAGGACAATACTAAACTAAAACATGGTATAAACTTGATGATTATTTTCTCCTACTATACCAGTAATGGTCATATGACCACTTCTTCAAGAATAAACGAAATGATAGTAGTTTGCGCGGTTCTGTCTTTCGGAGACCCAGAACGTATCACACACAAATACAAAACTGTAAAATAAAAATCCAGCCCTAGAAAAGCTTGTTACGCATTCACCATGATTGAGCATTCAAACGCATACACAAACAAATAAATATCTGAATACTTTTCAAACAAACATACAAGAAGATTGATCTGATACATATACTAAATCGCAGGGACATATGATTGGGCTTAAACAAACACTATCTGAATCATTGAATTCGTTTTGTCTTTCTTTAAGAGGGCAATGTTATATAACCTGGGTTGAACCGGGAACATGGCCGGTTATGACTGTTGTTTGCTTGTTTATGAAACAGTTGTTCTTTTGTTAACCCGGGTCAACCCATTTTGGTAAATCCAGCTGGGTCATACCTTTCGTTTTTTAAAATTTTTGGACCTATAGTTTTGTTATAAAGTATGGGTTTGGTATTGAATTTCTATTGGGTATGTTTATGTAACCATTGGTAAATTTCGCCTTGTAATAAAATTAATATAATATTCTAATGAAAGAATACTTATCCATTTTCTACGTCTATTTTTTTTTACCAAGAGAATCTAACCGCGTATGTCGTAACACGTACCCGTAATTTTTTTTCGGAAGCATTTTAATAATAAATTATACTCATTATTACTTATATTTCATTTTTGAACTGTTCCGAACTCATTCGATTTGAAAACGATAAATTATCTCGCAATAAGTGAAAAACTACACACAGCGCGTACTGACATGATAATAATTAATTTTATATTTAATTATCATAAATTATTTTAATAAACATATTAAAATAAGTTATTTATTATTTTATAAAAACGTTTTCTATAAATGCAAATTTTCGGGTTTCTTTTATATTTTTACGGACCAAGCATACCCGTAATACCGTGTATACACTTAAAAAGAAGACAAAATAGGATAACCTAACAATTTTAATTATTTTAATATCGGTTCGGATATTTATATTTTTGGAACGTCTTCGGTTCGAGAAAGTTGATTTGTTATTTAAGGTTTCGGGTTTGATCCGTGTATTTACACCGGGCTACTTAACCCACCTTACCACTAATATTATTATTCTTATTATTATCATTATTTTTTTTTTAGTAATACAAAAATCGTCCTTGTGATAACCTGGACAAACAAACACAACCAACACCCTCATCATCTTCACCACTCTCTCTCTCTTTTTAATATATCACCACCACCGCCACTTTAAACCACCAATAGCACCACCACCGCCACCCTCACACCAAAAATGACACCACCATCTTAACCATCTCTTCACGATCTATCTTTCGGTACAAATCACGCGCGTTTTGGACCACTCTAACATCTCGAAATCATCACCACCGCCCCTAAACACCATCCTTTTCATCTTTTTCTTGTTGGGTTTTTGAAGAAACATAGTTTTGAAGCCTTTTTGAAGGTGGGTGACACGAGTTTCAACTCGTTTGTCTCGATTTGGTACCCAAAATCGTGGGTACACTAGTTTTCTTGAATGAGTTTTGTAAAATAATGATGGGAAATGAAGTTTTGATAATAAAAATCCGTTTGGTATCAAGGGTGTGATTGTGACGAATTTCGTGGGTTTATTGGAGAGGTTGTTGCATGTGTTCATCTTGTTTTTGTAAGCTTGTTGAAACCTTTTTCAATACCTCTTTGTTATATTTATATGTATTGTTTATTTTCACTATTTTGGAATCCATATGATCGTGTGTATAATAGTTTTGAGCTATAGAAATTGTTGGTTTAATGAGTTAGATGATGGGGAGTAGGATTGATGACACTTTTGTGAAGTTGTGATGTTGATTTGATGAAGTTTTAATGAGAATTACAAGTTTTGAAAGAGTTAACTTTTTGCAGAAATTTTTGGCGCCTCGTTCGGGTGTCGTGAAAATATTTTTATAAAATTTAGGCTTTGAAATATGTTAGTATTCATCGAGACGATCATTTTAAAAAAAAAAATGGACCCGTAACTCTTAAAAACGAAGTTTTTATGGCGGTCCGAAGTTTGGAAAATGATTGTGTTAAAATTCTGGACTTTTGAAAATGGGTAATTTCTGGCAGAACTGAAATGGGTCGTTTTGGGCACCTTCTGACCCGTTTCGGCCTTCGGCCGAAACACGAAAGTTGTCCGAAACAACGTTTTTAGTCTACCGCGGGGAATTTGGGGTATGAAAGTTCGAAAAGGAGGGTGATTTTGATTAAAATCAGTTCTACATTTTTCTTTTAAAAATGACAGCACTTGTTTATAAAAGTGAGCTGATGCAGTTTTTAAACGAGGTTTTGAGCCTTTTCTGGTCCGAACCGGCCTTCCGTTAAAACATGAAAGTTTCTTAGTTTGATGATTTACATAAAAACTCGGGAAATCTTGGTATGAAAATGCTAGACGATAGGAAATTTTTGGGGTTAAAGTTGGTGATTCGTCTTTTTGGAAAAGTAGTCATACTTGCTGATTTTTGGTTAAAATTGGGTTTTTGAGCTTCTTTGAGTTCGTTTGAGCTCTAGAAACTTTAACGAATATTATTAGATGACTAATAAAATGTTAGTGTGCGTTTGGCGATGTCTAAAAATGGTAAGTTCGTGTTTAAGTCATATATACACATATATTACTTATAAAAGAGGAGTGTTTGGATATTAACATTCTAAATTTCTAAATTTTCCAGAAATGGAAACTTTTAAAAATAGAAACCTTCTAAAAATAAAAACTTTCTAAAAATAGAAATTTTTCGGAAAAGTGTCGTAACTTAGAAATGAATATATATATTTTTTATTAAAGCTTGTACAATAAATAACTTAAGTTGTGCACACATATGGATTCTACTATACTTTATTTATATATATACGACTTATGTGTCAGTTTATATATATATATTTCATTCTTCTAATAGCGCCGTTATTTTAGGTCGCGACTAAGGCTTCATGCCTTCATTCTTTTCTTCGTTGATATTTATATTTTCTCATCGTTGCATAAGATCGCGAAGTTCGGTTGCCGTTGTGCCTTTCTCTTTGTTTATCTGCTTATGTTGGTTGCTCATTCACGTCGAGGTGAGTTCATAGCCTCGCATTTTACTTACTTAAATATTTTATAAACCTCGCGAGGGGGATACATGCTAGTTTTTACAAACTGAATACAAGTAGTTTTTGGTATGCTGGACCCGATCATATGATCATAGATATTGAATGCTTTTTGCCAATTAAGTCCCCTCATGAACCGTTAATTACTCGAGTAGTAAACGCTAGTATTATGGATATGCATATTAGGCTTAGCGGGCCTTGTCCGGGATACGGGCACATAATAGTTAGAATTGTGGTAAATGGCAAAATTTACCTTTCCGGGGCATTATTAAAAATCGTCAAGGTTCGGTTACATGAACTCAATACTATAATCAAATAAACCGACATGTAATTGCAATACTTGTCGCCCGATAAATAATGCTTGTGTTCAACTTATTACTTATTAAACTCTATGAATTCACTCAACCTTTGTGTTGACTTTTTAGGATGTATTTTCTCATGTATTATTTGCTAGATGAGCATTGGGAGCAATCGGAGTCGCGTGGATATCAAATATTGAAAGACTTGTTTTCTACACATTCGATAACTTTTTTTCTTTAAAATATACATGTGTCATGTCTTAATTCTTGTAACTTAACTTTTAAATAGAAATTGTTGGGACCTTTGTACTCTGGTTTATCAAATCGAATGTGACATTTTATTAAACGTCTCTTTTGAGGTCGTTTTATGTAACTTGTGTGTATGAACTATGAAGTGACACCCAAATTGGTATTCCGCTACGTTGTAAATTTTGGGGGTGTCACAGTTTAGGGGTGTTTTTGTAGCTGTAGGAATTGAATTTCCATGTTTAGAAACTGTCCTTTTTTGCTTAAAACTGGTTCCACACGACTGTAACACCCCCAATTCATGATGCAGCGGAATTCAACTTGGGTGTTACTCGAAGGCACAACAGTCATAATAATAGAAAACGATCTCTAACTGAGTCGTTATAAAAAGAGTTATCATTCGAATTTATTCAAATATATCAGAGTTTACATAGTTAGGTCCTAAAAAGGTTCCATGTTTCAAAATACATCAATATAAAGTTTTTTGATGCTTTATCGAATGACAAAGTAGTTTATAGCCTTCTTCCTTTAGTCCGTGCCCTTCCGCTCCATTCTTGATTATCATGGACCTGAAATACATGCTTAAAAGGTCAACACAAAAGTTGAGTGATAATCATAGAGTTTGTTTAATGGTTGAACACAATATGTTGGTAGTATGAGTTAACTAGACTCATACACATGGTTGGAAAACAAAATGGGCTACGATGTTATACACCCGGAATGGTTATTATCACACTAAGCTTATGAAACCAATACGTTAACGTGTACCAATATCGATCGGGGGAGTTATCCCGGTAGGTATTTAGCCGTCATACCCATGTCTCAAATATTAATGCATTTGTTTGAATTAAGTCAAAACAAATGGGATTCATCAATCCCAATAGGCCTATTGACAATATTCGCGCTCACTATTACTAGTGATTAAATGGTTCATAATAAGGGATCTTGGTTCGGCAAGGATGGTACTTTGTGATAATAGAACAATCAGGCAAGCATACAATTTGAAAGCATTGTGTTCGGTTAAAATAGCATGTATTCCCCCCAAGGGTTTGTAAAACAATTAAGTAATGGAAAGTGGGGCTATTAACTCACCTTAAGTGATGTAGTGAGTAGTGAGAATGATGGTCAAATCTCGAAGGTCTCTAAGAGCAACCTATAATAGAATGTCGCGACTTAGGATTGGAGTAAAGAATATGAAGTATCGCCTATATATGTCTTGTGCTTAGTTCATGATGTAGTATGTAGTATAAAGTGTAAGTGTTTGAATAACAAATGTTTATGAACATGTATAGTTTGTATATCGCTTACTACCGTTCGGGCCGACATAATTCAGAAGTCATGTAGTAAACATTCGAGGACCCAGGACACTTTAATTCGTAAATCCACAACTAATCTCGACGGCTTACTTAATGAACTCCTCACATGAAGCTCCCTGCTATTGTAGTTTTTGATAATATATATATATATATATATATATATATATATATATATATATATATATATATATATATATATATATATATCTTGTATGACAATATTTGAATAAACTTAGGAAAGTTTACTTTTGGATGAAGAATGTTATTACAATGAGTTTATTAAATCTTGTATGACAATTACTTGTAAGATCACATGGTTCTTTAGATGAAGTAGATCCAAATTGCATGTTTAAGTTATCGCTAACTCTTTAGCTTATGTTTCCGCCTTGGTACGTTTATATGGTCTTAAGTCATGACTTCGCCGTGACCTTGGTCGTTGTTCCATAGTCTTGAGACTCAACCTTGGCTTTAGCCATGGTTTTGGTCTTGGCTTTAGGTCATTAGACCTCTTGGTTATAACTTAACCATAACCATTTATATAGTAACTTTGGTATACAAAATAGCTGTTAAGAAACTGAAGAAAATCTCATTCGTTATTAGTTTCCTGGATACGTGCTCTGGTGTTTTTGTAGAAAACGTGATTCCGGACAACTTTCGTGTTTTAACTTTTTCATGAAACGGACCAGAAGGGCCTCTTTTTGCGTGTTTTATGTTCTGTCACAGAAGGTATTTAGGCAGTTTTGCCGCAAAGTTGTGGTAACTTCAAATGGTCATAACTTTTGACTCGTTTGCTCATTTTAGGTGATTCAAGTTGCTATGGTCTCCTTGTTAAGTCCTATACTACAATATGTAATTGTCTAATATCATTTATATACTGTTTTGGTCGGATTTTTTCATGGAAGTCACTAGTTTACTTGTTTGAATAACATATACATATCAATACTTTTTTTACCCATTTTTAAACATCATGAACATGATCACAAGACAAAATATAGTATGAATGGTATGTAAATAGCATGAATATGATATTTAACAAGAGGTATGTTAGGGTTTTGCTTACAACTTTTGGCTTTCAATTAAAGAAAGGTAAGTAACATGTAAGGAAATGGACTTTGATTGACTTAAGCTTCACCCTACTTCATTTCAAGCAACCTTTCTACACTTTTATTCTTGAAAGGGAGATGATGAAAGTTGAGGTGACTTGAGTGGATTCAAACTCAAGAAAAATCACCAAAGTTTCTAGGGTTTGGAAGTGTTTGATGAATGAAAACCTAACTAGGGTTTCTATGTTGATGAAGTACTTGAATCTTGCTTGTAACTAGAAGTAATTTAGCTAAGGTGAGGTGGTTTTGGTGTGTGATGGTGTACGGCACAAAGGGGGAGAAGGGGGTTATATATGAGTTTAAGGAGGTTACAATGGATGACTAGACAAGGCTTTCTATACAAGCTTATACACATGTACACATCTCAAGCCTTAAGTCATGAGATCAAGCCACCTTAAGGTGTGACTCCCCCCCTATAGGCGGTTCACAATGCTAGGAGGGATGAGGTGTGCTTTGGAAGATAATATCTTAGATATTTGGTTAGTTTTGACTCCGTAAAATGCTAACCGTAAATGATTAAGCCTCAAAACGTAAAACCAGGCATCGTAAAAATGTGGAACTTGAAAGAATGGTTAAACATGTCAATATACTCCATAATAAAATATAAAATGAGTGGTAGGTTCCATTGGGGTGCTCAAACCCTGCTAAAACTGGAAACACGGGTCTAAAACGCGTAATACGTAAAACGTACGAATATTGTGTAAAATTGAGAAAAATAAAATGTTACTTTTCTAATATGATAATAATGATTTAAAATGACTTATAATGTCTAGACTGGGCTAATTCTAGTGTCGGTTGTCATTAAATGTCTTTAAGACATAAAACCGTAAGCCTAAAAATCAAGGAATGATTTAGAAAATCAAGGAATGATTTTTGGTCAATGGAGGAGGGAAAAATATGCTGACTTATTCCAAAAAGGTGAAAACGCAAATCGTCTTAGAAACACGGAACATGTATATGCTAAGGTTACGGCTAAGCAGAAGTGCTTGAAAACGTAAATTTTCTGTTTTTCACGGTCCAGGGTCTATCTGGTAACATTTTCCTCAGTCATGATTAATTCTCTAATTAATCATGAGTGTATCAAACATTTATCGGATGCGAGGAAAATTAACGCGGTTGAGTTTCGTTGTGCGTAGGATTTTTGAATGACGTTTTACCCTAAAACGTGTAGTTCCTTAATAACTTTCGCGAAAATGATCTGATGAGTGTCAAAATTTTAATTTGCCATGGAAATGATTTATCACACGAGAATATGAAATAAAAATTAAATTTCGGGAAGTGAATAGTAAAAGTGAATAGTAAAAATGAATAGTGAAATATCCGGGAATAGAAGTTAACCTGAAAATGCGAATTGTTACAGTCTCCACCCCATATGAGAGCTTCGTCCCGGAGATCAATTTGAGTTGGGAGTAGAAGCTTTGTTGGTAAAAAGATGTGGGTATTTCTTACGTATCTGGTCCTATCGTTCCCATGTGTATTCAGGACCACGTCGTGAGTTTCAACGAACTTTGACAATTGGAATTCGGCTTTGCTTGAGCTGTTTGACCTCTCGGTGCATGATTTCTACGGGTTCCTCGATAAATTGAAGATCATCATTGAGTTGAATTTCATCGAGTGGAATAACGAGTGATTCATCTGACAAGCATTTCTTTAGGTTAGATACATGAAAAGTGGGGTGTACACTACTGAGTTCTGATGGAAGCTCAAGTCTGTACGCCACTGGGTCAACCCTGGCTAGGATTTTGAATGGTCCGATGTATCTTGGGTTTAGTTTTCCTCATTTACCGAATCGTATCAAGCCTTTCCAAGGCGATACTTTTAGCATAACCCTATCTCCGACTTGGAATTCTAGGGGTCTGCGTCGTGTGTCGGCATAACTTTTCTGTCGATCTCTTGCGGCTTGAAGTCGACTTCTGATTTGTACAATCTTATCCATTGTTTCTCGAATGAGTTCTGGTCCAGTGAGTTGAACTTCTCCCACTTCAGCCCAACAAGCAGGTGAACGACACTTTCGACCGTAAAGTGCTTCAAATGGAGCTGCTTTCATGCTTGCGTGGTAAATGTTGATGTAGGAAAATTCAACTAATGGTAGATGAGTATCCCATCCTTTTCCAAAGTCTATTATACAAGCTAGAAGCATGTCTTCTAGCATTTGAATGGTTCACTCACTCTGACCATCGGTCTGAGGGTGATACGCTGTACTCATGTCTAGATTTGTTCCAAAGGCGTCCTGGAGTGACTGCCAGAAATTGGAGGTAAATCTACCATCTCTGTCAGATATGATGGATATTGGTGCACCATGTCTTGAGACAATTTCTTTTACGTACAGTCGAGTAAGCTGTTCCATTTTGTAAGTCTCATTGATTGGTATAAAGTGTGCGGATTTTGTGAGAAGATCAACTATGACCCAGATGGAGTCATAACCTCTTGATGTCTTTGGGAGCTTGGTAATGAAGTCCATAGTAATTCGTTCCCATTTCCACATAGGAATCTCTCGTTGTTGCAATGGACCGGATGGTTTTTGATATTCGGCTTTTACTTTGGAGCATGTAAGACATTTGCTAACGTATGTTGCAATATCGGCCTTCATGTTTGGCCACCAATAGAGTAGTTTAAGATCATGATACATCTTATCAGATCCTGGATGTATGAAGTATTTAGATTTGTGAGATTCATGCATGATCAAGTCTCGTAGGCCACCATAAAGTGGTAACCAACTTCGACCTTGGAAGCATAGAGTTCCGTCTGAACAGGTTTCGAATTTCTTCTGTATCATGCCATCCAACTTTTCCTTTTTGATTTCTTCTTGTTTCACTGCCTCAGCTTGAGCGTGAAGGATTTGAGCAGGAAAGTTTGAATTTATGGTTAGAACTAAGGCTCGGACTCGTAGTGGTTTAACCCATTCCTTTCGGCTTAGGATGTCGGCTACTACGTTTACCTTTCCTGGGTGGTAGCGAATGTCGCAGTCATAATCACTTAGTAATTCCAACCAACGACGTTGTCTCATGTTTAGTTCTTTTTTATTCAAAATGTGTTGTAGACTTTTGTGATCCGTGAACACAGTACACCTAGTACCGTATAGATAGTGTCTCCAGATTTTTAGTGCAAAGACTACAGCTCCTAACTCTAAGTCATGAGTGGTGTAATTTTCTTCATGTACCTTGAGTTGTCTTGAAGCATAAGCCATGACTTTATCGCGTTGCATCAACACGGCACCTAAACCTTGGTACGATGCATCAAAATAGACTACAAAATCTTCGATCCCATCTGGCAATGCTAGAATAGGGGCACTACAAAGTTTTTGTTTGAAGGTTTGGAAAGCTTCTTCTTCATCTTCATCCCACACGTATTTCTTGTTTTTCTGAGTTAGCTTGGTCAAAGGTTTTGCTATTGAGGAAAATCCTTCAATAAACCTTCGGTAATACCCAGCTAAACCCAGAAATTGACAAATTTCTGTAGGTGTGGTAGGTGTTGGCCAATCTTTGATAGCTTCAATCTTAGCGGGATCGACATGTAAACTAGTCTTGTCAATCACATGCCCAAGGAATTGTACTGATTGAATCCAAAATTCACATCTGGAAAACTTAGCATACAATTTCTCTTCCTTGAGTAATCCTAAAATTGTTCTCAAGTGTTCTTTGTGTTCTTCTTCGTTTTTGGAATATATGAGAATGTCTTCTATGAATACGATCACGAATTTGGCCAGATATGGCTTATACACTCGATTCATGAGATCCATGAATACTGCTGGTGCATTTGTCAATCCAAATGGCATCACTTGGAATTCATGGTGACCATATCGTGTCCTAAAGGCTGTTTTTGGAATGTCTTCCTCACAAACCTTAACTTGATGGTAACCTGATCGTAGGTCAATTTTTGAGTAATAGGTTGAACCTTGTAATTGATCGAATAAATCATCAATTCTTGGTAATGGGTATCGGTTCTTTATGGTTAATTTGTTTAGTTCATGATAGTCAATACACATTCGTAATGACCCATCTTTCTTTTTCACAAATAAAACTGGAGCTCCCCATGGTGAGGAACTGGGTCAAATAAATCCCTTGTCCGAAAGTTCTTGTAATTGATTTGATAGCTCTTGCATCTCTGACGGTGCTAGCCTGTAGGGTGCACGGGCAACTGGCGTCGCTCCTGGTATTAAATCAATCCTGTATTCTATTTGACGATTCGGTGGAAGTCCGGGTAAATCTTCTGGAAAGACTTCAGGAAACTCACGGGCGATAGGAACATCTTCAAGACGTTTTTCATCAGATTTCTTTTCGGTTACGTGGGCTAAGACAGCATAACATCCTTTCTCAATGTACTTCATGGTTTTGATACATGAGATGATGTTTATTCGAGTTCCACTTTGATCACCACGGATGATCAAAGTTTCATTGTCACAAGGAATGTGAACAACTCTTTCACCACAAATGATGTTAGCTTGATGTTTAGACAACCAATCCATGCCAATGACAACATCAAAACTTCCGAATTCGATTGGCATAAGATTGATGTTAAAGGGGTGGTCTAGGAGATTAAGGGTACAGTCTGGGATTACGGTATTAGTATTTACTAAGTCACCGGTAGCTAGTTCAATACTATAACTAGTGGTTAAATTGATTGGTGGGATATCAAGTAAAGGCGCAATTCTAGTAGATATAAAGCTCATATCAGCACCAGAATGACTTTAACAGGAATGTTATTGAGTAAGAACGTACCTGTAACCACGTTCGGGTCTTGGTGTGGTTCTCCATTTCCCATGACATAGGCTCTACCGCGAGCACCTCCGCCTTGTGATCCTTGGTTTTGAGGACATTGGTTCTTGAAGTGCCCCTTTTCTCCACACCCAAAACATGTAACTATGGGCTGAGTGTTAGCCCCAGTAGCCACAGTCCTGCCGCCTCTATAATCTTTGGCAAGATGTCCTGGCTTGTGACATTTGTTGCACTTGGCCGGGCAGGGACCTGCATGATGGTAGTTGCACTTGGTACACTATAGTAGAGTCCCAGCATATCTACCTCCGGCTGGTGCAGCAACATAAGCCGTTGCGGCTTCTTGTCTTTTGTTTTGCTGGTTTTGATGGTTGTTGTTTCGGGTTTGGTTGTTGTTGTTGTTGTTACTTCCACGGTTACCATCCCATGGTCACTTGTTGTTGTTGTTCCTATTGTTATTGTTGTTATGGTAGTTGGAGTTGTTGGTGTTATTGGTATTGTTGGTGTTGTGGGTGTTGTTTTGCTTTCCGGTTTCGGTTGTATGCACCACTTGATCCATGAGGCTACGAGACATCCGCATAGCTTCATCAAGTTCCTTGGGATTCGTTGAAGTTTGTAACAACCCGCATTTTCAGGACATTTCTCCTATTCACTATTCATCATTTACTATTCACCTATCACTATTCATCAGTTACTATTCATCATTTACTATTCACCGATCACTATTCATCATTTACTATTCATCGTTTTCGGAGTCAGTTTGTGATTCCGAGAAGCGTTCAAAAAATTTTACTATTCATATGACACTATTCATTCCCGGAAGGAAATCACTATTCACGATTGCCGTTCATTTCATCGTAAACTGAGTTTACGAGTCTTCAAATTCGCGTAACCAATGTGGTTTCGGTGTGAATTCATGCATCATTCATTAATGACACGTCATATAGACTGGAGTAGTCTACATATCCTCGGTTACATCATCATCACATTTTAGGCCCTACACGGATATGCATTATTTCTATAATACGTATGCTTAATTTGTAATTAACGTTACCACTCAGTTTTTACTACGAACGTATACCCAATACTCCCGATTACGATCCTAATATATTTTCATACTCATTATAATAATATAAAAAAAAATTATATTATTAATTTACCCGGTGTTTTGAAATCAATTACTATATTTCACGATTGGAGCTTATAACTCTGTCGGTTTGCGAAATTTCAACACGATAATTATTTTAACACCCGATTATCATCAGGAATAATATTTTACAACTTTTACAACTTCGTCATATTTTATTTCATCGCGTCATGATTTATTTTTAGTTAACTCGGTACCCGGTATCACCTAAACTACACAATATCTATCAATAATACACCAAAGTCAAGACTTTGCTTGCAAAAGTCTTCCAATCCCCTAAAAACATGGATCTTGCCCCCTAGTCCATATATATATACTTCACCCTTTTCATTTTCATTCAACACAAAACAAAACAACTAGCACAAAAACTCATTTTGCCCTCCTCCTTTGTGTGTGAATCGGCCACCATCAAGAACCAAAGGAGAAACCATAAACTTTTCAAGATCCAAGTGTTTATAAAGTTTTAATCATGATCTAGTTGGGGTTTTGTGGTAAAAACCCTAGGTTATTATACATTTTCTCCTCAAATCACTCAAGTAAGTTACTAATAATCTTTCCTACTCTTTTAAACATCTATTTTATATATTTTCATGATCTAGTAACAAAACATGCAAGTATGTATGATCCATACCACTTATTACTCATTTCTTTTCTTTATAAACATAGATCTACAATTTTTACTAGCAATCTCATTAGATCCACTAAGATTGGTGATGTCTAGGAACCCATGACACCCTAAGAAGGTGTATGGTAGGATTGGGTACTTGTGGAGTTGATTTGAGATAGTTTGGGTAAGTTCTAAACAAGTCTTGAACTAGAAAAGTTGATTTTTACAAACTATATAAAGGTTCTGTCCAAAAACATGAAACGTGGGAAAATCAGTGGGTTTTGGGTAACTTTGGACCAAAGATTTAGAAAATACATTCCGAGACGAAACTATAGCCGAAAACGGGGATAAAATCCGAGTTACGACGAAAAAGATATGCTATTTTCAATTTTAACGACGAAAACTATTTTATGAAAAATACCTTGCTGTTGGGCAGATTTCATGGACTGTTTTGAGGCCTAAAACTTGATCTAGCTATCCCGACTTATCAAAAATATATTAGTATACTTGATTACCTTCACGGGGATATAAAGAACATAGAAAACGGGCTTATAACGAAAAAGATACAAGCGTTTGAACTTAGACGATTTTTACAAATTTCCATCAGCTTTTCTATTATTATTTTGCCGCAAAACTGTCTTTGCGAGACACCACTTTCTTGGCTGTTTTTCTTCATGATCGGATCAATTTGAGTCCGAGCCGTAGTTTTATGAAATCAAGATCTTCCAACAAGCTTTTCAAATCAATTGGCCGTTCGTCGAATAGACTTATAACGAATAAACTACGACCTCATCTATATACCCGATAAACTATATATATTTTGACAGCTTTTACTATAATGAAATTTTCTAAGTGTTGAACATAATACTTTCAAGTAACAACAATAAGAGTCGATTTTCTCATCGATCGAGACCCGTATCGCCAAAAATTAAATGACGCGACTTCTAGATATTGTTACAAGGTTTTCAAAAACGCCGAGTTTCATCACTAACCCTTAACGTACAACATTTCGCGACTTGTTTTGCGAAGCCATTTTGGGCATATTTTCAAGTAATGAAAATGTTATTTTTGCGACAAAAACCTTATATTTGCCGATAGAAAACCAAACAAGGATCGTGGAGTACCGTTTCAACCTATTTCCATGAAAAGTGGTTATTAACCTAACGAAACGTCAAAAACGTATTTGTCGACGATAAACATTATTTTCAAAACTAATGAGTGGTATCGATAACATACGTATTTGCATGTGTAGCGTCATTTCATTTCTTACATTAGATCATATCATTCATATTAGGTTGCGGTTAGAGATCGTGCCTCATTTCTGTGTATTCATTGTTGTCATCGTAGCTATTGCACCAGGTGAGTTCATAACCCCTACTTTTACTTGTTTCACAACTGTTTTGGGGGAAGATACATGCTCCTTACTATTTAAATTCAATGCTTGTTTTACTTGAATGCGACTCATTTTCTCAAACATTACTGGATGGTTGAAATACTTGATTGATTATTTGAATACATTATGAATTACTTATTCCATCCTTGATTTCTTTCTTATAAACACAAGTTCTTGCTTTTGCGGACATAAATATAAAACTGTTACTTTGCCTGAGTTACCTATTACTGCCACTGAAGTCCCCTTTATCATGAACCGTTAATTACATGCGTGTGAGCGCGAATGCTGTGGATAGATCTATTTGGGTTGACACCCCGTCCGAGTTGGTCGCGCCAACCTGTTAAACGGACGCATATCATTCGGATTACTTCCGAGTGTCTGGCAAACACTTACTTGGGGCATTTTATGCTTGATTGCATATGATTACGTCGAGCTTCGGGGTCATGAGCTTTAGGCACTGTATATCTTATTTTTGGCTGTGACATGGTATTTGTTATATTGTCTCGCCTTCCGCAAAATACTTGTTTACGGGAAATACTTGATTTCTGGAAAATACTTGTTTACGGGAAATACTTGATTTCTGGAAAATACTTGTTTACGGGAAATACTTGTTTACTTAAAACTATGAACTCACTAGCTTTATGCTGACGTTTTAGCATGTATTTTCAGGTTTTAAGCAATGGCACACTACAGGAGGTTTTGGCAGGGCATGGCATGGTCATAGAAGACTCTGATATTCTTATGGGGACCGTTTTAAAATTATTTTAAGGTCCTACTTCCGCACAAATTTTAACAATGTAAATTCAATACTTTTGATTAAGCTATTTTATTCTAAATGATTCAAGTGAAAACCATTTTTGAACTTGTGTTGTAATACCAATTGAGTTACACCCCAGCTACATGTATGCTTCCGCTGGACCCGATTTCTGGGGGTGTGACAGATTGGTATCAGAGCTTTGGCTATAGCGAACTAAGTGTTTTTAAAACCTAGACTATAGCTACTTTCAAGAAAACTTAACCCTATGACCGTCACGTGCCTGCCTGCCAAGCTGAAGCCTCATTTGTGGTTAGTTGCTGACATAGGTGATGAGATTGTTATCTCATTATCTGGTATATTATATTCATTTATTATAGTTGATTACTATAATTGTCTTTTATATAAGCATGTTCACGTATCATATATGTCACCGTGTTATGCTTTTCCTTGCATAGTTTCATCATTTGACCTCGAGTTTGGTCACCTGCTTTTGTCTTTCAGAACGTCTTGGTATTTTTGAAAGACATGGTATTAGTATAACTGAACTGAGTATTTCAAAATTCATGGAACCTCGGTGGAATATAGACTGGTCATTTATATTCAACCCGGGATAGTGAGATATAGGCTGACCACCTATGTCTGACTCAGACATGAATTTTGCAACACTGAGAATGGTTATAATAAGATTATGTCTGGATTGAATTCTCAACTCATTTCCAAATGTTTCATTCATGTGTGTGTATACTCTCGTTGTTGGAACCTTCATACTTTTCATCACTTCGTAAACCACCGATTGGAAGCATGTCAGTTAGTCATTTTATTTCATGAACTTTCATATTTATGCACAATACACTCATATCACAGTATTTTCTTTTGTCACAATCTCATTTTGTTGCAGTTGTCACAGTCTCTTCCCTTCTCACCATCACTATCATTTCCTTTCCCCACCCCCATATATATATAAGGAATTAGCTAACACTCGCTAGATTCCGATGTCACTCATCCCTCACTACTCCCTATATTGATAAGTGGATATTATCAATGACCTCCCTAGGAAAGACTTTCCATACCTTCTATGAGGATGATCCCTCGATACATTAAGACCTTTCAAAACTCAACAAAAATCTCAGGATATCACAAAACAATTCGAACCACTATCACTGGCCTGATCGCCAAAATTCTATCATCTAGAAAGTATTGGCTTGACTGAATTACAAGATTCATTTAGATACGAGTGCTCACTAAGCAACACCATAGAGATAAATCCAACCTCTTAACCAAGACTATAAATTGAACATGTCCTCACCAATAGCCTCTATTCAAACATGTTAGACACCTATGCATTTGTGCATACATACATACCTGGCTATTTTATCCTCTTAATACTTTCATTTTTAAATGGATTTTCTCCAAAACTACCGTTATACAAAACATATATCTTGTAAGAAACACTTTTCTGATGCACTTATTTTGACAAGCAAATTCCTTTTGGCTAATCTTTTACAAAACTATTGAATATTACAAAATTTTAAACATCGATCTTTGGTAAACCATATTATCCACCTTATGTTGAAAATTTTCCTATATTGCATAACTACTAAATTTTGAAACATCAAGAAGGATGTTACCTAAAAAGTCGTTTGCTTAAACTTGTAGATTCATTTATTCGGGGAAGGTTTATGAACGAAACACAATCTCAAAACAAACTTTGAAAATCAATCACTATATTACCTCACTTATACCTTTAGGAGTTTGTGAGTTGATGACCTATAACTTGGGGAAAATCTTAGTAATGGAGATTAAGCACCGTAGGTGGAGAAAGACTCAATTCCTGACATCCTGCGGAGGATCACAACCTTATCCTAATCTATTATTTTCAACAACACCCTTTTACGGATTTAACCCTGTAAGTCTTTCAAAACAAAATTCATGATACCCATTTCAATTATTCCTAATAAAGGAATTTGATTAACCTCAACTCCTAACGATTTCATTAAGATCTCTTTTGAACCACACCACCTATCATCTGTAGACCAATGGTCAGAATTTGAGATTGATTCAAACCTAGGGAGATATGCCCAAATCGGGTGTGATTGACACCAGAAATGGTTGGATTAACCATTTGCCATAAATCAAATTCAGTTGCAACCATAGTTATCACACGAGCTTAGAGACTACACCATTCGAAGCACTCAATGGTCGAAGTGTCAACATCCATTGACGGATCAAAACTTGGAAAAGCCCAACTCACTAGTCCCGTAAGCATTCATGAAATAACCAAGAATTTCCTACAAATCAAGAATCAATTACAAGCTCGATAAGCGGTAAACCACTAGAATTTCAAGTTCGTGGCATGATTATGATGAAAGTTCTGCCTAGGAAAGGCATAATACCATTCAGAAAACTTCATAAAGTTAAACCCGATATACACTGAACCATTTACGATTTCTGCCAGAGTAGGCCTAGTGGCCGTCAGACTTGAACCTTGTTAAAGCTCAGTAGCTTACACGATTATATCATCATCTTTTAACCAATACCATTCTAGAGACCAACACAAGCTGAACTTCGGGACGAAGTTCCTTTTAAGGGGGTGAGACTGTAACAACCCGCATTTTCAGGACATTTCTCCTATTCACTATTCATCATTTACTATTCACCTATCACTATTCATCAGTTACTATTCATCATTTACTATTCACCGATCACTATTCATCATTTACTATTCATCGTTTTCGGAGTCAGTTTATGATTCCGAGAAGCGTTCAAAAAATTTTACTATTCATATGACACTATTCATTCCGGAAGGAAATCACTATTCACGATTGCCGTTCATTTCATCGTAAACTGAGTTTACGAGTCTTCAAATTCGCGTAACCAATGTGGTTTCGGTGTGAATTCATGCATCATTCATTAATGACACGTCATATAGACTGGAGTAGTCTACATATCCTCGGTTACATCATCATCACATTTTAGGCCCTACACGGATATGCATTATTTCTATAATACGTATGCTTAATTTGTAATTAACGTTACCACTCAGTTTTTACTACGAACGTATACCCAATACTCCCGATTACGATCCTAATATATTTTCATACTCATTATAATAATATAAAAAAAAATTATATTATTAATTTACCCGGTGTTTTGAAATCAATTACTATATTTCACGATTGGAGCTTATAACTCTGTCGGTTTGCGAAATTTCAACACGATAATTATTTTAACACCCGATTATCACCAGGAATAATATTTTACAACTTTTACAACTTCGTCATATTTTATTTCATCGCGTCATGATTTATTTTTAGTTAACTCGGTACCCGGTATCACCTAAACTACACAATATCTATCAATAATACACCAAAGTCAAGACTTTGCTTGCAAAAGTCTTCCAATCCCCTAAAAACATGGATCTTGCCCCCTAGTCCATATATATACTTCACCCTTTTCATTTTCATTCAACACAAAACAAAACAACTAGCACAAAAACTCATTTTGCCCTCCTCCTTTGTGTGTGAATCGGCCACCATCAAGAACCAAAGGAGAAACCATAAACTTTTCAAGATCCAAGTGTTTATAAAGTTTTAATCATGATCTAGTTGGGGTTTTGTGGTAAAAACCCTAGGTTATTATACATTTTCTCCTCAAATCACTCAAGTAAGTTACTAATAATCTTTCCTACTCTTTTAAACATCTATTTTATATATTTTCATGATCTAGTAACAAAACATGCAAGTATGTATGATCCATACCACTTATTACTCATTTCTTTTCTTTATAAACATAGATCTACAATTTTTACTAGCAATCTCATTAGATCCACTAAGATTGGTGATGTCTAGGAACCCATGACACCCTAAGAAGGTGTATGGTAGGATTGGGTACTTGTGGAGTTGATTTGAGATAGTTTGGGTAAGTTCTAAACAAGTCTTGAACTAGAAAAGTTGATTTTTACAAACTATATAAAGGTTCTGTCCAAAAACATGAAACGTGGGAAAATCAGTGGGTTTTGGGTAACTTTGGACCAAAGATTTAGAAAATACATTCCGAGACGAAACTATAGCCAAAAACGGGGATAAAATCCGAGTTACGACGAAAAAGATATGCTATTTTCAATTTTAACGACGAAAACTATTTTATGAAAAATACCTTGCTGTTGGGCAGATTTCATGGACTGTTTTGAGGCCTAAAACTTGATCTAGCTATCCCGACTTATCAAAAATATATTAGTATACTTGATTACCTTCACGGGGATATAAAGAACATAGAAAACGGGCTTATAACGAAAAAGATACAAGCGTTTGAACTTAGACGATTTTTACAAATTTCCATCAGCTTTTCTATTATTATTTTGCCGCAAAACTGTCTTTGCGAGACACCACTTTCTTGGCTGTTTTTCTTCATGATCGGATCAATTTGAGTCCGAGCCGTAGTTTTATGAAATCAAGATCTTCCAACAAGCTTTTCAAATCAATTGGCCGTTCGTCGAATAGACTTATAACGAATAAACTACGACCTCATCTATATACCCGATAAACTATATATATTTTGACAGCTTTTACTATAATGAAATTTTCTAAGTGTTGAACATAATACTTTCAAGTAACAACAATAAGAGTCGATTTTCTCATCGATCGAGACCCGTATCGCCAAAAATTAAATGACGCGACTTCTAGATATTGTTACAAGGTTTTCAAAAACGCCGAGTTTCATCACTAACCCTTAACGTACAACATTTCGCGACTTGTTTTGCGAAGCCATTTTGGGCATATTTTCAAGTAATGAAAATGTTATTTTTGCGACAAAAACCTTATATTTGCCGATAGAAAACCAAACAAGGATCGTGGAGTACCGTTTCAACCTATTTCCATGAAAAGTGGTTATTAACCTAACGAAACGTCAAAAACGTATTTGTCGACGATAAACATTATTTTCAAAACTAATGAGTGGTATCGATAACATACGTATTTGCATGTGTAGCGTCATTTCATTTCTTACATTAGATCATATCATTCATATTAGGTTGCGGTTAGAGATCGTGCCTCATTTCTGTGTATTCATTGTTGTCATCGTAGCTATTGCACCAGGTGAGTTCATAACCCCTACTTTTACTTGTTTCACAACTGTTTTGGGGGAAGATACATGCTCCTTACTATTTAAATTCAATGCTTGTTTTACTTGAATGCGACTCATTTTCTCAAACATTACTGGATGGTTGAAATACTTGATTGATTATTTGAATACATTATGAATTACTTATTCCATCATTGATTTCTTTCTTATAAACACAAGTTCTTGCTTTTGCGGACATAAATATAAAACTGTTACTTTGCCTGAGTTACCTATTACTGCCACTGAAGTCCCCTTTATCATGAACCGTTAATTACATGCGTGTGAGCGCGAATGCTGTGGATAGATCTATTTGGGTTGACACCCCGTCCGAGTTGGTCGCGCCAACCTGTTAAACGGACGCATATCATTCGGATTACTTCCGAGTGTCTGGCAAACACTTACTTGGGGCATTTTATGCTTGATTGCATACGATTACGTCGAGCTTCGGGGTCATGAGCTTTAGGCACTGTATATCTTATTTTTGGCTGTGACATGGTATTTGTTATATTGTCTTGCCTTCCGCAAAATACTTGTTTACGGGAAATACTTGATTTCTGGAAAATACTTGTTTACGGGAAATACTTGGTTTCTGGAAAATACTTGTTTACGGGAAATACTTGATTTCTGGAAAATACTTGTTTACGGGAAATACTTGATTTCTGGAAAATACTTGTTTACGGGAAATACTTGGTTTCTGGAAAATACTTGTTTACGGGAAATACTTGATTTCTGGAAAATACTTGTTTACGGGAAATACTTGTTTACTTAAAACTATGAACTCACCAGCTTTATGCTGACGTTTTAGCATGTATTTTCTGGTTTTAAGCAATGGCACACTACAGGAGGTTTTGGCAGGGCATGGCATGGTCATAGAAGACTCTGATATTCTTATGGGGACCGTTTTAAAATTATTTTAAGGTCCTACTTCCGCACAAATTTTAACAATGTAAATTCAATACTTTTGATTAAGCTATTTTATTCTAAATGATTCAAGTGAAAACCATTTTTGAACTTGTGTTGTAATACCAATTGAGTTACACCCCAGCTACATGTATGCTTCCGCTGGACCCGATTTCTGGGGGTGTGACAAAGTTACAAGCCCTTGTATACTTGATGGAAGTCCCCAGATATACCGTTCCAACAATTTCTCTTTTGTTGAAACCATTGTTGGACACAGTATCCTCAATTCTTGGAATCAACGGTTGTAAGTTATGATGTCATTTCCCTTAACAGAATGATCCCAGAATTCTACCTCTAACTACTGCATTTCACTGCGGGGGCAGTACTCTTTGATCATCATTTTCTTCAGATTATCCCAACAAATCTTATAAGCATTTTCAATGCCCATTGGTTGAGATATTGAATTCCACCATGATAATGCCTCATTCAACAGTGTACTAGTGGCATATTGCACTTTATTACTCTCAGTACATTTACTGACCAAAAATACCGACTCTGCTTTTTCAAACCAGCGGGTCAAACCTACAGCTCCTTCAGTACCCTTAAACTTTATGGGTTTGCATTTCAAATAGGACATGAATGAGCAACCCTTAGGTACTGAAGTAACATTTGTCACCGGAGGGCTAGTTAGGCTTGGTCCTCCAGTGTTAAGGCTGGCAATTCGGGCAGCTTCTGCAGCTCTAGCAACTTCCGCAGCGGTGGTGGCTTCAGCGGCTGCTGCAGCTTCAGCAGCTGTAGCATCTTCAGCGGCTGCTGCAGCACCAGCAGCTGTGGCAGTTTCAGCGGCTGCTGCAGCTTCTGCAGCTACGGTTGCTAGTTCCGTTGTGAGTGCTGCGTTGACATTGTCTTTAACTAGTTTGCGAATAGCAGCTTGAGTCATTGCTGGTGGTGTCTTCTTCTTTGGCGCCATGATTCTATTTGTACAAAAGATACGTCGTAATTAGAGAGTTGTGAAATGAGCACAATTTTTGATAAGAATGATAAGATAATAATGTTGAAATTTAGAAACATAACACATGATAGTATAAAACAAGAGTTTTATTCATATAACGTTGATTGATTTACAAAATCGAAACCTATTACAAGCTTCTTCAAAATTTACTAACTGATACTTTCAGTTAGTAATTACAACGTTTCTACTATCGCTAGCTATTACATGGATTTTAACATTTACTAACTGATACTAATCAGTTTAGTAGTACAAAAGATAACTAGTACTATAACACTAGTCTAACATCGGTTGGAAGGTTGTTGTAGTCTGGACGGATTGTTGTTTCCGTATGTTGCTAGCACATCCACACTCTCATTGGGGCGGTTTTCTTTGACATCCTTCTGGTATAGCCTTTGTTGTATGGCACACATTTTAGATTGCATTCCATATATCTCATTCTTGAGTTGATACCGGTCAAAGTTAGCAACGTCTAATCGGATTTCTGCTGTAGCTATGCGGTTTTGTAGTTCATGAATTTGTGCCGCATCTTAGTCTTGAGCTCTTTCAACTAATGTAAGTCTATCCTTGACATCATCTAAGCCGGTCAAGGGATCCAAGACTATGTCCCCAACATGAGTCAAGTCTCTCTTCACATAGCTCATATCAAGTTTAAAACCAATAGAGGTCTTGTTGTGCGTTCATAGCATCCATCTTGGCTGAATTAACCTTGGATATATAGTCATTCATTTGGCGTGTCATGCTTTGAACTTTAAGTTGAGTTAGGTTGAGGGCTTGTTTTAAGGAATATATTTCATATTAGGAAGAGTTTACAAACGTAGGTGTGAATCTGGATGTTCCGCCAACTTCATAAGTGGACTTTGGAACTTGAGTGGGAGTAGTATGATTATGTTCGGAGGAGTTTGGTGAGATAGGAGGTGGTGATGTTAATGGTGATAGTGGTTGCACAACCATTGGTTCCTAAATTTCTTCAATGTCAATGTCCATTTCAGGATCTTCTTCGTAATCGTCGATGTTTATGTCCATTTCAGGATCTTCGTCCGGATCTTCTTCGTTGTCATCGACTAGATCCTCGTAAGGTTCTTCCTTGTCGTCGTAGTCAAGTGCTTCAAAGTAAGGATCATTGGGTCCAGGAAGAAGTGGTAAATGAGCGGGCATAGCAGGAAGATGATCGGGAGATGGAGGTACATACATGATGTCCACAATGAGTATTTTGATGTCAAAATAAATCTAATGTTTATGGAAAATGCTCAAAATATGGCAATGTGTAAATAACAATATACTAAAATGTTCATGTAGCATAACATGCCTACAGGGAAATGCTCAATTCAGCTACGGGTACATATATCAATATGCTAAAATGTTTGTGTAATATAAAATGCTTACTAAGTCCATAATCGTCTGGAGGATGGACGACACGGAGAGCGAAAGGCTGTAAAAATGTTTTTGCTTGTAATTGTAGTTATAGTTTAGGCCTCAATTAGACCCGTTTCTCTATAACCATGGCTCTGATACCAATCTGTAACACCCCCAATTCATGATGCAGCGGAATTCAACTTGGGTGTTACTCGACGGCACAACAGTTATAATAATAGAAAACGATATCTAACTAAGTCGTTATAAAAAGAGTTATCATTCGAATTTATTCAAATATATCAGAGTTTACATAGTTAGGTCCCAAAAAGGTTCCATGTTTCAAAATACATCAATATAAAGTTTTTTGATGCTTTATCGAATGACAAAGTAGTTTATAGCCTTCTTCGTTTAGTCCGTGCCCTTCCGCTCCATTCTTGATTATCATGGACCTGAAATACATGCTTAAAAGGTCAACACAAAGGTTGAGTGATAATCATAGAGTTTGTTTAATAGTTGAACACAATATGTTGGTAGTATGAGTTAATTAGACTCATACACATGGTTGGAAAACAAAATGGGCTACGATGTTATACGCCCGGAATGGTTATTATCACACTAAGCTTATGACACCAATACGTTAACGTGTACCAATATCGATCGGAGGAGTTATCCTGGTAGGTATTTTGCCGTCATACCCATGTCTCAAATATTAATGCATTTGTTTGAATTAAATCAAAACAAATGGGATTCGTCAATCCCAATAGGCCTATTCACAATATTCGCACTCACTATTACTAGTGATTAAATGGTTCATAATAAGGGATCTTGGTTCGGCAAGGATGGTACTTAGTGATAATAAAACAATCAGGCAAGCATACAATTTGAAAGCATTGTGTTCGGTTAAAATAGCATGTATTCCCCCCAAGCGTTTGGAAAACAATTAAGTAATGGAAAGTGGGGCTATGAACTAACCTTAAGTGATGTAGTGAGTAGTGAGAATGATGGTCGAATCTCGAAGGTCTCTAAGAGCAACCTATAATAGAATGTCGCGACTTAGGATTGGAGTAAAGAATATGAAGTATCGCCTATATATGTCTTGCGCTTAGTTCATGATGTAGTATGTAGTATAAAGTGTAAGTGTTTGAATAACAAATGTTTATGAACATGTATAGTTTGTATATCGCTTACTACCGTTCGGGCCGACATAATTCAGAAGTCATGTAGTAAACGTTCGAGGAGCCAGGACACTTTAATTCGTAAATCCAAAACTCATCTCGACGGCTTACTTAATGAACTCCTCACATGAGGCTCCCTACTATTGTAGTATTTGATAATATATATATATATATATATATATATATATATATATATATAATTTTTGATCCGAAAAGTTACATGTCCAATATTTGAATAAACTTAGGAAAGTTTACTTTTGGATGAAGATTGTTATTACAATGAGTTTATTAAATCTTGTATGACAATTACGTGTAAGATCTCATGGTTCTTTAGATGAATTAGATCCAAATTGCATGTTTAAGTTATCGCTAACTCTTTAGCTTATGTTTCCGCCTTGGTAAGTTTATTTGGTCTTAAGTCATGGCTTCGCCGTGACCTTGGTCGTTGTTCCATGGTCTTGAGACTCAACCTTGGCTTTAGCCATGGTTGTTGTCTTGGCTTTAGGTCATTAGACCTCTTGGTTATAACTTAACCATAACCATTTATATAGTAACTTTGGTATACAAAATAGCTCTTAAGAAACTGAAGAAAATCTCATTCGTTATTGGTTTCCTGGATACGTGCCCCTGTGTTTTGGTAGAAAACGTGATTCCGGACAACTTTCGTGTTTTAACTTTTTCATGAAACGGACCAGAAAGGCCTCTTTTTGCGTGTTTTATGTTCTGTCACAGAAGGTATTTTGGCAGTCTTGCCGCAAAGTTGTGGTAACTTCAAATGGTCATAACTTTTGACTCGTTTGCTCATTTTAGGTGATTCAAGTTGCTATGGTCTCCTTGTTAAGTCCTCTACTACAATATGTAATTGTCTAATATCATTTATATACTGTTTTGGTCGGATTTTTCCATGGAAGTCACTAGTTTACTTGTTTGAATAACATAGGTTAACATATACATATCAATACTTGTTTTACCCATTTTTAAACATCATGAACATGATCACAAGACAAAATATAGTATGAATGGTATGTAAATAGCATGAATATGATATTTAACAAGAGGTATGTTAGGGTTTTGCTTACAACTTTTGGCTTTCAATTAAAGAAAGGTAAGTAACATGTAAGGAAATGGACTTTGATTGACCTAAGCTTCACCCTACTTCACTTCAAGCAACCTTTCTACACTTGTATTCTTGAAAGGGAGATGATGAAAGTTGAGGTGACTTGAGTGGATTCAAACTCAAGAAAAATCACCAAAGTTTCTAGGGTTTGGAAGTGTTTGATGAATGAAAACCTAACTAGGGTTTCTATATTGATGAAGTACTTGAATCTTGCTTGTAACTAGAAGTAATTTAGCTAAGTGTGAGGTGGTTTTGGTGTGTGATGGTGGACGGCACAAAGGGGGAGAAGGGGGTTATATATGAGTTGAAGGAGGTTACAATGGATGACTAGTCAAGGCTTTCTATACAAGCTTATACACATGTACACATCTCAAATCTTAAGTCATGAGATCAAGCCACCTTAAGGTGTGACTCCCCACCCCCTATAGGCGGTTCACAATGCTAGGAGGGATGAGGTGTGCTTTGGAAAATAATATCTTAGATATTTGGTTAGTTTTGACTCCGTAAAATGCTAACCATAAATGATTAAGCCTCAAAACGTAAAACCGGGTATCGTAAAAATGTGGAACTTGAAAGAATTGTTAAACATGTAAATATACTCCATAATAAAATATAAAATGAGTGGTAGGTTCCATTCGGGGTGCTCAAACCCTGCTAAAACTGGAAACACGAGTCTAAAACGCGTAATACGTAAAACGTACGAATATTGTGTAAAATTGAGAAAAGTAAAATGTTACTTTTCTAATATGATAATAATGATTTAAAATGACTTATAATGTCTAGACTGGGCTCAGTCTAGTGTAGGTTGTCATTAAATGTCTTTAAGACATAAAACCGTAAGCCTAAAAATTAAGTAATGATTTATAAATTCAAGGAATGATTTTTTGTCAATGGATGAGGGAAAAATATGTTGACTTATTCCAAAAATGTGAAAACTCAAATCGTCTTAGAAACGCGGTGCAGGTATAGGCTAAGGTTACGGCTAAGCAGAAGTGCTTGAAAACGTAAATTTTCTGTTTTTCACGGTCCAGGGTCTATCTGGTAACATTTTTCTCAGTCATGATTAATTCTCTAATTAATCATGAGTGTATCAAACATTTATCGGATGCGGGGAAAACTAACGCAGTCGAGTTTCGTTGTGCGTAGGATTTTTGAATGACGTTTTACCCTAAAACGTGTAGTTCCTTAATAACTTTCGCGAAAATGATCTGATGAGTGTCAAACTTTTAATTTGCCATGAAAATGATTTATCACACGAGAATATGAAATAAAAATTAAATTTCGGGAAGTGAATAGTAAAAGTGAATAGTAAAAATGAATAGTGAAATTTCCGGGAATAGAAGTTAACCTGAAAATGCGAATTGTTACAACGACGTTTCAACCGGCGACTCGGCTGGGTCGATAAAAAACCAGTGCACGGAAATTCAAGTAAGTTTACACAAAGATTGATACTTTTATAGCAACCTGAACCTCTTGTATTTGCTGCTACAGTTTGTATTTACAACTATACCAAGGAATACATTAACAATACAATGCAACACTTTTTCTGTACATCTCATTCAACAATTTTCCTTCTAACCCGGCGGGTTGGGATGACCATGGTCAAAGTAAAAAAAAATAACTCAACAAAGTCAACATGACCGTGACAATAACTTCAAAAAGTCTCGATAATTGCTCATACTACCACTCGAAAATCTCTTCATCTTTTCCTAAATCTGCAAACGTCTCCTAGGCCTCAATGGGCCTGAACTTGAGGCTATCCTATACGAATGTACATGTAGCCCAAGACCCAAAAACCTGCTCTCCACATCAAGTGGAGATTCATAGCTTGGATAGGTGGAATGTGATGGACCTGGGTCTTGGCCCGGGCCGTGGGCCGAGTTTGTACAGTCACGTGGATCAAAGTCCATAGAAGTTAAATCCTCTTGGCTACATGTCCTTGAGCCCAAGTCTCATTTTTCTTCACACTCATTGCAGACCAATTTCAAGGCCTGAACCACCTCACCCCTAAAGGGTGTTAGAAAAGTGACTTAAACTTTAGGGGTTATTTTGGTAATTTGTGTTACTTGTCCTGCAAGTTTGCTTAGCCTATAAATAGGGATTGATTGTATTAGTTTTCTTTGTACCTTTTGAATTAGGGTTTGGTACCTTTGAATTAGAATTTGTCTTTTGAATTTGGTTTTGTAATTTGGTTTGGTATTTGAATAAAGCTTCCGCTTCGTTTGATAGATTTGTTTGTTTGTTTCGTTCGTTTGAATTACTTTAGAGCTAGGTTCGTTAAGATGAAGAAAAAGAAAAGAAAAAAACAAGTTTGGTTTCGTTTGTATTGAAGCATCAATTGATTTGAAGAATTGAATTTTGCTTTGAAGGTTGCATTAAGGTTTGTTTCGTTTTGGTATCGAAGAATCGTATACGAGTGTAAGTTTGAATAATTCGTTTTTGTTTTGGTATTCACCGGTGTTTGTTCGCTTGGTCCCACGTAGTGGCGGAGCTTGAGCATATCCATTGGGGGTCGAGACATTCTAGCGTAACATGTATATTTTTAGATATTGTCATTGAGAATTCAAGAAATGTTATATATCATTCGTTCAAGACAAAATTCTTAAGGGCTTTTATGATTTGTTATCATATTTTGAGGGGATATAATGTAAACCATGTTCTGAAAATTCCATTTTCACTAGATATAGTTACTACTAGCCACTGCAAATGAGAATCTTGGGGGGGGCACCACCCCTCCCTGCCCTCACTATCCTTCGCCAATGGACTCCCACGTCCGATTATAGTCATTATATTTTGGAGTAGATTTTTGGTATTTGCATGTGATAAGATTTTGTGGTTTTTGGATTTGTTTTTTGGACTTTTGCATTTGAATTGGACTTTGGGCTACGTGGGTTTTGAGTTAGATTATAGTATTTTGGAATTGTGCCAGTATATTTGTTCCTCCATTGATTTCGTATGGTTATTGGTGAGTAGATTTGGGATGACTCTTGTTATTTGAAGACTTCGTTTGGAGTATTTGATTTGTTTTGAATGAGAATTTGAATCGTGAATTTGGACCGTAATTCTTATTATATACGTGGGTCGTTAGAATTATTATCATGTATCATATTTGGAGAGTTTGAATTAGTGTCCGTTCTTCAAATTATTTATTAATTTGAATTTGGTTGATACTCGGATAATAAATTTAAAGTTGGACCGTAATACTTATCGAATAAGTGGGTCATTAGATTTTTAAATTTGGTATTTGGGTCGTAATTCTTATTATATAAGTGGACCATTAGAATTTGAATTTGGTATTTGAAGTTTGAAGATCGATTTGGTGTTTGAAGACATGGTTATAATCAGGTTGCTTAGAATTTGTTCGATCGTTTGGAATTTGTTAGTTTGAAAATTTGGATCTTCGTTCGTCGGGCTTTTGAAGTTGGTTGCCTGAATTTGATTGTCTTTGTTGAAGATCATTTGAGCTGACTTTTTCTTAGGTTGACCGAGTTTGAATTTGTCGGTTAACATTTGAATGTTCGTTCTGAAATCATCGGCATTTGCTTTGGACTGATTTTGCTTTGGTTTGCTTTTTCGAATCAGTCATTTGATTTGAATTTGGCTAGGATCTCTCACATTTGGAATTTGAAATTTGGAACTTTGAATTTGATTTGAAGCAGGTGGAGGAGTTTAAGTCACGGTAGAGATTGTTAGAAAAGTGATTTAAACTTTAGGGGTTATTTGGTAATTTATATTACTAGCCCTGCAAGTTTGTTTAGCCTATAAATAAGGATTGATTGTATTAGTTTTATTTGTACCTTTTGAATTGGGGTTTGGTACCTTTGAATTAGAATTTGTCTTTTGAATTTTGTTTTGTAATTTGGTTTGGTATTTGAATAAAGCTTCCGCTTCGTTTGATAGATTTCTTTGTTTGTTTCATTCGTTTGAATTACCATTAGGGTCGGTGTGATACTTCGGCCTACACACACATTGATGCTATTGCTGCTACTTTAGCAATACTGTCAAATTGTCAATGGAACTTCATGGGAGAGTGATGAATCAATAAGTAAATTTAGACCTTCTGATGTTGGAAGCAGGGGACCGCCCTATGTGACTAAGTTTTCTTGGCCCGATGGCACTGACAACGGGTTTTCTTCCTGTTATGAGCTTAAGGAGTACAACTCCGTAGCTATATACGTTGCTCTTTATAAAAAGATGGCCTGTCATTGCATACTCGGGAGCTACATACCTCAAATCAAATGAAAAGAAGTTTAAGAAAATTTGGACACCGCGGGTACCCTAATGGGCCAAGACATATAATATGACTTTTGTGCTGAGAAAAAGCTCATTTGACTTTAAACTTTACCTGTAATGCACTCATTTTACAAAGAGAAAAAAAATTAATAAAAAAATAAAAAAATAAATAAACGTACCAAGTGCCCGTGACACGTGTCAAAATATGTTGGTTTTGTTCATCTAAAGCGGATCGAGCCAAACCAAAATCAGAAACTTTAGGTGTAAAGTCATGTTCCAGAAGAATGTTGCTAGACTTGAAGGGCTTGAATCTTCATGCAAAAAAGCTAACCCCCGAACCGCACCCAATCCAGTGGTGCAACTTCCTTATCAATCCCGGTCTAAGCAACCAAAATTTCACTCCAATTATAAACCATCTTCACTAAAAAATATTAAAGTCAAAATATTTGACTTTTGAAAGTCAAACATTTCAATCCCTAAGCAACCGAATTGTCACCTTTAAGTACTTTGACAACAACTTTAAACCAAACCCACCCTCACTTAAAACACCCAACTCATTAAAGTTATCAGTTGCTTTTTCCATATCACTTGAACTAAACGTCTTTGCAGATCCTTTATAACCTATATTAGACCAGAATGATAATGAAGCTGACTCTGGCCCACTTCCTATTGTTGATCCACCAACACCTGATAATCTTGTGATGGTGAGGCTTTACTTCTCTACCGTTGTTTCCGTGACTATACGGTCCACCATTACCGTTGCGTGATGATGGTGATTATCGTTGCGTGATGATGGCGATGATGGTAGATTTCCTAAATTTAGGATTTTTTTATTTTTTATTTTATTTTTTTTCGTTGTTGGTAGATTTCCTAGACATTCTAAAAAGAGTGACTTGCCAATACAAACATACTCATATAATCATAAAGTATTTTTTATATTTGGAAAAAATACATGTTTCGTTTTTGTGGCTTACCCAAAATCACACTCGTCGACCATATTCATTTTAATCTCACAAATAATCCTTAATTTTCAAACTATTTTCATTGATAGTCCCTATTTTCAAAAATAAGGGCTATTCGTTTAATAACGATGGTTACTACCTGTGTAATAGAAAATTTAGATTATTACGCAGATGATCCTTATTTTTCAAAATAGAGACCATCGATGCAACTAGTTTGGAAATTAGATATCAGTGGCGTAATTAAAATCGGCAACAAGTCACCTAGGTTCTTGGCTCAAGCTGATTCTATTGAACTCTATTGTAAGAAAATTTTGACTTATGTAATTTCACATTTACCTCTCTTATGGACATTGTTTTGGCAAATTTCACTTTCTTTTTTCTCCTTTTTTTTTTTTTTTTTTTTTTTTTTTTTAATTTTTTGGTCTAATGTGTGTTTGTTTAAGCTTATGAGCCCATTTTTATTTATTTTGAAGTTTTTGGCCTTATATGAGATACTTATGATATAGCAATTAAACATAAACCAAAATCAAATAAACTTAGAGGGTGTTTGTTTAAGCTTATTTGGCCTGCTTATGGGCTTATTAAACTATATCTCATAGGCTCTAAATAGCGAGGCTTATATAATTTGTGTTTATTAAGGGGGTGTTTGTTTAAGCTTATTTGGCCTACTTATGAGCCTATTTTTATGGTTTATTTTGAAGTTTTATGGGCTTATTTAAGCTTGTTATGATATAGTACTAATAAACTTATACAAGCTCATTAGCTAGTAAACCCAAAAGTAAGCTTAGGGGGTGTTTGTTTAAGCTTATTTGTGAGCTTATGAGCTTATATTTCATAAGCATGAATTTTCCGGCTTATTTTGAGAGTTAGTGGTCTTATATAAGTTTAATATATCATGATAAACATATATTAGCTTATATATCTCAAAATAAGCAGTGAAAGTTAGGCTTATAAAATACAAGCCGAAATCAAATATGCTAATAAGCCCACAAATAAGATTAAACAAACACCTCCGAAGCCACTGAATTCGTCTTGTCTTTTTTAATAGTGGCAAATGTTTTTAAAAAAAGTGGCAATTTTTTTATAACTCAGGTTGACTCGGCCGGTTGAACTGGAACTGAGCCGGATATGACTGTTGTTTGCTTGTTTATGAGCCCATGGGTTTTATTTTGTTGAGCCGGGTTAACTAATTTTTCTAAATCCGGTAAGGTCATACATATACTTTTTTTTTTTTTTTTTTTTTTTTTTATTACTTTTTTTTAAGTATAAGCATGTAGTTTTGTTGGAAAGCATGGGTTTGGTATTGAATTTCTTACTTTTTAGAGCTGTTTGGACATGTTTAAGTCAGTGGCGGAGCCAACACGAAAACTAAGGTTATTCTCTTAATAATTTAAAGCGAAAATTTTTTAACAGTGACAACCAATAAATGTGTCTATTCAAGTCGGGTCGGACCTAATTTAAACTAGAAAATAAATACTAGTACATCAAAAACCTATAACCTATTGTCAAATTTATTGAAATCGAGTATTTACTGAAAGAAAAGTAACACATTACACTATTAATACACCACACATTTTCAAGTTACAAGTTTAAAATAAGATTTTTCAATGTACAACATGAAACAAATAAAAAATATAGCCTAGGAAATACGAAGAAACAAGGATACAAAGATTTCTAAAAACCAAATGTGTTTAAAAAGAAAAAGAGAAAAGAAATGAAAAGTCAACTATCGGTCTCTTTCCTCTCTCTTCTTTCTTCTCCATTCAGTATGGTATTCCACTATAGTTACGGGTATGTTGACGTATGTACCCTCCGGATACATGCCGAACAAGGACATACCCTCCAGATATGCATCAGGTAAAACGTTCTCAGATGTGTTCGAACCATACGAACCAATATCCGAAGGGTTACGAATGTCCGCGTGACCTCAGCCGTCCGGATATCACATGCCCTTCGGATAAGCCAAAAAGTACTTAGACCAAAGTACAAACAAGTACACCAAAGTATATGGTAATGGAGTCTAAACTAGCGAACATTAAGGGCTAAGTACGAACCAGCCTGGCACTCCATGTAGAGAGTCTATAAATAGAGGGGAAATCTTCATTTAAGGTTAACTAATTCTCTACCACTCTCTAGTTTTATTCATACTTTCTCTCACTAAGAACATATACTTACTCTCACGCCGGAGGTTGGTCCTGGGATACATTCCCGGGGCGAGTCTAACGGACGTACTTGTTTTGCAGATATCCGAAGTAACACACTGTAAGCAAGGACCACCCCGAATCCGGAGGACCCACTCTAGTCCAAAGGATTCATCTCGCTTGTTCGAAGTAGAAACAAACTTTTACTTCAACAAATTGGCGCCATCCGTGGGACCCGTCATTCACTCTACCTAAGCTAAGAGATGACAGGTCCTCCCCCAACAACACCCGAAGGATCCGGAAGTCGCCCGGATAATAATACCAATCCTGTCAACCTTGAACAAATCCAAAGCCACTTTGCTGCTCTCAAATCCCTCATCCAACAATACAATGTCTCAGGAGAAACACCGATTGACCCCATCCAACTCGACTTCGAAGTTGCCGGATCTCATGATGTCGAAGCCCAAAGGGCCGAAGAAGATAGGACGGACGACCTATCTAAACCTTTCAAGGAAGCGTCCAAGAGTCCTTTTACCCGAAGGATCATTGATTTCTCAGGGCCGAAGGGTTCAAAGTATTTAATGCCTTCGCATTTAAAACTATACAACGGATCTACCGATCCGGATGACCACATCACCAGATTCGAGGGAGCAGCCAATCAAGGTGCTTGGCCCATGCCGATTTGGTGTATGATGTTCCAACAAACACTGGATGATGCCGCTAGAGGATGGTTTGATCGTCTTCCACGAGGTAGCATTGATAGCTGGGACGAGTTAAGTGAACAATTCGTACGGAGGTTCGCCCTTCGAAGGAGATGTATCAGGGATCCGATGGAAATTACCAAGATCGTTCGAAAAGCTAATGAAGCCCTCTCGGAATTCAAAGAACGATGGACGGATGAGGCTAGTCGCATCTCAGGAGTACCGGAGTTGATGCAGATATCCTCCTTTATTGATGGTTGCAAAAGTCCGGAGTTAGCGAAGAGATTCTCCGAGAAGGTTCCCCAAACCGTAACTGAAATGATGATACGAGTCGATGACTTTATCCGATCTGAAAGAGTATTTCGGTTAACGGAAGTACCGAAAGGTGAACGGGTGGACAACTACCGAAAAGATTATCAAGCCAATTCATACTACCGAAATGACCATAACTCACAACGTTCCTCCTTCAGAGGAAAACAAGATTTCAGACCCCGACGAAATGATCATTTTGCACCATACGTGCCAACCCGAAAGGAAAATACCTACCGAACAGATTACCGAACAGATCATCGCCGTAATGATGGAAACAGAAGAGATACTAGGCCTTTAGACTTGAACATGCTCATCAAGGCCCCTAAAGAAATCTTGTCGACAGAGCACCAACTCAGACTTCCTGCACCTCCCCCACTGAGAGGAAGACCATCAAGAGAAAATATGGATAAGTTCTGCGACTACCACGGAGAGAAAGGTCATCTAACCAACGATTGTCACAACTTAAAGGAACAGCTTAAGAAAGCCTTGGAAACGGGCAAGCTGGACCACCTAATTAGGGATGTCCGACAAAGAGATAGAGCACCTCCCCAAAACAACCCAAGACGAATTATCAATATGGTCCGGAGTCAGGAAAGGAATCCGAAACGAAAACTTATAGATCCGGAAGAAGAGTGGATGAACGCCCCCATAAGTTTTCCGCCGATCCTACCGGGGGATGCTTCCGACGAACCTCTTATAGTGGAAGCAGAGATTGAAGGATATACCGTACGGAGGGTATATGTGGACCAAGGTGCTTCGGTAGAAGTGATGTACGAACACTGTTTCTTAAACCTTGACTCTTCCATCCGGTCTCGTCTGACAAAAACAAACACACCACTGATAGGATTCGCGGGAGAAGCCATAAATCCGTTGGGAAAGATCGAGTTAGAAGTCTGTTTCGGAAACGAAGGGTTATACCACTGAACTATCATGAAGTTTGCGGTAATCAGGTCTCCCTCCCCATACAACGTGATACTGGGTCGATCTGGAATCAAAAAACTTAGGGCCATTCCATCGACCATACACTCCATGATGAAATTCCCAACACCGAGAGGTATTGCCACTCTGGTAACCCGATCGGTCATTATCTCAGAGTGTAGAAAGCTCGAAGAAAAGTTCTTGATGGGAAGGGAAACACAAGCAGAGATCTCCCCGGAAATCACCATTAAAGAAACTACTGGAACCGAAGAAGTATTGGTTCATCCGGCATATCCGGAACAGCTAGTAACGATAGGAAGGAATTTTTCAAAAGAGGGGCGAAGACAACTTATAACGTTGCTCAAAAACAGCCAAGACGTTTTCGCATGGGAGCCTTCGGATATGACTGGCGTTCCCCGTTGGGCCGCCGAACATAAGCTCGACGTAAACATCCAAGACAAACCGGTGGCACAGAAAAAGAGATTTTTCTCGGAAGAAAAGAACCAAGCCATAAATCGGGACGTGGAAGAATGGCTAAAGGCCGGAATAATCAGACCCGTCCGGTATCCGACGTGGATTTCTAACCCCGTACTGGTGAAAAAACCGGACGGCAGCTGGAGGATGTGTATCGATTTTAAGAACCTGAACTCATCATGCCGTAAAGATTACTATCCTTTACCCGAAATAGACTGGAAGATTGAATCAGTGATAGGGTTCCGCTACAAGTGTTTCTTGGACGCTTACAAAGGTTATCACCAAGTGCAGATGGCAAAAGAAGACGAAGAGAAAACAGCATTCTATACGGATCGGGGAACATACTGCTATGTCAAAATGCCATTCGGATTGAAAAATGCCGGAGCAACCTACCAGAAATTGGTAGATTCCAACTTCCGGAAGCAAATTGGCCGGAACCTGGAAGTATATGTAGACGACATGGTGATAAAAAGCCAAACAGAAAAAGAATTGTTGGCCGATATAGCTGAAACATTTGACAATCTCCGAGAAATAAACATGAAGCTAAACCCTCAAAAATGCTCCTTCGGAGTGGAGGAAGGGAAATTCCTCGGGTATATGGTGACATCCGAAGGGATTAGAGCAAACCCCAAGAAAACCAGAGCAATCGCCGATATGCAATCACCGAAATCATTGAAGGAAATTCAAAGCTTAAGTGGCAAACTCGCAACACTCAATCGTTTCTTGTCCAAATCTGCCGAAAGATCTTTGCCTTTCTTTGAAACATTAAAAAATATCACAAAAGACAATAAAGAAAAGTACCAATGGACAGACGCAGCTGAAAAGGCTTTCCAAGAAATGAAGAAAATGATTCTGGAACTACCATGCCTAGCGACGCCGAAACCAAAAGAAGACATGTACCTATACCTGTCAGCCGCAATGGAAGCAATAAGTGGGGTGTTAATGGTCGAAAGGGAAGGACGGCAGATACCAGTTCATTATGTGAGCCGGACCTTACACGAAGCCGAAAAGAGATACGCTCCGGTCGAGAAGCTGGCTTTAGCATTGTTGCATCTATCCAGAAGATTAAGGCGATATTTCAAAGCTCACCCTATCAAAGTTATCACGGATCATCCTATCAAGCAAGTGCTGAATCGAGCGGAAGCTTCCGGACGATTAGCCAAATATACAGTGGAATTAGGAGCCTACAACATCACCTATGTACCCCGGAATGCCGTCAAAGGACAGGTACTGGCCGATTTCATCAATGAAGTACCCGTCGGAACCATTTTTCCTGGTCCGAAAAGGAGGGGCAAGGAGATATGTAACATCTCTGATCCGGAAGAATGGATCTTATACACAGACGGAGCCTCTAGTCGAAAAGGTTCCGGAGCGGGACTTATGTTAATTAGTCCGAAAAAAGAAGAATACACCTATGCTCTCCGTTTAAATTTTGAAGCTACCAACAACGGAGCAGAATATGAAGCACTCCTAGCCGGATTAAGAATTGCAAAAGAAATGCATATAGAAGCACTGGACGTGCGAGTAGACTCTAACCTGGTGGCAAGCCAAATCAATGGAGAGTTTACTGCGTACAAGTAGAGCATGACAAAATACCTCGCGAAAGCCAAAGAATATATCACTTGTTTCAAACGCTTCAAAATAAAGAATATCCCAAGAACTCAAAACCAAAAAGCAGATGTGCTCAGCAAGCTAGCATCCGTAGCATTCGACCATTTAACGAAAGAGGTCCTGGTAGAAGTGTTAGAGAAGCCGTCCACCGAAGAAGAAACAGTCAACGCAATAGTAGAAGAAGAAGAGGAAAATTGGATGTCCCCCATATTCCGATGCTTAAACGAAGGTATATGGCCGGAGGATCAAAATGAAGCTCGAAACCTCCGTATGAAAATAAGTCACTACACATTAATTGACAATGTGCTATTCAAAAAATCCTACCTTGGACCAATGCTACGATGTGTCGGACCCCTCCAAGCCAATTACATAATCCGAGAGGTGCACGAAGGAGCGTGTGGCATGCACTCCGGACCCCGGACTGTGGTAGCTAAACTCATGCGACAAGGCTACTATTGGCCAACCATGCACTGGGACGCTAGAGAAGTCATCCGAAAATGTGATGCCTGTCAGATACATGCTCCGGTCCTAAAGTTACCAAAAACGGTGCTAACCTCCGTCATGGCACCATGGCCCTTCTTCCAATGGGCAATTGACATTTTGGGGCCTTTGCCCGAAGCTCCAGGAAAAGTTAAGTATGTTATTGTGGCGATAGACTATTTCACAAAGTGGATGGAAGCAAAACCATTGACCAAGACAACCGGAAAGGAGGTTAAAAAGTTTGTATGGGACAACATCGTCTGCAGGTTCGGATTACCCAAGATAATTGTCACAGACAACGGAAGTAACTTTGTGGGAGATCCATTCAAAAGTTGGTGTGAAAGGTTAAATATCAAGCAAATCAACACGGCCGTGGCTCACCCTCAAGCCAACGGATTGGTCGAGAGAGCCAACAAAAGCCTGATGAAAGGATTTAAGTCTCGGCTGGGAAGAGAAAGAGCCGGATGGGTAGACGAGTTACCAAACGTACTATGGGCTTTCCGAACCACCCTGAAAACTAGCAACGGAGAAACCCCCTTCAGTCTAACGTACGGAAGTGAGGCAGTCATTCCGGCAGAAATTGGTATGCCTACCTTCCGGACCATGATGGCAAACGCTGAAAACAACGACGATGAGATAAATCTGAATCTAAACTTATTAGAAGAACGAAGGGAAATGGCGGCCATCAGAGAGGCAAAGTACAAAAAGAAAGTGGAGCAGTATTACAACCGAAGGGTCAGATCCGAAGCCTTCAAAGTGGGAGACTTCGTGTACCGGAAGAACGAAGCCAGCAGGGTGGAAGATCAGGGAAAATTAGGACCTAATTGGGAAGGCCCGTACCGGATAACGGAGGCTTATCAACACGGCACATACAAGCTCCAAACCATGGAAGACGTGGAAGTACCTCGGACCTGGCATGCAATTAATTTAAAGAAATGTTTTATGTAACCTATTATGCACTCTGTTATTTCAGGACTTATTGTAAGGCATGAGCCATTTTCACATCAATGAAACATCCGATGCATTTGAACCACAGAGTTATTTTCTGCAAAACACAAGTTGTCGAGAAAAGAAAACCCCAGGTGGGTATTACTTAGGCCAAGTGCCGAAGGGTACAGGTTACCCCGTCAAAGAAAACCCCAAGCGGGTATTACTTAGGCCAAGTGCCGAAGGGTACAGGTTACCCCGTCAAAGAAAACCCCAGGCGGGTATTACTTAGGCCAAGTGCCGAAGGGTACAGGTTACCCCGTCAAAGAAAATCCCAAGCGGGTATTACTTAGGCCAAGTGCCGAAGGGTACAAGTTACCCCGTCAAAGAAAACCCCAGGTGGGTATTACTTAGGCCAAGTGCCGAAGGGTACAGGTTACCCCGTCAAAGAAAACCCCAGGTGGGTATTACTTAGGTCAAGTGCCGAAGGGTACAGGTTACCCCATCAAAGAAAACCCCAAGAGGGTATACGGCCAAGAGCCGCAAGGCACAAGTTGCCCAAAATAAAACCCCAAGAGGGTATACGGCCAAGAGCCGCAAGGCACAAGTTGCCCAAAATAAAACCCCAAGAGGGTATACGGCCAAGAGCCGCAGGACACAAGTTGTCCGGAAGACTAAATCCGCAGGAGGGTACAATCTAAGGCTAAGAGCCGCAAAGCACGTTTCCGGAAGTCATGGAACATCCGGAAAAACGTATCTATTTGAACTTGTCATTCACGCATATAACTTAAAAACAACAAGTATAAACAGCAAAAGAAAATAATATATATTCGAAGGATCAAAAATTAACCACATCAAATGTTCCGGAATAACGGAATTACAAAAAGATGAAAGGTTAAATACCTATTCTATTACATAAATTGTTCCGAAGGACTCACTCCACAAAATAACGGAATAATAAAGAACCATTACAGCAACTGATGAAAAGCTTCACTGGAAATCCGGAATACCTGAATCCATGGTCAAAATGGAGGTATCCGGACCCCGACATACATCTCAAACAAAGTAGATTAACCCTCAACACTTCAAGAAAAGGCCGAAACATTTTGATCCGAGGACTGGTTCTCGGAGGGATTCTCAACATGAGATTCAACCTCCGGATGTTCAGTCACCGGTTCTTCAGCAGGGGCAGCATCCGGAACCAAGGCATGTAACTCGTCAAATTTCCGGTAGAGGGTTTCCCGGAGTTTCTTGATATATGGATAGTCTTGAGAAAGGGTTTGATCATACAACGGACCATATTTGGCTCCGGCTTCCATATCAATCCCCTCGACTTCCCCCAGCAGCTTCGCTGCCTTCTTCGGCTCCTCGAACAAACCAGCCCCGTCTATCAGCCCAGAATGATAAAACAAGTTGAACAGCTCTGCCAATGCTGCCCGGAATTCATGACTGCCGAGGAAACGATAGATAGCCTCTGGAATGAACTCATTTACAATACGGTTCCGTTCTACCTCAGCATTCCCAGCGGCTACGGCAATGTCCACCTTCTCTTGATAAAGCTCTTTGTAAGCCTTCTCTTCCTCGCTCAACTTATTTTTGGCATCAGACAACTGCCCCTCCAACGACCTGATCTTCTCAGCCTGCTCACCGGACACTTTTCTCCACTCATTCTTCTCTAACTCAAGATCACCAACCCTCCCCTCCAAACTTCCATTCTCTGCACGAAGCTTCCTCAACCCCTCCGGATTCACCTCGGCACACTCCTTGTGTTCATCCTTCAATTTCTGAAACTCTCCGGACATTTGCTGGAACATCTTCCAGTTGTCATCAAAGGTTTTATCACAGATCTTGTGGGTCTCAGACAATTTTTGATGCTCCTTTAAGAGGGACTCAAAACGGAAAATAACATCCGCTTGAACCGTAGCACATTTGCCCAACATCAACCAGGACCTTCGGACAGCTTCCTCATCACTCTGATCATCCAAATATTTCTCCTCCCTAGGAGTCGCCAAATTGATCATCATATCCCTACAGACATTCGCATTATTCATGCGATGCCCCCTCCTCACCGACCAAGCAGGAACAAAAACATCTTCATCATCACCATCCCCCTCTATATCAACCTCTGTATCCTCCCCCTCAGCAACAGTTTCCTTCCCCGGACGGCGGGAGGCAGCCTCCGAACCCCCTGACAACAAAGTTTATATTAACAGACGATAAAAACGCCGGAAGGAAAGACAACTAAAAATATATAAGCAAAAAAGCAAGTCATAACATACCAGCACCTGATCCTCTGGATTGACCCTTCAAAATTTGATCCGGATGTACTGAACGGATAGGCTCCGGCCTCTCCAGGGACTCTCCGGTGTCCAAATCAATAACGGTATCACCAGCGGAAATCTTGCTTCTCTTGTGAAGACGAGAAGAGACACTCCCGGCTCCAGTCCTCTTCAACGGAGGCTTCTTCAATCCCGTCTTCACAGTTTGCTCCTTCTTCTTCTCCTTAGCAGCTATCACCTTATCATCAGCAACTTCAACCTTCTTCAACTCCTCCGTCTTTTCCGGTACCTCAGCATTGGAGGCCAAGGGTGTAGTAACATGCACCTCACGAGTATGCCCTTCCGGAAACGGAGCACCTTGAACAATCTGCGCAGTCTTTCGTAGCAGAGGCTTCTTCAGATAACTCGACATGGTTATACCTGCGGACAAACAAAACCCAACGTTAAAAATGAAAAAAGATGTACAATATAAAAACACAATTATAACAAAGGCTATACCCCTCCCCTGCTCATCCCTCAACGCCGGACGATAACCAGGAAACTCCCAGTGATCCGATAAACCCAGGGCATACAAGAACGCATGCGGAACTTGACAGGGTTCAATAATCGTCTCGGAAAGCCTTTCGGCATGAGTAGCATCATACTCACTTGCCTTCGGAAACGGATCCGACACATCCGAATCCGAATGCCTCCACGGCATGGCAAACGGAATAGCTCGCCTATCGATAAAGAAAAAATTGTATTTCCAACCCTTCAGACACGAGGGAAATTCCCCAAAACAAACCTTCCTATCCTTATGAATGCGCTTCTCGAAAGAAAACCAATCACCCTGCTTGCTAAGTTTATAGAAGACACGGAATAGAGGAGTAGTAGGAGGAATGTGCATGACACGGCAATACACCTCGAAAAGGGTAGCACGGTGCATACCCAACGGAACTAGTTGAGAAATGTGAACTTTAAAATACCTAATAACATCTAAAAGAAAAGTAGAAAAAGGGACAACAAGACCGCCCTCAAAAAAGTACTCCGCGTATAAACCGATGGCATCCTCAGGTAACTGGTTCATCGTCATACCCGCTGGTGGCATCCTCGGATTTAAATCCTCCGGTATTCCGAACGCTTTCACTACACCAATCACATCCGACTCGTCCATCGCGGACGTTCTTAAATGCATGTCTTTCTTAACATGCGAACCCTCTGGATTGGACACATCTTCATATTCAAACGAGGCGGTAGACTCTGACATAATGAATCCGAAAGGGAAAGAGTATAGCCAAACAACAAAAATAACTTAACGAACTGAGACGTACCTTAAAGATGGTGAGAATAGTTGTTCGGAAAACGGAAGATATAAAGCGTGTCAGAAATATGTGTGTGCAGAGGAAAAAATAACAGTGGAGTGAATGAGTAAAATGAGACTATTTATAGGCGGTAAAAAAGGGGCGGGAAAGGGACACGTCACCCGTAGGGCTAACGTGTCAGCCATCCACACCACATCTCTCACAAGGCGCGTACGTGTGCCAATCCAAACGACGCGGTAAAAAACGACAACGTACTCTGAACGACACATTAATTACTTTTGGCATTTTGCACGCGACGCTAACAAACGACGAAACTACAACATGCCCTCCGGAAAAACGCAAATTATCAACTTAGTATCACACCATTGGCACAACCAATACTATGATACTGGGGGGGACATGTTGACGTATGTACCCTCCGGATACATGCCGAACAAGGACATACCCTCCGGATATGCATCAGGTAAAACGTTCTCAGATGTGTTCGAACCATACGAACCAATATCCGAAGGGTTACGAATGTCCGCGTGACCTCAGCCGTCCGGATATCACATGCCCTTCGGATAAGCCAACAAGTACTTAGACCAAAGTACAAACAAGTACACCAAAGTATATGGTAATGGAGTCTAAACTAGCGAACATTAAGGGCTAAGTACGAACCAGCCTGGCACTCCATGTAGAGAGTCTATAAATAGAGGGGAAATCTTCATTTAAGGTTAACTAATTCTCTACCACTCTCTAGTTTTATTCATACTTTCTCTCACTAAGAACATATACTTACTCTCACGCCGGAGGTTGGTCCTGGGATACATTCCCGGGGCGAGTCTAACGGACGTACTTGTTTTGCAGATATCCGAAGTAACACACTGTAAGCAAGGACCACCCCGAATCCGGAGGACCCACTCTAGTCCAAAGGATTCATCTCGCTTGTTCGAAGTAGAAACAAACTTTTACTTCAACAGGGTACTCTATTAGTTACTCAAAATTGGTCAAACATCTTATAGGGATATTTTCGTCACTTGCACCAACTTATCCACGTGTTCTCCATCTGGGTTTTCCTTATATGTCGAAAATGTGTGATAAAAGTGTTTGATGAAATGTTTCATTTACTTTTCTTTTTAAGTTGTAGACTTTAAAGCCCATGGAGAGGACTGTTTAATGTATGTTAGAGGCTCTGTAGATGCTGATATAACACAAAAACTATTTGGCCTTTCTTCTTTTAGTGAAATCCCCAGTCAGGTACACTTGATATTCGTATTTCTTGACTTGTATAATTATACTGGCAAAATGGCAGGTCTAGTAATGGGTCTAAACGGGCTTTGTTTGGCTTGAAATGACTTGAGCCATTTGACCCGTTCCAAATTTGCATGCTTTTAAAAGTTAGCAAAACTGACTCATTTGTGATAAAATACTACCCAAATTGACCCATATATATGCAAATCGGTAGAAGTTGGCATCTGTATATGCTCGCTCATTGCATAGCTTTTTTGTGGCTTATAAGTCTGATGTTTGCTACTGTAACACTTTCAGAAGGTCTATTGATTCATCAGTCATCAGTTTAACTCAAACTTTTTGATACACTTGGTACTGAAGCAATATGAAAACCCCTTATCGATCAAAGAAGCTAAATGAGGTTCTAAATGAGATACGAAGCCAAAGATGTAACTACCTACAGTATGTAATGTCTGTGGTATATAATCTTATCAGTCAGATTAGTTTATCTGCATATGAGAATGTTTGTGTTGACAAGTAATCCCTTTTTTAATCTCATTGTACTTATGGGAGGCTAAAATTATGCAAGAAAGGAGAACCATCGGGTGAGTTTTATAATATACATCCCGTAGTTCTGTCTTCATATGAAAACTGCGTCTTTTTTGATTATTTGTAAATGATCTAAAAGCACCATTATAAAGACAAGATAAAGAAAATATAGTACAGTGCGGAAACATTTGTCAATCTAACTTGCAGGTTTTTTTTATTTATTTATTTTATTTATTTATTTATTTTTTTTAGTTTCTGATATTAGTTTCAATTCCAGGAATGACATTCTTCTCGAATATGGTGGAAGAAAAGTCTCCAAATAGTCCTTCATACGTTGAGTTCTTAGTACATGTCCATAGACAAATTCAAAACAAAATGGGTTGATGTTGTTTAACAAACACTACTTCAGTTATGTTTATGGGTTTGTGGTTAGAATTTTCATGGTTCGAGCCTAAAGAAGGGAAGCATGAATCTTAGCAAAACAAATTGGGGATAGTCATCATTGGTTTCACCTATTCGTAGTGAAACCTCGAGTAAAGTTTTGTTAGTGTTTCTTGTGAAAGCTTTAGCGTAAACTGATAAAAGAAACATCATTTGGCCTGGTTCATGGTAATTGTTATTAAAGACTAGTGGTGATATGTATACCTACAAGTGTTCTTTATTTATTTATTTTTCATTTATTTTTTTTCCTCCATTTTATAATGATATAAGATTTACATGTAAGTGTATCTGAAATGAAAGGATTCAAATGGTTACAAGTTGACTATGCGAACAATGGTATTTCTTGATACACAGAAAAATGCAAGAATATAGTAGGTACTTCTCAAACTAGCTTTTAATGAAAGAATATAGTATGTTTAAACAAAATCACAAGTTTTTGTACAAAGTTTCTAACCAACTTTGTATATACGCTAACGTAATCAATAGATGAGTGAATTGTGTTTGTAATTGAACATCTAGTTAATTAGTGATAAGTGATCACATCCATTTGTGGCTAGATGTTATTACAATTAGCCTAGCCAAATTAGAGTGGTAGACTAGAACGTTTGAGATTAACAAAGGTAAATCAAGATTTACAAAGTGGTTAGAGTGGTAGACTAAAAATTCCGTCACTATATAATTATGTGCCGCTATACAATTTTGTGCTGCTATATCGCAACTAAACTTTTCAAAAAAAATACGTTTAAGGTAATGAGCTTTCATTTTGTTCACATGTTTATTGAGCTATTAAGCAGGAATATTGTTCTATAATTTCAATGTTAATCAGAGTGAGTGAACGCATATTTTTTGATATGCTAAGTAACATAAATGTTGCGTTTTTCAAATCAATGATGTGTATGTATATTTTTGTAAGTTTAATGACTCAAATGTCATGTTTTATAACTTTAGTAACACAAGTAAATAAAATAAAATTTGGTTACGCATTATTTGAAAAGTTTAGTGGCATGTTTGTTTGTATCTTTTTAGCTTCTATCTTGGAAGAATTTCGTGTTCTTTCCTTTAATTTCCCCCTTATAGTTGGGGTGTTTTTAATATAGTCTTGACTTTAAAAAAAGAAAAAAAAAAGTTATAAATTTGTCTATTCACGAATTTTGCTCTTTTCCCAGTTCCCTCATTCAAACGTTCAAGGTGTGGCTATTAGGACATAGGACCCTACACATCATTAACTAAAAGGACCATATATGCATATTACAACCAAATAGCTTTTGCTAATTAAAGATATTGACTCCTGAAGTAACATACACTCAATGTTAGTCTATCACTTAATATTAGTCTTTGTATAACAATGACCGATGCGCTATTGTTGATCCGGACTTTTCATAATAATAAATAAATTCGCGTTGTGGTGCCGGGTATCATGCAATATAAATTTTCAGTGAGAAATAGTTTTCAATTCTATATTTTACGATACATAAAGTTATGGATGACGACAATTTTAGTTTCGAATAATTTAAGCAATAACAAGTTAACTCATATAAATTTATAGATTACCCACGTGATGTTCTGGCAATACAAAGATGGTAGCTGGTATATTATGGAGGTATGAGATTAAAGTAGCTAACAATGACCCATAATCGCAAGTTATTTATAAATGAAAACACCAAATCGAATTTTAAAAATCATTTACATCGTGTTTTTTGGTGCAAAGGTGAGATTATATTAACTTCCAAAAAACATATGTACAAACATAGATTAAAAAGACTTTGGACATACCCCAAAGTCATATACAGGCTAAACAACAGTACAACCAAAATACATTCCTCAGATATCTAATATGACTCTATCAGATATCTTGTAACACTAATCAATATCTCTGATCAATGAACAAGCTTCAGGAAAACTTCACTGATCAATTCTCAAACTTCAATTCACCTTTTAATTGCACCATATACCATCTAGCTACATTTCCATCTTACCTTTTTGCCATGATCACTCAACCCGCATCCACAGTAACCATAGCAAATAAGGTTAATGGCTTCACTAGGAACCCATAACCCCTCCACAGCAAGGACTCTGCCAATTATGCTACATTTCCATCTCGAAAATGGCTTCACATAATTGGGAACACACTCCTTGGGTGAGGACCAACTAAACCTCCTGTGGGAATGTAAAGTATGGACCATGAAGTGTCATCTTTCACCACTCTCAATTCCATACTGCTTACATTCCCCTCCAAGACCATTTACTATTCACAAAAGGAAGCCCTACTTTATGGTACATCCATACTAAGGTTCCCTCCTACATGAACCAAATAGTTTCATGGTTTCCTCCCAAGGCCAAAGCAGTAAAAGCTAAGAGGCAATGTAGGTACAGTCACCCAGTTAGAACTCCAAGGTACAAGGTACTTCTCAATTGTAATGGTCTAATATGACAAATTGATAGCATGTTTATAATTTACATCGTGTTAAGAAAAACTAATTCTCTAAAAATACACCTTATAATTTTTTTGGCACTTATTTGAATTATTAACAATGTTTATTATATTTATACCACATGGGTAGAAAATACAACTAATTATCTGACTTTTGGTTATAAAATGCGTCAACTTTCATTTAATTGGTCTTAAAACTATACCAAGAACACAAAACTAATATAGTATGGATACCTGACGCTCGTTCTTTCCATATTTGTTATCAATTTGATTTCTCACGGAACAAGATTTTACAGGTACTTCAGGTACTTTTCTTCTTTACGCCTGAACATAAATACAACAAAAAGTATCAGATAAACAGATAACATCAATTGAGAATTTACCATGAAGACTACATAAATAACTGTTATAAAATATCAATCAATCATTGGTCAAAAAAACTCTATATGTTCAATGCTTACTAACATTGGACTGTTACACTAGCTTATATGATGCTATGTCGCTATGAAGTAAATCAGTAGATGCAAAAGGAAATATATTTCAATCAACTGAATCTGATTACCGTATGGATTTGAAAGGGTTGGCATGCCCCATATTTCTGCACTTCTTTTAGACTTTTTTGGCACAACGAATCATTAGTGCTTTTGGGAATTTATTTTAGAAAAACATTAAAAGTTTTATGCTCCAATTAGAAGAAAGCACTCATATGCCATATTGTCAATAAAGAAAAGAACATGCCCGTATTCTTCACGGTTTAAAATTTTATGCTCCAATTAGAAGAAAGTACTTGGAAGAAAAATATGACACCACCTAAAATTTCTCAAGTAAAACAATCTTGTGGAAAAATATGACACCACCTAAAATTTCTCAATAAACCAATTTTGTGGAATAATATGACACCACCTAAAAATTCTCAAGTAAACCAATCTTGTGGAATAATATGACACCACCTAAAATTTAATTTCTGCGAATTGGAAATTAATTTATGAGAAAAGGGTAGCTCAAGTATAAATAAAGACATACCAGCCTTCACTTTATAGAAAAAAACATGCAAAAGCAAGTAATGGCTTCTTCAAACTTCTTACTTTTATCTCTAGCTCTACTAATCATTGCTCTCTCATTTATACCAAACTTTATTTCTGCTTCTTTGGAGGAAGCAAATGCTCTTCAAAAATGGAAAGCAACCCTTAAAATCCCAAACAACTCCCAAATTATATCTTCTTGGATACCCCTTCCAACGAATACTAGTGCACCCGCTTCATGCCCTTCTTGGTTTGGAATTGATTGCAACGCTGATGGGAACATTAACATGTTGAACCTCTCGACGTCTGAGTTAAAAGGTACGCTTCACTGGTTCCCGTTCTCTATTCTAGGCAATCTTACCCATTTTAATCTTAGTGTAAACAGCTTCTTTGGTCCCATCCCACCAGAAATTGGACTCCTGTCCAAACTTATCTATCTTGATTTTTCCACCAATCAATTTTCGGGTGTAATTCCACCTACCATTGGTAAACTAAGCCAGTTAACCATTTTGCAACTCTTTGGAAACAATGTTACTGGTTCAATCCCTTCATCGTTGGGTGATTTGAAGTCTTTGAATATCCTTTATTTGTATGAAAACAATCTCTCTGGGCTCATTCCTACTGAATTAGGGAATATGAAGTCTCTCACTGAATTAGCGTTGAGTGAAAATCAACTCAATGGTTCAATTCCTTTATCATTGGGTGATTTGACGTCTTTGAAACTCCTTTACTTGTGGCAAAATCAACTCTCTGGACCCATTCCGTTTGAATTAGGGAATATGAAGTCTCTCACTAAATTAGCTTTGAGCGAAAATCAACTATCTGGACCCATTCCTACTGTATTAGGGAATATGAAGTCTCTCACTGAATTATATTTGAGCGAAAATCAACTCAATGGTTAAATTCCTTCATCGTTGGGTAATTTGAATTCTTTGAAAATCCTTTTTCTCCATAGAAATCAACTCTCCGGACCCATTCCTTTTGAATTAGGGAATATGAAGTCTCTAACTGATTTAGCTTTGAGCGAAAATCAACTCAATGGTTCAATTCCTTCATCGTTAAAAAACCTGAGAAGCCTTCAGAAGTTGACTCTCCGTGTGAACAAGTTATCCGGTCCTATACCACAAGGAATCGGAAGTCTACGATTGTTTCAGCTATTCCTGAACAAAAATCAGTTGTCTGGCCAAATTCCAACGGAGTTTGGGGAGATGAAAAGTTTGTTAAAATTAAACTTGAGCGATAACAACCTTTCAGGTGCTATACCTCAAGAGCTTGGGTCACTGAATGGTCTCCTTACTCTTGACCTATCCAAAAATAGGTTGAACGGGTCATTACAAAGATACATTGGTGATTGGGTACAAATCAATTACATATATCTTAGTAATAACAAGCTCAGCGGAAAGATCCCATCGGAGATCGGTAAATTAAGTCAACTGAATGTTCTTGATTTATCTTGGAATTCACTCACAGAAGAGATACCATCAGAAATTGGAAGTTTGGAAAGTCTGGTAATGATGAATCTTTCTCACAATAAGCTATCTGGTTCTATTCCTAATGGTTTCAGTAACTTGCCAAGAGGGATTGATATCCTCCTGTCATACAATGAGCTCACAGGTCCGGTTCCCCCTTATGCTGTCTTTCAAAATGTGTCTGGAGAAGCATTTCAAGGAAATGATGGTCTGTGTGGAAATGTTTCAGGTTTGAAACTTTGTGCAAGTCAAATAGTGATGAAGAAAAATAATAATTTTCGTCATAAGCTCATCCTTGTAACTACGGTCCCACTTTTTGCGGCACTTTTACTTGGTTTATTCATTTGTGGCATCATTGATTATCGACGTAGAAAGAGAACTTCTCCACAGAAACCATCAGGCGAAGAAGGTGGCAAAATTTTCTCAATAACAAGTTTTGACGGACAGGCGATGTATGATGAAATCACCAAGGCAACAAATGATTTTGATGATGCATATTGTATTGGGATGGGAGGATACGGTACTGTGTATAAAGCTGAGTTACAACCCAACAATATAGTAGCTGTCAAGAAACTTCATTCATCATCTGAGAATGACGATCAAGGCTTCCTAAATGAGGTACGAGCATTAACAAACATAAGGCACAGAAACATAGTTAAACTCTATGGATATTGCTCCCATGCTCGTCACTCATTTTTGATTTACGAATATCTTGAGAAGGGAAGTCTAAAATCGCTCTTAAGTAGCGATATCACAGCAAAGGAACTGGATTGGCTAAAAAGGGTAAGAATTGTTAGGGCTGTAGCAAATGGTTTGGCTTATATGCACCATGATTGCACACCACCTATAATTCATAGAGACATTTCTGGAGCTAATATCCTTCTCAATTCTGATTATGAGGCACATATCTCGGATTTTGGAACAGCGAAACTTCTAAAGCTGGATTCATCCAATTGGACTGCAGTTGTAGGCACCTATGGCTATATTGCACCAGGTAACTACCATATATTTTAAAGTTATGTATACATACTTCTTCTCAAGTTTCAGATTTATCTATGTTACATTTAATCATGATCTGATATAACAAGTTTTTTTGTGTTCTCGTGTTTCCTTCCATGTAGAGCTTGCTTATACGATGGTGGCAACAGAGAAATGCGATGTGTATAGTTTTGGAGTTGTTGCACTAGAAGTGATTATGGGAAAACATCCTGGAGAACTTATATCATCTCTACAAACATTGTCTACTGATGATCTATTGCTAGCCAATGTAGGAGATAGACGGATTCCGCCACCATATTCTCTAGTTGAGAAACTAGCTCATACAATTTTGAATGTCTCACGGGCATGTTTGAACTACAACCCACAGGAAAGGCCAACAATGCGCCAAGTCAAAGATTTATTGTCAGTGGATGATCGCCTTTGGATGAAGATGCGTGTATCGGTAACTTAATGCTTGATCGATCTTGCATGATGTCTAGTCATAAGTCATAAAGTAAAAGAAACTTTTTATGTTTTTTTTCTTTTCTTGTTCCTGAATTATGTTGTAGATTGTTATTAAATAAGAAAATAACTTATATCAATCAAGATTGCCACCTATCTAGACTAATAGAGTTACGCGTATTATGTATCTTTTTGGTAATTTCTTTAAATTATTCCCGTTTTACAATTAAAAATTTACCAATGGGAAATTTGTATATCAGTTAAAATTTATTCTTAGTCATATCAGTTTTAATGGAAGTCTGATAATTTGTAAAAAAAGATAGCATAGAGTGGATAAGAAAGTTAGCTAAAGGAAGTTTGTCAAAAAAGAAGACCGTGGAACAACTAGGAATTCAAAAAAGTGATATGATCTTAACCAGAAATGACTTAAGAAATGAGGTTTAGATCCGTAAAACAACTAGGAATTCAAGATATTAAGAATTGAACTCGAAATTGGATTACAATGGGATAATTTGTTACAAATGAAACAATTGAACGTTTAGAGAGTTACATAGAGAAAGAAAAGTGCTAACAATTTGTTCTGATCTTGCTGTTCTGTTGAATTTTATTGACTTTTTCATTAATATTACTTTGACACACATATCAATCCATCTCGCTTAAAATGATGCTTTAAAACATTCTGTTGTAGCAAGCCAAACACCCCCAAAAAGATAACCCGTTTCCTTAAGCCAAACACCCATTTCACCCTTTGTGAATACCCATTTTAAAACCCAACTACACGATCCATGTATAAAATCTAACAGATGAAGTCCTTCCCGAGCATGAAGGATTGAAGCCACCCACTCTTCAAACCTCTCTGTTGCGAATCCCTCAGCTTTTGACCAACTTATTAGGTGATCCGATGCCAAAAACTTGATAAGCTGAGTCAAAATGTAGAGACTGATATGTTTCCCGTTATCATACTTTCCTAACCGAGATAAAACGAGCCACACCTCCACCTGTAACAGGCAACACTCGAAAGCTCTCTGAAGCAAAAGCTTTGCATCCTCTTCATTAGCAAATTCATGTTAGAATATTATTAGTAAACTTAAACGTAGTTTAGGGGCTTAAGTGTACTTTGTAATTAGATTAGGTGTTAAACATAAACTAGGATTAGGTAGCTTGGAGTGCAAGGCAAGCTAGGTTTCCACCTCCTCATCTCTATAAATAGAAATGAGGGGATGCTAGTTATTCATTCTTCTTCCTCAATTGTAAAAGCTTTATTGGTTTTAATAAAGGGTTCGTTGAGGGTATAACGTGTGCATATTCTTGTCGGTTCTTTGTAGTCTCTCGTGTCTACTACATGTGCTCGATACAACTCGCGATCTAGCGTTTCGCGATCGAACTTCGGGTTTGTTGTCGAGGTATTTTCCAACAAGTGGTATCAGAGACACGTTATTGTGGTCATTGAAGTTCGAGTGCTAGTTCGAGGTGCCGAGTTGGTTACGAGGTTAGAGCAAAGAAAACGTTCCGGTTTATGAATCGTTTTTCTGGGAGTAGCGATCGTTTAATACAAAGGAGAATATAGTGACGTGGGGAATTTTTTATAAGAAAAATAAAAGAGAAAAACTAACCACTAATTGTCTGTGGTTGGTTAGTATTTGTTCTACCCACGTGAGGATACTACAAAATTTGACAAAGGGTTTTTTATTTTGTCTTTATTCATTTTTATTAAGAAATAAAAGTGAAGGTTTTCTTTGTCAAAGGGTTTCATAAAACCTCGACTTTGTTTATATTTGGTAAAATTCAATTAAAGCGAAGGTTTCTTGTTGCGGGATTTTCTTGTGGTTCAAGTATCGGTCATGGTTTCTTGGGTTTCAAGTTAGTGACCGGGTTTGCTTGTTCGAGATCGAGGGTTTAGGGTTTTACTAATTAATTCGATTTGCAAGAAGGGTTTATAGCAACAAGGAGAATATTTTCACACGGCTTGTGAGACTTGTCGGTAAAGTTGGTTAAGAAACAACTTGACAAGGTTTTTAGCAAGGTATAAGAAGAATGGCTAGTTCTATAACTAGGTTTGACATCGAAAAATTCGATGGGAAGAATGACTTCGGGTTATAGCAAATAAAGATTCGTGCTTTAATGGTACAGCTGGGATGTGATGTTGCATTAGAGACATTACCCGCAGACATGGAAGCATGTGAAAAGGCCGCTTTGATGAAGAAGGCATACAGTACCTTCATTCTATGCTTGGGAGACCGGGTTTTATGGGAAGTTACCAAGGAAACATCTGCTGCAGGAATTTGGACAAAACTGACTAGTCTTTATATGACTAAGTCCTTAGCAAATAGACTGTATCTGAAGAAGAAGCTGTACACATTCTATATGAGTCCAGGTACGAACCTGGGGGATCATATATATGAGTTTAATAAGTTGATACTTGATTTGGCGAATATTGATATCGAGATTGAGGATGAAGATCAGGCTCTTATGTTACTTACGTCGTTGCCATCGTCTTACGAAAACTTTGTGGAAACATTATTGTATGGGAGGGAATCCTTGACAATGGAGGATGTTTTGGCAACTCTGAATTCAAGGGAGTTGAAGAAAAGAACCGAAGGCACAAAGGAAGATACTGGTGACGGGTTATATGTAAAGGGAGGGTCTGATCATTTAAGGAAAGCTCATTCTAGTGGAAGTTCACGGTTCAAGTCAAGGGGTGGAACTGGTAAACTCAAGTGCTTCATATGTCATTCAGAGGGTCATCTGAAGAGAGACTGTCCAAAGAAGAAGTCAAGTGGGTTCGTCAGGAAGGGTAAGCATGATTAGGACTCTGATTCTTCTGATGACGAGGGTAACGCCTACTTTGGAGAAGCCTTGGTGGTGGTCAGGAATGATGAGATGGCTGAATTGGTAATGGATTTAGGTGGGTCTTATCATATGACACCTAGGAGGGATTTCTTGTATGACTTCAAGGATTTTGATGGTGGTTCGGTTCAGTTAGGTGATAACAGGACATGCACTATCAAAGGGACAAGAAAAGTGAAGATACAGTTGCATGATGGTTCAAGCTTTATACTGGAAGATATCAGGTATGTTTCAGGTTTAAGAAAAAGCTTGATTTCATTGGGTACTCTTGAAAAAGAGGGTTATACTGTGAAGATGCAGATGGGTAAAGTCAAGGTGATCAAAGGTTGTCGGGTTATGATGACCGGGATCAGGAAAGAGAACTGTGTGTATACTCTTGAAGCAAAAGTGACAACTTTTGGTGTACAAAAGCATGGAGGTTCAAAACAAGTTGGATTCAAGCAACTTGGTCATAAACAAGTTGGGTTCAAACAACTTGGTCATAAACAAGTTGGGTTCAAACAACTCGGTCATAAACAAGTTGGGTTCAAACAATTTGGTCCTGGTGTTAAAACAGGAGTCCATGGAGTACAGATTGCTAAACGTGTTTGGTTTGAGGTGGAACTGCAGGGAGCTCAGGAAAATCGTGAAGCTGAGGTTGTTCAGGATAGTAACGATGATGCTGCAGTGGCTCAAAGAAAGTTGGAGGACAAACAACTTGAAGAAAAGACAAACACGGGCTGCTTGGTAAATGAGCAGGAAAAGGTACACCTTGGTATAAAGGTGGGGGCAGACATTACGGTAACCGAAGTACCTGGTCAAGAGGGTGCAGAGGGTAATGTTGCTAAAAAGAAGAAAGTGAAAGAGTCTACGGAAGCTAATCTTGGAAAATTACTAAAGTACAATGCCTGGTCGACAAGGTGGTCCCCGGTCCGAGGTTCTAGCACGAGGAAAAGATGCTGAGTATCAGTTATGGTTAAGTGTTACTCCTAAGGTGGAAATTGTAAGAATATTAGTAGTAAACGTAAACGTAGTTTAGGGGCTTAAGTGTACTTTGTAATTAGATTAGGTGTTAGACATAAACTAGGATTAGGTAGCTTGGAGTGCAAGGCAAGCTAGGTTTCCACCTCCTCATCTCTATAAATAGAGATGAGGGGATGCTAGTTATTCGTTCTTCTTCCTCAATTGTAAAAGTTTTATTGGTTTTAATAAAGGGTTCGTTGAGGGTATAACGTGTGCATATTCTTGTCGGTTCTTTGTAGTCTCTCGTGTCTACTACTTGTGCTCGATACAACTCGCGATCTAGCGTTCCGCGATCGAACTTTGGGTTCATTGTCGAGGTATTTTCCAACAATTCCACAACTAGTTCCCATAGCCTATGTTCAAGACCTTTTTTTAGTACTTCACTTTTAATCACATCTCCATGTTCCAATGTTGCAGCCCTTTCCTTAAGCCAAACAGCAGGAACATTTCCATCAACACCAGATACCCAGCTATTTATAGAGGTACCCGCGAGAAATTTAACACCGTTCACTTGGTAAAGTTCTTCATATTTCTGGGCCTGTAAAGGTAACCACCACCAACCACAACTACTTTTTGTGCTTTTGCCAATGATGATACTAATGAATCAACATCAGTAATATCGTGTGTGTGATGAACACCAGGTAAAGTATCACCAATTTTCTCATAAAATCTCGATGCACTGTACCCTGTTGGAATAATGAGGGATCCAAATTTCAGTGAATTTGTTGTCAATGTTTGCTTCTCTGCATCGATTCCAGTCACCTGATCTTCATACAGCATCTCTATCCCTTTCTCTTTGTACCAACCAGGAGTTTGCCTCTCACCTCTTTTTGTGAGAGTCGGGTGCTAACATGGAGCAAATACCTCCTTAGAAATGATACACAGAATCCCATTAGCCACTCCTTTTCCGACAAAAGTCCTAGCTACATATCCACCTCCATCTATCACAAACCTTTTCTTTTTCCTCTTCGGCCATTTCCATAAGTCGAACTCCCACTTTCCATACTTCAATTTGCATTTTGTGCCTCCTGATTTCTTCCTCTTAGGCAATTTCCATAACTCAAACAGTCAAACTCCAAACGACTAAAATTATCTCCATGATTCATTATAACAGAAGCCTTCACCGCATCAATTATTGTTGTTGTTTCCACTAAAGAAACACCACTAAAATCATTTTCCATACCATTATCCAGTCTAGTTAGAACTAATACCACGTGCCTTATCACATAACTCAATTCGATCCCGATCACAGTTTTCGACCAAACAAATGCCTTTTTTCTCCTACTTCACATTCAGGTCATCATTTTGATCCTGGTCACTCAAATCATCTTTTACAATAACCTCAATCAACTCATTAACAGTAGCATTCGGTTTTCGAATATACATTAGAGCCAAAAGTATCAGAATTCGATGATGACGATACACCTAACAAACACTCCATTTTCGGTTTCGGAACTTCTTTAAAAATATTTACCAACGACCCTTCCAATTTAACCAAAAGACTGTTGGTTGATATCTGTTAACAAGTTCCCAGATTAGGGTAAAAATAATCAATAAAAGTACCGGATATTCACTTGAAATCGTGGTATCACTTTCCAATCGAAACTATTCGACCCTATGCCTGGGTTACACGAATATCTCTATGGGACAAGACCAAGTGATGTTCTTGTTTTAGGCACAAACCAAGAACCAGATGCGTATTCAAATGTTTAGGGTTTTGTGATTTCGTATATCCATGCATATGTATTATGACCTCTATTTATAATAGAGAATACTCAAACCTAGCCCATGGAATTATGTATATTTAACGGCCCATTAATTATATCATAATACTTTCCATAATAGTAGGAATCAGTGGTTAAAAACGAGCAGCAGAATAAACTGATGCCGTCAGCAGAATCATACTAGCAACAGATTCTACTAGCAGAATCCATCATCAGCAGAATCTCTCATCAGCAGAAACTGATTCCACTAGCAGAAACAGATTCTACTAGCAAAAACAGATTCATACTAGTATAACCACTATTGAGTCAGGGTGTTCATGGACCAAATGGGTGTACACTCCGTACCTCCAAACCCATTACCAGGTGTGAACTCATCCCTTCAGTGCACTAAATTTTCTAACAATCCTCCCCAAATTTAGTTCACTTCCTTTGCATGAAAAATTAAACACAAAACAAAACAAGTGCATAAATGAAAATATCCTGAGGATTGAATTTCCACATTAGTACATATACTTTCAAATATTTGAGAATCAGGGTGTTCTAAGAATTGAACCCTTCAACCCATTTGAATACCTGATGATAAATACACACAAGTTTTCAAACACTAAAATACTCCTGACACTATACAAGCCATGTGTCCATATCCAATTCATAAATGTTGTAAAAGCTAAAAGTCCAAAGCTTCCTGAAGCGGCAAAACTTCAACATTCACATAGGTGGTTCATCTTTAATTCATGCTCCTGCTAAGCACTTTTTCAAAGAAAATTAACCATTAAGAAGTGAAAACTTCATCTTCCTTTCAGCAGGTAACAAGCACAACCTTGGAAGGGAGTTGGGTATCCTTGCATTCAGTTCACTAAATGATCAGCTTTCCACATTGAACTCAGCTTCCAAGTTTCCTTAGAAGGGAGTTGGGTATCCTTGCATTCAGTGACTAAGTTGGACTTAAACCCATCCCTTTAGCAGACTTCAAAACCAAGTCTCTAGGTAAACCCTTCGTCAAGTGATCAGCTAAGTTTTGTTGAGATTTAATAAACACTATAGATACCACCCCATTCATGATAAGCTCACGAATCATGCTATGCCTGACACCTAAGTGTCTAGACTTCCCATTGTACATCTGGCTATAAGCCTTTGCCAATGTAGCAGCACTATCACAACGGATAGAAATAGGTGCTATAGGTTTAGGCCACAACGGAATCTCAAGAAGCAAGTTTTTCAACCATTCAGCTTCTTTACCAGCAGCAGCAAGAGCCACAAATTCAGATTCCATGGTTGAACTGGTAATGCAAGTTTGTTTCTTGGATGCCCAAGAAATTGCACCTCCACCAAGTAGGAATACCCAGCCACTTGTAGACGAATTGTCTTCAGTGTTACTGATCCAACTTGCATCAGTATATCCTTCTAAGATAGAAGGATAACCAGTATATGAGAGACTATAATTGATGAGGCGAAAAATGATCCGTTTTTAGGGGGTCATTTAAGCCCGAATCCGACTTTATTTGATCAAATATTGCCCTAAATCGTTCCTTTTGTGATTTTAGGTACTTGGAGAGTGAATTCTGGAAAAGAAGCCATTTTGGACGTTTTTGGAGCATAAAAGTGAACAAAACGGCAAAGTCTCAATTTTCCATGCTGGAAACAGTAGGTGACGGCGTCAAGAGTAATACCCTGACGGCGTCATACATCAAGAATAAAATACCGTAGTTGATGACGGCGTCAAAAGTCATCCTGACGGCGTCAAAGTCCCAAGAATTAAATACCGTGGTTGATGACGGCGTCACATAGGCCGTCATAAGTAGATCAAGGCCGTCCGAGGAAGTATTTGGCGGCGAGATGACGGCGTCACACCCTTGCTCTTGACGCCGTCACCTCGATTTTCCTATATATAGTTTTCTAGTTTTTTACTTTAAAAAGAGAGAAGTTTTGGAGAAACCCTAAAGACGAATTTGGTGCAACTTTTACAGGTTTTTCAAGGGTTCCAAACCCTTGATACCTTGCATTGTAATTGAGATAAGTGTTCTTCTAATTCAATCAATATGTCTATGTGTTTGTTGTCTATATCTTGTTCTTGTCTTAATTCCATTATCCTAGGCTAGATCTCCTTTGTGTTTGTTTAGATCTAATGAAACCTAGATATTGATTATGTGTTGATTACTTGTTTATTCTTGTTCTTGGATGAATGATTTTATATGTTAGGCTTAAGAAAACTGGCAGAACTCCAAATGGTAACATGCTTGAACGTCTTAAGAAACATGAACCGAGGCGTACTAGGTCTTTATTGGTTGTATTTAATGCATGAGCCACTGTTTACAATCCCTATAGTTGTGTTGGGTCATGGTGTAGGAGGAGATAAGAGCTCATAGAATTGGGGAGTTATGTATGCCACCCCATGAATGGTATTAAGGAATACGATCCGTCATCCATGCAATTATAACAAGTAATTAACGTGTAAAAGATATCTAGGGAGTAATGAAGTCTAAGTAAACACATTTTCTCCAATTACTGCTCACAATTTTAGTATAAATTAGTTTAATTTCATTTTTAGTATTTTATTTTGATTGCATCTTAGCTTTGGGTTAGTTGAATAGCAACTAATTCCGCCCACTCTTTCAAAACCCGAGCTTTTACTTGCTTTCATAAAAATATAAAAATACAAAAATAATCATCCCTCACCTTTAGAACTAGTAATTAGGCTTTCTAATCCTAGCGACACTATTCCTAAGCTGAACGATCAATCCCCCGGTACTTGTCACTATACTATACTACAACAATCAGGTACACTGCCTGGTGGGGGTTGTAAGCTTCTCGAGATCCCTCAAGAGGTAAAGCCTGTTGCGATTCCCACGCATCAAGTTTTTGGCGCCGCTGCCGGGGAATAGTTATTGTCTAGGTTAGGATTTCTTTTTATTAGGTCTACTTGCTAGATTCCTTTCTAGTAAGATTTTATTTTTATTTTTAGGTCTTCTTTAGTCTATCTTATTTCTTCGTGCCTTTGTTCGTAACTCTTTACCATCCGACATCATGGAAGGTGGTAACATCTTTGAACCCGTCATCCAACCACAACAAAACCCACCACTAGAACCCCTTAGGCCCCGAACCTTAAGAGAGTACTCCCGACCTAGCCACCAAGGCTACCGAAACACCATTGAGCTTACCGGAGCCAATGTGACCCCCTTGCGATCCGACACCATCCGGTTGGTGCAAAGCGGATGTGCATTCCATGGACTTCGTTCCGAAGATCCAAACCAACATCTTAAGGACTTTCTCAAAATCGTAGATTCCATAGACCTAGGTGTTGAAACTAGAGAGACTACCCGTTTACACCTATTCCAATTCTCTCTACGGGATCATGCTAGTCAATGGCTTGAGCGTTTACCCGCGGGATCCATCACCACATGGGATGATCTCACCACTCGTTTCCTTGCTCAATTTTTCCCACCGGGGAGAACTACTAAGCTTAGGAATGACATCTTGATGTTCCAACAACATCAAAATGAATCTCTTTATGAAGCATGGACTCGTTTCAAGGACTTACTCCAAAAAGTCCCTCATCATGGCATAGATCTTTGGCTCCAAGTCCAAATCTTTTATGACCATATCGACATCTCCACGAGGTGAGCCATTGACCAATCGGCCGGTGGTAAGCTACGTGATCTTAGTGCGGAACAATCATGGGAACTCATAGAAGATCTTGCTCTCTATGACAACGAAAGTTGGAATGATCCCCGTGACTTGAACAAAACGGTCAAGGCAATATCTTTGCCTTCGAACAATTCTATCACTCCCGACCGTAGGATCATGGAACTTGAGGACCAAGTCAAGTTTCTCATGAAATCCTACAATGCTCCTAAGCCTTCAACCCAAGTGAACAAAATCACTTCTTCATGCGAATTATGTAGTGGTCCCCATGACACTCGTGATTGTGTGGAACTCCCCGGAACAGATTTTGCGGACTACGCATCCACACGTACCGACGAAGCGGGAGATAAGTGGTACACTTTCAAGCCCGAGCCAAACACTTATGGTGATTCATACAACCCCTCATGGAAAAATCACCCAAACCTTAGGTGGAAACAAAATCAACCCAATTCATCCAACCCACCTAATCATTACCAACCAAACGGTCCACCATCCAACCGTACTTTCAACAACAATCCTTCTAACAACTATGGTAGTACCAACAATCTTGAAAGATTGATGTCAAAGTTCATGGCATCTCAAGAAGCTCGCATAGCTAGGTTTGAAACCGAATTCAACCAACAACAAACGGAGATGACCAACAAGATTGACAACTTGTTGAAAGCCCTCAACAACCAAGCGTTAATCACACCTAGGAAGGACACTAGGGACACCAATAGTGGAAGCCAAATTAAGGACCCCTCATCATCCAAACATGTCCACTTTGTCAATGTTGTCACCATTAAGCCAATAGATAAGGAGATAGAGGAGAGTGACAAGAATGAAGTTAGAGTAGAAACCGATAGTAAGGATGAGAGTAGGGAAGTTGAGGTTAATAAGGATGAGGAATTAGAGGAGGTGGAACCTATAGAAGAATACTTTGATAAGTTGCCAACCAAGGAAGAACGGGAATACCATAAGGATTTATTCGATAGTCCCGAGAAAACATATATCTTTGGCGACCCCCTTATCAAAATGGGAGACCCCTCTAACATTAACATCCCATGCAATATTGGGCACATGCATATATGGAAAGCTTACATCGACCTTAGATCACCCGTGAACATCATGACTAGGACTTATTACAATTGGGTGATGAAGAAGCAACTCAATTTTAGGATGATGCCCGGTAAGAATCTGATAAGTAATTTTGCAGGAAGAGTGAAGGGATTGCATGTGATTATAGGAAATCTTACCTATGAAATCGATTTCATGATAGTAGAAGACACTCGTCCGGTGATAGATGCTTGCCTAAGTCAAATAATATTCAGAAAACCATTTGTTGAGGCCACTAGGATGAGTTATGATCCGACTTTAGGGATAGTTAGATTTAAGGAAGAGAATGATGAGGTTGCTTATCAAATGCCCTACAAGATCGAACAATACCGCCTTCTCTCTAATTTCGAAAAAGAACACAAGCAAGCGGCTTATTATAGGAATGAGGAGGATAGACGTAGGGGAGTAGAGTATGTTAGAAATAGAATGCTTGGTTTCTACAAAGAGTGCTTGCAACTAGGTCCGAAATACAAAACTGGTTTAGAAGACGACCTAGAGAGTGGAACCAATGATGAGATCACGTAGTAACCCATGACTTTGAGTCTAGCTACAAGACTCGTAAATAAAGAAAAGCGCTTCTTGGGAGGCAACCCATGTTTTGTGTGATTTTATTTGTTTAATTGTTATTTGCTTCCGTATGCATGTTTTATTTTTATTGTTGGTTGATCATGTTTCTAAACTAAAATGTGGAAATACTTTACTATGTTGTTTGGCCTAGTCTTAACTCCAACCTAAAAGTATTTTTGCAAAAGATAAGTGTAAGGGGAAACCCCAAATATGTTTTTTAAGAAACAAACCGATCATGATTCTCCACAATAATAAATGAACATGTATATTCGTATTTGTTAGAGTCAAATGCTTGTATTGAGTCACAATGAAGTTTTGCAGGATTTTCCAGGAAGTAGGACCAAGTTTTTCCAGAAATTTTCCGGAAACTTAACATAAGAATTTCTGCAGGTCCATTCTGACGGCGTCAGAGTTTTACTCTTGACGGCGTCAGGAGTCAAAAATCTGGAAATTTTACCGGTTTTGTTTTTCTAACGGAGTCTTATGGTTTTTGTGAATTATTAAGTTTTATAATCTCCAGGAAATCTGCAAACTTCATTCCACAAGCATTATATCTTACTTTGTTTTCTAGGATTTAGAAACTTATATAGGATGCCGCCGATTTTACGCGAGGTTGTCTTGTCTATTTTGTCAGGATTTACAGGTTATGTTCGACAAGGAGATGATTTATATTCTGGAAGGGAAGCTTTGATTGTTCGTTTTCTTGGAAGAAGATTTAACCTGGCCAACCTATAATCCATACCGAGCGAATCAGGGGAGTATTTGATTTCATTCTCTTTACTTTTTTCACTTTTACATTCTTTACTTGAACATTGGGGACAATGTTCATCTTAAGTGTAAGGGGAGGGTAAAAAGATGATAACTTACATATGCACTTTCGCTTGAGTTTGTTTTGTTTAATGGTAGATGTGTAATAAAACTACGAGAAATACTTGTTAGTGTAATTTTAGCGCCAAATTTAAAATTTTTTACAACATTTAGGAGTGAAATTTTAGCCATAGCAAGCGTCTCATGGATAGGAGATTTTATGACTAGCACATAACCGTATATTCAGAAAAATTTTCCACCCAAAAATGTGAGGTTCGCCTTTAGATTTGATAGGAAAAACATTTACTATTAGTGCTTATGAGTGTACCGATAGCATTTAGATTCTAGAACTTGCGTTATTGATGCATCCCAAGACCGCTAGTGAGACTACATTCGTGTGGTAGGATTTACTACATGATAAGAGGCATTAGGATCACCCTTGTGTTAAACCCGTATTACAATTACTTGACCATTTAAGTCATATTACTTGGCTAGTTAAGTCAACTAATTTTTCCCACACCCTTAGCGTTGTACTCATTTTTAGTACACGAAACCCCTAGTACACCCCTCCGAGCCTATCTTTTCGTTTCTAACTTTAAGCATTTTACTTAAAGGAAGAATTTGTTACATCCCACTTAAATGTACACCCAAATAGCCTTAGCCTTCCGTGTATGCGCTCATTTTTAGTGCATTATTGTTATTTGTTAAACCCTAAGTTAACTTTCTAATTGATTACATGGTTGCTAAGTCGAGTCATATCCTTGTACATATTGTTTTGGGACGATTGGGACTCATGGGTAAGTACTTATTTTATGGAGTAATGGGGAAGAACATCATTTATTACCCCCATATGTACGTTAATCTTAAAAGTGCTCCAAGTGTTTTGATTTTCTTAATTCGAGTCATTAGATTAGTTGATTGTAAAGTATGTAAAGATTCAAGTGTAAGGGGAACTCTCATCCCCTATGATGTATTATTTCGGATGGTAGGGTAAGAGTGTATGCAAAAAAAAAAAAAAAAAAAAAAAAAAAAAAAAAAAAAAAAAAAAAATCGAAAAATCAAGAAAAAGAAAAAAAAATAGAAAAAAGGAAAAAGAGAAAAAACATACGGACTACCATCCCGTTTCATTCTATGTTTATTTTATGTTTTTGTTATTTTTCATTTATTAGCTTAAGTCGAGTCTAGTCTTGGCTTAGCAACGCCATCTTGTACATGTAATTAACCAAGATTGTTAACTCGCCACCAGTAAAACTTCCTTTATCCAACAAAACCGTGTAATTCATATCCCTATACCTAACGTTACAACCCTTTAAAAGACCTCTTTGATAGTTTATCCTAGGTGCTTACGCCATGTGGTGGAGGTTTGATCCTTTCCCAAGCCTATGGTAATCTATTTTGCTATGACAGGTAGTGAGAGATATCTTCCATTTCCCTAATGTTATATTACTTTATTACACCCGAGAGATGTGAGTATCTAAACACTATTTGTGAGGTGCTTATGTATGATCTCCGTGCTTGTCTATTGGTCTTTAGTGGAACGATTATTTGTTGTAATTACTTTTATATTAGTGTTAAATGACCCCTAACTTGTCTTTTGAGTAGAATAAAAGCGCATTTGCTTGAGGACAAGCAAATCTCAAGTGTAAGGGTATATGATGAGGCGAAAAATGATCCGATTTTAGGGGGTCATTTAAGCCCGAATCCGACTTTATTTGATCAAATATTGCCCTAAATCGTTCCTTTTGTGATTTTAGGTACTTGGAGAGTGAATTCTGGAAAAGAAGCCATTTTGGACGTTTTTGGAGCATAAAAGTGAAGAAAACGGCAAAGTCTCAATTTTCCATGCTGGAAAAAGTAGGTGACGGCGTCAAGAGTTATACCCTGACGGCGTCAAACATCAAGAATAAAATACCGTAGTTGATGACGGCGTCAAAAGTCATCCTGACGGCGTCAAAGTCCCAAGAATTAAATACCGTGGTTGATGACGGCGTCACATAGGCCGTCATAAGTAGATCAAGGCCGTCCGAGGAAGTATTTGGCGGCGAGATGACGGCGTCACACCCTTGCTCTTGACGCCGTCACCTCGATTTTCCTATATATAGTTTTCTAGTTTTTTACTTTAAAAAGAGAGAAGTTTTGGAGAAACCCTAAAGACGAATTTGGTGCAACTTTTACAGATTTTTCAAGGGTTCCAAACCCTTGATACATTGCATTGTAATTGAGATAAGTGTTCTTCTAATTCAATCAATATGTCTATGTGTTGGTTGTCTATATCTTGTTCTTGTCTTAATTCCATTATGCTAGGCTAGATCTCCTTTGTGTTTGCTTAGATCTAATGAAACCTAGATATTGATTATGTATTGATTGCTTGTTTATTCTTGTTCTTGGATGAATGATTTTATATGTTAGGCTTAAGAAAACTGGCAGATCTCCAAATGGTAACATGCTTGAACGTCTTAAGAAACATGAACCGAGGCGTACTAGGTCTTTATTGGTTGTATTTAATGCATGAGCCACTGTTTACAATCCCTATAGTTGTGCTGGGTCATGGTGTAGGAGGAGATAAGAGCTCATAGAATTGGGGAGTTATGTATGCCACCCCATGAATGGTATTAAGGAATACGATCCGTCATCCATGCAATTATAACAAGTAATTAATGTGTAAAAGATATATAGGGAGTAATGAAGTCTAAGTAAACACATTTTCTCCAATTACTGCTCACAATTTTAGTATAAATTAGTTTAATTTCATTTTTAGTATTTTATTTTGATTGCATCTTAGCTTTGGGTTAGTTGAATAGCAACTAATTCCGCCCACTCTTTCAAAACCCGAGATTTTACTTGCTTTCATAAAAATATAAAAATACAAAAATAATCATCCCTCACCTTTAGAACTAGTAATTAGGCTTTCTAATCCTAGCGACACTATTCCTAAGCTGAACGATCAATCCCCCGGTACTTGTCACTATACTATACTACAACGATCAGGTACACTGCCTGATGGGGGTTGTAAGCTTCTCGAGATCCCTCGAGAGGTAAAGCCTGTTGCGATTCCCACGCATCAATAATCCATAGTTCTCTTTAAATACTTAAAGACCCTATGAATTGCTTGCCAGTGATGAGCACTAGGATTACTAGTATACCTGCTCAGTTTACCCACAGCAAATGCAATATCAGGCCTTGTACAAGTCATGGCATACATCAAACAGCCAATTACCCTAGAATACTCAAGTTGAGATACAGCTTTGCCAGTATTAGGCATCAGCTTCTCACTTGTATCCATGGGAGTACTAACTGGAGTACAATCAAAGTAATTAAATTTCCTTAACACCTTCTCAATGTAATGAGACTGAGAAATAGAAATTTTGTTACTTTCATATTTAATCCTAATACCAAGGATAACATCAGCCTCCCCATATCCTTCATGGAGAACTTTGATGACAAAAATTCCTTTGTAAGGTCAACTTGATTTTGATCAGTGCCAAAAATCAACATGTCATCAACATATAGACAAATGATGACTCCTTTACCAGATTCATCAAATTTGCTATATACACATTTGTCAGCCTGATTAAGTAAATAACCACTAGAAAAAACCACTTCATCAAACTTTTGATGCCATTGCTTAGGTGCCTGTTTTAGTCCATAAAGAGACTTAATCAGTTTACACACCTTGTTTTAATTGCCAGGCATGATGAAGCCCTGAGGTTGGTTCATATAAACTTCCTCATCTAAATCACCATTCAAGAAAGCTGTCTTCACATCCATCTGATGAATAATCAGATTGTGAATTGATGCCAAAGCAATCAGCAATCTTATGGTACTGATACGAGCCACATGAGCATAAGTATCAAAATAGTCTATTCCTGACTTTTGTCTAAAGCCCTGAATAACTAGTCTTGCCTTGAACTTTTCAACAGTTCCATCTACCTTCATTTTCTTTTTGAAAATCCATTTGCTACCTAGAGGTTTACAACCAGGTGGTAGATCAGTCAACACATAAGTGTTATTGCCCATGATGGAGTCCATCTCATCATTTATTGCTTCTTTCCAGAAAGCAACATCCTGGGACTTCATTGCTTCTTCAAATGTTTTGGGATCATCCTCCACAATGAAGCAATAGGAGTATTGGTCAGAGACCTCACTCCTTGTACCTTCAATTAAGTATAATTGAAACTCATGTCCAAATGATTTTGGAGTCCTCACCCTATTGCTCCTTCTGAGCTCAGGTTCAGGTTGTTGTTCTACAACCTCAGCAGGAACCTCATCAGATACTTCTGAAACACCATTGTCATTGGTTCCATTAGGAATCCTTTGACTTGGTCTAGGGATAGATGAGAATCTGTTCTCATCAAAGAGTGCATCCCTTGATTCAATTATTGAGTTAATTGAAACAGACTCATTAGGTTCTATAACATAAAACCTATATGCATTGGAATGCTCAGCATATCCAATAAAGATGCATTCAATGCCTCTTTCACCCAAAGCTTTCTGCTTTGGATCAGGGAGTCTTACAACAGCCCTACAACCCCAAATCCTGAGATAATTCAGGTTGGGTTTCTTTTTAGTCCAGAGTTCATAAGGGGTAATCTTGTTCCTTTTGTTGGGAACCATATTTAGTAAATAGCAAGCTGTTAACATAGTTTCACCCCAGAACCCTTGACTCAGCCCTGAATAGGACAACATGGAATTAACCATCTCCTTCAGCACCCTATTTTTCCTTTCAGAAATACCATTTTGCTGAGGAGTATAAGGGGCAGTCGTTTCATGGATTATACCAACAGACTGAAAATACAGAGTATCCATATACTCACCTCCCCTATCAGTCCTAAATCTTTTGATTAGAGATCCTTGTTGTAATTCAACTTCAGTTTTAAATACTTTAAATTTATCTAATGCTTTATCTTTAGAATGTAATAAATAAACATGACAAAACCTAGAAGCATCATCAATAAAAGTCACAAAGTATTTCTTATTCCCCAAAGAGGGAGTAGCATGTAAATCACAAAGGTCACTGTGAATTAACTCCAAAACTTTAGTTTCACGTTTTACTCCTTGAAAAGGTTTCTTAGTTATCTTGTTCAACATACAAGTTTTACACTTTTCAGTGTTCATATCAAAAGCAGGTATTAACCCATCCTTGGACATATCTTGCATTCTTTTAAAATGTACATGGCCAAGTCTAGCATGCCATAGGTTTGAATCATAAAGTTTAGATGTAGATATAAAAGCAGAATCAATATTATCATGAACAATATTAAGTCTGAACATTTGATTACATAAATAACCAAAACCAATAAACACACCATTTTTAGATAAAATAAACTTATTAGATTCAATAACTTGTTTATAACCACAATTATTCAAAACACTACTAGAAACCAAGTTCTTCCTGATATCATGTAAAACATTAAATAACGAAACAATCTTTCCAGAACTAAACTTCAAATCAACACATCCTTTTCCATGCATCAGGGCAGTTGACTCGTTTCCCATATGAAGAATAGAACCATCATTCATTGACTCGTAGGTCTTGAACCAGCTTCTATCTTTACACACATGAATTGTTGCACCAGAGTCAACCCACCAAGCAACATCATCATCCTGCACAAAATAAATTTCAGATATATATGTAACATAATAAATCTCAAAAGACTTATTAAATATATTCTGACCTTTCAGAGAATTGGTGTTACCATTCCCTCCACTTGTGCCTGATCCATTAGCTTTATTGCCAATCTTTACACCTTTACAATCCTTCCTGAAGTGTCCAGTTTTACCACACTTCCAACAAGTCACTTTGGGTTTCTTGTTAATATCAGATTTGGTGTTATCTTGATGCTTACGCTTGCCCTTGTTGTCATTGTTCCTGGAGGAGTTGTTATGCTCCACCATATTGACAACTGATGGACCAGTAGCATTGCTACTCTTTGGCTTGTCAATGTCTTGTCCTTTGAGTGAATCCTCAATGCGCAAGTGACTGCCCAACTCAACAAGAGTTAACACCTCCTTCATATGTTTCAGCATATGCTTGAAATCTTTCCAAGAAGGAGGTAGTTTATCGATGATACAAGAGACTGAAATAGCCTCATCCATGTTCATCTTGTGTTGTGTGAACCGACCAAGTATACTAAGAAGTTCATTGTATTGTTCCATAACTGGTCTTGAATCAGTCATTTTGTAATTTGTGAAATTACTTACAAGGAACTTCTTACGTGATGCATCCTCAGCCATATACTTGGCTTCCAAGGAATCCCATAGTTCTTGAGAAGTTTCAACATTCTGATAAATATCAAAAAGAGAATCATACATACCATTGAGAATTAAACCCCTGCATATGTAGTCATCATTCTCCCACTTGCTTCTTGTCCTCATCTGATCCATAGTAGCATCATCTCCAAAATCTTCAGGAATCTCAGTTGTCAGAACATAAACCACATTCATACTTGACAACAAAAAGTGCATCTTCTTTATCCATCTTCTGAAATCAACACCTTCAAACTTTTCCAACTTGGAAAAGTTAGCAGCCATTTGTCTCATAGCAGCAGCCATTGATTATCACTAATAGTTTCTATTGATTGTTGGTTGATATTTGTTAACAAGTTCCCAGATTAGGGTAAAAATAATCAATAAAAGTACCGGATATTCACTTGAAATAGTGGTATCACTTTCCAATAGAAACTATTCGACCCTATGCCTGGGTTACACGAATATCTCTATGGGATAAGACCAAGTGATGTTCTTGTTTTAGGCACAAACCAAGAACCAGATGCGTATTCAAGTGTTTAGGGTTTTGTGATTTCGTATATCCATGCAGATGTATTATGACCTCTATTTATAATAGAGAATACTCAAACCTAGCCCATGAAATTATGTATAATTAACGACCCATTAATTATATCATAATACTTTCCATAATAGTAGGAATCAGTGGTTAAAAATGAGCAGCAGAATAAACTGATGCCGTCAGCAGAATCATACTAGCAGCAGATTCTACTAGCAGAATCCATCATCAGTAGAATCTCTCATCAGCAGAAACTGATTCCACTAGCAGAAACAGATTCTACTAGCAAAAACAGATTCATACTAGTATAACCACTATTGAGTCAGGGTGTTCATGGACCAAATGGGTGTACACTCCGTACCTCCAAACCCATTACTAGGTGTGAACTCATCCCTTCAGTGCACTAAATTTTCTAACAAAGACATGTATTAAAGCTTGAATCTTTAACACCATTACTAATTAATACTCAAGGAACCATCTTGGCATCCTTGGTAAAAGTCAAAGTTCTTTTATAGAGAGTACGTACAAAAACCTTTCCAACAGTACCTTTTATTCTGGAATAGAAATTTAAAAAAAGAATTATATATGTAGCAATTTTGCATGGAAGTCAAGTTCTATATTAGACCAGCAGGTTAAAGTTTTTGATTCCTTGTCTTGCTCAGGCATATTGGCTGCAGTTAATTTGTTGCTGTAACGAATGCAACAAAGTAAATTATCATTAATTTTCAAAAGATATTTAATAAAATTTTGTTCTACTTATTGTTATATATATAGCACCGGACAAGACATAACTTAACCCAAACCCATTGAAACCAGTTGTTGTACGTGTTAGAAAAAGATGATTTTTTTTTTTTTTTTTTTTTTTTTTTTTTAGTATTGTTGTTGTGTTGTGAAGAAGATGGTGAGCAATGAAAATGGTTGTGGAGTTTTTAATGTGATGGTAAATGGTGAATGGTGATGTAGATTTGTGAGATGAGTATTGTGGGGTAGTGAAAGGGTGTGGTACTTTATTTTTTAATACATTGTGCTGCGGTGCCGAAATTTAAATATGGGAATTCGCCTGAAATAAATGTAGCCGGAGATCAAAGGTCCCTCGCAAGTATGGCTTTTATTGGTTTTGATATGCTTGCTTAGAGCATAAGGTAAGTTGACATTGAGTTATAACATAACTCACCGCCACGTCAGCGTCACGTCAAGTTTAACATTTTAACCTTAACTCACCAAAAAAACACAATGGTACCATAACTCATCTCAACTCACCTTCACCTCAATTATTTTCAATTTCATCCCCAAACTTTAACAAATACTTCATTTATTTAAAGCATAACATTAATTCTTAAACATATTACAATACGGAATTAAAATACACAAAAAAAAAAAAAAAATTACGAAACATAAGAAATTTAAAAACATAATATTAAAAACATAAACATATGAAAAAAAAATTACGAAACATGTGAAAATAAAAGGTGTGTGAAATGGGTATTTATAGTGGTAAGAAAATAGGTTGGATTTTGTAACACTTCCAAATTTCGTACAGCGGAAGACTTACAAGCATTCGATGTGCTACTGGGATTGGTATACATAATACAAGTATAGCTAAATAGGAGAACAATTTTCATTACATAAAACATCCCAAGATTTAGTTTAAATGTTTACAAATAGTAAAAGTATAAAAGATAAGCCCCAAAAGGATTTGAAAAGCTTGGTCCCAATTATAATATCAGAGTTTTTGTCGATCCATCGCCCATGCCAATTCGCCAAGCCTCCAACAGATATCATCTATAAGCATCATCGTATTCGCCTGAGAAAACATGCTAAAAAGTCAGCTATGCTGGTGAGTTCATAGGTTTAAATCTTAAAATAGTGATGGACCTGAAAGGATAAACGCTATGTATGACTAGAGGCAGGCATAGATAAGCATTCCAACATCATAACAATTCCCAACGATAAATTTCTTATCTACGAAAGATAAGTGGTCATATTGAGCGGATCCCTCGGCGGTCACTAGCCAGGTCATCGATACAGCAAGGAACCACCCGTTACTGCCCTGGGTCTAGGCCATATGTAGAAGTCTATTCTTAACTAGGTCAGCTCTAGAAAGTCACCAACTACCGCAAATCTAACCTTAACTAGCCAACACAATATAGCAAAACTAAAATAGTGGTAGGTCTGAAAATAATTTGCATGCATTCTCTCCCAAATTTAGAAAACAGTAAAATACGAATAAAAGTGGGGCTATAAAACTCACATTGATTCCAGCAAATCAGACAATAAGCCAATTAAACAGTAAGCAGCTAGAAGGTCTCTTCAATTAAGCTATCTCGGCACAGAAATCAACGGTAGTAGAGTAGTATAGCAGCTAACAAGTGACGGCAACTACGGACTCAGCACAACCTAATCATGTAAAATTTAACTTAATACCGTTTCTCAAAAGTTAAACATATCCCAAAAGTTCCCATATATCTTTCGTTTTGCTTTCCAAAAATATCTGTTTAAAAATCGTTAGTCATCGTCTGATATTGTTTGGTATCGTTGTGTGTGTGCGTTAGAGACAAAGTCTCGACTCGAGTGAACTCACGCTTCCAAAGAATTCCACCAAGTAAAACCACAACACTCTACGTGACAAGCTCTTATAGCCTAATGAGTCATCAAATTAAATTGTCGAAGCTTATTGAACTAGTCACCCCAATAAACTTTACAATGTATTTATCTCACTTATTCCTCTAAGACCACATCACCACCTATGGGGTCGTAGGATATGTTATCCATTACTAAGTCTTTCCGACATACTTAACGAGTACTTATTTGATTCGTTAATTACGTAAGCTGGACGTATTAGTGTCGACTATCCGTAATTTGCACTAAATAGCACAATGATTACTTAGTTGTCATTTATGATACTACTAGGTTTGTGTGCGCTCGAAACATTTAGTAACTCATTTATTATAAAATCTCTCCTTTTAGTTATTAAATTTTATTTCGAACCAAAACCAACAAGTAAAATACTTGTTATTATTTATTTTCTTACATGCAAACTTTTATATTATTTTTGTTTTCCTCATTTCTTATATATACATATACATGTTTTTCGAGTTATCTTAAATTTAATTTGAGTTACCATTCGTTTCGGGTCACAAGTCCGAGTCATCACTTCTCGACTTATATAATCTTTCAAATGTCGACAATCAAAATAAATCCAATATTCATGTTCCGGCATTGTCAGAGTCAACTAAGACTAAAAAGTCAAAGTGACCGACGTGGAGCAAAGTTCACAATTATATCGGTATATGTCAAAAGAAATAAATAATGATCTCATCTAGTAACCAAGTCCAAAACCAATAACCGCTATTCAAACTTCAATCACTCATGACCGGCTACGGTTCACGTCTAACCTAGTCCCCGTCAACTACTAATCGTCACACAATCGATTCCCTTTTTAATCAAACCAACACCATTTGGTTTCAGCTACTCCTACCTCTCGGCCCCAACTAAACGAATGCGACAACAACTTCAAGTTAACAACAGAAATCAACGCATCAAAACTCAGGCTTTGCCGAGACCATGAGGGTCTTGGCTTGGCTTCCTTTCTCGACACAACCAACCAATCAAACGGACCCTCATTGTCTCACGATTTCAGCCAACAACATCAAATCAACACTAAATATTAATACCACCTAATCAATATCCTCAACTCCTATTCCTAGTCCTATTCTCAGTCTAGACTCATCAACAGCATACAGCTTGAGAACATCAACATCAATAACAATAATCACTTCATCAACCAAAACTCAATTCAAAACCACCTTAGTCCTAATCCCATCCACTCGGCCAAAAACAACCACCACAATCCGAGTATTAAATCCCCATCGAGCACTCAACAGCCAAAAACAAAAGAGGTACAAGATTATCGTAAACCAAAAAAAAAATCAAACAATAACTATGGTCACAACAATGAGCCTAAGCTCACGGTGGAGCTTGACTCGACACACACAACACCACAAAAATGATACCAAACTTGTTTTCACGTTTTTATTTATCAAAAATTTATAAAGTATCAAAACCCATTTAGTTTGAACCTGATATCATAAGTATAGCCACGAGTCAACTCGTGTGTCAAAACATGTTTCCTACCTTTTCCTTTATAGATCTATGTGTAGGAGGTGAATAAGATGGTGAAAATGATGGTGTTGGGTGGCGGTGTAGTACAAAGGAGGTGGTGAGGTTCGTTTGTGAGCGCGTGTTTCGCAGTAGTAGATAGAGGGAGTGAGGGGGAGTGTTTTGGTGGTGGTGGTGTGATTGTAGGGGTGGCGGTGGTGATGGTAGCAGGGTGGCCGGCGGCTGTAGTTAAGAGAGGGAGGAGAGGAGAGAGTTTGTGAGGTGAGAGATGAAGTGAATTGCAAATAAGTCCCTAGTGTGTTTCTTATATTTACAAAAAGGGTGTCAAAATGAGGACTCGCGGTGTTATTTTTATAATCTCCTCCGAACATACTCGTTTTAATTTGTGAAAATATTAAACGTCATCGATACATTTTATAATTGTCACCATCCGTTTTAAAAATCGTTTTTCCACGGATTTTGGTGGTAAATACGTTTATTAAATAAAGCGAAAATGTTTCTCGTTTATTTTTTTTTTATTTTTTTTTGGCAAGATTCAATCGAGGTTAAATAAAATACGTCACCACTATTCCCGAGTTTATCCAAATCGTTTCATCATTCGTTAATCATAAACCTCAAGTATTTCATTTAGAAAGGTGTCTATTAAAATCAACGTAGTCGTTAATTGTTTGCTTCGTGTTTTATTAGGTTTTTTAGTGCTGAAGTCACGCAGTGCCTAAAATCTATAAACATATAAGATTGAGTCCTAAAATTTAATGTGGAGGCGTCAAGATTGCATAGAGTACAAGTTACCTAATGCTCGGAATTAAATGCAGAAAATAGAGTTTCATTATGCGAAGGCTTCATGCGTAAGTACCTTGATTTAATGTTCATGCTTAAGTGGTAAGTACATATGAGCTATATTTAGTGTTTCAAATGTAAATGATTGAAACCATACGAAGTGTTGCTAGCCTTTATTTTCATTTAATCATTTGCTCCTTTCATTTGCCTTTAAATAAATGTACAAACCCTTCAACCACCATCATTGAATACTATAAATAACGCCATTTAGTCTTTGTTAATGATGTGTGTGTGTGTGTGTGTGAAACTTTAATTTGTGTGTAGTTTGATGATTTTGTATGAATCACATGTTTGCCGTTAGTTTATTATTGTTTGTGTGTAAATTCAGTGCAACACCAACTAACTAATTTCCTTTTGGTCTCTACTTTTTGTTTCTAGGCACATGATGAGAATGAAATGGATCACATGCTAGCAATTGATGGCATTGAACTCATTGGCATCAATAATCGTAACCTTGGTATGTACCCCATCTATTTTTATGGCTCTGTTTTTATGGCTCAAGATCTGTGAATTAACAAGCTTGCTAATTAGATAAATAGTTTTGAAATAGATGTTGACATGATCATTTTTTCAGTCAATAGTTTTTTCATGTTTTTCCTTATAGTGTGATAAAGTTCTTTTTGGTGTAGGTTCTTACGTATGGAATTGAATTTAGTTGGTTAATGTAAAATTTCTCCGTCCAATGAAAGTGTACTATGCATATTAATGTTACGTGCAATGGTTCATGTAGAAATATTGACTTGATTAACGCAAGGGGGTATACATGCAAAGGTAAGCAAATGATTAACTTTCTTGCATGTGAAGTCGGTTGATAGTCCAGCTTTGAAGTTTATGGAAGACAAATGGATGTGTTGTTGCCTGAGAAGGAACCGAGGGTTAGATCTGCTAACCTATTTTAAAATTTTGGGTTGGTTAGTAGTTTATTAATGTTATTCTTGCAGGTATTGATAAGTGGTTAGTGACGCTAACGGGGTATATCAAGATGTTGATAACAAAACAAAGTGGAAGATGGAGACGGAATGGATAATATCTCCACATTTTTGAAAGAACTGTCAAAAAATTAGGCATGCAAGAAAATGAAAATCATATGTAAACAAGGTTTATAATTAGTGTAACAAAGCTTTGATGAATATTTATTCCTTTCACTTAAGCAGTTTAAGAGGTCGCAATGTATCCACCCCATGACATTAGAAATAATACAAAATCAAAGTTGAATTTATGGAAAGTATAACTAGACAAAATTAATATTTTGAGAATTTATTTTAATCTATGTTTTTTTATAGGGATTTTAGGATCTCTTTACCAATTGTTACTATATGGTATTAATTGCAGTTCACAAAATTATTTGTTTTAATTTTGATCTTACAAATATGTATAAAATTTGATGTTGTTATTCATGAAAATATGAGTTTTGGTATGTTAGTAGGGACATGAAAGTGAGAATGTGTCGTAATTAGTGGGAAGGGGTAATCTTAGGCTCCATTTTTTGTGTCGAATTCATTTTAATGTGGAGCAATCAAGATACTCAAGATGGAGTCCCATTACTCAAAATTCAATGCAGCCTCATAATAACTATACAATCATGAAAGGATATGAAGTGCAAGGGTTGCCCGAATTGATCACATGGCATTTAGCATAGAATTAAAGTCAGTTAGATGAAGTGCAAGGGTTGTGAAAGGTTGCAAGAATAATTAATGATATATCCTAATTCATGCTTATATAAACCGGCCAAAATCACATTTAGTATGTACATATTCACACATCTTTTAAATCTTTGATTGTTGGTAGCGGTATGTAAATTCTCTTTTGCAACATTTTGGAGATGATTCACACATCTTTTAGATCTTTGTAATTAACTCGGCATTCTTTTTTTCTTAATTTAGTTATCATACGCAGGTACCATGAAACTCACACAAGATAATGCATGCTCAGATAAATGGAACCAAAGACTGGGATACCAACTATTTTCTTTGTTTCATACATATTTAGGTGATTGTTATAGATAAGCATATATATAGATATATGTATTATGTTAATGCATTTTCATATACAAGTAATTTATGTGCGTTTTCTATTGATGTAGCTCACATGTGCGAATTGATTCAAGAAAACGTGCACGAGCATGTATGTAAAGCAACATTTAAATAGTTAAATGATACTTTTTAGCGTGATTAGTTTATGTAAGTAGTTGCTTTCGAATGCTCTTTGAGAAATATTAGAATGAATTTATTGTGTGCAATTGAATTATTATTGAAAAGAAGAAGGTCCGCGCATCGCAAAGTGTTTTCTTTTTCTATATGTAGAATCAATAGTAAGAAACCAATATTTACGCCCATTAAATGAGTTTGCCATAATAGCAAAATACAACATATTAAAAATATCACATTGAGTAACGAATAGAAAGAAAAAATACATAATTTTGACTTAAAGCCATTTGTAAATTTTAATATCAAATAAAAAAGTTGAGTTTTAAACATAAGCAAAAGTTCAAACTTTTATCGAAAAACAAAACCGGTGCATTTAATGTGAAGTATATACAACATAGAGATGGAAGTGCAAGGCTTGCCGGAATTGATCACATGATATTTAGTAATTAGTAGAGAATTAAAAGTCGGTTATGGATTGAGATGAAGTTGAAGATGTTGCAAGAATAATTGATGATTTAACCTAATGCAATATATATATATATATATATATATATATATATATATATATATATATATATATATATATATATATATATATATATATATATATATATATATATATATTATTTTAATGCATTTTCATATACAAAGTAATTTATGTATGTTTTTTTATTGATGTAGCTTACATGTGCGAATTGATTCAAGAAAATGTGCACGAGCATATATGTAAAGCAACATTTAAATGGTTAAATGATACTTTTTAGCGTGATTAATATATGTAAGCATGCAACTTGAATAATGAATATAAAAGAAAAAGTACATAATTTTTGCTCGAACCCATTTGTAAATTAAAAAAATTAAGTTTAAAACATAATAGTGGAGTCCAAAAGGTTTTAGGAATTATTAATAGTGTGTTAATTAATATTCATTTGGTTAGCTATTTGGAATTGAGTTTATTGATAAAATTTATTATTATTAGTTAGACTTCAACGTTAATTTTCAATGAAATTAGTTGTACAATAAAATGAGATGAAGCTAACTTTAGTTTTTAATCATAAACTTTATAAATAAATACTAATATGTTATAAAAAGATTAAATATAAAAATCACCAAACAACTAATGGCATACTTACAACAGATGTAATACAATCACAACTTACAAACCTAATAACAAAAATAATTAACGCAAATTACACTATAACAAATAAGAAAAAGCCAGTGTGCTTCGTATTACCATGCAAAAACCATATAATGCAAAATTATTGTTGGGTTACGTAATAGGCCAAAACAATCAAATGAAATTACATCAAGCTTATGACAATTTAATATCGACAACCCCATTTATAAAATATAAAGACCAAAAAACCAAAACAATATCAACCATTTTTATATTTTTAAACAACAAACTAAAAATGTTTCATACAACATATTAAACTAAAAATACAAATCCACTCGACAATACACAAAAACAATATGCGCGATTAACAATTAGATTAAAATCATGTGCGTAGCACGGGTTCTGCAAGCCTCGTGTAATATATGAGCTAATTTAATTCATCTAATCACCATATTTGCACGCATTAATCCTTCTCAACCGAACAATTTCCTCATAATCTTAGCGGATCTATATTTTCTAGCTTAGATTTTAGCTTGTTGTTTTTCACAAAATTTTCCGAATTTTACCAGTTGTTACAGATTTATTTATTTATTTATTATTATTTTTTTTAATAAAGTAGCCGTTGTAAATGGTAATAAAAGTATAGGGGGCTAGAATGAATTTTTTTTAATACATAGCCGTTAGAGGGGGCAGAAATGATTTTCTTTCTTTCTTTTTTTTTTTAATGAAAATTCAAGTTTAACGCACATTAAACTCATAACTCATCGGGTTAACTTGCTTATAACGCATGAAGGTGGTAACGTAACGCACCACCTTAACGCACCGCGTTAAGGCATAACGCACTTAGGTGCGTTACGTTACCGAATGCTCTTAAGGGTCGCAATTTATTTTGTTTTCAAAATTTGTTATTTTTAGGATGTTTAAAAACAACGGCTTGCTGCAATGTGTGTTTAGTGGTGGTAAAAGTGTGGTCGGACCAATGGTGGTTATGGGTTAAGTTTTAGTGGTAGGTTGACTGGTTTAGACTGTAATGTGGAGGTTGACTTGTTTGGTTGGGGAAATGGGATATGTTATTATATTTATTAAAATATATATTTTTATTTTAAATTTAAATAGGTGGTCTAATCGAAAAGACAATCTTACCATCATGTGCAATGCATGTGGGGGACTTTAACGGTTAAATTTAACGTTGGTTTGGTCAAAGGACCGTGGGCGTTAAGGGTTTTGGAGTTACGGACTATTTGTTTAAAAAACATCATTGGACCTTAGGTGAAAGTCAACGCAAACCATAAGGATAAGTTGTGTAATTTACTCTTGTTTTAAAGAAATGTTGTAGTAGATATTTACAACTTGTTTGAGAGGTCACGTAAAGATGATGATTTGGTTGAACAATAAAAAAGAGGTCAAACAAGATCAAGTTGGCCACTCTTAATTAGTGGTTTAATCGACTTGTAAAGGCAACACATTAAGTCCCCGCCCCTGCATACATTTCTTATACCTTAAATGATCATGAACTTACATAGATACATAGACACCGATATGAGCATGTAATTAAACACACACAACTAAATATATTCGGTTTAGATAATAAGAATTATCCATGCCATCGTCTTCACTTATAAGAGATTGCTTCAAATGGGAATTGTAACGATTAAGAAATTTACACAAAATAGATTACTAAAAATGTTGGTTGACGTTTTCAATATAAAGGACTTGAAATAAAAAAAATAAAAAATAAAAAAGAAATTTTGAGAATATCAATTATGTAGTAGCAACTTAGAATTCAGTTAGCAATATTTTGGATGTGAAACATGAATTTCTCAATCTGTAATACATATGGAATCAACATTCAAATCAATTTTATAACAAACAGTAAGAAGGATATACACCATTTGCCTCAAAACTGAACTTTCGTAACAACAAAGTGATAAGTAACAATGATGCCCTTTGGACACGAGAGAAAAAAATAGATATAGTTGTTGGAATTGTAATATCATTACATGCATATAAGTAAACCAATAACATCAAGTAAGCATAGCGGAAGCAATTACAAGATCATATAATATGTAATTAATTAATCAAATATAAAAGTACACATACCTTTGTGATTCTAGCCCGAACAAGAATCAAATGCAATCTTCAATTCAAGAACCCTAATAAGGGTTTATGTGGATTATAAGAATTACCCCTTACCTCTTTTGTAATTCAATCCAAGAATCAAACAAAAGTATGTTTGAATCGTGTTCTTGTACACACGTACTAATTCAAGTAAAAGTTTATGGAAGTAAATTAAACACAAAACCTTTTAGCTATGAAAATCGAAAACCCTTATGGTTTTGAGGTTTGGATCGATTTAGGGACAAGAGGAGGAAAGAAAAACACCAAGATGTGTGTGTACAAGTTATGAGAAAACAAGATCCCATGAGGTGTTTATATACTAGAGATTACTTGGAGCTCAAGGCACAAAGGAGGTGGAAACCACCCCTTGGCCGATCGGTCATGGACTCCCCAAGGGAATTCCGGAACCTTCTATTGTTTCCAATTAATCACAAGTATTACTTTCCTAATCTTCGTCTAACGGTCGTTAGCCATTCTCCGTTAAATACTAACGGTCGTTACTAGTTTTGTGTTTATTAATAATTATATATAACATTTATAAATAATTATTCTTTTACTCTTCATACGTAAAGTGTGCAATCCCACGATCTCGAGTTTGATCCTAACACACAACTATTATTTTATCGTCTATAAAACTAACAATAGTGTCACTCTAAAGGAAAGTATGCCATAGTATCATAACCGCATGCTACTTCATTTTTTCATTAGGTTTTAGTATTTAGTACCTAATGTTTTTACTTTGCACTTTTTGCCTATGTGTAATGCTTTCAAGCTCGTGCTGCCATCCTAACAAAGTTGCAGCATTCTCTGACTTGTTTTAGAAATTTCTTCTAATTGGTTTTCAAGCTCGTGCTCCCACTTTCCATACATCAATTTGCATTTTGTGCCTCCTGATTTCTTCCTCTTAGGCCATGTCCATAACTCAAACTCCAAACGACTAAAATTATCTCCATGAATCATTATAATAGAAGCCTTCACCATATCAATTATTGTTGTCGTTACCACTAAAGAAATACTACTAAAATAATTTTCCATACCATCATTATCAGTCGAACTAGGACTAACACCACGTTCCTTATCACACAATTCAAATCGATCTCGATCACAGTTTTTGACCAAACAAAGGCCTTTTTTCTCCTCCTTCACATTCAGTTCATCACTTTGATCGCAGTCACTCAAATCATCTTTTACACTAACCTCGATCAACTCATTAAAAGTAGCATTCGGTTTTTGAATATCCATAAAACATCAGAGCCAAAAGTATCAGAATTCGATGATGACAATACAGCTAACAAACACTCCGTTTTTGGTTTCAGAACTTCTTTAAAATTTTTTACCAACGACCCTTCCAATTTATCCAAAAGACATGAATTAAAGCTTGAATCTTTAACACAATTACTAATTGATTCTTTAACAGTTTCAACCGCATTTACAACATCATGATCGACAACATAATCAAGTAATCTATTTTTTCAACCTAGTGGATTCTTTACTTTTTCCATCATCATGAACGAAATTACTCACACCCATTCTATTATTCTTCTTTTTAATCTCATCATCATCATCATCAACCTTACTCAAATCTTTAAGCTCAATTTCTTGCACTTTATCACATTATTTAGAAACTTAATCAAGAAGCATATTACCAATGTTGTTTTCGACCATATCACTTGCTTCTTTAACATCTTGTTTGAAAATTTTCTTTATTGGCATTTCATCAAACCTCTTATGTGCACCCGTATGATAACAAAATAGATATTCTTATCAACCAATGTTATTGAATAAATTGTACACTATATTAAACCTGCAACCTATTTTGACCCGTTTCCTTCGGCTCACTTCATTTATTTTACTCGTTTGACCATTCATACTTAAATGGGTCAGAATTAGAGGTGGCAAAACGGGCGGGCACGGGCTACGGGCTAAACGTTTCAAACACCTCATGTTTAATCTTCTTTCCTAATTGCAATTCTACTTCTGTTTTGAAAACTTTAAATGTTTCAAACACCTCATGTTTATGTTTATGTAAATAAACATAACCATAACTGCTGAAATCATCTGTAAAAGTTAAGAAGTAAACAACACCTCTCCTTGACACATGTCTAAGTGGTCCACACACATCAGTATGTATCAAACCAAGTAGATCTGAAGCTCTTTCCATATTGCTATGAAAAGGTTTCTTAGTCATCTTCCCAGAAATACAAGACTCACACTTATCAAATGACTCATCATTGATATTTTTCAAAAGCCCTTCTTGTTGCAGCTTTTGCACGCTAGCCTTGCCTATATGGGCAAGTCTACAGTGCCAAAGGTAAGAAGAATTCAAGTCATACTTCATTCTCTTACTAATGCTGTACATTAAATTATTATTATTGGACATACAATCATTCATATCAATTTCAAACACACCATTCACAGCAACAACATTAAAATAAAATACACCATTTAAAGAAACATAAATTTTATTGCCCTAAATAGTATGAGTAAAACCAAGATCCAACAAACATGAAAAGGAAACAACACCTCTAACAATAGAAGGTGCATAATGACAATTGTTTAAAATAAGTACTAAACCAGAAGGTAAAACTAAATTAAACACTCCTATGGCTTCAACTGCTGCTTGTGCTCCATTGCCCACATGCAGAAATTGCTCCCCATAAGATAGTCTCCTTTCCTCTCTAAACCCCTGCAGTGTATTACAAATGTTAATACCACATCCAATATCATATACCCAGGAATTTAATTTACGAGATAAAGTAAATAATTCAATAACAAATAAGTTACCTGAAGTACTGGCGCCCATGTGCCCAGTCTTCTTAACCTTATTAGTTCGCAAATCATCAAGATAAAGAGGACAGTTCCTCTTCCAGTGACCCATCACCTTGCAGTAATGACATCCTTGATCCTTCTTCAGATTATCCTTCTTAGGAGGGTTCTTCTTAGGTTGAGGGTTTTGATAAGCAATAACTTGCTTATTCTTATCAGCCTTACCCTTACCCTTACCCTTCTTCTTGTTCGCATTTGGCTTGTTAATTCTACCCCCTTGAATAGCAAGTACCTGGGGTGTAGGAGCTTTTTGTGGTAACCCTTTCTCATAATCAATGAGCAGTGCATGCAATTCACTTACAGTCTTCCCCACGCAATGCATATTGAAGTTCCTCATAAAACCACTAAATTCTTTGTTAAGGGATCTATTAATTAAGTTCACAGCCATATCATTGTCATAGGGTTTACCAAGTGTTTGTAGTTGATCTATGAAACTCTTCATTTTCAACACATGAGCACTCACAGGTTCACCATCACCCTGCTTACAACCATGTAAAGACTCCATCAAATCGTAAATCTCTACATTTGATGGTTTCTCATATAGTTTCTTTAGTTCATCAATCATGTCCATGGGGAAAAACTCTTCAAACTGCCTTTGTAAAGCAAGTGACATCGCCCCTAACATCATTGCGGCCACATCAATATGTTCCTTACAAACTATTTTCCAATCAGCCTTAGCTGCATCAGTTGCTTTAGGACCAGTTGGTTCAGCAGGACAAGGCGTCTTCAAGATTTCAAGTTGATCAGTCACTCGCAAGACAATCATGAGTGAACGATACCAATCATTGAAATTCTCCGAGCCAGTCAATTTTTCTAGTTCAAAGTAGGCCTTGAACGCAGAACGTAAGTTGGTGTTATCAGTTTGAGCCATTTCTACAGATAAAGAAAGTTCAAAACATTAGTATTTTTGATAATACAATTTTTCAAGAAAATAAAATACCCAAGGAAATCATATCCATAGAATTATCTTGAAAACTAGGATCTTCCGTAAACATAGTTTCATTACATCAGTTGATCTGCTAGTAATGAAAGTATAATATGAGGTAACTTGTCATACAATAATTGGCATAACATTTTTCCAATTCCTAGATTTATGGGATTTACAATCACAAAACTTTTGTATTGTAAGCATGTTTAATCCCCATCTTAATGCCTTGAGTCCAAGTTCTCACTTCCTACTCAATTTAAGTTGTCTAACTTAAAAAGTGCAAACTCACAATTCCATTACATCGGTTGATCTGCTAGTAATGAAATTATTAAATTCACCTCTCCATTGCAATCTAGCCAAGCTCTCACATGACGTAAACTACAACTTCAAGTGTGATTAGTTGTCTTTTGGTGTGTGCAAAAACAATTTATCAAAATATCAACAAACGTGAGGTCTAAGTTATCGTGAGACAACTAAACGTAGAGAAATACGAGTAAACCTTTTAGGAAAAAGATTACCTCGCAAAACTCGTGAAAGTGATATTTGTGAGACAGGGAAGTGATTTCCCGGGTCGTACCCCAACAAGGTGTGAATGGAAAGTTTCGTGAAAAGATCGAGATTAAAATCTTGTATGTTTGGTTGTGAGAGATTGTTTGGTTTTTTGATACGTTAAATTAACGAAAATTAAGATTTAACGAACGAAAACGAGATAAACGCAACTTAAATGGGAAAATAAACTAGGGGAATCCTAAAACGTAATCTAAATAAAAAACGTGACATTTATTAAAAATAAACGTCAACGCATAAAATAAAATGTGAAAGTTAAGCTACAAAAGTCCTACGGGTTTACAAATGATTTTCCTACATACTAGATGACAAAAGAAATTTTTAGAAAAAAGAAAATTCATTTTATGATTAAAATTCTATTTATTATGAATTTAAATGTAATTAACTCAAATTAAATTATAAAAAAATACTAATCTAATTTTGAAAATTACCAAATTTTTTTTCTGAAATTATTTTATACTAACAGTGAGCTAAGAAAAATAAGACAAGTTCCTAATGCTTATTTATAAGCAGAAATTTAAGCAAACAAGTTAAATAAGCTAATTATACTACTACTACTATATAAATAGAATGTGCCAGAAATAAAATGAAAAAGACCCTAGGGCAGTTGGTGTTACGTGTGGTGTGAGGCTTGGAGTGCAGGAGGTCCAGGGTTCGAATCCCACCTCTTGCACTTTTTGTGATTTATTTTTTATTTTTTTAAATTTTCTTGTTACAAAAACCTTTTTACCACAACAATGACCAACTTTTGTGAAAGAACTTTTATTGAAAAGCTTAAATTAAGCTTGTGCAAACTTCTAAAAATCCAACAGTGGTAGTGTTTTAAGTTCAAATGAGATTTTGAAATTTAGCAACTAACCAATACCACAATAAGCTAAACCAAATAAGCTGATAAGTTAACTAAGGAAACAGAAACACTACAGCAACAACAATGAACAACAATAGAAAATAACACAAGGATCAAGCAGATGATCAAACAAGAATAGAAATCAACCAACTCAGTTGACTGAGTTAAACAACAGCAGCAGCAGTCCAAAAAGAAACCAATTAAGGGGCTCAAATAAGCATTTAAATAAGCAAAACAAGGTAGATTAAAGCCTAAAGTCTAAAGATGACCTAGGGGAGTACTCAAAACAACTAGAATCACAACAAATGATCAAGAATGGACCAATTGTTGGCCAATTGAAACTTTTCAAAATTATGAATACAGGGGAGTTTTGTGCCAGATAAGCAGTTTCAACTTGGATTTTGAGTGAGCAAATGAACTCCAAAATGGAATTTTCTTTTTGATTGTGTTACACAAGCTGGAAAGGTTCACAAAACATCAAACCTCATTCAATTCCACCCAGATTTAAACCCTATGCACACATTTGAACATTGTCCCATTTTCAACAGGTTTACAATTTTGACTTTTGAAATTTGATCACTAAGTTGACTATAGTGAGGTTAGATTGATTCCAAATGATTGATTAAGTTATAATAACTCTAAATTAAACTGAATTCAGCAATCTTAACAAGTTTAAAGCTAAAATGAAGATTATGCTACCTAGAAATTCTAACAGATAAACTTAAATGGAGATTAAAATGAATTTTGACTTTTTCACTTTCAACTACCAAAGTAAGGCTTGTTCTAGACTATTAACCATGAGTAAGTTGTTTACACTAGTTTTAACCACTGAAAGGGTCATATGGTCAGTTGAGTACCCAAATCCAAACACTCCTTTATCTAATAAATTTCAAACTTAAACAAAGCAAGTGACAAAATTACCAAACTAGACTAACTAATTAACTGATAAAATAATCAAACTAACTCAAATAAACAGATAATAACAATTACAACTAATAAACTCCAACTAATTCAAGTTATGATAAAATTGAGATATGAAACATACTTGACATCCACAACATTGATGAATCTGCTAACCAAGAACCAAAGAACACCCTAAATGCCTCCCATGAGGCTCTAAACCATACCACATCCTTTGCGTTTCTCTACTGCACCAACTTGTTCCACCATTTTTTATTTTTTTAGTATTTTCTTGTATTTTCTTATATTTTTTTCTTTTCTGAGTTTTCTTGTTTTTGAATCTTCAAAATACTCATAAATGACTTGAATAAGCTTCTGAGAACAAGCTTAGCACAAATGACTTGAATAAACCATACCACATCCTTTGCCTTTCCCTAATGGCTGTTACAAGTATCCTATTTATAATACTAGTCGACTAAGGTTTACTCCACTTGTGTGCTTCCTTTGTGAGAGAAAACAGCTGAAAATGCTTGCTTGTGCTTTCTTGGTCTAATCCCAGTCGTTGGATTAAGGTAAAATTGATCCAGTCCTTCAATTGGATTTTGGCGGGAAGTCATATTGTGGCTGAATTGGATTTCCAGCGTGGCTTTTGGGTGTTAGGTAGGAGTTTGTGAGTGTAGTGGAGTTAGTGGGATGGGGAAATGGGGTGGAGAAGACAAAAAATGAGAGTGATGGGGAAGATGATGATGATGAGAGGTAGCAGGGTTCACGGATATTGTTTGGAGAAGGAGGGGTTGACTGTTTGACCAATGGAGGGTTCGTTTTTATTATTAAACGTAAAAGGAAAGAAGGGTTGGGCTTGGGGTTGGTTTTGGGCCAAGGGGTTTGTTTTTGGATTGGTTTAATATTAACTAAGGGTCCGTTTGGTTTTTGTACTAAATAAGCATAAGGACCAAAATGTGTAATTCCTGAAAACCGAGGGACCATTCCTGCCATGTCCAAACTTTTCTTCCAAGGGTCAATATTCACAAATTGTGATTTCCCAGAGACCAAAGCTAATTTTTCCTCCAAATTATTCCACCAGGGATCATTTATGTCATTTCATGAAGGTACAGGGCTAATCTCGCCAAATGTGAAACTCCTATGATTAAACTTGTACATTTTTTGAAAACTTTTCACCCAAGGATCGTTTTTGATAACTTTTGACTTTTAAGGAGCTTGGGTTGACTTTTCTTTCAAAACAAATGCTCAGGGACTGATTTTGTCAAGTTTTGAAAGTTACGGGACTGAAACTGCCAATTATGCAAACTTTGTTCGTTTTTCATCTGTTTTCAATCATTTTGCATCTGAAACATATAAAACACGATCTTTGGATATTTTCAGTATTTTTGACGCATTTCTGAGTGTTTTAAATGTTTTTGCAGTTCAGATTGACCAAAAATGATGAGTATTTACACACTCATCAATCCCCACACTAAACTATTGCTAGTCCCTAGCAATCTTTTATGAAAATTTAATGGATTTGAAGTCTCTCTACCAAAAGCCATTACTTCGGGAGTAGCCAAATGTTTCATTTCAAGTAAGAACTATGGTACACTGATAACCATATGATTTTAAGCAAACCACCAGCTGTCAACGGATTTGATTTGTCTTTACCAGAAGCCGTTTGCTTCTGGACTAGCCAACTCTTGATGGAATACAGTCCTCATCTTGGTGAGTTGATTACCAATTATGGTTTTCCACTGCCTTTACCACAAGCCATACCCTTGCGGGCTAGCCAACTCTTTTACTTTTTAGGTTATGGTGAGTTGAATACCATACAATTTTGGGCAAATTGTCAGCCATCAACGGATTTGATATATCTTTACCAAGATCCGTTTGCTCCTGGATTAGCCAGTCCTTTTGTGGTTTAGACTTGGTGGACTGATAACCATAAATTTTTTGAAATAAAGTGAAACATTTTTGGCCAAAAACAGGGGTACTAGAAGGTATAATGTGATAAAATTCGCTAGAATTCCCACCCACACTTAGAATTGAATATTGTCCTCAATATTCAAAGTCCCGGCTATTATGCCGACTCTTTGAAAGTAAAAAGGCAACATTACAATCTAAATGTGGAAACACCATTTTTCACTTTCTTTATATATATACATACATTTTTTTTGAAACTTATATACATGGTAACAACAGCATGGGTAACTCCCCCATACTTAGGGTGAAAACCCCATATGCATGCTACTATTTTTGTTTACCGAGTCGCTAGCTTGACTCGACCCCGAATTCATTGGTTCTTGGGGAAGTATCATGTGGAAGAGACAATCTCCATCGGACTTCCATTCAAGATGTTTGGACAAACATTTGAAGCACGTGAAAGTTCCACACTGATGAGATAAGTACCCGGCTCAAGATAATGGTAAATGGAAATGCCGGGGTCAAAGATAATGTCTTCATTCCCGAAGGAGTGAAGAACAGGAGAAGCCACGGGATAGGTGAAGAAGAGAAAGAAAGTCATGACAAACATCATGACTAACTCATCATCACCCACAGGAGAATTCATAGATTCGTCATCATGATTCTCATCATTTAAGCTCACATGATCAAGACATATCCTGGGTGTGTCTTGATCGAAGTGGAAGTTATCATACTCTGGTGGAGATATGATATGAGTGAGTTCACAGGAGAACTCCTTGAATGTGAATGAATCATATTCGGGATTGATGTGAGTGAGTTCACAGGAGAACTCATCAAAGGTAAATGATTCATAATCGGGGAGAGAATTATGAGAATGAGAAGTGGTACTGCCACTAATCTTCTCTCCCATAGGATCAAAATTGAAGGCTTCAAATTCTGGTATAGAATCATTGGAAAAAATATCACTATCCTTAATGGGGATAGGAGACAAAATGGGTTTCTCTTTGAAAGCCTCGATTTTAGAAATGAGGAGACTGACATTCAATAATGTAGCACGAAGAGCTTCATCTTGGATTTCAGTGTCAATCTCTTCATCAATCTCTTCTTCTAAGCTAACTAGCTCAGAAGGTAATTCTTCCACATAACTGATGTCTCCACAAGATAACGAATCGTCATCATTAGAATCGGAGAACATCTCAACATCGTCATTCGAGAAGACAAGAGGAGGAGGGATATCACACATATGATCAAGAATTCCCTGTGACTCTCTTGGGATTGGGACAAGGTTCTCAACACTAGACTTTATGAATTCGTCCAATTCCTTTTCAGGAACAGTGTCAAGATGCTTGTCCTCCATGTTTAGAGAGTGAGTGGGAACCTCGGTTGTGATAACAGCTGAATCAGGGAGTTGAGAAGGGCTAGCATCAATGGATTTTTGAATTTCCATATGTTCTTCTGCTAGTGATTCAATTATACTTTCTTCTCCCTGTGTTTCCACAGATTGAGTCTCATCTGATGAACTGGATGAATCATCATCAAAGATATCTTCATCATCACTGTCATCAGGAATGAAACGGAATCGAGAGCTATGTCTGGCTGCTTTTTCTTTTTCAATTGATTCCCTGATAGATCTTTCAATGGCATCTTGGGAATTTATTTTAGCAGCCTGCTCTTCATCTAACAATTCTTCCATGGATTTTTGATTTGGATTATAATGGGAATGTTTACTACCCTCCAAATCTTTCACTAAAACCAGAAGATCAATGAGAAGGGCATCTTCGGCATCTTTGTCAGAATTGTCATCAGGAACATACTCATAGACAGGTGTGTTCCTAATAAGACACTCTGAACCAAAATGTGAGTTTCTACAGTAGTCACACCAATGAAACTGATGTGACTGTGATTCATGTAGATTGTGGTCAAAGCCAAATTCATGATTGTTACAAGGAACCTGTTCATAGACAAACTGATCCCTAGTTTGACAATCAGAGCTGTAGTGAGGGCCTCCACAATACTCACAAGAAACATTCGGTGCATTTTAAAATGATGTATTATTGAAATAGCACGGTTCTTGTTCAAAGGAATTCTGAGGAGGGTAACTGAAATCGTTTTGAAAATTTGGAAACGCGAATGTATTTTCGATTTCAAAAGTGCAACAAGTACAAAGTCCATGGGTAAACCCACATTCCTTGCAAAAACATCGTTTACAAAGTGAAACATCTTCTAAGAGATCTCTACAAATATAACAATGATATTGATCAAACAAAGATAGTTGGGGTTGTGGAGGGTGGTCGGGAAGAATTTGAGAATCATTGAAAGCATTCGGAGTTGCTTTGCACCATTTACAAAGTCCGTCACTAATATCACTCCCACACCGCCTACACGCGCACTTGTAACAACGATGATTATCATACACTGGACCTTCACAATGAAAACATTTATAGTCGAGTGATGACATAAGAATTAAACATTAACGAGGGATGAGAAGGAAGAATTAAACGGTTAAGAGGATAAGAAGACGAGAATTAAACGTATAGGAGACGAAGATTATTTTTGGGTTTTTTTTGAAAAACACATAAATTAGAACAAGACCAACTCAAAAAGACAATGGAACTTAAACCAATAATCACAAACGCAAGGTTAACTTTTAAGGACAAACGTACAAGGAGCGGGAGAAAAGAATGGATTTCTCACTAGGGCGAAGTTCGTTGGATCGCCCTATACCGTTTCGACTCCTCTTAACGTAAGCTTATCGATTAAAAGTTTTCCAAAACGCAAGTGAAACAAAGGCAAGTTTTGATCTTTAGTTTGGGAACTTATTATGGTTAAACCCCTAGTTGGTAGGTGTTCTGCCTTGGTTTTCGGCGGTAAGATTTTATTAACGGGAAAATCTTTTTGTGTTTTTAATATTTTATAGATATAATACATATATAGAAACAAAAGAAAAATATTTTTGGTTTTTTATAAGTTTTTGAAAGCGATAACTTCTTGCGAAGGTTCTACAAGACTAATTGTTAAAACCTTTTACGAGACTTTCGACACACAGCCTCCCCGGCAGCGGCGCCATTTGATTCGTTGTCTTTTGGTGTGTGCAAAAACAATTTATCAAAATATCAACAAACGTGAGGTCTAAGTTATCGTGAGACAACTAGACGTAGAGAAATACGAGTAAACCTTTTAGGAAAAAGATTACCTCGCAAAACTCATGAAAGTGATATTTGTGAGACCGGGAAGTGATTCCCCAGGTCGTAACCCAACGAGGTGTGAATGGAAAGTTTCGTGAAAAGATCGAGATTAAAATCTTGTATGTTTGGTTGTAATAGATTGTTTGGTTTTGTGATACGTTAAATTAACGAAAATTAAGATTTAACGAACGAAAATGAGATAAACGCAACTTAAATGGGAAAATAAACTAGGGAATGCTAAGGAATATTTAAAATTACCTAAAAAACTATGGGAAACATGATAGGGAAAACTGTGAATCCTAAAACGTAATCTAAATTAAAAACGTGACGTTTATTAAAAATAAACGTCAACGCGTAAAATAAAATGTGAAAGTTAAGCTACAAAAGTCCTACGGGTTTACAAATAATTTTCCTACGTACTAGATGACAAAAGAAATTTTTAGAAAAAAGAAAATTCATTTTATGATTAAAATTCTATTTATTATGAATTTAAATGTAATTAACTCAAATTAAATTATAAAAAATACTAATCTAATTTTGAAAATTACCAATTTTTTTTTCTGAAATTATTTTATACTAACAGTGAGCTAAGAAAAATAAGACAAGTTCCTAATGCTTATTTATAAGTAGAAATTTAAGCAAACAAGTTAAATAAACTAATTATACTACTACTACTACGATATAAATAGAATGTGCCAGAAATAAAATGAAAAAGACCCTAGGGCAGTTGGTGTTACGTGTGGTGTGAGGCTTTGTTGGATCGATATACTCTGACCAAACTACTTTGTATCTTGTAAGGTTTAACAATATTAAGTAAACTTAATACTATTAATAATGAAACATTGTATTAACTTTGTAAAGTATGCGGAATCTACTAACACAAAGCTTAAGAAGAACTTTTATATTGAATAAACTTTGAACCTGCTTTGTTACCCAGATTCACTAACAATCCCTAACTATTATCGACTTGTAAAGCTCTAAGACTCTTAGAACTTCGACTAAAAACATATATCTCTAATACCATCATAAGGCTCCTTATATAGATAACCTTAAGTCGGTTTACATCATCTACTTGAACGACAAGTAATTATCCTTAACTAATTCTAGAATATTCATACAATATTACACATTAATCCTTTAATCAATATTGCACTTCAGTCCTTATTCTCTTCGAAGTACTTTGAATAGTCTTCAATATGCAGCAGTACTTTGACCATATTTGACTTTGATCTTCAAGCAGCACTTTGACACAGCAGTACTTTGAAATACAGAAGTACCTTGAACTTTATATCCCAACAATCCTCCCCCAACTTGAACTCCACTTGCTTGATTTCAAGTTTCTTTGTTATCTTTGATCTTCAAAATCTTTAATCATTCAGAAAGATTGTTTCTTTATCTCTTTATCCTTTATCTGTCATGTGTCAAAGTACTCTTTATCAGCATCAGTTGATATCTTTTCTGCAACAAACCTCCACAGCTACTCAGCAACATTTTGACAAAGTGTACATCAAATCTTTTAAAGTTTCATGCCATTCTCATCACTTCCAGCTGTGTAAACTCCTGTGATAGGTGAATCATTGAAAATTAATGGATTTTGATGTCTCTTTACCAAAGCCATTAACTCTGTAGTAGCCAATGTTTAGGTTAGAACAACCATGGTACATTGATAACCATATGATTTTTAGCAAATCATCAGCTATCAACGGATTTGAGTAGTCTTTACCAAGAGTCGTTTACTTTTGGACTAGTTAGTTATTTGATCTCAACCATTGTGAACTAATTACCATAAATGGATTTTCCACAGCCTTTACCACAAGCCATTTTTCCTTGTGGGCTAGCCAACTCTTCACTTTTACAGATATGGTGAGTTGAAAACCATACAATTTTTAGTAAATTGTCAACTAAAAATGGATTTGATTATCACATCAGAGTCGTACCCTCATGATGAGTCAAACTCTTTCTTGTCTGTTAAACATGGTGAGTTGATTACCATTTGCTGTGCAGTATAAATACTAACACCATGTATTTCTCTTCAAATCCTTTTATTTTCTTCACTTTAAACATCAAAACATTTTATTTTATTTTACAAAAGACTTATACTGGTTTTATGCAGAAATCAGTACTTTGATAAAGTACGGTTTTTCATTGCAGTACTTTTAAAAAATACTTATTATACAAAACAAATCATACCAGTACTTTGCAATATTATTCTTCAGATTTAGTCCATCTGATAAATAGCTTAATCACATCCAAAGCTACATCAGATTCATCTTCAAGTTCCATTCCATGATCCAACATCCTGAGCATAATTTGTCTTATCAATGGATATCTTCTCTCAGCAAGCATGTGAATGATGGTACCATCTTCCATCTCAAGTGAGTGAACTCCTGATGACTCAAAAAATCTCCATCTTGTAATTTCCCAATTTTCTTGATCATTCCATAGAGTATTAACACTTGTTTCTTCTGTTTCCCAGATGGTTATCAAATCTCCAAGCAAGATTAATCCCACTCCTGTTGCTTCAATCTCCTCATAGTATGTCTGCACTTGCAAGTATAAATCATATAGATCTTCTCTGGTAATAAAATGCAGAACATCCCATCTTATTAAATACTGTGAAGCTTTCATCTTCTCTGTTGAACATAAGATAATTCCCTTCTTTTGATTCAACCACAGAGAATGAGATAATCTTTGATTTCTTTTCAAAGTCTTCTGTTTTCTTATCTTCAAAATCAACCACTCTAAAATAGTTCCTCAGTTCATCAACTGTATCTTCATGTATCATTTTAAGCTTCTTTGACAGTTGATCATCTTGAACTGCTTTCTTTCTCTTCAATTTTCTTTGCTCAGCTTGTTCTTTCCTTACATCTTCTAACTTCTTCTCCTTATCAGCATCCATGGGTACAAAACTTTTTAACTCTTTCTTGATAGACTCTTGTTCTTGATCCCATATAGCTTTCACTTCTGGATACCTCAATTTTTGCAAATTCTTGTATCCTCTTTTATTCAAGAAACTAATCATCCAGTTTATTTCTTGAGCAATTGTCATTGGCTTTCTTGTAATTGGCTTACTTATTTCTTCCAAATACTCAGCATCATACTCAGCTTGTTACTTTCTAGCCAACTCTGCATCCTCTGCAATCTTTATGTCTCTAAGTTGTGCAAGAGTAAATTTCTTCTTTTTCTTCTTAATATTCTTCTGCTTCATGATCCCTTTACCTTTGTCTTTAGGATCTAACTCTTCAGTTTCAGAAGAAGACTCAGAAACTTGTTGTGCAGGCTCAGAAATATGTATACCTCTTGAAGGTTTATCCAAATTGAGCATTATCTGAGCTATAGTTTCATCATCACTTGCAGTATGCACCTTTACTTCTTCTTGCTTTATAGGATTGGAAGGACCAGCTTGATCTTCAAAAGTCTTTGTAGAAAGTCCAGGTGTAGAAGTTCCAACTCCATCAATATTCATAACAGCAGTACCTTGCTCAGCAGTACCTTGCAGACCAGTACTTTCATCAGCAGTACTTTGATTTTGAGTACTTTGAATATTTTGTGCATTAGCATCTTGCTTAAGAACTTCTTCTTGTGCAATATTCATATCTTTTTCAACATTTTTCTCTCGCACAAAATTCTTTGGATCTTCTGGATAGTGCCAAAGATGAGCATCTTCATCTTCTGAATATTGAATCTCAGCATCATCTCTATTCAAATTATCACCTTGATTCCTCCCCAATTTGATAGATGATGACTTCTTATACTTCTTGAATTTAGAAGATTTCTTTGCTGATTTAGACTTTTCTTTTGGGATTGTTTCTTCTCTTTCACATAAAGTCTAAAATTCTGTACAAGAGGCCAGATAAACTTCTTTAACCTTCTGAACTTCTTTCTTAAACTCTTGATTTCTGCAGTATGATCAGCCATAGCTTTCTTCATCCTCTCCAACTCTCTAGTCAAAGCATAATTATTCATAGGACCTTCAATTCCCTCATCTCCTCCAGGTGTTTGAAGCCCACATGTGAAAGTATAATCATTGGGAGAAGGTACTGGAGTATGCTTTGAAGTAGTATCTTGTAAAGAAGTACTCTGTGGAGAATTACCTTCAGTAGGAATAGGTTTTTCCAAAGAAGCAGAAACTGAAGCAGTTCTTTCACTCAAATCGTCATGCTGAGGTGAAACAATAGGTGGTATAGGTGTATGTACTGATGCAGAATGGTCAGAAGGATCAGATTGACCAGCATCATCAGACTTAGCAGAACCACTAGCATTATCATCATCATCCCTAACAGCCTGTGCTACCTCTAACATGTAAGCATTGAGAGGTTTATTGGCACCAGAAAAATTAACTCCTTTGTTAGACATAAAGGTGAACACCTTAGGTGGCATCCTAGTAGTAGGTATATAATCCTGAGGTTTGTGGATCTGATGCGTGGGAATTGCACCAGGTTTTACCTCTCAAGGGATCTTGAGAAGCTTACAACCCCCACCAGGCAGTGTACCTGATCGATGTAGTATAGTATAATGACAAGTACCGGGGGATTGATCGTTCAGCTAGGAATAGTGTCGCTAGGATTAGAAAACCTAAATACTAGTTCTAAAGATGAGGGATGATTCTTTTTGTATTTTTTATATTTTTTAGAAAGCAAGTAAAAATCTCGGGTTTGAAGGATTTGGGCGGAATTAGTTGCTAGCCAACTAACCCAACACTAAAGATGCAATCAAAATAAAATACTAGAAATGAAAATAAAACTAAATTAAACTAAGGTTGTGAGCAATAAGTGGAGAAATTGTGTTTACTTAGATTTCACTACTCCCAAGATATCTTTTACACGTTAATTACTTGTTATAGTTGCGTGGATGACGGATTGTATTCCTTAATACCATTCATGGGGTAGCGTACTTAACTCCCCAATCCTATGAGTGCCTACTTCACTCCTATGTCGAGCCGGCTAAGAAGCTCCTAACATGGGATCATTAGAATTTACTCATGCATTAAATACAACCAATAAAACCTAGTACACATCGGTTCATGTTTCCTAAAATGTTCAAGCATGTTACCAATTGGAGATCTGCCAGTTTTCTTAAGCCTAACATTGAAATCATTCATCCAATACAACCATAAACAAGTAATCAACAAATAATCAACATCTAGGTTTCATTAGATCTAAGCAAACACAAGATAAATCTAGCCTAACATGGTGGAATTAAGATAAGCACAAGATATAGACAACCAACACATAGACATATTGATTGAATTAGAAGAACACTTATCTCAATAGCACATGTAAGGTTTCAAGGGCTGAAAACCCTTGAAAAACCTGTAAAGTTCGTATATGGTTCGGCCTTAGGGTTTCTCCAAACTTATTCCTCTCTTTTAATGAATGAAAATTAGAAAACTATATATAGAAAATAGAGGCTGACGGCGTCAAGAACAATCTTGTGACGCCATCATCTCGCCGCCAAAATAATTCTCGGACTGCCTTGATCTACATCTGACGCCGTCATTTATTATCTTTTTCCAGGCTGTCACGCTTTTAACTCTTGACGCTCTTCTTTGTGACGCCTTCATTTCAGTACTGGGCCGTCATGATTTTTACTCTTGACGCCGTCAAATAGTTGCTCTTGACGCCGTCACACACTGTTTCCAGCTTGGAAAATTAAGTCTTTGGCGTTTTCATCACTTTTATGCTCCAAAAACGTCCGAATTGCTTCCTTTTCCAGATTTCACTCCCAAAGTACCTAAAATCACATAAGGAATGATTTAGGGCAATATTTGATCAAATAAATTCAATTCCGGGCTTAAATGACCCCCTAAAAGTGGTTCATTTTTCGCCTCATCAGGATCCCATCCAGTGGATTCTCTAAAATAAGCTGAATGAATCTAGGATACAGTAGAAAAGGTGATCCAGCCTTAATATGTGTGATCATACCATCAAGGAGCATATAAGAAAAGTTAAAGGATTGATTGGTAATGAGGCCAACGAATGCAGAAGCTATAGCATGTCCAAATTGATCCCAAGCAGTACTTTTTGGACTTAAGCAATGAAGTAAAACATGAATAAGAAACTTCCAATGAGGACTTACCATTGCTTTCTAAAAAGTAAGCATGTTCAAAGGTCCTTCATACCCAATATCTCTTAGTGCATTCCAAATATCATGTCTAGCAAACAAAACAGAGCCTCCTTCATCTTCAAACAACAAAACCTCTTTGATTGTTGCTTCAGTTACACGAATAGCTCTCCCAGCAACTGTAGCATGAATAACATCCTCTCCATCTTCAATCTCAGCCCTTGCCGTAGCCCAAAACGCCTGTATCCAAGTTCCAATGATCTCTGGGTTGACTTAGAGTGAATAGGTGATGGTGGTTCTGGTGAGAAAATCAATAATTCCATGAAAATCAATGTTATTCTGTGTTTTCTCAAGGTTTGCAATCATGTCATGTTGTGTTTATTAGAGAGAAGTGTAGGAATTGTTGATGATATTGGTGAATTTGATGAATGAGAATGGCGAATGAAAACGGGTGTATAAAAATGAAGAAGATATGAATAAGGATGGAAAATATTCAAAGAATAATGGTAAATAAATATTTTACCGTTATTTTTGGAAGTGATATTCCCCATATCTTTCGAGAGTTTGTTACCCTCAAATTCGACCGTTGGAACACTATTCTGACACGTCAGCGTATCCTTAAAATTACCAAGCAGTACTTTCCATAGAACATGGAGCAGTACTTTCAGTTGTATACCCAAGCAGTACGTTGACCAAAGTACTTCCAAAGCAAATTATCATTATAGTTGACTGGGGGATTAGGAACTGCATTGTATCCCTTGTCATTCTTATATTCAGGAGGTGTTGGACTAGGGGATTCCTCATCACTAGAAATGTTTTCATCCAAACTTATGAATTCTTCAACACTGGTTGAGGTATCTACAGTAAGATTGAGTTCCTTACTCTTAAATGGGAGACCTTCTATGCTATCATTATCATAACATAGGCCAGTTTTAATGTTTGATGTTCTCTGTTTTTCAACAAATTGAACATGTGATAGACCTGATTCATTCCAAATAGCAAGTTTTTCCAACAACTTATTCCTCTCATTAGTAACTTTCTCTAGTTCAGACTCCTTACATCCTAGTTTCCATTCACTCAACTTTACTTGGTACTCTTGTTGCTTATATTTTTTAGCCCATGCTACTTCATTGTTTTCATGAGTTATTATCTTGGCTTCCATTGACTCTAAAGTCAATTGGTAGCCAGCTATCTCAGACCTAGCCCTTTGAAATTTATCTCTTTCAGTTACATATTCACTAAGTAACTTTTGATACATATCATTACACTTAGAGCATACCTCAGAGATAGAGGATGAACTTGGTGAAGTAGCTACCATAGCAAGCTGAATTGGATCTTCTTCAAATTCCATGCTCCAATCAAAGCTTCCTAGACCATCTCTTGATTCTAAAGCAGCATATCCAGGTTCTTCATCAAAAGCTGTGCTCCAATCTTCCAATGCAATCATTGAGTAGGTTACAGGTTCATCATCAAACTCATTGGACCAGTCAATCTTTGACAGATTCTCTTGAGCAACCAAAGCTTTTGGTTTTGGTTCAGTAATGGGAACCTCTTTTCTTTTAGTCTTGGGCTGTTCAATCATCTTGTTTGCTTGATACTTTGCAAATTTGCATTCCCTTGCAAAGTGACCAGTCCTTTGACAATTGAAGCACTCAATTTTGGACTTATCAAATGTTATTCCCTACTTAGCTGTGAAATTAATGCCTCTTCCTATTCTATTCATGAACTTTTTGATCCTTGCAGTGATCATGGCAACTTGCCATCTGATATCAATCTCTTCCATAGCATCACCATCAATTTGCAAGACATCTTCTTGATAGGTTACAGACAGAGATGCTTGTTGAGCAAAGAATGAACATAGAACATCATCTGAGGTGGGGGTTGTTGATTGTGATGAAGTGGTAGTGACCATAGTTGTACATGGAAGCTAAGTTTCAGTCACAGTACTTTGGACAGGATAAGCAGTACCTTTATTGGAAGTACTGCTTCTGTTTTCAGAAGATACAAAAGCAATGTTTTGGGGTTTCTGATGTGTACTTGAACATGTAGTACCATTCATCTCATGCTCATACACCTTCAGATTGTTGTAAAGATCATCAAAGTCCATTGTGTCCAAACCTGGTTGTCCTCTGATCATAGTAGCAACTACATGCCATGCTGATGGTAAGCTTCTTAAGAAATTCAAATTAGCATCTTCAACTGTTGCCTCAGCTCCATAAAGTTCTAGCATACTCAAAAGATTTTGGAATCTCTCATAAGCAAAGTCAAGACCTTCTCTTTCACCAACAGTATAAGTTTCAAATTGTTGCTTCAACAAGTTCCTGTGCATCTTCTTGGAAGCATCATTACCTCCAAACTTTTTCTTAATTGCAACCCATAATTGTTTTGCATCCTGAGCATCATGAAACTTCAATAGGTGTCCATCAAGAATAGCAGACAGTAATATGTTGAGAGCTTTGTCTTGATTTCTCTTTGTAGCAGCTGGTACGGTTGGTTGAGGTAGTTTAGGTTGTCCTGGGAGGTCTATTGGTTCATCAAGTACCATATTGCCATTGACAATCACGTCCCATAAAGCATGGTCTGTGATGGCAATGTAATGCCTCATCTTCATGGCCCATAAATCATATTCTCCCTTCTTGACAAAATGAATTCTAACAGCAGTGATAGATGGAGCAGGCGGTGCAGCTTCTGTCGACATCTTGAAGGGTTTGTAGTAGAATCGGTTTAAAAGATTTTCTTCTTAATCAGAGTTTCCAACACAAGCTCTGATACCACTTGTTGGATCGATATACTCTGACCAAACTACTTTGTAACTTGTAAGGTTTAACAATATTAAGTAAACTTAATACTATTAATAATGAAACACTGTATTAAGTATTAACTTTGTAAAGTATGCGGAATCTACTAACACAAAGCTTAAGAAGAACTTTTATATTGAATAAACTTTGAACCTGCTTTGTTACACAGATTCACTAACAATCCCTAACTATTATCGACTTGTAAAGCTCTAAGACTCTTAGAACTTCGACTAAAAACATATATCTCTGATACCATCATAAGGCTCCTTATATAGATAACCTTAAGTCGGCTTACATCATCTACTTGAACGACAAGTAATTAGCCTTAACTAATTCTAGAATATTCATACAATATTACACATTAATCCTTTAATCAATATTGCACTTCAGTCCTTATTCTCTTCGAAGTACTTTGAATAGTCTTCAATATGCAGCAGTACTTTGACCATATTTGACTTTGATCTTCAAGCAGCACTTTGACACAGCAATACTTTGAAATACAGAAGTACCTTGAACTTTATATCCCAACAGGCTTGGAGTGCAGGAGGTCCAGGGTTCGAATCCCACCTCTTGCACATTTTGTGATTTTTTTTTTTAATTTTCTTTTTACAAAAACCTTTTTACCACAACAATGACCAACTTTTGTGAAAGAACTTTTATTGAAAATCTTAAAATATGCTTGTGCAAACTTCTAAAAATCCAACAGTGGTAGTGTTTTAAGTTCAAATGAGATTTTGAAATTTAGCAACTAACCAATACCACAATAAGCTAAACCAAATAAGCTGATAAGTTAACTAAGGAAACAGAAACACTACAGCAACAACAATGGACAACAACAGAAAATAACACAAGGATCAAGCAGATGATCAAACAAGAATAGAAATCAACCAACTCAGTTGACTGAGTTAAACAACAGCAGCAGCAGTCCAAAAAGAAACCAATTAAGGGGCACAAATAATCATTTAAATAAGCAAAACAAGGTAGATTAAAGCCTAAATTCTAAAGATGACCTGGGGAAGTACTCAAAACAACTAGAATCACAACAAATGATCAATAATTGACCAATTGTTGGCCAATTGAAACTTTTCAAAATTCTGAATACAGGGGAGTTTTGTGCCAGATAAGCAGTTTCAACTTGGATTTTGAGTAAGCAAATGAACTCCAAAATGGAATTTTCTTTTTGATTGTGTTACACAAGCTAGAAAGGTTCACAAAACATCAAACCTCATTCAATTCCACCCAGATTTAAACCCTATGCACACAATTGAACATTGTCCCATTTTCAACAGGTTTACAATTTTGACTTTTGAAATTTGATCACTAAGTTGACTATAGTGAGCTTAGATTGATTCCAAATGATTGATTAAGTTATAATAACTCTAAATGAAACTGAATTCAGCAATCTTAACAAGTTTAAAGCTAAAATGAAGATTATGCTACCTAGAAATTCTAACAGATAAACTTAAATGGAGATTAAAATGAATTTAGACTTTTTCACTTTCAACTACCAAAGTAAGGCTTGTTCTAGACTATATTAACCATGAGTAAGTTGTTTACACTAGTTTTAACCACTGAAAGGGTCATATGGTCAGTTGAGTACCCAAATCCAAACACTCATTTATCTAATAAATTTCAAAGTTAAACAAAGCAAGTGACAAAATTACCAAACTAGACTAACTAATTAACTGATAAAATAATTAAACTAACTCAAATAAACATATAATAACAATTATAACTAATAAACTCCAACTAATTCAAGTTATGATCAAATTAAGATATGAAACATACTTGACATCCACAGCATTGATGAATCTGCTAACCAAGAAACAAAGAACACCCTAAATGCCTCCCATGAGGCTCTAAACCATACCACATCCTTTGCCTTTTTCTGCTGCACCAACTTGTTCCACCATTTTTTATTTTTTTAGTATTTTCTTGTATTTTATTATATTTTTTTCTTTTATGAGTTTTCTTGTTTTTGAATCTTCAAAATACTCATAAATGACTTGAATAAGCTTCTGAGAACAAGCTTAGCACAAATATAGGAAACTAACAAAACTTTTGCTTAAAATTAAGAAAATTAAGTATAGAATGAGATTGCTTGAAAACCAAAGTAAATTTGAATTAATTTAAAGGAAATGCATTACAATTGAAAACTTAACATAAGTAAAGAAAACTACAAGAAGAATGGATGCCCTAATGGCTGTTACAAGTATCCTATTTATACTACTAGTCGACTAGGGTTTACTCCACTTGTTTGCTTCCTTTGTGAGAGAAAACAGCTGAAAATGCTTCCTTGTGCTTTCTTGGTCTAATCCCAGTCATTGGATTAAGGTAAAATTGATCCAGTCCTTCAATTGGATTTTGGCGGGAAGTCATATTGTAGCTGAATTGGATTGCCAGCGTGGCTTTTGGGTGTTAGGTAGGAGTTTGTGAGTGTAGTGGAGTTAGTGGGATGGGGAAATGGGGTGGAGAAGACAAAAAATGAGAGCGATGGGGAAGATGATGATGGGAGGTAGCAGGGTTCACGGGTATTGTTTGGAGAAGGAGGGGTTGACTGTTTGACCAATGGAGGGTTCGTTTTTATTATTAAACGTAAAAGGAAAGAAGGGTTGGGCTTGGGGTTGGTTTTGGGCCAAGGGGTTTGTTTTTGGATTGGTTTAATATTAACTAAGGGTCCGTTTGGTTTTTGTACTAAATAAGCATAAGGACCAAAATGTGTAATTCCTGAAAACCGAGGGACCATTCCTGCCATGTCCAAACTTTTCTTCCAAGGGTCAATATTTACAAATTGTGATTTCCCAGAGACCAAAGCTAATTTTTCCTCCAAATTATTCCACCAGGGATCATTTATGTCATTTCATGAAAGTACAGGGGCCAATCTCGCCAAATGTGAAACTCCAAGGATTAAACTTGTACATTTTTTGAAAAATTTTCACCCAAGGATCGTTTTTGATAACTTTTGACTTTTAAAGAGCTTGGGTTGACTTTTCTTTCAAAATAAATGCTCAGGGACTGATTTTGTCAAGTTTTGAAAGTTGGAGGACTGAAACTGCCAATTATGAAAACTTTGTTCGTTTTTCATCTGTTTTCAATCATTTTGCATCTGAAACATATAAAACACGATCTTTGGATATTTTCAGTATTTTTGATGCATTTCTGAGTGTTTTTAAATGTTTTTGCAATTCAGATTGACAAAAAATGATGAGTATTTACACACTCATCAAAGTGTTTTTAATTAGATGGCATTTAACTTAATTTATAAGGGTATAAATTTTGACGTGTAATCAAAATAATGTATGAAGAAGCATGCATACAACTTCATAACATTGGTTTTACAAAACATTTTTATTACCAATTAACTAAGAGTAAAATAACAAAGTTTTGATTGAGGTATCGGGTTCACCAATTAAAGAATTACCAACAATTATCGTCCACTTATATCGTACTTTTGCATAAGCCCTAAAGCTTAGTGTTTCGGATAATCATTGTGGAATTGTGGTGAATTCACCCTTAAGATGACAGTGTACGTAATATAGTGATATAGGTAAGTCTAGAGTCGGCACACAAGCGGTTGTAGAGAACCGGTAGGTGCATGGTCTTTAATAACCCCTCTCTACAAGCACATTGTATGGCAACCTTCGGTCCGCCTTTCGCACACTATGTACAAAAACATCAATCGACCAATCCTTTGAAATTTTGACTCTTAAAACCAAAAACATTTCGCCATTTATTTAGTCCATATTATTTTTCTATTCAAAAATTGCCCTTTTCGTTTATAAAGATGTCTAACATAATAATAAACAAAAAACAAGTAATATATAATAAAAAATAAAACAACCAAATAAATAAATAAATACATAACATAACAATTAAATATGTATAAAACATGTAGCCACATGCAAATCTTATTCAATAATCATATTAATAATCAATCTAGGTGTATCATGCATTTATTCGATTAAGGCTTTCTTCTTCAAAGGAAAAAGAGCTACATACATTGATAAATCGATTGCGTAAGCCAAAACTAAACAAACACCACATAGCACATAATTGATTATTTAATATTGGAGTCTTCCCCAATTCGACATCTATTAATAAATTTACATGTTCATCAATTTAAACAATTTAAATAATCACACAATCAAATCCATGCAAATATGCACTTTTCATGGATCATGCTTAACAATTAACACATTGCACCAAGATCGTTTACTAAAACGCATAAACATGACATCCTAGGGTTTCTAATCATATTAAAATCAAAACCAAAACCCTAAAACCCTAATAGGTCAATCGACCCAATAAAAAATTATGGTTAGGAATCGAAAAACCATAAAAACATGTAACTAAACGAATCAAGATTCAATTTTTATGCGTTTTGATAATTAATTACACATTATAACGGCTCATGATGCCACTGTTGGAATTGTAATATCATGACATGCATATAAGTAAACCAATAACATCAAGTAAGCATAGCGGAAGCAATTACAAGATCATATAATATGTAATTAATTAATCAAATATAAAAGTAAACATACCTTTGTGATTCTAGCCCGAACAAGAATCAAATGCAATCTTCAATTCAAGAACCCTAATAAGAGTTTATGTGGATTATAAGAATTACCCCTTACCTCTTTTGTAATTCAATCCAAGAATCAAACAAAAGTATGTTTGAATCGTGTTCTTGTACACACGTACTAATTCAAGTAAAAGTTTATGCAAGTAAATTAAACACAAAACCTTTTAGCTATGAAAATCGAAAACCCTAATGGGGTTGAGGTTTGGATCGATTTAGGGACAAGAGGAGGAAAGAAAAACACCAAGATGTGTGTGTACAAGTTATGAGAAAACAAGATCCCATGAGGTGTTTATATACTAGAGATTACTTGGAGCTCAAGGCACAAAGGAGATGGAAACCACCCCTTGGTCGATCGGTCATGGACTCCCCAAGGGAATTCCGGAACCTTCTATTGTTTCCAATTAATCACAAGTATTACTTTCCTAATCTTCGTCTAACAGTCGTTAGCCATTCTCCGTTAAATACTAACGGTCGTTACTAGTTTTGTGTTTATTAATAATTATATATAACATTTATAAATAATTATTCTTTTACTCTTCATATGTAAAGTGTGCAATCCCACGATCTCGAGTTCGATCCTAACACACAACTATTATTTTATCGTCTATAAAACTAACAATAGTGTCACTCTAAAGGGAAGTATGCCATAGTATCATAACCGCATGCTACTTCATTTTTTCATTAGGTTTTAGTATTTTGTACCTAATGTTTTTACTTTGCACTTTTTGCCTCTGTGCAATGCTTTCAAGCTCGTGCTGCCATCCTAACAAAGTTGCAGCATTCTCTGACTTGTTTTAGAAATTTCTTCTAATTTGTTTTCAAGCTCGTGCTCCCACTTTCCATACATCAATTTGCATTTTGTGCCTCCTGATTTCTTCCTCTTAGGCCATGTCCATAACTCAAACTCCAAACGACTAAAATTATCTCCATGAATCATTATAATAGAAGCCTTCACCGTATCAATTATTGTTGTCATTACCACTAAAGAAATACTACTAAAATCATTTTCCATACCATCATTATCAGTCGAACTAGGACTAACACCACGTTCCTTATCACACAATTCAAATCGATCCCGATCATAGTTTTTGACCAAACAAAGGCCTTTTTTCTCCTCCTTCACATTCAGTTCATCACTTTGATCGCAGTCACTCAAATCATCTTTTACACTAACCTCGATCAACTCATTAAAAGTAGCATTCGGTTTTTGAATATCCATAAAACATCAGAGCCAAAAGTATCATAATTCGATGATGACAATACGGCTAACAAACACTCCGTTTTTGGTTTCGGAACTTCTTTAAATTTTTTTACCAACGACCCTTCCAATTTATCCAAAAGACATGAATTAAAGCTTGAATCTTTAACACCATTACTAATTGATTCTTTAACAGTTTCAACCGCATTTACAACATCATGATCGACAACATAATCAAGTAATCTATTTTTTCAACCTAGTGGATTCTTTACTTTTTCCATCATCATGAACGAAATTACTCACACCCATTCTATTATTCTTCTTTTTAATCTCATCATCATCATCATCAACCTTACTCAAATCTTTAAGCTTAATTTCTTGCACTTTATCACATTATTTAGAAACTTAATCAAGAAGCATATTACCAATGTTGTTTTCGACCATATCACTTGCTTCTTTAACATCTTGTTTGAAATTTTTCTTTATTGGCATTTCATCAAACCTCTTATGTGCACCCGTATGATAACAAAATAGATATTCTTATCAACCAATGTTATTGAATAAATTGTACACTATATTAAACCTTCAACCTGTTTTGACCCGTTTCCTTCGGCTCACTTCTTTTATTTTACTCATTTGACCATTCATACTTAAATGGGTCAGAATTAGAGGTGGAAAAATGGGCGGGCAGGGCGGGCACGGGCTACGGCCTAAATGGGCTATGGGCTAAACAGGCGCGGGCTAAACGGGCGTAGGCCAAACGGGCGCATGTTATACGAATCACTTTAGAAATGACTTAAAACAACAACAAAAATTCCTCAAACATAACACCTCATTTATATTTAAGTAATATATCTGTAAGTTTTTCATTAAATGTTCTCCAATTGAGAGAAAAACATGTGTGTCCATTATGCCTATTTAACTTCTTAATGGGCAATATATGCCCATTTAAAACAAAAGAGGGGGCCAAAATGTACCAAAAATCTTTTAAAAATATGCCCATTTAGCCAATTTTTTTTATTTTGGACACGACGGGTTCCCTAACAGGCCAGGACATACAATTTGACTTTTGTGCTGAGAAAAAGCTCATTTGACTTGAAACTTGACCTGTAATGACTCATTTTACAAAGAAAGCAAACGGCAAGCCAAAATTTGAAACTTTAGGTGTAAAGTCATGTTCCAGCAGAATGTTGCTAGACTTGAACTCTCTATGTATGACTCTTGGGCTTGAATCTTCATGCAAGTAAGCTAACTCCCAAGCCGCGCCCAAAGCTATCTTCAAGCGGGCCTCCCAATCCAGTGGTGCAACTTCCTTATCAATCCCTAACAAACAAAATTTCACTCAAATTATAGACCATCTTTATAACAAAAAATTAAAGCACAAAAAAGCCAAAATAGCTGACTTTTTCAAGTCAAACATTTGACTTACGAAAGTTAAGCATTTCATACCGTGAAGGTGAGATTCAATGCTTCTATTTGGGATTAGCTCATAAACCAAAAACAGGTTTCTTTCCTCTGAACAAATGCCAAGTAGCCGAACCAAATTTCTATGGTACAAGCAGCTAAGCATTTCAACTTCTTTGATTAGAGCTAATTACTTAAATAGCACATGTGGTTTGTCAGGTATAACGGATTTCGTCCCTAAACTTTTTTTTCTCAGTCCCTCTCGTTGTGGTTCTGACCCGGGTTTAGTCCTTTGATCAATATTTCCATATGTTTGACCGTGAAACCTATGCTCATACAAGTGAAATGACAAAATTTCCCTATTTTTATTTAAAAAACAAATCATAAAACCCCTCTTTAAGAGAGAATTGCAAAAATCGTCCCTAAAGTTTGGCCAAATTGCACGTTTCGTCCCTAAAGTTTAGAAAGTGCAAGGATCGTCCCTGTGAAGAAAACTTTGGTGCAAATATCATCCCTACAGGGACGATATTTGCACCAAAGGTTTCCCCTAAAAGGACGATACTTGCACCAAAAGTTTCCTCACAGGGACGATCCTTGCACTTTCCAAACTTTAGGGACGAAACGTGCAATTTAGCCAAACTTTAAGGACGATTTTTGCAATTCTCTCCCTCTTTAATTACATATCCTTACAAACTTCTTTCTTATTTTGATTTCACTTGTTTCTCTATATAATTTACCCACCACCCATCTCCACAACAACAACCAACCATCACCATTGCCGCCAGCAGCCAGCTCCGGCCAAGCCATCGCCGGCTAATCCATGGGTGAATCTGTGGTGGAATGGGTTTCTAAAACATTTTTTTTTTTTTTTTGCTCTAGTCGTTTGAGTGTTTGATTTTGAAGGTTTTTTGGTTATCAATTATAGTGGGTTTAAATGCTTGGATTGGGTTTGCATCTCTCTTTTGATGATACCAAAAGTCGAACTGAAAAACTTATTAATAGTTATGTGAAGTAGGGCTGAGCGTCAGTCTCAAACCGACCCGAACCGACAAAATCGAAAACTAAAAACCATGAACACCTAAACCGAAACTGAACCGAGTATGGTCGGTTTGGTTCAGTTTTGTGTCAGGTCCGTCGGTTGGGTTCGATTTAGGTGTGTTTTTGTTAGTTTTGGATTGAATCGAACCGAACCGAATCGACCCGAAACCAAAAATCATGAAAAACCTAAATCGAAACCGAATCGAAGGGCTGTCGGGTTGGCTTGGTTTTTTTTGGTTTTTTTTCCCGGTTCGGTTTTGAACCTTCCATGCTCAGCCGTAATGTGAAGGGTTATTTTGAAAATAAAAAGAAAAGACCGGACTGCGAGAACTAGGATGTACTAGATATTGGAGGCACGTTTTTTTCCCTTTGTTTTTTAATATTAAATTTGTTTTTAGGTTGTAATTATATTTTTTAGTTATGTTGAAGGCTCGTGGTAAAAGATGAAATGCACATTGCTGAATTATACTATTTTTTTGATGTTTTGTAACATTTGTTCTAATGATCTTCATCCTCGACTGCTATTTGTTGTTGTTTGTGGTTTCTTTGTAGGTATTGTTTGATGGGACACTTCTAGTATTCAAAGGTGAATTGTCATCGTTAGAATTTTGTTCAGAAATGTATACATCAAATAATTTCATAGTACATGTTTAAAGGATTTTGTTATAAAATGATTTATATATCAAATAATTTATACACCTACACACCCTATTTGTTTGTTTTGGAGCTCATATGACTTTATTCCTTTTTCCAATATCTAAAACCATCTATTTTAAATTCTAAAACTTTCTTTAACCAATGCATCTTTACTGGAAACATGAAAAGTTCTTATCACGATTTTAAGACAAAAATACATCGTTCATCCCTAAAGTTTTACTCAAAATACACGCGTTGTCCCTTTTTCAAAATAACTCTACCAACCATCCTTCACATTTCCATTTTGCAACGTCATTAGTCTCGTTGACTAAGTCAACTAACACATCTCTCGTTACACCCGTTAGTCTCAAAATACTAAGTCGACTTTAGTCATTTCTTGGTCTTCATCTTCAATCTCTCAAAAATCTTTATTATATTTTTTTTAACAATTCCAAAAACATAATTACTTGATCTCTTATTATCCTCATGTGTTAATATCCCACTCTCTCTCTTTGATAGGGATTTTGCTCGGTTGTGTTTCCGTTGTTTTATATCCTCATGGAATCTTCTTTGCTTCGAAATTCCAGGTAGCATTTTCAAAGCTTCCTCCTTTCTAAATCTAATCCACAAGTTCAAATTATATTAAATGGTTGCTTGTGTTTTAATTGGTTGACTTGATTTATTGTTGATCTTTTTTAAATGGATCAAGTTTTTTTTTTTTTTTTTTTTTTTTTTTTTTTTTTTTTTTTAATTTATTTATTTATTTATTTATTTTTCTTGATTTGTGTGAAGGAGTTGATTATGTTCACACTCTACATTTAGTCATTCAACATGGGAGGTTGAAGGTGAAAACTACGAAATGACTAAATTACCCTCTTTATTTAGGACTACCGGTGAGTTACGAGAGAATTGTTAGTTGACTTGGTCAACGGGACTAACAGCGGTGCAAAATGGATATGTGAGGGGTGGATGGTAGACTAATTTTGAAAAATGAACGAAACATGTATTTTGAGTACAACTTTAGAGACCAACAGTGTATTTTCGTCCGATTTAAAATTTTAAATAGGGTTATTTCTCCATATAGGTAACGAACTTAGAAAAATTTCCCATGTTATGTAAGCAACTTTCAAAAATATTAAGTTAAGTAACAAAACTTTCAAAAACCGTCAAAGTTAGGTAATTATCCCCACTGTTACGACTGGTAACCGGTTGTGCCGGTTACTTTTGTTTGACCATTATCTTTGACCATTATCCCAATACTGAAATGTGATCTTTTTCAATTTCTCTACAAACCATACCCTGGACCCGGGTTCATGAGCCCGATTTATGGTGGTTGTGGACCACCTGTATCAATGCCACCCATAATTGGTTTCTTGAAAGTTTGCAACTACACCATCAACCCTCTAGTCTTGGCAACCCATGTATTAGAGTTGGTACTTTAGACTTATATACCAATGAGAAAATGGTCAATTTCGGTTATGTTTTATCCAGAAGCATTTGCTAAAAAGGAAATGGGCCTAACTTGCTGTATGTTATCGTAAGCGTTTTGACCCATTGCTTCATTCTTTTTACCATACATGGGGGTGTTTGGATGCGTGTTTAAAGGATTATTGTGATTTGAAAATTCAAAATAGGGCATGTTGAAATGATTATAATTTTCTCTGTTACGGCAAAAGTGATAAGATTTGGATAATTATGGCCTTCCTTTATTCAGGCACAGAAATGACAAAGAAGAACCAAAACCTCATTCGTGGGTCACGGTTAGCTCGCAAACCAACTCCAAACAAGAACCAAATAAGCCCATTTGTTACCAAATAAGCTCAAAATGAGCTCGAGACCAACCAAAATATAAACATTTCTTACTCGTTTTTGGCTCACACCGATTCATACAAGGTTGTGAATCGGTGTGGTTGTTAACTTTACCTTTAGATCTACGTTTACGCTTACCAAGACAAGAAAACGAGACAAAAATGGTGGTGGTGGCGCGTGTGGTGATGATTCACACGGGTGGACTTCAAAAAAATGCTCACAAAGGCGATTTAAGGTTAGGTGTGGTGTTGTTTTGGTTGTGGGAGTGGCGGTGTCGTGATGGTGACGGTGGTGATTGATGGTGACGGCGGCGGCAGTATCAAAAGAGAGAGAGAGGGTGATTGATGAGATTTGGTATTTGTGAAGCCATTATGTATGTTGACCAGGTTGATGCCATGAATTATGAGATGGTGATTGATGAGAGTTAGGTATTAGGACAAAATTAGGGGTATGGCATGTGGGCCCAAAATTGTTCGCGGTTAATTACCTAACTTAGACGGTTTTGCCAAGTTTTGTTACTTAACTTAATATTTTTGTAAGTTCGTTACATAACACGGAAAATTTTTCTAAGTTCATTACCTATATATGTAAATAACCCTTTTAAATATTGTAATCCAAATATTCATTGAATAAATTGAATATTATCTCATGTCCTTATACTCTTTACACTACAAGAAATAGGTCTTTTAGTGACACTTTTTTTAACGACACATATAAAAAGTGTGAGCAAAAGTCCACATATTCTTACACTTTTAGAAAAAGTGTGAGAATAGTTTAAGTTTTATGTACACATTTTAAAAGGTGTAAAAAAAAGTGTAAGTTTTGCTTACATATTAGGGAAAATGATAAAAAAATACATTGAACTTGACACCTTTTACCATTGTATGTTGCCAACTATTTTTTTTACCATTGTAACACAAAACTTGACATTTTTTGTCATTGTATGTAAAAATTATCGCATCGTTAGTCCTTTACACTAACGGTCGTTAGTAAATAACTTAAAATTCCGTTTTCTTCCGATTTTACACGTTTTCATCCGTTTTTGTCCGATTTTAGACGTTTTCTTCAGTTTTTTTTTCTTTTTCGTCCGTTTTTTTTACGTTTACGCCCGTTTTTTTAAGTTTTCACCCGGTTTTTTTACGTTTTCTTCCCTTTTTTTACGTTTTCGCCTATTTTTTTACGTTTTCGACCGTTTTTTTTTACGTTTACGCCTGTTTTTTTACGTTTTCAACCGGTTTTTTTTACGTCTTCTTCCGTTTTTTTACCGTTTCGCCCATTTTTTTACGTTTTCGCCTGTTTTTTTACGTTTACGCCTGTTTTTTTACGTTTTCGCCAGGTTTTAATGTTTTCTTCCGTCTTTTTTGCGTTTTCGTCCGTTTTTTACATTTACGCCCGTTTTTTTACGTTTACGCACGTTTTTTTACGTTTTCGCCAGGTTTTTACGTTTTCTTCCGTTTTTTAACCGTTTCGTCCATTTTTTTAACGTTTACGCCCGTTTTTTAACGTTTTCACCATGTTTTTTATGTTTTCTTCCATCCCTTAACCGTTTTTTACGTTTTTGTCCATTTTTTTACGTTTACGCCCGTTTTTTTTACGTTTTCGTCCGTTTTTTACGTTTACGCCCGGTTTTTTTAAGTTTTCACCCGGTTTTTTACGTTTTCTCCCATTTGTTTTACGTTTTCGTCCATTGTTTTTGTTTTCTTCCGTTTTTTTAACGTTTACACCCATTTTTTACGTTTTCTTCCGGTTTTTATTTCGTCTGTTTTCGTTTTTGTTTTCTTCCGGTTTTTATGTTTTTTCGTTTCGTTTTCGTTTTCGTAGACATAAAAAAAGGAAGAAAACGTAAAAACCGGGTGAAAACGTAAAAAAACGGGCCTAAACATAAAAAACGGACGAAAACGTAAAAAACGGGAGAAAACGTTAAAAAATGAGTGAAAATGTAAAAAAACGGAAGAAAACGTAAAAAAAACCAGGTGAAAACGTAAAAAAAACGGGCGTAAATGTAAAAAACGGACGAAAACGTAAAAAAATGACCGAAAACGTAAAAAAATAGGCGAAAATGTAAAAAAACGGAAGAAAATGTAAAAAAAAAACCGGGGGAAACGGTAAAAAAAACAGGTGTAAACATAAAAAAACGAAGAAAACGTAAAAAACCGGGTGAAACCTTTAAAAAATGGGTGTAAACGTAAAAAACGGATGAAAATGTAAAAAAACGGAAGAAAACGTAAAAACCGGGCGAAAACGTGAAAAAACAGGCGTAAACGGACAAAAAACGGGCGTAAACGTAAAAAAAAACGGACGATAACGTAAAAAAGGGCGAAAACGTAAAAAACAGAAGAAAACGTAAAAAAACCGGGTGAAAACGTAAAAAAACGGGCGTAATCGTAAAAAAACAGACGAAAACGAAAAAAAAACCAGAAGAAAACGTGTAAAATCGGACAAAAACGGATGAAAACGTGTAAAATCGGAAGAAAAAGGAATTTTAAGTTATTTACTAACGACCGTTAGTGTAAAGTACTAACGATGCGACATTTTTTACATACAATGACAAAAAATGTCAAGTTTTGTGTTACAATGGTAAAAAAAATAGTTGGCAACATACAATGATAAAAAGTGTCAAGTTCAATGTATTTTTTTATCATTTTCCCTACATATTATAAAAAGTGTGAGGAGATATGAAGTTTTACTTACACTTTTTTCTAAAGTATAAGTAAAAGTCTAGTGTTTTACTCACACTTTATTAAAAATGTGGGCAAAAACTATATAATTTTACTTACTCTTTTTAAGAAGTGTGAGTAGAAGTATTATTTTCCTTACAGTTACACTTATATAAAAATGAGAGTAAATGTCAATGTTTTTTACATACACTTTTTAATAAGTACGATCAAATGTATAATTTTACCTACACTTTAAACATGTGAATACAAATTCTATATTTGATCTATATGAAGTTTATTTGTTTTCCATGTTGCGTTTTCTATGTATAAGGTATTTGTAGGTTGTTGAAACAAATGGTTTAAAGAAACCAGTTACATGTCTGGGCTTTTGTATTATATTTGCTTCTTTTCTTTTCGATCATGAAACATGGGATATAAAGATCTTTTGGTAAGCCATTTGTATTTTGTGTCATATAGTGTATTTGATTGCCGTATCAATTTGAAAGGGTTGACATGCTCCATATTTCTGCTGTTCTTTTAGACTTTTTTGGCACAACGTATCATTAGTGGTTTTGGAAATTTATTCTAGAAAACATTTAAAGTTTTATGCTCCAATTAGAAGAAAGCACTAATATATTGTCAATAAAGTTTGGGTCAAGTGGGAACACCACCATAATGGCGGGTAAGGATCGATTCAAAGTGAATGAATGGTATGATGCTCCGGTTAAGAAAGGAAAGGGATTAAAACAGCAGCATGTCTCGAAGGAATTTGATCCGGTTATCAAGTTTTTCGTTTCGAATTTGCCTGAGAGGTGTTCATCTTCCGATTTGGTTAGGGTATTGAAGGTGTTTGCCGAGGTTCAGGGTACATATATAGCTAGAAAGTATGATCGGATGGGTAAGAGGTTCGGGTTCGCAACGTTTAAGAAGGTTAGAAACCTAATTGAATTGGAGGAACAACTGAAGGATGTTTGGATTGGACCCTATAAGTTATTCATTGTTCCTGCTAGATTTGTCAATGGGGCTGTTGTATCTAAGAAGAAGGACGGTGTTTGGCAACCGGATTCGAAGAATGGGCCGGTAAGGAATAACATGTATGCAGAAAAGGATAAAGACATAAGAGGTGATAAATTGGGTTCTAGTGCAATCAAAGGCGATATTATTGGTGGTAGGTCATTTCGTGACACTCTTACAAACAAGGAACCCGAAGTAGGAATGATGGAGATTGTCGTGGATCCGAGTGTTCAAGCTTTCTCGGAATGGCATGATTGTGGTTTGGTAGGACGTGTTATCGATTTTTCAGCACTAAATATGTAACGCAGGACCCTCAAGTTGATTAGCCCTTCTAAGATTGATGTTAAATACATGGGAGGTTTTCATGTTATGCTTTTGTTTGCTAGTGTTAGCGAGAAACAAACGTTTTATGAATCAAGAAACGAATGGGTAGAGGTGTTCAGTGAGCTTCAGGATTGGAAGGGTCAAGAGTTTCAGATAGAGAGGATTGTTTGGCTAAAGCTATTTGGAGTTCAAGTTACGCTGTCTAATGCTCAAGTCTTCGATGATATAGCCGGGCGTTTTGGGGAAGTCATCCAATCGGCTCAATTTTCCGTAAACAATACTAATTTATCATTTGCGAAATGTGGGGTATTATGCAAATCGGTGAACAGGATTCAGCAAACAGTAAGGTTGAAATGGAAAGGCAAAACGTTTCAGGCCCGGGTGGAGGAAGAGGCGGGGGATTGGATTCCTGATTGTTTAGTTGATTTTGAAGAGGTTGGAGAAGAAGTGGTAACGAATAACGGAATGGACATTGAAGGAGGTGAGGAGAAGAATTCGGACGCCATAGAAGTCGAGCAAATCCAAGAGCCGGCGGTGGAGGTCCAAGAGGTACCTAGTAGTGTCCAGGAGGCTTTTTTAAATCATATTCAGGAGGGTGTTCGCTGTGGTGAGTTGAGAAAAAAGAAGGGAGTGTTTAATCGGAAAAAAGGTACTAGAAGAAACTCGAAGTCGCCATTGGGACAGGAACGACCTAAAAAAAGACAAAGGGAGAACGAAGATCCGTTCGATATTGATAGGTTTATATTCCAGTCCAATACGGGTACGGTCAATTCCGGAGATGAAGGAAATTCAGAGGAGTTTCTGACTCCGGATTTGAATAGGAAGGTGGGTATAGAGGAGGAAATGCCCAGTCCAAAATTTGTAGATATAGTCGATGATCAAGGAGGTAGTGAAAGTGTTTTTAAGAGGGTGGAAGTTGGTTCTCAGGAAGAAGTGGATGGCACGCTTCGGATGGCAAGTATTGTGGGTGTCACGAACATGGAACAATTCGAGGGGCATATTGAAAAGGAAATCGCAAAGGAAGGTTTTCAAATTTTTTATCAATGAATACTCTTTCTATTAATATTCGTGGGCTAGGCGGCGTAGATAAAAGTACTTGGATTCGGGGTTTACGTATCGCTAACGAAGTAGGCTTTCTTATGGTGCAAGAGACGCAATTCACTACTGTGGATGGTTTAGATTTGGGGTTGTTTTGGGGTAATGGTGTTTATGAGTTTGACTGGGTCGGCTCTACTGGTCATTTGGGAGGATTACTTTCGATTTGGAACCCAAGTCGCTTTGTTATGGACTCGGTGATTAAGCATCGGTATTTTCTATGTATCCGGGGGAATTTGAAAGATTCTGGGAAAGAGATTTCTTTTATAAACGTTTATGCTCCGCAAAAATTAAGAGATAAACGTTTACTTTGGAGTGAGTTGAGCCGTATCATCATTCAAGACCAAGGATATTGGGTTGTTGGCGGCGATTTTAATTGTGTGCGTGATCGAGTTGAATGAAAGAAGTTCAAGTTCATCCCTTCTGTTGCTGTAGAGTTTAACGAGTTCATAGAGAGTATGGGGCTTTATGAGTTCAACTTAAAAGGCAGGAAATTTACTTATGTTTTGGGTAACAAGTGTAGTCGAATTGATCGTATTTTAGTGTCCTGGAGTTACACAAATGATTGGCCGAACGTCGAGTATCGTGCTTTGGCTAGAGAGTATTCGGATCATAGTCCTATTATATTGAAGATGGAGGCTCGAAATTTTGGCGCAAAACCATTTCGATTTTTTAATTCCTGGTTATCTAGGAAAGGTTTTGATGAGGTAGTAGCCAACGCCTTGGAGTAGTTTAATGAAGTTGGTTCTCCGGATATAATCCTTTTGAATAAGTTTAAGAGAATCCGTCACGAGATTGTTAAGTGGAGGAAATCGCTAGCTATCGAAGAGGGTGAGGAAGTGGCAAATTTGAAACAAGACTTGTTAGAATTGGACACTTTAGTTGAAGAGCGAGATTTGACGGAAGCGGAGGAATGGGTTTTAACTGAGGCGAATAATAAGCTAAAAGAATTGGAGGAATGTAATGCTAGGGATCTTCGACAAAAAGCGCGGGTTCGATGGGCCAAGGATGGTGATGAGAATACAAGTTTCTTTCATGGTATGTTGAATAAAAGAAAGGTATCTAATAATATACCGGGGTTAACGATTAATGGGTCTTGGGTCTTTAAGCCTTCTGAAGTTAAAAGAGAAATCCTTCAATTTTTCAAAAGACGTTTTGTCGAGGATATGGATCAGCGGCCGAGCCTTGAATGTTATGGGATCAAGCAATTAAGTGGTGAGGATATCGATCTGCTTGTGCAACCTTTCTCAGAAAATGAGATAAAAGCTTCAGTTTTCGAATGTGGCGGCGACAAAGCTCCAGGCCCGGACGGTTTTAATTTTCGGTTTGTAAAATGCTTTTGGAGTCTGTTCGCCTCCGACTTTGTGAGTTTGATGAACTACTTCGCAGAAACCGGAAAGATTAGTCGTGGTGTTGGCTCGTCTTTCATTACTCTAATTCCTAAAGTCAACGATCCGGTGCATCTCGGAGAATATCGTCCTATTACTCTCATTGGTATTATTAGCAAGGTTGTTTCTAAAGTTCTTGCCAATAGAATTAAAAAGGTGATGGGTAAGGTTATTCATGAAACGCAATCCGCATTTTTGTCGGGGAGATACATTCTGGACGGGCCTCTGATTATTAATGAAATTCTCTCGTGGGTGAAAAGAAAGGGTAAAGATCTGTTTATGTTCAAGATTGATTTTGAAAAGGCTTATGACAACGTGAACTGGGACTTTTTGATCTCGGTGATGCGTCAAATGAGGTTTCCCGAGGAGTGGTGTAAGTGGATTAAAGGAGTTCTATCTTCGGCCCGGTCTTCGGTTTTGGTTAATGGTGCGCCTACTTTCGAGTTTGCCTGTGAGAAGGGTCTTAGGCAAGGAGATCCTATTTCACCTTTTCTTTTTGTTATTGTAATGGAGGCGTTATCTGGTATGATTCGAAAGGCGTGTGATAATGGAGCTTTTGACGGGGTTCGACTTCCTAATGATGGCCCTCTGGTTTCTCATCTGCTCTACGCGGATGACGCTATGGTCATGGGTGAGTGGTCTCAGTTTAATTTTAAGGCGCTGAAGAGAATTTTACGTATTTTTAATCTATGTTCCGGGCTTCGTATTAACATTCAAAAGTCTAGCCTTTTTGGTGTGGGGAAAACGGTGGAGGAGGTTGAGGCTTGTGCAAATGAATTGGGGTGTAGGCCGGGTTATACCCCCTTTAAATATTTGGGGATCCAAGTTGGTGCTAGCATGAAGCGCATTATTAATTGGGATCCGATTGTCGAAGTGTTTATAAAAAGGCTGTCTAGGTGGAAGGCTAATGTTTTATCTATGGGAGGTAGAATGGTTCTTATCAAATCGGTGCTAGAGAGCCTCCCTTCGTATTATTTCTCTTTATATAAAGCGCCGGTGAGTATCATTAATAAACTTGAAAGTATTATTAGGCGTTTTCTTTGGGGTGGTGACGACCAGCGGAACAAAGTGCATTGGGTCGCTTGGGAGGTTGTCACGAAGTCTAAAAGTGAAGGCGTTTTGGGTATAAACAAGCTCGAGGATGTTAACTATGCCTTGATGCTTAAGTGGTTATGGCGTTACCGAGTAGAATATGAAGCGTTATGGAGAAAAGTGGTCGATGCAATACATGGCTCGAATAGAAAATGGGAGATGTTTAATTGTAATAAAAGTTTATCTGGTACTTGGAGTAAAATTGTCGCGTGCAGGTCTCGTTTGAAAGTGCATCAGAATCCTTTTGTGAATATGATTCGGGGTTCGGTTGGTAATGGCAATTCGGTTAAATTCTGGATAGACCCATGGATTGATAACGAACCACTAAAGAACTGTTGCGTGGGAACCGCACCTTGCTTTACCTCTCGAGGGATCTCGAGAAGCTTACAACCCCCACCAGGCAGTGTACCTGATCGTTGTAGTATAGTATAGTGACAAGTACCGAGGGATTGATCGTTCAGCTTAGGAATAGTGTCACTAGGATTAGAAAGCCTAATTTACTAGTTCTAAAGGTAAGGGATGATTATTTTTGTCTTTTTTATATTTTTATGAAAGCAAGTAAAATCTCGGGTTTTGAAGGAGTGGGCGGAATTAGTTGCTATTCAACTAACCCAAAGCTAAGATGCAATCAAAATAAAATACTAAAAAGGAAAATAAACTAATTATACTAAGGTTGTGAGCAGTAATTGGAGAAAATGTGTTTACTTAGACTTCATTACTCCCTAGATATCTTTTACATGTTAATTACTTGTTATAATTGCATGGATGACGGATCGTATTCCTTAATACCATTCATGGGGTGGCATAACATAACTCCCCAATTCTATGAGCTCTTATCTCCTCCTACACCATGACCCAGCACAACTATAGGGATTGTAAACAGTGGCTCATGCATTAAATACAACCAATAAAGACCCAGTACGCCTCGGTTCATGTTTCTTAAGACGTTCAAGCATGTTACCATTTGGAGATCTGCCAGTTTTCTTAAGCCTAACATATAAAATCATTCATCCACAACAAGAATAAACAAGCAATCAACACATAATCAATATCTAGGTTTCATTAGATCTAAGCAAACACAAGAGAGATCTAGCCTAGCATAATTGAATTGAGACAAGAACAAGATATAGACAACCAACACATAGACCTATTGATTGAATTAGAAGAATACTTATCTCAATTACAATGCAAGGTATCAAGGGTTTGGAACCCTTGAAAAACCTGTAAAAGTTCACCCAAATTCGTCTTTAGGGTTTCTCCAAAACTTCTCTCCTCTTTTTAATAAAAAAACTAGAAAACTATATATAGGAAAACTGGGCTGACGGCGTCAAGACAAGCATGTGACGCCGTCACCTCGCCGCCAAATACTTCCTCGGACGGCCTTGATCTCCTTATGACAGCCTGTGTGATGCCATCATCACCTACGGTATTTTATTCTTGGGACTTTTGACGCCGTCAGGATGGCTTTTGACGCCGTCACCACCTACGGTATTTTATTCTTGCTATCTGACGCCGTCAGGTGTAACTCTTGACGCCGTCACCTAGTGCTTCCAGCATGGAAAATTGATACTTTGCCGTTTTCTTCACTTTTATGCTCCAAAAACGTCCAAAATGGCTTCTTTTCCAGAATTCACTCTCCAAGTACCTAAAATCACAAAAGGAACGATTTAGGGCAATATTTGATCAAATAAAGTCGGATTCGGGCTTAAATGACCCCCTAAAAATGGATCATTTTTCGCCTCATCATATACCCTTACACTTGAGATTTGCTTGTCCTCAAGCAAATGAGCTTTTATTCTACTCGAAAGACAAGTTAGGGGTCATTTAACACTAATATAAAAGTAATTACAACAAATAATCGTTCCACTAAAGACCAATAGACAAGCACGGAGATCATACACAAGCACCTCACAAATAGTGTTTAGATACTCACATCTCTCGGGTGTAATAAAGTAATATAACATTATGGAAATGGAATATATCTCTCACTACCTGTCATAGCAAAATAGATTACCATAGGCTTGGGAAAGGATCAAACCTCCACCACATGGCGTAAGCACCTAGGATAAACTATCAAAGAGGTTTTTTAAAGGGTTGTAACGTTAGGTATAGGGATATGAATTACACGGTTTTGTTGGATAAAGGAAGTTTTACTGGTGGCGAGTCAACAATCTTGGTTAATTACATGTACAAGATGGCGTTGCTAAGCCAAGACTAGACTCGACTTAAGCTAATAAATGAAAAATAACAAAAACACAAAATGAACATAGAATAAAAACGGGATGGTAGTCCGTATGTTTTTTTCTCTTTTTTTCTTTTTCTATTTTTTTATATTTTTTTTTATTATTATTATTTTTTTCTTTTTCTCTTTTATTTTTTTTTTATTATTTATTTTTTTTTTTGCATACACTCTTACCCTACCATCCAAAATAATACATCATAGGGGGTGAGAATTCCCCTTACACTTGAATCTTTACATACTTTACATTTAACTAATCTAATGACTCGAATTAAGAAAATCAAAACACTTGGAGCACTTTTAAGATTAACGTACATATGGGGGTAATAAATGATGTTCTTCCCCATTACTCCATAAAATAAGTACTTACCCATGAGTCCCAATCGTCCCAAAACAATATGTACAAGGATATGACTCGACTTAGCAACCATGTAATCAATTAGAAAGTTAACTTAGGGTTTAACAAATAACAATAATGCACTAAAAATGAGCGCATACACGGAAGGCTAAGGCGATTTGGGTGTACATTGAAGTGGGGTGTAACAAATTCTTCCTTTAAGTAAAATGCTTAAAGTTAGAAACGAAAAGATAGGCTCGGAGGGGTGTACAAGGGGTATCGTGTACTAAAAATGAGTACAACGCTAAGGGTGTGGGAAAAATTAGTTGACTTAACTAGCCAAGTAATATGACTTAAATGGTCAAGTAATTATGATACGGGTTTAACACAAGGGTGATCCTAATGCCTCTTATCATGTAGTAAATCCTACCACACGAATGTAGTCTCACTAGCGGTCTCGGAATGCATCACTAACGCAAGTTCTAGAATCTAAATGCTACCGGTACACTCATAAGCACTAATAATGAATGCTTTTCCTATCAAATCTAAAGGCGAACCTCACATTTTTGGGTGGAAAATTTTTCTGAATATACGGTTATGTGCTAGTCATACAATCTCCTATCCATGAGACGCTTGCTATGGCTAAAGTTTCACTCCTAAATGTTGTAAAAAATTTTAAATTTGGCGCTAAAATTACACTAACAAGTATTTCTCGTAGTTTTATTACACATCTACTATCAAACAAAACAAACTCAAGCGAAAGTGCATATGTAAGGTATCATCTTTTTACCCTCCCCTTACACTTAAGATGAACATTGTCCCCAATGTTCAAGTAAAGAATGTAAAAGTGAAAAAGTAAAGAGAATGAAATCAAATACTCCCCTGATTCGCTCGGTATGGATTTTAGGTGGCCAGGTTAAATCTTCTTCCAAGAAAATGAACAATCAAAGCTTCCCTTCCAGAATATAAATCATCTCCTTGTCGAACATAACCTGTGAAACCTGACAAAATAGACAAGACAACCTCGCGTAAAATCGGCGGCATCCTATATAAGTTCCTAAATCCTAGAAAACAAAGTAAGATATAATGCTTGTGGAATGAAGTTTGCAGATTTCCTGGAGATTATAAAACTTAATAATTCACAAAAACCATAAGACTCCGTTAGAAAAAACAAAACCGGTAAAATTTCCAGATTTTAACTCCTGACACCGTCAAGAGTAAACTCTGACGCCGTCAGAATGGACCTGCAGAAATTCTTATGTTAAGTTTCCGGAAAATTTCTGGAAAAACTTGGTCCTACTTCCTGGAAAATCCTGCAAAACTTCATTATGACTCAATACAAGCATTTGACTCTAACAGATACGAATATACATGTTCATTTAATATTGTGGAGAATCATGATCGGTTTGTTTCTTAAAAACATATTTGGGGTTTCCCCTTACACTTATCTTTTGCAAAAATACTTTTAGGTTGGAGTTAAGACTAGGCCAAACAACATAGTAAAGTATTTCCACGTTTTAATTGAGAAACACGATCAACCAACAATAAAAACAAAGCATGCATACGGAAGCAAATAACAATCAAACAAATAAAAATCACACAAAACATGGGTTGCCTCCCAAGAAGCGCTTTTCTTTATTTACGAGTCTTGTAGCTAGACTCAAAGTCACGGGTTACTACGTGATCTCATCATTGGAAATGATATACCCCATATAGTTGCGATCATTACTGTTATGGTGGTAGTGCCTCAATCTGTCGGTACTCGCAATCACCTTCCCACCTAATTTGCTTCTCAAGTTAGCTACCCCATCTTGGCTCAATCCTTCGATTGTGAATGGCCCATACCACCAAGGACTTGGTTTATCAAGTGGTATCGTTGTTTCCAAGTGTCTCAAGAGCACCAAGTTTCCTTCCTCAAATGGTGTATGATTTTTTTCATGTCGAGTATGTTCGAGTTCAATCGGAACCTTATTGCTTCTTCTTCTTTCATCCTTAGCTTTCTTATAGCTTTTGATCCTTGCCTCCCATGCAAGAATTTTATTCTGAACACGAATGTGTGTCGTGCCAATGTTGTTTTTTATCATTCTCCAACTCAAGTTCTCATGCCCACTTCGTGGGGTCATAGGGAAGCTAATCTTTCTTTTTCCTGATTTAAGCTCAATCTTCCTACCTTCATACTTAATGACAGCCCTAGCAGTGGTGAGGAATGGTGCCCCAAGGATTATTGGCATGCATCCATCCCCTTTATCATCGATGATCATAAAATCAACGGGGTACATGAATCCTGCAACATTAACTAATACATCTTCTGCGATTCCTAGGGGGTATACGTACGAGTGTCCAACAAGAGATAACCTAACACGAGTAGGTGCTGGCATTTTTGACGTTAGTTGGATGTAGGTAGTTAGGGGCATAAGATTTACTTCCGATCCTTGGTCGGCGAAAGCACTAAGATGTTTCAGGTCCCCGATGCTTGTTAGTATTTCAAAGTTCCCACATGCTACCTGCTTAGTAGCAACTTTCTGTACCAGTAACCTCTCGAATACTGATCCTCCAGGAAGCGTATCATACTCATCTTCCTCTTTCTCAGGAATCTGTCCGGAGGGTTGGTTACGCCCATCCCCCTTAATCCAATTTGTTATGGTGTTTTTGTTTATATCATGTTTCAGGTAGTAACTCAAAGGTTGGGACTCTGGTTGTTTTTCTAAGGTTTGTTTAGCGGAAGTTTCTACCGTCTCGTTATCTTTATGGACAATGGTGATGGAGTTAACAAACTGGGTGGTGGGAGTGGTGTTTTCTTTCCTTAGTAATATTCGTTTGGGGGTTCTCTGATTGGCACACTCCTCCAATAGACTCAACATCTCATTCATTTTCTCCTGCATTTCTTCTTTCTGCTTATAAACTGCTTCTTCGAATCTAGCAAGCCGATCTGAGTGAGTTGCCATATATTCTCTCATCCTAGCCTCAAACTCCGAGCTAAGTTCCTTGGGAGGGGAACAAGGTGGGGCATAGTTCTGAAAAGTCTTGGCATTTTCCCTAGAGGGTGATTCAGATAATGGTGCCGAAGTTGTTTTTGAGATAGAATTGACAGTAGCCCGTCTAGGACTCAAAGGTCGCCTATGCCTTTCCTCAAAATAGTCAACCTTTGCCTCAAGTTTGCATAGGAGTTCATCGGGTACTTCGGTGGTTCCTCCAGATGTCGAGACTGCATTGATGGCCGCTTCTATCGTATGTTTAAACTCCCACAATTCCTGATTGTCAGTGGCGAGCTCCTCGATAATTGCCCAAGACTCCTCGGCATTCTTATTACGCAGTTTTCCTCCCGCGGCCCTGTCTATGGTGCGCTTAGTGTGATAGTCGGCAGGTTTTTCAAGGTGCGATTCCCCGGCAACGGCGCCAAAAACTTGATGCGTGGGAATCGCACCTTGCTTTACCTCTCGAGGGATCTCGAGAAGCTTACAACCCCCACCAGGCAGTGTACCTGATCGTTGTAGTATAGTATAGTGACAAGTACCGGGGGATTGATCATTCTTTTCCGTTAGGAGACAGATGTTTGAATAGCTTGCTAGGACTTTTTATTTTTACAGGGGAGGCTGGTGGACTCATGATGGTAGCAGATTTAACCTCATTAACGGGAATGGGCTTATTATCAATATGCTCTTTGATAGCAGTCAACAGATTACAAATCTTGTTGTTTACATCATCCTGCAGTTGTTTAAATTTTGCCTCGAGTGTAGCGAGCTGTAGTTCTTGAGAGAGAATGAATTTCTTTAAAGTATCTTCACAGCTTTGCCTAGGAATGCCTTGTGATGGAAAATGCTCGGACCAAGTGAGTGGTGATGAGTCATTGAAGGATACGCTTCGCGTTTGGTACCCTCTAAAATCAGGTTTATCCTTCCATGCCTCATAGGCTTCAGCAGAAGTTCGAGGACCCTGACCTATGCGCGATGATGTGAATTCGTTATAAGCACGCTTTGGAAGTTCCATGCAGTTATGAGTCTCATGAGGGCCGTTGCATAGTTTGCATGTAGAAGCGATTCTGCTTACTTGGCATGAAGGTTTTTGAGCTTCGTAAGATTTCATAAGAGACTTGACTCGACCTTCAAGTTCCATGATCCTACGGTCGGGAGTGCTAGAATTGTTCGAAGGCAAAGATATTGCCTTGACCATTTTGTTCAAGTCACGGGGATCATTCCAACTTTCGTTGTCATAGAGAGCAAGATCTTCTATGAGTTCCCATGATTGTTCCGCACTAAGATCACGTAGCCTACCACTGGCCGATTGTTCAATGGTTCGCCTCGTGGGGATGTCGATATGGTCATAAAAAATTTGGACTTGGAGCCAAAGATCTATGCCATGATGAGGGACTTTTTGGAGTAAGTCCTTGAAACGAGTCCATGCTTCATAAAGAGATTTATTTTGACGTTGTTGGAACATCAAGATGTCATTCCTAAGCTTAGTAGTTCTCCCCGGTGGGAAAAATTGAGCAAGGAAACGAGTGGTGAGATCATCCCATGTGGTGATGGATCCCGCGGGTAAACGCTCAAGCCATTGACTAGCTTGATCCCGTAGAGAGAATTGGAATAGGCGTAAACGGGTCGTCTCTCTAGTTGCAACATCTAGGTCTATGGAATCTACGATTTTGAGAAAATCCTTAAGATGTTGGTTTGGATCTTCGGAACGAAGTCCATGGAATGCACATCCGCTTTGCACCAACCGGATGGTGTCGGATCGCAAGGGGGTCACATTGGCTCCGGTGAGCTCAATGGTGTTTCGGTAGCCTTGATGGCTAGGTCGGGAATACTCTCCTAAGGTTCGGGGCCTAAGGGGTTCTAGTGGTGGGTTTTGTTGTGGTGGGATGACGAGTTCAAAGATGTTACCACCTTCCATGATGTCGGATGGTAAAGAGTTACGAACAAAGGCACGAAGAAATAAGATAGACTAAAGAAGACCTAAAAAAAATAAAAATAAAATCTTACTAGAAAGGAATCTAGCAAGTAGACCTAATAAAAAGAAATCCTAACCTAGACAATAACTATTCCCCGGGCTGCGGCGCCAAAAACTTGATGCGTGGGAATCGCACCTTGCTTTACCTCTCGAGGGATCTCGAGAAGCTTACAACCCCCACCAGGCAGTGCACCTGATCGTTGTAGTATAGTAAAGTGACAAGTACCGGGGGATTGATCGTTCAGCTTAGGAATAGTGTCTCCAGGATTAGAAAGCCTAATTTACTAGTTCTAAAGGTGAGGGATGATTATTTTTGTCTTTTTTATATTTTTATGAAAGCAAGTAAAATCTCGGGTTTTGAAGGAGTGGGCGGAATTAGTTGCTATTCAACTAACCCAAAGCTAAGATGCAATCAAAATAAAATACTAAAAATGAAAATAAACTAATTATACTAAGGTTGTGAGCAGTAATTGGAGAAAATGTGTTTACTTAGACTTCATTACTCCCTAGATATCTTTTACATGTTAATTACTTGTTATAATTGCATGGATGACGGATCGTATTCCTTAATACCATTCATGGGGTGGCATACATAACTCCCCAATTCTATGAGCTCTTATCTCCTCCTACACCATGACCCAGCACAACTATAGGGATTGTAAACAGTGGCTCATGCATTAAATACAACCAATAAAGACCTAGTACACCTCGGTTCATGTTTCTTAAGACGTTCAAGCATGTTACCATTTGGAGATCTGCCAGTTTTCTTAAGCCTAACATATAAAATCATTCATCCACAACAAGAATAAACAAGCAATCAACACATAATCAATATCTAGGTTTCATTAGATCTAAGCAAACACAAGAGAGATCTAGCCTAGCATAATTGAATTGAGACAAGAACAAGATATAGACAACCAACACATAGACCTATTGATTGAATTAGAAGAATACTTATCTCAATTACAATGCAAGGTATCAAGGGTTTGGAACCCTTGAAAAACCTGTAAAAGTTCACCCAAATTCGTCTTTAGGGTTTCTCCAAAACTTCTCTCCTCTTTTTAATAAAAAAAACTAGAAAACTATATATAGGAAAACTGGGCTGACGGCGTCAAGACAAGCATGTGACGCCGTCACCTCGCCGCCAAATACTTCCTCGGACGGCCTTGATCTCCTTATGACGGCCTGTGTGACGCCGTCATCACCTACGGTATTTTATTCTTGGGACTTTTGACGCTGTCAGGATGGCTTTTGACGCCGTCACCACCTACGGTATTTTATTCTTGCTATCTGACGCCGTCAGGTGTAACTCTTGACGCCGTCACCTAGTGCTTCCAGCATGGAAAATTGATACTTTGCCGTTTTCTTCACTTTTATGCTCCAAAAATGTCCAAAATGGCTTCTTTTCCAGAATTCACTCTCCAAGTACCTAAAATCACAAAAGGAACGATTTAGGGCAATATTTGATCAAATAAAGTCGGATTCGGGCTTAAATGACCCCCTAAAAATGGATCATTTTTCGCCTCATCAAGAATGTATACCCTTCATTGTTTCGGTTAGAATCTAACAAATGGTGTTCGGTGGCCGATCGGCTTGCTATGGTTAATAATCGAACGGTGATGAACTGGAGATGGAAGGTGTTTCCGTCTTCGAATGTCGAGGGTGATGAGCTGATCAATTTTCACAGAAGGTTTGAGAATATAAGGTTGATTGATAAAGAAGATAGCTGGCTTTGGAACGGGGAGGTGGACAAAGAATTTTCGGTTCGTGTGATCCGAAAATGGATTAAAGGAGGCGATGATAGGGATAATACTAATGGTTACAAATGGTGTAAATGGGTCCCTAATAAATGCAATGTTTTTATGTGGCGAGCTCAAATGGATAGGATCCCAACAAAGATGGCTCTTAGGAGAAGAAATATTATGGTGGAAGATAGCTCATGTGCTCTATGTGGCGATTCGGAAGAAGACTCGGATCATTTATTTACTGCTTGCGGTGTGTCAAGCGGTGTTTGGCATGGCATCTCTTCTTGGTGTAATATTTTGCCTTTCTTCTTATTCTCAGTTAAAGATGTGGGGCGGATAGTGGAGACGATGGGCTGATCGGATTTCAAGAAAGAGATCGTGTATGGTATTCTTATTGTTACATGTTTCCGTATTTGGAAGGCGAGGAATGAGAGGGTTTTCTCTAGTGTTAAACCGAATGTGGCCCATATTATCGCCGATATAAAAGCTTTGGGGTACCTGTGGTATAGGAACAGAAATAAGAAGGCAACGGTGGAATGGATAGATTGGTGTAAGTTCTCTTGTAATATGAAGTAATTTTGTTTTTTGTTTAGGCGGTTATTTCCTTCTTGGAGATTCCGCCGGTTTGTGTTTTATTGAAGTTCGCCTTTCAAAAAAAAAAGGTATGGGGAGGTCGACGTTGACTAGCAATAAAAAAAGGAAAAGAACATGCCTGTATTATCCACAGTTTACAATTTTATGCTCCAATAAGAAGAAAGTACTTTAGAAGGAAAATATGACACCACCTAAAATTTAATTTCTGAAAATTGGAAATTAATTTATGAGAAAAGGGTAGCTCGAGTATAAATAAAGAAATAGGAACCTTCACTGTATAGAGAAAAAAAAATGCAAAAGCAAGTAATGGCTTCTTCAAAGTTATTCCATTTATCTCTAGCTCTACTACTCATTTCTCTCTCATTTGTATCAAACTTTACATCTGCTTCTTTGGAGGAAGCAAATGCTCTTCTAAAATGGAAAGCAACCCTTAAAATCCCAAACAACTCCCAAATTGTATCATGTTGGACGCCCCTTCCAACGAATACTAGTGCTCCCGCTTCGTGCCATTCTTGGTTTGGAATTGCTTGCAATGCTGATGGGAACATTAACATGTTGAACCTCTTGACGTCTGAGTTAAAAGGTACACTTTACCAGTTCCCGTTCTCTATTCTAGGCAATCTTAACCATTTTGAGCTTAGTGTAAACAGCTTCTTTGGTCCCATCCCACCAGAAATCAGACTCCTGTCCAAACTTGTCTATCTTGATTTTTCAACCAATCAGTTTTCTGGTGTAATTTCACCTACCATTGGTATACTAAGCCAGTTAACCATTTTGCAACTTTTTGGAAATAATTTTACTGGTTCAATCCCTTCATCGTTGGGTGATTTGAAGTCTCTAACTGATTTACGATTGAGTTGCAATCAACTCAACGGTTCAATTCCTTCATCGTTGGGTGATTTGAAGTCTTTAAATACCCTTTATCTGCACACAAATCAGCTCTCTGGACCCATTCCATTTGAATTAGGGAATATGAAGTCTCTAACTGATTTAGAATTGCACCAAAATCAACTGAATGGTTCAATTCCTTCATTGTTGGGTGACTTGACGTCTTTGAATCTCCTTTATTTGTATCAAAATCAACTCTCCGGACCTATTCCAACTGAAATAGGGAATTTGAAGTCTCTAACTGATTTAGAATTGGACAATAATCAACTATCTGGGCCCATTCCTAATGAATTAGGGAATACGAAGTTTCTAACTGATTTAGAATTGCACGAAAATCAACTGAATGGTTCAATTCCTTCATTGTTGGGTGACTTGACGTCTTTGAATCTCCTTTATTTGTATCAAAATCAACTCTCCGGACCCATTCCAATTGAATTAGGTAATTTGAAGTCTCTAACTGATTTAGAATTGGACAATAATCAACTATCTGGCCATTCATAATGAAATAGGGAATCTGAAGTCTCTAACTGATTTAGAATTGCACCAAAATCAACTGAATGGTTTAATTCCTTCGTCGTTGGGTGACTTGACGTCTTTGAATCTCCTTTATTTGTATCAAAATCAACTCTCCGGACCCATTCCAATTGAATTAGGGAATTTGAAGTCTCTAACTGAAATAGAATTGGACAATAATCAACTATCTGGGCCCATTCCAATTGAATTAGGGAATTTGAAGTCTCTAACTGTGGGCCCATTCCTAATGAATTAGGGAATATGAAGTCTCAACTGATTTACGATTGCAAGAAAATCAATTCAATGGTTCAATTCCTTCATCGTTAGGTGGTTTGAAGTCTTTGAATAACCTTCATCTGTACAATAATCAACTCAATGGTTCAATTCCTTCATCGTTGGGTGATTTGAAGTCTTTGAATTTCCTTTATTTGTTGGGAAATCAACTCTCTGGACCCATTCCAATTGAATTAGGGAATTTGAAGTCTCTAACTCATCTAGAATTGAGAATTAATCAACTAAATGGTTCAATTCCTTCATCGTTGGTTGACTTGTCCTCTTTGAATATCCTTTATCTGCACACAAATCAACTCTCCGGACCCATTCCATCTGAATTAGGGAATATGAAATCTCTCACTAAATTATATTTGAGCTATAATCAACTATCTGGGCCCATTCCTACTGAATTATGGAATATGAAGTCCCTAACTGATTTAGGATTGCTCAAAAATCAACTCAATTGTTCTATTCCTTCATCGTTAAAAAACCTGAGAAGCCTTCATTATCTGTCTATCAGTGACAACAAGTTATCCGGTCCTATACCACAAGGAATCGGAAGTCTACAATTGTTTCAGCTATTTCTGTACGGAAATCAGTTGTCTGGGCAAATTCCAAAGGATTTTGGGCAGATGAAAAGTTTGTTAGATTTAGACTTGAGCGATAACAACCTTTCTGCTGTTATACCTCAAGAGCTTGGGTCACTGCATGATCTCCTTACTCTTGACCTATCCAAAAATAGGTTGAACGGGTCATTACAAAGATATATTGGTGATTGGGTTCAAATCAATCACATAAATTAAGTCATCGGAAAGATTCCATCGGAGATCGGTAAATTAAGTCATCTCAATGTTCTTGATTTATCTTGGAATTCACTCACAAAAGAGATACCATCAGATATTGAAAGTTTGGAAAGTCTGGTAATGATGAATCCTTCTCACAATAAGCTATTTGGTTCAATTCCTAATGGTTTCAGTAACTTTCCAGGAAGGATTGATATAGACCTGTCTTACAATGAGCTCACTGGTCCCGTTCCCCCTTGTGCTGTCTTTCAAAATGTGTCTGGAGAAGCATTTGATGGAAATGATGGTCTGTGTGGAAATTTTACAGGTTTGAAAGTTTGTGAAAGTCAAATAACAATGAAGAAAAATGATAATTTTCATCATAAGCTCATCCTTGTAACTGTGGTCCCACTTTTTGCGGCTCTTTTACTTGGTTTATTTGTCACACCCCCAATTTACCTGACTTGCAGCGGAATGGAATACCTGGGGGTCTCTGTCATAGCACCACAGTTACAGTTACATTGAACGACCTAAAGTGTCGTTTGGAAAATACTGCATTTGATCATTGAAATAATCCAGAGTTTACAAAATGAGGTCCCCAAAATGTGTTGCAAGTTTATAAAAACAAGTCCTACTAGATCAAATGTTTACATAAGTGCATGAAATAATGATGAGACGCGTCGACTCCGCGACTCCATGAAGGTCCAAATGCATGTCACATGAGCTACCTTAATAACCTGAAATACATTGCTAAAACGTCAACACGAATGTTGGTGAATTCCATAGGTTTGTAAAATGTAATGATGTACGGCCACCACAAGTATAAGTGCATGACAAAAGTCACGTAAAAATAGTACAATAGACCTTAAGCTCATGACCCCGAAGCTATGACTGATGAAACTATATGCCCCTCCCGAATGTTTTACCAGAACACTCGTAACTGTGTCAAAATGAAATGCATCCGCTTACGGTTGGTAATCACTACCACGGATGGAGGCGTCACCCTCGATAGATCTATCCACTCACTCTCGCTTACCGGCAAATTAACGGTTCATGATAATAAACAGGGGACTTTAACTGGATGGTAAAGCAACTTAAGCAATGTACATATGTTTTGGTACTTGGGCTCGTACTAAAATGATTGATGCAATGTATTCCCCCGTGGGATTTGAAAACAATCAAAAATGTTGAATTGAAAACGGGGCTATGAAAACTCACCTTAACTGATGAAACTGTGATGAAGTGAAATGAACAACAATGAACAATTAGCTGCCGCAACCTAATATGATGGTACCATGAACATGTAATGAGCTGAAAACAACAAGGTGCGCACACTAGCCGCAACCTAATATGAATGATGAACGATCTACTTTAGATCATGAAATGATGTTATGAATGTCCATGCACATGTTTCCTATACCACTCTACTCTTTGGAAAATACTTGTTGTTATAAAAAATATACATTTCCAAGACTTAGGAAAATAAGGCAACTAGAAAAATAAAACTAGTTGAAATGTATATATATCTATATATCGTATGTATCAATGTTTGTGTTGAAATCCTCGGTTTGAAATCCTTGATATAACGCCTTGTAGTGATAAAAATATACTTGTAATAACTAATACTTCATTAGTTATAAAATTGGGTACTTGGTATTATTTCTAGAAATCTAGAGTTACTACGTAGTTTTAGTGTTAATATTTCTAAAAGCTGTCAACCAAAAATGAGTTTTGCCGATATTCGAACGTGAATATCTTTGTCGTTATAAGCCCGTTTTACTTGTTCTTTATATCCACGGTTACGTATTAGTATGTAGTAATATATTTTGGAAAGCTTGGCTCCTCCGGGTTACGTCTAAAGCCTCTTTTTGTCCGACAAAAAACGTCCAACAGCATGTATTTTTCCGGAAAATAGTTTTCGTCAATAAACTTGCAAAAATCATAACTTCTTCGTTATAAACTCTTTTTAATCCGTTCTTTCGCCTACGGATTCGTTTTTGAAAGTATTTTCTAAAATTTTTGCCAAAGTTTACTTTGTATTTACTGATTTTCCAGAATTTAACAAAATGGGGCAGTAGGTATATTTACTTGTTACAAAACCATTTCCAAGGTTCAAAACTAGTTTCTACATCAACCATAACTCTTGCAAACTCCACAAATCTATACTAATCCTACCATACACCTTCTTAGGGTGCCATGGGTTCCTTATGACTAGTAATCAAGTTAATTTAACAAGGGAACACTGATGAGGCGAAAAATGATCCATTTTTAGGGGGTCATTTAAGCCCGAATCTGACTTTATTTGATCAAATATTGCCCTAAATCGTTCCTTTTGTGATTTTAGGTACTTGGAGAGTGAATTCTGGAAAAGAAGCCATTTTGGACGTTTTTGGAGCATAAAAGTGAAGAAAACGGCAAAGTATCAATTTTCCATGCTGGAAGCACTAGGTGACGGCGTCAAGAGTTACACCTGACGGCGTCAGATAGCAAGAATAAAATACCGTAGGTGGTGACGGCGTCAAAAGCCATCCTGACGGCGTCAAAAGTCCCAAGAATAAAATACCGTAGGTGGTGACGGCGTCACACAAGCCGTCATAAGGAGATCAAGGCCGTCCGAGGAAGTATTTGGCGGCGAGGTGACGGCGTCACATGCTTGTCTTGACGCCGTCAGACCAGTTTTCCTATATATAGTTTTCTAGTTTTTTCATTAAAAAAGAGAAGTTTTGGAGAAACCCTAAAGACGAATTTGGGTGAACTTTTACAGGTTTTTCAAGGGTTCCAAACCCTTGATACCTTGCATTGTAATTGAGATAAGTGTTCTTCTAATTCAATCAATATGTCTATGTGTTGGTTGTCTATATCTTGTTCTTGTCTCAATTCAATTATGCTAGGCTAGATCTCTCTTGTGTTTGCTTAGATCTAATGAAACCTAGATATTGATTATGTGTTGATTACTTGTTTATTCTTGTTCTTGGATGAATGATTTTATATGTTAGGTTAAGAAAACTGGCAGATCTCCAAATGGTAACATGCTTGAACGTCTTAAGAAACATGAACCGAGGCGTACTAGGTCTTTATTGGTTGTATTTAATGCATGAGCCATTGTTTACAATCCCTATAGTTGTGCTGGGTCATGGTGTAGGAGGAGATAAGAGCTCATAGAATTGGGGAGTTATGTATGCCACCCCATGAATGGTATTAAGGAATACGATCCGTCATCCATGCAATTGTAACAAGTAATTAACATGTAAAAGATATCTAGGGAGTAATGAAGTCTAAGTAAACACATTTTCTCCAATTACTGCTCACAACCTTAGTATAATTAGTTTATTTTCATTTTTAGTATTTTATTTTGATTGCATCTTAGCTTTGGGTTAGTTGAATAGCAACTAATTCCGCCCACTCCTTCAAAACCCGAGATTTTACTTGCTTTCATAAAAATATAAAAATACAAAAATAATCATCTCTCACCTTTAGAACTAGTAATTTAGGCTTTCTAATCCTAGCGACACTATTCCTAAGCTGAACGATCAATCCCCCGGTACTTGTCACTATACTATACTACAACGATCAGGTACACTGCCTAGTGGGGGTTGTAAGCTTCTCGAGATCCCTCGAGAGGTAAAGCAAGGTGCGATTCCCACGCATCAAGTTTTTGGCGCCGCTGCCCGGGGAATAGTTATTGTCTAGGTTAGGATTTCTTTTTATTAGGTCTACTTGCTAGATTCCTTTCTAGTAAGATTTTATTTTTATTTTTAGGTCTTCTTTAGTCTATCTTATTTCTTTGTGTTCTTTGTTCGTAAACAATTTCGATGGATAACAATAACATTGATCGCTCGATTCCTGTTATTCGTGTTTTTCGTCGTAGGATTTTCAAAATGCCCGCCCCACTTCCTTTAGCAGAAAATGAGAACCCACCTAACCTCTCACCCAACCACCACTTTGACAATAATTCTGAGTTAGAAGAGTCTGATCATGATGATGACCATAGGGCTAGTCCTTTTTACTATTCAGACTCCGATGAGGATCTTGATGATGGTGACGTGATTAATGTGGATAGTATGGAAGAGGAAATAAACCCTCTTAGGTATGTTGACCCTAGAACTAGGATTGAGTGTGATAGTTCATTTAACATGCAATTTCCTTGTAAGATTGGATTTAAGAGCTTGAACGTCTATCTCAACTCATCTCTTCCAATGAACATAATCTCACGTAATGAATACAATAAAATCATGGTAGATGAGTTAGAATACAAAGGAGAAAACAGTGTGGCTAGGGCAGAACCATTGCATGTGTTTGTAGGAAGTTTGGTTTATCTTGTTGAGTGCATGGTTATGGAGAATCTAGGAGAATTCATTGATGATAAATTGACCCAAGTTGTGTTTGGAAGACCTTTCAAGCGGTTGACCAACCTCGATGAAAAACTTATAGAAGGGTTAATTACGTTCTCGGGTGGGGATGAAGAATTTATCTATCAAATGCCCCGCACACACCCTAGGTTCAAGGATTTTTCCATGGAAAAGTGTAGTAGGTATCCGCCTATAGAAATGCTAAGTGAGGATGATAAGAAAAAGGACTTAAGTACACGCATGAAAAGAATAAAAGATATTATCGCAGGTGCTTAGAGTTAGGGGACGAGTATAAGAAAGATGAGGCGACTATTAGATGGCTCACACTTGGTTATGTGAGCATAAGCGATACACGTTAACCCATAGCTTTGAGTCTAGCTACAAGACTCGTAAATAAAGAAAAGCGCTTCTTGGGAGGCAACCCATGTTTTGTGTGATTTTTATTTGTTTGATTGTTATTTGCTTCCGTATGCATGCTTTGTTTTTATTGTTGGTTGATCATGCTTCTCAATTAAAATGTGGAAATACTTTACTATGTTGTTTGGCCTAGTCTTAACTCCAACCTAAAAGTATTTTTGCAAAAGATAAGTGTAAGGGGAAACCCCAAATATGTTTTTAAGAAACAAACCGATCATGATTCTCCACAATATTAAATGAACATGTATATTCGTATTTGTTAGAGTCAAATGCTTGTATTGAGTCATAATGAAGTTTTGCAGGATTTTCCAGGAAGTAGGACCAAGTTTTTCCAGAAATTTTCCGGAAACTTAACATAAGAATTTCTGCAGGTCCATTTTGACGGCGTCAGAGTTTACTCTTGACGGCGTCAGGAGTTAAAATCTTGAAATTTTACCGGTTTTGTTTTTTTCTAACGGAGTCTTATGGTTTTTGTGAATTATTAAGTTTTATAATCTCCAGGAAATCTGCAAACTTCATTCCACAAGCATTATATCTTACTTTGTTTTCTAGGAATTAGGAACTTATATAGGATGCCGCCGATTTTACGCGAGGTCGTCTTGTCTATTTTGTCAGGTTTCACAGGTTATGTTCGACAAGGAGATGATTTATATTCTGGAAGGGAAGCTTTGATTGTTCATTTTCTTGGAAGAAGATTTAACCTGGCCACCTAAAATCCATACCGAGCGAATCAGGGGAGTATTTGATTTCATTCTCTTTACTTTTTCACTTTTACATTCTTTACTTGAACATTGGGGACAATGTTCATCTTAAGTGTAAGGGGAGGGTAAAAAGATGATACCTTACATATGCACTTTCGCTTGAGTTTGTTTTGTTTGATAGTAGATGTGTAATAAAACTACGAGAAATACTTGTTAGTGTAATTTTAGCGCCAAATTTAAAATTTTTTACAACATTTAGGAGTGAAACTTTAGCCATAGCAAGCGTCTCATGGATAGGAGATTGTATGACTAGCACATAACCGTATATTCAGAAAAATTTTCCACCCAAAAATGTGAGGTTCGCCTTTAGATTTGATAGGAAAAGCATTCATTATTAGTGCTTATGAGTGTACCGGTAGCATTTAGATTCTAGAACTTGCGTTAGTGATGCATTTCGAGACCGCTAGTGAGACTACATTCGTGTGGTAGGATTTACTACATGATAAGAGGCATTAGGATCACCCTTGTGTTAAACCCGTATCATAATTACTTGACCATTTAAGTCATATTACTTGGCTAGTTAAGTCAACTAATTTTTCCCACACCCTTAGCGTTGTACTCATTTTTAGTACACGAAACCCCTAGTACACCCCTCCGAGCCTATCTTTTCGTTTCTAAATTTAAGCATTTTACTTAAAGGAAGAATTTGTTACACCCCACTTAAATGTACACCCAAATCGCCTTAGCCTTCCGTGTATGCGCTCATTTTTAGTGCATTATTGTTATTTGTTAAACCCTAAGTTAACTTTCTAATTGATTACATGGTTGCTAAGTCGAGTCATATCCTTGTACATATTGTTTTGGGACGATTGGGACTCATAGGTAAGTACTTATTTTATGGAGTAATGGGGAAGAACATCACTTATTACCCCCATATGTACGTTAATCTTAAAAGTGCTCCAAGTGTTTTGATTTTCTTAATTCGAGTCATTAGATTAGTTAAATGTAAAGTATGTAAAGATTCAAGTGTAAGGGGAATTCTCACCCCCTATGATGTATTATTTTGGATGGTAGGGTAAGAGTGTATGCAAAAAAAAAAAAAAAAAAAAAAAAAAATAGAAAAAGAAAAAAAGAGAAAAAAACATACGGACTACCATCCCGTTTTTATTCTATGTTCATTTTATGTTTTTGTTATTTTTCATTTATTAGCTTAAGTCGAGTCTAGTCTTGGCTTAGCAACGCCATCTTGTACATGTAATTAACCAAGATTGTTGACTCGCCACCAGTAAAACTTCCTTTATCCAACAAAACCGTGTAATTCATATCCCTATACCTAACGTTACAACCCTTTAAAAGACATCTTTGATAGTTTATCCTAGGTGCTTACGCCATGTGGTGGAGGTTTGATCCTTTCCCAAGCCTATGGTAATCTATTTTGCTATGACAGGTAGTGAGAGATATCTTCCATTTCCATAATGTTATATTACTTTATTACACCCGAGAGATGTGAGTATCTAAACACTATTTGTGAGGTGCTTGTGTATGATCTCCGTGCTTGTCTATTGGTCTTTAGTGGAACGATTATTTGTTTTAATTACTTTTATATTAGTGTTAAATGACCCCTAACTTGTCTTTTGAGTAGAATAAAAGCTCATTTGCTTGAGGACAAGCAAATCTCAAGTGTAAGGGTATATGATGAGGCGAAAAATGATCCGTTTTTAGGGGGTCATTTAAGCCCGAATCCGACTTTATTTGATCAAATATTGCCCTAAATCGTTCCTTTTGTGATTTTAGGTACTTGGAGAGTGAATTCTGGAAAAGAAGCCATTTTGGACGTTTTTAGAGCATAAAAGTGAAGAAAACGGCCGAGAATCAATTTTCCATGTTGGAAGCGCTAGGTGATGGCGTCAAGAGTTACACCTGACGGCGTCAGATAGCAAGAATAAAATACCGTAGGTGGTGACGGCGTCAAAAGCCATCCTGACGGCGTCAAAAGTCCCAAGAATAAAATACCGTAGGTGGTGATGGCGTCACACAGGCCGTCATAAGGAGATCAAGGCCGTCCGAGGAAGTATTTGGCGGCGAGGTGACGGCGTCACATGCTTGTCTTGACGCCGTCAGACCAGTTTTCCTATATATAGTTTTCTAGTTTTTTCATTCAAAAAGAGAAGTTTTGGAGAAACCCTAAAGACGAATTTGGGTGAACTTTTACAGGTTTTTCAAGGGTTCCAAACCCTTGATACCTTGCATTGTAATTGAGATAAGTGTTCTTCTAATTCAATCAATATGTCTATGTGTTGGTTGTCTATATCTTGTTCTTGTCTCAATTCAATTATGCTAGGCTAGATCTCTCTTGTGTTTGCTTAGATCTAATGAAACCTAGATATTGATTATGTGTTGATTACTTGTTTATTCTTGTTCTTGGATGAATGATTTCATATGTTAGGCTTAAGAAACTGGCAGATCTCCAAATGGTAACATGCTTGAACGTCTTAAGAAACATGAACCGAGGCGTACTAGGTCTTTATTGGTTGTATTTAATGCATGAGCCACTGTTTACAATCCCTATAGTTGTGCTGGGTCATGGTGTAGGAGGAGATAAGAGCTCATAGAATTGGGGAGTTATGTATGCCACCCCATGAATGGTATTAAGGAATACGATCCGTCATCCATGCAATTGTAACAAGTAATTAACATGTAAAAGATATCTAGGGAGTAATGAAGTCTAAGTAAACACATTTTCTCCAATTACTGCTCACAGCCCTAGTATAATTAGTTTATTTTCATTTTTAGTATTTTATTTTGATTGCATCTTAGCTTTGGGTTAGTTGAATAACAACTAATTCCGCCCACTCCTTCAAAACCCGAGATTTTACTTGCTTTCATAAAAATATAAAAATACAAAAATAATCATCTCTCACCTTTAGAACTAGTAATTTAGGCTTTCTAATCCTAGCGACACTATTCCTAAGCTGAACGATCAATCCCCCGGTACTTGTCACTATACTATACTACAACGATCAGGTACACTGCCTGGTGGGGGTTGTAAGCTTCTCGAGATCCCTCGAGAGGTAAAGCAAGGTGCGATTCCCACGCATCAAACACCTAAATCACAATCTAGGGTTTGTATGTTCAAAAAGTATACAAAAATAAAGTGGTATAACTAGTTTGTACATGAAATTAAGCTTGAATACCATAAGATACATATGTTAATTAGATGAAAACATGAAAATAATTTTGAATACTCACTTTGAAATAATAGGTGATGAGATGATTAGAAACCTTGGATTACTTGTGTTTTTGTGGTATGATTCTTGATTAGGATGATGAAATGAACAACTTTGATGCTTTGTACTTTGGAAAATTATCACTTGATCATGGAGTATTGATTTGGGTCGTGGGTTTTGTGATGGAGAAGAGAAATGAGCACTTTTTGATCCAAAAATTTTACAAATGAAATGTTTTGGAGGTTTTTGGTAAATATAATCTAATTTCAATGGCATACTTGTAATTATATGGTCAATGTGAAGACTAATGAGGGGGGGGGGGGGGGCTTCACATGTTAGTTAAATGTGTGTGGGAAGCTTGGTAATCTAGTTCACGGAGTCGGTTTTGGTTCCGTTAATCGCAAAACGTAAAGTTTTAAACCGCGAAACGTAAATTCGGGCATCGTAAAAATATGAAACTTGAAAGAATGACTAAACTTGTCAAAATACTCCATAATAAAATAAAATGAATGGTAAGTTCCATCGGGTTGCTTGAACGTTGTTAAAACTGGAAACGCGGGTTAAAACGCGTAATTCGCGTAAAACGCTGAACTGGAAAACGTAAAATTCCAAAATACTGGGTAAATGAATGTAATAACTTTTATGATGATATAATGGATATAAAAATATGTCGGGACCATTGTGGGAATATTTAGATATATTCGTCGTGTTTATAAACCGGGTGTTAACGTTTATTATAAATACTTATACGTAAAACGTTAAATGTATCAAATATATAATTTTGAAAATCCTAAGAGTGGTATAACATGAAAATATTGTTATGATGATATGCAGACTGTCTCTAGTCCGTATGAAATGTCCTTACTGATAATGAAATGAATTCGCACCTAAACCCATACGGTTACGCGAATTTAAATACCCGTAAACTAAATTTACGATGAAATGAATAATGCACGTGAATGATGAAATCTTTTCCGGCAATGAATAGTGTTCAGTGAATAGTAAAATTTCTGAATGCTTCTCTGAATGTCAAACTGACACCAAATATGATGAATAGTAAACTGATGAATAGTGTTTTGATGAATAGTGTTTTTCCAAAGTTCGGGAAATGACCTGAAATGGTGAGTTGTGACAGTCTTCCCCTCTAAAAGGAACTTCGTCCCGAAGTTTAGTTTATGTTGGTTTCTGAAAACATATATGTGAAAAGGTGATGATATTCTGTAATTCCAGTGAACTCTAACGATAGGAATTCTACTCTGCTTCAACTGTTTGACCACACGGTCCATGATTTATGTTGGTTCTCCTACAAGGTTTATGTTTGACTTTAGGTTGGATTCCTTTCCAAATGGGATTATGATTGACTAATCCAAAAAGATGATAATACATGGTTGTGTAATCCTGTTGTTCTCTAACATGGCTCAAGTCTGATGGCCACTAGGCCTATTCTGTCTGAAATATTACATGGTCCAGTGTATATCGGGTTTAACTTTCCAAGTTTTCTGAATGATAACTTGCCTTTCCTGGGCAGAACTTTCAACATAACCCTGCCTACCAACTTGAAGTTTTAATGGTTTACAACTTATTGAACTTGTAACTGATTCTTGACTTGTAGGAAATTTTGGTTATTTCATGAATGCCTACTAGACTAGTGAGTTGAGCTTTTTTTGAGTTTGGCCCATCAATCGATGGTCTGCGCTTCTAAATGTTTTAAATGTGATACTGGTAATATATACTGCTGAATTCTGCCAGAACTCAAGTTTGTATTCTAGTTGGTCGATTCTAAAATGAATCTTAAATGGTCCAATATGCTAAAGGTTCAACCTCTCTTGTTATCCAATTTGTATCATGCCAATCCAAGGCAATGTTTTTAACTTAGTTTGTTCTCCCACTTGAATCTGGATGGTTTGTTGTTCAGGATACCCAATCCAAATGATGGGTGTTATGTACCAATCTAACTTCTGTCAGTTTCTCGCTGTTGGTGTGATAACTATTGTTGTAGATGTATTTGATTTATGTTAAATGATTAGTCCAACCATTTCTAGGGTCAATCACTCATGCTCTGAGCATACTTTCCTATGTTTGAATTGTTCTCTCGCTTTGACCATCGTTCTGAGGGTGATAGGTGATGTTTACATCTAAATGGGTTTCTGAAGGAAATTCTGAAATGATTACCTAAAGTCCAAGGTGAATTCGGTTTCCTTAACAGGAATAATTGAAATGGGTACAATAAACCTTTGTGACTAATTCCACAACGTTCGGTCCTTCGAACTTGGCGTTATCTGAAAGGGATAGAATATAGGTAACAATTTGATTCCTTGTGTTTTGTTCCAATGGATGATAAGACATATGTCCTTCTTTGTCTAGTGGGTTTGGTCTCCACTACTGAAGTTCGTGATTAATTTGTGATGTCCTTCCTAATTCCTTCATCACATATTCCAAATATTCTTTATTGTCAAGTCACAAATCCTAAATGCATAAGCGATGTTGTAGGGAAATTGGTTCTGGAAATTTGTCTCGCGATTATGAGTTTTGGTTGAAATCCTTTTTCTAAATAAACGAATTTAGAAAATAGAGCAAATGATTTACTAAGTAGTATTTTTCTTGATGATTCAAAATTTTAATAGTTATGAAGTAGAAAAATGTTTTCAAACATGTTGTGATTAAGACTGCTTACCAAAGTTTGATGTCTATGTATATTTCTCATTGTACAATAGTGTTGCTAAAGATTGACCAAAAAGGATCGTACTTGTTCAAAATAGGAATTTCAGAAATCATTTTTCCATAAGGTATGTGATTTATGTAAACGCATCAACTTTATTTAAAAGTGAAAACACTAACAAAGATAAAATGGTAGAATGGGAAATGTTCGCTTAAATGCATAGATGTATTAACATTTAGTTCCTGAGGTTGGATAATGCCTATTGGTGGTTATCAGTATAACTACAAGCATAGGTATTTAGACTAACTTAAGTCCTGAAATAGTTTATCGTTGTAATTGGCAAGGCGAACGTATCACTTGATGTTGTGTCGATGAATGTCTATTCTGTTTTCCCATGTAGATAAGGAGATATGTTCTGGTTTGATCCCTTGCTTGGTATGAAGGTGAGGTTATCTAAAATTTCTAAAGACATAATGCCTTAGAGGAATCTACATCGATATTCTTGATTCAAACAATTGTCCTTTGTGAAAACTTACTGCAGGAAAGTTTTTGTATAGATGAGGCCATGTTTAAATGAAATGCTCTACAGTCTCAATTAGAAGCTTGGTTTATTTCTATTGTGTTGTTCTGCGGACATTTATTGAGTTCAATCCTGTAGCTCAGTCTAGCTAGTACCCTTAAACGATAGAATGTGAAAAACTAAGTCAGAGATGGTGATTCTGATGGTCTCGTGGTATCTTAGGATTTGTTGTTGAGTTATGAATTCTCTCACTATATACTTCTAGTTCTGGTTTGTAGTTCTGTAATCCTTTCGTTGCTTTTATTGTATAGAGGAATCCTGCTTGTAATTGATATGGAAAGTCTCTCCTAGGGAAGTCCATGGGAAAATCCAACTTAATGGCTAAGTGAGTGACAGGTAGGGTAAGTATCCAGGGATAGTTCGGCAAAAAGGATGTTTATGGAAGAGTTCCTTTGTTTACAAAACTTTTTAAATGAAGATTGTTATTAACAATCCCTTGAAAAGGTAATTATTTCCTTCATGGCATAATCCTTCCTGAATTTTACATAGGTGATCAGGCTATGTACAATTGAGGACTAATGATGCGATGTTAGATTTTGTCAAAATATCATAACTTTTCTCAAAAGTTTTAGATGATGCTCAACGCATTGTTATTAAAATGGTATCCTGATGTTTTCTTTCAAGTAACATGAAAATTGCCTCGCGTAATAATAGTAAATACTTTGTGTAATGACAGAAAATCAATTTATAGGATGGTAATAAAATAGCTTACTTCAAAAAAATTTCTGTAAAACAATTTCCCCATATGATAGTAAAATAGCTTGAATGGTTTATTGGATACGTGGGTGAATCTTGTCGAATGGTAATAGTCTACTAATTCGTCAAAAACGAAATCAACCTAATCCCTAATAAGACAATGATAAAATGTTGCGAAACGATTGAAGTCTGAGCAATTGGGATAGAAAATGGAGTAAACGATGGTTATGATTATCACAGAGGTAACAAAGGATGGATACTACTATGGGTTGAAAAGTGCTTAATACAACTAGGTTATGTCATCGTACCAACGGTAAGTACAAAAGGAAAGATACAACCCTAAAGGGCTCGAACTACGGTTTATATATTGAAACAAGGCTCCTCCTGCTGAAGCATTGTTGTTATCCTTGATGTTGCTAATATCCTGACGGTTCTATTTCAACAGCTCACGCTATTCCTCGAGCGATTCAGTCTTGATTCCAAGTTCCTGATTTTCCTTGTTCCTTAGCTCCGGGCAGTCATTCTTGAAATGCCCTAAGTTTCCACATTTGAAGCAACTCCCTGGGGTCTTCTGATTTGTGAGTTTCCTACAGTCTTCAGTCCAATGACCCTGCTTCTTGCACACTCCACACGTTTTACTGCAATGACCTCGGTGATGTTGATTACACAGGTTGCAGTAAGGTAACTTTCCAATATACCTTCTCTTTGTGTACGGTTCTGCCGCAAAGGCTCTATTCATTTCTTGTCCTTTGGGTGATTGTTGAGCAGCATTGCAACCTAGATTGTTGTTTCACTTCCTTTTATTGTCACTATTGTTTCCTGATGTCTCGGCGTGAACTATGAGTTCCTTTGCTTCGATCGCCATTTTGATAGCTTCAGACATGGTATCGGGTTCCCATGCGATGATCAACATACGAATTTCATTTGAGAGTCCCCCGATGTACCTTTCAAGTTTCTTGCTTTCCGGTTCATCCATTGCAGAACCTAGTCATGTTAATTCATAAAAATGAGTAGTGTACTCGTCAACATCATTTCCTACCATGGTAAATTTTAGTGTTTCCTGTTGTTTTGCTCGTAATTCATTTCCTACACAAAATGTTATACTCATCATCCATCTTAGTTTCTCCCAAGAGTGTGAGTAGGCAGCATCAACTCCCACCATCTTAATATGTTTGGTCCACCATTCCTGGGCATGATCCTGAAAAGTGCATGTGGCGAACTTAACCTTGTCTTACTTATGACAGTCGCCACATCGAAATATTGTTTCTATTTCTTCGAACCATTTGAGAAATTCCTTTGTGTTTCTAGTTCCGATAAAGGAGGGAGGATTGCACCCCATAAATTCCACGTGATTAAGTTCCTTAGTGAGGGCGGTGGCTATGTTCTTGGCAATGACTTGTCCATCAGCAGCTTGCGTCATGTTTGGAGTGGTTTGCTTAAATCTCTCTTCATCAACTCATAAGAGACCATGAGGCTATAGTTAATAAAAGTCATCATATTCACAACACATGAATATAATACATGAAAATTTCGGTCTACGTGAATCGATATCACAAATAGCACAACCATTTCTTACATAGTAGAGTCACACTTGATATATTTGTTTGTACAACAATCAAAAGACAACAAGTTCTTTAGACTATGTCCCACACTTTCTGTGGCTAGGATAATAGTAAAAGCTAGTGAGGATATAAGTCTGGTCTAGGGACTTCCTGGTGTCCCTCTGTGTGAAATCAGGTTTGTGGCATCATAAGGTCGAGATAGTCCTGAAGTGGTGTCTGAAGTTGTGCATCTATCAAATCTTAGATAATGTAGGTTCTGAACCATTCCTGAAGAATCTGCGGATGTTCCTGTTGAGTCTGTGATATTGGTATTATCTACTAGGTGTTATCTAGTTCATGGCAAGTGGGAATGGAAAAGGAAAACGACAATGATGGTACCAGTGAATGAAATACTACCCTCTTTCGCGCTACCTCGCGACATCTAAGAGGTAAAACTGAAGTACGCACTGTGGGATGACCAATAGTGTAATAAGTAACTGATGGTGGTGATAGTACCTGAGTAGTGGGTGCTCTACTAGTGAAGGAAAGAAAACACACTATCTCCCTTGAAATAAGCAATCTAATATGTCCATAAGATTAAGTCTGAATACTCTACCAAAAGGCATTCTATGTATGGGTTGAATGATAGGAAAACCCTGTTCCTATGGCAAATCAATAGTGCTAATGGTGATGTAAGTGCAACTGGTGGTATAATGGTAGTGGAAGATGACAAGGCATCTTCAATGTCGGAATCCGATAAAAGGATGTTAGGGTGAGTATCTGAAGACATGTCACTTGTGAACCAGGTCAATAAAATGATATATATATATATATATATATATATATATATATATATATATATATATATATATATATATATATATATATATATATATATATATATATATATATATATATATATATACGAATATAAGTATAAATAACTCGCACAGGGTATGCATGAAACAACATGTATCATGATTATGCACTTATGATGAAATGATGAGATGCTATGATGATGCGGTTATAGTCTAGGGTCCAAGATACATCCTAGTTCGCTATAACCTTAGCTCTGATGCCAATCTGTCACACCCCCAATTTACCTGACTTGCAGCGGAATAGAATACCTGGGGGTGTCTATTATAGCACCACAGTTACAGTTACATTGAACGACCTAAAGTGTCGTTTGGAAAATACTGCATTTGATCATTGAAATAATCCAGAGTTTACAAAATGAGGTCCCCAAAATGTGTTTCCAGTTTATGAAAACAAGTCCTACTAGATCAAATGTTTACATAAGTGCATGAAATAATGATGAGACGCGTCGACTCCGCGACTCCATGAAGGTCCAAATGCATGTCACATGAGCTACCTTAATAACCTGAAATACATTGCTAAAACGTCAACACGAATGTTGGTGAATTCCATAGGTTTGTAAAATGTAATGATGTACGGCCACCACAAGTATAAGTGCATGACAAAAGTCACGTAAAAATAGTACAATAGACCTTAAGCTCATGACCTCGAAGCTATGACTGATGAAATTATATGCCCCTCCCGAATGTTTTACCAGAACACTCGTAACTGTGTCAAAATGAAATGCATTCGCTTACGGTTGGTAATCACTACCACGGATGGAGGCGTCACCCTCGATAGATCTATCCACTCACTCTCGCTTACCGGTAAATTAACGGTTCATGATAATAAACAGGGGACTTTAACTGGATGGTAAAGCAACTTAAGCAATGTACATATGTTTTGGTACTTGGGCTCGTACTAAAATGATTGATGCAATGTATTCCCCCGTGGGATTTGAAAACAATCAAAAATGTTGAATTGAAAACGGGGCTATGAAAACTCACCTTAACTGATGAAACTGTGATGAAGTGAAATGAACAACAATGAACAATTAGCTGCCGCAACCTAATATGATGGTACCATGAACATGTAATGAGCTGAAAACAACAAGGCGCGCACACTAGCCGCAACCTAATATGAATGATGAATGATCTACTTTAGATCATGAAATGATGTTATGAATGTCCATGCACATGTTTCCTATACCACTCTACTCTTTGGAAAATACTTGTTGTTATAAAAAATATACATTTCCAAGACTTAGGAAAATAAGGCAACTAGAAAAATAAAACTAGTTGAAATGTATATATACCTATATATCGTATGTATCAATGTTTGTGTTGAAATCCTTGATATAACGCCTTGTAGTGATAAAAATATACTTGTAATAACTAATACTTCATTAGTTATAAAATTGGGTACTTGGTATTATTTCTAGAAATCTAGAGTTACTATGTAGTTTTAGTGTTAATATTTCTAAAAGCTGTCAACCAAAAATGAGTTTTGCCGATATTCAAACGTGAATATCTTTGTCGTTATAAGCCCGTTTTACTTGTTCTTTATATCCACGGTTACGTCTTAGTATGTAGTAATATATTTTGGAAAGCTTGGCTCCTCCGGGTTACGTCTAAAGCCTCTTTTTGTCCGACGAAAAACGTCCAACAGCATGTATTTTTCCGGAAAATAGTTTTCGTCAATAAAGTTGCAAAAATCATATCTTCTTCGTTATAAACTCTTTTTAATCCGTTCTTTCGCCTACGGATTCGTTTTTGAAAGTATTTTCTAAAAATTTTGCCAAAGTTTACTTTGTATTTACTGATTCATCATAAAAGTTATTATGGTATAATGGATATAAAAATATGTCGGGACCATTGTGGGAATATTTAGATATATTCGTCGTGTTTATAAACCGGGTGTTAACGTTTATTATAAATACTTATACGTAAAACGTTAAATGTATCAAATATATAATTTTGAAAATCCTAAGAGTGGTATAACATGAAAATGTTGTTATGATGATATGCAGACTGTCTCTAGTCCGTATGAAATGTCCTTACTGATAATGAAATGAATTCGCACCTAAACCCATACGGTTACGCGAATTTAAATACCCGTAAACTAAATTTACGATGAAATGAATAATGCACGTGAATGATGAAATCTTTTCCGGCAATGAATAGTGTTCAGTGAATAGTAAAATTTCTGAATGCTTCTCTGAATGTCAAACTGACACCAAATATGATGAATAGTAAACTGATGAATAGTGTTTTGATGAATAGTGTTTTTCCGAAGTTCGGGAAATGACCTGAAATGGTGAGTTATGACATTATTCATGTGTGGCCACATTGCTTATCGACGTAGAAAGAGAACTTCTCCACCGAAACCATCCGGCGAAGAAGGTGGCAAATTTTTCTCAATAACTAGTTTTGATGGACAGGCGATGTAGGATGAAATCATCAAGGCAACAAATGATTTTGATGATGCATATGGTACTGTGTATAAAGCTGAGTTACAACCCAATAATTTAGTAGCTGTCAAGAAACTTCATTCAACATATGAGAATGACGATCATATAGGCTTCCTAAATGAGGTACGAGCATTAACAAACATAAGGCACAGAAACATAGTTAAACTCTATGGATACTGCTCCCATGCTCGTCACTCATTTTTAATTTACGAATATCTTGAGAAGGGAAGTCTAAAATCGCTCTTAAGTAGCAATATCACAGCAATGGTAATGGATTGGCTGAAAAGGGTAAGAATTGTTAGGGCTATATAGCGAATGGTTTGGCTTATATGCACCATGATTGTACACCTCCTATCATTCATAGAGACATTTCTGTAGCAAACATTCTTCTCGATTCTGATTATGAGGCACATATCTCGGATTTTGCAACAGCGAAGCTTCTAAAGCTGGATTCATCCAATTGGACTGCGGTTGTAGGCACCTATGGCTATATTGCGCCAGGTCACTACCATATATTTTAAAGTTTTATATACTATACATACTTATTCTCAAGTTTTATAACAACTTTTTTTTGGATTCTCCTGCTTCCTTCAATGTAGAGCTTGCTTATACGATGGTGGCGACTAAGAAATGCGATGTGTATAGTTTTGGAGTTGTTGCACTAGAAGTGATTATGGGAAAACATCATGGAGAACTTATATCATCTCTACCAACATTGTTTACAGATGATCTATTGCTAGCCAATGTAGGTGATAGTCGGATTCCGCCACCATCATCTCTAGTTGAGAAACTAGTGTCATTTTTCACAGGTTCCAATAATGATAATTCCAGAATCGATATATGCACAAGATTGACAAGAAATGATTCTATTATTAATCAACATAATAGTGGGTTACATTGTTACAAAGAGACACACTACAAAATGTTACATGTACTAAACTATATATACTAGTCGAATGGTTGCGAGTGAACCATCATGTCTGCTCGAATGGTTGTTAACCAAACGACACACCCTTACAGAAATAACTAACTTTCTGCAATAACCAACTTTTAACTAACTTAACCGCTATTCGGTTGTAAACTATCTAACTAACATGTTTATTCCTTTGTCTTTCAAGACTTATACAATTATAAGGTCTAACATTTCCCCCCCTAATTGTTTAAGTCTTGTTCTTCGAGTCTTCATACTCTTTTCTGCGTCTCTTTCGTTCCTTCTTCTTGTCTCACCAACGTGTTGTTGTTGTTGCTTTGCCACGTTGTATTCCTCTTTCTTTTGCGTCCAACTTGGTTACCGGTGTGTGTACCATAGACTCTTTTGTCTCGGCTTTTAATTCCAAATCTGCGTGAACACAAAGTCCCAAATACCCTCGGTATTTGTTCCAAAACAAACAGGTTGTTTGTTTTCTTTCTACTACTTCGACGGTACTATCTGAACAAAGTAAGCGATTTGCTTAAAACCTTGTTTCCCTCGTTGCTTGTCCGCGTTCCACAATACTCCTTCTTCTTTATTCCACATCGTATCTACACAACAACCTACGAGAATATACGACGGTATTCCCTGCGAACAAGTGATCAGAATGTTCCTGTTGTTGTCCTTCCTCGTATTGCGAGCGTCTTCCAAAAACAATCCTTGATTGTTTTTCCAAATCGGTACCTTTTCTAAATCCCAAGCAACGTTCCTTTTCGCTTCCAACGTGTTGCGTTAAAGCAACAGTGGTTCTTCTAGCGTCCTTGACGTAGTATCCATTCTTCTTGTTGCGTTGTATAGCAACAGGCCTCTTCTTCCTTCTTTGTTGTCGTGTGCAAGACACCAACAAAGGCTTCTAATAATTGTTCTCTTCTAAGTTTTCTCCCACCAATACGTTCGGTGTCCACGTTCACTTCCTTTTGTCGGTTATCAAAACTTATCAAAACTTGCCGCTTCCACAAAAGTTTCCTTCTTGTTTTGTTGTCGCGAATGATCACAACAAAACTCCCACCAATACGTTTTGGTGTCCATGTCCATTGGTTACGATTGTGCACTATCTTCCCCAACATCCTTGGTGTCTTCCTTCTCGGTCTCTTGATCCTCTTGAATAAAAACTTGAATCACAACTTGTTATCTTGTAAACCTTCGGCTCTAATGTAATTCCAGAATCGTATTTGCACAAGATTGACAAGAGAAATGATTCATTTATTAATCAATATAACAGTGGTTATATTGTTACAAAGAGACACACTACAAAATGTTACATGTACTAAACTATATATACTAGTCGAATGGTTGCGAGTGAACCATCATGTCTGTTCGAATGGTTGTTAACCAAACGACACACCCTTACAGAAATAACTAACTTTCTGCAATAACCAACTTTTAACTAACTTAACCGCTATTCGGTTGTAAACTATCTAACTAACATGTTTAGTCCTTTGTCTTTCAAGACTTATACAATTATAAGGTCTAACAACTAGCTCATTCAATTTTGAATATCTCACGGGCATGTTTGAACTATAACCCACAATAAAGGCCAACAATGCGCCAAGTCAAAGATTTATTGTCAGTGGATGATCGAGTTTGGATGAAGCTGCATGTCTCGGTAACTTAATGCAAGCTTGATCGATTTCGTATGATGTCTAGCCATAAGTCATAAATTTTAAGAAATTTTTTATATTTTTTTTGTTGTCCTGAATTATGTTGTAGATTGTTATTAAATAAGAAAATAATTTACATCAATGGAGATTGCTACCTTTCTAGACTAATATAGTTACGTGTATTATGGATCTTTTTGGTAATTTCTTTAAATTATTCCAGTTTTGCTATTAAAAATTTAGCAATGGGAAATTTGTATCAGTTAGAATTTATTCTTACTCATATCAAGAAATATTGTAAACAGCACACAAAAGATATTCAAAGATGTCAAACCACCCAACATTGGAAGTCTGTTAATTTGTATAAGAAAGAAGATAGCACAGACTGGAGAAGAAATGAGGTTTAACCAGAAATGACTTAAGAAATGAGGTTTAGATCCGTAAAACAACTAGGAATTCAAGATATTAAGAATTGAACTCGAAATTAGATTTATTTATTTTTTTTTATTTTTTTTGAAAGGCGAACTCGAAATTAGATTACAATGGGATAATTTGTTACAAATTAAACAATTGAACGTTTAGAGAGTTACAGAGTAAGTAGTAAATGGAAGGAAGGAGGTATTTAAAGGGAAATGGTAGGAAGGAGGATTTGGCTGGAGAATTTGTTTTGTTCTGTTGACTTTTATTGACTTTTTAATTGATATTACTTTGACATATATCAATCCATCCCGCTTAAAATGATGCTTGTCCTCAAGCATCTAAGCATTCAAATCAACTTGAGGCAACCTTTCTTAGGAACTTTAACACATTATGTTATAGCAAGCCAAACACCCCAAAAATCAATAACCTTTTTCCTTAAGCCAAACACCCGTTTCATAACCCAACTACACGATCCATGTATAAAATGTAACAGCTGAAGTCCTTCCCAAGCGTGAAGGATTGAAATCACCCACTCTTCAAACAACTCGATAAGCTGAGTCAAAATGTAGAGACTAATATGTTTTGCGGCATCATACTTTCCTAACTGATCTAAAGCGAGCCACACTTCTACCTGTAATCCGCAACACTCCACGGCAAATTCCTCTTCATTAGCAAATTCCACTACTGCTTCTCATAGCCTTAAAGAATCAGGTATATGTTCAAGACCTTTTCTTAGTACAATACTTTGCTTTTAATCACATGTCCATGTTCCAATGTCGCAGCCCTTTCCTTAAGCCAAACAGCAGCAACATTTCCATCAACACCAGATACCAAGCTATTTATAGAGACACGCGCGAGAAATTTAACACCGTTCACTTGGTAAAGTTCTTCATATTTCTGGGCCAGTGAAGGAGTGAACAACCATGGAAGAAAATGATCTTCTGGAAATATGACAGTTGCATCAAGGTTCCATCCAACAGCAGCCGCTGCAACTTTTATGCCAATATAACCACCACCAACTGCAACTACTTTTTGTGCTTTTGCCAACAATGATACTAATGAAACAACATCAGCAATATCGCGTATGTGATGAACACCAGGTAAAGTATCACCAATTTGCTAAGAAATTGTTTCACAGGTTCTGAGGGGGGTTTCCAGGATCGAATGATAAAACAACAACATGCCAACATCATCATCGAATAAATAAAACGAAACAAAGAAGATGAGGGGTTGGTTGAACCCATTCTGATAAACACAGAATATTGTATATATTGAATAATGTGGGTTAACAATTTATGTTTACAGACATATGTATTCATACTACACTAAAAGACACGAACTAACAGATATGATGTTTTACCCAACAGGTTTAATGAACCATCATGTCTCTTGACTATTTCCTAACTGTTTTCTAACTGCCAATTGTTTCTTTCTTTGCTGGTTTGTTCGGCCCAAACCAGTAACAATTTGGCCTTTTATTTGACCCATAACATAATGAAAGATTAATGGATTATAATCTTCCAACAGAAATCAGTTGCATTTTGTGCCATTTCATAACCTTTTCTATTTCCTCTTTGTCCATTTTCATATGTCGAACTCCCACTTTCCATACTTCAATTTGCATTTTGTGCCTCCTGATTTCTTCCTCTTAGGCCATTTCCATAACTCAAACTCCAAACGACTAAAATTATCTCCATGAATCACAATAACAGAAGCCTTCAACATATCAATTATTGTTGTCGTTAGCACTAAAATCAATTTCCATACCATCATTATTAGTCGAATTAGAACTAATACCACGTTCCATATCACACAATTCAATTCGATCCCGATCACAGTTTTCGACCAAACAAACGCCTTTTTTCACCTACTTCACATTCAGGTCATCATTTTGATCCTGGTCACTCAAATCATCTTTTACAATAACCTCGATCAACTCATTAACAGTAGCATTCAGTTTTTGAATATCCATTAAAAGTTTAAAACATTAGAGCCAAAAGTATCAGAATTCGATGATGATGATACGCCTAACAAACACTCCGTTTTCGGGTTTTGGAACTTCTTTAAAAATCTTCACCAACGAACCTTCCAATTTATCCAAAAGACATGAATTAAAGCTTGAGTCTTTAACAGCATTACTAATTGATTCTTTAACAGTTTCAACCGCATTTACAACCTCATGATCAACAACATCATCAAGTAATCTATTTTTTAACCCAGAGGATTCTTTACTTTTTCCATCATCATGAATGAAATTACTCACACCCATTCTATTATTCTTTTTTTTTTTTTTTTTTAATCTCATCATCATCATCAACCTTACTCGAATCTTTAAACTCAATTTCTTGCACTTTATCACATTATTTAGAAACTTCATCAAGAACCATATTACCAATGTCGTTTTCGACCATATCACTTGCTTCTTTAGCACCTTGTTTGAAATTTTTCTTTATTGGCATTTCATCAAACATGCACCCGTATGATAACAAAATACATATTCTTATCAACCAATGTTATTGAATAAATTGTACACTATGTGAAAGCTTCAACCCCTTTTGAGCCGTATCCTTTAGCTAACTTCATTCATACTTAAATGGGTCAGAATTCGGGTATAAAACTAACTATATGGGAAGCAGTAGAAGATACTACTGTTAAATGGAAACTAAAGAGTAAATTACATATTGGTCCCTGTGGTATGTGTTGACTTGAATGTTTGGTCCAAAAAGTAAATTACATAATTATACATGAATTACAGGGGCCATTATTAAAGACATTTTTCAGTGTTGCAGATTAATACCATAGACAAGTAACCACATCCAAAAAGAAAACATGATTGTGTTGTTTGTTTAGAATTAGAGCAAATGAAAGAAAGGTTTGCTAAGCTTCTTTTAGCAGAAGATAAGCTTTAACAAACTTGGATACGTTGGTAAACATGATTGCTATCTCAATGTATCAAACTATTTGTAAATAAACGAAATGAAGGTTACTGTTGACTTTTGGTGTTTTGACCAATTTAGTCCAAATTATAACTGGTGGGCATGACAGACAAAAATAAATAAACAGTAACACGGTAATCATAATTAAAAAAAAAAAAAAAAAAAAAAAAAAAAAAAAAAGTAAAAAAAAAAGAGTAAACGATTTGTTATTTAATTGATAAAAACACATTAATAAAATTTTTTGAAAAAACCCGGTGCGTGGGGATTATAACTAGTTATAATTTATACTAAAAAATTTTCTTGATTAATAAATGAATAATGATGTTAAGCAAAAGCAATCTTAATCATTTACGTTTGTGGTAGTCACTATAATTAAACAATAATATCATTAACGAAATTTTATCTAGACTAAAGGATCGCCTTTTCCCTTTTACTCAATCTGTTCAATCAAGCTTTTTTATTTTTTTTATTTATTTTTTCTTTGTGTGCATATAATGATACTTGGTTGTCCAGTACCAACCCATGAAATGTATATATCATATATGAAGTTATTTGTTCTCTATGCATGTTTCGTTTTCTCTGTATAAGGTATTTGTAGGTTGTTGATACAAATGGCTTAAAGAACACAGTTACATGTCTGGCCTTTTGTATTATATTTGTTCTTTTCTTTTTGATCATGAAACAGGGTATCAAGCTACTGGAATTTTCTATGTAGATCGATTATCATATAAAGATACTATGGTAAGCCGTTTGTATTTTGTGTTATATATATTGGATACTAATTTATAATCCATGAAAGTCAAACACGAAAGTCAAAAGAGTCGTTTATGTATATGTATAAAGTGTAGGGTACTAGAATGACAAAGACAAAGTTAGAAACCGTTTATTCGGTTATAGTAGTTAGAAACGTTATGTTGTTTAGTGAAACGTTGTGTTGTTTAGTTGTGTCGGTTCATGGGTTATATATACCCATAAAACCCAACTCTGTAAAAACTAATGATTGATTATAAATAAAAACCTTAGTATACTTTATATTCGATTGTTCATAGAATTAGACTAACAATATGTTGAAAAACATAACATGACCCATAAAAGATCTTTTATTATCAAAGGAAGATGTACCTGGTACAACACTTGTTTGAACCAACCAAGAAACAAACTACAACCTGATCTCAAGCAGGTGTATAACAAGAAACAACATAGAACCTGATCTCAATCAGGTAATGATTACAAGAAACAATCTGATCTCAATCAGATAACCAAGTACCATAAGAATAAAGATGAAGCTTGATTACAGCTTCACAGCATATCAATAAAGGAAGAAGTAGCAGCTTTGTTGGTGGTGGTATAACGGCTCTATAAAGAGCCATTTGGAGAGAAAGAGGCAGTTGGTTACATTGTGGAGTGAGAGAGAGCAGCCTTTGGTGTGAGTGATATAACGGCTATGTAAATAGCCGTTAGGAGAGAGAGGTAGAGAGTTACATTTTGAGAGAGAGAGAGAGAGGGTTATTTAGAAAACCAGCTTAGCTTGTATCTAAGTGATATACGGAGTATAAATACTCTCCTTCCCAACGGCTCAATTTGATAGAGACATAACCAGCCCCTCATCTTTCCATCTTCTTTAATCACGGCTTAAACTTCAATAATCATGTACCAGAGAATAAAAGAGCGACAAAGATAGTCCCTGTAATATATTTCTAGGTTGAGAGTTATACTTTCAACATCCCCCCTTAACTCCAACCTGGAAAACATCAACCATTCTCAGATTTGAAAGCAGCTTATTAGCTGGAAAATCTTACTTCTCATCAACTTTGCCTATTTTGAGTAGGTGTCTTGCTACATTAGTATTGACAACCTGCTTGAGTCAGAACCCGAGTAATCTGTGTTCTCAATGAATAAGCTTGATGTTGACTTCATGGTTGCATTGATGTCCACATCCAATTCAGGACCATAAGTCTATCCGTCATTCTCCATCCTCCTATCTCTGGAACCAGCAACCAAGAGTTTTGCACTGGAAAAATATTAGTATCGATTAGAATCGATTTAAGGTTCCTTTCTATCTGAGAGCCCATGACATATTCAGCTACGACCAGCAAACACCCATCAAGCTGAACGTTTATCCAAGAATTTGGAAACACAATTTGTAATTCGGAACCTTTTGAAATTGAACCTTCATAGAACTTTTGTCTAGTGATTTCCCATAGAGGACCAAGAGCAGGAAGAAGAAGCATGATTGGAAGTGGGAAAAGAACACTGGCTATTGGAATCCATGTTATGCCAAAACACGCGAGCATTTTGAAAGGTACAATTTCCACAATCGTGCCATGATTTTCTTCCAAGACTTTGTATCTTCGACTTGAACCAAGGAGTGTCATTTGACATAAATTGATGTTGTTTCATTGCCCATTCAAGAACAGTTAGCACCTCAGCCTGTGCTAGATCTTCACTGTCAGGCACATGTAATGCAATGTAGCTTAGAGGTATCAATGCAGGCAGTGAACCATTTGCTCCTCGAAATACACCAACTGAATCAAGTGTTTTGCTCCTCCAGTGTTGATAATCGCCTTCGAGTGATCAAGATGGAGATAGTTCTCAGAACATGCAAACTTGGACACTTTATATTTTTAACACTCCCCCTCAAGTTGAAAGGTGGGAACACCAAAGTTCAACTTGAACTGAAAATCTTCTTGAGGAGAATACAAAATGAGTGCAGACCATTGGACCTCCCAGCATACTTCTGAATCCATGAGAGACCCTGAAACCAATCAGAATCCCTCAATCCATCACAATACACTAGAAGACCAATGATCTGAACCTTCATTTTAACCTTCAAATTCCAACCAAACGTTGTCCGCATGAGGATAAAGGGACTGACCAAACACATTATCACCTGGTAACTGGTCCAGCTTTCACTAATTAAAAAACTCAGAACCAAGCCCAACACCAGCCACATATTTCAAAAAACCCATCAGGTGTAGCGCAGTCACAATTCCAGCAGCTTGTGGACCAATAATGAACAATCATAGAAACACTGAACCCACATCTCAATATGCTCACGAACAATAGGGTGAAACACCCTAACACATCGAAGCCATTAGTTCGACCAAGGAATAAATCAAACAAATCTCGCCATAGATTTTTAGAAGAACCCTAAGAACTATCCATCTCCATTAGTTGAAGAGCAGTAGAAAAATTGTCTTCATTTGGTTCCTTCTTTTCAGCACTTTTGATAACTCCCACAGCAACAGTCGAACAGCAACTCATCCAAGAGGTGGGTACTCAGCAAAAGTCTCGACAACCATACGCTTGGTTGGAACCATCTTAACCACACCTTTTATCTAGACAAAATCAGGTAGGAAAGATAACAATACAGTGATATAGCAGCAGCGGAAGACTAAGGACAGAAAGTCCACCAGTATTATTTTTTTTTCTTAGCAGAGACAAGAAGAACAGCATCAACATTCTTCAAAAAACTTTGGTTCCTTTTCCAACTCCTTTCCAGAAGGAGCCAAATCGGAATAGCCAATCAACACCAGAACTCAACTGGAGCAGCCAAATGAATCCAAATTGAACTCAACCGGAGTCAGAGATTGATCCAATGTACCATGCTGATCTTAAGCAGGTAACAACAATCACTGCTGCATTCTGATCTCAATCATAAAACAGCAAATAACCACATAAAACCTTATCAGAAACAGAGAGGCTGCCATAAAGGCTAAGAATGTCCACATGAAACAACAACATGAAACAACTGTTCTCAACAGTTTCAAGACAATAACTTGATCTTAATCAAGTGTACAGAGTACCACCAATATCAACAATAATACCCCAACAGACCCATATGTTGATGAATCACAAGATCAGTCCATGGGTAGATAGAGAGAGCAGCTCAGATAGCTGCTGATGTTGAGTAGTCATACCATCACCATATAAGAACACTAGCCAACTCTATTAAGAGTGAGGCATCAATAACTTGTAGGATGATAGTACAACTACACACAAGGAACTGATCAATTTCAGTTTATACAATAACCAGTCCACAAAGAACTAGACAGAGGATCCAACAATATGAAACAATATCCATGTTGACAACTGAGTAGAAATATACTCAGAAATATAGCTTTGGATCAGACAAGATACAACATATGGCTTTTACAACCAAAAGGTTTTGAGTTATCAACTTGAACTGTTTTCTTAACAGCTCCCATAGCAACAGAGAATACAAATTCTCTTTCAACCGATCACACAACACAACTGTTGCAACAATCAACAATCCATCACCAGGTATAAACCAACATAAGACTGACAAAATACAGCCACTATGATAGCCAGAAACAACCAGGTCTGAAACGACTGGCCAGAGCACCAACATCACAATAACCGGCTGATCACAACTTCAAATCCGAAACAGTTAATGAGCCAACAATTTTAAATGAGGAAGCAACAAACAACTGAATCTTTAACCAAAGCCATGCCAAGAAGACACAGCCAACAAAGTAGGCAAGGGGTCATCAATCCCCAAGACCCATAGTGCCACGAACCATGTCCACAAACCAACCACTTTGAAACAAGCTGAAAAAATCAACAATAAGAGTAACAACAGCCTGATCTCAAGCAGGCAAGAAATATGAGATGCTTAATCCCGATCTCAAGCAGGTAAGCAAACCAGGAGAGACCAAATCTGTTCTCAAACAGATTGATCAAAAAACTTGATCTCAAACAATAAAATATAGGACCAACCAAGTGAAAACACTTTTATGGACAGAATGAGCTGCAATTTTAATTGCCGCCATTCTACCAAATGTTTGACTAGTATAAAAGTTCCCGCCTAATGTCATGAAAAGCAAGGGCTTTAAGACCCAAACCATCCAGATGTTGCAAAGGCAATCATACGAACAACCATACTCAAGTTTATCACATTGTTGTGATCAATAAGAGATACCATCCATTTTTGTCGCCACGTAATTATTACCGGCATCAAAAAAGGGGCACCTCTAATTTGCAGGAAGATCAATCGTAGTTATACCAAAATCAATATCGGACCCTGTAACACCCCCAATTCATGGATGCAGCGGAATTCAAACTGGGTGTTACTCGACGGCACAATAGTCACAATAATAGAAAACGAACTCCAATTGAGTCGTTTTAAAAGATTTATCATTCAAATTGTATAAATATCAGAGATTAAAAAATGAGGTCCCAGATGGTTCCATGTTTACAATTTAAATGAGTTTTGAATGATAATAAAATTTATAGCCCTCTTGAGTATCCGTGCCCTTCCGTGCCATCCTTGATCGTCATGAACCTGAAATACATGCTTGAGAGGTCAACACAAAGGTTGAGTGATATTCATAGAGTTTGTTTAATGTTTGAACACAATATGTTGGTAGTGTGAGCTGTAGACTCACACCAATGTTTGGAAAACAAAACAGGTAGGTTACGTTATTATACGCCCATAAAATGTATTATACACTAAGCTTATGAAACCAAAACGTTAACGTGTACCAATATTGATTGGCAGATTTATCCCGGTAGGTACTTTGCCGTCATACCTAATGTCTCAAATATTAATGCATTTGTTTGAACTTAGTCAATACAAATGGGATTCGTCAATCCCAATAGGCCTATTCACAATATTCGCGCTCACTCGCAAGTAACCCTCGCAAGTGATTAAATGGTTCATAACAAGGGATCTTGGTTTGGCAAGGATGTTACTTAGTGATAATAAAACATAGTCGAATAGCATACAGTAGAAAGCATTGTGTTCGATTTAGAAATAGCATGTATTTCCCCCAAGGGTTTGTAAAATAGTTAAACAATAGAAAGTGGGGCTATGAACTCACCTTGAGTTGGATGATGTATAATGAGAATGATGGATATGCCGTAAGAACTTCTACGAGCAACCTAGAATAATTGTTGTAACTTAGGTTTGGAATAATGTCTAAGGAAAGATAAACACGCCAATATATATCTTGCACTTAGTCCATGATGTGGTATGATATATAGTGTAAGTCTTTGAAAGAAATGATTCATGAAACATGTATGTTTATATATCGTTTACTACCGTTCGGGCCGACATAATTCAGAAGTCATGTTAGTAAGCGTTCGAGGAGCCAGGACACTTTAATTCGTAAATCCACAACTCATCTCGACGGCTTACATAATGAACTCCTCACATGAGGCTCCCTACTATTGTAGTAGTTGATAACATATATAGATATAAGTTTTGATCTGAAAAGTTACATGTCCGATATTTGAATAAACTTAGGAAAGTTTATTAGTACATGAAGATTGTTATTAGGGGTAGTTTCATAAGTCTTGTATGACCATTTTCTCTTGGTAATATCTCATGGTTCCCTTTTAAGTGAAGTAGATCCAAATTGCTTGTTCAAGTTATCGCCTAATTCATTGTTTCATGTTTACGCCTATGTAAGTTGGTATGGTCATTTCGTCATGGCCTAGCCATGACCTTTGGTCCTTGTTCCAAGGTCATGAGACACAACCTTGGCTCTAGCCATGGTGGTGGTCTTGATTAGAGGTCATAAGACCTCTTGTTCCTTTTAAAGTATAACCATAGTATAGTGACTTTGGCCTAAAAATGGGCTGTTTAGAATTTTGAAGAATTTATCACTAAGAAAGCGTTTTCAGGGCTCGAGCTTCTTTGTACCTGAACGAAAACGGCGTTCCGGACAACTTTTGTGTTTTAACTTTTTGATGAATCGGACCAGAAGAGTGACTTTCAAAAAGTCAGAATGCGATTCAGTAAGGTTTAGGCAGTTTTGCCGGAAATCTTTGGTAACTTCAAATGGGCGTAACTTTTGACTCGTATACTCGTTTTAGGTGGTTCAAATTGCTATGGTTTCCTTGTTAAGTCCTCTACTGTAATATGTAATGATCCAAGATCATAATTTTACCATTTTGATCAGGTTATACCAACAAAGTCACTAGTTTACTTGTTTTATGAACTTGTCTTATCAATCATGTACAATAACTTGTTTTACTCACTTTTTTACATCATGGACATGAATACAAGACATAATATAGCAAGAATAATATGTAAATAACATGAACATGATTATTTAACAAGAATCATGTTAGGGTTTGGCTTACAACTTTTGGCTTTCACAGATGAAAGGAAGTTAACATGTAAGGATAGGACTTTGATAGACTTACTTCAACCCACTTCACTTCATGCAATCTTTCTACTCTTGTAATCTTGAAAGATGGATGATGAAGGTTGAGGTGACTTGAGTGGATTCAAACTCAAGAGAAATCACCAAGTATATGAGGTTATGGAAGTGTTTTGATAACCTAAGATCAAACTAGGGTTTATGTGTTGTTATGCACTTGATTCTTGGATGAAACTTGGAGTAAATGAGCTAAGGATGAGATGATGGTGTGTTTTTATGTGTGTGGGACGTTTGAATGGCCAAGGAGTGGGAGGAGGGGTATTTATATGCTAATGAGGAGGTTAGAACTCATGACTAGTCAACACTTGCTCACCAAGTTGAACACATGTTCACATCTTAAGGCTTAAAGCATGGGATTAAGCCACCTAGGGGCTGAATCCCCCCCTAAGTCGGTTTGCCAAGCTTGGGGAGCAAGAGTGGACTTTTGATGATATTATCCAAGTTATTGAGTTAGTTTTGGCTCCGTAAAATGCTAACCGTAAATGGTTAAGCCACGAAACGTAAAACCGGGTGTCGTAAAAATACGAAACTTGGAAGAATGGTTAAACATGTTAAAATACTCCATAATAAAATATAAAATGAGTGGTAGGTTCCAATTGGGTGGTAAAACCCTGCTAAAACTGGAAACACGGGTCTAAAACGCGTAATACGTAAAACGTACGAATATTGCGTAAAATTGAGAAAAGTAAAATGTTACTTTTCTAATAGGATAATATTGATTTAAAATGACTTATAATGTCTAGATTGGGCTCAGTCTAGTGTCGGTTGGTATTAAATGTCTTTTAGACATCAAACCGTAAGCCTAAAAATCAAGGAATGACTTATAAAGTCAAGGAATGATTTTTGGTCAATGGAGGAGGGAAAAATATGTTGACTTTTTCTAATAAGTTGAAAACTTAAATCGTCTTAGAAATGCGGTGCAGGTATAGGCTAAGGTTACGGCTGAGTAAAAACGCTTAAAAACTGAAAATTCCAGTTTTTCACGGCCGAGGTTTATTTTGGTCATGTTTTTCTCAGTCATGATTTATTCTCAAATAAATCATGAGTGTGTCAAACATTTTTCTGATACGGGGAAAATTAACGCGACCGAATTTCGTTGTGCGTAGAATTTCTGAATGACGTTTTACCCTAAAACGTGTAATTCCGTGTAATTCCTTAATAACTTTCATGAAAATGAGCTTATGAATGTCAAACTTTTAATTTGTCATGGAAATGATTTATCACTTTAGCCCAAGAAATAAAAATCAAATTTCGGGAAAATTTTCGGGAAAAATGAATAGTAAAAGTGAATAGTGAAATTTTCCGGGAAAAGTAATTATCCTGAAAATGCGAATTGTTACAGACCCAGTGGTGGGTGTTTTCTCAATAAATGAAAAAACACCATCTGATACATAAATGGAAATTCCAGGAACAAACCAACTTTGCCCATTAAGCATCAGCATAGATTCAAGAGAACGTTTTGGCATTTTGTAAAAAAGAAAACCTTTTCATGGTGATCCCTTCAAGTGCCTGAAAACTTTCAGAGCACCCCTAAGGGAGAATTAGGATGCATAAGCAAAACAAACTGACTCAACATTTCAAAGTCTTTGCATGTTAACAAAATTTGAAAAGAAAAAACTGATCACTAGTTGTTGGTTTTATAGAAACAAATTTTTGAAAAGCAGATTACAAATTAACAAGCCAACAAATTGTTAAAAGGTCAAAACAGAATTTTCTTTGTGATAAACACAACCAAGATTAGATCCAACTTTCAATCACATCAGACCCATTCACGCCCCAGTCTTGTTACTTAACCTCATCCACCAAACATCATTCACCATGGATTAAATCCCCCCAAAAAACGAAAACCTAATTTTCTCAAAATTGGGCGTTTTTGAATTAATCAATTAGGGTCAAGAGATACCAATTGACAATAGTTAATTGAGTTTAATCGAAATAATTTTGAAAAATCCCAACATCTTTGAAAAACCTAATTTTTTGAAAAAAGGATTTTCAGAGCAACCTGGCTCTGATACCATGTTGAAAAACATAACATGACCCATAAAAGATCTTTTATTATCAAAGGAAGATGTACCTGGTACAACACTTGTTTGAACCAACCAAGAAACAAACTACAACCTCATCTCAAGCAGGTGTATAACAAGAAACAACATAGAACCTGATCTCAATCAGGTAATGATTACAAGAAACAATCTGATCTCAATCAGATAACCAAGTACCATAAGAATAAAGATGAAGCTTGATTACAACTTCACAGCATATCAATAAAGGAAGAAGTAGCAGCTTTGTTGGTGGTGGTATAACGGCTCTATAAAGAGCCGTTTGGAGAGAAAGAGACAGTTGGTTACATTGTGGAGTGAGAGAGAGCAGCCTTTGGTGTGAGTGATATAACGGCTATGTAAATAGCCGTTAGGAGAGAGAGGTAGAGAGTTACATTTTGAGAGAGAGAGAGAGAGAGAGGGTTATTTAGAAAACCAGCTTAGCTTGTATCTAAGTGATATACGGAGTATAAATACTCTCCTTCCCAACGGCTCAATTTGATAGAGACATAACCAGCCCCTCATCTTTCCATCTTCTTTAATCACGGCTTAAACTTCAATAATCATGTACCAGAGAATAAAAGAGCGACAAAGATAGTCCCTGTAATATATTTCTAGGTTGAGAGTTATACTTTCAACACAATATATATAGTGTATTTGATTACCGTATGGATTTGATAGGTTTGGCATGCTCCATATTTCTGCACTTCTTTTAGACTGTTTGGCACAACGTCATTAATGCTTTTTAAATCTAATGTCAATAAAGTTAGGGTTATGTGGGTAGGTATGTGGAGGTCGTCGTTGATTAGCAAATAAAAAAAGAAAAGAACATATCCATGTTATTCACGGGTAAGTTTGGTGAGGTCGTCGTTGATAAGAGGAAAAAAAAGGTAAAATCATGTCAGTGTAAATTTCTTGGGTGTTAACTGTTATGTAAAGTTTATTCTTTAAAGAAAGATTGACCTTTGACCCTTTGAAAGTTGATTAGCAAAGGTGGATCAGTGAAAGAAACAAAGGAGGTTGTTGTTGATTAGCAATAAAAAAAATAAAAGAACATGCCCGTATTCATCACGATTTAATAATTTATGCTCCAATTAGAAGAAAGTAATTAGGAAGGATAATGTGACAATCTTGTGAAATAATATGACACCAATATTTAGTTTCTGAGAATTGTAAGGTCAAGTATAAATAAAGACATACTGCCCTTCACTTCATAGGAAAAAAAAAAAAACATGCACAAGCAAGTAATGGCTTCTTCAAAGTTCTTACTTTTATCTCTAGCTCTACTACTAATTATTGCTCTCTCATTTGCACCAAACTTTACTTCTGCTTCTTTGGAGGAAGCAAATGCTCTTCTAAAATGGAAATCAAGCCTTAAAATCCCAAACAACTCCCAAATTGTATCTTCTTGGACACCCCTTCCAACGAATACTAGTGCACCAGCCTCGTGCCCTTCTTGGTTTGGAATTGCATGCAACGCTGATGGGAACATTAACATTTTGGACCTCTCGACGTCTGAGTTAAAAGGTACACTTCACCAGTTCCCATTCTCAATTCTAGGCAATCTTACCCATTTTGTGCTCAGCATAAACAGCTTCTTTGGTCCCATCCCACCAGAAATCGGACTCCTGTCCAAACTTGTCTATCTTGATTTTTCAACCAATCAGTTTTCGGGTGTAATTCCACCTACCATTGGTAAACTAAGCCAGTTAACCGTTTTGCAACTTTTCGGAAACAATTTTACTGGTTCAATCCCTTCATCGTTGGGTGATTTGGAGTCTTTGAATATCCTTTATCTGTACACAAATCAACTCTCTGGACCCATTCCAATTCAACTAGGGAATATGAAGTCTCTAACTGATTTAGATTTGAGCGAAAATCAACTCAATGGTTCAATCCCTTCATCGTTGGGTGAGTTGGCGTCTTTGAATATCCTTTTATTGTGGATAAATCAACTCTCTGGACCCATTCCAATTGAATTAGGTAATTTGAAGTCTCTCACTAGATTAGAATTGAGTTATAATCAACTCAATGGTTCAATTCCTTCATCGTTGGGTAACTTGACGTCTTTGAATATCCTTTATTTGGGGGTAAATCAACTCTCTGGACCCATTCCATTTGAATTAGGGAATATGAAGTCTCTAACTGATTTAGAATTGGGTGAAAATCAACTCAATGGTTCAATCCCTTCATCATTGGGTGATTTGAAGTCTTTGAATATCCTTCTTTTGGGGGCAAATCAACTATCTGGGCCCATTACTAGTGAACTAGGGAATATGAAGTCTCCCACTGATTTAGAATTGAGCATAAATCAACTCAATGGTTCAATTCCTTCATCATTGGGTGATTTGAAGTCTTTGAATATCCTTTATCTCAGCCATAACCAACTATCTGGGCCCATTCCAATTGAATTAGGGAATATGAAGTCTCTCACTCAATTATATTTGAGCAATAATCAACTCTGTGGACCCATTCCAATTGAAATAGGGAATATGATGTCTCTCACTCAATTATCTTTGAGCCGAAATCAACTCAATGGTTCAATTCCTTCACCATTAAAAAACCTAAGGTGCCTTCAGCTTCTGTCTATCAGTGACAACAAGTTATCTGGTGCTATACCACAAGGAATCGGAAGTCTAAAATTGTTTCAGCTATTTCTGGAGACAAATCAGTTGTCAGGCCAAATTCCAAAGGAGTTTGGGGAGATGAAAAGTTTGTTAAATTTAAACTTGAGCGATAACAACCTTTCAGGTGCTATACCTCAAGAGCTTGGGTCACTGCATGGTCTCCTTACTCTTGACCTATCCAAAAATAGGTTGAACGGGTCATTACAAAGATATATTGGTGATTGGGTACAAATCAATCACATATATCTTAGTAATAACAAGCTCAGTGGAAAGATCCCATCGGAGATCGGTAAATTAAGTCAACTCAATGTTCTTGATTTATCTTGGAATTCACTCACAAAAGAGATACCATCGGAAATTGGAAGTTTGGAAAGTCTGGTAATGATGAATCTTTCTCACAATAAGCTATCTGGTTCTATTCCTAATGGTTTCAGTAACTTGCCAAGAAGGATTGATATAGACCTGTCTTACAATGAGCTCACAGGTCTGGTTCCCCCTTATGCTGTCTTTGTAAATGTGTCCGGAGAAGCATTACAAGGAAATGATGGTCTGTGTGGAAATGTTACAGGTTTGAAACTTTGTGAAAGTCAAACTAATCATTTTCTTCATAAGTTCATCCTTGTAACTATTGTCCCACTTTTTATGGCTCTTTTACTTGGTTTATTCGTGTGCGGCCTCATTGCTTGTCGACATAGAAAGAAAACTTCTCCACAGAAACAATCAGGCGAAGAATGTGGCAAAATTTTCTCAATAACAAGTTTCGATGGACAGGCGACGTATGATGAAATCATCAAGGCAACAAATGATTTTGATAATGCATATTCTATTGGGATTGGAGGATATGGTACTGTGTACAAAGCTGAATTACAACCTAAAAATTTAGTAGCTGTCAAGAAACTTCATTCATCATCTGAGAATGAGGATCATATAGGCTTCCTAAATGAGGTACGAGCATTAACAAACATAAGGCACAGAAACATAGTTAAACTCTATGGATATTGCTTCCATGATCGTCACTCATTTTTGATTTATGAATATCTTGAGAAGGGAAGTCTAAAATCACTCTTAAGTAGCGATATCACAGCAAAGGATATTGATTGGCTGAAAAGGGTAAGAATTGTTAGGGCTGTAGCGAATGGTTTGGCTTATATGCATCATGATTGCACACCACCTATAATTCATAGAGACATTTCTGGAGCTAATATCCTTCTTGATTCTGATTATGAGGCACATATCTCGGATTTTGGAACAGCAAAGCTTCTAAAGCTGGATTCATCCAATTGGACTGCGGTTGTAGGCACCTATGGCTATATTGCGCCAGGTAACTGCCATATATTTTAAAGTTATCTGTATGTACTTCTTCTCAAGTTTCAGATTTATCTATGTTACATATATTCTCATATTTCCTTCCATGTAGAGCTTGCTTATACGATGGTGGCGACAGAGAAATGTGATGTGTATAGTTTCGGAGTTGTTGCACTAGAAGTGATTATGGGAAAGCATCCTGGAGAACTTATATCATGTCTACCAACAATGTCGACTGATGATCTATTGCTGGCCAATGTAGGAGATAGACGGATTCCGCGACCATCACCTCTAGTTGAGAAACTAGCTCATATAATTTTGAATGTCACACGGGCATGTTTGAACGAGAACCCACAGGAAAGGCCAACAATGCGCCAAGTCAAAGATTTATTGTCTGTGGATGATCGGCTTTGGATGAAGATGCGTGTATCGGTAACTTGATGCTAGCTTGATCGATTTCGTATGATGTTTAGTCATAAGTCATAAAGTTTAAGAAACTTTTTATGTTTCTTTGTTGTTCTGAATTATGTTGTAGATTGTTACTTAAATAAGAAAATAATTTATACTTATCAATGAAGATTGCTACCTTTCTAGACTAATATAATTACGTGTATTATGGATCTTTTTGGTAATTTCTTTAAATTATTCCAGTTTTACAATTAAAATTTACAAATGAGAAATTTGTATATCATTTAGAATTTATTCTTTCTCATATCAAGAAATATAGTTGACAGTGGTCAGTGACTGCACACAAATAGCAGAAGGGAAATGGCAGGGAAACTGGAATGCTGACTATAACTTCACACTGCGAGACATACAATTGGATGATTTAGTTGAAGTTTCGATCCAAAAACGTACGAGTGTTGGTGTATCTAACTATTTATACAGTATCTAATTTCTCCTTGATGTGCTTAGTGAAAACGATAGAGGTGGCAACATGGGCAGGTTGATCGGGTTTAGTAACGGGTCAAAACGGTTAAATTCTTTTTACGGGTCCAATTGGTTTACCAGAAACACCTTTGGTCAAAAATTTCATTAAATCTTATTAGAAATAATCAGTGTGACACATATGATAACAAAATACATATTCCTATAAGTTATAACCAATGTTTTGACCCGTTTCCTTTAGCTAACCCTTTTTTTTTTTTTTTACTCGTTTGACCCATCAGAGATGAAATATATCCACATTGACACATGCATACCTAAATGAGTTAACATATAAGCATAACTACCTTATGTGACCCACTACTTTTCTACTCTAGGAAATGAAATCATGCATGCATGGGACCATACTAAACTAAAAACATGGTATAAACTTGCTGATTAATTTCTCCAATACTAGTAATGGTCATATGACCACTTCTTCAGGAATAAAAGAAATGGTAGTAGTTCGCGCGGTTCTGTCTTTTGAAGACCCGGAACGTATCACACACTTATACAAAACTGAAAAATAAAATCCAACCTATGAAGTGATCTAGAAAAGCTTGTTACACATTCGCCATGATCGAGCATTCAAATGCACACACAAACAAATAAATATCTGAATACTTTTCAAACAAAAATAGAAGAAGATTGATCTGATAAATATACTAAATCGCAGGGGCACATGATTGTGCTTAAACAAACACTATCTAAACCGTTGAATTCGTTTTGTCTTTCTTTAAGAGGGCAATGCTATATAACCCGGGTTGAACTGGGAACATGGCCGGTTATGACTGTTGTTTGCTTGTTTATGAAACGGTTGTTCTTTTGTTGACCCAGGTCGACCCATTTTGGTAAATCCAGCTGGGTCATACCTTTCGTTTTTTTAAAGTTTTGGACCTATAGTTTTGTTATAAAGTATGGGTTTGGTAGTGAATTTCTAATGTTTAAGAGCTGTTTGGAGCTTTTTAGGGGCGTTTGGATATGTTTAGGGGTGTTTTTGTAGCTGTAGGAATTGAATTTCCATGTTTAGAAACTGTCCTTTTTTGCGTAAAACTGGTTCCACACGACGGTTCAACCGGCGACTCGGCTGGGTCGATAAAAAAACCGGTGCACGGAAATTCAAGAAAATTTACACAAAGATTTATACTTTTATAGACAACCCGAACCTCTTGTATTTGCTGGTACAGTTTGTATTTACAACTATACCAAGGAATACATTACCAATACAATGCAACACTTTTTCTGTACATCTCATATAGCAATTTTCCTGCTAACCCGGCGGGTTGGGATGACCATGGTCAAAGTAAAGAAAAAAACAGCTCAAAAAAGTCAACGTGATCGTGACAGTAACTTCAAAAAGTCACCATAATCGCTCATACTCTCACTCGAAAATCTCTTCATCTTCTCCTAAATCTGCAAAGGTCTCCTAGGCTTCAATGGGCCTGAACTTGAGGTTATCCTAAACGAATGTACATCTAGCCCAAGACCCGAAAACCCGCTCTCCACATCCAGTGGAGATTCATAGCTTGGATAGGTGGAATGTGATGGACCTGGGTCTTGGCCAGGGCCGTGGGCCGAGTTTGTACTGGCCCGTGGATCGAAGTCCATAGAAGTTAAATCCTCTTGGCTACATGTCCTTGAGCCCAAGTCTCGTGTTTCTTCACACTCATTGCAGACCAATTTCAAGGCCTGAACAACCTCACCCATAAAGGGTTGGTGCGATACTTCGGGCTGCACGCATATTGATGCTATTGCTGCTACTTTAGCAGTACTGTCAAATTGTCAATGGAACTTCAGGGGAGATGGATCAATAAGTAAGTTTAGACCTTCTGGTGTTGGGAGCAGGGGACGGGCCCACGCGACAAGGTTTTCTTGGCCCGATGGCATTGACGTGTCAACAGGTTTTCTGCCGGTTAGGAGCTCAAGGAGTACCACTCCGTAGCTATATACGTCACTCTTTACAAGAAGATGGCCTGTCATTGCATACTCGGGAGCCACATACCTGAATTCAAATGAAAAGAAGTTTAAGAAAATTTGGACGCGGCAGGTTCCCTAACGGGCCAAGGCATAATCTGACTCATTTACAGAGAAAGAAAAGCGTACCCGAAAGTGCCCATGACACATGTCGAAATATGCTGGTTTTCTTCATCTAAAGCGGATCGAGCCGAACCAAAATCAGAAACTTTAGGTGTAAAGTCATGTTCCAGCAGAATGTTGCTAGACTTGAAGTCTCTATGTATTACTCTTGGGCTTGAATCTTCATGCAGAAAAGCTAACCCCCGTGTCGCACCCAATCCAGTGGTGCGACTTCCTTATCAATCCCGGGCTAATCAACCAAAATTTCACTCCAATTATAAACCATCTTCACTAAAAAAGATTAAAGTCAAAATATTTGACTTTTGAAAGTCAAACATTTCAATCCCTAACCAACCGAAATGTGACATTTAAGTACCTTTGACAGCAACTTTAGTCCCACCTTCAAGGGTCCCGCTATAAACCCAACCAAAACCACCCTCACCTAAAACACCTTTGCAGATCCTTGAACTAAACGTCTTTGCAGATCCTTTATAAGCTATATTAGACCAGAATGATAATGAAGCTGAAACAGGCCCACTTCCTATCGTTGATCCGCCAACCCCTGATTGGGCACCTTCCCTACGTTTAACCAATGGAACAAAATGATGGCATACGGTCCACCATTCCCGTTGCGTGGTGATGGCATGTGTGGCGATGGGGACGACCTATCAACAACAAAATGACTATGATTATAAGCAAGAAAATTTTCAGTTTGACTTTCCAAAATTTAGGATTTTTGTGGTTGTTGGTAGTGGTTAGGGGTGTTGTATGTGCATGCATGGTGGTCAAGATAACATAACAATGTTTAAGCAAAATCATTGGTTTTTATACAATGTTTCTAACCAACTTGTCATTTTGCGCTAAAATAACGAATACAATGAGCGAGTTGTGTTTGAAACCGATGATATATAGTAAGTGATAGCTGGTTACATCTTATTTTATATAAACACTGCATATTATCTAAACTAAATGATTTGTTAACAACAATCTTAGAGGCGTCATTAACAAAACCCTGAGTTTGCATGTCATTGTTTTGGTTGCTAAAAAATGTCAATCTCAAATAAAAAGTTTTCATTATAGAATGACTCTTTAAAAAAATAATAATAATAAAATAAAATAATAGAAAGACTAAACTAGACATTCTAAAACTAGAGTGACTTGCCAATACAACAACCCATTTTGCTCACTATATAAGATCAACAAAAACACAACCATACTCATATAGTCATTTAGTATTTTTATATTTGAAAAAATTACATGTTTCGTCCTTGTGGTTTACCCAAAATCACACTCGTCATCCATATTCGATTTTAATCTCACAAATAATCCTTAACTTTCAAACTATTTCCATTGATAGTCCTTATTTTCAAAAATTGGGATTCTTCTTGTAATAACGATGCTGACTACCTGTGTAATAGAAAACTTTAGATTATTATTCAGATGATCCTTATTTTTCAAAATAGAGACCATCGACGCAACTAGTTTGAAAATTAGGTATCAGTGGCGTAATTAAAATTGACAACAAGTCACCTAGGTTCTTGGCTCAAGCTGATTATATTGAACTCTATTTAAAAAAAAAAAAAAAAAATTGACATATGTTATTTCACATCTACTATCTCTTATGCATATTGTTTTGGCAAAATGCACATTTTTTTTTTATCAAATGTGTGTTTGTTCAAGTTTATGAGCCCATTTTTATTTATTTTGAAATTTATGGCCTCATACGAGATACTTATGATATAGTAATCAAACATAAACCAAAATCAAATAAACTTAATTATAGAGTGTTTGTTTAAGCTTATTTGGCCTCCTTTTAGGTTTATTAAACTTTTGAAAAGCTCCAAGGCTCTAAATATTGGCTTATATAATTTGTGTTTATTAAGGGGTGTTTGTTTAAGCTTATTTGGACTACTTATGAGCCTATTTTTATTGTTTATTTTGAAGTTTATGGGCTTATTTAAGCTTGTTATGATATAGTACTAATAAACTTATAGAAGCTCATAAGCTAATAAACCCAAAAGCAAGCTTGGGATGTTTGTTTAAGCTTATTTGTGAGCTTATGAGCTTATATTTCATATGCCTGATTTTTCGGGCTTATTTTGAGACTTAATGGTGTTATATAAGTTTAATATATCATGACAACCTTATATTAGCCTATACGTCTCAAAGTAAGCCGAAAAGGTTAGGTTTATAACATACAAGCCGAAATCAAATAACAAGCCCACAAATAAGATTAAACAAATACCCCCGAAGCCATTGAATTCGTTTTGTCTTTGTTAAAAAGTGGCAATTTTTCATAACTCGGATTGACTCGGCCGGTTGAACCGGGAACTCGCAGATATGACTGTTGTTTGCTTGTTTATGAACCCATGGTTTTTTTTGTTGACCTGGGTTAACTCATTTTGCTAAATCCAGTTAGGTCATACATATACTTTTTAATTAATTAATTTATTTATTTATTTATTTTTATAATTTTGGGCTGTAGTTTTGTTGGAAAGCATGGGTTTGGTATTGAATTTCTTATGTTTTAGAGCTGTTTGGACGTGTTTAAGTTAGTGGCGGAGCCAACATGAAAACTAAGGTGATTCTCTTATTAAGTCAAAGCAAAATTTTTGTAACAGTGACAACCAATAAATGTCTCAATTCGGTTTGGTTCGGACCCGATTTAAACGAGAAAATTAATACTGGCACGTCAAAAGGGAAGTGATACTTACACCATTTTTTTTATGCACACACCATAATGTTACATCATTAATGCACATGTTACAACATGCTATATACATAATTGTGGTGTGTGCATAAAAAAAAGTGGTGTAAGTATCACTTCTCATATTTGTCAAAAATTTATTGAAATCAGGCGGAACCCAATTTAAATGTAACACACTCACACTATTAATGCACCACACATTTTCAAGTTACAAGTTTAAAATAAGGTTTTCAATGTAGAACATGAAACAAATAAAAAATATAGCAAATATACAAAGATTTCTAAAAACAAAATTTTTTAAAAGAAAAAAGAAAAGAAATGAAAAGATGAAAAGTCACCCTGTTTTTGTTTCTTACGGCATACAGTAATTGTTACGAGTACTCTATTAGTGACTCATAATTGGTCAAATATCTTGATAGGAAATGTTGAGTGTACAACCTTCTAAACTCTATACATGAGGGCCAATATCATCAATTTATTAAGCAATATTGTTCAAAAGCTTCTCAACTCAAATCGCATTAGACATTTTGTGTGCCTGAATACAATACCTATAATATTATCAAAGTTCAACGCTCAATAAGCGATAACCCTATGACAGAACATCTTGGTATAGAGATAGCAAAAAAGGTCAGATCAGCCAGGTTAGGTAACGGGTTAAATTTAGTTTAGGTCAAAATGGGACGAGACAGGTTGGGAACTGAGCCGAAAAACGGGCATTTGTCTAAATTTGCACTAGGCTTACTATTTCATGCTAATGTACCTAAAAAGCTGTGGTGTGATGCAACTGTCTAATCTGTATGTTTTCAATAGCAATTAAACACAAACTTTTAAATGAAGAAAATTTCATTAGTTTTGAGTATTCAATAATCTATCTTTCTAATGTCAAACCCAAATAACCCGTTGTCAAACAGAACCCGAATAAAGTTTAGTTGCTAATAGTAACAGTGGGTCAGTTGAATCTCATTGTGTTTATGGCAGGCTAAAATTATGGAGGCTCTGTAGTGTAACACCCCCAATTCATGGTTGCAGCGGAATTCGAACTGGGTGTTACTCGACGGCACAATAGTCACAATAATAGAAAACGAACTCCAATTGAGTCGTTTTAAAAGATGTATTATTCAAATTATATAAATATCAGAGATTTCAAAATGAGGTCCCAATTGGTTCCATGTTTACAATGTATAATAAATGAGTTTTGAATGATAATAAAATTTATAGCCCTCTTGAGTATCCGTGTCCTTCCGTGCCATCCTTGATCGTCATGAACCTGAAATACATGCTTGAGAGGTCAACACAAAGGTTGAGTGATATTCATAAAGTTTGTTAAATCGATTGAACACAATATGTTGGTAGTGTGAGTTATAGGCTCACACCAATGTTTGGAAAACAAAACAGGTATTATCATTACTAAGCTTATGACACCATAACGTTAACGGGTACCAATATCAATCGGCGGAGTTATCCCGGTAGATACTTTGCCGTCATACCTAAAGTCTCAAATATTAATGCATTTGTTTGCACTTAGTCAATACAAATGGGATTCGTCAATCCCAATAGGCCTATTATTAATATTCGCGCTCACTATTTCTAGTGATTAAATGGTTCATAATAAAGGATCTCGGTTTGGCAAGGAAGGTACTTAGTGATAATAAAACAATCAGGCAGCATACAGTTTCAAAGCATTGTGTTCGGTTTAGAAATAGCATGTATTCCCCCCAAGGGTTTGTAAAACATTGAAGTAATGTAAAGTGGGGCTATGAACTCACCTTAAGTAAGATAGCAAGTAATGAATGTAACGGTCGAATCGTGAAGGTTTCTACGAGCAACCTATAATAGAATGTCGCGACTTAGGATTGGAGTAAAGAATATGAAGTAGTGCCTATATATATATCTTGCATCTAGTCCATGATGTGGTATGATGTATATTGTAAGTCTTTGAAAGTAATGATTCATGAAACATGTATGTTTTGTATATCGTTTACTACCGTTCGGGCCGACATAATTCAGAAGTCATGTTAGTAAATATTCGAGGAGCCAGGACACTTTAACTCGTAAATCCACAACTCATCTCGACGGCTTACATAATGAACTCCTCACATGAGGCTCCCTACTATTGTAGTAGTTGATGAAATATATAGATATAAGTTTTGATCCGAAAGGTTACATGTCCGATATTTGAATAAACTTAGGAAAGTTTATTTGTACATGAAGATTGTTATTAGGGGTAGTTTCATAAGTCTTGAATGTCCATTTTCTCTTGGTAAAATCTCATGGTTTCCTTTTAAGTGAAGTAGATCCAAATTGCTTGTTCATGTTATCGCCTAATTCATTGTTTCATGTTTACGCCTATGTAAGTTGTTATGGTCATTTCGTCATGGCCTAGCCATGACCTTTGGTCCTTGTTCCAAGGTCATGAGACACAACCTTGGCTCTAGCCATGGTGGTGGTCTTGATTATAGGTCATAAGACCCCTTTGGTCTTCATAAACCATAACCTATATGTAATGACTTTGTCTAAAAATGGGCTGTTTAGAATTTGAAGAAATTTATCACTCAGAATGTGTTTTCAGGGCTCGAGCTTCTTTGTACCTGAACGAAAACGTCGTTCCGGACAACTTTCGTGTTTTAACTTTTTGATGAATCGGACCAGAAGTGGGACTTTCAAAACCCAAATTTGATCAGAATGGTATTTGGCAGTTTGCCGAAAAGTTTTGGTAACTTCAAATGGGCGTAACTTTTGACTCGTATACTCGTTTTAGGTGGTTCAAATTGCTATGGTTTCCTTTTTAAGTCCTCTACTATAATATGTAATGATCCAATATCATAATTTTACCATTTTGGTCGTGGTTTTCCAAGAAACTCACTAATTTGCTTGTTTTAGTAACTTGTTTCAACAATTCATTATAACAACATCTTTTACTCATCTTTATACATCATGGACATGATAACAAGACAATATATAGCACAAATAATATGTAAATAACATGAACATGATTATTTAACAAGAATCAAGTTAGGGTTTGGCTCACAACTTTTGGCTTTCAAAGATGAAAGGAAGTTAACATGTAAGGATAGGACTTTGATAGACTTGCTTCAACCCTTTTTCACTTCATGCAATCTTTCTACCCTTGGTATTCTTGAAAGATGGATGATGAAGGTTTAGGTGACTTGAGTGGATTCAAACTCAAGAGAAATCACCAAGTATATTAGGGTTTGGAAGATTTTTGATTATCTTAAAAGAAACTAGGGTTTCAACCTTGAACTTGTACTTGAATCTTGCATGATACTTGGAAGAGAATGAGCTAAGGATGAGAAGATGGGGAGGGTGAAGGGTGGCGTTTAAATGAGGGGAGGAGGGGAGTATTTATAGTCCAAATGAGGAGGTTAGGAAACTAGTAGGAAATTACCAAAACTTGGTGACCAAGTTGTAATTTAGAGATGATCTAGGGGTAATTTCTTGAGATGAAGCCACATGGGATGACTCCCCCCCTCCTAGGTCGGTTTGTAAGCTTGGAGAGCAAGGGTGTGGACTTTTCTTGGTATTATCCAAGATACTTGGTTAGTTTTGACTCCGGGAAATGCCAATCGTAAATGATTAAGCCTCAAAACGTAAAACTGGGTGTCGTAAAATTATGGAACTTGGAAGAATGGTTAAACATGTCCATATAGTCCATAATAAAATATAAAATGAGTGGTAGGATCTATCGGGTGCTAAAACCCTGCTAAAAACTGGAAACACGGGTCTAAAACGCGTAATTCGCGTAAAACGCTGAATATTGCGTAATATTGAGAAAAGTAAAATGTTACTTTTCTAATGTGATAAAAATGATTTAAAATGACTTATAATGTCTAGACTTGGCTCAGTCTATTGTCGGTTGGTATTAAATGTCTTTTAGACATCAAACCGTAAGCCTAGAAATCACGAAATGACTTATAACATCAAGGGATGATTTTTGGTCAATGGAGGAGGAAAAAATATGTTGACTTTTTCTAATAATTTGAAAACTCAAATTGTCTTAGAAACGCGTTTCGTGGTCTAACGGTTAATCGCCCATACGGTTAAGCGTGCTCATGCGAGAGTAGTACGGCATGGGTGACCTGCTGGGAAGTTTTTGGTCATGTTTTTCTCAGTCACGATTAATTCTCAAATAAATCATGAGCGTGTCAAACATTTTTCCGATGTGGGGTCACCTGACGGGGTTGAATTTCGTTGTGCGTAGAATTTCTGATTGACGTTTTACCCTAAAACGTGTAATTCCGTGTAATTCCTTAATAACTTTCACGAAAATGATCTGACGGATGTCAAACATTTAATTTGTCATGGAAATGATTTATCACTTGAGAATATCAAATAAAAATCAACTTTCGGGAAAATTTCGGAAAGAAATGAATAGTAAAAATGAATAGTAAAAGTGAATAGTAACTTTTCCGGGAATAGAAGTTAACCTGAAAATGTGAATTGTTACAGTCTCCACCCCATATGAGAGCTCCGTCCCGGAGATCAATTTGCGTTGGGAGTAGAAACTTTGTTGGTAAAAAGATGTGGGTATGTCTTACGTATCTGGTCCTCTCGTTCCCATGTGTATTCAGGACCATGTCGTGAGTTCCAACGAACTTGACAATTGGAATACGGCTTTGCTTGAGTTATTTGACCTCTCGGTCCATGATTTCTACGGGTTCCTTAATAAATTGAAGATCGTCATTGAGTTGAATTTCATCGAGTGGAATCACTAGTGATTCATCCGACAAGCATTTCTTTAGGTTGGATACATGGAAAGTGGGGTGTACACTACTGAGTTCTAATGGAAGCTCAAGTCTGTATGCCACATGGCCAACCCTGACTAGGATTTTGAATGGTCCGATGTATCTTGGGTTTAGTTTTCCTCGTTTACCGAATCGTATTAAGCCTTTCCAAGGCGATACCTTTAGCATAACCCTGTCTCCGACATGGAATTCTAGGGGTCTGCGTCGTGTGTCGGCATAACTTTTCTGTAGGAAAGGTATGGTAATAGTCGAATATCAAAGGAAATTGATATAGCAGTCGAATATTAATAGAAATTGATATAGTAGTTGCAATTATAGCCTAGTAAGTAATCGGTTGTTGTACCTAGTGTTTATTGACATCATACTTATGTTATTTCGGATACAAATAAGCCCACTTGTTTATAATTCTTTATTTACATAGAGAGGCATCCCAAACAATGTAGATAAGGAAATAAAAACTTATGGTTTAGTGATTTACAATGTCTTTATTTAAATGAAAAGGCATCCCAATCCATTCAAATAATTACAAATCATCCTACACAACATTCATACTTAGTCGGTGAGTTACAAGGTAGTGTATTACGAGATGATACTGGTGTTCCAAAAGTACAAGATGAATATTCAATCTTGTAAAGCTGATGAGGGTGCTTGTGGTGTAACTAAGGATGATTTGAGCTTTTAAAAATGCATCAAGATCTGTTAATGAGCTTGTGGTTTCAACGGTTGTGAAGATCATGATGTGATATGTTGACGAACAAAAGTGTGTAGTGTATGCTTAACATTAATACTCTTAGGTATAGATGTTGAGTTTGCTTTAAAAATCTTAAAAGATTTTAAAAGTTTATGATGGAATGGTATCCTTAGGACCTAAACAGGATAGTACTTCTACAGGATGAAGAGAAGAATTGATAACTATCCCAAGATAGTAATTCGGATTATCTCATAAATGAAAACTTTCAAGAATGAAATTAGGTAGTGCAAATAAGGTGTTAAGATTTCGCTGAGTGGTAAAACACTATCGTGTCTCTAGATCGTTTTAAAGAATTCAGGTGGTTTATCGAGTTCAAGTAGGAAATCAACCTAAACATAACCCTAGTACAACTACTCTCAGTATTGGAAAATTTTAAGTCGAATATAGTTAGTCAGACTATATTCCACTGTCCCAAGGTTAAATATAGGTGACTAGTCTATATTTAGCCAAGGTTCGATAAAATTTTCAAATACCTAAATTAGGTATACTTTTGATATGTCTGTCGCTTTCGGGAAACTGTCCACTAAACAAAGGCGATGTCAAACCCTTCAATTGCAAGTCCCGGCCATACAAGACTTGTAACCCATGTTTTCACATTCCATTGCATAGAAGATAGTAAGGGTAGGTACGTATGGAAAGGAAGTTTTAAGTAGTTCTAAAATAGAACATACTTGGCCAGGATCACGAACTTTTAATAATGAAGGTTTCAGAAGAAAACTTTGATGAATGTAGAGTTGAACTTCAGCTTTTGTAGGTAATGGATTTGTTTGTCCTTTAAAAATCTCATATTCCTTGTTTGGAAATCGATAGATTGTGATGGGTTTTTGATATCATATGAAATGATATTGATGAGGTAGTGGAATAATTCGAGAGACCATTTGCACAAAACACAATGTCTCGGAAGTAGGTTAGACCATTGTGCAATTCACAATGTCTGGGAAGTAGGTTAGGTCGTTGTGTGACTCAAAACATTTGAGAAATGGTTAAGACCATTGTATAATACAATGTCTTGGAAAATGAATGAGACCATTGTATCTCACAATGTCTTGGAAAATGAATGAGACCATTGTATCTCACAATGTCTTGGAAAAGTGAATGAGACCATTGTAACATACAATGTCTTGGAAATGAATGAGACCATTGTATCTCACAATGTCTTGGAAAATGAATGAGACCATTGTATCTCACAATGTCTTGGAAATGAATGAGACCATTGTATCTCACAATGTCTTGGAAAATGAATGAGACCATTGTATCTCACAATGTCTTGGAAATGAATGTTGGAGTAGGAACATGATTGGGAGAATGTGATTGTGTCGAAATGCCCTAGAATAGGCATATGCAGATATGTTTAGTCCATTGTTTAGATGAATGATTGAAAATAAACCGAGTTTATATATCAATATACTAATGCTTACGGGGAAATGCTCAAAATGGGTATATATGAATATACTAATATGTTTGTCTAGCATAACATGCTTACTAAGTCCATAATCGTCTGGAGGATGGAAAACACGGAGAGCGGAAGGCTATAAAATGTTTTTGTTTGTACATGTGGTTATAGTTTAGGTCTCAATTAGACCCGTTTCTCTATAACCATGGCTCTGGTACCAATCTGTAACACCCCCAATTCATGGTTGCAGCGGAATTCGAACTGGGTGTTACTCGACGGCACAATAGTCACAATAATAGAAAACGAACTCCAATTGAGTCGTTTTAAAAGATGTATCATTCAAATTATATAAATATCAGAGATTTCAAAATGAGGTCCCAATTGGTTCCATGTTTACAATGTATAATAAATGAGTTTTGAATGATAATAAAATTTATAGCCCTCTTGAGTATCCGTGTCCTTCCGTGCCATCCTTGATCGTCATGAACCTGAAATACATGCTTGAGAGGTCAACACAAAGGTTGAGTGATATTCATAGAGTTTGTTAAATCGATTGAACACAATATGTTGGTAGTGTGAGTTATAGGCTCACACCAATGTTTGGAAAACAAAACAGGTATTATCATTACTAAGCTTATGACACCATAACGTTAACGGGTACCAATATCGATCGGCGGAGTTATCCCGGTAGATACTTTGCCGTCATACCTAAAGTCTCAAATATTAATGCATTTGTTTGCACTTAGTCAATACAAATGGGATTCGTCAATCCCAATAGGCCTATTATTAATATTCGCGCTCACTATTTCTAGTGATTAAATGGTTCATAATAAAGGATCTCGGTTTGGCAAGGAAGGTACTTAGTGATAATAAAACAATCAGGCAGCATACATTTTCAAAGCATTGTGTTCGGTTTAGAAATAGCATGTATTCCCCCCAAGGGTTTGTAAAACATTGAAGTAATGTAAAGTGGGGCTATGAACTCACCTTAAGTAAGATAGCAAGTAATGAATGTAACGGTCGAATCGTGAAGGTTTCTACGAGCAACCTATAATAGAATGTCGCGACTTAGGATTGGAGTAAAGAATATGAAGTAGTGCCTATATATATATCTTGCATCTAGTCCATGATGTGGTATGATGTATATTGTAAGTCTTTGAAAGTAATGATTCATGAAACATGTATGTTTTGTATATCGTTTACTACCGTTCGGGCCGACATAATTCAGAAGTCATGTTAGTAAACGTTCGAGGAGCCAGGACACTTTAACTCGTAAATCCACAACTCATCTCGACGGCTTACATAATGAACTCCTCACATGAGGCTCCCTACTATTGTAGTAGTTGATGAAATATATAGATATAAGTTTTGATCCGAAAGGTTACATGTCCGATATTTGAATAAACTTAGGAAAGTTTATTTGTACATGAAGATTGTTATTAGGGGTAGTTTCATAAGTCTTGAATGTCCATTTTCTCTTGGTAAAATCTCATGGTTTCCTTTTAAGTGAAGTAGATCCAAATTGCTTGTTCATGTTATCGCCTAATTCATTGTTTCATGTTTACGCCTATGTAAGTTGTTATGGTCATTTCGTCATGGCCTAGCCATGACCTTTGGTCCTTGTTCCAAGGTCATGAGACACAACCTTGGCTCTAGCCATGGTGGTGGTCTTGATTATAGGTCATAAGACCCCTTTGGTCTTCATAAACCATAACCTATATGTAATGACTTTGTCTAAAAATGGGCTGTTTAGAATTTGAAGAAATTTATCACTCAGAATGTGTTTTCAGGGCTCGAGCTTCTTTGTTCCTGAACGAAAACGTCGTTCCGGACAACTTTCGTGTTTTAACTTTTTGATGAATCGGACCAGAAGTGGGACTTTCAAAACCCAAATTTGATCAGAATGGTATTTGGCAGTTTGCCGAAAAGTTTTGGTAACTTCAAATGGGCGTAACTTTTGACTCGTATACTCGTTTTAGGTGGTTCAAATTGCTATGGTTTCCTTGTTAAGTCCTCTACTGTAATATGTAATGATCCAATATCATAATTTTACCATTTTGGTCGTGGTTTTCCAAGAAACTCACTAATTTGCTTGTTTTAGTAACTTGTTTCAACAATTCATTATAACAACATCTTTTACTCATCTTTATACATCATGGACATGATAACAAGACAATATATAGCACAAATAATATGTAAATAACATGAACATGATTATTTAACAAGAATCAAGTTAGGGTTTGGCTCACAACTTTTGGCTTTCAAAGATGAAAGGAAGTTAACATGTAAGGATAGGACTTTGATAGACTTGCTTCAACCCTTTTTCACTTCATGCAATCTTTCTACCCTTGGTATTCTTGAAAGATGGATGATGAAGGTTTAGGTGACTTGAGTGGATTCAAACTCAAGAGAAATCACCAAGTATATTAGGGTTTGGAAGATTTTTGATTATCTTAAAAGAAACTAGGGTTTCAACCTTGAACTTGTACTTGAATCTTGCATGATACTTGGAAGAGAATGAGCTAAGGATGAGAAGATGGGGAGGGTGAAGGGTGGCGTTTAAATGAGGGGAGGAAGGGAGTATTTATAGTCCAAATGAGGAGGTTAGGAAACTAGTAGGAAATTACCAAAACTTGGTGACCAAGTTGTAATTTAGATATGATCTAGGGGTAATCTCTTGAGATGAAGCCACATGGGATGACTCCCCCCCTCCTAGGTCGGTTTGTAAGCTTGGAGAGCAAGGGTGTGGACTTTTCTTGGTATTATCCAAGATACTTGGTTAGTTTTGACTCCGGGAAATGCCAATCGTAAATGATTAAGCCTCAAAACGTAAAACTGGGTGTCGTAAAATTATGGAACTTGGAAGAATGGTTAAACATGTCCATATAGTCCATAATAAAATATAAAATGAGTGGTAGGATCTATCGGGTGCTAAAACCCTGCTAAAAACTGGAAACACGGGTCTAAAACGCGTAATTCGCGTAAAACGCTGAATATTGCGTAATATTGAGAAAAGTAAAATGTTACTTTTCTAATGTGATAAAAATGATTTAAAATGACTTATAATGTCTAGACTGGGCTCAGTCTATTGTCGGTTGGTATTAAATGTCTTTTAGACATCAAACCGTAAGCCTAGAAATCACGAAATGACTTATAACATCAAGGGATGATTTTTGGTCAATGGAGGAGGAAAAAATATGTTGACTTTTTCTAATAATTTGAAAACTCAAATTGTCTTAGAAACGCGTTTCGTGGTCTAACGGTTAATCGCCCATACGGTTAAGCGTGCTCATGCGAGAGTAGTACGGCATGGGTGACCTGCTGGGAAGTTTTTGGTCATGTTTTTCTCAGTCACGATTAATTCTCAAATAAATCATGAGCGTGTCAAACATTTTTCCGATGTGGGGTCACCTGACGGGGTTGAATTTCGTTGTGCGTAGAATTTCTGATTGACGTTTTACCCTAAAACGTGTAATTCCGTGTAATTCCTTAATAACTTTCACGAAAATGATCTGACGGATGTCAAACATTTAATTTGCCATGGAAATGATTTATCACTTGAGAATATCAAATAAAAATCAACTTTCGGGAAAATTTCGGAAAGAAATGAATAGTAAAATGAATAGTAACATGAATAGTAAAAGTGAATAGTAACTTTTCCGGGAATAGAAGTTAACCTGAAAATGTGAATTGTTACATGTAGATCCTGATATAACACAAAAACTGTTTGGCATTTCTTCTTTTAGCGAAATTCCCAGTCAGGTACACTGATACTTGTATATCTTTACTTGTATCATAGAGTGGCAAAATGGCGGGTCTAGCACTGGGTATAAACGGGTTTGGTGGCTTGGATTGACCTGAAACATTATTTTTATTCTAAGCAATAACCGACGTGGTAAATCTGATTAGGAAAACTATATTATAACACAGTTCAGGAGGTTATATGCATTATATGTAAGATTGCAACTAATCAAAAGTACAAGATAAGAATAATATAAGAATGATCTTAGTTTGATTCGTGATTCATTACAGACAATGAGAAGCATTATATAGGAGTATTACATGATCTATATTGGATAACTCCACTAATCAAGCTAATCAAAATAAATGTACAACTAATAATATTGAAGCTATCCACAAATGACAACTAATGTTCTTATCTCTTAATACCCGGTTAACACTCCCCCGCAGTTCGAGCGGCGAAATCGCGAAAACTCGGACTGAAGATTAAAAGCTAATAAACAATAAAATAAATAATAGATGAAGAAGACATTCGACAGCAAGCGGAAGCACATCTTCAAGCAGCAGCAAACATAAACACGCAATAAATCGGATAAACCAAAGTATCCGTACCAAATAGGATAAACCAAAGTATCCTGACTAAATGAGATAAACCAAAGTATCCCTTACCAAACAGGATAAACCAAAGTATCCTGACCAAATGGGATAACCCAAAGTATCCCCTACAACTAAAATAAGCGGGATAACCCAAAGTATCCCCTACACTAAAACAAATGAAATTACAACTAAAACTCATGCACTAATATCAAAAGAAAATATGAGAAAACGAAAGTTGGTTCTAAACCTTCAACCCCCAAAGAACCTTCCGAACAAACGGGGCGTGTTTTTCCCTAGAAAAACATAAAGATCACATATTTGGAAGAAGTTGTGGTTTATTTTGGTTACGGCTTAAAGAGAGCCCTCCGAACCTCCGGCATGTAGCCGGCGGCCGGAGGCGGCAGCAGAAGATTTTAGGTTTTGTGGATCTTATGGCCTGATACCATGTAAGATTGCAACTAATCAAAAGTACAAGATAAGAATAATATAAGAATGATCTTAGTTTGATTCGTGATTCATTACAGACAATGAGAAGCATTATATAGGAGTATTACATGATCTATATTGGATAACTCCACTAATCAAGCTAATCAAAATAAATGTACAACTAATAATATTGAAGCTATCCACAAATGACAACTAATGTTCTTATCTCTTAATACCCGGTTAACATTATACACCTGTCGGCAACTTTCGACCCGTTTCAATTTTGGCTGCTTTTAAAACTTAGCAAAACTGACTCATTTGTGATTAATACTACCAAAATTCCTTCTAAATGTAAATGGGTTGAAATTGACATCTGTATATGCTCATTGTCTCATTGCATAGATCTTGTGGCTTATAAGTCTGCTGTTTGCTAGAGTAACACTTTCAGAAGGTCTATTCATTCATCAATCATCTGTTTAACTCAAACTTTTCGATACAGTTGGTACTGAAGCAATATGAAAACCCCCTTATCAAAGAAGCTAAATGAGGTTGTAAATGAGATACGAAGCCAAAGATGTAACTTACTTGGGTTCGGGTCAACCCGATTGACCCGAGTTCTAAAAAAGGTCGGGTTCGGGTATAATATATGTCTCTTACTTGGGTTCGGGTCAACCCGATTGACCCGAATTTCATTTTTTCTTTCTAATTTGTATGTAAACACCAAAATTGTATAATTTTTAAACAACCTAGACCCGAACCCGAGCTAACCCGACCGAGTTGACCCGAACCCAAATTGACCCGACCTTTGTGACCCGAATTCTAAACAAGGTTTGGTTCGGGTATGTTTTTTTGAGCCTTGACCCGGATTGGTTTATCTGTATATGAGAATGTTTGTGTTGACAAGTAATCGCTTTTTTAATCTAATTGTGCTTATGGCAGGCTAAAATTATGCAAGAAAGGAGAACCATCAGGTGAGTTTTATAATATACATCTAGTAGTTCTGTCTTCGTATGAAAATAGCAAAATTTAAATAGATTCTTTTTTAAGTAAAAAATCCTTTAATATACATAATGCCATATATCACTGGTAACTTTAGCTCAGGAACTTCCTTAGAAACGATAAAGATTGCGTCTTTTCTGAGTATTGTAAAGTACCATTCTATCAAGACAAGATAAAGAAAATATAACGCAGTGCGGACACATTTGTGAATCTAAATTGCAGTTTTTACACGTTAATCGTTGCAATTTCTATAGTTTCTGATATTAGTTACGATTCCTGGAATAACGTTCTCCTCGTATATGATGGAAGAGTAGAAGACAAGTCTCCAAATAGTCCTTCATACGTTGAGTTCTTAGTACATGTCCATAGAAAAGTCAAAACAAAATGGGTTGATGTTGTTTAACAAATACTACTTCAGTTATATATGTTTATGGGTTTGTGGTTAGAATTTACATTCAGACACAGATGGGTTCGAGCCTAAAGAAGCGAAGCTTGAATCTTAGCAAAAAGTTGGGGATAGTCATCATTGGTTTTGTAATTATTATTTGTGAAAGCTTAGCATAAACGGATAAAAGAAACACCTTTTGGTCTGGTTCATGGTAATTGTTATTTAAAGACTAATGGTGATATATACATCCACAAAGGGTTTTTTTTTTTTTTTTTTTTTTTTTTTTTTTTTTTTTTTTTTTTTTTAACAATGATATTAGATATACATGTAATGCTAGCTGTTCTTTAGAGGGGCAAGTTTCAACTTATTTCTTATATTTATTGACTTGATGTGAGTATGTTTGATTCGAGTTGTATTATATTGCTAACTAGACTAGTGATCTGAAATGAAAGGATTAAAATAGTTACATCCTCAAACTAGCTTTTTAAGAAAGAGTAATATGTTTAAACAAAATCACTAGCTAGTTTTTTGTACAAAGTTTCAAACCAACTTTGTATATTACGCTAACGTAATCAATAGGTGAGTGAATTGTGTTTGTAATTGGGAACATCTAGGAAGTGATAAGTGATCACATCCATTGTGGCTAGGTGTTATTTTAATTAGCCTAGCTAGCTAGCTAGATTAGAGTGGTAGACTATAATGTTTGAGATTAACAAAGGTAAATCAAGATTTACAAAAGTAAATCAAGATTTACAAAGTGGTTAGAGTGGTAGATTATAAAATTCCGTCACTGTACAATTATGTACCGCTATATCATAACTAAAATTTTCGAAAAAATGCGCTTAAGGCAATGAAATTTCATTTTGTGTTCACTTGTTTACTGAACTATTAGGAACAATCTAAGGTTATAAATAGCACGAGGCGTGGCGGCATGACCAAGTCTCACGCTTTATCAGTCATGGCGAAGCTTTTGGTTTTTAAAGTGTGGCATAAGGCAACACAAAATATGTAAATATTTATACATTTATATCATATTTCATATATATCAGTTTACAAAAAGTGTTATATATAATGAATAAGTTTAAGAAACCATCTTTACATGTAATATTTTTCATTTAAAAAAATTATTAGAGGTGAAAAAAAACTCACCACACCTCACGCCTTAGCGCGCCTTATAGCTCTTTTTCCCGTCTCATCTCACGCCACGCCTAGAGTCGACGTCTTGGTATATTTCGTAATGTGAATGACACGCCTCGACGCCTTGGCGCCACCATGGCGCGCCTTTTAGAACCATGGGAAGAATATTGTTCTATAATTTCAATGTTAATCTGACTGACTTGAACACATATTTTTTTGATATGTTAAGTAACACTAGCAGGGTACCCGCGCATTGCAGCGGCGGGTACTCTGAAATTAAATTTTTCGGTGAACTATGTATTTTACTTTATTATGTTTTTTTGATAATAAATTTACGGATATCAAGAATTTCGTTCGGGCTCGAGCCCGTTGGGCCCGCACCCGTTCGGGCTCAAGCCCATTTGGCCCGTTACCCGTTCGGGCTTGAATAATGTGCTTTATTATTTGTATTAGTGACATTTAATGCTGGAATTGTGTTTAATTTGGTTATACAATATGCTTGATAATTTGTATTTCTTATGTAAGGGGTGTTTTAATAATTGTATTAATTTTATTTATTAACCAATTAATTAATTGATTACATTAAATAGCATTAATGTTTTTTTAATGTGTGCATTAAAGTGGTGTACACTATGCTTCTTGTCTTGTAAGTCTGAAAATTGTGTGCATTAAAGTGGTGTACACTATGCTTCTTGTCTTGTAAGTCTGAAAATTGTGTGCATTAAAGTGGTGTATACTATGCTTCTTTTCTTGTAACTCATAAAAAATTACAAGCATGTATGCATCTTTCCTATTAAAGAAATGTTTTTGGTCTTAAACATTTTAAGACTTCTAAATATAGATGTCCTAAATACATTATAAGGTAGTATAGATAAATTTCTTGTTTTTCAAGTTCGGTGATGTGTAAGTATATTTTTTTGTAAGTTTAGTGACTCAAATGTCATATTTCATAACTTATAGCCTTGACTTTTCAACAAAAAGTATAAATGAATTTCGTTCAAGTGGCTACTAGGACGTAGGACCCTATACATCATTAACTAAAAGGATCATATATGCATATTACAACCACATATCATTTGATAAAGATATTGACACATGAATTAAAATATACTTAATGTTAGCCTATCATTTAATATGTCTTTGCATAACAACGCCGGATGTTAGCTATTGTTGACCTAGACTTTTCATATTAATAAATTTATTAGAGGCAATTTTTCCTATAACGTCCTCGCACGGAACTATGACATAAATCTTTCAAAATGTGTTTTAACATATATCTATAACTAAATTTTAATTATTTGAACATAAAAGGTGTATATTATCTAATTTTAATAATACAATTCATTAAGAATGTAAATATCTATCTTGGCATGCTTAATTCGAAGATTTTGTTAAATATGAATTATGTAAATTCTTTTTATACTTATATAATTATAATAGCCATGCATCGCAGTTTTTTACATAATATTTTCATTATGTATTAATATCAATTAATATTTTGTACAGATTATTGTAGGAAGAATAATTTGACTTTATTTAATTGGCATGGTGCTCCGATCGATGTTGTTAAATTTAAATATTGATATCATGGTTTAGACATTGTGCATGTTTAATAGTTCGTAATGACCCTTGAAAATTTTGTTTTTCTGATATTCTTATTTAAACTTAAAGAGAAAATTACACGTGTCATTGCTATATCTATAATCTCGTGTATTTATTTTTATCTCGGAGTAACCAGTTAGCCCGTGCCTTCGTTTTGATATTTATATTCCAATTAATAATAATTTGTCGTATTTATTTTTTAAACCAGTGTATAGGGTGGTTAAACTTATAAAGAGGAATAACATGAGTAATTATTGAACATGGATAGAAAAAAATTTATGGACATCCTTAGTTAATCTCATAAAGAAAAATAATCTAGCCGTGTGTATTTGTACAATATCATGTATTCATTTACTTGTTACAATAACTCGTACTTTTATTTTGAAATTTACAAATAATATTTACAAATAACAAACATATGCGTTGTTTTTTTTTTTTTTAAAGTGTAGGACCTTAAATATATCAGCTAAATCACTAAATAAACTCGTATGGTGGTACAAGAGAGGTGGCGGCTTCGATAGGAGAGAAAGAAAGAGAACTTGTATTATCATAGACAAACCACACACTATTATGAGATTGTGTAATAATCCAAAAGAAATAGTTATTTTTTATTTGTTTTGTTATTTAGTAATTGTGTAATAAACCGAAAGAAATACATGTAAAGGTAATTTTAGCACAAATTAATTTTTTTTTATTGTATTTACAAGTGAAACTTTAGTCTTAATAAAGTGTCTCATGGATAAGAGTTATATAGCTAGCACAAAAACCATACCACCAAAAAAGTGCACCCTAAAATGTGAGCTTCGTCTTCAGATATATAGGAAAAAACATTCAACTTTAATGCTTATGAGTGTATTGGTAGTATATAGATTCTATAATTTGCTTTAGTGATGCATTCCGATATCGCTAGTGAGATCACATTCGTGTGATTAGGATTTACTAAATTATAAGAGGCATTAGCATAACCCTTGTATTTAGCTTGTTTTTCTTATAATTACATGGCTACATTGGTCAAGTAATTACCCCACACCCTTGCTATATACTCATTTTTAGTACAAAATACTTCTAGTACACCCCTCTAAGCTTATCTTTTTCGCGGTTTGATGAGGCGAAAAATGAACCATTTTTAGGGGGTCATTTAAGCCCGAATTCGAATTTATTTGATCAAATATTGCCCTAAATCGTTTCTTTTGTGATTTTAGGTACTTTGGGAGAGAAATCTGGAAAAGGAAGCAATTCGGACGTTTTTTTGAGCATAAAAGTGAAGAAAACGCCAAAGTCTGAATTTTCCTTGCTGGGAACAGTAGGTGACGGCGTCAAGAAGAAATTCCTGACGGCGTCAAGAGTAATTTCCATGACGATCCAGTACTGAAATTACGGCGTCACAAGGTAGGGCGTCAAGAGTAAAATGCATGACGGCCTGGAAACACATAACACATGATGGCGTCAAAAGTAGATCAAGGCAGTCCGAGGAGTATTTTGGCGGCGAGATGACGGCGTCACAAATTTGTTCTTGACGCCGTCAGACCCTATTTCCTATATATAGTTTTCTAATTTTCACATTAAAAAAGGAGAGAAGTTTTGGAGAAACCCTAAGTACGAACTTGGTACAAATTTTACAGGTTTTTCAAGGGTTTTCAGCCCTTGACCCCTTTCATGTGTAATTGAGATAAGTATTCTTTCAATTCAATCAATATGTCTATGTGTTGGTTGTCTATATCTTGTTCTTGTCTTAATTCCATCATGCTAGGCTAGATCTATCTTGTGTTTGCTTGGATCTAATGAAACCTAGATGTTAATTATGTGTTAATTACTTGTTTATGGTTGTATTGGATGAATGATTTCGATGTTAGGCTTAAAAAAACTGGCAGATCTCCAAATGGTAACATGCTTGAACGTCTTAGGAAACATGAACTGACGTGCACTAGGTTTTATTGGTTGTATTTAATGCATGAGTAAATTCTAATGATCCCATATTAGGAGCTTCTTATCCGGCTCGACATAGGAGTGAAGTAGGCACTCATAGGATTGGGGAATTAAGTGCGCCACCCCATGAATGGTATTAAGGAATACAATCCGTCATCCACGCAACTATAACAAGTAATTAACGTGTAAAAGATATCTAGGGAGTAGTGAAATCTAAGTAAACACATTTTCTCCACTTATTGCTCACAACCTTAGTATAATTTAGTTTATTTTCGTTTTTAGTATTTTATTTTGATTGCATCTTTAGTATTGGGTTAGTTGACTAGCAACTAATTCCGCCCAAATCCTTCAAACCCGAGATTTTTACTTGCTTTCTAAAAAAATATAAAAATACAAAAATAATCATCTCTCATCTTTAGAACTAGTATTTAGGTTTTCTAATCCTAGCGACACTATTCCTAGCTGAACGATCAATCCCCCGGTACTTGTCACTATACTATACTACAACGATCAGGTACACTGCCTGGTGGGGGTTGTAAGCTTCTCAAGATCCCTTGAGAGGTAAAGCCTGGTGCGATTCCCACGTATCAAGTTTTTGGCGCCGCTGCCGGGGAATAGTTATTGTCTAGGTTAGAATCTCTTTTTATTAGGTCTACTTGCTAGATTCCTTTCTAGTAAGATTTTATTTTTATTTTTAAGTTTTCTTTAGTCTATCTTATTTCTTTGTGTTTTTGTTCGTAACTCTTTACCACCCGACATCATGGACGATGGGAACATCCTTGAACCCGTCATCCCACCACAACAAAACCCACCACTAGAACCTCTTAGGCCCCGAACCTTAGGAGAGTATTCCCGACCTAGCCACCAAGGCTACCGAAACACCATTGAGCTCACCGGAGCCAATGTGACTCCCTTGCGATCCGACACCATCCGGTTGGTGCAAAGCGGATGTGCATTCCATGGACTTCGTTCTGAAGATCCAAACCAACATCTTAAGGACTTCCTAAAAATCGTAGATTCCATAGACCTAGGTGTTGAAACTAGAGAGACAACCCGATTACGCCTATTCCAATTCTCTCTACGGGATCAAGCTAGTCAATGGCTTGAGCATTTACCCGCGGGATCCATCACCACATGGGATGATCTCACCACTCGTTTCCTTGCTCAATTTTTCCCACCGGGGAGAACTACTAAGCTTAGAAATGACATCTTGATGTTTCAACAACGTCAAAATGAATCTCTTTATGAAGCATGGACTCGTTTCAAGGACTTACTCCAAAAAGTCCCTCATCATGGCATAGATCTTTGGCTCCAAGTCCAAATCTTTTATGACCATATCGATCTCTCCACGAGGCGAGCCATTGACCAATCGGCCGGTGGTAAGCTGCGTGATCTAAGTGCGGAACAATCATGGGAACTCATAGAAGATCTTGCTCTCTATGACAACGAAAGTTGGAATGATACCCGTGATTTGAACAAAACGGTCAAGGCAATATCTTTGCCTTCGAACAATTCTAGCACTCCCGAACGTAGGATCATGGAACTTGAAGTTCGAGTCAAGTCTCTCATGAAATCTTACGAAGCTCAAAAACCTTCAAGCCAAGTAAGCAGAATCGCTTCTACATGCAAATTATGTAATGGCCCTCACGAGACTCATAACTGCATGGAGCTTCCAAAATGTGCTTATAACGAATTCACGTCATCACACGTGGGTCGAGGTCCTCGAACTTCTGGCGAGGCCTATGAGGCATGGAAGGACAAACCTAATTTCAGAGGGTACCAAACGCGGAGTGTATCCTTCAACGACTCCTCACCATTCACTTGGTCCGAGCATTTTCCATCACAAGGCGTTCCTAGGCAAAGCTGTGAAGATACTCTAAAAAAATTCATTCTATCTAAAGAATTGCAGCTCTCTACGCTCGAGGCTAAATTTAGACAACAGCAGGCTGATATAAATAACAAAATTTGTAATCTGTTAACTGCTATCAAAGAGCATGTTGTTAATAAACCCATTCACGTTGATGAGGTTAAGTCTGTTACCATCATTAGTCCACCAACCTCCCATGTGAAAATAAAAAGTCCTAGTAAGTTATTCAAACATCTATCACCAAAAGGAAAAGAACCTGTCAACCCCCTAGGACCAATCCATTTCGTAAACACCATCACCACGATATCTGCTTCTACACCCAACCCAACCCAACAACAAACTAACAAAATTGGTCGTACAGCTAAAGATGAGACCTCAAGGGTGGACCACGATTTGGCCAGAAGCCCTACCAACTCATCCGAGCAGTGCGCCGCGCAAGTATCTAGCAAATCGGATGAAGGGAAAGAGAGATTGGAAGAGCATGAGAGAAATCCAGCCATTTTGGGTAAATCTATTATAGAGGAACCCGAGAGAAAAATGGAGGATGTTACTAGTGGGAGTAGCGATAGGACTGAGGAAAGCAACCCTAAAGTTTTCAAGATCTCCTGCACCATTAAGGAAAAGCTCTTAACCGATAGTCATATAGATCCTAGCTTCCCAGTCAACATAATCCCCTTCCCTTGTACCACGAAGCCTTCCCAGAACGCATTGTGTGCGAGAGAGTTAATAATGCAAGGGTAATAAAAAATTTATCAATCATGATTGGAGAACTTGTTTACAATATTGACCTCACCGTGGTCGTTGATGTGGACCCTCTCACCAATCAAACGTTAACCAACCTTGTTCTTGGGAAACCATTTATCAATGAATCGGGAGTGATCCTTGATGAGAAGGATGGTAGTGCATTATTCACCAATGGTGTTAAGAAGGTAATTTTTTGTAGGGGTAATGAGGAGGTGTACGAGTATCGTCCTTCCCTTGAGGGGAATCTATATGGATCAAAGGATGGAGAGTCGGGGAAAATAAGACGGCGTGATCCGAATAATCTCAAAATTCCCTGCATGATCGGTCATAAGTATTTCGATAACATCTACATTAACGTATTCCTGCCGAAGAATTTTATGTCCCTATTCCATTATAACAATATCTGTAGATGGGGAATGGTTTACAAGGGAGAGAAAGTGGTTGGTAAGGATCATGAAATCCAGGTGTTTGTAGGAAATATGGCATTCACTATGGAATTTACGATTGTGGACAATATCGAACACTATGTCGACCCTAGATTATCACAAGTCATTTTTGGGGCGCCCTTTTGTGAGATCACTAATCTGATAATTGATGACCGGAACGGAATCATGACCTTCGCTGATGGAATTAGGAGGGTTTCATACCAAACGCCATACAGGAGAAGAGACCTTAAGGAAATCGATTGTGACGGGCTTGATAAGATAAGTTCCCAACTTATTTTGTGCGATGAAGATGTTCGGAGAGGATGTAAGAACACTTCTGATTTATCATGCGGATTCTTTAAGGATGTTAGTAAGCTTGGTTCTAAGTATCGAAAAGACATCTTCGAGTTCGAAGACCCGAAATACTTACACTATGAAAGCGATACTAATTTAGAAGACGACCTAGAGAGTGGAACCAACGATGAGGTCACGTAGTAACCCACGACCTTGAGTCTAGCTACAAGACTCGTAAATAAAGAAAAGCGCTTCTTGGGAGGCAACCCATGTTTTGTGTGATTTTATTTTTGTTTGTTTGATATTTGCTTCCGTATGCATGCTTTATTTTTATTGTTGGTAGATCATGTTTCTCAATTAAATAGTGGAAATACTTTACTTTGTTGTTTTGGTCTAGTCTTAACTCCACCTAAAGGTATTTTTGCAAAACATAAGTGTAAGGGGAAACCCCAAATATGTTTTTAAGAAACAAACCTATCATGATTCTCCACAATATTAAATGAATATGTATATTCATATTTGTTAGAGTCAAATGCTTGTATTGAGTCATAATGAAGTTTTGCAGGATTTTCTAGGAAGTAGGACCAAGTTTTTCCAGAAATTTTCCGGAAACTTAACATAAGAATTTCTGCAGGTCACTTCTGACGGCGTCACGAGTTAACTCTTGACGGCGTCACGTGTAAAAAATCTGGAAATTTTACCAGTTTTGTTTTTCTAACGGAGTCTTATGGTTTTTGTGAATTATTAAGTTTTATAATCTCTAGGAAATCTGCAAACTTCATTCCACAAGCATTATATCTTATTTTGTTTTCTAGGATTTAGTAACTTATGTAGGTTGCCGCCGATTTTATGCGAGGTTGTCTTGTCTATTTTCTCAGGATTTACAGGTTATGTATGACAAGAAGATGATTTATATTCTGGAAGGGAAGCTTTGATTGTTCATTTTCTTGGAGGAAGATTTAACCTGGCCACCTTATTATCCATACCGAGCGAATCAGGGGAGTATTTGATTTCATTTGTTTTACTTATAACTTTTGCATTCTTTACTTGAACATTGGGGACAATGTTCATCTTAAGTGTAAGGGGAGGGTAAAAAGATGATACCATACATGTACACTTTCGCTTGAGTTTGTTTTGTTTAATGGTAGATGTGTAATAAAACTATGAGAAATACTTGTTAGTGCAATTTTAGCGCCAAATTTAAAATTTTTTACAACATTTAGGAGTGAAACTTTAGCCATAGCAAGCGTCTCATGGATAGGAGATTGTATGACTAGCACATAACCGTACTTTCAGAAAAATTTTCCCACCCAAATATGTGAGGTTCGCCTTTAGATTTGATAGGAAAAGCATTTACTATTAGTGCTTATGAGTGTACCGGTAGCATTTAGATTCTAGAACTTGCGTTAGTGATGCATCCCGAGACCGCTAGTGAGACTACATTCGTGTGGTAGGATTTACTACATGATAAGAGGCATTAGGATCACCCCTGTGTTAAACCCGTATCATAATTACTTGACCATTTAAGTCATATTACTTGGCTAGTTAAGTCAACTAATTTTTCCCACACCCTTAGCGTTGTACTCATTTTTAGTACATGAAACCCCTAGTACACCCCTCCGAGTCTATCTTTTTGTTTCTAACTTTAAGTATCTTACTTAAAGGAAGAATTTGTTACACCCCACCCTAATGTACACCCAAATCGCCTTAGCCTTCCGTGTATGCGCTCGTCTTTAGTGCATTATTGTTATTTGTTAAACCCTAAGTTAACTATCTAATTGATTACATGGTTGCTAAGTCGAGTCATATCCTTGTACATATTGTTTTGGGACGATTGGGACTCATGGGTAAGTACTTATTTTATGGAGTAATAGGGAAGAACATCATATATTACCCCCATATGTGCGTTAATCTTAAAAGTGCTCCAAGCGTTTTGATTTTCTTGATTCGAGTCATTAGATTAGTTTATTGTAAAGTATGTAAAGATTCAAGTGTAAGGGAAATGTTCATTCCCTATGATGTATTATTTTGGATGTTAGGGTAAGAGTGTATGCAAAAAAAATATATATATAGAAAAAGAAAAGAGAAAAAAAACATACGGACTACCATCCCATTTCATTTTATGTTTATTTCATGTTTTTGTTATTTTTCATTTATTAGCTTAAGTCGAGTCTAGTCTTGGCTTAGCAACGCCATATTGTACATGTAATTAACCAAGATTGTTAACTCGCCACCAGTAAAACTTCCTTTATCCAACAAAACCGTGTATTTCATATCCCTACACCTAACATTACAACCCTTTAAAAGACCTCTTTGATAGTTTATCATAGGTGCTTACGCCATGTGGTGGAAGTTTGATCCTTTCCCAAGCCTATGGTAATCTATTTTGCTATGACAGGTAGTGAGAGATATCTTCCGTTTCCATATTGTAATTTACACTTTATTACACCCGAGAGATGTGAGTATCGAAACACTATTTGTGAGGTGCTTGTGTATGACCTCCGTGCTTGTCTTTGGTCTTTAGTGGAACGATTATTTGTTGTAATTACTTTTATATTAGTGTTAAATGACCCCTAACTTGTATTTTGATTAGAATAAAAGCGCATTTGCTTGAGGACAAGCAAATCTCAAGTGTAAGGGTATATGATGAGGCGAAAAATGAACCATTTTTAGGGGGTCATTTAAGCCCGAATTCGAATTTATTTGATCAAATATTGCCCTAAATCGTTCCTTTTGTGATTTTAGGTACTTTGGGAGAGAAATCTGGAAAAGGAAGCAATTCGGACGTTTTTGGAGCATAAAAGTGAAGAAAACGCCAAAGTCTTAATTTTCCTTGCTGGGAACAGTAGGTGACGGCGTCAAGAAGAAATTCCTGACGGCGTCAAGAGTAATTTCCATGACGATCCAATACTGAAATGACGGCGTCACAAGGTAGGGCGTCAAGAGTAAAATGCATGACGACCTGGAAACACATAACACATGACGGCGTCAAAAGTAGATCAAGGCAGTCCGAGGAGTATTTTGGCGGCGAGATGACGGCGTCACAAATTTGTTCTTGATGCCGTCAGACCCTATTTCCTATATATAGTTTTCTAATTTTCACATTAAAAAAGGAGAGAAGTTTTGGAGAAACCCTAAGTACGAACTTGGTACGAATTTTACAGGTTTTTCAAGGGTTTTCAGCCCTTGATCCCTTTCATGTGTAATTGAGATAAGTATTCTTTCAATTCAATCAATATGTCTATGTGTTGGTTGTCTATATCTTGTTCTTGTCTTAATTCCATCATGCTAGGCTAGATCTATCTTGTGTTTGCTTGGATCTAATGAAACCTAGATGTTAATTATGTGTTGATTACTTGTTTTTGGTTGTATTGGATGAATGATTTCGATGTTAGGCTTAAGAAAACTGGCAGATCTCCAAATGGTAACATGCTTGAACGTCTTAGGAAACATGAACTGGCGTGCACTAGGTTTTATTGGTTGTATTTAATGCATGAGTAAATTCTAATGATCCCATGTTAGGAGCTTCTTAGCCGGCTCGACATAGGAGTGAAGTAGGCACTCATAGGATTGGGGAATTAAGTGCGCCAGGTATTAAGGAATACTATCTGTCATCCACGCAACTATAACAAGTAATTAACGTGTAAAAGATATCTAGGGAGTAGTGAAATCTAAGTAAACACATTTTCTCCACTTATTGCTCACAACCTTAGTATAATTTAGTTTATTTTCATTTTTAGTATTTTATTTTGATTTCATCTTTAGTATTGAGTTAGTTGACTAGCAACTAATTCTGCCCAAATCCTTCAAACCCGAGATTTTTACTTGCTTTCTAAAAAAATATAAAAATACAAAAATAATCATCTCTCATCTTTATAACTAGTATTTAGGTTTTCTAATCCTAGCGACACTATTCCTAGCTGAACGATCAATCCCCCGGTACTTGTCACTATACTATACTACAACGATCAGGTACACTGCCTGGTGGGGGTTGTAAGCTTCTCAAGATCCCTTGAGAGGTAAATCCTGGTGCGATTCTCACGTATCACGGTTCTCGTGATATTTCGGTGGATTCCAAAATATTAATGAAGATCATTGTTTCACCCCAGTAAATGTTACACCCAAATCGCCTTAGCCTTCTTTGTATGCACTCAATTTTAGTGCATTATTGTTACAACATTTATGTTAAACCCTTAGTTAATTATCTAGTTGTTTACATGGTTGCTAAGTCAAGTCATATCTTGTAAATACAATTTTGGGAAGACTGCGACTTATGGTAGTATTATTTATCGAGTAATGGGGAAGAACGTCAAATTATTACCCCCCATATTTACGTTAATGTTTCAGATACTCCACATGTTTTGATCCTTGCAATTCGAGTCATTAGTTAGCTTATATCTATGCAAAATTGCAAGTGTGGGGATGCAATTATAAATCTCGAGTTATCTATATTATTTATTTTTAGCATATCAATAGATGGCATGGCAAACGTGTTTAAAAAAATCGAAAAAAATAAGAAAAGAAAGAAAAAACATACGGACTGCCATCTTGCTTTTGTTTAAGTGAAGAAAAATAACAAAAAGAGTTAGAGTTAGTTTGTCGAGTCTTAGATTTGCAACGCCACTTTGTACATGTAATTAACATAGATGATTAACTTGCCACCAGTAAAATTCCCCATATCCCCAAAACCGTGTTTTTCCTTACCCTTGCACCTAACATTACAACCCTTGTAGAGTCCTATTTGATAATTTATCCTTGGTGCTTATGCCAAAGCGGTGGAGATTTTGATCCTTTATCAAGCCTATGGTAATCTATGTGCTATAATAGGTAGAGAGTGTTTATTTGTCCATTTCCATAATGTTACATCACTTATAGTCTTATACACCCGAGAGATGAGAGAATCCAAACACTTTATGTGAGGTGCAAGTATAAAATTTCCGTGCTTGATATGACTATTATAGAATGAGTTATGTTGTAAATTATCATTAAACCAATGATAAATGCCCCCCGAACTTGTAAATTGATCAGGATAAAAGCATATTTGCTTGAGGACAAGCAAATTTCAAGTGTAGGGATATTTTATGAGGTGTATTTTTATACATTTTAAGGTGTCATTTAGCCTCTAAATCCATAAAAATTTGATCATTTATTGCCCTAAATCATTTCTATTTGAGTTTTAGGTACTCGGATAATAAATGCTGGAAAATGGTGTGTTTTGGGCTCGATTGGACAGAAAAACAAAGGAAACGACAACATCAGGAAAAACGTCACAGAAAAGGAGCTTTAACGACGTCACAGCCACTAAGTGACACCGTCACATGAAGAAATCGAAGATCTTGAATTTTTAGAAATTAGAAGTGACGGCTCAAGCGATGGAGACAACCTCATGACCAAATTACTAAAGGGCAACGACGTCACACAACCCAACATCGTCACATTAAGTCGGTGCAAAGAACGAAACCCTAACTGGCGACGAGCTGACGGCTTCACATCTGTAACAACCCGTAAATTTCCTAACGTGTTCTATTCGGAGAAACAATCAATTATTCTGAGTTTGGAATTATTTGTGAGAAACTAGACATATTTATAGTCAATTGTATCGGAAATATTATTTTGAGAGCGTTGGCGAGATTCCCGTGTCCTAAATCGGCCGTTTACTAGTCTAAACGAGCCCGAACCTCATATTGAGGAAGATATCATAAATTACAGTTCAAGTCCCTGTGGTATATTTCCACACGCCACCCCTATAACTCTAAGTAGTTACATGAATGGTCCTTGGGAGTTACAAAATCCCTCACCACCCCTCATTTCCACATAACCCCAAATCTTATCTCTTTCCCTCTCCTAGGGTTTCCTGCTACCACCACCTCCTGGCCGCCGCCACGCTTCTCCGGCCAACTTCTGGCCACTGCTGCAACAACAAACCATCAATCACCACCACGCGCCCCTTATACCTCCTTTAGTGAAACGTTTGTGAAGTCACGCGCCGAAAACTTATCTCACCGCCACGTATACATCCTCACCACCATAGATCCATGAAGATTATTAGTAAAAACGTGAATATAAAGTTGTGGTATCATCAGTTGTTTGGCTCATGTGTGTCGAGGGCTTTGTACATCGGATCTGAGTTCACGACCGTGGCTATGTCGAAGCTTGGGGAAGCTTTCTGGAGCTTGTCATAAGCTTATCACGTCCCTCTCTTATTTTCCTTTATGTTTTCTGTTGAAATCTGGGTTTGGGTCAAAAACCCACTTGGGATTAGATTAGAACGTAAGTGTTGTTTATGGATTTGTTGGATCGTTGTTGTTGTTGAGTCGTGCCCATGCCGTGAGCTAAAACTCACGGCCATGTGTGTTTTCAGTCCTTGTCGAGTCTTTGCCGAGTCATATATTGGTGTCAAGTGATTTATAGTTTGTGGATTAACGTTAGTCTTGTTTTGTTATTATTATTGTTGTGGTCAATATTGGATAGAAGGTTCAGATTTGAAAGTAGGTTTTAAGATTTTGATTGTGTAAGAATGGCAGCTGTGTAATAGTGGAGATGTTGTTGATGATGTTGTTGTTGTCGTTGGGTTTTGGTGCCGAGAGGATAAGAGCCGAGACCCTATAAAGTTATTATTATGTTTAGATGGACGGAGATTAGGTTAGAACAAGCCGTAGTCGGTCGTTATTTTTGAAGTATTGATTGCGGTTAATTATTGTGGGCACATGATATACTTGTGTTTGATTTGAGCCAAGTCGAGGCTCGCCGACACTTTGTAGTCTCGTGCGATCTCGACGAGCCAAAAGAGACTATCATTTAGACTTTGGACAATTAAGATGACTTGTTGCCCCGATATAATATAAGCTCAGAAAATGAACTCGAAACATAGAATAACTTGTAAAAATATAATTATACTTAAAACGTTAATGACATGTATGTAAATATATGGGTTAACTTTACATATTAACTAACTAATAAATGGTTACTTAATATTTTTAAGTTAAAAGGAAGTATTAAATAACAATAAAGGCAATATTTAATATTTAATGAAAATGATAAATGAAACAATATTAAATTCAATATGGACAAGTTATTAAATGTTTCGAGGGCAAGTTTATCGAGATATACCCATTTAAGTAAATAATTAGGTTTGTGTTAGGTATACGTCGAGATACGAATTGACTTTGACCTTAGGGTTGACCTAATAGCGGTTTAGATGAGATTGTGTTGTGTTGACTACGTTGTTTGGCCTAGTCGTTTGTATTGAGTTTTGTCTCGTGTCTCGTCAATTTTGTTTATCATTCTTCTTTCGTGTGAGTACTCTTGAGTCGTGTCTTTCTTCCGTTACACGAAGATGATACCCAACTTACACTAAAGAAAAATGATTTGTGTGCCTAAAACAAGAACCTAAATTTAGACTTAAGAATTTGATTGGTGCATTTGAAAAAGTGGTTGGTGTAAAAGTATGAGATAGAAAAAATGTATTACACTTGTCATTAAATGAATGAATTAGGTCTAACTTTAGGTCTAGTTGTTATGCTTATATATCAACACTCTACACTAAAAGCTACAAAAAGAATATTTGGGGAATTAGAAGCGGTTAACCATTTGGGAATCTTGGAGGATTTAGTTCATCGTTGAGGATCTCGTAAGATAAGTCCTACATATAGAAGGTTTCGCCGTTTCTGTATCGATGTACTGCCTCTTTGATGCTGTTGTGAATCTGCTAGATGCTAGTCGTGTATATTACGTTGTTGTGACCCAGGTGAGTTCATAGCCTCTACTTTTGACTGGTTTTACAACTGTTTTGGGGGAGAATACATGCTCGTTCATTTTAACTAAACTCAATGCGTTTCAATTGTTTATCATGCTGTGATCTACCGTTTTCATGAATTGGACAATATGTGTGTTTGATTGCGATTATGGGCTATGTGGTATAACTTTATTTCTTGTGAGCAAGCATGCACAACTGTTTAACTCCGTTTGGAGCCGAAGCATTTGATAGTACTATCGGGGTAGCTTCCCTGTGCATCCTGACTGTATGTCAGAAGACCCTTGTGGTGTGTGCATCCTGAATGTATGTCGGAAGACCCTTGTGGTGTGTGCATCCTGAATGTATGTCGGAAGACCCTTGTGTGCATCCTAAATTATTGATTGTCGTCTCTTTTTGATTAACTGTCGTCTCTTTTTGATTAGTTGTTTTGCGTTAGGAGTCGGAAAACTAACTAGGTCAAGTTATACTAGCTTGAACATCCGACTAAACACTTTGTTATTATATTAACTCAATGTTCATTGTATTTAATGCGTGAATTGTGTTTGCATTATGGAAATTTAGAATTAAAAGGGCATTCTCATGCGCGGCTCAATTAGAACATATTACATAGGAGTTAGGGATCAACCAACCCTTGATTGATATTAAGGAATACAACGCTCTCATTAGACAAGGACGTGATAATTAGACTAATCAATAAAAGATAACTACAGAGTAATGGAATTATAAGTAAATACACTTTACTCATATAAGAAGTTCACTAAATTTACTTTTCCGCATATTTAGTTTAGTTTAATTTGGTTTTAAAAACCAACTCCTCCAATACCCTAGATTTTAATTGCTTTCTTATATATTATCAAGGACCAAAAATAATCTATTCGACGTACACTTCGAGCTTACCTCATTATTCCCCTAGAGAACGATCAATCCCTCGGACTTACCTATACACTATAGCGGTTAAGTACAATGCCTAGGAGATTGTAAAATTTCTTGTGTTTTGCAAAATCCGCATCACTAAAGTATATGTGTATGTAAATCACCTCACACTAAACAAAACAAGTTCCATCGCATGAATTGATAAAATTATAAAGTTATTCAACTAGGTATGTTACATGTATAATAATATGCATTTTTTTTTTCTTTTTTTTGGAACTTATAATATGCATTATCAACATAGGACCCTACACATCATTGATTAAAGCATATTACAACCATAGATCGTTTTGCCAAGGATATTGACTCCTGAACTAATACATTTAATGTTAGTATATCGCTTAATATTAGTCTTTTCATAACAACGACGGATGTTAGCTATTGTTGACCCGGACATTTCATAGTAATAAATAAATTAGAGGATATTTTTCGTATAGATAATAAACTTGTTATATATTCTGTGCACGCATGGGGCTTTTGCATAAATCTTACATAATGTGATATATCCAAAGCATAAGGCAAATTTTAGAACTCTAGAAGCTAATGTCTTAGTTTCGTTATATTATGTGGTTGCTTTAAAGGAAAACGGCTTGCTTTTCCTATTGTTATTGTGGTGAATTACGTGAAGAATGCTTGGGTGAAATATGGTATTCGAAATGGGTTATTCTTCTTCAAATTTAATACAAAAACTGCTATGGAACAAGTTCTTGAAAACGGCCCATCGATCATTAGGAATGTTCCTATTATCCGTAACATATGGTCTCCTAATGCAAGCCTTAAAAAGGAAGATCTTACACGAGTTCCTGTTTGGGTCAAGCTGCATAACGTTCCAATTGCGCGTCGTTTACGGAAGATGGCTTGAGTATGATAGCAACTAAGATTGGTTAACCAATTATGTTAGATGCCTACACTAGCTAGTACAATGTGTTTGGAGTCATAGGGTCGTAACAGTTAAGCAAGAGCACTTATTGAAATTAGCTCAGAATAGGTTTTGAAAGACTTGTTGGTACTTGCTATACCTATGCTTGAAGGGGATGGTTATATTAAAGATACTATCACGATTGAATATGAATGGTAGCCACCTCGGAGCGAAATTACATGCAAAACTTTTGGACATTCTGATGTCCAAAAATGGGTCGTGTTAATCAACATGGGAGGAAGGAGGATAGTAGCGATGGGTTTGTGGAAGTTACTAGGAAAGGAGGAAAAGGAAGCAGATTGCTTGCTCGTCACATTGATGGAGTGAGGTTGTCTAAACCAAAATCTAACTACATACTATTACCGTCCTAAGCAAAAAAACACCACTGTGAATGCTAATAATGCTTCTACTTCTAATGATGTTAACATGGTGACCATGAAAAACTCATTTGCTGCTTTGTCTAACCTGGCTGATTATGTGTGGGGAACTAGATATGATGTGAATAATATTGGAGATACATCTAAGATTAATAAGACGCATGGGGATGACAGTGAGAGTGAAGATGTGGAAAATGTTTTTGATGAAACCTCTAAATTCATGGAACAAGATGCATTTAGTGATCCGAAGAGGGGCAGCCACTACAAGGATATTGAGCTATATTGACGACATATTTTTTCGCTAAAAGTATTTATTATGAATTAAGAAACATATTTAAAATTTTAAAATTAATAGATTAAGAAAATCATTTAATAAGCACCATTAGAGACGAGACAGTCGTCACTAAAAGTAAAATAAATAAAAAAGAAATGATAGATACTTTCATCAACGACATATCTCGTCGCTAAAAGCGACCTACATCATTTCCAGATGAGGTTGCATGCATTTATTTTCAGATTTTTCGAAACTATTTCTGCAACCAAATTTTCATATTTTTTTTCCCAGAAACGTGCTAAAATCCCATTTGAAAGTTCAAAGTTCATCAAAAAACATAGGTCGTCGTCACAATATAAATACGAAGATGTTCAACAAAGAAAATAGTTCAAAATCACAATACAACCTTACTTATGTCGTCTTCAATTCGCAATCCTCTTCATCATCTAGAGTCTCACGGGGATCCGGCGGTGCATGCACGATAATATTAATGTTCGCAACTTTCTAACGAACCCTAAAAAAAAAAACCCTCTTGGCGATTTTTTCCCTAACATCTTTTCTATCGTTCCATCAATTCTGTCTATTTTCTTGAATTCTTTGCATCGATCTGGTTTGGATTACTTATTAACTTCATTGTTAATTCGTTTCTAGATTGGATTCGTGTATTGTTTCTCAAGATTTAGATAATTTTTGTAGAATCGATTTGTTAGGGTTTACTTAAAAATCGTTTTTTATTAAAGAGACTTTAGGATTTATTGATACCCTATTTATTCTTTATCCTAAGTCGGTTATCACACCTATTTAAGCTTCATTGATCCAAATTCTTTCTTATTGGTGTGTTCATGATGGGTGCTGGTTAGGATCTGGTCGTTCATGTTTAAACCCTAACTTTTCATAAGTTAGGGTTTTTTGTCGTTTTGTTTTTCAATTGTGCATGCGTTTGGCTGGTTGATTTTTACTAGGTTGGGGAGATTTGTTTCGACAGGTTGAGGGTTAAAGAGGGATGGAAAAAGGTTTCTTCAACAAGAATAGTGCTCGAAAGGGCACTAGAGATGCGGGGTCTTCTACTAGTTTGTCCGTTCAAACTAGTGGCTCGCAAGATGTTGATGCATCAGCTAACTTGGCCGATCAAGTTGGGTTGAAAAAGGATACTCCATATATCAATGTGGATTCTGATGAACTTGATGCACGAATGAAACGGATTACAGATTCATCCGAGACACATGCTACTGATGTGAATCATGAAAAAGTGAAGCCGGTTTCACTTGATACTAATGAATCTAATGGTGTACATGGGGATGCTAACGAATTGAATATGGAGAGTGGGGTATGGCCTGCTCAATTTCAATCGTTTCAAGAGTATCTTGATGCTAAAAAGAACAATGATAATGTTTCTCCTAGTAATGGTAATGATCCGAATGGTTCAAATGGGGTTACTAACCAACCTCATGGTTCTGATAAGGTTGATACGAACTCACATGGTGTTGTTGTGATTGATAAGGTTGGTGTGGATACTACTATGCAAACTTCTAAGTCTTATGCTGGTGCTACTTCTAATGTACAAAAGAAGCACATTTCAAACTTCCATAGGCTGGAATGTAGCAAGAAATCTAATTGTGTCGATCTTTCTGTCCCTATGAAAGTTGTTGAAGAGGTGAACACTAGGTATGAGAATACTCTTTACGGGTATTTCCTTGGCCAACGTCTTGCTTTTCCTGTTGTTGATTACTATGTACGCAATACGTGGGCTAAGTATGATATACAGAAGGTTATGATGAATGCAAAGGGGGTTCTTCTTCTTTAAGTTTAACTCGAAGAAAGGTGTTGAGGATGTCCTTGAAAATGGTCCTTGGTTGATTAGAAATGTTCCAATTATTCTTAAACCATGGAATTTGAACACCAATGTACTCAAAGAGGATTTGACCAATATCCCGGTGTGGGTTAAATTCCATGATGTTCCTCTTGCTATGTTCTCTGATGATGGTCTTAGTCTTCTTGCCACATTGATTAGTACGCCCAAAATGTTAGATGCTTATACTAGCCAGATGTGCAAGGAATCGTAGGGCCGCAGTAGTTTTGCTAGATGTATGATTGATGTGAAGTCGGATGAGGTGCTTAGGGATAGCCTTACTGTTGAGATACCTTTACTTGATGGGTCGGGTGTGACTATTGAGAAGATACGAGTTGAATACGAGTGGAAACCACCTCGCTGTGATAAGTGTATGATATTTGGTCATACTCTGACCGACTGTCCTAAAGCTGTTATACCTCCTGTTCAGCCTGCTAAGCCTGTTAATGATGGCTTCATGACTGTCAATAACAAGAAGAAAGGAAAACAAGGTGGTCCTACAATTCCTAGTCAAGGAGGGTTTACTAAATCAGTTGTGGGTAAGAAGTTTCAGTATTAACCCAAAAAGACTCCTCCTGAACCTAAGAAAGTGGATAACACTAAGAAGAGGAATTGTGATGTAGCTAGTTCTAGTGGAACGAAGATCTCTACATCCAACCAGTTTGATGCTCTTAATATGGATGATACGGATGCTTTTGGTATCCCTACTACTGACAACAACAAGGATGTGGATTCAGGTCGTAGAATGGAAGCTAATAAGGATGAGTTGGTAAACGGTAATGCATCACAAGAACCGCTTGTGAGTGATTCAATAGGAACAAAGGAAGTTGGTTCTACTCCTATTGTGGAGAAAATTGGGAAGCTTGAAAAGCTACTTATTGATGGGAAAGCAACTCTTGTGGATGATGATGGTCATCCTATTCCGTCTACCTCTTCCACTAAGAGGGCTAACCCATTTTCTTAGGTGGGTACGGTTGTGGTTTCTGATAGTGATGATGATGAGGTTCTTAACACGTTCGATGAATCAGCAAATCTTTTTGGCGGTGGTCATGAGCGTGAAGATGAGTTTGATGACTATGATGATTATTCGCAGCAAATTTATGATCTTCCAGGGAATTTGGATGCTCTTAATGCCATTTATGGCTTTAATCTCCAAGGTCGTAGGAAGTAGTTTATATGTTGTCATTGTCTTTTATTATCATGTGGTTAGTGGCTTTGTTTTCTTTTTTAGAAAATAGGAAGTATCTTGTTATGTAAGCTTTTCGCCTATGTAACGGGCTGAGATATGGGATTCACCCATATCCATTGTACTTAAATGCTTTTTGGAGTAATATATTTACCGGGTCGTTGACTTTTTACCCAAAAAATAATATTAATGTTCGCTGTTTGACCCTCATTGAAGAAATGTGAGAACAGAGAATTTGTTGCTGCGACAACTTTATCCACCTGAGTTTGGGTATACATTCTTTGATGGGATTTGGTGCTTGAAGAACTTGATGCATGCCCCGATAAGTTGGGAGGGAAAGCGAAAAATAGGTGGAAAAATATTTTGGAAAAGAAAACTTAAATAATAGATAAAAATACATTATGAGACGTATTGTCATCGTAGAAAGTTACCCTGGGACTTTTCACTTTAAAAGGAAAAATAAATTGAAAAAAGAAAATATATATGCTTCTAAAAGTACCAGTCAAAAAATGTTGTATACAAATCGACGTATTGCCGTGGTTGCTAAAAGTATCAGTCAAAAAAGTAACATTTTTGTCGTTTAGTTAACTTTTAGCGACGGCACACGTCGTCACCTAAAGTCCAGATTTGTTAATCATTCCTGTAAAAGTTGTATTCGCGTTAAAAAAAATAATAAATAAAAAATAAATAAAATAAAAGTAGTTCTACAGCAGAATGTTAAAGAGCTTTATTATGAAAATTTGACTATTTATTGTCAATGACATGACAAAATCATTTAATTGATATAAGCAAATGTTAAAGAGCTTTATTATGAAAATTTATTTTCAGACTTGCATCAAAGAGAACTAATAAAGCAAATGATAACACATAATGAATTACAGTATCTGATTATATACTAATATAAGAATTTTAATATCAAAATTGACGAGCTCGTTTTAGCCCTTTTTTTCTACTTTCGTACCCTGGATCTGTACAAAGCACATAGTTTGACAGTTGATCTCAGATTATGGATCATTTTGATCAAAGCTTTTATTGGAATTGATTTGAAAACAAAAATAAAATATTTGTTTACAAAGCGATTAAAATTGTACCCTACATAGTTGAATTATTCTCCAACAGGTACATCAATTTTGTGGAATAATATGACAACACCTAAAATTTTATTTCTGAGAATTGGAAATTAATGTATGTGAAAATTAAGGGTAGCTCAAGTATAAATATAAAGACATACGAGCCTTTATTTTATAGAAAAAAAACATGCAAAAGCAAGCAATGGCTTCTTCAAACTTCTTTCTTTTATATCTAGCTCTACTACTCATTAGTCTCTCATGTATATTAAACTTTACTTCTGCTTCTTTAGAGGAAGCATATGCTCTTCAAAAATGGAAAGCAAGCCTTAAAATCCCAAACAACTCCCAAATTGTATCTTCTTGGAAACATCTTCCAATGAATACTAGTGCACCCGCCTCGTGCCCTTCTTGGTTTGGAATTGCATGCAACGCTGATGGGAACATTAACATGTTCAACCTCTCGACGTCTGAGTTAAAAGGTACGCTTCACCGGTTCCCATTCTCTATTCTAGGCAATCTTACCCATTTTGATCTTAGTGCAAACAGCTTCTTTGGTCCCATCCCACAAGAAATCGGTCTCCTGTCCAAACTTGTCTATCTTGATTTTTCAACCAACCAGTTTTCTGGTGTAATTCCACCTACCATTGGTAAACTAAGCCAGTTAACCGTTTTGCAACTTTTTGAAAACAATTTAACTAGTTCAATCCCACAAGAAATTAAGAATATTGTCTCACTTAGGAGGCTACACCTGAATTCCAACAATATTTCCGGCTCAATTCCTTCATCGTTGGGTGATTTGAAGTATTTGAATATCCTTTATTTGTACAAAAACAAACTCTATGGACCCATTCCAAGTGAATTAGGGAATTTGAAGTCTCTCACTGAATTATCTTTGGGTGAAAATCAACTCTCCGGACTCATTCCAATTGAATTAGGGAATATGAAGTCTCTAACTTATTTAGATTTGAGCAAAAATCAACTCAATGGTTCAATACCTTCATCGTTGGGTGACTTGATGTCTTTGAATACCCTCTTTTTGTACAAAAACAAACTCTCGGGACCCATTCCAATTGAATTAGGGAATATGAAGGCTCTAACTAATTTACTATTGAGCGGAAATCAGCTCATTGGTTCAATTCCTTCATCGTTGGGTGATTTGAAGTCTTTGAGTACCCTTTATCTGCACACAAATCAACTCTCCGGACCCATTCCAATTGAATTAGGGAATTTGAAGTCTCTCACTCAATTATCTTTGGGTGAAAATCAACTCACTGGTTCAATCCCTTCATCGTTGGGTGACTTGATGTCTTTGAAAATCCTTTATTTGTACAGAAACAAACTCTCTGGACCAATTCCAATTGAATTAGGGAATTTGAAGTCTCTCACTGCCTTAGCTTTGAGCGAAAATCAACTCAATGGTTCAATTCCTTCATCGTTGGGTGATTTGAAGTCTTTGAAAATCCTTTATTTGTACATAAACAAACTCTCTGGACCCATTCCAATTGAATTAGGGAATATGAAATCTCTCACTAGATTAGGTTTGGATGATAATCAACTCAATGGTTCAATTCCTTCATCGTTGGGTGATTTGAAGTCTTTGAATCTCCTTTATTTGAACACAAATCAACTCTCTGGACCCATTCCTATTGAATTAGGGAATATGAAGTCTCTCATTGTATTATATTTAAGTTATAATCAACTATCTGGGCCCATTCCTATTGAATTAGGGAATATAAAGTCTCTCACTATATTAGATTTGAGAGAAAATCAACTCAATGGTTCAATTCCCTCATCGTTAAAAAACCTGAGAAGCCTTCAGAGACTGTATTTAAGTGAGAACAAGTTATCTGGTCCTATACCACATGGAATTGGAAGTCTGCAATTGTTTAGGCTACTGCTGGACACAAATCAGCTGTCTGGCGAAATTCCAAAGGAGTTTGGGGAGATGAAAAATTTGTTAAATTTAAACCTAAGCGATAATAACCTTTCAGGTGTTATACCTCAAGAGCTTGGATCACTGCATGGCCTCCTTACTCTTGACCTATCCAAAAATAGGTTAAACGGATCATTACAAAGATATATTGGTGATTGGGTACAAATCAATCACATAAATCTTAGTAATAACAAGCTCAGCGGAGAGATCCCATCGGAGATCGGTAAATTAAGTCAACTCAATGTTCTAGATTTATCTCGGAATTCACTCACAAAAGAGATACCATCAGATATTGGAAGTTTGGAAAGTCTGGTGATGATGAATCTTTCACACAATAAGCTATCTGGTTCTATTCCCAATGGTTTCAGTAACTTGCCAGGAAGGATTGATATAGACCTGTCATACAATGAGCTTACCGGTCCCGTTCCCCCTTTTGCTGTCTTTCAAAATGTGTCTGGAAAAGCATTTCAAGGAAATGATGGTCTGTGTGGAAATGTTACAGGTTTGAAACTTTGTGAAAGTCAAATAATAATGAAGAAAAATAATCATTTTCATCATAAGCTCATCCTTGTAACTGTGGTCCCACTTTTTGCGGCTCTTTTACTTGCTTTATTCATGTGTGGCTTCATTGCTTATCGACATAGAAAGAGAACTTCTCCACAGAAACCGTCAGGCGAAGAAGGTTGCAAAATTTTCTCAATAACAAACTTTGATGGACAGGCGATGTATGATGAAATCATCAAGGCAACAAATGATTTTGATGATGCATTTTGTATTGGGATTGGAGGATATGGTACTGTGTATAAAGCTGTGTTACAACCCAACAATTTAGTAGCTGTGAAGAAGCTTCATTCATCATCTGAGAGTGACGATCATATAGGCTTCCTAAATGAGGTACGGGCATTAACAAACATAAGGCACAGAAACATTGTTAAACTCTATGGATACTGCTCCCATGCTCGTCACTCATTTTTGATTTACGAATATCTTGAGAAGGGAAGTCTAAAATCGCTCTTAAGTAGCGATATCACAGGAAAGGAAATGGATTGGCTTAAAAGGGTAAGAATTGTTAGGGCTGTAGCGAATGGTTTGGCTTATATGCACCATGACTGCACACCACCTATAATTCATAGAGACATTTCTGGAGCTAATATCCTTCTGGACTCTGATTATGAGGCACATATCTCGGATTTTGGAACAGCGAAGCTTCTAAAGCTGGATTCATCCAATTGGACTGCGGTTGTAGGCACCTATGGCTATATTGCACCAGGTAACTACCATATATTTTAAAGATATATATATATATATATATATATATATATATATATATATATATATATATATATATATATATATATATATATATATATATACTATACGTACTTATCCTCAAGTTTCAGATTTTTCTATATAACATTTATTCATAATCTGATATAACATTTTTTTTTGAATTCTTATTTTTTCTTCCATGTAGAGCTTGCTTATACGATGGTGGTGACAGAGAAATGCGATGTGTTTAGTTTTGGAGTTGTTGCACTAGAAGTGATTATGGGAAAACATCCTGGAGAACTTATATCACGTCTACCAACATTGTCTACAGATGATCTATTGCTAGCCGATGTAGGAGATAGTCGGATTCCGCCACCATCATCTCTAGTTGAGAAACTAGCTCATTCAATTTTGAAAATCTCACGGGCATGTTTGAACTACAACCCACAGGAAAGGCCAACAATGCGTCAAGTCACAGATTTATTGTCAGTGGATGATCGACTTTTTATGAACATGCATGTAGAGTTTGGATCAAATGAGAAGAAAATTTTCAATGAGAAGGGAGACAATAAACCACAACCGCACATTTCAGATGCACCTACAGAAAGAGATGCATTTTCGCTTGAAATTATCCCTCTTATTTGAAATGTGTGGCTAAAAATCCTTCTTATTCTTCTCATTTTAATCTTTGTATGTTGTCTAACGTTTAAGAAACTTTTTATTTTCTTGTCCTGATCAATTATGTTGTAGATTGTTATCAAATAAGAAAATAATTTAGATCAATGAAGATTGCTACCTTTCTATTAGTCCAGTTTTACAATTAAAAAAAATTATCAATGGAAGCAAGTTTATCAATTGTTATCACGATCTGTAGACAGATTATTATTGTAAAGGAATTAAATGATAAACATTGGGGGATTTGTATGACAGTTAGAATTTAAAACTCTATAGATCATTGATTGGTCATGGAGAATTGAAGAAGTCATAGGGGAAAATTGTTGGAGTATGCTCGTGTCATAATAAATAATTATATGGCTAGTTATATGTGAGCCTATGGGGTCACACACATATACACGTACCTCTTTATGTTGTATTTATTATACTTACGACATGTAAATAAACTTACGTAACTTGAGATAGCTATTGGGCTTCTAATGACTAAGTATTGGACTTAATCTATTGGACATGGAAAACAAATGGGAGGCCCATTTGAGCCTTCTTCAAGGCCGGCCTAGGGGAGACTTCCAAGGGAAGTTTGGTTTTGAAATTTGGTCAAATATATGGGAATTATATTCTCATTAATCCCATAACTATTTTCCTAATTTGTCTCCTCCCTCTCTCCCTCAAAGTCACGGTAAAAACAAAACACCCTCCTAGGGTTTTTGTTTTCTTGATCTTCTCCTTTAATTCTTGTTTAATCAAAGGATATTCCAAGGTTACGGGTTAAGGACTAGCATCCAAGGGGTATACAAGGAGGTGTAGTGTGTTTCATTCTTAGAGGAGATCAACCTTATTGATCTCTTGGGTTTCTTATTCCAAACGTAGGTTTGGTATTTGTTGGTGACTCCCGGTGCACGCTACAAAGGTATAAACATGTTGTGTTTAATTTTGATTAATCATATTGGCTATATGGATCCTTGTATGGTGATGTTGTTCCGCTGCGTTTATTTGATTCATATATATTTTATATTCATACATCACCTATAGTGGTATCACGAGCCATCATATGTGCCATATGATTATCGGGTACGTGTAAAATGGCCTAAAACGCATGTTTTTTTGATCGATTTATGAAACGATTTCAAATCAGGCCCTATGGCTTAATTTTCTTTGGTAAAAAGATAATTAAAAGGTCCTAACATCAGTGGGTTTTGAACCTAAGGCCATTTGACACAAGTACCAAACGGGGTTTTAATTCTTGTCAATTAATTTCTTCGTTTTCGTTGGCTAACAATTTAATTCTTTTTATTATTTTGTTTTCCATGGAAAATACATGCATGTTTGTCCATGGAGTTAGCCAACACCATGTTTCATTCATAATATTATGGTATTATTATGTTTATATGCAAAGCCGATGAAAACCTAGACCACTTGTGCATTGAATGGTTGTTTATGTTGTTTAATTTCGTGTTTTGGGGTTTTTGCCAATATTTCGGCATTTATGTAATTATATTCTTTTGGTTGTAGCCATTGTTTGGGCACTTTTACAGTAGATTAAAAGTAGATTAATTGTATTTTACTTTCAATATAATGTAATCGTGGCTTGGTGGTGAAAGGCGAAAGAGTTAAAGACGTTTTTGCCGAAAAATGACTGCTGGAACACCAGTTGGTAAAACGGAGTTTCCCGGTGATTAGTAAGGTATTTTTGTCTGAAATTTGTTTTGCAGGTACCCAAGACATGGGCCTACAACTTTATAGTTTTGATCTAAGCCCGGGGAAGCTTCCTTCATGGACTTTTGGGCCCTCTAACACAGAAATTCTGGAAGGACAGAAACTGCTTTTCATGTGCATCATGGGCTTCCAACTTGCTCTTGATTGTCTTGGAGCAAGTGGGAGTCCTCCGTGTGGTTGTGTGGTTTTTCCCTAGTTGACTCTTGGTTGTCGTGATGGCTCACGAGACCAAGCATAGGTTTTATCATCGGTTGAGGCTTTGCATATTGTGGTTGTGTGGTTGTTTTTGCTTTTTATATATCTTGTTTCATATGTAAAATTGCAAATAGTTTTCTATAAACTTAAAACGAATCACAAACCATTTTTCAAAACTAAGTCTTTTGATTTAGTTTTACTAAGTTTATGAAACTTGAAATCATTGTTTTATAATAACACCTTAACTTGTTATGTATGTTATTTTATTTATGTATTGTTCAAACTTTATTATCCATGTAGGATTAATATTAGTCATGAAAATGGACAACTTGACACACATAAATTAAAACAATGATTAGACTTAAGTTAAGAAATGTTTTTAACTTGTGCTACGAAGGATGAATGCATGCTCCTTCCGTACACCTTTGATCCACATCGAAAACTTTTACCCGTCAAAATTTAAGTCATGCCGTCCAATTTTGAGAACACTTGCAATTACTTTTTGCCTATGCGTGGGACCTAGGTTGAATTGTAACCCAAAGTGACTATTCTCTATGCGTGGGACCTAGATATATTCTCGCACGTTCTCAAATTGGATGACTTAATCGAGTTAAGCGGGGAGACCTTGACCCGAGGCAAAGATGGGACTAAACATGCCAGCTTGACACTAGTTGCTTGTTCACTAGTGCCATGGGTCCCATAAAGATCTAAGAGTTGCACTTGTAATGCAATTGGTCGACGTTACCTACCTATTGAATCCTCTATTGCTAGCAGATCAACTGATGTGATGGTGGAACCTCAATGAGGATCTTAGCCTTTTCATAAAATTAATTGTTTTAATATTGTAAACTTGGGTAGTTAATTTTAAAAAGGATTAATTATTAGAAATTACTAAAATTGAACTTTGTTTATTTTGTAGATGACAACTCCAAATTCAACCATGAACAACTCGTCAATCAGATCAATTCTCGAGAAAGAGAAATTGAATCGTAACAAATTTTTGGAATGGTACCGCAACTTGAGGATTGTCCTCAAGGCTGAACAAAAGTTTTACCATCTGGAAGAAGCTTTACCTGAAGCACCTGCTGCTAATGCTACTACTGCCGTTCATAATGCCTACACTCGTAGGAGTAACGAGCAACAGGAAGTGGCTTGTCTTATGCTGGCTAGCATGATCCCTGAGTTGCAAAAGAACTTAGAGAATTTTTCAGCATTTGACATGCTGCGAGAACTGAAAGTTATGTTCGAGCAGCAAGCAGAGCAAGAATTGTTTGACACGATCAAATCTTTTCATGCCTGCAAGCAGGAGGAAGGGCAATCGGTCAGTAGCTATGTCATGAAAATGAAAAGCTATATGGATCAGATGGAGCGACTGGGATACCCCATGCCTCAGATCCTTGGAGTAAGCATGATACTTACCTCACTATCGAAGGATTATGACCAATTTGTGCAGAACTACAACATGCACAGCATGGGGAAAACCATTTTCGAACTGCATAACATGCTGAAACTTGCAGAGAAAGGCATGCCCAAGAAGGCTCCACTTGTCCTAGCTATCAACCAAGGCAGAATTCAAAAAAAGAACAAGGGAAAACCGCAGGCACCTGGCAAGGGACAAGGGAAAGGCAAGGCTAAGCTTGCTTATGCCACCAAACCCAAAATCCCCCCACCTGCCAAGAAGGAGCACCCGGCCAAGGACACCCCCTGCCACCATTGTGGAGTGGTAGGGCACTGGAGGCGCAACTGTCACGCCTACCTGGAAGGGCTAAAGAAGAACAAAGCTAGCGTTGCTAGCATATCAGGTATCTTCACTATAGAACTTTATACTTTTCCTAACAAAACCTGGGTATATGATACTGGTTGTGGTACTCACATTTGTAACAATGTGCAGGGGCTTAGGGGAAGTCAAAAGCTGAAGCAAGGAGCTTTACATCTGTACGTTGGTAATGGCGATCGTGCAGCTGTGGAAGCAATTGGGAGCTTTGATCTTATCCTCCCAAATGGACTAGTTATTGTTTTAAATAATTGCCATTTTGCACCTACTATCACTAGAGGTGTTGTTTCACTTTCGCGTTTGAAAGATGATGGTTACATTCATACTTTTACGGATTTTGGCATTTCTGTTTATAAGGATAATGTGTTTTATTTTAATGCTATTCCACGTGATGGCATTTTTGAAATTGATATGCGTGATCCTATTTCAAACGATAGTTCTATATATACTGTTAGAAATAAGAAATCAAAACGTAATTTGGATTCTACTTTTTTATGGCATTGTCGTCTTTGCCATATAAACAAGAAATGCATTACGAAGCTACAACACGATGGGCTTTTAGAGTCAATCGACAATGTGTCATTTGATAAATGCATTTCTTGCATATCTGGAAAGATGGCATGAAAGCCATCACTTTTACTGATGATTTCAGTAGATATGGTTATGTTTACCTGATTAAACATAAACATGAAGCCTTTGAAACGTTTAAAGTCTTCCAAAGTGAAGTAGAGAATCCGCTTGGAAAGACCATTAAGGCTCTTCGATCCGATCGAGGAGGTGAATATATGAGTCAAGAGTTTTTAGATCATCTAAAAAGGTGTTGGATAGTCTCACAATTCACTCCTCCATATACACCACAACACAATGGTGTGTCTGAAAGGAGAAATCGAACCTTGCAAGACATGGTTCGATCTATGATGAGTCTAACAACGTTGCCAATGTCCTTTTTGGGGTTATGCTCTAGAGTCTGCTGCACGCATACTCAATATGGTTCCAACTAAGAAGGTTGATAAGACTCCATACGAAATATGGCATGGGAGGGTCCCTAATCTGTCTTACTTGAAAGTCTGGGGTTGTGAGGCTCTCGTTAAACGAGATATGCCAAACAAACTTGAGCCTAGAGCTATCAAGTGTATCTTTGTAGGATACCCAAAGGAAACGATGGGTTACTATTTCTACTACCCAACCGAGAACAAAATATTTGTTGGTCGATATGCTGAGTTTTTTGAGAACAGTCTCATCTCACAAGAAGCAAGTGGGAGCAAAGTAGACTTTGATGAAATTCAAAGCGAAGATGCACAACCTTCTAGTAGCACTAGTGAACATCAAAATGAGACTGAGCATGAAAATGTTGAGCCTCTTCGAGATGTTGCTCCCATTCGTAGATCCGAAAGGATAACTCAAGCACCTGAACGATATGGTTTTTATATCGATGTTGAGGAACGTAAGTTAGGGGATCATTGTGAACCCGCTAACTATCGAGAAGCTATATCGTGTCCTGAACGCGAGAAGTGGAACGAAGCTATGAATGTGGAAATGAAATCCATGGAAGACAATGATGTCTGGGTGGAGGTAGACCTACCTCCCAATGCTAAAACCGTTGGGAGTAAATGGATCTACAAGATAAAGACCGACGTGGATGGAAATGCACATACCTATAAAGCTCGTCTTGTAGCAAAAGGTTTCACTCAAATCTACGGAATTGACTATGAAGAAACCTTCTCACCTGTTGCAGACATTAAAGCAATTAGGATTCTTATAGCCATAGCAGCGTATTATGACTATGAGATTTGGCAAATGGATGTCAAGACTGCCTTCTTGAACGGCCACCTAAACGAGGGCGTTTATATGGTGCAACCCGAGGGCTTCGTGAATCCAAAGTATCCTAGCAGAGTATGCAAGCTTAAAAGATCCATTTATGGATTGAAGCAAGCATCTATAAGCTGGAACAAGAGATTTGATGAGGAAATCAAGAAGATTGGTTTCACTCAAAATCTCGATGAGCCATGTGTATACATGAACACTAGTGGAAGTATAGTCGCATTCCTAATCTTATATGTCGATGACATATTACTCATAGGAAACAACATTCCAATGCTACAAGATGTAAAATCCTGGCTTGGAAAGTGTTTTGATATGAAATATTTAGGAGAAGCATCGTACATACTTGGAGTCAAGATCTGTCGAGATAGATCAAAGCGGTCAATCGGCTTGTGTCAAAGTGCATACATTGAAAAAATCCTGAAGAGATTTAGAATGCAAGATTCCGAACGTGGAAGTCTTCCAATGCAACCAAATACGAAATTGAGCAAGGCTCAAGAACCCTCTACACCCGCTGAGGTGAAGAGGATGAAGGGAATCCCTTATGCTTCGGCTGTGGGATCCATCATGTATGCGGTTAGGTGCACTAGACCTGATGTAGCGTTCTCTCAGAACCTAACGAGTAGATTTCAACAGAATCCAGGAGAATGTCACTGGACTGCTGTTAAGAACATATTGAAGTATCTGCGGAATACTAAAGATATGTTTCTTGTTTATGGTGGTGATGTCGAACGTGAGCTCAGTGTTACTTGTTATAGTGATGCAAGCTGGGAGACAGATCGTGATGACATCAAATCCCAAACAGGATATGTTTTCGTCATGAATGGAGGTGCTGTTGACTGGAAGAGTGCCAAACAAAGCACACTTGCGTTGTCCTCTACAGAAGCTGAATATATAGCTGCTTCAGAAGCTACAATGGAGGCAGTTTGGATATGGAAATTCATTTCTGGGCTTGGCGTTGTTCCCAGCAATGAACGACCTATGGATATGTACTGCGATAATTTCGGTGCCATCATAGCCAATGAACCAGGTGTTCCTAAGGGTGCCAAACACTTTCGTCGGAAAGTTCACTATATTCGAGAAGTTATCAAAAGTGGTGATATTCGTCTCCTCAAAGTTCACACAGATGACAATTTAGCTGATCCTTTTACTAAACCAATGTCTTGTACCAAACATGTGGAGCATGCTAGGAACATTGGGCTGTGACCTGCTAATAGTCTCATGTAAATCTGTTTTTAGTATTTTAAATAATTGGAATGTTGAACAGTTTATATCTTTAATGAATTGATGTAATGGTTATAGTCGTTTTCATACATATCAACTGTATTCCATTTTTGCATGTTTAATCCATGAATGATTTAATTATTCAAAATTGTCCATTGTTAGTTGACGATACGGGAGTATCATCGAATTAAGGCAAATGTGATCGTGTTGGTGATTTATTTGCCAAACTCATATGTTGTTCATTGTGATGAACATTGGACTGACCCAACCTTCGAGATTTCACTGCATGGATCGGTGTCAATAGTGAATCTCGCAAATGGTTATGTCTCTTATCCTTAGACTTGAGATGCAAGTAGGTCTTGCATGTGCGGAATTTTATTCTTTGATATGGTTAAACGCTGTCCTGAATAAGGTAGTTATAAAAACCATTTTCAAGGGTGATTTGAAACACATGAATGACATGTGCAGTCAAAATAGGATTTGTTCCTCCACATGTCATGGAGTTAGATACTATTGGGCCCCTCGATGAATTGAACAGATGTTTGTATGGCCGTACCCAAATGAGATTAAGATGAATCTTAATTCACTTGGTAATCTTGTTCAATATCTAGATCGAGAAACAGAATAGTTGAACAATTGGAATGACTTTGATCCATGTCTAGTGTTCAACATAGTATCTGTAACAAAAGGAAAGATGGCATTAAAACCATTTAATTGAGACGTTTAAGAAACTACCCTCACATATTTCTTGGGGCATTGGCGTGTTGCTAGACGCTAACCTTTGCTTGTATAATTACTTGATTATTATGGCGTCGCAAGTGGGAGCTGTTGGAGTATGCTCGTGTCATAATAAATAATTATATGGCTAGTTATATGTGAGCCTATGGGGTCACACACACATACACTTAGGTACCTCTTTATGTTGTATTTATTGTACTTACGACATGTAAATAAACTTACGTAACTTGGGATAACTATCGGGCTTCTAATGACTAAGTATTGGACTTAATCTATTGGACTTGGAAAACAAATGAGAGGCCCATTTGAGCCCTCTTCAAGGCCGGCCTAGGGGAGACTTCCAAGGGAAGTTTGGTTTTGAAATTTGGTCAAATATATGGAGTTATATTCTCATTAATCCCATAACTATTTTCCTAATTTCTCTCCTCCCTCTCTCCCTCAAAGTCACGGAAAAAACAAAACACCCTCCTAGGGTTTTTGTTTTCTTGATCTTCTCCTTTAATTCTTGTTTAATCAAAGGCTATTCCAAGGTTACGGGTTAAGGACTAGCATCCAAGGGGTATACAAGGAGGTGTAGTGTGTTTCATTCTTAGAGGAGATCAACCTTATTGATCTCTTGGGTTTCTTATTCCAAACGTGGGTTTGGTATTTGTTGGTGACTCCCGGTGCACGCTACAAAGGTATAAACATGTTGCGTTTAATTTTGATTAATCATATTGGCTATATGGATCCTTGTATGGTGATGTTCCGCTGCGTTTATTTGATTCATATATATTTTATATTCATACATCACCTATAAAAATTACCTGTACGTACAACTAGTAGCAGTTAGCAGTTTTGTTCTACAAAAGTGTGTGGTAAGTTAGTTAACTAATTTTTAATGCTCAACTAAAAAATGAAACTTTTGATTCTTAGTTCCTCAAAATAGCATAACAACAAGTAAATATTGCAAGAAAGATTTATACTGGTAAATCATCAAAATCTGTTTCAAAAGAGGGATCTCAATTTGCTATTCATCACAAAGATAAGAAGTATAATAAGAAATCACGTGGAACATTTACTTCACAAAAGTCTTCTTGCTATTCAGCCAAATCCAATTTTGGTTCTTCCAATAAAATAATTATGTTTTCAAAACACTAACCAATTGTGGAATCCAAAGAAATTTTGTTCAGAAAAATCCACACTGATAAAACCATTTCACAAATATTCCATTTCAAAATTACATAAGCTTGCACCAAATAACACTACTACAAAAAGTGGCTTTTAGACCATTTAAAAACCACTTTTAGACCGGCTATGTGACTGGTCTAAATGGGGGAGGTCCAAAAGGGTAATTCACATAAAGACCGGTAGAGGAACCAGTCTAAAAGCCTTGGTATTTAAACCGGTTGAAGAACCGGTCTAAAAGACTTGTTATTTAAACCGGTTGGGGCACCGGTCTAAATATGTATTATTGGGCAAAAATAAAATAAAATGGAACAAGCAGTTTTTGTCCAAGAATAAGCAGTTTTTTTCACAGCAATAAGCAGTTGGTAAGCAAATCCTGTAAGCCAGTACTTTAATAAGCAAAATCCAGTAAGATGTTAATTTAAATAGAAATCCATACATAGTCTTAACTTAAACAGAAATCCAAACATCGTTTAAAATAAACAACAATCCAAACAGCCTCTAAATTAACAAAACAACATGATAATGTATATCTAATAAGCAATTATCCTAGTTCCAAAAGAAGCTGATAATATAGAGTATAGAATGCCCGAAAGTTACCAACTTACCGATCATCAGATAGTCCTTAAGGTATGTTTAAACCCGTATCCTATTTCACCTGTTTTATATTAATTCGTTACACTTCATCAACAATCTGTCTTAAAATTTTACCTTATTTATTTTGCATTTTACCAAAATATTTGTGGGTGCTAATCTAACAGAAGATGTGATTTAAAACTAAACATAATTTGAAAAAAACAAACATTTCGTAGTGATTTTAAGATAACACTATGAATAAGAACCTCTCTAGAGTCCTCACATATTTCCATCTTGCTTTGGGTCTTAAAGTCAGTTTCAAGAAAATTTACAAAAAGATTTATACTTTTATAGACAAGCCGAACCTCTTGTATTTACAACTATACCAAGGAAATACATTCCTAATACAATGGACCCATTCCTACTGAATTAGGGTATATGAAGTCTCTCACTAGATTAGCTTTGAGCGAAAATCAACTCAAGGGTTCAATTCCTTCATCGTTGGGTTATTTGAAGTCTTTGAAAATCCTTTTGCTGCACAAAAATCAACTCTCCGGACCCATTCCTTTTGAATTAGGGAATATGAAGTCTCTAACCGATTTAGCTTTGAGCGAAAATCAACTCAATGGTTCAATTCCTTCATTGTTAAAAAACCTGAGAAGCCTTCAGACTCTGTCTCTCAGTGCGAACAAGTTATCCGGTCCTATTCCACAAGGAATTGGAAGTGTACAATTGTTTAGGCTAGAGCTGGACAAAAATCAGTTGTCTGGCCAAATTCCAAAGGAGTTTGGTCAGATGAGAAGTTTGTTAAATTTAAACTTGAGCGATAACAACCTGTCAGGAGTTATACCTCAAGAGCTTGGATCACTGCATGACCTCCTTACTCTTGACCTATCCAAAAATAGGTTAAACGGGTCATTACAAAGATATATTGGTGATTGGGTACAAATCACTCACATATATCTTAGTAATAACAAGTTCAGGGGAAAGATCCCATCAGAGATCGGTAAATTAAGTCATCTCAATGTTCTTGATTTATCTTGGAATTCACTCACAGAAGAGATACCATCAGAAATTGGAAGTTTAGTAAGTCTGGACAGGATGAATCTTTCTCACAATAAGCTATCTGGTTCTATTCCTAATGGTTTTCGTAACTTGCCAAGAGGGATCCATATAGACCTGTCTTACAATGAGCTCACAGGTCTGGTTCCACCATATGCTGTCTTTCTAAATTTGTCTGGAGAAGCATTACAAGGAAATGATGGTCTGTGTGGAAATGTTACAGGTTTGCAACTATGTGAAAGTCAAAAGATAATGAAAAAAAATAATCATTTCCATCATAAGCTCATTCTTGTAACTTCGGTTCCACTTTTTGCGGCCCTTTTACTTGGTTAACTCATGTGTGGTCTCATTGCTTATCGACGTAGAAAGAGAACTTCTCCACAGAAACCATTAGGCGAAGAAGGTGGCAGATTTTTCTCAATAACAAGTTTTGATGGACAGGCGACGTATGATGAAATCATCAAGGCAACAAATGATTTTGATGATGCATATTGTATTGGGATGGGAGGATATGGTACTGGGTATAAAGCTGAGTTACAACCCAACAATATAGTAGCTGTCAAGAAACTTCATTCATCATCTGAGAATGACGATCAAGGCTTCCTAAATGAGGTACGAGCATTGACAAACATAAGGCACAGAAACATGGTTAAACTCTATGGATACTGTTCCCATGCTCGGCACTCATTTTTGATTTACGAATATCTTGAGAAGGGAAGTCTAAAATCGCTCATAATTAACGATATCACAGCAAAGGAAATGGATTGGCTGAAAAGGGTAAGAATTGTTAGGGCTGTAGCGAATGGTTTGGCTTATATGCACCATGATTGCACATCACCTATAATTCATAGAGACATTTCTGGAGCTAATATCCTTCTCGATTCTGATTATGAGGCACACATCTCGGATTTTGGAACAGCGAAGCTTCTAAAGCTGGATTCATCCAACTGGACTGCGGTTGTAGGCACCTATGGCTATACTGCGCCAGGTAACTACCATATATATTAAAGTTATATATAGTATACGTACTTATTCTCAAGTTTCAGATTTATCTATGTTACATTTAATCATGATCTGATATAACAATTTTTTGTATTATCTTTTTTCCTTCCATGTAAAGCTTGCTTATACGATGGTGGCGACAGAGAAATGTGATGTGTATAGTTTTGGAGTTCTTGCACTAGAAGTGATTATGGGAAATCATCCTGGAGATCTTATATCATCTCTACCAACATTGTCCACTGATGATCTATTGCTAGCCAATGTAGCAGATCGACGGATTCCACCACCATCATCGCTAGTTGAGAAACTAGCTCATTCAATTTTGAATGTCTCACAGGCATGTTTGAACTACAACCCGCAGGAAAGGCCAACAATGCGCCAAGTCACAGATTTATTGTCAGTGGATGATCGACTTTGGATGAACATGCATGTATCAGTAACTTAATGCTTGATCGATTTTGTATATATGATGTCTAGTCATAAAGTTTAAGAAACTTTTTATGTTTTTTTGTTGTCCTGAATTATGTTGTAGATTGTTTTTAAATAAGAAAATAAAATTATATCAATGAAGATTGCTACCTTTCTAGAATAGTGTTATGGATCTTTTTGGTAATTTCTTTAAATTATTCCACTTTTACAATTAAAAAATTACAAATATGGGAAATTTGTATATCAGTTTGAATTTATTGTTACTCATATCAAGAAATTATGTAAGCAGTGAGTGCACACTAAATATATTCAAAGATGTCAAATTACCCAACAATGGAAGTCTGTAAATTTATCAAAAAAGAAGACCGTGGAAGTCTTCTTTTTCGATGGAAAAGGCCACGAACTCACAATGTGACCATATGCCACCTACAGTGGCGGGACCTTTTGTCACACATGACGAAAAAAACGTGCGTGACTATATGCATATCGTCACACATTTTTGGCGTGACCAATAGCACTTTTTGTACCATTGTATCTTTTTATTATAAATAGATGAATTGGTTTGTAATTCTTATTATGATGAATATGATTAGTTTATTGATTTAGTGTTAATTGGGAGAGCTTATTCGACCTCTCGAACGTCGATTACTCTATCTTTATTGTTCTTTTACCTCATTATCGAATTGGTCCATATCAGAGTTACAGAGAGAAAGAAAAGTGTTTACAATTTGATAAGGAAGGAGGTATTTAAAGGGAAATGGGAGGAAGGAGGATTTGGCGGGAAAATCAGTTTTGTACTCATCTTGCTGTTCTGTTGACTTTTTCATCGATATTACTTTGACACATATCAATCCATCCCGCTTAAAATGATGCTTGTCCTCAAGCATCTAAGCATTCAAATCAACTTGAGGCAACCTTTCTTAGGACCTTTAACACATTATGTTGTAGTAAGCCAAACGCCGTACCCCAAAAAACAATAACCTTTTTCCTTAAGCCAAACACCCTTTTCACCCTTTGTGAATACCCATTTTATTGAGAGAATGAGTTTTGGAAGGAAAATTTATTATTTCTCATTAAAATGAATTGAACAATACAAAGTCCTATTTATAGGACAAAAGTCAAAATACAGAAAGTCAACTATGCTAATTCTACATGTACAGTACTACTACTGCTAATACATCAATACAGCCATTATCCTACTTATATACATAGCTAAACTACACAATTCCACATAGTGCTTGAGCCTTTTGATGAAGCTTGAGCTTATTTGGCTTGATAAGCTTTGACTGAGCAATATTGTGGACTTGAACTGTGGCATCACTTGGCTTGTCAGCTGAGCTTCCATCTTTAGTTCCTTTACCCCCTCCCCCTCCCCCCCCAACAATTTGGCAGTGTGAAAGGATCACAAATGCCAAACTTGGACATACAATTATAGTGTAGAGCCTTGGGTATACCTTTGGTGAGGACATCAGCTGTTCTTAACCTTGTAGGAATACAGACAGGGAGAACTTGATTGCTTTTGATCTTATCTCTGACAAAGTGGCAGTCTATATGTGTTTTGTTCTAGCATGGTGAATAGGATTAGAAGCCACATCAATGGTAGAAACATTATCACAGGAGATTGGTATTGGAGTAGAAACTTGTACTTGGAGATCCTTGAACAAACATTGTAGCCATGTGAGTTCACAAGTACAATCAGCAAGAGCTCTGCTCTGTATTCAGCCTCTGTGGAGGACCTTGAGACAACTCCTTGTTTCTTTGAAAGCCAGGATACTAAGCATGGTCCTAGAAAAATGGCATAGCCAGTCACTGATTGTCTTGATATAGGACATGAAGCCCAATCACTATCACAATAGGCAGACAATTGCAAGTTGTTGATAATAGGAAATTGAAGGCCTTGACCAGGACATAGTTTAATGTATCTAAGAACCCTGAGCAATGCTTTCATGTGAGGTGGCATCACTTGGCTTGTCAGCTGAGCTTCCATCTTTAGTTCCTTTACATTTCATAACCCAACTACACGATCCATGTATAAAATCTAACAGTTGAAGTCCTTCCCGAGTGTGAAGGATTGAAGTCACTGCACTCACTCTTCAAACAACTCTGTTGCGAATCCCTCTGCCTTCGACCAACTTACTAGGTGATCCGATGCCAAAAACTTGATAAGCTGAGTCAAAATGTAGAGACTGGTATGTTTCGCATCATCATACTTTCCTGACCGAGATAACACGAGCCACACTTCCACCTGTAATGGGCAACACTCCACAGCTCTCTGAAGCAAAAGCCACAACTGCTTCCGATAGCCTTAAAGAACGAGGTATATGTTCAAGACCTTTTCTTAGTACTTCGCTTTTAGTCACATCTCCATGTTCCAATGTTATAGCCCTTCCTTAAGCCAATCAGCAGCAACATTTCCACCGACACCAGATACCAAGCTATTTATAGAGGCACCCAAGAGAAATTTAACACCGTTCACTTGGTAAAGTTCTTCATATTTCCGGGCCAGTGAAGGAGTGAACAAACTTGGAAGAAAATGATCTTCTGGAAATATGACAGTTGCATCAAGGTTCCATCCAACAGCAGCAGCTGCAACTTTCATGCCAATATAACCGCAACTACTTTTTGTGCTTTTGCCAATGATGATACTAATGAATCAACATCAGCAATATCGAGTATGTGATGAACACCAGGTAAAGTATCATCAATTTTCTCAAAAAATCTAGATGCAGTGTACCCTGTGCAATAATGAGTGATCAAAATTTTGGTGAATTTGTTGCCAATGTTTGCTCTTGTGCATCGATTCCAGTCACCGGATCTTCATACAGCATCTCTATCCCTTTCTCTTTGTACCAATCAGGAGTTTGCCTCTCACCTCTTTTTGTGAGAGTCAGGCGCTCATATGGAGCAAATGCCTCCTGAGAAATCAGTTGCATTTTGTGCCATTTTCATAACCTTTTCTATTTCCTCTTTGGCCATTGTCATGTGTCGAACTCCTACTTTCCATACTCGAATTTGCATTTTGCGCCTCCTCATTTCTTCCTCTTAGGTCATTTCCATATTTCAAACTCCAAACCACTAAAATTATCTCCATGAATCAGTATAACAGAAGCCTTCACTGTATCAATTACTGTTGTCGTTACCACTAAAGAAACACTCTAAAATCATTTTCCATACCATCATTATAAGTTGAATTAGAACTAACACCACGTTCCTTATCACGCAATTCAATTTGATCCCGATCACAGTTTTCGACCAAACAAATGCCTTTTTTCTCCTCCTTCACATTCAGTTCATCACTTTGATCCCGGTCACTCAAATCATCTTTTACACAAACCTCGATCAACTCATTGACAGCAGCATTTGGTTTTTGAATATCCATTAAAACATTATAGCCAAAAGTATCAGAATTCGATGATGACGATACACCTAACAAACACTCCGTTTTCGGTTTCGGAACTTCTTTAAAAATATTTACCAACGAACCTTCCAATTTATCCACAAGACCATGAATCAAAGCTTGAATCTTTAACATCATTACTAATTGATTTTTTAACAGTTTCAAGAGCGGTTACAACCTCATGATCAACAACATCATCAAGTAATCTATTTTTTAACCCAGTTGATTCTTTACTTTTTCCATCATCAGGAACCTCATGATCAACAACTACTCACACCCATTCTATTATTCTAGTTTTTAATCTCATCCTCATCACCATTAAACTCAATTTCTTGCACTTTTTCACATTATTTAGAAACTTCATCAAGAACCATATTAGCAATGTTGTTTTCGACATGTCCTTGAGCCCAAGTCTCGTGTTTCTTCACTCTCGTTGCAGACCAACTTCAAGGCCTGAACCACCTCACCCATGAAGAGTCGGTGTGATACTTCGGGCTGCACACACATTGGTGCTACTGCTGCTACTTTAGCAATACTGTCGAATGGAGCTTCAGGGGATAGTGATGGATCAATAAGCAAGTTTAGACCTTCTGGTGCTTAAAGCAGGGGACAGGTCCACGTGTTGCCGTATGTACCTTCCGGACCAAGTCCGGAAGGATCGAACCAACAGTCGAAAAGGATGAACCAATAAAGCAAGGCCAACCGCTCGAGAGAATCCGGAAGGACACGCCTCCCGGAATAACAGTCACTCCGGATTAACGATGCTTAAGCAAATCAAAATGAATCCAAGTACAAACAAGTACATAAGTACTTGATAAATAGAACACTAACAAGTAACCATTAAGGGGTAAGTACCGTTCAACCTCATACCCTACCAAATTAGCCTATAAATAGAGAGAGAATTATCAAGGTTAAATAACTCTTTGCCGCCACCATCTAGGCTTTTTTCCGTCCACAATTCACAGCCTATCTCGCCTCTCTGCCTATTAACAAGTGATCTTATCCTTGCTAACTGGTATGCAATCGATTTAGGTTGCGTTTTCTTTCTCTGGTGGTGGCGGTTGGGGTGTTTCTATGGTTTTTCATATAAATTGATCCACTTGGAAACCCTAAGACAATCGTTATTTTTCTATCAGTGTGATCTTAGGGTCACTCGTTATTATTTAGGGTTTCTGTCTTGATGTTTCACGGCCTATCAATAAACTATAAATCGTAATAGTCGGTTTTGCATATCGATTATATATTAAGGGTTTATTGATTCTCATTTGGTTCTACGTTGTTATGGTGCTTACCTGCTGGATGTTTTTGGTTCGATTATTGGAAGAGGGTTGAGAGAGTGGATGTTTTTTGTTCGCATAGTGGATGTGCTTATCATAGCCATCACGCATTCTGCTTGGATTCTATGATTACTATTGTGGCTGCAATGTTTTGGGCATGGTTTATTCCATGGTGTTGTTGTCGTACGTTTCAGAAGTGTTGTTGGTTATGGAGGCTGGGGTTTTTTGTTAACCATATGTTTGGTTTAATCATTGTTCGGTTAAGCCTGCTTTGTGTTTCTCATAATGATCACATGCGTCTTTGTGTGATCAGGAGAGGTGTGGTGTCCTTTGGGACTGAGGTGAGGGATTTCACCCTCATCCTATGTACTTCATTGGTTCGTGCTGTGGGATGGATGTGGGATGTTCGCATCTCAAGTTTGTCTTGTTATTATGCCTAGTTTGTTACTTTGTAATTAGCTAGGTTTGGTTTGTGTTTATGGCATGTCATAAACACTTGTTTATCAAGCGCCTGTGCTTGAGGTTAATGTGGTACTTCAGCCACATTCCATTTGTACTTAAACGTTTTTTTGGATAATATATTTACCGGGTCGTTGACCTTTTACCCAAACTCTTTTCCTATCTTATAATGTATTCTATATTTATACTTTCTCTCTCTAAACACATACTTACTCTCACGCCGGAGGTTGGTCCTGTGAACACTCCCGGGACGAGACTGACGGACGTATTTGTCTTGCAGATATCCGAAAGAGACTTCATCAACCCAGAGACATATCGAATCCGAAGGACCCTTCAGTGTCCGGAGGGTTCATCTCGCTTGTCGAAGGTAAGATCAAGATTTTACCTCAACAAATTGGCGCCATCCGTGGGATCCGTCATTCACTCTACCCGAACTAAGCAATGACAGGTCCTGCCCCCACTACACCCGAAGGAAGTGGGAAAGACCCGGAGGTCAATCCCGTCAGCAGAGAACAAATCCAAAGTCACCTCACCGCACTGAAAGTTCTAATCCAACAACACAACGCCACAGGAGAAACACCAATCAAGCCTATCCAACTCGACTTCGAGGACGAAGGGGCCCAAGATACCGGAACTCAGAAAACGGAAGAAGAAAGTACGAACAATCTCTCTAAACCCTTCAAGGCGGCGTCAAAAAGCCCCTTTACCCGGAGGATCATCAACTTCTCTGGACCCAAAGACGCAAAGTATTTGATGCCTTCACACATAAAGCTATACGATGGATCCACGGATCCGGACGATCATGTCACAAGATTCGAGGGAGCCGCCAATCAAGGAGCTTGACCTATGCCCATATGGTGCATGATGTTCCAACAAACCTTGGACGATGCCACCCGGGGATGGTTTGATAGTCTACCTCGGGGCAGCATAGACGAATGGGAAACTTTGTGCGAGCAATTTGTGCAAAGGTTCGCCCTTCGAAGAAGATGCGTTAGGGACCCAATGGAAATCACCAAAATCGTCCGACAAGCCAATGAAGGTCTACCAGAATTCAAGGAAAGGTGGACAGATGAAGCTAGTCGCATCTCCGGAGTACCGGAAGTAATGCAAATATCTTCTTTCGTCGATGGTTTCAAGTGTCCGGAACTAGCCAAAAGGTTCTCTGAGAAAATCCCCCGAACGGTTACGGAAATGATGGTAAGAGTCGATGATTTCATCCGTTCCGAAAAAGCGTATCGGTCAGCCGAAGTACCAAGAGGAGAAAGGGTAGATAATTATCGGAGAGACCATCAACACAGCCCTTATAGCAGGCAGGACTCAAACATGCGACGATCTTCCTTCCGAGGAAACCGTCGGCAAGAGGGTCGCCGGGATGACTTTAGGCCTCGTCAAAACAACCATTACATACCCTATGGTTCGGCAAGGAACGACAACAGAACGGATTACAGGGGGGAATATCGTCGTAACGACGCAAATAGAAGGGACACCAGGCCCATAGATCTAAACACACTTACTAAGGCTCCCAAGGAAATTCTGGCTACCGAACATCACCTCCGACTACCAGCTCCCCCTCCGTTGAAGGGAAGACCTTCGAGAGAAAACATGGAAAAGTATTGTGACTATCACGGAGAAAAGGGACATCTCACAAACGACTGCCATAACTTGAAAGAGCAGCTCAAAAAAGCCTTGGAAACGGGCAAGCTGGACCATCTGATCAGAGATGTCCGACAAAGGAATCAGGTACCTCAGAGAGGCAATCATCAAACCAACCCGGCTAGGGTCATAAATATGGTCCAATACCAAGAGAAAAGACCGAAGCGCAAAAGCAGGGATCAGGAAGAAGAATGGATGAATACTCCGATCAGTTTTCCTCCAATTTTGCCCGGAGATGCCTCGGAAGAACCCCTCATAGTAGAAGCAGAAGTGGAAGGATACACTGTCCGAAGGGTATATGTTGACCAAGGAGCTTCGGTTGAAGTCATATATGAGCACTGTTTCTTAAACCTGGACTCTGCCATCCGATCTAGACTCACTAAGACGAACACGCCTTTGGTGGGGTTCGCCGGAGAAGCCATTAGCCCGTTGGGAAAAATTGAGCTGGAAGTATGCTTCGGAAGCGAAGGGTTATATCGGCGCACAACTATGAAATTTGCAGTGATAAGATCTCCTTCCCCTTACAACATAATACTAGGACGTACCAGAATTAAGCAATTAAGAGCCATCCCATCAACAATACATTCCATGATGAAATTCCCAACCCCAAGGGGAGTTGCTACCCTGGTTACCCGTTCCGTCATCATTTCGGAATGTAGAAGATTAGAGGAAAAGTTCTTGTCAGAAAAAGAAGCCGAAGCAAAATCCCCATCAGAACCGATAATCAATAATGAAGACAATGGAACGGAAGAAATTTTGGTCCATCCGGCATATCCAGAACAGCTAGTAACGATAGGAAAAAACTTCTCAAGAGAAGGACGAAGAAACTTGATTACCTTACTCAAAAACAGTCGGGATATTTTTGCATGGGAACCGTCCGATATGAAGGGTGTTCCCCGATGGGTCGCAGAACACAAGCTCAATGCAAACGTGCAGGATAAACCCGTGGCGCAAAAGAAAAGGTTCTTCTCAGAAGAAAAGAACCAAGCCATAAACAAAGATGTGGAAGAATGGTTGAAAGCCGGAATCATCAGACCCGTCCGGTATCCAACACGGATATCAAATCCAGTATTAGTAAAAAAGCCAGACGGTAGTTGGAGAATGTGCATCGATTTCAAGAATCTCAATTCCTCTTGCCGGAAGGACTATTACCCACTGCTAGAGATTGATTGGAAGATTGAATCAGTAACAGGATTCCGTTACAAATGCTTCCTTGACGCTTATAAAGGATATCACCAAGTTCAAATGGCAAAAGAAGACGAAGAAAAAACCGCCTTCTACACCGATCACGGAACGTATTGCTATACCAAGATGCCCTTCGGATTAAAGAACGCCGGAGCAACCTATCATAAATTGGTAGATACAGTCTTCCGATCACAGATCGGACGAAACTTGGAAGCATATGTGGATGATATGGTGATTAAGAGCCAAACTGAAAAGGAGCTACTAGCCGATATTGCCGAAACATTTGATAATGTCCGTAAGATAAATATGAAACTAAACCCCAAAAAATGCTCCTTCGGAGTCAAGGAAGGAAAATTCCTCGGATACCTGATATCCTTGGAAGGAATCAGAGCAAATCCTAAAAAGACAAGAGCAATTGCCGACATGCGGTCACCTGAATCTCTCAAAGAAATGCAAAGCCTGAGCGGCAAGCTCGCAACACTAAATCGGTTTTTGTCCAAATCATCCGAAAGGTCGTTACCTTTCTTTGAAACCCTCAAAAAGATTACCAAAGATAATAAAGACCAATATCAATGGACGTAGGCCGCCGAAGAAGCTTTTCAGAGAATGAAGAAAATGATTTTGGAACTCCCCTGCCTCACCACACCAAAACCGAAGGAAGACATGTATTTATACATATCGGCCGCCGAAGAGGCAATTAGCGGGGTTATGTTAGTAGAAAGGGAAGGACGACAAATTCCAGTACACTATGTAAGCCGAACGTTGCATGAGGCCGAAAAGAGATATGCTCCGGTAGAAAAGCTGGCCCTAGCCCTACTACACTTGTCCAGAAGATTGAGACGATACTTTGAAGCTCACCCTATCAAGGTCATTACGGACCAACCTATCAAGCAAGTATTAAACAAGGCAGAAGCATCTGGACGTCTCGCTAAGTACACCGTAGAGCTCGGAGCCTATAATATCACATACATACCAAGGAACGCAGTCAAAGGACAGGTTCTAGCGGATTTCATCAACGAGATTCCCGTGGGAGTTTCAAAAGAAGGTCCAAAAAGAAGGGGAAAAGAGATATATGACGTTTCCCAAAGCGAAGAATGGATACTCTACACTGACGGCGCATCCAACAAAAAAGGCGCCGGAGCAGGTTTGGTTCTAATTAGTCTGGACAAGGAGGAGTACACCTACGCCCTCCGGCTAAATTTTAACGCCACCAACAATAGCGCAGAATACGAAGCATTACTAGCCGGATTGAGAATTGCAAGAAGCATGCACATAAAAGCGTTAGACGTACGGGTGGATTCAAACCTAGTGGCAAGCCAGATTAACGGAGACTTTACGGCATATATGGAGAGTATGATGAAATATCTTGCCAAGGCTAAGGAATACATCACCTGCTTCGAACGCTTCAACATAAAAAACATCCCAAGAGCTCAGAACCAAAAGGCTGATATACTAAGCAAACTGGCATCCGTAGCATTCGATCACCTAACGAAGGAAATCCTAGTAGAAGTACTAGAAAAGCCTTCTACGGAGGAGAAGCCAATCAACGCAATAGTAGAAGAAGAGGAGGAAAATTGGATGTCACCTATCCTCCAGTGCTTAAAAGAGGGAATCTGGCCGGAAGATCAGAACGAGGCTAGAGCCCTCCGAATGAAAATAAGCCATTACACCCTATTGGATGATGTACTCTTCCGAAAATCGTACTTGGGACCAATGTTACGATGCGTAGGACCACTTCAGGCCAACTATATCATCAGAGAATTACACGAAGGGGCATGCGGAATACACTCCGGACCACGATCCGTAGTGGCCATGCTCATGCGGCAAGGTTATTACTGGCCAACCATGCATCGTGACACTAGGGAATTGATTCAGAAGTGTGATTCATGTCAAATACATGCTCCGGTTCCTAAATTACCAAAAACAACGTTGACCTCTGTCATGGCCCCATGGCCCTTCTACCAATGGGCAATGGACATCCTGGGACCTCTGCCCGAAGCTCCAGGAAAGGTCAAGTATTTAATTGTTGCAGTAGACTACTTCACTGTAACACCCCCAATTCATGGTTGCAGCGGAATTCGAACTGGGTGTTACTCGACGGCACAATAGTCACAATAATAGAAAACGAACTCCAATTGAGTCGTTTTAAAAGATTTATCATTCAAATTGTATAAATATCAGAGATTACATAATGAGGTCCCAAATGGTTCCATGTTTACAAATCACATTAAATGAGTTTTTGAATGATAATAAAATTTATAGCCCTCTTGAGTATCCGTGTCCTTCCGTGCCATCCTTGATCGTCATGAACCTGAAATACATGCTTGAGAGGTCAACACAAAGGTTGAGTGATATTCATAGAGTTTAGTTAAATCGTTTGAACACAATGTGTTGGTAGTTAAATCGTTGAACACAATAATCGTAGTGTGAGTTATAGACTCACACTCATAGTTAGAAAACAAAGATGGGCTACGTTGTTATATGCCCGGAAAGGTTATTAATTCACTAAGCTTATGACACCAAAACGTTAACGTGTACCAATATCGATCGGCAGATTTATCCCGGTAGGTACTTTGCCGTCATACCTAATGTCTCAAATATTAATGCATTTGTTTGAACTTAGTCAAAACAAATGGGATTCGTCAATCCCAATAGGCCTATTCACAATATTCGCGCTCACTTGCAAGTAACCCTCGCAAGTGATTAAATGGTTCATAATAAGGGATCTTGGTTTGGCAAGGATGTTACTTAGTGATAATAAAACATAGTCGAATAGCATACAGTAGAAAGCATTGTGTTCGAGTAGAAAAATAATAGCATGTATTCCCCCAAGGGTTTGTAAAATAGTTAAACAATAGAAAGTGGGGCTATGAACTCACCTTGAGTTGGATGATGTATAATGAGAATGATGGATATGCCGTAAGAACTTCTACGAGCAACCTAGAATAATTGTTGTAACTTAGGTTTGGAATAATGTCTAAGGAAACATAAACACGCCAATATATGTCTTGCACTTAGTCCATGATGTGGTATGATGTATAGTGTAAGTCTTTGAAAGAAATGATTCATGAAACATGTATGTCTTATATATCGTTTACTACCGTTCGGGCCGACATAATTCAGAAGTCATGTTAGTAAGCGTTCGAGGAGCCAGGACACTTTAATTCGTAAATCCACAACTCATCTCGACGGCTTACATAATGAACTCCTCACATGAGGCTCCCTACTATTGTAGTAGTTGATAAAATATATAGATATAAGTTTCGATCCGAAAAGTTACATGTCCGATATTTGAATAAACTTAGGAAAGTTTATTAGTACATGAAGATTGTTATTAGGGGAAGTTTCATAAGTCTTGTATGACCATTTTTCTTTGTAATATCTCATGGTTCCTTTTAAGTGAAGTAGATCCAAATTGCTTGTTCAAATTATCGCCAATTCCTTGTTTCATGTTTTCGCCTAAGTAAGCTTACATGGTCATTTCGTCATGGCCTAGCCATGACCTTTGGTCCTTGTTCCAAGGTCATGAGACACAACCTTGGCTCTAGCCATGGTTGTGGTCTTGATTATAGGTCATAAGACCTCTTGTTCCTTTTAAAGTATAACCAATATATAGTGACTTATATATATGTAAATAGCTGTTAAGAAACTGAGAAATATCTCACTCAGAAAGCGTTTTCAAGGCTCGAGCTTCTTTACTCCTGAACGAAAACGTGATTCCGGACAACTTTCGTGTTTTAACTTTTTCATGAAACGGACCAGAAATGCCTCTTTTTGCGTGTTTAAAGTTTCTGTAACAGAAACATTTTAGGCAGTTTTGCCGCAGAGTTTTGGTAACTTCAAATGGGCGTAACTTTTTACTCGTATACTCGTTTTAGGTGGTTCAAATTGCTATGGTTTCCTTGTTAAGTCCTCTACTGTAATATACAATGATCCAATATCATAATTTTACCATTTTGATCAGGTTATACCAAGAAAGTCACTAGTTTACTTGTTTTATTAACTTGTCTTATCAATCATGTACAATAACTTGTTTTACTCACTTTTATACATCATGGACATTTATACAAGACATAATATAGCAAGAATGATATGTAAATAACATGAATATGATATTTAGCAAGAAGTATGTTAGGGTTTGGCTTACAACTTTTGGCTTTCAAATAAAGAAAGGAAGTTAACTAGTAAGGATAGGACATTGATAGACTTTAGCTTCAACCCACTTCACTTCATGCAACCTTTCTACTCTTGTAATCTTGAAAGATAGATGATGAAGGTTGAGGTGACTTGAGTGGATTCAAACTCAAGAGAAATCACCAAGTATATGAGGTTATGGAAGTGTTTTTTTTTTTTTTTTTTTTTTTTTTTTTTTTTTGGTAAAAGGTCAACGACCCGGTAAATATATTACTCCAAAAAGCGTTTAAGTACAACGGATATGGGTGAATCCCATATCTCAGCCAGGTTATGGAAGTGTTTTGATAACCTAAGATCAAACTAGGGTTTATGTGTTGTTATGCACTTGAATCTTGGATGGAACTTGAAGAGAATGAGCTAAGGATGAGAGGATGGGGTGTGTTATGTGTGTGGGACGTTGGAATGGCCAAGGAGGGGGAGGAGAGGCTTAAATAAGGTCTTGAGGAGGTTACATGTATGACTAGTCAACACTTGGAGACCAAGTATAACACATGGATGAAATCTATGACCTCCTAGCATGAGATCAAGCCACCTAGTGTGAATCCCCCCTCCTAAGTCGGTTTGTAATGCTTGGGGAGGAAGGGTTGGACTTTGGAAGATATTATCCAAGATATCTAGTATGTTTTGACTCCGTAAAATGCTAACCGTAAGTTGTTACGTCACAAAACGTAAAACCGGGTATCGTAAAAATACGAAACTTGGAAGAATGATTAAACATGTCATAATACTCCATAATAAAATATAAAATGAGTGGTAGGTTCCATTGGGGTGGTAAAACCCTGCTAAAACTGGAAACACGGGTCTAAAACGCGTAATACGTAAAACGTACGAATATTGCGTAAAATTGAGAAAAGTAAAATGTTACTTTTCTAATAGGATAATATTGATTTAAAATGACTTATAATGTCTAGACTGGGCTCAGTCTAGTGTCGGTTGGTATTAAATGTCTTTTAAACATCAAACAGTAAGCCTAAAAATCAAGGAATGACTTATAAAATCAAGGGATGATTTTTGGTCAATGGAGGAGGGAAAAATATGTTGACTTTTTCTAAAAAGTTGAAAACTTAAATCGTCTTAGAAATGCGGTGCAGGTATAGGCTAAGGTTACGGCTGAGTAAAAACGCTTAAAAACTGAAAATTCCAGTTTTTCACGGCCGAGGCTTATTTTGGTCATGTTTTTCACAGTCATGATTAATTCTCAAATAAATCATGAGTGTGTCAAACATTTTTATGATGCGGGGTCACTTAACGCGGTCGAGTTTCCTTGTGCGTAGAATTTTTGAATGACGTTTTACCCTAAAACGTGTAATTCCTTAATAACTTTCACGAAAATGAGCTTATGAATGTCAAACTTTTAATTTGCCATGGAAATGATTTATCACTCGAGGCCAAGAAACAAAAATTCAAGTTTCGGGAAAATTTCGGGAAAAAATGAATAGTAAAAGTGAATAGTGAAATTTTTCCGGGAATGGTAATTAACCTGAAATTGTGAATTGTTACATTCACCAAGTGGATGGAGGCAAAGCCGTTGGCCAAAACCACCGGAAAGGAAGTCAAAAAATTCGTATGGGATAACATCGTGTGTCGATCCGGATTACCCAAAATAATCGTTACGGATAACGGAAGCAACTTCGTTGGAGATCCTTTCAAGAGTTGGTGTGAAAGACTAAACATCACCCAGATTAACACAGCCGTTGCACATCCTCAAGCCAACGGGTTGGTAGAAAGGGCCAACAGAAGTTTAATGAAGGGATTTAAGTCACGGCTAGGACGAGAGAGAGCCGGATGGGTCGATGAACTACCTAACATACTTTGGGCCTTCCGTACCACCTTGAAGACCAGCAACGGCGAAACACCTTTTAGTCTAACCTACGGAAGCGAAGCCGTTATCCCAGCTGAGATTGGCATGCCCACCTTCCGGACTATGACAACCAATATGGAAAACAACGATGACGAAATCAATCTCAACTTAAATTTGCTAGAGGAACGAAGAGAAATGGCAGCAATAAGGGAAGCAAAATACAAAAAGAAGGTGGAACAATATTATAATCGGAGGGTGCGTCCGGAAACATTTAAGGTAGGAGAATTTGTGTACCGGAGGAACGAAGCCAGCAGAACGGAAGACCAAGGAAAATTGGGACCAAATTGGGAAGGTCCATATCGAGTAATAGAAGCTTATCAGCACGGCACCTACAAGCTTCAAACCATGGAAGACGTTGAAGTACCTAGGACATGGCACGCCATCAACTTAAAGAAATGTTTTTTGTAATCAAAAGTATCCGAAAGGACCCATTGTAAGGCTCATAAGCCAATCTCTTTTCTATAATAAGACTCACTATTATCAAAATAATATTGTTAGCCTGCAAGTCGAAATTTCTTAGGCCAGGTGCCTTCCGGCGTAAACCACCCCCAACGGCCAAAGGCCAATGGCCTTCCGGCGTAAACCGCCCCAACGGCCAAAGGCCAACGAATATTAACAAGGCCAGGTGCCTTCCGGCGTAAACCGCCCCAACGGCCAAAGGCCAAAGAATATTAACAAGGCCAGGTGCCTTCCGGCGTAAACCGCCCCCAACGGCCAAAGGCCAAAGAATATTAACAAGGCCAGGTGCCTTCCGGCGTAAACCGCCCCCAACGGCCAAAGGCCGAAGAATATTAACAAGGCCAGGTGCCTTCCGGCGTAAATCGCCCCCAACGGCCAAAGGCCAAAGAGTATTAACAAGGCCAGGTGCCTTCCGGCGTGAATCGCCCCCAACGGCCAAAGGCCAATGAATATTAAAAAGGCCACATGCCTTCCGGCGTAAATCGCCCCCAACGATCAAAAATCATAAACATTGTAGCATAATATGGTCCCAAGAGCTAATAATGAATGCAATATATGATAACAAAACACAATGTAACGCAATCCAAAAAAAAGCAATGATATTTATATAATCCAAAAAAGGCCACAAGGGCCGTTACATGAGGATACTCCGGAAATGACCTCTAAGATCTTACAAAAGTCCGGATTGATTACATGTAATAAATAAATAAAAAAAGAGATAATAATATGTATGTAAAAACATCTGCCAAACGTCCGGACATCCATCAGCCTCCGAACAAACCGTAGTACCAGTCAATAGTTAACCTCCCACACCTAAAAGTCACCAAGAAAAAGAACAAGTTTTATAGCAAGCTTCACGAAGGATACCAAATATCTTAACCCATAGTCAAAATGGAGATATCGGTACCCTACAAGTTAATTCCTTCAAACAAACACAGAGGTAGTCTGATCAGAAGAAGGCTGGACAGAAGGATTGTCCACCGGAGGGTCAACCACAGGCTCAGAAGTAGAATCTGGAGCAACCGTTTCTTCAACTGTTTCCACTACATGATTGGCAGGAGCTGGATCCGGGTGAAGTTCCATCAGCTCATCAAAAGTGCGATAGATGGTCTTACGGATCTTTTGAACATATGGATATTCCTTGACGAACAGCTGATCATACAAAGGTTGATATTTAGCGTCAGCATCCAAATCCAGACCCTCCACCTCTTCCAACAATTTATCCACCTGCTCCGGTTTCCTTCCCAAGGACATCCCATCCAAGAATCCTGACTGAGAATACAAATTAAAGGGTTCGGCCAAGGCTGTTTTATATTCATGACTACCCAGCAGACGACGGACCATCTCCGGAATAAAGACATTCACGATCTTGTTACGGTCTATCTCTGCATTCCCAGCAAGAATAGCAATATTTTCTTTCTCCTTACGGAGCTCTTGAGTAGTCATTTCTTCATCACTCAGCAACAACCTTGTTTTTGCCAAATCAGCCTCCAACAACTTGATCCGCTCAGCCTGTCCACCTGAAACCTTCCTCCATTCCTCCTTCTCCTTTTCTAAATCGACAATCCTTCCTGACAAACCCTGCTCCCTAGACGAACAACCAGCATGCTCAGCCTTTAGCTTCTTCAACTCCTCCGGCTCCTCGGAAGCACACTTAGCGTGCTCAGCCTTAAGCTTCTCAAGATCACCCTTCACAGACTGAAACTGTTTAAGACCATCCTTCGCCTTACGGTCACAGTCTTTGTGAGCAGCAATAACCTTTCGGCGCTCTTCCGAAGCATTCTCAAAACGGAACAGCAAATCCGCCTGAGCCGTGGCACTCTTGGCCAAAAGAAGCCAAGCACGGTTAGTAGCCTCCTCATCGTCATGAGCATCGATATACTTTTCCTCACCTGGAGTAGTCAAGTGGATCATCATATCTCTACAAACGGTAGAGTTATTCATCCTCGTACCCCTCTTCACAGACCACTCAGGAACAAAAGCCTCATCCGAAGAATCACCATCAACATCAACATCTTCATCATCCGTCTCTCTGCCACGACCAACCGCTGCACCCTTCAGCTTACCTGGCAAAGAAAAGACTTAAGTAAAAAAAAAAAAAAAAAAAAAAAAACAAAAACAAAACAAAACAAAACAAAACTTGGAAAACTCACCATCTCCAGCACTCCTTTTCGGACCACTGCTCCCTTCCCCTCCCGTAGAAGATTGGTCCTGCGGAGGAATAGAACGGATGGGAGTAGGGTTGGAAACAGCCTCAGAAGAATCCAAATCAATCACTGGAGAATCGGTAGTCTTGCTCTTCTTCTGAACACGGGAGGGAACCTCCTCCCTAGGCCTCTTGACCGAAGGGGTCGGCTTAGTAGCAGCACTGGCCGGAGGCCTCTGAAGTCCGGCCCTAGCAGCCTGCTCTTTCTTCTTCTCCTTAACAGCAATCACTCTATCATCAGGAACTTCGACCCTAAGAAGGTCAGCAGTCTTCTCCGGAACCTCAGCGTTGGAAGCCAACGGCTGAGTCAGGTGCAACTCCACATTCTGGCCCTCCCGAAGCCTGTCTCCTCTAACAACATTGACATTCCTGCGGATGGAGGGTTTCTTCAGATAATCAGACATGGTAACACCTGCAAAGAAAAACCCAAAGATAAGAAGAAAAAAAAAAGGGAGAAAGAAATAGTTAACACATATATGTGCAAGACAAAGGCTATACCCCTTCCCTCCTCATCCCTCAAAGCCGCCCGGTAACCGGGAAACTTCTAGTAAGAAGATAAACCCAAGAGATACAGGAAATCGTGCGGAACCTGACAAGGCTCAATAACGCACTCAGCCAACTTCTCAGCGTGGGCCACCACAAACTGTCCTTTCGGAAATGGATCCGAAATGTCCGAGTCATGATGCCTCCACGACATTGCAAAGGGAATAGCACGCCTATCTATCAAAAAGAACTCCTCCTTCCAGCCCTTTAAACAAGATGGAAACTCACCAAAGCAAACCTTTCTACCACTACCCGTTCGCTTCTCGAAAGAGAACCACGAACCCTGCTTACTCAGCTTATAAAACACTCGGAATAAAGGAGTAGTCGGAGGGACATGTACACTCCGGCAATAAACCTCAAAAAGGGTCACACGATGAAGGCTAAGAGGAACCAACTGAGAAATGTGCAACTTAAAATATTTGATCACTTCTAAAAGAAAGGAAGAAAAAGGAATGTTGAGACCTCTTTCAAAAAAGTATTGGATATAAAGACCTATTGCATTGGCAGGTAACTTATCCATAGTCATGCCAGCCGGAGGTACCCGCGGATTTAGATCCCTAGATACTCCGAATGCCTCAACTAGAGAAACTAAGTCTGAAGGACGTGTTTTAGAGGTCCTCCGTTGGATATCCTCCTTCACCGACAAATCAGCCCCTACATAAGCATCATCTAGATCCACCGACACGGAAGACTCCGACATAATGGGAAGAGTAGAAAAGAGCTATAGCCACACAACACAAACACGTAAAGAGGAACGAAACGTACCTAATAGTAAACACACCGGAGGAATCACTAACAAAGAAATGCCCGGAAGAATGTTACTCTCGGAAAAGACGCTCGGACAATACGATGCAGAAATATGTCAGAGAAAAAATTTACAGTGGTAAAAAATGAGGAATAATGAACTATTTATTGGGCAAGAGAAATAGGTGCGAAACGACACCCCCCACGTAGGGCTTACGTGTCGCGACCTTAGCCAAAGGATGCAAAAACGCACCCACGTGTCCAAATCCAAGAGACTCAGTAAAATAGACGGCGGTCCTTAAAAACGACATATTAATCACTTTTGGCATTTTGTACACGATGTTAACACGACAAAAGCATGTCATACCTTCCGGAAAGTTACGAAAGACACTTATAGTATCACACCATTGGCTAAACCAATACTATGATACTGGGGGGGACATGTTGCCGTATGTACCTTCCGGACCAAGTCCAGAAGGATCGAACCAACAGTCGAAAAGGATGAACCAATAAAGCAAGGCCAACCGCTCGAGAGAATCCGGAAGGACACGCCTCCCGGAATAACAGTCACTCCGGATTAACGATGCTTAAGCAAATCAAAATGAATCCAAGTGCAAACAAGTACATAAGTACTTGATAAATAGAACACTAACAAGTAACCATTAAGGGGTAAGTACCGTTCAACCACATACCCTACCAAATTAGCCTATAAATAGAGAGAGAATTATCAAGGTTAAATAACTCTTTTCCTATCTTATAATTTATTCTATATTTATACTTTCTCTCTCTAAACACATACTTACTCTCACACCGGAGGTTGGTCCTGGGAACACTCCCGGGACGAGACTGACGGACGTATTTGTCTTGCAGATATCCGAAAGAGACTTTATCAACCTAACCTTAGCCTATACCTGCACCGCGTTTCTAAGAAGATTTGAGTTTTCACATTTTTGGAAAAAGTCAACATATTTTTCCCTCCTCCTTTGACCAAAAATCATTCCTTGATTTTATAAATCATTCCTTGATTTTTAGGCTTACGGTTTTATGTCTTAAAGACATTAAATACCAACCGACACTAGACTGAGCCCAGTCTAGACATTATAAGTCATTTTAAATCATTATTATCACATTAGAAAAGTAACATTTTACTTTTCTCAATTTTACACAATATTCGTACGTTTTACGTATTACGCGTTTTAGACCCGTGTTTCCAGTTTGAGCAGGGTTTTAGCACCCCAATGGAACCTACCACTCATTTTATATTTTATTATGGAGTATATTGACATGTTTAACCATACTTTCAAGTTCCACATTTTTACGATACCCGGTTTTACGTTCTGAGGCTTAATCATTTACGGTTAGCATTTCCCGGAGTCAAAACTAACTACATAAGTTGGATAATATCATCAAAGACCAAGTCATCCCTCCTTATCACATGCAAACCGCCATAGGGGGGGGAGTCATCACCATGTGGCTTGATCTCATGCTAAGTACTCTTAGATGTTAACAAGTGTTGAACTTGTTCACCAAGTTTTGACTAAGTCTTCCATGTAACCTCCTCAAGCTACTATATAAGCCCTCCCCTCCTTTCTTTGTACGCCACATAACACACACACAAACACCATCTCCTTAGCTAATTCACTCCAAGTATTATCCAAGAGATCAAGAGCATAACAACACATAAACTCTAGTTTGGTTTTGATTCATCAAAATACCTCCAAACCTTATAAACTTTGGTGATTCTCTTGAGTTTGAATCCACTCAAGTCACCTCAACTTTCATCATCTCTCTTTCAAGAATACAAGGGTAGAAAGATTGCATGAAGTGAAGTAGGGTGAAGCTTAAGTCTATCACAGTCCTTACCTTACATGTTAACTTCCTTTCTTAATTGAAAGCCAAAAGTTGTAAGCAAAACCCTAACATACTTCTTGTTAAATATCATATTCATGCTATTTACATATCATTCATGCTATATATTGTCTTATGATTATGCCCATGATGTATAAAAATGAGTAAAACAAGTATTGGTATATATATGTTAACTTATGTTAGTTAAACAAGTAAACTAGTAACTTTCATGGTAAAATCTGACCAAAACAGTATATAAATGATATTGGACAATTACATATTGTAGTAGAGGACTTAACAAGGAAAACATAGCAATTTGAACCACCTAAAACGAGTACACGAGTCAAAAGTTATGACCATTTGAAGTTACCAAAACTTTACGGCAAAACTGCCTAAATAGCTTCTGTGACATAACATAAAACACGCAAAAAGAGGCCCTTCTGGTCCGTTTCATGAACAAGTTAAAGCACGAAAGTTGTCCGGAATCACGTTTTCTTCAAAAACTCAGGGCACGTCTCCAGAAAACCAATAACGAATGAGATTTTCTTCAGTTTCTTAACAGCTATTTTATATATATAAGTCACTATATAATTGTTATTGTTTAAAAAGAACAAGAGGTCTAATGACCTAGATTCAAGACCACAACCATGGCTAGAGCCAAGGTTGAGTCTCAAGACCATGGAACAATGACCAAAGGTCACGGCAAGGCCATGACTAAATGACCATATAAACCTACTTAGGCGAAAACATGAGCTAAAGAGTTGGCGATAACTTAAACATACAATTTGAATCTACTTCATTTAAAGAACCATGAGATCTTACAAGTAATTGTCATACAAGACTTAAGAAACTTACCCTAATAACAATCTTCATGTAAAAATAAACTTTCCTAAGTTTATTCAAATATTGGACATGTAACTCTTCGGATCAAAACTTATATATATATATTTATATATATATATATATATATATATATATATATATATATATATATATATATATATATATATATATATATAGGTATGGGTTAAAATAAAAAGGGCCTTATAATAAAAAGTGTAAGAAGGATTGTGAGGGCGACATGTGTCACCCCTATGCCACATCATATGACACATGTCACCACCCCCACCCCCCACCCACCATCCCCCCCCCCCCCCCCCCCGCAAAAAAAAATTTTTTTCCCGCCAAAAATTTTTAGTGCATCACAGTTATAAAGTTACTGCATCACAATTATAAAAGTTACTGCATCACAGTTTTAAATTTAGTGCATTAAGGTTATAAGTTACTGCAACATAGCTGATGCACTAAACTATTAACTATGATGCAGTAACTTATAATAAAGATGCACCAAAACTTAAAAAAGAATCGTATTTTAATTGTGATGCAGTTACATACATATATGATGCATAAAACTTATGATAATTCAGTTTCTTTATAACCATGATGCAGTAACTTTATAACCATGATGCAGTAACATTAAAACCATGAATGCAGCAACCGTGATGCAGTAAAATCATAATTGTGATGCAGTAAACGTGATGCAGTAACTTTATAACCGTGATGCAGTAACTTTATAACTGTGATGCACTAAAAAATTTTGGCGGGAAAAAAAATTTTTTTTTTTGCCCCAAAAAAAAAAATTTTTTTTGGCGGGAAATTTTTTTTTTTCCGGTGGGGGGGGAGGGTGGGTGGGGGTGGGGTGACACGTTTCATATGATGTGGCAAGGGGGTGACACATGTCACTCCCACAATCCTTCCTACACTTTTTATTATAAGGCCCTTTTTAGAATAACCCCACCCTATATATATATATATATATATATATATATATATATATATATATATATATATATATATATATATATATATATATATTATCAACTACTACAATAGTAGGGAGCCTCATGTGAGGAGTTCATTAAGTAAGCCGTCGAGATGAGTTGTGGATTTACGAATTAAAGTGTCCTGGCTCCTCGAACGTTTACTACATGACTTCTGAATTATGTCGGCCCGAACGGTAGTAAACGATTTATAAACTATACATGTTTCATGAACCATTTCTTTTCAAAGACTTACACTACACTTTGTACCACATCATGGACTAAATGCAAGACATATATAGGCAATTCTTCATTTTCTTAGACATTATTCCAAACCTAAGTTGCAAAAATTTTTCTAGGTTGCTCGTAGAAGTTCTCACGGCATATCCATCATTCTCATTATACATCATCCAACTCACGGTGAGTTCATAGCCCCACTTTCCATTACTTAATTGTTTTACAAACCCTTGGGGGGAATACATGCTATTATTTTTCAACTGAACACAATGCTTTTCAATTGTATGCTTGCCTGATTGTTTTATTATCACTAAGTACTATCCTTGCTAAAACCAATATCCCTTATTATGAACCATTTAATCACTAGTAATAGTGAGCGCGAATATTGTGAATAGGCCTATTGGGATTGACGAATCCCATTTGTATTGACTAAGTTCAAACAAATGCACTAATATTTGAGATTTAGGTATGTTAGCAAAGTACCTACCGGGATAACTCTGCCGATTGATATTGGTACCCATTAACGTTTTGGTGTCATAAGCTTAGTGTATAATACATTTTATGGGCGTATAATAACATAGCCTACGTGTTTTGTTTTCCAACAATGAGTATGAGTCTAATTAACTCATACTACCAACATATTGTGTTCAACCATTAAACAAACTCTATGAATATCACTCAACCTTTGTGTTGATCTCTTAAGCATGTATTTCAGGTCCATGATGATGAAGGATGGCACGGAAGGGCACGGACATTCAAGAGGGCTATAAAATTTATTATCATTCAAAAACTCATTTAATGTAATTTGTAAACATGGAACCATTTAGGACCTCATTTTGTAATCTATGATATTTATATAATTTGAATGATAAACCTTTTAAAACGACTCAATTAGAGTTTGTTTTTCTGTTATTGTGACTATTGTGCCGTCGAGTAACACCCAGTTTGAATTCCGCTGCATCATGAATTGGGGGTGTTACAGATTGGTACCAGAGCCATGGTTATAGAGAAACGGGTCTAATTGAGACCTAAACTATAACTACACTTACAAGCAAAAACATTTTTATAGCCTTCCGCTCTCCGTGTCTTCCATCCTCCAGACGATTATGGATTTATTAAGCATTTTATACTACACAAACATGTTAGCATATGAATATATGTACCCTTAGCATAATTGAGCATTTCCCCGTAAGCATTTTATACTACATGAACATATTAGTATACTGATATATACACACTTGTCACATTTTGAGCACTTCCCATAAACATTTGAATTGTTTTAACATAGTAATTGTAACACCCCCAAAATTTGGTACAGCGGAAGACTCAACAAGCTTTCGGGGTGCTACGGGGATTGGTATCCATTCAAAGTCATGAAAGAACAAGATAAAGTAAACATAGGAAAAACACAACCAAAACGGGTTTTAAAGTTTACATTTATCCCAAGAATTATCCAAAGTAAGGCCCAAAAGAAATAAACATAGGTCCACAATAGTTATCAGAGTTTTTAAAAAATAGATCCATAACCGGTGCCATTGCCAAGCCTCCAATCCCAAGCATCCATAGAGCATCACTTAATTACCTGAGAAAACGTGCTAAAAGTCAGCTTTCGCTGGTGAGATCATAGGTTTAAATTCATAATTCGATATAGTGGACATATACGCAAAACGCTTGCTAGCTAGACTAGGCCTCAATCATCCAACCAAAATAACCAACCAAGATAATCCAACCAAATCAAATCAACCAAATCAAATCAAACCTATAGGTGCACGCTATAGCTCAAATCAATCTAATCAATAGCTTACCTAGCTCAAGTCTAGGCCTCGCTCTATAACCAATCTAATAGCTTACCTAGTTCGGGACTAGGCCTCGCTCAACAACTAAATCAATAGCTTACCTAGTTCGGGACTAGGCCTCGCTTAATCCTACCTAGTTCTATAAGCATAGCAAGTTTTGAAATAAATAAATAAAGCGATAATAGTCCACATAAAACATTTGCACATTTCTCACCCCAAGTATTGAAAACAAAGTTCAAGAGTAAAAGTGGGGCTATGACTCACCTCAAGTCCAGCAAATCCTCAAAAGAAAACGATAGAGAAAGACGTAAGCAAACTCAAGCAACTCACGTAACGGCAACTACAGACTCGACACTTCCTAACAATATCAAACTCGTTCAGAAATCATTTCCTCAAAAATCAAATATTCCCATTCCCGAACGTATTCCATTTTACTTTCCAAAAATATCCATTTCTCGAATTAACCTCATATTAATTTGAAATTCGACGTTTGGTATCCATATGGGTGAAGGGTCGACACAACTCAAACCAAAAAGCCACAATAAACGAAATAATAAACCAACTATATGTCTAATATTAGCCCAACATATTATTTAAATAATCATCGAAGCTTATCAAATCTGTCGATTTGGTAATCTCCCATATTTATTTACGTAATATATCGTTCCAAAATTATACCCAACCAAAAGCACATAGCACAAAGAATTCTATTTGGTATATATCGTAGTCCTATAAATTCCCTATATATATCGTCGAATCGGCCAAATTCCACGAGATACATAGTAATTTATTACCCTAAAACATATACCACATCCTATGGGCGTCGTGGGATACGATGCCCATTAATATACTCATTTTATATAATCAAATAACTCGATCTAATCCGTCGATTAAATAAGTCACTTGCTATAGAAAATGTTTATATTAATCGTCATATATCCGTGACAACACAAAGTCACAATATAAAGCCCACTTGGACTTTAAATAACCACAACTCGTATAACTCGATAAGTTTCTAAATTTATAAAAAAAATCACGTTTTTAATTATTATTTACCAGACTTATTATTTCGCCATTATTTATAGTTATTATTTATAACAATAGTCCGACATTTATTACACTATTAGCATAGCATAATAACTATCGTTATATTATTATAACGTTTACTCGTGATCGTTTTATTATTAATATACGCATTTATACATACATATATATATATATATATATATATATATATATATATATATATATATATATATATATATATATATATATATATATATATATATATATATACACATTTATCACGTCTATATACGTATATAAACGATTATATTCTCAATAATAGTATTACGAGTATTATTTTTAATATTGACTTTTAAATATTTATCGAGTCATAGAATTTGGTCGCATGTCCGAGTCATGACTCTCGGCTCATAGTCCAAGTCCAAAATAAGCATCAAGCCAAAAATAAATATATCATCTCCGTCCAAATCAATCCCATATCCACGTGCTACAACATGAGGGTCCGACTACGGCACCCAACTAACCTACTTCCGTCATCTAATGACCGTCTCACAATCGGTCCCCAATTCCACACTCGACAACACATCTCCAAAATATCCCGTAAATCCAAATATACCACTTCAAGTCCAAATAATAATCCAATAAGCACCATGGTCAAAACATCACAACCACGACAACAACAAAAATAATAATCCAACAAGTAACAATATATCCGAAAACAAAATAAGTTACGGGTTGAGTTACCAAGTCAACCCGGGTCAATATAAGCCTGAAACAAGATACGGGAGTATCACCCGAGACCAATAGGTCTCGGCTAGCTCCATTGAGCCACACCGAACCAACAGCCCACCATGGGGGGGTGTCGGCCGAGAACCAAATGACCACAAGGTTCCTCCAAACATAACCAAGAACAACCAAACATCACAAATCGAGAACCAAAGATCAAATATACATCGAATGGTCAAAAATAATCACAACAATCACCCAAACCGAGAGCAATATCTCTCGGTCGAGTCTTGACCCATAGGGAAAACACAAACCCGGATACCAAACCTTCATTTAAACCATTTTTATCAAAAACCCACTTGAATCTTGCATTAATATCCATAAAACCCGAAAGAAAAATAAAATTCGTGACCCTAGGTCACGGTTCGAACCAAAACACGAGTCAAAACTCGTCCTACCTTCAAACTCCAAGACCAAATCGAAAAGAACTCCAAAAATACGAAAAGTGGTGATTTATTCGTGGTGATTAAATTCGAAAAAGGTGTTATAGTGGTCCAAATCGCGCGTGGTTTGCACCAAAAGATAGATCGGAAGAAGATGGTTAAGATGGTGGTGTTAAATTTAATGAGAGGGTGGCGGTGGTGGTTCGATTTTGGTGATTAAGGGGCGGCGGTGATGGTTGTGTTTTGAAGAGAGAGAGAGTGAATATTGTGATGAGGGTGTTGTGTGTGGGTTGTGTCACAGGGACGATTTCATGTAATTTTACTCTTATAAAAAAAAGAATTCTTTTATTAATAATAATAATATGAAGTGGGTAAGGTTGGTTAAGTAGCCCGGTGTAAATACACGGACCAAACCTGAAACCTTAAATAACCAAACAACTTTCTCAAACCGAACTCGTCCCAAAAATAATAATATCCAAACCATTATTAAAATATAATTAAAATTGTTAGGTTAACCTAGTGCCGGAGTCAATGTAGTGCCAAAGTAACAATCTCAAAATAAATCATCACGAACGAATCACACCAAACAATAAATAAATAATAAATCCTCATAATCAATGTACGATCAAAAATACATTCCAACGTTCATAAAACATCTCGTCCAATAAACTTTTCAAAAATTTCAAAATTATAATTTTTAGTGTAATGCGGGTTTTAAAAACGACTCCCTATTTTGCCAGTTGTCACATCCTCCCAGCCTCAGAAGAAACCCATCCCGGGTTTCTCTCGGAACAAACCATCTACGAAGTAAAAAGCTTCAGATATCTACTTCGAAACTCATCCTCACGTTCCCACGTGAATTCCGGTCCATGCCGCGAATTCCAACGAACTTTAATGAGCGGGATGCGACTTCTCTTAAGTCGTTTAATCTCTCTATCCAATATCTCAATCGGCTCTTCCACAAAATTCAAACTCTTATCCACACGAATATCCTTAATTGGTATAGCTGGCGTTTCCTCCGAAAGACATTTCTTCAGATTGCTAACATGAAACACATCATGAACTTTATTTAATTCCATTGGCAATTCCAATCGATAAGCTACGGGCCCAATTCTTTCCAAAATAAGAAATGGTCCAATGTAGCGGGGATTTAGTTTCCCACGTTTCCCAAAACGTATCACACCCTTCCAAGGCGAGACTTTCAGCATCACTTTGTCTCCAACCTGGAATTCTAGGGGTTTACGCCTCTGATCGGCGTAGCTTTTCTGCCTATCTTTAGCTGCTTGCAGTTGATCTCGAATTTGCGTTACCTTCTCAGTAGTTTCCAAAATAAGTTCAGGGCCTTTGAGTTGGCTATCTTCAACTTCTGCCCAACCAATAGGTGAACGACATTTACGACCATACAAAGCTTCAAATGGTGCAGCCTTAAGACTTGTGTGGTAGCTATTGTTGTAGGAGAACTCCGCAAGGGGTAGATATTTCTCCCAGCCTTTACCAAAGTTTATGATGCATGCACGAAGCATATCCTCCAAAGTCTGAATAGTTCTCTCACTTTGACCATCGGTTTGGGGGTGATATGCAGTACTCATATCAAGTCTCGTCCCCAAAGCGGTTTGAAGTGATCGCCACAATGCTGACGTGAAGCGGCTGTCGTGATCAGAAATAATCGATATCGGAACTCCATGACGAGAAACAATCTCCTTTACATACAACCTCGCAAGTTTATCAACACTATCATCTTCACTAATCGCTAGGAAATGAGCAGACTTAGTCAAACGATTCACAATTACCCATATAGCGTCGCAACCGCTAGCTGTCTTTGGTAATTTGGTAATAAAGTCCATCGTGATACGCTCCCACTTCCAAACCGGGAGTTCTGGCTGCGTCAATAATCCTGACGGTCTTTGATGTTCTGCCTTAACTTTAGAACATGTCAAACACTTACTAACATACAGTGCTATATCTGCCTTCATATTTGGCCACCAATATAACTTTTCAAATCCTGGTACATCTTGTCAAAAACAGGATGAATAGAGTATCTTGACTTATGCGACTCATGCATAATCAACTCTCGAATTCCTCCATACAATGGTACCCAACTTTGCTCTCCAAAACATAATACTCCATCAGAACGCTTAACAAATCACTTCTCATTTTCTGCCATCCCAAATATGTTCTCAGCAGCTCGATTCTCTGCTTTCAACGCTTCCGTTTGAGCTTCCAATATTTGAGACGGTAATGGCGATACGATAGTCATCCCTAATGACCTAACTCGTAACGGTGGAATTCTCTCCTTTCGACTAAGAGCATCAGCAACAACGTTTGCTTTACCAGGGTGGTAGCGAATTTCACAATCATAATCGCTTAGCAACTTAATCCAACGTCGCTGTCTCATGTTGATCTCTTTTTGATTCAAGATGTGTTGCAGACTTTTGTGGTCAGTAAACACTACACACTTGGTCCCATACAAGTAATGTCTCCATATCCTCAAGGCAAAAACCACAGCACCTAATTCCAAATCATGGGTGGTGTAGTTTTCTCGTGCTTCTTGAGCTGTCGGGAAGCATAAGCTATCACCTTCTCTCGTTGCATTAACACAGCTCCTAAACCTTTATGAGAAGCGTCACAATAGACGACGAAGTCCTCGTTACCTTCAGGTAACGCTAAGATAGGAGCACTACACAACATTTCCTTAAGTAACTGAAATGCTTCCTCTTCCTTATCTCCCCATTCGTACTTAACACTCTTTTGAGTCAATTTGGTCAACGGTTTTGCTATCTTCGAAAATCCCTCAATGAATCTTCGGTAATAACCGGCTAAACCCAAAAATTGATGAACTTCTGTTGGGGTCGTAGGTGCAGCCCAATCTTTAATCGCTTCAATCTTAGCAGGATCTACATGAACTCCTTGTCTATCAATCACATGCCCTAGAAATTGTACCGTCGGAATCCAAAATTCACACTTCGAAAACTTGGCATACAGTTTCTCCTTCCTGAGCAATTCTAAGATAAGTCTTAGATGCTCCTCATGCTCCTTCTCACTCTTCGAATAAATCAGAATGTCATCGATGAACACAATCACAAACTTATCTAAGTAAGGCTTACACACCCGATTCATGAGGTCCATGAATACCGCCGGTGCGTTGGTCAACCCAAACGGCATCACCTGAAACTCGTAATGCCCGTAACGGGTTCTGAAAGCCATTTTCGGAATATCTTCTTCGCGAACTCGAAGCTGATGATATCCCGATCTCAAGTCGATCTCCGAATACACACTCGATCCTTGAAGCTGATCGAACAAATCGTCGATCCTCGGTAACGGGTATCTATTCTTCACCGTTAACTTGTTCAACTCTCGATAATCAATACACATGCGAAACAATCCATCCTTCTTCTTCACAAATAAGACCGGGGATCCCCAAGGCGAAGAACTTGGTCTTATAAATCACTTCTTGGCTAACTCCGCTAATTGTTTCGACAACTCTTCCTAGGTGCAAGACGATAAGGCGCTCGTGCTACAGGTGCAACACCAGGTATCAACTCAATCTGGAACTCCACTTGTCTAGTAGGCGGGATTCCCGGCAAATCATCGGGAAACACATCCAAGATATCCTCTTAATTGGTGATGCCGTGATGGGTAATTCATAGGCCCTTTTCTGAGTTACCTTTTGCACGTATTTGCACCCAAGATATCCTCTTATCAGTTGGTAGTATATGTTACAAAATGACCCAAAATATCACACATAACCATATATTAAAGATTCAGATGTACACAAAATAGTAAAATGACTAAAGTTAGACAAATGAATAAAATACGTTGCATGTGATCCTTGTCATAGCCAAAGTTCCAGGGATAATGAATTACTGTTTGGATGATTAGGCTGGCAAGGAACCGAATGTCATAGACAAATTATATATATATATATATATATATATATATATATATATATATATATATATATATATATATATATATATATATATACACACACGTAATGAGGAGGAAACCATGTCACCAAGAATTAATCGTTTATTGAGAACACTGTCACTTTCATCAATCAAATTATAAATTCTTTTCCGACAAACTACCAAAACTCGATTTTCAACAATTGGCATTGGAGGGGGATGAAGCTGTTTCCAAACAAACAAACAAAAGCATTGCACAAGTAGGTGTTATGCCATGAAGTAAAGCAATGAAAAAAGGATAAATAAGAGATTACAATGTACTAACCTCAAGATCATCATCAACATTTTTTTGATAATTAATCTCTATCTACTTCTATTTAACTATACCACAAGTTTAAAATGAAAGTAAGAATTATGATGGTTATATAGCCAAAAATAGGATAATGATTTGGAAAGTATTAAATATAAATATTCTTGTATTGTTTTCAAAAATCGTATCTTTACTACACACTGCTAATCGTGTATACTGTATACATATGATATACATTAGCTGTATGTTTCCAATATAAATGTGTTACCTATATTAAGATTTTAAGTTTGAATACAAAGAATTAGTCAACTCTTCAACTCTTATGTATGTTTCCTTTCATATGTAGTTTGAATACAAAGAATACGAGTGAATTTGTAGTGAAGAAAAGTTTGTATAGAAAGAATTGTTTCCTTTCATATGTAGTTGACTTTCGAATTTGTTTAGTGAATGGGATATCCGTGTGTTGTCCAATATTTCAAGATTTCACTTTCAATAATGTTGACCAAAGTTTCAAGTTTTCACTTTCAAGGTTGACCATTCAACCATTATATGTAGTTAAGATTTATTGATTTTATGTGTGAGTATGTTTGGTTCGAGTTGTATTTTATTGCTAAGGTTCGAGTTGTATTTTATTGCTAACTAGACTAGTGCATCTGAGATGAAAGGATTCAAACAGTTACAAGTTGACTATGCAAACAATAGTATTGCTTGATATACATAAGAATGCAAGAATATAGTAGGTACTCCTCAAACTAGCTTTTTATAATAAAAGAATATAGTATGTTTAAACAAAATCACTAGTTTTTGTATTAAGTTTCTAACCAAAGTGCAAAACCAGTATCATAGCCACATACGACACTACACATCATTGACTAAAAGGTCCATAGATATATGCATATATTACAGCCACATAATACTGTAGATAAGATTCGTTTGCTAAGGACATTGACTCGTGAAGTAAAATACATTTCATATTAGTCTATCACCTTTTGTATACATTCTATCTTCTAGTCTTTGCACGACAAGGATGGATGTCAGTTATTGTTGGCCTAGACTTTTCATAATACTACTAATAAATTCATTAGAGGCTATTTTCCTATATTTACTAATGTTAACTTTTGATTTACAATTCGAAATGCCCATCTTATAGATACTATTATGGATTAATGGTCTCTACTTTCAAACAACAAACGTGATTTGCACAAACTTAGTTTTGATTTGTATGTAACATTTTATGCTTTGTATATGTGTTACGTTGTGCTTATTCTCCTTTGTATCTTGTTATGCGTAAATGGAAAGTAACTATGTGCAAATCTAGAGTATATGTGTTTGCAGGTTACCTCACACTAAACCAAACAAGTTTCAAGGTGAATTAGACTTAAACCGGGTAAAGCTTTTCATTTCTAGGAGTTTTGTGTGGCTACTTTAGGGATTGTTTGTACCTAGCTTGTTACATATGATATACTAATAAACTTATATAAGCTCATGGATGAAACATTCTAAACCATTGTCTTCGTTTAAGAGGGCAATGTTTTATAACCTGGTTGAATCGGGAACAGGTTCGGATATGACTGTTGTTTGCTTGTTTATGAACTAGTGGTTCTTTTTTTGACCTAGGTCATGCCTTTGGTTTTTAAAGTTTGGGACCTGTAGTTTTGTTGGAAAGTCTTGAATTTCTAATGTTTTAGAGCTGTTTGGAGCTTTTTAGGGTCGTTTGGGTATGTTTAGGGGTGTTTTTGGAGCTATTGAGGGTTGTTTGGTTAGGTTTAAAAGGTTTTTGCAGCTTATGAATTTCCAGGTTAAAAAGCTATCATTTTTTGCATAAAACTGGTTCCACACGACGGTTCAACAGCAACTCATCGGGTCGATCAAAAAACCGGTTTTTAGTATAAGGCAAAAGGGTATAAAGATGATGTCTTTTGACCATCATTGGTCAAACTTATTACTCCCTTGCTATCATACTAACTTTTTTTTCTTCTTCTTGCAGATTAATTGCTACGAGTACTCTATTATTGACTCATAACATGCAAATGGTTAATTGTTAACATTGATTGCATAAATAAAAAACGATTGATATGATATATGTAATAAATTGCATAGACACATGAAAAATCATGATTTTGAACCTTTAATTCATCATTTTATCTTGTGTGTGTTTGCTCGATAGCTAAATTCACAACTTGATAATTAGTGACCCGTAACACGTAAGGGTCCAACAAGTCAAAAGGGTTTTTTTGGTGGTTGAAAAATATAAAAATATTGAATGGATTTATTGACAAATTTTATTTTTTAATGGTTTTTGTGACATTTGCCCCTTTTTTTTATGTTGTTGAATTATATATAATTATACATAAATACTTTTGTTGATGTCTTAGGAAATATTTTTGTCACAGTATCATTTAGAGAATTGTGTGGGCATATTAGCAGTGGGCAATAAAGTTTATAATTTGGTTGAACCTACTAGAGATCTTTGAAAAATCACGTCTAGCATTCATGGTTAGCTTCTTTATTAATTATGGCTATATATGTTGTGAATCTTTGTATCATGTATGTATAATTATCAAGTTTATTTGTTGCTCAGGTGCACGAGTAGACAATGATAGTATGCGCATATTAGATGCACTCAAGAGAGCGGGTGAGTTTCTAAAGAAAATACTTTTATTTAAGTTGTAAGGCTCAACATGTTATAAGGCTCAATAAGCCAAACCAATTGAAATGAGCTTTTAAAAATGAGTAAGGCTTATAGTCAGTCAAAATTACTTAAATAACGGATTAACACTCAAAAGATTGAAATATATGTGAATTTAATTTGACGTATGTTGATATATGATTTAATAATAATAAGCTTCAACACCAATTAATTATTCGCCAAACACCTTTACAAAAATATAAACTTCAACTTTTAACTTATAATATAAGCTACAGTTACAACTCCGGCCTTAGATCCTCCTTCAACGCATTTCGCCAAACATACTCATAGCTACATACGACCGTACACATCATTGACTAAGAGGACCATATATAGTCTAGATAAGAGTAAGGAGTAAGGACATTGACTACTGAAGTAAAATGCCCTTCATATTAGTCTATCACTTTTGTATACATTCTATCTTTCTAGTCTTTGCATAATAACTATGGATAAAAGGACCTTATGCATTATACGACCACATAATACTCTAGATAAGATTAAGGAGTAACGACATTGACTACCGAAGTGAAATGCACTTCATATGAGTATATCACTTTTTGTATACATTCTATCTTTCTAGTCTTTGCATAACAACGATGGATAAAAGGACCTTACATATATGCATATTACGACCACATAATACTCTAGATAAGAGTAAACGGAAGTAAAATGCACTTCATATTAGTCTATCACTTTTTGTATACATTCTATCTTTCTAGTCTTTGCATAACAACGACGGATAAAAGGACCTTATTTATATGCATATTACGATCACATAATACTCTAGATAAGAGTAAGGAGTAAGGACACTAAATATGGAAGTAAAATGCACTTCATATTAGTCTATCACTTTTTGTATATGTTCTATCTTTCTAGTCTTTGCATAACAACGATGGATGTGAGTTATTGTTGACTTTGACTATTCATAATAATTGATAAATGAGAGGCTATTTTTCCTATATTGATAGTAAACTTTCAATACAATTCATAATGCCCTTCTTATAGTTACAATTATGGATTAATGGTCTCAAGTTTGAAATAGCAAACGTGATTTGCACAAACTTAGTTTTGATTTGTATATAATAATTTATATAATTTATGCTTTGTATATGTGTTACGTTCTGCTTATTCTTCTTGTACCTTGTTATGTGTAAATCTAAAGTACATATGTGCAAATTAAATCTAAAGACTAAAGTATATGTGTGTTCAGATCACCTCACACTAAACCAAACAAGTTGGATGGCCGAGACCCCCTTAAAAAGAAATGATAAAAACTTTTAGTGACATGCATCATTTCCAGATCGGTAAGATTGTTGCCTACATTTTTCCCAGATTTTTCATGACCAAATTTCCAGTTTTTTCTTTATAAAAACATACTAATCCCATTTGAAAGTTCAAATTTCAAAAAAAAACATTGGTAGTCGTCACAATAAAAATACGAATAAGTTCAACAAAGAAAATAGTTCAAAGTTCACAATACATCCCTGCTCACTTACGTCCTCTCCATCCTCTTCATCATCTAGAATCTCAAGGGGATTGAGTGGTCGAGACATGGTGATATTAATGTTCGCAGCTTGTAACTTATCTAAAATTTTCGCCGTGACAATTTTATGCACCTGACTTTGGGTATACATTCTTTTTTAGGATTGGGTGCTTGAAGAACTTGATGTATGCCCCGTCACTTGGGAGGGAAAACAAAAAATAGCTCTACAGGAGAAGTGATATGCGACTTTATTGTGAAGAATCATATAACTGATCTTGTATATTTTAACAATTGATAAGCAAATGTTGAAGAACTTTATTATGAAAATCTATTTACAGATTTGCATCAAACAGAACTTAAAAAAATAATTAAAAAAAAAATAAAAGAGAGAATTATCTGATTATGTACTTGTTATACTTCAATAAGAATTTTAACATCAAAATAGATGAGCTCTTTTAAGCCTTTTTTCTACTTTCGCGCCAGCATCTGTACAAAGCACATAGTTTCACAGTTGATCACATATTCTGGATCATTTTGATCAAAGCTTTTACTAGAACTGATTGGAAACCGAAAAATAAAATACTTGTTTACAAAGCAATTAAAGTTGTACTAGACAGTTAAAGTATTCTCCAAAGCTTTTAATTTCTAAAGTAAAATAATCTTTGTGGAATAACATGACACCACCTAAAATTTAATTTCTTTGAACTGGAAATTGATTTATGGGAAAAGGGTAGCTCAAGTATAAATAAAGACATACAAACCTTTATAGAAAAAAAAAGAAAAAAAAAATGCAAAAACAAGTAATGGCTTCTTCAAACTTCTTACTTTTATCTCTAGCTCTACTGCTCATTGCTCTCTCATTTGTACCAAACTTTACTTCTGCTTCTTTGGAGGAAGCAAATGCTCTTCAAAAATGGAAAGCAAGCCTTAAAATCCCAAATAACTCCCAAATGGTATCTTCTTGGACACCCCTTCCAACGAATACTAGTGCACATGCTGTGTGCCCTTCTTGGTTTGGAATTGCTTGCAATGCTGATGGGAACATTAACAGGTTGAACCTCTCGATGTCTGAGCTAAAAGGTACGCTTCACCAGTTTCCGTTCTCCATTCTAGGCAGTCTTACCCATTTTGATCTTAGTTTAAATAGCTTCTTTGGTCCCATCCCACCAGAAATTGGACGCCTGTTCAAACTTGTCTATCTTGATTTTTCAACCAATCAGTTTTCTGGTGTAATTCCTCCTATCATTGGTAAACTAAGCCAGTTAACCATTTTGAGACTTTTCAGAAACAATTTAGGTGGTTCAATCCCACAAGAAATAGGGGATTTGAAGTCTCTCACTGTATTATTTTTTAGCGAAAATCAACTCAATGGTTCAATTCCTTCAACGTTGGGTGATTTGGAGTCTTTGAATCTCCTATATTTGTGGCAAAATCAACTATCTGGAACTATTCCAATTGAATTAGGGAATATGAAGTCTCTCACTGAGTTAGATTTGAGCCGTAATCAACTCAGTGGTTCAATTCCTTCATCTTTAAAAACCTTGAGAAGCCTTCAGTTTCTGTATCTTCGTGAGAACAAGTTATCCGGTCCTATACCACAAGGAATCGGAAGTCTACATTTGCTTGAGTTACAGCTTGACGCAAATCAGTTATCTGGCCAATTGACTGATGATTTGTGCCAAGGGGGAAAGCTTCAAAATTTAAGTGTAAATCAAAATCAACTCTCTGGTCCTATTCCAAGAGGGTTATGGAATTGCTCCACCTTAATAAGAGTAAGGTTCGATTTTAATCAATTTCGTGGAGATATATCGAATAGTTTCGGTGTCTATCCAAGCTTAAATTTCTTAGATGTCAGTCATAATAAACTTCAAGGGCAACTATCTCAAAACTGGGGTAAATGCAAAAAATTGACTACATTAAAGATGGGATATAACAACATCAGCGGTAGCATACCACCGGAGTTTGGAAATTCAATTCAAGGGCTTGATCTTTCTTCTAATAATTTGGTTGGCCAGATTCCAAAGGAGTTTGAGGAGATGAAAGGTTTGTTAAATTTAAACTTGAGCAATAACAAACTTTCAGGTGTTATACCTCCAGAGCTTGGATCACTCCATGGTCTCCTTGCTCTTGACCTATCCAAAAATAGATTAAACGGGTCATTACAAAGATATATTCGTGATTGGGTACAAATCTCTCGCATATATCTTAGTAATAACAAGCTTAGCGGAAAGATCCCTTCGGAGATCGGTAAATTACGTCATCTCAATATTCTTGATTTATCTTGGAATTCACTCACAAATGAGATACCATCAGAAATAGGAAGTCTAGAAAGTCTGGTATTGATGAATCTTTCTCACAATAAGCTATCTGGTTCTATTCCTAAAGGTATCAGTAACTTGCCAAGAGGGATTGATATCGACCTGTCTTACAATGAGCTCACTGGTTCTGTTCCCCCGTATGCTGTCTTTCTAAATGTGTCTGGAGAAGCATTTGAAGGAAATGATGGTCTGTGTGGAAATTTTACAGGTTTGAAAGTTTGTGAAAGTCAAAAAATAATGAAGAAAAATAATCATTTTCATCATAAGCTCATCCTTGTAACTACGGTTCCACTTTTTGTGGTTCTTTTAATTGGTTTATTCATGTGTGGCCTCATTTCTTATCGACGTAGAAAGAGAACTTCTCCACAGAAACCATCAGGCGAAGAAGGTGGCAAGTTTTTCTCAATAACAAGTTTTGATGGACAGGTGATGTATGATGAAATCATCAAGGCAACAAATGATTTCGATGATGCATATTGTATTGGGGTGGAAGGATATGGTACTGTGTATAAAGCTGAGTTACAACCCAACAATTTAGTAGCTGTCAAGAAACTTCATTCATCTTCTGAGAATGACGATCAAGGCTTCCTAAATGAGGTACGAGCATTAACAAACATAAGGCACAGAAACATAGTTAAACTCTATGGATACTGCGTCCATGCTCGTCACTCATTTTTGATTTACGAATATCTTGAGAAGGGAAGTCTAAAATCACTCTTGAGTAGCAATATCACAGCAAAGGAAATGGATTGGCTGAAAAGGTTAAGAATTGTTAGGGCTGTAGCGAATGCTTTGGCATATATGCACCATGATTGCACACCACCTATAATTCATAGAGACATTTCTGGAGCTAATATCCTTCTCGATTCTAATTATGAGGCACATATCTCGGATTTTGGAACAGCAAAGCTTCTAAAGCTGGATTCATCAAATTGGACTGCGGTTGTAGGCACCTATGGCTATATTGCACCAGGTAACTACCATATATTTGAAAGTTATATATACTATATGTATTTATTCTCAAGTTTCAGATTTATCTATATTACATTTATTCATGAACTGATATAGTTTTTTTTTTTTTTTTTTTTTTTTTTTTTTTTTTTTTTTTTCATTTAGAGCTTGCTTATACGATGGTGGCGACAGAGAAATGCGATGTGTATAGTTTTGGAGTTGTTGCACTAGAAGTGATTATGGGAAAGCATCCTGGAGAACTTATATCATGTCTACCAACATTGTCTACTGATGATCTATTGCTAGCCAATGTAGCAGATAGACGGATTCCACCACCATCATCTCTTGTTGAGAAACTAGCTCATACAATTTTGAATGTCTCACGGGCATGTTTGAACTACAACCCACAGGAAAGGCCAACAATGCGCCAAGTCAAAGATTTATTGTCAATGGATGATCGAGTTTGGATGAAGATGCATGTATCGGTAACTTAATGCTAGCTTGATCGATTTTGTATGATATCTAGTCATAAGCCATAAAGTTTAAGAAACTTTTTATGTTTTTTCGTTGTCCTGAATTATGTTGTAGATTGTTATAAAATAAGAAAATAATTTATATCAATGGAGATTGCTACCTTTCTAGACTAATATAGTTACGTGTATTATGGATCTTTTTGGTAATTTCTTTAAGTTATTCCAGTGTTGCAAATTTCTTTTGAACGGAAAGATGAATTAAAAAACTAGCAAGAAGCTAGAAACAATTACAAAGGACAATTAATCCAGTCATTCCAACTACTATGGATACCGCCTCTAAATTTACACCATGAAAAAGAATACAAACAAATGTTATAAAAAACGTCACTGTGCCTCATAACTTGAGAACGAAAAGTTACGCAATTACGATAGCGTCAAATCATCCAAAAGGTAGCCGAAATAATGCCATACATGCAATCCTTACGAGACTTTGAAGTATGCCAATTATCAAGCCAAGCGATCCACTCAGAATTCGAACCAAATCTCGGCATTGCAACATCACACCAAACATGAATTTTGGTCCATATAGCCATCACATACCGGGCATGATATGGAGTTAATTTCCAAACCACGAGCGGACAAATTCACCCTATGAGGTAATCTATCCAAAAGATAAAAACGTTTACCTTTCTCGGCAAAGCAGTAGACCATCTTGTAGATGTAGGCAACGTTGGAAGCAATTGAGCATCAATATACCTCCTTGTGACACCCACTGAAAACAACCCACTTATATCTAAACTCCAAATGCAAGTATCCGGACCTGAACCGAGATCTACCAAGCCGATTTCTTCCAATAGCAATGCTAACGATTATGTATGACGGGTTCCAAGCGACTGTCTACACCAGTCCCATGACCATACTCCATTTGAAAGTCTATCTCGAATTACGCATTCTTCATTACGATCTATTCTGAATAATCTGTTGAAACGAACCTCAAGCGGGCCATTACCTAGCCAATAATCTTTCCAAAAACGTATCGTTGATCCACAACCCACTTTAAAACTAAGTGTTTCCTTTGGTATAATTCTGCTAGAGTGCAAATAATTAACAGTCCCAACAATCTTGGCCCAAATTCCCTGCGTTTTACACCCCACCTCATCCAAACAGGCATTATTACCATGGATCGCTTTGATTAATCTAACCCACAAATGACCTGGGTTGTTAACTAACCTCCAACGCCACTTTGTAAGAAGAGAAAGATTAAAAGCTTTTAAACTACCCACTCCTAACCTGCCTTTATCCAACGAGGCCATGACAGTATCCCATTTTACCCAAGCAAGCTTTCTTCTATCAGCATCACCACCCAAAAAAAACCAAAAAAAAAACTTGGCTCTAAGGCTTTCTAACTGATTAATAATACATACTGGTACCTTGAAAATAGACATGTAGTAAATACCGATACTTCCCAAAATTGATTTAATTAACGTCAGACGACCGCCAATAGACAAAAGCGATGCTTTCCATGACGATAATTTAGTCTGAAACCGATCAACAAATCCTTGCCAATGAGAAATGCGATTCATCTTAGAACCAATGGGCAACCCAAGATAAATAAAAGGAAGGTTACCCGCTGCACAACCTGTAACTCGAGCCATAACATTCACGTCTTCCATTAGCAAGCAAACTCCAAAAATGTTTGATTTTTGGACATTAATTTTTAGACCCGAAGCAAGATAAAAAACTTGAAGCACGTGAATAATGTTCTCTAAATCTCGAGCACTCCAATTTGAAACTATGACTACATCATCAACATAAAAAATGAGACAAAGTAAAAGAAGGTGCACCTGCCTTGACACCATGAATTAACTTTGATTGAACCGCCTCTTGTAACGCGATATGCAAGCCTTCCATAACAATTATAAAAAGGAACGGCGATAATGGGTCTCCTTGTCGTAACCCACGTTTCAATGAAAACTCTGAAGTAGGATTTCCATTTACTAGAATAGACATTCTAGCCGAATGTAAAAAAACATGTATCCACTTTCTCCATTTAAGGCCGAACCCAAGAGCTTGTAACAAGAAGTCTAAATATTTCCAACTTACTGAATCATAAGCTTTCTCAAAATCAACTTTGAATATCATAGGTTTCTTGTTCCGCTTTTTGTACCAATCAATAACTTCACTCAACATAAGTGGACCATCGAGAATTTGGCGCCCCTTTATAAAAGCCGATTGTTCATTGCTAACAATTTTATCAATAATTTTTGAGAGCGTGTTTGCAAGAATCTTGGCTATAAATCTTGGCTATAATTTTATATTGAACGCAGATCAAAGAAATAGGCCGAAAGTCTTTAATGTACAGTGGATTAGAAACTTTTGGTATCAAAGTGATGAATGCAGAATTTGCTCCCTTTGGCATCGTGAACTTATCAAAAAACTCAGTCATAGAAACCACGACATCATTCTTGATGAGATCCCAATACGTTTTTATAAAAAGATATGAAAAATCATCTGGGCCCGGTGCCTTGTTGCTACCACAATCCCACACCGCTTCTTTAATTTCATCCATCGATACAGGGAGCTCTAAACTACAACAGTCTTCATCAGTAATTATCGAAGTAAAGTTCAAATTAGGCATACTTACATTATTGTCTTGACATTGGAATTCTCTTTGTAAAAATTAAGGAAAGCCATTTTAACTTGACTAGGATCTTCAACCCAATTCCCATCAATCATAAGCCCTTGAACCATTTGATATCCTCGTCGTTGTTTAATCATACCGTGAAAGAATTTAGTGTTTTCATCCCCCTCGACGTCCCATTTGATACGAGCTTTTTGAACAAAATCCATTGCCTCCCTTTTTTCAATTTCGTCACACTCCTGCAACAGTTTAATTCGATCCTCTTTTTCTCCTTCTGAAGCCTGTCCTGAATCAATCTTCACCTCCAAATTATGTAAAAGACCACAAACCTCTTGCTTCTGAGAAAACTCTACCCGTTCAAAGTTTTTATGCCACACCTTTATTTTCTGTTTCAAACCTCTTAATTTATCAAATAAATGCAGTTGTTCAACAGAATGTGCTTGTGAATACTCCTCTAACGTATTCTTAATAATGCTATCAAGCTCTTGATTATGTAGCCAAGAATGAAAAAACTTGAATGGTATAGGACCATAATCTACCTTCTTGACAGAAAGGAGAATAGGGATATGGTCTGACCAAAGCTTTTCCAACGCCATAACTTTCAAATCAGGAAATGAATCCAAAACATTCTCTGAGACCATGAATCGATCCAACTTGCTCATCTTCGCACCCACCTTATTCATCCAAGTGAACCGCCTGCCACCTAAAGGTAAATCAACTAAACCTGCATCACGAATAAAAGTATTGAAAACGTTAGCATCCCCCCTTGAAAATAAAGACCCATAACGATCTGATTCTTCCCGAACTTCATTCCAATCACCAAAGAACATGTAAATCCCACTATGCTGACTTTTGAAATCAAGGAGCTTCGACTACAAACTGGAGTGCACACAAAGATATTCAAAGATGTCAAATCACTTGAATTGAACTCGAAATTGGATTACAGTTGAACGTTTAGAGAGTTGCAGAGAGAAAGAAAGGTGTTCACAATTTCATAAGCTAACTAGTAAATGGGAGGATGGAGCCATGGAGGATTTGGCTGGAAAATCTTTTTTGTTCTGATCTTTGCTGTTCCGTTGACTTTTATTAACTTTTTCATTGATATTACTTTGACACATATCAATCCATCCCGCTTAAAATAAAGCTTGTCCTCAAGCATCTAAGTATTCAAATCAACTTGAGGCAAGACCTTTAACACATTCCTTAAGCATCTAAGTAGCAAGCCAAACACCCCAAAAAACAATAACCCTTTTCTATTAGTGGATAATTAGGCCCAAGCCCGGTTTGTGGGTTTTGGGTATTAGGGTTTCACTATTATATATAGTGGTCAATAATAATATTATACCTACGGGTTTTCAATGTAAACATACAGTCTAACATGGTATCAGAGGGTTTATCGATCCTCTAAACCTAACTGACATCCTCTTCCTGCTTAAAAAAAAAAAAAAAAAATGCCAAAACTTACAGCCGCCACCATAAAAAATAAAGTCAATTCTTCTCTATCTTTGCATCGTTTTCTGGTTCGTGTCCGTTCTTCAAACACATCTTCCGAGTGGTGTTTTCAGGAAACAGTTTTAAGGCTTGACTATGGTCGCGGTTCACATGATTTATGTAGTGTCGCTGTGGTTCACTGGTTCAGATCTTCGTTCCAGATTGGTAGTTTAGTAGTCATGGTTGGCTAGTATAGATTTGATGTTTCGGTTGCTTTTATGATAGGTTAGTTTGATGGTGGAAGATGGGGATTTGTAAGTATTTATTGGGGTTGATTTACAACGGGGTGTTGAAGTGTATACAAAGTAGTTATGCGAATCTGCTACAAATATGAAAGATAGTCTGTGGGACAAGGTTCTGAAGTTACTTAGGGATCTCAAAACAACTAATATTATCCATTTGCTTTTCTTTTGTTTTATATGTATAATACACACCAACAAAAAAAAATGTTTAATTGTTAGTTTTTGTTTGTCGACCAAGAGTTGTCGACGATCTCTGTTTGTCGACCAACAGTTGTCGACGGGTGCTTTGTTTGTTTGTCGACCACGTGTGTTGTCGACCGGTTTTCGTTATTTAATTGTTTGTTTTTTTTTTATGTCGAATCCAGGGTATCAATTCCCGAGACGATGTTTTATTTTGGTTTCTTGTTTTATTTTGCTTTCTTAGTTTACTACTCCAGTTCGAGCTTTCGCGATTTTGCCGCTCGAACTGCGGGGGAGTATTAGTGGATAATTAGGCCCAAGCCCGGTTTGTTGGTTTTGGGTATTAGGGTTTCACTATTATATATAGTGGTCAATAATAATATTATACCTACGGGTTTTCAATGTAAACGTACAGTCTAACATTTTCCTTAAGCCAAACACCAATTTCACCCTTTGTGAATACCCATTTCATAACCCAACTACACAATCCATGTATAAAATCTAACAGCTGAAGGATTGAGTCACCCACTCTCCAAACAAATCTGTTGCGAATCCCTCTGCCTTCGACCAACTTATTAGGTGATCCAATGCCAAACACTTGATAAGCTGAGTCAAAATGTAGATAGTGATATGTTTCGCATCATCATGCTTCCCTAACCGAGATAAAGCGAGCCACACTTCCACCTGTAACGGGCAACACTCCACAGATCTCTGAAGCAAAAGCTTTGCATCCTCTTCATTAGCAAAATTCCACAACTGCTTCCCATAGCCTTAAAGAATCAGGTATATGTTCAAGACCTTTTCTTAGTACTTCGCTTTTAATAATATCTCTTGTTCCAATGTTGCAGCTCTTTCCTTAAGCCAATCAGCAGAAACATTTCCATCGACACCAGATACCAAGCTATTTATAGAGGCATCCGTGAGAAATTTAACACCATTCACTTGGTAAAGTTCTTCATATTTCTGGGCCAGTGAAGGAGTGAACAACCTTGGAAGAAAATGATCTTCTGGAAATATGACAGTTGCATCAAGGTTCCATCCAACAGCAGCCGCTGCAACTTTCATGCCAATATAACTACCACCAACTGTAACTACTTTTTGTTCTTTTGCCAAAGATGAACACAGGTAAAGTATCACCAATTTTCTCAGAAAATCTAGATGCAGTGTAGCCTGTCGCAATAATGAGGGATCCAAATTTCAGTGAATTTGTTGTCAATGTTTGCTTCTCTGCATCGATTTAAGTCACCTGATCTTCATACAACATCTCTATCCACCTCCAACTCAAACCCCAAACGACTAAAATTATATCTATGAGTCAGTATAACAGAAACCTTCACCGTATCAATAGCTTCATCTTCGACTAAATCATCATCTTCTAAAGGTAATGTTTTAGGAGGCGGTGGTGTTTCATCAAATGTTACATTTAGTGATTCCTCTACTTTCATGGAGTGTTTGTTAAGTATTATATATGCTTTGCTATTTTGTGAGTATCCTAAAAATATTCCTTCATATGATTTTGGATCAAACTTAGTGAGATAGTCCTTAGTGTTTAAAATATAGCATTTACTTCCAAATACCTTAAAGTAGCTTAAGTTTGGTTTTCTACCTCTTAATAACTCATACGGAGTTTTTCCTAGAATTCTTCTAATTGATACCCTATTTAAAATATAAGTTGATGTATCTACGGCGTGACACCAAAATTTTTGTGGGATGGATTGTTCATTTAACATAGTTCTACTCATTTCTTGTAGTGACCTATTTTTTCTTTCTGCTACGCCATTTGATTGAGGAGTACGAGGAGCGGAGAAATTGTGAGATATTCCAAACTCGCAATATTTTCCGAATTGTACTTCGTTATCAAATTCCCTGCCATGGTTCGTCCTAATGGCAACTATTGAGCATCCTAATTTATTTTGAATCATTTTACTAAATATTTCGAATTTTTCAAAGGCTTGGGTTTTGTCACTTAAAAACCTAGTCCACGTGTATCGTGAGTAGTCATCTACTATTACTAAGGTATATTTGTTTCCTCCATAGCTCCGCACAGCGGATGGACCAAAAAGATCCATATGTAATAATTCTAGGCACCTAGTAGTGGATACTATATTCTTGGCTTTGTGACTAGCATGAGCTGGTTTTCCAATTTTACATGCATCACAAAAATGCTTGTCATATTTTAGATTAGGCAAATTTCTAACTAATTCCTTAGAGGCCAAAGATTGTATTTGTTGCATGTTAGCATGTCCTAATCTCCTATGCCATAGTGTAGAGTTTTCATCTAGGGTCGTTAGGCATATCCTATCCTCAGGTTTGTTTCCTAGTTTCATAACATATATGCCACCTTTTCTAATTCCTCTACCTATAATTTTTCCATTCTTAACTATTTCGCTATCATCTTCGGTAAATGTGACTGTACATTTATTATCACATATTTGTCCTACACTAAGCAAATTATATGTTAATTTATCTACATGCTCTACATTTTCAATAGTAAGTGAGTCTTGAGAGATCGTACCTTTTCCAATGATTTTTCCACGTAAGTCACTACCGAAAATAACGTTACCTCCATTGTATGCCTTGTATGTAGAGAATAGATTGTGATTCCCCGTCATGTGCCTCGAACATCCGCTATCTTTAATCCATTTGTCAGGTTCCAAGTCAATTCCTAAACATATTTCGTCGGTTTCTTTTGCCATAAAACACTTTTCGTCTCTTGGCTTTTCAACTTCTTCTTTGTCATTATCACTCCATGTTCCACTAACAAAAGCACCTTGACTTTCATAACCCAGTGGCTTTAGACATTCGCCAATGAGATGATTTGGACTTCCACATCTAAAGCACTTTCTTTTCCCGTAGTTGTCACTTCTATTCCTTTGGAATGCTCTTCTTTCGTCTCGTGATGATCTAGTGAATCTTCCTCGTCTCTTGAAGAACTTCTTGAATTCTCTTACGGCCATTGCATATTCTTCGTCTTCACTTTCGTCACTTGAATCATCATCATCACTAGGTTCCTTTTTGGCTTTTAGAGCAATGGATTTGGTTTGTTCTTTCTTGACTTTGACCGTTTCCGAATCTCTTCTTATGATTTCTTCATGAACCTTCAAGTTGCCAATTAGTTCATCTAGTGATAACGTCATCAAGTTCTTTGATTCTTCGATTGCCGTGACCTTAGCTCGCCATTTTGGATGCAATGCCCTAAGAAATTTCCTAACACAATTTTTACTAGAAAATGTCTCATCAAGTGCTTTTAAACTTGTGATGATAGTGTTAAACTTAGCAAAAGCATTATCAATTGATTCCTCTTCCGGAATCGTAAATTGTTCATATTGTTGTACAAGAAGATCTATTTTATTATCTTTGACTTGGCTATTACCTTGGTGAGTAATTAGTAAAGAATTCCAAATTTCTTTGGCGGTTTTACACATAAAAATTCTTTCATATTCTTTGCGTGGTAACGCATTATAAATTACCATTTTAGCCTCATTATTTTTTGCTAATTTCTTTTTCAAATCATCATTTTGTTCTTCAAAAGATACAATTTCATTCATTTTAGTTTCAACATTATATTGAATAGGAGGAAAATCACCAAAGGTAATAATATGCCAAAGATCAAGATCTTTTGATTTCACATAAGTTTCGAATCTATTTTTCCAATATAAAAATCCGTCACTTTCAAATAGTGGTGGTCTTTGCATAGATTTCCCTTCTATATATTTTAAAGATTCCATAGATCGTTACAAGTTTTAAAATACAATATATTTTAAAGATCTTGTTAGACGTGGCTCTTGATACCAATTGTGGAAAACTAGAAGGGGGGGGGGTTGAATAGTTTTACGTCATTTTTAAAATGTTATAAAATTTTGTTTAAAAGTTTTCTTTGTTTTATAAAATATAGATTCGATGCTATATGAGATCAAGTCGTGCACAATATGAACAACACTAAGTATGTACGATAAAGCAATAATAACGTAAGTAAAGAAATAGATAAGGGTTGGAAAGATCTAACCGAGAGACAAGAGATTTATAGTGGTTCGGCTACAAGGTCACCTTCCTTGCCCTACTCCACTCCCCGAGCACCTAACTCGAGAGTTTTCTTCACTATATCAACAAGCTCTCTTATGGCGGAGAAAACCTTACACACCAATTTACACACCACAATAACTTCACAACTTAATCACGACTTCTACACAACTAGTTCACACCTATTCACTACTTAATCACACCACTTCTTCACACCAATCTTCTACACATCAATCTTCTTCTGTAACACCCCCAAAATTTGATACAGCGGAAGACTCAACAAGCTTTCGGGGTGCTACGGGGATTAGTATCAAACACAAGACAATATAGAACGAGATAAAGTAAACATAATAAAAACACAACCAAAACGGGGTTTTAAGGTTTACATTTATCCCAACATCATTCAGAGTCAGGCCCAAAATAACATAACAGTAGGTCCAAAATTTATTTATCAGAGTTTAGAAAAACAGATCCATTAACCATGAGCCTTGGCCGAGCCTTCCATTCCAAGCATGCATCACGTCACTTAATTACCTGAGAAAACGTGCTAAAAGTCAGCTTTCGCTGGTGAGATCATAGGTTTAAATTCATCTAACAATATAGTGGACATATACGCAAAACGCTTGCTAGCTAGACTAAGGATTCGCTAAAAGCCTGCGGATACCCTCCGCTCCAACCTAACACACGGATACCCTCCGTTCTAACATAGATATTCGGGTAACTCCCGCAATACCATAAATACTCGGATAACCTCCGAAGTATTAATAACCTATAGGTGCACACTATAGTATCTAAATAAGCCAACCTTGAATAGTACACACGAAACTATGTGACTAAAGCTGACAATTCACCAATATCCAAATAAGCCAACCTTGAATAGTACACACAAAATATGTGACTAAAGCTGACAATCCACCAATAACCAAATAAGCCAACCTTGAATAGTACACACAAAATATATGACTAAAGCTGACAATCCACCAATAACCAAATAAGCCAACCTTGAATAGTACACACAAAATATGTGACTAAAGCTGACAATACATCCTAGTCCATACGCATAGCAAGTTTTAGAAAGAATATAGAAGCGATAATAGTCCACATAAATAATTTGCACGTTTCTCACCCCAAGTATTGAAAACATAGTTCAAGAGTAAAAAGTGGGGCTATGACTCACCTCAAGTCCATAAAATAGCAAGAAGAAGTCGGTAGAAATAAGATGTATAGTAACTCACGAAACAGAAACTACGGACTTGGCACGACCTAACAATATTAACTCATTCAGAAATCATTTCCTCAAATTTAAAATATTCCCAAACCCGGACGAGAATCCGTTTTATTTCCGAAAATCCATTTTGTATTAGTTTGGTGTATTTACGTTTGGAATCCATACGGGTGGTGGGTCGACTCAAAACAAACCAAAAGATCACACAAAGAATAATAATAAAATAACCTATGGATCTAATATTAGCCCAATATATCATTTAAATAAATCGCCGAAGTTTATCAAATCCGTCGATTTGATAATCCTCATATTTATTTACGTAACATACCGTTCCAAGATTACACCCAACCTAAAGCACATAGCACATAAATACTATATGGTAGATATCGTAGTTTAATAAATTTCTCATATATATCGTCAAATTGGCCAGATTTCCCGATATATACACTCGCAATTTATTACACTTTACATATACCACAACCTATGGGCGTCGTAAGATACGATGCCCATTAATATATTCATTTCATATAGCCAAATAACCCGATTCAACCCTACGGTTAAGTGGTTTATTTAGTTATAGAAAACGTTTATATTAATCATCATATATCCGTGACAACACGAAAGTCACAAATAAAACTTACCTGAACTCGAGTGACAACGACTCCGCATAACTCGATAAGTTTATTCGTTATATATATATAAAATGACATTCTATTCAATATTTAATAATTGTCGAGAGTTTCTCGTTTTATAACACCTCTTTATAGTAATAATACGTTCAAAAATATTACGCCACTTTCGTAGCCTAAAATATATCTAATTGTATTATTTATAATACGACTCGTGATTATTATTATTAATAGTATACGCGTTTATATAATTATATATCCGTTATTCACGACTATATATTCATATAAACGTTTATATTATCAATAACTATTATTACGAGTTTTATTATTTATGTTTTTTTTTTGTAAATAGTTATCGAGTCATACGAAATGGTCACATGTCCGAGTCATGACTCTCGGCTCATTGTCCAAGTCCAAAATAATATGAAAAGTCAAAATAACAAAGTATCTCCGTCCAACACAATCTCAATCCACGTGCTACAACAATAGGGTCCGACTACGGCACCCGACTAACCTATCTCCGTCAATCTAAGTGACCGTCTCACAATCGGTCCCCAATCACACTTTTCGTCAACAACTTCACAATACCAATATCCATTGTCGAGACCAAACGTGGTCTCGACCCACAAGTATTCGGCCGAAATATCAACCAAACCAAATTCAAAACCAAGTTAACCAATCAATATATACCAAAAAATAATCATCACAAATAAAAATTAGCCGAAATATATATATTTCGACATCAACCACGGTTCTCAAAAATAATCGTATTCGGGTCAAATACCAAGTCAACCCGAGTCAAAACTTCACCACAACTCGTGTGGGTCCCACCCGAGACCTTTATGGTCTCGGCTAGCTCTAAACGAGCCAAACTAACCACACGACCCACTTGGGTTGTCGGCCAAAAATCCAAGCGACAACAAGGGTCAACCATGACCAACAAGAATCGGTCAAACAAAAAAAATGAGAATCCAAACATCCTCAATCGAACACCAAGATTCAACAAAGATCAAATAATCGGAAAAAAAGCACAAACCGAGGGTATCACCCTCGGGTACGCCTCGACCCAACAAGAACAAGCCAAACCCGGATACCAAACGAGTATATATGTCAAAACCATTAATTTCCCAACATGTTTAATTCGTATTTCATCAAACCCCATTAATTTAAGCCATGTTTCCACGGACTTAGGACCATATCGAGGCACCCAAGGTGCCAAACCATCGATACTCACCTTCTTGAACCTCGAGACACGCGGATCTAGTGAAATTAATGATACTCCGTTCGGATTTATAAAGATTTCGTGATGTTAAAAGGTGTTTTAGGGCACGTGTTATAGTTCAAATGAAAGAGGAGAAGATAAGGGTTAAGATGGTGGTGGTGGTTTTGTTGTGGAGGCGGTGGTGCGGCTGTAATGGCCGGAAAAGGGTGGCGGCGGCTAGGGTTGATGGTGATGAAGGGGATGAGTTTAGAGAGAGAGATATTAAAGTTGTGTTTGTTTTTGTGTGTGGTTTGAAAAGCAGAAGGCACAAGGACGATTTTAGTAGTAATAATAAAAAAAATGTATAAATTTTAATAATAATAATGATTGTATTATTAATATTTAGGGTAAGATGATTAGGTGTAGAATACACGGACCAAAAACCCGAAGCTTGTTTCAAATCATATAATATCTCACGAGACGTTCCATAAATAATTAAATGTAGTCGGACTCGTAAAACGAGTCATTAAAATTTCCCGTTAGGTAAACCTAGTGCCGGAGTCAACGTAGTACCAAGTGAGAACTTAAGAATACATCACCGAGCATAAGGTCAAGAATGAATTATAAAAATAATTCACGAATTCCATAACATCATAAACACATAATTATCCATAAAATAGGTCTTACAAGTTTGTTGTGAAATAAAATTTCAAATAAAAATTATAAACGAACTTTAACGTAATGCGGGTTTTTAAAATAACTCCCTAAATTGCCGGTTGTCACATCCTCTCAGTCTCAGAAGAAACCCGTCCCGGGTTTCACTCGAAAAAATTCATCTACGAAGTGAAAAGCTTCGGATATCTCTTCCGGAACTCGTCCTCACGTTCCCACGTAAATTCTGGTCCATGTCGGGAATTCCAACGAACCTTGATGAGCGGAATGCGACTTCGCTTGAGTCGTTTAACTTCACGATCTAAAATCTCCATTGGCTCTTCCACGAAGTTCAATTTCTCATCAACACGAATATCCTTCATTGGAATGACAGGCATCTCATCGGAAAGACATTTCTTCAAATTACTAACGTGGAACACGTCGTGAACTTTACTCAGTTCATGTGGTAATTCCAACCTATAAGCCACGGGCCCAATTCTTTCTAAGATCAGAAATGGTCCAATGTAGCGTGGGTTGAGTTTACCACGTTTCCCGAAACGTATCACAACTTTCCAAGGCGAGACTTTCAGCATCACTTTGTCTCCAACCTGAAACTCTAAGGGTTTATGTCTCTGATCGGCGTAGCTCTTCTGCCTATCCCTGGCTGCTTGCAACCGATCACGAATCTGAGCTACTTTCTCTGTGGTTTCTAAAATAAGCTCAGGGCCTGTGAGTTGGCTATCTCCAACTTCTGCCCAGCCAATAGGCGAACGACACTTCCTGCCATACAAAGCTTCGAATGGTGCAGCCTTAAGACTTGTGTGGTAGCTATTATTATAGGAGAATTCCGCAAGGGGTAAGTACTTCTCCCAGCCGTTACCAAAGTCTATGATGCATGCACGAAGCATATCCTCTAACGTCTGAATGGTCCTCTCACTTTGACCATCGGTTTGGGGATGATATGCAGTACTCATATCAAGACTCGTCCCCAAAGCCGTTTGAAGTGATCGCCACAAAGCTGACGTAAAACGACTATCGCGGTCCGAAATAATAGATATCGGGACTCCATGACGCGAAATAATTTCCTTCACATATAATCTCGCAAGTTTATCCACCCTATCATCTTCACTTATAGCTAGGAAATGAGCAGACTTTGTCAGACGATCCACAATTACCCAGATAGCATCACAACCGTTAGCTGTCCTCGGTAATTTGGTAATGAAGTCCATAGTAATCCGCTCCCATTTCCAGATTGGAAGTTCTGGTTGCGTTAGCAATCCTGACGGTCTCTGGTGTTCAGCCTTAACCTTAGAACATGTCAAGCACTTACTAACATACGATGCTATATCTGCCTTCATGTTTGGCCACCAATAGAACTTTTTAAGATCTTGATACATCTTGTCGGAACCAGGATGAATAGAGTACTTTGACTTATGCGACTCATGCATAATTAGCTCCCGAATTCCTCCATACAAAGGTACCGAAATCCGATCTCCAAAACATAACAATCCATCAGAACGCTTAACAAATCCTTTCTCATTCTCAGCCATCCCAAATATATTCTTGGCAGATCTGTTTTCCGCTTTCAACGCTTCCGTTTGAGCTACAAATATTTGAGACGGTAATGGCGATACGATTGTCATTCCCAATGACCTAACTCGTAATGGTGGTATTCTTTCCTTTCGACTAAGAGCATCAGCAACAACGTTTGCTTTACCAGGATGGTAGCGAATTTCGCAATCATAATCGCTTAGCAACTCAATCCAACGTCGTTGTCTCATATTGAGCTCTTTTTTTATTCAAGATGTGCTGTAGACTTTTGTGGTCAGTAAATACAACGCACTTTGTTCCGTACAAGTAATGTCTCCATATTCTTAAAGCGAAAACCACAGCACCTAGCTCCAAATCATGGGTAGTGTAGTTTTTCTCATGCTTCTTAAGCTGTCGGGAAGCATAAGCTATCACCTTCTCTTGTTGCATTAACACGGCTCCCAATCCTTTATGTGTGGCATCAAAATAGACTACGAAATCCTCGTTACCCTCTGGTAACGCTAAGATAGGAGCACTACACAACATCTTCTTAAGCAATTGAAATGCTTCCTCTTCTTTATCTCCCCATTCATACGTAACACTCTTTTGAGTCAATTTGGTCAATGGTTTAGCTATCTTCGAAAATCCCTCAATGAATCTTCGGTAATAACCAGCTAAACCCAAAAATTGACGAACTTCGGTTGGGGTTGTAGGTGCAGCCCAATCTTTTATCGCCTCAATCTTAGCAGGATCCACATGGACTCCTTGTCTATCAATCACATGACCCAAAAATTGTACCGTCGGAATCCAGAATTCGCATTTCGAAAACTTGGCATAGAGTTTCTCCTTCCTGAGCAATTCTAAAATGAGTCTTAGATGCTCCTCATGCTCCTTCTCACTCTTTGAATAAATCAGAATGTCATCGATGAATACAATCACAAACTTGTCTAAGTAGGGCTTACACACACGATTCATGAGATCCATGAATATTGCCGGTGCGTTAGTCAACCCAAACGGCATCACCTGAAACTCGTAATGCCCGTAACGGGTTCTGAAAGCCGTTTTCGGAATATCTTCCTCGCGAACTCGAAGTTGATGATATCCCGATCTCAAATTGATTTTCGAATACACACTCGATCCTTGGAGTTGATCGAACAAGTCGTCGATCCTAGGTAACGGGTATCTATTCTTCACCGTTAACTTATTCAACTCTCGGTAATCAATACACATACGAAACGATCCATCCTTCTTCTTCACAAATAAGACTGGGGCTCCCCAAGGTGAAGAACTTGGTCTTATGAATCCTTTTTCGGCTAACTCTGCCAATTGTTTTGACAACTCTTCTAGTTCGGTAGGTGCAAGACGATAAGGCGCTCGTGCTACAGGTGCAGCACCAGGTATCAACTCAATCTAAAACTCCACTTGTCTAATCGGCGGGATTCCCGGCAAATCATCGGGAAACACATCAGAAAAATCACGAACTATAGGCACATCTCCAACGCACCTTTCCTTCTTCTTCGTCCCTCCTTTCTCAGAAATTTGAGCTAAGAAAAGGTAACATCCCTTCTCCATTAGCTTTGGCAACTTAGTGCACGAAATTACTGCTAATCGGGATGGGCTTCTAGAATCCTTTCGGTCTCCTAATATATTTAGGAATTCTCCTCCGTATGGTACACGCACGATCTTCTCGTCGCAAAGTATGTGAGCACGATACTTTGACAACCAATCCATACCAATGATAACATCAAAACTTCCTAACGTGACGGGTAGAAGATCTATGTTGAAAGGGTGATTCAAGAAATTTAGCGTGCAACCGCGATTGATGGTATTAATCCTTTCTATATTCCCATTAGCTAACTCAATATCATATCCAATTCCTAAGGCCATCGGGGGTTTCTCTAGTAAGGGTGCAAACGTAGTGGACACAAAACTCCTATCGGCACCAGTATCAAATAGTATGGAAGCATAACGATTATTGAGAAGGAACGTACCAGTAACGACGTTCGGATCTTCTCCTCTCTCGTTCCCGAGTGCATACACTCTTCCCTGAGCAGCTCCAGCTTCCACACGTTGGTCCCCATTATCTTGTCGTCCACGGTTTCCTCCAGCTCCACGGTTTCCATGATTGTACCTATTACCACCCGAGCCTTGGTTTCCACGATTCCACGATTCTCTACACTCATTCCTATAGTGTCCCTTCTTTCCACACCCATAACAAGTAACATCTGCCTTGTTTCTCATCTCAGGAGCAGCCTGAACCATAGCAAGAGGTCGGGCTCTACAATCCCTAGCTGTGTGTCCTTTCTTTGAGCAATTCTGGCATTTCACACTACACCATCCAGTATGACGCTGGTGGCAACGATCACACTTGGGCGCATCACCGTTCGGATTCTTCTTATCCCCATTCCCAATAGCATAAGCCTTAGTTTGTCTCTTGCTTCGGTGATCATTACCTTTAGAGTGATGGTCTCTCTTTCTCTTTCCATTCTTCTCCTTATCAGCTCCTTCCAATTCCAACGAGTCCATAAGCTGTTGAGCAATTGTGATTGCCTCATGGATGTTTGCAGGCCTAGCAGAAATCACATCATTCCTTGTAGCTACAGGCAACCCATCAGTATACCTCTCGATCTTTTGAGTCTCAGTTTTAACCATATCTGGGTAAAGCAAGGCCAATTCCTGGTAACGACGATTGTAGGTCGCCATGTCATTACCTTTCACCTTGTGGTTCCAAAACTCAATCTCTAGCTTCTTGACCTCATTCCTTGGGCAATAAGTCTGGATCAGCAGAGACTTAAATTGCTCCCAAGTCATGGCATAAGCTATATCACTCCCAACTGAATTTCGGTAATTGTTCCACCAAGTTAAAGCTTCATCCTTGAAAGTAAAAGAAGCAAACTTTACCTTCGCATTCTCCGCACAACCACTAACATTAAACACTGACTCAGTCTTCTCAATCCACCTAACCAAGTAAACCACTCCTTCAGTTCCCCCAAACTTAATAGGTCCACAAATCTTGAATTCCTTGTAGTGACATCCATTAGCACGAACAGGTGGAAAAGTTCCAGCTGAATTGTTGGAATGATTTGACTCAGCTAGTAGTTCAGCAACTCTTTGCTCCACAAGTTGATTGATCATTGCTTGATCCACAGTAGGTGCATTAAGTGGAACATGATCATTGTCTCCCTGAACATCAACATTTTGATTCATGTTGTTGCGGTTAGTAGTGTCCAGGTTATCAGGAGTAGGGGTTTCCACATTTCGAGCTGGACGGCGTCCTTGACGACTAGGGGTAGTTGTTGCAGGTCCAGTTCTGGTAGCTCTAACAGGGTTTCTTCGTGTGGCCATTGATTAATTGTTCCAAAACAGACGAATACTGAACAAAATACATCAAAATATGATAACTAGCTTTTCTAACCGAACACTCCTCGGTTAAGAAAGCAACCATACAACATAACCCAAGTAACTAGCCACGCTGCTGATGGAGTCTACTCAACTCCTGCCTCAAGCCATCAAGATCCCTCCATAACGATCCTAGCTCCACGCTATGGGTGTCTCGGTCTCTCTTGAGGTCGGCTACTTCCTTCTCTAGCTCGGCATTCCTTTGCCATAGCTTGCGGTCAGCCTCACGAGCAGTAACAAATCCTCGCTGAAAACTATCAATATGCTCGTAGACCTCCATCAAAACTCTCCTCATCTCAGTAGTCCTGCCCACAACGACGGTCAAGTCAACTCTCAAATCCGCTAAAAACTCTCCAATAACTCTCTCAAGTCGATCAGATACACGTGCAACTCTCTCACTAAGCTCAGTAATCCGAGCCCATAACCTGCCAATCTCACCTAATTCTGCATGCTCAGTAGAAACCTCAGAAGATGCATCCGACCCATCGGGACTACCAGGTGGCAACTCAACCAAAAACGGATGATCAGGTGAATCAGGCTCAATCGGATGTACAGGTAAATCAGGCTCCTCAGCCTGAGCTGGTGGTACTAACTCATCATCATCATCATCAGGCATCTCATCCTCCTGAGGGTAATCCTCCTCCTCAGGGTCATCATCATCACCCTGCTCAGCCTCCTGAGGGTCATCCTCCTGCTCAGGGTCATCAGCCTCATCCTCACCCTCGTACTCCTCCTCCTCCTCATCAGAAGAGTACCTCATCAATCGTCGTCTCCTACTAGGTGAACCATGTGGAGATGTAGTAGGTGATCTAGGACGACGACGCAATGATGTGGGTGGCGCCTCAGACAGAAGAGAGTGAGCATCAATCTGTAAAGGTGATGGAGTAGGGCGTACCGACATGCGTGCCGTAGCTCGGTGGGCAAAGCGTGGTGCCACACGAGCCAAAGCCTGATGAAGAGTAAGCTGCCTTGATGTACCAGGGAGCCCTAGAGAAGATGAGGGTCCCTGCGTGGATGCAGCAGGTAGTGCTGAAGTAGAAGCTGTACGTGGCACAGTAGCTGAAAGCATGGCCATCTGGTAAGGATCATCAGATGCCATAGTGAACTGTGTAGGTAAAACCGGTGCAGTAAGAATATCCTCGACAACATCGGGCAAATGGGAGGCCATGGTCTGTGACAACGGCGTAGGGTAGGTGTAAGTGTTTCAAAACAACTAAACCACAACTCAAAATACCATACTAAAAATCCTCAACAAATAATTCAAACACATAATTTCAATAAAGAGTTTTAAGCACCGCATTACTAAAATGTTTATAAAACATATAGACCATATAATTCCTCGAAACGCCATCTTATTACTAAATTCCATAAACCTCAAATCATCTCAATAAATCCCAAATCTAACAATCATCTCAAATATCTCATAATACCTCAAATAATAGAAGATGCTTCGGTTTGGCGGGCTGGCGGGCGGTGGTCAAGGATCATTTTCTATAAAATACGGTTATAGTTTAGGCGTTTATTTACCTAGTTCTCTATAACCTTGGCTCTGATACCAATCTGTAACACCCCCAAAATTTGATACAGCGGAAGACTCAACAAGCTTTCGGGGTGCGATGGGGATTGGTATCCAACACAAGACAATATAGAACAAGATAAAGTAAACATAATAGAAACACAACCAAAACGGGGTTTTAAGGTTTACATTTATCCCAACATCATTCAGAGTCAGGCCCAAAATAACATAACAGTAGGTCCAAAATTTATTTATCAGAGTTTAGAAAAATAGATCCATTAACCATGAGCCTTGGCCGAGCCTTCCATTCCAAGCATGCATCACGTCACTTAATTACCTGAGAAAACGTGCTAAAAGTCAGCTTTCGCTGGTGAGATCATAGGTTTAAATTCATCTAACAATATAGTGGACATCTACGCAAAACGCTTGCTAGCTAGACTAAGGATTTGCTAAAAGCCTGCGGATACCCTCCGCTCCAACCTAACACACGGATACCCTCCGTTCTAACATAGATATTCGGGTAACTCCCGCAATACCATAAATACTCGGATAACCTCCGAAGTATTAATAACCTATAGGTGCACACTATAGTATCTAAATAAGCCAACCTTGAATAGTACACACGAAACTATGTGACTAAAGCTGACAATTCACCAATATCCAAATAAGCCAACCTTGAATAGTACACACAAAATATGTGACTAAAGCTGACAATCCACCAATAACCAAATAAGCCAACCTTGAATAGTACACACAAAATATGTGACTAAAGCTGACAATCCACTAATAACCAAATAAGCCAACCTTGAATAGTACACACAAAATATGTGACTAAAGCTGACAATACATCCTAGTCCATACGCATAGCAAGTTTTAGAAAGAATATAGAAGCGATAATAGTCCACATAAATAATTTGCACGTTTCTCACCCCAAGTATTGAAAACATAGTTCAAGAGTAAAAAGTGGGGCTATGACTCACCTCAAGTCCAGAAAATAGCAAGAAGAAGTCGGTAGAAATAAGATGTATAGTAACTCACGAAACAACAACTACGGACTTGGCACGACCTAACAATATTAACTCGTTCAGAAATCATTTCCTCAAATTCAAAATATTCCCAAACCCGGATGTAACACCCCCAAAATTTGATATAGCGGAAGACTCGACAAGCTTTCGGGGTGCTACGGGGATTGGTATCCAACACAAGACAATATAGAACGAGATAAAGTAAACATAATAAAAACACAACCAAAACGGGGTTTTAAGGTTTACATTTATCCCAACATCATTCAGAGTCAGGCCCAAAATAAAGTAACAATAGGTCCAAATTTAGTTATCAGAGTTTAGAAAAATAGATCCATAAACCATGAGCCTTGGCCGAGCCTTCCATTCCAAGCATGCATCACGCCACTTAATTACCTGAGAAAACGTGCTAAAAGTCAGCTTTCGCTGGTGAGATCATAGGTTTAAATTCATCTAACAATATAGTGGACATATACGCAAAACGCTTGCTAGCTAGACTAAGGATTGGCTAAAAGCCTGCGGATACCCTCCGCTCCAACATAACACACGGACACCCTCCGTTCTAACATAGATATTCGGGTAACCCCCGCAATACCAATAAATACTCGGATAACCTCCGAAGTATTAATAACCTATAGGTGCACACTATAGTATCTAAATAAGCCAACCTTGAATAGTACACACGAAACTATGTGACTAAAGCTGACAATTCACCAATATCCAAATAAGCCAACCTTGAATAGTACACACAAAATATGTGACTAAAGCTGACAATCCACCAATAACCAAATAAGCCAACCTTGAATAGTACACACAAAATATGTGACTAAAGCTGACAATCCACTAATAACCAAATAAGCCAACCTTGAATAGTACACACAAAATATGTGACTAAAGCTGACAATACATCCTAGTCCATACGCATAGCAAGTTTTAGAAAGAATATAGAAGCGATAATAGTCCACATAAATAATTTGCACGTTTCTCACCCCAAGTATTGAAAACATAGTTCAAGAGTAAAAAGTGGGGCTATGACTCACCTTAAGTCCAGAAAATAGCAAGAAGAAGTCGGTAGAAATAAGATGTATAGTAACTCACGAAACAGCAACTACGGACTTGGCACGACCTAACAATATTAACTCGTTCAGAAATCATTTCCTCAAATTCAAAATATTCCCAAACCCGGATGTAACACCCCCAAAATTTGATATAGCGGAAGACTCGACAAGCTTTCGGGGTGCTACGGGGATTGGTATCCAACACAAGACAATATAGAACGAGATAAAGTAAACATAATAAAAACACAACCAAAACGGGGTTTTAAGGTTTACATTTATCCCAACATCATTCAGAGTCAGGCCCAAAATAAAGTAACAATAGGTCCAAATTTAGTTATCAGAGTTTAGAAAAATAGATCCATAAACCATGAGCCTTGGCCGAGCCTTCCATTCCAAGCATGCATCACGCCACTTAATTACCTGAGAAAACGTGCTAAAAGTCAGCTTTCGCTGGTGAGATCATAGGTTTAAATTCATCTAACAATATAGTGGACATATACGCAAAACGCTTGCTAGCTAGACTAAGGATTGGCTAAAAGCCTGCGGATACCCTCCGCTCCAACATAACACACGGACACCCTCCGTTCTAACATAGATATTCGGGTAACCCCCGCAATACCAATAAATACTCAGATAACCTCCGAAGTATTAATAACCTATAGGTGCACACTATAGTATCTAAATAAGTCAACCTTGAATAGTACACACGAAACTATGTGACTAAAGCTGACAGTCCAAATAAGCCAACCTTGAATAGTACACACAACAAATATGTGACTAAAGCTGACAATCCACCAATATCCAAATAAGCCAACCTTGAATAGTACACACAACATATATGTGACTAAAGCTGACAATCCATCAATAACCAAATAAGCCAACCTTGAATAGTACACACAAAACTATGTGACTAAAGCTGACAATACATCCTAGTCCATACGCATAGCAAGTTTAGAAAGCATATAAAAGCGATAATAGTCCACATAAAATAATTTGCACGTTTCTCACCCCAAGTATTGAAAACATAGTTCAAGAAAAAGTGGGGCTATGACTCACCTCAAGTCCAGAAAATAGCAAGAAGAAGTCGGTAGAAATAAGATGTATGATAACTCACAAAACAGCAACTACGGACTTGGCACGACCTAACAATATTAACTCTTTCAGAAATCATTTCCTCAAATTTATAATATTCCCAAACCCGGACGAGAATCCGTTTTATTTCCGAAAATCCATTTCGTATTAGTTTGGTGTATTTGCGTTTGGTATCCATACGGGTAGTGGGTTGACTCATAACAAACCAAAAAGATCACATAAAGAATAATAAAATAAACTATGGATCTAATAGTAGCCCAATATATCATTTAAATAAATCGCCGAAGTTTACCAAATCCGTCGATTTGATAATCCTCATATTTATTTACGTAATTACTATATAGTACATATCATAGTTTAATAAATTCCTCATATATATCGTCAAATTGGCCAGATTTCCCGATATATACACTCGCAATTTATTACACTTTACATATACTACAACCTATGGGCGTCGTGGGATACGATGCCCATTAATATATTCATTTCATATAGCCAAATAACCCGGTTCAACCCTACGGTCAAGTGGTTATTTAGTTATATAAAACGTTTATATTAATCGTCATATATCCGTGACAACACGAAAGTCACAAATAATAACTTACTTCGACTCGAGTGACAACGATTCCGCACAACTCGATAAGTTTACTCGTCATATTTATAAAATAACATTTAATATTTAATAATTTGTCGAGAGTTTCTCGTTTTATACACATTTTTATAATAATAATACGTTCAATAATATTACGCCACTTTCGTAGCCTAATATATATCTAGTTGTATTATTTATAATACGACTCGTGATTATTATTATTATTAATATACGCGTCTATATAATTATATATCCGTTATTCACGTCTATATATTCATATAAACGTTTATATTATCAATAATTATTATTACGAGTTTTATTATTTACGTTTTAATTTTAATAGTTATCGAGTCATACGAAATGGTCACATGTCCGAGTCATGACTCTCGGCTCATTGTCCAAGTCCAAAATAATAAGTAAAAGTCATAAAATAATACATCTCCGTCCAATCCAACGACCGTCTCACAATCGGTCCCCAATCACACTTTTCGTCAACAACTCCTCAAAACCAAAAACCATTGTCGAGACCAAACGTGGTCTCGACCCACAAGTATTCGGCCAACAATTATCCAACCAAAACCAAAACCAATACAAGTAATTAATTACTAACAAGTCATATTTGGGATGGTTTACCAAGCCAATCCCAGGTCTATACGACTCGAATGAGTCTCGGCTCTAAACCACGAGTCACACAGACTCGAGCCAAACATACAAATAATCACATAACTCCCATGAGCACAACAATCTAGCCATTCGACCCATTTGGTCTTTCGGCAATAACAATAATAATGCGGCTATGAGCCGCGACCCACAAGGGTCGAACCACAGAAACTACGAGCCCATGGCTCGAGCCACGACCAAACGAGAACCCCATATGGGTCTCGACTTGGTTATACGAGCAACCTCATGGGTCTCGGTTAGGCTCGGATCGAAGATCAAGTCTTCGGCATCAACCAAAACTACCAAAACCAAAGAACCAAGCCCCTCCAAGGCTCGAATCAAAATAAGCCGAGAGCATAGGCTCTCGGTTTCGAGTCAACCACTTCCAAAAGCAAAAACCCGGATACCAAACGTGATTTTTATCATCAAAACATCATTTCCCAATCAAGATAAATTCGATTTCCATGAAATACGTTCGTGTAGCCACGGATTAGTACCAAAACGTGGCACCCAAAAACCAAAAATCAATTCTTCTCACCTTCTTGAACCTCCAATCGAATAGATCTAATAGAAACAACAAGCTTGGGTCGGATTTAATAAGATTTCGTGGTGTTAATGTTGGTTTTAGGGTATGTATGATATACCAAATGAAAGAGAATTTGGAGAGGAAGAAGATGGTGGTGTTTATTTTGTAGGGTGGTCGGCGTAGTGGCGGTGGTGGCCGGTTTTGGCACTCGGGGGCTAGGTTAAGAAATGGGGGAGGAGTGAGATGAGAGAGATGTAGGTGGTGAGGGTTTGTGTGTGTGTGGGTGAACCGAACCAAACACACCCTTTTTATTACTCTTTTTATTATTATTTTTTAAAAAAAAAGGGTTAATAATAATAATAATAATAATAATAATAATAATAATAATAATAATAATAATAATAATAATAATAATAATAATAATAATAATAATAATAATAATAATAATAATAGTAATAATAATATTACTATGGTGTCGAGCGGGTAACGTGGGTAAATGTGAAGACATGTGACCCGAACCCGAATTCATTTCAAACTTCAATATCTATCGAAAACATCTCGTAAATAATTAAAATATAGTCGGACTCGTAAGACGAATCATAAAACTTTTGTTAGGTAATCCTAGTGCCACAGTCAACGTAGTACCAAGTGAGAATTCAAGTATACATCACCGAGCATTAAATCAATAATGAATTATGAACATAATTCACGAATTCCATAACGACATTAATTAAAAATATCCATAAAATAGGTCTTACAAGTTCGTTGTGAAATGAAAATTTCAAATAAAAATTATAAACGAACTTTAATCGTAATGCGGGTTTTTAAAATAGCTCCCTCAACTGCCGGTTGTCACATCCTCCCAGTCTCAGAAGGAAACCCGTCCCGGGTTTCACTTGGAAAAATTCATCTACGAAGTGAAAAGCTTCGGATATCTCTTCCTGAACTCGTCCTCACGTTCCCACGTAAATTCTGGTCCATGTCGGGAATTCCAACGAACCTTGACGAGCGGAATGCGACTTCTCTCGAGTCGTTTAACTTCACGATCTAAAACCTCAATCGGTTCTTCCACGAAATTCAGTTTCTCATCAACACGAATATCCCTCATTGGAATGACGGGCATTTCATCGGAAAGACATTTCTTCAAATTACTCACGTGGAATACGTCGTGAACTTTACTCAGTTCATGTGGTAATTCCAACCTATAAGCCACGGGCCCAATCCTTTCTAAGATCAAGAATGGTCCAATGTAGCGTGGGTTGAGTTTACCACGTTTCCCGAAACGTATTACACCTTTCCAAGGCGAGACTTTCAGCATTACTTTGTCTCCAACCTGGAACTCTAAAGGTTTACGTCTCTGATCGGCGTAGCTCTTCTGCCTATCTCTGGCTGCTTGCAATCGATCACGAATCTGAGCCACTTTCTCTGTAGTTTCTAAAATAAGCTCAGGGCCTGTAAGTTGGCTATCTCCAACTTCTGCCCAACCAATAGGCGAACGACACTTTCTGCCATACAAAGCTTCGAATGGTGCAGCCTTAAGACTTGTGTGGTAGCTGATGACGTATAGCCTATATTTGGGCCACAAGCCCAAATGATATACATTACTTATACCTAAGCCCACCACGAATGGGCTACCATAACAATGGTATGGGCCGCAGTGTTAACGCTTTGGGCTCATGAAGCCCAAAGGCACAAAATAGTCGGAAGAAAACTGTGTGACGTCCTCAATGGACATCGCAGAACGAAAGTCCTCCAATTGAGCAACCATTTTCATTGCTGGGACGCACACAAATTACCTACGGAGAGTGAAAAGGTTTCTTTGCAAAAATAACGCTCTCAAGGAAGAAGATGAATAGTGATTAAGTGTGTGTTTTACTGTGTGGTTAAAACAAAGGGGGGCGGCACTCTTATATAGGGTGGTAAAAACCCTAATTTCCATCCACGTGGAACCCACTCACAGTAAATGCATGGCTAGAAGATCAAAAGGTACATGCACTTTTTCCCGAATCCCAAGGACTACGTGGACACCACCCCCGATTTTCGAGGCATCCATTTTGAAATTGTTAGGTGCATTACACTTACAAAACGGCGGTAACATTTATTCAATCTCCCGCCACGCTTACCGCTGATGGTATTAAGTCTAGTACCCACGGCTATGCGCCGCGCACACTAGACTGGGGGGACATGATGACGTATAGCCTATATTTGGGCCACAAGCCCAAATGATATACATTACTTATACCTAAGCCCACAACGAATGGGCTACCATAACAATGGTATGGGCCGCAGTGTTAACGCTTTGGGCTCATGAAGCCCAAAGGCCCAATTTAACCTACCGGGTATACGATAAGGATTATCTATTCAAGGAATAGATATCCTTACCTCGGATAAGCACCACACGTGCGAAGAGTAAGGAGCAAGAAACACGGTTTCTTAGCCCCTATATATAGAATCATACGATTCTCATTCAAGGTACGATACAACCCTAACTCTTTACGAGAACCTAAAACGATTACTTACTCTCACGCCGGAGTCTAATCGGGGGAGACAATCCCTCGATAAGCCTAACGGTGTTGTCTTATTTTCTTAGTACGCAGGTAACAAGTGCTAAGGAGTGAATTGGTACGAGAGTATAAGCCCATAACCAGGTACGCCCAACTTTTGTATCAACAAGTGGCGCCATCCGTGGGACACTACTACGAACTAGAATGACGAAGCATAAGAATTCCAGCCAGCGGACTCTGTAGTCAGAAAAACGTGACCATCAGAGGAAGAATCAACAAGATCCAACCTCCAGACAAGCCGCTGGGACAACCAGCGCGCCTGCAGGAACAACCCCACCTCGTCTAGCAGTAGAACCGCCTACAAGAACTACTCTAGTCACACTAGTGGTCCCAAGCGTTGAGGAACTCCAACGCACTCTCTTCACCACTCCTCATCAGGCTACACCCGCAGTGAACAACACTGCGCCGCCAGCTGCACCTGAACGGAACAGGGCGCCTAACGCTGAGGAAGAAATTCTTGCAACAACTGAGGACGCACCGGATCTAACTTTGGGAAATTTTGTATCCCAAAATTATGAAACACTAACTGCCCTCATGCAAGAAGAAGCAACAAGAAGAGCAAGCGCGGGCATACAAGCCCGACTCAATTTTGGTCCTGAACGTGAACCATCACCACCGCACCACCCACGAGGAAGACGCGCGGAACGTACCACTATCCATGATAGGTTGGGTACGATATCTGATTCACAATACTCAGGAGACAGCGAGAGGCGCACCAATGTCCACTCCAGACTTGGCAGTCGGGGAATACAAGATCGACTAGGGCCTCAACATTCGCCAAGCCAAGGATCTTCCAAACCGGGGAGTAGGAGGGTTCAAGACAGATTGGGAAGAAGATCCCCAAGCAGAGATCCCTCAAACTCTTCTTCTGAAAGAAGCCGGCGCAAGCGCCGAAAACGAGACTACTCTTCTTCCAGCGACTCCTCGGACAACGAGGACAAAGAAACAGGACACTGGAAGTCAAGAGGAAAACGTCGCGAGGAGGAGAATGAAGATATGTCCCTCCCATGGCGACGCCAGAAAATTAATGCGTTTACGCGGCGCATCAGCGATTACTCAGATCGCAAACGCAGGGACATGCCCGCTAATGTGAAAACATACGATGGAACAGGTGATCCGGACGATCACCTAAAAATTTTTGAATCAGCCGCAACCATTGAAAATTGGCCACAGCCTGTCTGGTGCCACATGTTTAATTCCACGTTAGTGGGAAATGCGCGCACATGGTTTAGCAAACTCCCATGCAGGAGCATTGGTGGATTCGAGGAACTGCGGAAAGCATTCCGTCACAACTTCACCCAGCGAAAGAAGTGCGCTAAAAACCCTGTGGAGCTAGGAAGAGTGAAACAGCGTCAAGGGGAGTCAACCAGCGCTTTTATGGAACGCTTCAAAGATGAGTGTATACAAGTTAAAGCATGTCCTGAAATCCTAAAAATTTCAGGGTTCATGAATGGGATCAATAAACCAGAACTCATCCGCAAACTGAATGACAAAGTTCCACAAACCTTTGACGATTTAACGAAGTGCACTAGATCCTTTATACAAGGAGAAGCAGCTGCTGCGGATAGCAAAAAAGGTTATTCAAACTATAGGCAACAAGAACAGCCGCGGAGACAATCCAACGATCAGAATAACAACCGCAGCAGGAATTATCGCAGTGGAAGAGACAACGACAAATATACTCCTCTCACTAAAACTCCGAGAGAAATATTTGTAACAGAAGGTGCGAACTTCCCAAAACCACCACCAATGCGTACTTCAGAAGAAAAGCGCATAGGTAGTGGAAACTGCGAGTACCACGGCCAAAAGGGCCATACAACTAACGAGTGCGTACAACTAAAACAGCTAATTGAAAAGCTAGTCAGAGAAGGGAGGATGGACCACCTCGTAAAAAACATCAAGGAGGGAAAAGATAAACAGAGAAACGGGGGTAAGAAAGAACCCCCAAAGGAAAAAGCTGATACTATATACATGATACAATCATGGCAACGCAGGATAAAGCAAAAAGTCAGCCAGAAATTCTCTCAAGAAAAAGAAATATCCTTCCCTACTATAGCTGCGGACAACGCAGTCGTGGAGCCCTTAACCATTGAAATACATACAGGGGGACATGACATCCACCGCATGTACATTGATGGAGGAGCATCCGCAGACATTCTGTACGATCACTGTTTCAAAAGACTGCGACCAGAAATCCAAAGTCAGATGATACCAGCTACAACGTCATTAACAGGATTCACAGGAGAAAAGATTTGGCCTATGGGGCAGTTACGCTTGCTGGTGGTCATAGGAGATGAACAACACTCAACCGCAACATGGATAAACTTCATGGTAATAAAGTCTCCTTCACCATACAATGGCATCATTGGAAGACCGGGAATATCATCCATGCGCGCGGTACCATCCACAGCGCACGGAATGCTTAAATTTCCAGTAGAAGGAGGAGTTGTCACTCTCTATAACACAACAATACCACCAAGAGAATGCATCGCAGTAACAACTGAAGCAGAGATTATTCCAGAACAGCGTACGGAAAAAACGCCAAATTTAAAAGTCGCTATTCACCCAGATTATCCAGAGCAACAAATTTCGATTGGAGGATCTTTATCTGACAAGGGTAAAGCAGCTGTATGCGCACTCTTGCAAAAGAACCTAGACATCTTTGCATGAGAGCCCAAGCATATGACGGGAGTGTCGCGCTCTATTACAGAGCATAAGCTACAAATCCGACAAGGATACCCTCCAATACGACAAAAGAAACGCGGCCAGGCCCCAGATCGTGCAAAAGCTATTCTGGAAGAAGTACATAAGCTCGTAGACGCAGGCATCATGCGCGAAGTATACTATCATGACTGGCTCTCTAACCCAGTTATGGTAAAGAAGAGCGACACCAGTTGGAGGATGTGCGTGGACTTCACGGATCTCAACAAAGCATGTCCGCAGGACTGCTATCCACTGCCAGAGATAGACTGTAAGGTCGAATCCTTGTGCGGATACCCTTTCAAATGCTTCCTAGATGTATATAAAGGGTATCATCAGATCCAGATGGCAGTGGAAGATGAAGAAAAAACAACTTTCCATACCAGTCAGGGAGTATACTGCTACACAAAAATGCCTTTTGGCCTGAAGAATGCAGGCGCGACATACCAACGACTGGTGGACACAGCCTTTGAAAAACAAGTAGGCCGCAACATGAAGTTAAATCCAAAAAAGTGCACCTTCGGCGTGACCGAAGGGATGTTCCTTGGATACTTGATAGAACCAGATGGAATCAAGCCTTGCCCAGAAAAAACAAAGGCTGTTATCGATCTCCCCTCACCGCGCACACTCAAAGAAGTCCAATCATTGAATGGAAAGTTAGCAGGACTAAACCGTTTCTTATCTAAGTCAGCGGATAAATCTCTTCCCCTCTTTAAAACACTCACGAAGTGCACAAAAAAGGGAGACTTTCGCTGGACAATCGAAGCGGAGGAAGCTTTCCAACAACTTAAAAACCATCTGGCATCTCGTCCCAAACTTGTTGCACCTCGACCAGGGGAAGAACTAATCATGTACTTATCGGCAACCCATGGAGCAGTAAGCGCCGTATTATTGACAGACAGAAACTCCGTTCAGACACCCATATATTTCGTAAGCAAAGCCCTGAAGAAAACAGAGACTAACTACAGCGCTATGGAAAAGCTGGTCTTGGCTCTAGTGTTCGCAGCCAAAAGGTTGCGCAGATACTTTCAGGCGCATCCAATAGTTGTAATCACTGATCAGCCAATCAAACAGGTTATCTCTAAGCCTGACGCATCCGGACGCTTACAAAAATGGAGTGTACTGTTAAGTGAGTACAACATCTCATACAGACCGCGCACTGCAATCAAAGGACAAATCCTCGCTGATTTTATCGTGGAAAAGCCAGACAGCGACAGCCCGACATCTGTAGCTAAAACAGATTTATAGGAACCCTGGATTCTGTTCACAGATGTATCTTCATGTGTAGAAGGATCGGGCGCAGGCCTTATTCTCACAAACCCAGAAGGTATGGAATTCACCTATGTGCTACGCTTCGAATTCACGGCCACAAACAATGAGGCAGAATACGAAGCCCTACTAGCCGGATTACGAATTGCAATCCAAATGGGTGTTCGCAACCTAGAAGCAAACGTAGATTCGCGACTGGTCGCAAACCATGTGCTAGGTGAATATGAGGCCAGGATGAACACATGACCCAATACCTGGAAAAGACAAAATCTTTGATCAAAAACTTTGATAGATTCACCATAAAACAGGTGCCTAGAGGAGATAACAAGAAGGCGGACGCACTCAGCAAGATCGCCTCCACAAGCTTCGCACACCTCTCAAAACAGGTATTGGTGGAAACCCTAAAAAACAAGTCAATCTTGGATAGGGAAATAGCAACGGTGATAAAGGAACAAGACCCTACACGGATGACACCTATCATCGAATTTGTAAGCAAGGGAATCCTACCCCAAGATCAAAAAGACGCTCGCAGAATATGGCGCACAGCGCAACGATTTGAATTACGCGACAACGTACTCTATCGACGGTCTTTTTTACAGCCATGGCTCAGATGTGTCGGACCACTTCAAGCAGACTACGTACTCCGCGAAATCCATGCTGGATCATGTAGTATGCACTCAGGACCACGCTCCGTGGTGGCAAGCGCTCTAAGGTCAGGATATTATTGGCAAACAATGCATCGTGACGCACGCGATCTGATAAGAAAATGCAGCAATTGCCAAGTACATAGACCAATTCCGCGCCGACCACAACAAGAGCTAACACCAATTACCTCACCATGGCCATTCTACAAATGGGGTATTGACATAGCAGGACCCTTCCCTGTCGCAGCTGGAGGAGTAAAATTCCTCATCGTAGCCATAGACTACTTCACAAAGTGGATCGAAGCAAAGGCGGTGGTGAACATCACGGGAAACCAAGTCAAGCGCTTTGTTTGGGACAACATTGTCTGTCGCTTCGGCCTACTGGGCGAAATCATATCAGACAACGGAAAACAATTCTGTGATAACCCATTCAAAGATTGGTGCGCACAATTGAACATCACACAACACCTTGCTTCAGTCAAACACCCACAAACCAATGGCCTAGTTGAGCGCGCGAATCGCAGTCTAGGCGAAGGAATAAAAGCGCGCCTTGACAGACACAAAGGAAAGTGGGTAGATGAGCTTTCGCACGTCTTGTGGGCGCATCGCACGGCAATTAAAACCAGTACTGGCGACACGCCATTTTCCCTAGTCTATGGGACAGAAGCCGTCATACCAGCCGAGATAGGAATGCCACCTATACGCACACCAGAGGTCAACGTCATGACAAATGACGAGGAACGGCGCATAGACTTAGACATACTGGAAGAAAGATGCGAACGCGCTGCTATACGCGAAGCAAAGGCTAAGGCAAAAATGAAGAAGTATTATGATGCAAAAGTCAAACACACTTCATTCAGACCAGGAGACTTTGTTTACCGCGCCAACGATGCGAGCCACGCAGAAGACACGGGCAAACTCGGACCCAAATGGGAAGGACCTTACGAGGTCACAGATGTGCTCGGGAACGGCGCATACAGGCTGCGCGATATGGAAGGTCACGACCTGGCGCGCACTTGGAACATTTGCAATCTCAAAAAATGTTACTTTTAGGCTATGGCCCTTTCACAAACACACTTGCATCCTACGAGGTGCCCAATAAGTGTTTGTCTTTCTTTTTCTTTCTAGGAATTGTATTTTCTATTTCTTCTAATTACTTGCAAGTATTAATAAAATGTTATGGTTTCTAGCTAACTCCATAGCGCATTTTACTTTATTGCATATATGTCAATACTGTTTATTTTATATTTCTGCCTACATGGCGTGCATGCACCACTTAAAGACCCACGAAGGCATAAAGGATGAGTTAACCTACTAATTTACTCGTTGAATAAGAAGGTTGCAAACCCATCAACATTGGATCATGTATCCTTGCTAAGCGCCTTACTCTTGAGACGTCAAAGTAAGTTTCACATGCGCACCCCACGACGGATGCGCATATACCAAGTACACCGTACGAGCTTAGCAATATAACGAGCCAAGACACTTGGTCAAATAATAAAACTTCGCAAACAATGCAAGTATAATTCTTCAAAGTCACGCACTTAAAAGACTTAGTTAAAAAAAAATATATAATAAAATAAAAAATAAAAAATAAAATAAAAAACTTAGCAAACAATGCAAGTATATTCAAGTCACGAACTTAACACAAAAACGTATTTTATTTCCCATTTATTAATAAATTACAAGGAAAGATACATAATTATACAAAACGCCTATATACTATGGCGATGCTCAGGATTCTCCTCTAGAGCGGCGGAACTCCCCGTTTCCTTAAGCTTACTCAAGGTTATGGCATCCTGCATAGACACGGTCGGAACAATTACGGCAACGCCATCTGATCTAGGAAGGTGTGCAGCGCCAATGCCACGCATCACGGCCTTGCCCTTGATACCCTTCTTCACAGCAACCCTCTGCGCATGTCGCTCCAGCACCTCTTTCAAAGGAATTTCCTTTTCAAGAGCAAAAGGCTTCAGGATATCACGAGGCCGTGCGAACACAGGGACTTGAAGCTGCGATACATCAGGTTTTAGATAATAATCTAATTCCTCTTCCGCGTTCTCCACAAGATGGCGCTGCAAAGTTAGACCCGCCATCAGCACAGCTATGGGATCATCTTGATCGCGCTCCAACCTCCCTATGTGCGGCAACTCAAGAACCTTCAGCCCCGCCATTGCCTCCAGCAGCTCATCATAAGCTGTAGAGCTATAACCAGGAACCTCCGCCAAGTCTTTCTCCAACAGCTTGGCCTCACGAAGGTCCTCCATAGCCTGCGACCGACCACGCGCAATAGCGCAGTGCACAACCTTCCCAAAAGCTTCCACTACCTCAGCGGACTCTAGTGTGCTCAGGGCTGCCAGGCGCAGCCCATGGCTAATCAACCATCTGCATTCACAAGCGCAAATTTGTATAAGTAAACAACATGATGGTAAAGTAATTATAACAACAAAGTAAACGAAGATACCTGCGCTCAGCTATAGTGGACATCAGATGGGGTTACAACTCCTCGTCATACTCTATGCTGAGGGCGCGCATTTTTTCCTCTTGCATCGCAACTGCCTTCTCCATGCGCCCCTGAAATTCCTGGACGCTAGCATGATGCTCCGCCCTCTTCTCCTCAAGATAGGACACCGACCAAGAAGTCCTCGCCTTTATTTGCTCAAGTTTAGACCTTGCGTACTTAAGGTCAGCCAACATGCTCACCTTATCTTGAGCAATCTTCTCAGCATACGCCTTTGAGGCCCCCAGCTCCACTTGCGCATCAGCCAACTGCGCACGGAGCGTCACCAACTCCTCCTCCTTCTGGGCAAGAGCACGGCTCTCCCTAGCATACTTCCCCTTCAGCTGAGCCACAAGCTCAGCTTGGCGGGCGGTAGTCGCAGCCAGCTCATCCATCAGCTGTTGCGCCTCACCACCATCAGCAGCCTTGGTATTCCCCTCCTTGTTTTCGTTCTGCGGAGAGGAAACCTCATCATCCTTCGCGCCGTCATCCCTACGCAACAAAGACAGTAAACAACAATTACAACAAGTAATTGACAAAAAAAAATAATAATAATAAAAGTGCACACTTACAGAAACGGAGAAGCATCATCAACCTTCAACCGAGCGCCAGAGGTAGAGGTCTCTTCCGCGTTTGACTCAGCGTCTCTGATGACGTGTCGACGCCTCTTCCTAGTACCACTTCCCCCAGCCTCGGCCTTGCGCTTAGAACTCTGCGCAACCTCCTCCCTAAGCACCTCCTCAGGTTTCAGGATCCGGATGCTGTCAGATGATCCTGATCGCGCCTCTTCGTGCGCCGCCTCCACATCAGGCACCGCGTCCACAGTGGGCGCCACCACTACCTCAGGCGCTACACTCTGGACGGGCGTCACCACAAGTGGTGGCGTGTCCTCAGGGACCGTCGCGGGCAAAACAGTCAAATGCCCCGCGGTTTCATCGAGCAAGGGCTGCTCTCCTTCCTTCAGAGGACGCACCCCTATGGTTACCTGCTTTGGCCTGTCCAGCTTGACCACCGCGAACAAATCCATCTCTGCGCACATCAAAGGAAACAACAAAAAAACAAAAGGGATTAGTTATTAACGGCGCACGGATAAAAGGACTTACAAAGAAGGAAGTATAAGGAATGAACACCCACCCCGGCCATCCTCACTCAAGAAAGTGGGAACCTCATCTGCGGCGCCAAAATAAGCGCGGCTCAACCCCACATGTACCAAAAACTCCTCCGGATAGGGGTTAATGGCCAGTCGATTGGCATCTAAAGTTTGCGCGTCAGCACGACTGTAGGAACCGGGTGCGGGGCGCCCATCCCTTGGTAAGGATTCCTGAGTATAAAACTCAAAGGGCGAGGGAAAGACTACGTCATCCACCCAAAAGAAGTACTCCCTCCAATTCTTGAGGGCGTCAACCTTTTCCGTATAACACTGAAGCGCCCCCTGGCGCTTCGCAAAGGAAACCCACCCATTTGACCACGTCGTGTGGTAAAAGGAGCGGAACAAATCTACAGTTGGTTCTATCGCAAGTAAACGACAGTTTACTTCAAAATTTGACACCTTCGCCGCACCTATACAGTGCAGCTGACAGATGTGAAGGCGATAGTGATTGAGCAAATTGCTCAGAAAAACAGATATGGGTACGCGGTAATTCGCGTACTCAAAAAATTTCGTGTATAGCCCTATCTTCCCTTCGGGGAAGTCAGCTATGCACGCATCGACATCTGGAGCCTCTGGACGTACATCCAAAGGCACAAAATAGTCGGAAGAAAACTGCGTGACGTCCTCAATGGACATCGCAGAACGAAAGTCCTCCAATTGAGCAACCATTTTCATTGCTGGGACGCACACAAATTACCTACGGAGAGTGAAAAGGTTTCTTTGCAAAAATAACGCTCTCAAGGAAGAAGATGAATAGTGATTAAGTGTGTGTTTTACTGTGTGGTTAAAACAAAGGGGGGCGGCACTCTTATATAGGGTGGTAAAAACCCTAATTTCCATCCACGTGGAACCCACTCACAGTAAATGCATGGCTAGAAGATCAAAAGGTACATGCACTTTTTCCCGAATCCCAAGGACTACGTGGACACCACCCCCGATTTTCGAGGCATCCATTTTGAAATTGTTAGGTGCATTACACTTACAAAACGGCGGTAACATTTATTCAATCTCCCGCCACGCTTACCGCTGATGGTATTAAGTCTAGTACCCACGGCTATGCGCCGCGCACACTAGACTGGGGGGACATGATGACGTATAGCCTATATTTGGGCCACAAGCCCAAATGATATACATTACTTATACCTAAGCCCACAACGAATGGGCTACCATAACAATGGTATGGGCCGCAGTGTTAACGCTTTGGGCTCATGAAGCCCAAAGGCCCAATTTAACCTACCGGGTATACGATAAGGATTATCTATTCAAGGAATAGATATCCTTACCTCGGATAAGCACCACACGTGCGAAGAGTAAGGAGCAAGAAACACGGTTTCTTAGCCCCTATATATAGAATCATACGATTCTCATTCAAGGTACGATACAACCCTAACTCTTTACGAGAACCTAAAACGATTACTTACTCTCACGCCGGAGTCTAATCGGGGGAGACAATCCCTCGATAAGCCTAACGGTGTTGTCTTATTTTCTTAGTACGCAGGTAACAAGTGCTAAGGAGTGAATTGGTACGAGAGTATAAGCCCATAACCAGGTACGCCCAACTTTTGTATCAACAGTAGCTATTATTATAGGAGAATTCCGCAAGGGGTAAATACTTCTCCCAGCCTTTACCAAAGTCTATAATGCATGCACGAAGCATATCCTCTAATGTCTGAATGGTCCTCTCACTTTGACCATTGGTTTGGGGATGATATGCAGTACTCATATCAATCCTCGTCCCCAAAGCCGTTTGAAGTGATCGCCACAAAGCTGACGTAAAACGACTATCACGATCCGAAATAATAGATATCGGGACTCCATGACGTGAAATAATTTCCTTCACATATAACCTCACAAGCTTATCCACACTATCATCTTCACTAATAGCTAAGAAATGAGCAGACTTTGTCAGACGATCCACAATTACCCAGATAGCGTCACAACCGCTAGCTGTCCTCGGTAATTTGGTAATGAAGTCCATAGTAATCCGCTCCCATTTCCAGACTGGAAGTTCTGGTTGCGTTAGTAATCCTGACGGTCTCTGGTGTTCAGCTTTAACCTTAGCACATGTCAAGCACTTACTAACGTACGATGCTATATTTGCCTTCATATTTGGCCACCAATAGAACTTCTTAAGATCCTGGTACATTTTATCGGACCCAGGATGAATGGAGTACCTTGACTTATGCGACTCATGCATAATCAACTCCCGAATTCCTCCGTATAAAGGTACCCAAATCCGATCCCCAAAACATAATAATCCATCAGAACGCTTAACAAATCCTTTCTCATTATCAGCCATCCTAAATATATTCTCGGCAGATCTATTTTCTGCTTTCAACGCTTCCGTTTGAGCTTCAAGTATTTGAGACGGTAGTGGCGATACGATAGTCATTCCCAATGACCTAACTCGTAACGGTGGTACTCTTTCCTTTCGACTAAGAGCATCAGCAACAACGTTTGCTCTACCAGGGTGGTAGCGAATTTCACAATCATAATCGCTTAGCAACTCGATCCAACGTCGCTGTCTCATATTGAGCTCTTTTTTATTCAAGATGTGTTGTAGACTTTTATGGTCAGTAAATACAATACACTTTGTTCCGTACAAGTAATGTCTCCATATTCTTAAAGCGAAAACCACAGCACCTAGCTCCAAATCATGGGTAGTGTAGTTTTTCTCATGCTTTTTGAGCTGTCGTGAAGCATAAGCTATCACCTTCTCTCGTTGCATTAACACGGCTCCCAAACCTTTATGTGAGGCGTCACAATAGATGACGAAATCCTCGTTACCTTCAAGTAACGCTAAGATAGGAGCACTACACAACATCTTCTTAAGCAAGTGAAACGCTTCCTCTTCTTTATCTCCCCATTCATACGTAACACTCTTTTGAGTCAATTTGGTCAATGGTTTAGCTATCTTCGAAAATCCCTCAATGAATCTTCGGTAATAACCAGCTAAACCCAAAAATTGACGAACTTCGGTTGGGGTTGTAGGTGCAGCCCAATCTTTTATCGCCTCAATCTTAGCAGGATCCACATGGACTCCTTGTCTATCAATCACATGACCCAAAAATTGTACCGTCGGAATCCAAAATTCGCATTTCGAAAACTTGGCATAAAGTTTCTCCATCCTGAGCAATTCCAAAATGAGTCTTAAATGCTCCTCATGCTCTTTCTCACTCTTTGAATAAATCAGAATGTCATCGATGAATACAATCACGAACTTATCTAAGTAAGGCTTACACACCCGATTCATGAGATCCATGAATATTGCCGGTGCATTAGTCAACCCAAACGGCATCACCTGAAACTCGTAATGCCCGTAACGGGTTCTGAAAGCCGTTTTCGGAATATCTTCCTCGCGAACTCGAAGTTGATGATATCCCGATCTCAAATCGATTTTCGAATACACACTCGATCCTTGGAGTTGATCGAACAAGTCGTCGATCCTCGGTAACGGGTATCGATTCTTCACCGTTAACTTATTCAACTCTCTATAATCAATACACATACGAAACGATCCATCCTTCTTCTTCACAAATAAGACTGGGGCTCCCCAAGGTGAAGAACTTGGTCTTATGAATCCTTTTTCGGCTATCTCCGCCAATTGTTTCGACAACTCTTCTAGTTCGGTAGGTGCAAGACGATAAGGTGCTCGTGCTACAGGTGCAGCATCAGGTATCAACTCAATCTGAAACTCCACTTGTCTAGTCGACGGGATTCCCGAAAAATCATCGGGAAACACATCAGGAAAATCACGAACTATATGCACATCTCCAATGCACCTTTCCTTTTTCTTCGTCTCTCCCTTCTCAGAAATTTGAGCTAAGAAAAGGTAACATCCCTTCTCCATTAGCTTTGGCAACTTGGTGCATGAAATCACTGCTAATCGGGATGGGCTCCTAGAATCCTTTCGGTCTCCTAATATATTTAGGACTTCCTTTCCGTATGGTACACGCACGATCTTCTCGTCGCAAAGTATGTGAGCACGATACTTCGACAACCAATCCATACCAATGATGACATCAAAACTTCCTAACGTGACGGGTAGAAGATCTATGTTGAAAGGGTGGTTCAAGAAATTTAACGTACAACCGCGAATGATGGTGTTAATCCTTTCTATGTTCCCGTTAGCTAACTCAATATCATATCCGATTCCTAAGGCCATCGGGGGTTTCTCTAGTAAGGGTGCAAACGTAGTGGACACAAAACTCCTATCGGCACCAGTATCAAATAGTATGGAAGCATAACGATTATTGAGAAGGAACGTACCAGTAACGACGTTCGGATCTTCTCCTCTCTCGTTCGCTAGTGCATACACTCTTCCCTGAGCAGCTCCAGCTTCCACACATTGGTCCCCATTATCTGGTCGTCCACGGTTTCCTCCAGCTCCACGGTTTCCATGATTGTACCCATTACCACCCGAGCCTTGGTTTCCACGATTCCACGATTCTCTACACTCATTCCGATAGTGTCCCTTCTTTCCACACCCATAACAAGTAACATCTGCCTTGTTTCTCATTTCAGGAGCAGCCTGAACCATAGCAAGAGGTCGGGCTCTACAATCCCTAGCTGTGTGTCCTTTCCTTGAGCAATTCTGGCATTTCACACTACACCATCCAGTGTGACGCTGGTGGCAACGATCACACTTGGGTGCATCACCGTTCTGATTCTTCTTATCTCCATTCCCAATAGCATAAGCCTTATCTTGTCTCTTGCTTCGGTGATCATTACTCTTAGAGTGACGGTCTCTCTTTCTCTTTCCATTCTTCTCCTTATCAGCTTCTTCTAATTCCAACGAATCCATAAGTTGTTGAGCAATTGTGATTGCCTCATGGATGTTTGCAGGCCTAGCAGAAATCACATCATTTCTCGTAGCTACAGGCAACCCATCAGTATACCTCTCGATCTTTTGAGTCTCAGTTTTCACCATATCTGGGCACAACAAGGCTAATTCCTGGTAACAACGATTGTAAGTCGCCATATCATTACCTTTCACCTTGTGGTTCCAAAACTCAATCTCTAGCTTCTTGACCTCATTCCTTGGGCAATAAGTCTGAATCAGCAAAGACTTAAATTGCTCCCAGGTCATGGCATAAGCTACATCACTCCCAACTGCATTTCGGTAGTTGTTCCACCAAGTCAAAGCTTCATCCTTGAAAGTAAAAGAAGCAAACTTTACCTTCGCATTCTCCGCACAACCACTGACATTGAACACAGACTCAGTCTTCTCAATCCATCTGACTAAGTAAACCACTCCTTCAGTTCCACCAAACTCAATGGGTCCACAAATCTTGAACTCTTTGTATTGACATCCATTAGCACGAACAGGTGGAAAAGTTCCAGCAGAATTGTTGGAATGATTTGACTCAGCTAGTAGTTCAGCAACTCTTTGCTCCACGAGTTGGTTGATCATTGCTTGATCTACAGTAGGTGCATTAAGTGGAACATGATCATTGTCTCCCTGAACATCAACATTTTGATTCCTGTTGTTGCGGTTAGTGGTGTCCAGGTTGTCAGGAGTAGGGGTTTCAACATTTCGAGTAGGTCGACGACCTCGGCGAACAGGAGTAGTCACAGCAGGACCAGTTCTGGTAGACCTAACAGGGTTTCGTCGTGGTGCCATTAATATAATTCCAAGACAATATCAACCACGCAAATAGGAACACAATTCTCCATGTACGCCAAAAACCGTAGAATATCGTACGAGGTCACCATCGTCCATACAAGTAGCGATCGACACTTCGTTCCAAAATACCAAAGACATGATAAATACTAATCGTTCCATACGAGACGAACGTACAATCCGAATATCATGACATAAGAGCTATAATAACTAGCTCTCCTAACCAAATACTCCTTGGCTTATGTAGCAACACAACAACCTGATTCCAAATCGATCTAGCCACGATGCTGGCGTAGACTCCTCAACTCCGATCTCAACCCATCCAAATTCCTCAATAACGATCCCTGCTCAACACGATGTGTATCTCTATCCCTCTAGAGGCCCGCAACCTCCTTTTCTAACACTGTGTTCCTCTGCCACAGCTTGCGATCTCCCTCGCGAGTCATGCGGAAACCTCTCTGCAGACTCTCTATCTGCTCATGTATCTCTATCATACATGTTCTAATCGCTATCGTCCTGCCCATGACATTAGTCAAATCAACTCTCAACTCAACAACAAAGTCAGCAATAAACTCAGCAATAATCATCTCAAGTCGGTCAGACATCCGCGAGATCCTCTCGCCCTGTGCAGTAATCTGAGCCCACATCCTACCAGTCTCACCTAACTTTGCATGCTCAGCAGAAACCTCAGAAGGTGCATCCGACGCCACAGGACTACCAGGTGGTGTATCAAACAAAAACGGATGATCAAGTGAAACCGGTTCTAACGGATGTATCGGGGAATCGGGCTTCGCAGAATGAACTGAATGTGCTAGCGACCCATCATCATCAGGCATATCCTCCTCCTGAGGATCATCCTCTTCCCAATCCTGAGGATCATCATTCTCTTCCTCATCTTGAGGGTTATCATTCTGCTTACCCGCGTACTCCTCGTCGAAGGGGTACTCCATCACTCGTCATCTCCGAGCAGGCGAACCACGAGGCGATAAAGTCGGTGACTTAGGGCGTCAATGAGACGATAAAGTGGTGGCCGAACGCATGACCGACACGTATGGGTCATCAGGGGCCATAGTGATCTACGAGGGGCGACGCGTACCGGCATAAACATCCTCAGTAACATCGTACGAATAGGAGGTCATGGTTTGTGACAACGACGTAGGGTAGGTGAATGTGTTTCAAACCAACTAAATCACAACTCATAATACCATACCAAATATACTCATCAAATAGTTCCATCATATAATCTCAATAAAAGAATTTCAAACACCGCATTACTAAAATGTTTATAAAACATATAGACCATATAAATCCTCGAGAACGCCATCTTATTACTAAAATCCATAAACCTCAAATCATCTTAAAACTCCAAATCTAACAATCATCTCAAATATCTCATAATACCTCAAATAATAGAAGATGCTTCGGCTTGGCGGGCTGGCGGGCGGTGGTCAAGGATCATTTTCTATAAAAATACGGTTATAGTTTAGGTGTTTATTTACCTAGTTCTCTATAACCTTGGCTCTGATACCAATCTGTAACACCCCCAAAATTTGATACAGCGGAAGACTCGACAAGCTTTCGGGGTGCTACGGGGATTGGTATCCAACACAAGACAATATAGAACGAGATAAAGTAAACATAATAAAAACACAACCAAAACGGGGTTTTAAGGTTTACATTTATCCCAACATCATTCAGAGTCAGGCCCAAAATAAAGTAACAATAGGTCCAAATTTAGTTATCAGAGTTTAGAAAAATAGATCCATAAACCATGAGCCTTGGCCGAGCCTTCCATTCCAAGCATGCATCTCGTCACTTAATTACCTGAGAAAACGTGCTAAAAGTCAGCTTTCGCTGGTGAGATCATAGGTTTAAATTCATCTAACAATATAGTGGACATATACGCAAAACGCTTGCTAGCTAGACTAAGGATTGGCTAAAAGCCTGCGGATACCCTTCGCTCCAACATAACACACGGATACCCTCCGTTCTAACATAGATATTCGGGTAACCCCCGCAATACCAATAAATACTCGGATAACCTCCGAAGTATTAATAACCTATAGGTGCACACTATAGTATCTAAATAAGTCAACCTTAAATAGTACACACGAAACTATGTGACTAAAGCTGACATTCCAAATAAGCCAACCTTGAATAGTACACACAACAAATATGTGACTAAAGCTGACAATCCACCAATAACCAAATAAGCCAACCTTGAATAGTACACACAACATATATGTGACTAAAGCTGACAATCCATCAATAACCAAATAAGCCAACCTTGAATAGTACACACAAAACTATGTGACTAAAGCTGACAATACATCCTAGTCTATACGCATAGCAAGTTTAGAAAGCATATAAAAGCGATAATAGTCCACATAAAATAATTTGCACGTTTCTCACCCCAAGTATTGAAAACATAGTTCAAGAAAAAGTGGGGCTATGACTCACCTCAAGTCCAGAAAATAGCAAGAAGAAGTCGGTAGAAATAAGATGTATGATAACTCACAAAACAGCAACTACGGACTTGGCACGACCTAACAATATTAACTCTTTCAGAAATCATTTCCTCAAATTTATAATATTCCCAAACCCGGACGAGAATCCGTTTTATTTCCGAAAATCCATTTCGTATTAGTTTGGTGTATTTGCGTTTGGTATCCATACGGGTAGTGGGTTGACTCATAACAAACCAAAAAGATCACATAAAGAATAATAAAATAAACTATGGATCTAATAGTAGCCCAATATATCATTTAAATAAATCGCCGAAGTTTACCAAATCCGTCGATTTGATAATCCTCATATTTATTTACGTAACATACCGTTCCAAGATTACACCCAACCTAAAGCACATAGCACATAATTACTATATAGTACATATCATAGTTTAATAAATTCCTCATATATATCGTCAAATTGGCCAGATTTCCCGATATATACACTCGCAATTTATTACACTTTACATATACTACAACCTATGGGCGTCGTGGGATACGATGCCCATTAATATATTCATTTCATATAGCCAAATAACCCGGTTCAACCCTACGGTCAAGTGGTTATTTAGTTATATAAAACGTTTATATTAATCGTCATATATCCGTGACAACACGAAAGTCACAAATAATAACTTACCTGGACTCGAGTGACAACGATTCCGCACAACTCGATAAGTTTACTCGTCATATTTATAAAATAACATTTAATATTTAATAATTTGTCGAGAGTTTCTCATTTTATACACATTTTTATAATAATAATACGTTCAATAATATTACGCCACTTTCGTAGTCTAATATATATCTAGTTGTATTATTTATAATACGACTCGTGATTATTATTATTATTATTATTAATATACGCGTCTATATAATTATATATCCGTTATTCACGTCTATATATTCATATAAACGTTTATATTATCAATAATTATTATTACGTGTTTTATTATTTACGTTTTAATTTTAATAGTTATCGAGTCATACGAAATGGTCACATGTCCGAGTCATGACTCTCGGCTCATTGTCCAAGTCCAAAATAATAAGTAAAAGTCATAAAATAATACATCTCCGTCCAATCCAACGACCGTCTCACAATCGGTCCCCAATCACACTTTTCGTCAACAACTCCTCAAAACCAAAAACCATTGTCGAGACCAAACGTGGTCTCGACCCACAAGTATTCGGCCAACAATTATCCAACCAAAACCAAAACCAATACAAGTAATTAATTACTAACAAGTCATATTTGGGATGGTTTACCAAGCCAATCCCGGGTCTATACGACTCGAATGAGTCTCGGCTCTAAACCACGAGTCACACGGACTCGAGCCAAACATACAAATAATCACATAACTCCCATGAGCACAACAATCTAGCCATTCGACCCATATGGTCTTTCGGCAATAACAATAATAACGCGGCTATGAGCCGCGACCCACAAGGGTCGAACCACAGAAACTACGAGCCCATGGCTCGAGCCACGACCAAACGAGAACCCCATATGGGTCTAGACTTGGTTATACGAGCAACCATCGGAAACCCCGAGACCTCATGGGTCTCGGTTAGGCTCGGATCGAAGATCAAGTCTTCGGCATCAACCAAAACTACCAAAACCAAAGAACCAAGCCCCTCCAAGGCTCGAATCAAAATAAGCCGAGAGCATAGGCTCTCGGTTTCGAGTCAACCACTTCCAAAAGCAAAAACCCGGATACCAAACGTGATTTTTATCATCAAAACATCATTTCCCAATCAAGATAAATTCGATTTCCATGAAATATGTTCGTGTAGCCACGGATTAGTACCAAAACGTGGCACCCAAAAACCAAAAATCAATTCTTCTCACCTTCTTGAACCTCCAATCGAATAGATCTAATAGAAACAACAAGCTTGGGTCGGATTTAATAAGATTTCGTGGTGTTAATGTTGGTTTTAGGGTATGTATGATATACCAAATGAAAGAGAATTTGGAGAGGAAGAAGATGGTGGTGTTTATTTTGTAGGGTGGTCGGCGTAGTGGCGGTGGTGGCCGGTTTTGGCACTCGGCGGCTAGGTTAAGAAATGGGGGAGGAGTGAGATGAGAGAGATGTAGGTGGTGAGGGTTTGTGTGTGTGTGGGTGAACCGAACCAAACACACCCTTTTTATTATTATTTTTTTTTTTAAAAAGGGTTAATAATAATAATAATAATAATAATAATAATAATAATAATAATAGTAATAATAATATTACTATGGTGTCGAGCGGGTAACGTGGGTAAATGTGAAGACATGTGACCCGAACCCGAATTCATTTCAAACTTCAATATCTATCGAAAACATCTCGTAAATAATTAAAATATAGTCGGACTCGTAAGATGAATCATAAAACTTTTGTTAGGTAATCCTAGTGCCACAGTCAATGTAGTACCAAGTGAGAATTCAAGTATACATCACCGAGCATTAAATCAATAATGAATTATGAACATAATTCACGAATTCCATAACGACATTAATTAAAAATATCCATAAAATAGGTCTTACAAGTTCGTTGTGAAATGAAAATTTCAAATAAAAATTATAAACGAACTTTAATCGTAATGCGGGTTTTTAAAATAGCTCCCTAAACTGCCGGTTGTCACACCGGACGAGAATCCGTTTTATTTCCGAAAATCCATTTCGTATTAGTTTGGTGTATTTACGTTTGGTATCCATACGGGTGGTGGGTCGACTCAAAACAAACCAAAAGATCACACAAAGAATAATAATAAAATAACCTATGGATCTAATATTAGCCCAATATATCATTTAAATAAATCGCCGAAGTTTATCAAATCCGTCGATTTGATAATCCTCATATTTATTTACGTAACATACCGTTCCAAGATTACACCCAACCTAAAGCACATAGCACATAAATACTATATGGTAGATATCGTAGTTTAATAAATTCCTCATATATATCGTCAAATTGGCCAGATTTCCCGATATATACACTCGCAATTTATTACACGTTACATATACCACAACCTATGGGCGTCGTAAGATACGATGCCCATTAATATATTCATTTCATATAGCCAAATAACCCGATTCAACCCTACGGTTAAGTGGTTTATTTAGTTATAGAAAACGTTTATATTAATCGTCATATATCCGTGACAACACGAAAGTCACAAATAAAACTTACCTGAACTCGAGTGACAATGACTCCTCAAAACTCGATAAGTTTATTCGTTATATATATATAAAATGACATTCTATTCAATATTTAATAATTGTCGAGAGTTTCTCGTTTTATAACACCTCTTTATAGTAATAATACGTTCAAAAATATTACGCCACTTTCGTAGCCTAATATATATCTAATTGTATTATTTATAATACGACTCGTGATTATTATTATTAATAGTATACGCGTTTATATAATTATATATCCATTATTCACGTCTATATATTCATATAAACGTTTATATTATCAATAACTATTATTACGAGTTTTATTATTTACGTTTTTTTTTTGTAAATAGTTATCGAGTCATACGAAATGGTCACATGTCCGAGTCATGACTCTCGGCTCATTGTCCAAGTCCAAAATAATATGAAAAGTCAAAATAACAAAGTATCTCCGTCCAACACAATCTCAATCCACGTGCTACAACAATAGGGTCCGACTACGGCACCCGACTAACCTATCTCCGTCAATCTAAGTGACCGTCTCACAATCGGTCCCCAATCACACTTTTCGTCAACAACTTCACAATACCAATATCCATTGTCGAGACCAAACGTGGTCTCGACCCACAAGTATTCGGCCGAAATATCAACCAAACCAAATTCAAAACCAAGTTAACCAATCAATATATACCAAAAAATAATCATCACAAATAAAAATTAGCCGAAATATATATATTTCGACATCAACCACGGTTCTCAAAAATAATCGTATTCGGGTCAAATACCAAGTCAACCCGAGTCAAAACTTCACCACAACTCGTGTCGGTCCCACCCGAGACCTTTATGGTCTCGGCTAGCTCTAAACGAGCCAAACTAACCACACGACCCACTTGGGTTGTCGGCCAAAAATCCAAGCGACAACAAGGGTCAACCATGACCAACAAGAATCGGTCAAACAACAAAAATGAGAATCCAAACATCCTCAATCGAACACCAAGATTCAACAAAGATCAAATAATCGGAAAAAAAAGCACAAACCGAGGGTATCACCCTCGGGTACGCCTTGACCCAACAAGAACAAGCCAAACCCGGATACCAAACGAGTATATATGTCAAAACCATTAATTTCCCAACATGTTTAATTCGTATTTCATCAAACCCCATTAATTTAAGCCATGTTTCCACGGACTTAGGACCATATCGAGGCACCCAAGGTGCCAAACCATCGATACTCACCTTCTTGAACCTCGAGACACGCGGATCTAGTGAAAATAATGATACTCCGTTCGGATTTATAAAGATTTCGTGATGTTAAAAGGTGTTTTAGGGCGCGTGTTATAGTTCAAATGAAAGAGGAGAAGATAAGGGTTAAGATGGTGGTGGTGGTTTTGTTGTGGAGGCGGTGGTGCGGCTATAATGGCCGGAAAAGGGTGGCGGCGGCTAGGGTTGATGGTGATGAAGGGGATGAGTTTAGAGAGAGAGAGAGATATTAAAGTTGTGTTTGTTTTTGTGTGTGGTTTGAAAAGCAGAAGGCACAAGGACGATTTTAGTAGTAATAATAAAAAAAAATGTATAAATTTTAATAATAATAATGATTGTATTATTAATATTTAGGGTAGGATGATTAGGTGTAGAATACACGGACCAAAAACCCGAAACTTGTTTCAAATCATATAATATCTCACGAGACGTTCCATAAATAATTAAATGTAGTCGGACTCGTAAAACGAGTCATTAAAATTTCCCGTTAGGTAAACCTAGTGCCGGAGTCAACGTAGTACCAAGTGAGAACTTAAGAATACATCACCGAGCATAAGGTCAAGAATGAATTATGAAAATAATTCACGAATTCCATAACATCATAAACACATAATTATCCATAAAATAGGTCTTACAAGTTCGTTGTGAAATAAAATTTCAAATAAAAATTATAAACGAACTTTAACGTAATGCGGGTTTTTAAAATAACTCCCTAAATTGCCGGTTGTCACATCTTCACACCTATTCTTCTACACACCAATCTTCTTCACACCTATTCTTCTACACACCAATCTTCTTCCTAACTTATCTTCTTCACAACTATTCTTCTAACCAATCACACTATATATCAAACTACACTATCTTCTAACAAATATTCACAACTAATCACACAATGAAATAATAACAATGAAGATACACTAACAACTTAGATGTGGAGATCACAACAAGTTGTAATACTTCTTGTCTTGAGGGATAGAAGTATTCTTCTCTTGCACTTGATGGGATGATGTTTGGATCACTTTGAAACAAAGATTTAAGAATGTATGATCAAATGATTTATAGAGTGGAAATGGAGATCTAGAACAGAAAGTTCTGTAGTGCAAAAGGTGAGGAAAAAATCCAAGTTTAAGGTGGTATTTATAGGCAACAGATTCTGACAGAGGAGCGTGGCCGGTCCCCTTAAATCATGGCCGGCCCCCTTAAAATTAAGAGGACCGCCCTTTATAATTAAGGGGGCCGCCCAGCTGAAACGGCCAGATTCTTTGTCTTTTAGTGGAGAAAGTTTATTTGGTGAAAAACTAATTGATTTTGGTTAAAAATTTGAATTCATATATTTAGTTTGAATAAAACATTTTTCTTTATTACCAAAAGTGTTTTTCAAAAATATATAATATGTTTATATGATTAAATAAACTTTGCATTAGTTAATTAAATACCCCTTTGATCATAAATTGCACTAAACACTTTGTTTATTCATACCTTAAGTGATTTGGATGTAAAGAGAAATATTAATCACTAAATACTTGTTTATGTCACAAGTTTTAATTCTATGAGTTTATATTTTATGATAATTAAAACATAGAGATATTGATAACATGTTAATAATGTTTTTAGGCATTATTTATGTCAACATCTTTACCAAAAGCCGTTTGCTTCTGGACTAGCCAACTCTTTGATAGATTATTATCATCTTGGTATTGAATTTATTATGTTTTAGTGCTGTTTGGACATGTTTATGTAAGTGGCAGAGACAACACGAAAACTAAGGTGATTCTCTTAATAAGTCAAAGTGAAATTTTTTTAGCAATAACAACCAATAAATGTGTCTATTCAGGTCGGCTCAAACCTAATTTAAACGAGAAAATTAATACTTGCATGTCAAACAACTATAACATATTGTCACATTTATTGAAATCGGGTCACACCCAATATAAAAGTGACACACTCACACTATTAATACACCACACACTTTCAAGTTACAAGTTTAAAATAAAGTTTTCAATGTACAACATGAAACAAATAAAAAATAGGGCTAATTCCATAAAAAAAACATTATAGTTGTCAAAAAATTATCTTTATAGTAGCAAGCAAAAAAAAACAAAAAAAAAAAAAAAAACAAAACAAAAAAAAAATTGAACACTAATATTGACATTTTTTTCTTCATGTGAGTAATAAAGATAAAAAAATATTCTGTGATGACCATTTTACCATTGGATTTTTGAAATTTGCATCCACACCGTCTCTAGGGTAAATTACATAAATGGTCCCCGTGGTTTAGCGAAAATTGCATCCACAATCCCTAATATTTTTTTTGGATCCGTTACGTTTTTATACGTTTTAGTCCGTTTTTATACATTATACATGTTTTTTTTATTCATGTTTGATTTTTTTTTTGTCACAAATGAAATTTTTTTATGGGAAAAAAAATTATTAGAAAATATTGCGAAAAAAAATTCAAATTTTTTTTTCACAAGTCACGAAAAAAAATTTCTAAAACAAAATTATTTCAGAAAAAAAATTTTGAAAAAAAAAATCAGAAAAAACAGAATTTAGACAAAAAAAAAATTGGAAAAAAATAGAGAAACTGGACGCAATTTTCTCCAAACGACATGGACGATATGTAATTTAGTCTAGGGACGGTGGATGCAATTTTCGCAAACCCACACGGACCATTTATGTAATTTGAAAAGGTAAAATGGTCATATTACTTACATAAAAACAAAAGTGTCAACATTATTGTTCACAAAAGTATTTTTTTTTTTAGTTCGCTACTCTGAAAATGATTTTTGGACAACTATAATGTTTTGTTTTGTTTTTTTTTAATTAGCCGTAAAAAAATATAGCCTAGGAAATAGAAGAAACAAATTAAATATGAAAAGATTTCTAAAAACCAAATGTGTTTAAAAAGAAAAAAGAAAGATGAGAGTTATATTAAATATCAAACTTTTCTTACATACCAATGACTTATTCTCACCATCCATCTAAAAATAAATCAATGGTTAAGATTAAAAGCATTTTAATATTTCACCCATTTTTTATAATTTAAATATCTTTTAAACTGTTAATCGTTAAGCGAAAATAATTACACCATCGGAACAAGCATTTAATTATCTTTCTATAGACGGGCACTTTGATATACTTTCGACAAAAAAAAATCGTTTTTTCACGTTATCATATATGATATGTAATAGGCACTTTGTTATATCATAATATCATAATATCATATATGACGGTTAAATCGTTTTTTTTTAGTTCGCTACTCTGAAAAAATCATATATGATATTATGATATAACAAAGTGCCTTTTTATAAATAGGCACTTTGTTATATTTTCTATAGACGGCCACGAAAAAAAACGTGAAAATCCGGAAAAAAAATTTTTGTTGAAAATATAACAAAGTGCCTATTTATAAAAAGATAATTAAATGATCGTCGTAACGGTATATTTTTTTCGCTTAACGATTAACGGTTTGAATGATATTAATATTTGAAAAAAAAAAATGATGAAAGTTGGTTTTTTAAATTGGTGGGATTAATCTCATCCATTAGATCAAATAAAGATGAAAGAAAGATGGAGGGTGAAGATTAGTCCTATGTAAGAAAAGTTTGATACTCGAATGATCTTATATCAAAAAGAAAAGAAATGAAAAGATGAAAAGTCAACTATCGGTCTCTTTGTTATTTTCCAGTAAGAAAAAAGTTTCATTGGTCAATCTTGCTAACATGGTAACTTTGTGTTTTTGTTTCTTGCGGTATACAGTAATTGTTACGAGTACTCATAATTGGGCAAACATCTTGATAGATAGGGATATTTTCGTCATTTGCACCACCACATCCAACTTATCCAGTTTTTAATTTGTCTCTTCCACACCTCCTCTTATCTCCTCTTTCTACAAAGTTTTTAATTGTTCTTTTAATGAAATCCCCAGTCAGGTACAGTACTCTTAATATTCGTATTTCTTGACTTGTATCATTATACTGGCAAAATGGCAGTATAACTGGAAGTGTTTTGAAAGCTTTTTGATCATTTTGATCAAAGCATTAACTGGAACTGTTTTGAAGACAAAAATAGAGTACTTTCTTACAAAGCGATTAATATGACACCACCTAAATTTTAATTTCTAAGAATTGAAAATTGTTAGATATATATGAGACGTTACTCTCACAAAATATTTCGACAAAGTATATAAAAAACTTTTCTAATAGGAAACAAATGTCACGTAAAAATTCTTTATTTAAAAACTTTTAAATATTTGTAGGCACTGCAGGTACTTTTTGTTGGAATATTGGATAAATATTAGTTAGTTAAATGTCTAGTATCGAACCCGAGACCTCGGGATTGCACACATTACAAACGAGAATTAAAGTTTAATAAATATTAAATGTTATGTATATTTATTAATTAAACACAAGTAAAAGGATTAACGATCGTTGGTTATTAAACGTATGGACTAACTATCGTTAAACGCAAAAGTAAAGGACTAGAGATGAAATATATAGCAAGAAGGATCCGGAATCCCTCCCTTGGACCCATGGCCGGTCGACTAGGGGATAGGGAAGCCCAATCCTTATCAAACTTGGATAACAAGTTTACTAGGCTATATATACAAACTCAAGGGTCATTTGTTTTCACCTTTTGTGCACACAAATTATTCCTAAAAGTTTTCTCTTCTCCCTCTCTTGCTAAAACCGATCGTACAACCCTAAACCTTAGGGTTGTTGATTTTCTTGACTTCAAAACTTTGTGTTTATGTTACTAGCATCACATTTAATTCGTTAGTAGTTTGTGTGTACAAGAACGATGTAACAACATACTTTTGTTGTTATCAAGGGATCGATTAACAAAACGGTAAGGGGTTAATCATTGATCCATATAAACCCTAATTAGGGTTCTTCATATTGTTAAAGACAATTGCTTTTCATTCTTGTTCGGGCTAGAATCACCACGGTACGTTCCTATTTAATTTATGTTAATCTCTTATGTGTTATAGATGTTACTACGCTTCCGCATATGTGTTTACCTATTTTATGATTGTCATGATTCTTATATTCTAACAGTGGTATCACGAGCTTGCTATAACATGTAATTGATTACATAAAACACATAAAAAACGAATTTTGATTGTTTTAGATACATGTTTTGGATCTAGGGTTTTGTTTTTTTAATTTTTTCGAAACCCTAACCCTAATTTTGGGGGGGGGGGGGTCGATTTATTCCATGAACCCTAATTAGGGTTTGTGGTTTTATTAATTAATTGGATTAGAAACCCTAGGTTGCCTACATGTTTATGTGTTATTTGGGCGTATCCTTGACTTAATTGGTAATTGTTATGCTTTGATCCGTGACCAAACATGCATGTTAGTCATGGGTTATTAATTGTTTATTATTGTTAAGTTTTTTCACATGTTTAGATAGATCTTAAATTGGGGAACTCCAATACATATTAAAATCGGTTTATATATGCTATGTGGTATGTTTATTAGCTTTGGCCTACGCAATTGATTCGTCAATGTATGTGACTCTCCTCCATTAAGAGAAGAAGGCCTTAGTTGATTACATGCATTATTATACCTAGAATTGATTTTATTAGGATCTTTTCTAATACGGATTGCATGTGGCTAATTGGTTCACTTATTTATTATTGGTTGTTTTGATTTTCTTTGATACTTGTTTTATTGTTTTAGTTTGACTTGTTGTAAGAAATAAAAGGGTTGTTTTTATAAAGAAAATAATACGGACTAATAATGGTGAAACCCTAAGTGATAAAGTAAGAATCTTGCAAGGTCTTAAGTGCCGCTAGTGGTCCGATTCGCACGGTAATCAGCTCCCAGGCGAGACTCGCAAAATTCATACTTTATTACATGATTTTGAGATTGAATCCATAAACTTTTGCTTGATTGATGTTTTGTACAAATATGCTTTTAAAATTAAGTCCTTTAAAACGATATTCATAACCGTGATTTAAAGGCTTAGAAAAGAGCCTTAGAGTCTGCCTTGGTTATCACAATCTTGAATATGTCTTAAACGAATTACTTTTAAAATCATAATTGTAGAAAGTCATCTTAGGGTTTATTAAACCTCAAGTAAAACTTTGTGTATTAATTTCACGAATTGTTAATAAAAAAGTTTTGAAAACTTATGTTATAAAGATGAGTGCATGCATCTTTATACATGTTTTGATTTTCACATCAAAAATTTATACCCTAAAATTTAAGTTACATGCCATCTAACTATAAGAAACACTTGAAGTTATTTTTTAGTAAACGTGAGACGCAGGCTGAATTTTAATGACAAGGTAAATTTCCGAGTGTGCGTGAGACCACACATGGAGAATTTGCAGTTTCTAAGTTAGACGACTTAATTAAGTTGATGCGTGAGACCTAGAGCTTAAGGCATGAGATGGGATGAAACATGCTTACATGACAAATTGATGAATCAATTTGATGTAAATCCCATAATGATCTAGGAATTGGAAAAGTGTTTGCCAATTATTGTTCGACAGATTACCATCTTTTATACTTTCACCACTAGCAGATCAACTGATGTGGTGGAATCTATGTAAAGTTGGATCCTAGATTTTCAAGAAATTAGTTGGTTATATGAATATAACCTTGGGTATTATATTTTCTTGGAAATATAAATTATCGAAACTACTAAAATTGAATTTTGTAAATTCTTTAAATGTATTAATGCAACTCAAAACCGTAAACGTATGTTATTCTTTTAATTGATCTACACCCGTTAGGGTTTTTGGTTAGAGTCAATGTTACAAAAAGAATAAATATAGTCTTCTTTCCATTAGGAGAAGTGTGAGACTTAAATCCTAATCCTTTTCATGAACGAGAAAGGTATAATAGGATGATTAGAATTGTCTAAATTCTAAATACATAACTCATAGCAAAATTTAATAGTAAGATTATTTGCACTTTATGAGTTATTAAATTAGAAGCTAGACTGAGTACTGCAAAATGGTAAAAGACGAATTAGATTATCTTATCTAGTTGTTTTGATTTGACTATTTAAAGATACTACATACAATTGTTGGAATGGTAGATCTATACAGGAAGAAATTGCATGCCCAGTTTTTTCAAGTTAATAGTTTGGAATGTGATGAATCACATTTATGTAGTAGAATACATTCTTTTATAACCTATATATAATTGTTGGAATCGGTTTTCTTAAAAGATGTAGGAAAGTAAACAAGTACACTATTTCCTTTCACTGATTAATGAAACATTTACAATGTTGTCAAATTCAGTGGGAGTATTGTGTTTTTATTACTGAATAAGGGATTATTACTATATTCTCTAATTCAGTGGGAGTTACAAGACTTATTGTCTTGATTGTAACTTAGATTATCTTTTGAATATCTCAAGGTAATTACTTTCCAAATATAGACACTAATATTTTCAAGGATAGTCATGTACGTTTCCTTGATTGATTGAGTAAACTCTATATCTACTAAGTTATGTTAATGACACAAATCATATTGTTCACATTAACAAACGCGTGCGTGTTGTTTATATGATACATGGTGTTGTACCATGCACAAGTGGGAGAAATCTTCATTATGTGCAAAGTACAACACATAAGAATATGATTTAAAAGATTCTCTTAACTGCAAAGTAAGAGATTATAATTCTAATTAGATTAATACATCTAATCTAAGAAACACTTAGTGTTAAAATTTAGTAAACGTGAGACGCAGACTAAATATTAACAACAAGGTGAATTTCCATATATGCGTGAGACCAACATAGATAATTTACTGTTTCTAAATTAGACATCTATTAGAACATATGTGTCAAATAAAAATACTACTTCAGCTTTAATATTTATGTATTATTGGAATGACATAAATGCATGAAGTAATATAATACTACTTCAATAATTATGTATTCTTAGAATGACATAAATAAATAAAGTAGTGTGTTAACTTAAAAATATTATTGAAACCAAATGATGGTGTTCATGATTACTTTAATTATACATGTTTATACTTTATTGTATAGTTATAAATATGAAGTCTTCTAAGTATTACAAGACTTATAATTAAGTAAGACGTTAGCTTGTTATGGTCTTTTAATTAAGACATATACAAGAAGTCATTGAGTTGATCAATGATTAATAACGTATAGTGGGATTATAACAAGTTTATGTTTTATAAGACATAAACATGAAGTGACTTGATTAATAAGTACTTGGGTTATAAAGCATGCAATTGGCTTGAAAATACTATTATACCATTAAGTTGATTTAGTTGGTAAATAGGTATGCCAACAGGAATATGGTTATCTTATATATATTGTTAGATCTTCTTACAATATTAATTCTAATTGAAATACCACATATAGATGGTATGTTCAGTTAGGGAATCAAACTCTTGTTAGATTGTTTGATTGAAAATAACTATGATTTCTATTCTTCTAAAAGTTATCAAGGTTAGAAATTGAGTATGGCTTGAATATACTCAATTAGACTCCTAGAAGATTAATAAGACGTTATTGAATTATGAAATGTGATGAATCACATTAAGTCTTAAAATTGAAGTTCTAAATTTGTTAAGTTACTTATGTGAAGGTTATTAACAAAGAGCTATCAATGCGTATTTGTAAAGTCCTAAAAGAGAAAATTGGATTGTTGCTCTAATTGCTAAGTACTTATATTCTATATAATGCTAAAGGCAAGTGTGAGTATTTTATCTTGAAAAGATAGAATTACAAGATACATAATCTTCTAAAACTACACTAGTTAAAATCATGATGAGGCTTACCATGTAAATGATAAACCTCAAGATGATGGAATTATCATTCATAGATCCACTTGGATATCTCATATATTTAATGAATATACTGACGATTATATGATGTAGTATTACCAAAATAATGAATTGGGTAAATTGCTCATAATATGAATGTTATAGATGTTGTTCATAAAGATATTCAAATTTAGAAAATTTGGTTTATCTTAATTCTTAATTGTTAGAGAATGATGATGAGTTTATTCAAAGATGATGTAACCCTAGTGGTTTAAATCCTTGTGAAATAATCATATGGACAAAATTGTACACATATCTTAATGCATGTCTTATGACAAGATTATTAATCATACTTAAGCAATTAACTATGATTGAATACTCTTTCCTAAGCACATTAAAGATACAAAGATGGTAAATTGTCATATTTATATGAATATGAAATTTGACAATGGATATCAAAAACCCTTCTTGAATAATTACTTGAGCGAGGACGATAAGTAATCAAAAGGAGTTTATGAATTCAAGAAAATCTTTGGAAGTGTACAAAGTGCAATAATCCATGAATGGATAAATGCATGCATCTAGGAAATTATTCTTATGATAAATTATTAAATCTATGTTTAGGTTTATAATTAAAATAAGGTAATTTCTAAGTATTCCTGAAAGCTAGTGGGAGTATTATGTTTGATTTACTAAATCATATATGTCGTATAACATATAAGAAGTTACATTCCATATAAGTGAAATGTTAAGACTTAGTTTGGAATGAAACTGTAAGTGAAAGATTTAGAAAATAAAACATACAACCTTGGAACAAAAGTTTATTATTTAATAAACATGTGCGGTAAATGATTCTAATAGAATATGATATATCATTTAGAAAATGGATATACATATTTGTAAAGATAGTATATGAATATAATCTAAGTTTGACTGAAGAATTTTTCATGTGCATTATATTATTGTTGTATCATGCTTAAGTGCTTAAATGATTTGACAATATTTGATATCCAATTAAAGGTTATTATATAACTTGTGTAATAGATATTCTAATGGAAAATGTTTGAAATTAGAATAATGATCCTCAACCTGGAATAGCTCCTAAACATTACACTATGGATATTAAGTTTACGGAAATTTTAAAGAGCATATTGTGTTTAATATACAATGATGCTAGTTTAATTGAGATGACACTCAATAACTAGTCATGAAGGATTTCATGAGAACTAGTTGTGCTCAACTAAGAGCATAGTTGCATTAAACATTAAAAGAATTAGAATAATTTAAACTTTAAAAGGTTTGAAAGTTTGATTGTCATAAGTTGGTGATTGAGGATATCACACCATTTATGAAAAATTATGTGGCTATATCAAGATAGTTGGATTTACACATACAAGAATTTTAATTATTGAAATCTTAAAAGAAGTATTCTCAAAATTCGGATAGATCATAGTTAGATGAAATAAATGCCTTGTCAACAAGTATGATTGTCATTACTTGAGGCATAATTGTCAACAAGTTATTACTTGAGACAAAATTCATTAACTAGAATTATCATGCATTGATCTATTTAGTATTTGGATAAAGGACATTAAACAATTATTATTTATAATGAATTAAAGTACTTAGTACGTTTGTTTTCATTAATAATAAATTGTGTCCTATATTTGCATGTTTAAATCCGTGAATAACTTATGTTATTCTAAATTGTCCGTTGTCAATTAATGATATGGGAATATCATTAAAATAAGACAAATCTGAGTAATGGTTAAGAATATACTTGAAAGTATATTGATGCGTTGACATACCAATTTCACATGATATTTGATGAATTGAATATAGGACTTATCCCAACTACATGATTTTACTTTATGGATCTTGTCAATAAGTAAATCATGAATTTGTTATCTTTAGACTTGAGATACCAGATAAGAGTCATGGATGTAGTGCATTTTTGTAAAGCAATCTACCGCTCACCGTAACAGGGAGTTATAAGGGTTGTTTTCAGAAGTGTTGCAAAGTTCATGGGTTATTCTTGTAGTCAAGAAAGAATTTGTTCCTTCAAATTTGTTTTGAAGTTTAATACTGCTGGGCCCCTCGTAGGGTTGACAAGATGTATGCGTGCGCACGCCCAAAGTCTATCTGGAATACGTTCAGATGTTTTGGTAATATTGCTCAATTATAAACAACGAGAAACAAAATTGTTAATTAAAGAATGACTAAGATCCATATCTTTATTAACGTAGTATTAGAAACAAAAGGATGATTATAATGATGAATCATTAAAGGTTTTTCCAAGAAAAACTACCTCGAGTCGAACTATGGGCATTGGAGTGTTGCTAGATGCTAACCAATGTCATTTTACTATTAATAGATATCCAAGTGGGAGCTGTTGGAATATTGGATAAATATTAGTTAGTTAAATGTCTAGTATCGAACCCGAGACCTCGGGATTGCACACATTACAAACGAGAATTAAAGTTTAATAAATATTAAATGTTATGTATATTTATTAATTAAACACAAGTAAAAGGATTAATGATCGTTGGTTATTAAACGTATGGACTAACTATCGTTAAACGCAAAAGTAAAGGACTAGAGATGAAATATATAGCAAGAAGGATCCGGAATCCCTCCCTTGGACCCATGGCCGGTCGACTAGGGGATAGGGAAGCCCAATCCTTATCAAACTTGGATAACAAGTTTACTAGGCTATATATACAAACTCAAGGGTCATTTGTTTTCACCTTTTGTGCACACAAATTATCCCTAAAAGTTTTCTCTTCTCCCTCTCTTGCTAAAACCGATCGTACAACCCTAAACCTTAGGGTTGTTGATTTTCTTGACTTCAAAACTTTGTGTTTATGTTACTAGCATCACCTTTAATTCGTTAGTAGTTTGTGTGTACAAGAACGAGGTAACAACATACTTTTGTTGTTATCAAGGGATCGATTAACAAAACGGTAAGGGGTTAATCATTGATCCATATAAACCCTAATTAGGGTTCTTCATATTGTTAAAGACAATTGCTTTTCATTCTTGTTCGGGCTAGAATCACCACGGTACGTTCCTATTTAATTTATGTTAATCTCTTATGTGTTATAGATGTTCCTACGCTTCCGCATATGTGTTTACCTATTTTATGATTGTCATGATTCTTATATTCTAACACTTTTGGCTGCCAATACATTTTCTCTTTTATAGACCAATTGTGTGACCATGTAGATGTGAACTATTGGAAAAACATGCTAGTCAACTACTGTATGTAATTCACATGTTACTTGACTTATAGAAGTAAATCTTCACTTTTCTTCACCACAAAAAACGTGTCTAAAAAATCTTCAAATTATTCTTTTCTCATGCATGCATAACGAGGCTTGTCTCCCATCCCTTTCTTTTTCATTTATTGCAAAACACATTAGTTAACAGAAATTAATTTATTAGAAAAGGGTAGCTCAAGTATAAATAAAGACATACGAACCTTCACTGTATAGAAAAAAAACATGCAACGGCAAGCAATGGCTTCTTCAAACTTCTCACTTTTATCTCTAGCTCTACTACTCATTGCTCTCTCATTTATACCAAACTTTACTTCTGCTTCTTTGGAGGAAGCAAATGCTCTTCAAAAATGGAAAGCAACCCTTAAAATCCCAAACAACTCCCAAATTGTATCTTCTTGGACACCCCTTCCAACGAATAGTTCACTCACTTCGTGCCCTTCTTGGTTTGGAATTGCTTGCAACGCTGATGGGAACATTAACAGGTTGAACCTCTCGACGTCTGAGTTAAAAGGTACGCTTCACCAGTTCCCGTTCTCTATTCTAGGCAACCTTACCCATTTTGATCTTAGTGTAAACAACTTCTTTGGTCCCATCCCACCAGAAATCGGACTCCTGTCCAAACTTGTCTATCTTAATTTTTCAACCAATCAGTTTTCTGGTGTAATTCCACCTGCCATTGGTAAACTGAGCCAGTTAACCGTCCTGCATCTTTCCCAAAACAATTTAACTGGCTCAATTCCTTCATCATCGGGTGATTTGGCGTCTTTGAAACTCCTTTATTTGAGGCAAAATCAACTATCTGGGCCCATTCCTACTGAATTAGGGAATATGAAGTCTCTCACTAGATTAGATTTGAGCGAAAATCAACTCAATGGTTCAATTCCTTCATCATTGGGTGATTTGACGTCTTTGGATACCCTTTATCTACACACAAATCAACTCTCTGGACCCATTCCTATTGAATTAGGGAATATGAAGTCTCTCATTATATTAGGTTTGAGCAACAATCAGCTATCTGGGCCCATTCCTACTGAATTAGGGAATATGAAGGCTCTCACTATATTAGCTTTGAGCAAAAATCAACTCAACGGTTCAATTCCTTCATCATTAAAAAACCTGAGAAGCCTTCAGGTTCTGTCTCTCCGTGTGAACAAGTTATCCGGTCCTATGCCACAAGGAATCGGAAATCTACAATTGTTTAGGCTTCTGCTGGACACAAATCAGCTGTCTGGCCAAATTCCAAAGCAGTTTGGTGAGATAAAAAGTTTGTTAAATTTAAACTTGAGCGATAACAACCTTTCAGGTGTTATACCTCAAGAGCTTGGATCACTGCATGGCCTCCTTACTCTTGACCTATCCAAAAATAGGTTAAACGGGTCATTACAAAGATATATTGGTGGTTGGGTACAAATCCATCACTTAGATCTTAGTAATAACAAGCTCAGCGGAAATATCCCATCAGAGATCAGTATATTACGTCAACTCAACGTTCTTGATTTATCTTGGAATTCACTCACAAAAATGATACCATCGGAAATTGGAAGTTTAGAAAGTCTGGTAATGATGAATCTTTCTCACAATAAGCTATCCGGTTCAATTCCTAATGGTTTCAGTAACTTGCCAAGAGGGATTGATATCGACATGTCTTACAATGAGCTCACAGGTTCAGTTCCCCCTTATGCTGTCTTTCTAAATGTGTCTGGAGAAGCATTACAAGGAAATCGTCATCTGTGTGGAAATGTTACAGGTTTGAAACTATGTGAAAATCAAATAGTAATGAAGAGAAATAATCATTTTCATCCTACGCTCATCCTTGTAACTATGGTCCCACTTTCTGCGGCTCTTTTACTTGGTTTATTCATGTGTGGCCTCATTGCTTATCGACGTAGAGAGAGAGCTTCTCCACAGATACCATCAGGCGAAGAAGGTGGCAAATTTTTCTCAATAACAAGTTTTGATGGACAGGCGATGTATGATGAAATCATCAACGCAACAAATGATTTTGATGATGCATTTTGTATTGGGATGGGAGGATATGGTACTGTGTATAAAGCTGAGTTACAACCCAACAATATAGTAGCTGTCAAGAAACTTCATTCATCATCTGAGAATGACAATCATATAGGCTTCCTAAATGAGGTACGAGCATTAACAAACATAAGGCATAGAAACATAGTTAAACTCTATGGATATTGCTTCCATACTCGTCACTCATTTTTGATTTACGAATATCTTGAGAAGGGAAGTCTAAAATCGCTCTTAAGTAGCGATGTCACAGCAAAGGAAATGGATTGGCTGAAAAGGGTAAGAATTGTTAGGGCTGTAGCGAATGGTTTGGCTTATATGCACGATGATTGCACACCACCTATAATTCATAGAGACATTTCAGCAGCTAATATCCTTCTCGATTCTGATTATGAGGCACATATCTCGGATTTTGGAACAGCGAAGCTTCTAAAGCTGGATTCATCCAATTGGACTGCGGTTGTAGGCACCTATGGCTATATTGCGCCAGGTAACTGCCATATATTTTAAAGTTATCTATACGTACTTCTTCTCAAGTTTCAGATTTATCTATGTTACATATATTCTCATGTTTCCTTCCATGTAGAGCTTGCTTATACGATGGTGGCAACAGAGAAATGTGATGTGTATAGTTTTGGAGTTGTTGCACTAGAAGTGATTATGGGAAAGCATCCTGGAGAACTTATATCATGTCTACCAACAATGTCGACTGATGATCTATTGCTGGCCAATGTAGGAGATAGACGGATTCCGCGACCCTCACCTCTAGTTGAGAAACTAGCTCATATAATTTTGAATGTCATACGGGCATGTTTGAACGACAACCCACAGGAAAGGCCAACAATGCGCCAAGTAAAAGATTTTTTGTCAGTGGATGATCGGCTTTGGATGAAGATGCGTGTATCGGTAACTTGATGATAGTTTGATCGATTTCGTATGATGTCTAGTCATAAGTTATAAAGTTTAAGAAACTTTTTATGTTTTTTTGTTGTCCTGAATTATGTTGTAGATTGTTATTAAATAAGAAAATAATTTATATCAATGAAGATTGCTACCTTTCTAGACTAATATTGTTACGTGTATTATGGATCTTTTTGGTAATTTCTTTAAATTATTCCAGTTTTAGAATTAAAAATTGCCGATCCAAAAACGTACGAGTAGTGTTGGTGTCTCTAACTATTTATACAGTATCTAATTTCTCCTTGATGTGCTTAGTGAAAATGATAGAGGTGGCAACATGGGCAGGTCGATCGGGTTGAGTAACGGGTCAAAACGGTTAAATTCTTTTTACGGGTCCAATTGGTTTGCCAGAAACACCTTTGGTCAAAAATTTCATTAAATCTTATTAGAAATAATGTGTGACACATATGATAACAAAATACATATTCTTATAACCAATGTTATTGAATAACTTGTACACTATGTGAAAGCTTCAACCCTTTTTGACCCGTTTCCTTTAGCTAACTTTTTTTATTTTACTCGTTTGACCCATCAGAGATGAAACATATCCCACATTGACTCATTTATACCTAAATGGGTCAGAATTTCCACAAAGATTACATATAAATTGGATAAAAATAAGCAGCTAACAAATAAGCATAGCTACCTTATGTGACCCACTGCTTTTCTACTGTATGCATGGGACAATACTAAACTTGCTGATTATTTTCTCCACTACCAGTAAAAATAAAAGAAATGGTAGTAGCTTGCGCGGTTCTGTATTTTGGAGACCCGGAACGTATCACACACTAATACAAAACTGTAAAATAAAAATCCAACCTATGAATTGATCTAGAAAAGCTTGTTACGCATTCACCATGATTGAGCATTCAAACGCATACACAAACTAATAAATATCTGATCATACAAGAAGATTCTGATACATATACAAAATCGCAGGGACATATGATTGGGCTTAAACAAACACTATCTAAATCATTGAATTCGTTTTGTCTTTCTTTAAGAGGGCAATGCTATATAACCCGGGTTGAACTGGGAACATGGCCGGTTATGACTGTTGTTTGCTTGTTTATGAACGGTTGTTCTTTTGTTGACCCGGGTCGACCCATTTTGGTAAACCCAGCTGGGTCATACCTTTCGTTTTTTTAAAGTTTTGGACCTATAGTTTTGTTATAAAGTATGGGTTTGGTAGTGAATTTCTAATGTTTAAGAGCTGTTTGGAGCTTTTTAGGGGTGTTTTTGTAGCTGTAGGAATTGAATTTCCATGTTTAGAAACTGTCCCTTTTTGCTTAAAAATGGTTCCACACGACGGTTCAACCGGCGACTCGGCTGGGTCAATAAAAAACCGGTGCAAGGAAATTCAAAAAAATTTACACAAAGATTGATACTTTTATAGACAACCCGAACCTTTTGTATTTGCTGCTACAGTTTGTATTTACAACTATACCAAGGAATTCATGCTAACCCGGCGGGTTGGGATGACCATGGTCAAAGTAAAGAAAAAAATAACTCAAAAAAGTCAACGTGATCGTGACAGTAACTTCAAAAAGTCCCCATAATCGCTCATACTACAACTCGAAAATCTCTTCATGTTTTCCCAAATCTGCAAACGTCTACTAGGCCTCAACGGGCCTGAACTTGAGGTTATCCTATACAAATGTACAAGTAGCCCAAGACCCGGAAACCCTCTCTCCACATCAAGTGGAGATTCATAGCTTGGATAGGTGGATACTTCGGGCTGCACACACATTGGTGCTACTGCTGCTACTTTAGCAATACTGTCGAATGAAGCTTCAGGGGATAGTGATGGATCAGTAAGCAAGTTTAGACCTTCTGGTGCTTGAAGCAGGGGATAGGCCCATGCGACAAGGATTTCTTGTCCCAATAACATTGACATGCCAACGGGTTTTGTTCGTGTTAGGAGTTCAAGGAGTACCTCTCCGTAGCTATATACGTCACTCTTTACAGGAAACTTTACGAGTTAAGTCATGTTCTAGCAAAATGTTGCTAGACTTGAAGTCTCTGTGTATGACTCTTGGGCTTTAATCTTCATGCAAGTAAGTTAACCCTCTAGCCACACCCAAAGCAATTTTCAATCCCCCCCCCCCCAAAAAAAAAAAAAAAAAACCCCTAACAAAAAAATTTCACTCCAATTATAGACCATCTCCATTAAAAGGTGAAGTAAAATCATTTGACTTTAAAAGTCAAAATTTCAATACCTAACTAGCCGATTTTTCACATGAAAGCAAGCCATGTTCTTTAAAAAAAAATAATAAATAAAAATAAATAAATAAATAAATAAAATAAAGAATGAAAGAAAAATTAGCTGACTTTTGCAAGTCAAACATTTGACTTCGGAAAGTCAAGCATTTCATACCATGAAGGTGAGATTCAACGCTTCCATTTGGGCTTAGCTCATAAACGAAACACCGGTTTCTTTCTTCTGTACAAATGCCAAGCAGCCGAACCAAATTTCTATGGTGCAAGAGGCTAAGCATCTCAACTTCAGCCAGGAATTCCCAACCCCCCTTGTTTATCATCACGTTTAAGTACCTTGACAGCAACTTTAGTCCCATCTTCAAGGGTCCCACTATAAACACGCCCAAACCCACCCGCACCTACACGACCCAACTCGTTAAAATAATCAGTTGCTTTTTCCATATCACTTGAACTAAACGTCTTTGCAGATCCTTTATAAGCTATATTTGACCAGAAGGATAATGAAGCTGACTCGGGCCCAATTCCTATTGTTGATCAACCAACCCTTGTTGATTTTGTGACGGGATTAAAGTAAAGTAGCTGATTGGGTGTGTCCTGATTGGGCCCCTTCCCTACATTTAATTAGCAGAACCCACACAGCAACAGAGACTAAAACCACGGCTACAACTGCTGATAAAACTATTATGGAAATTATGCAACCACTTAGCCTATTGCTAGACCTTTGCTTACTGATATCGACCCCGAGGGGCTTTATGTCCCTACCATTGTTTCCATAACCATACGGTCTACCATTACTGTTGCGTGATGATGGCAGATGGAGGAAGACCTATTAACAACAAAATGATTATGATTATAAGCAAGAAAAAAATTCAGTTTGACTTTTGAGGTCAAACAAATTAATCCTAGAAGTACGGTAGAGGTGACAATTTCGACCCATTTACTTATTTGTCGGTCTTACTAGAAGGCCAGCTCAGATACTAATGGAAAGAAGGTATAAAGTGAAACACCAAGACCGAGCTCAACTTGCATTGGCAAAACAAACTTGCATGGTGTACCAGGTGGGGTGTTCGTTAACTGCTCCACACACATTATTGTACAATTTACAAATTATGTAAAATTCAAATTGTATGGATTGCCAAAAGTTAACCATCAGTTAAACAAAGGGGCTGCTAATGGAAAATCCACTATACGTTCACAACTTTTCGTGATTTATTCCCTTAACTTATTAAAGTTGATTAAGTTCCTTAACTCTTTTTTTGTTGTAGTGTAAAGATGCGGAATTTAAAGGTTAACCTCCATGGCTCCATATCATTGAAAGTTGTGGTTTTACCATTACTAAGCCATAAGCAGAATAGTGCCTGGATATTGTTACGTTGTTTGATGAGTTTATATTCCTTCATTGGGAGGTGGAGGTGGTAATGCTCTGGGAACTTTGGTGATGATCGAGAAGGAGAAACTTTAGGTGGTAAAACTGGCACTTGAAAACATAAGGATGGTCAAACTTTAAGAAAGGAACTAACAATGAAAGAGAATTTTCAACTGGAGGCATCTTTGAACCTGTCAATCACTAGATATGCATAAGAGATAAGACTTGAGAAATTAAATAAGATAAAGTAAACAAATGCATTCCTTTGAAAGAAATTTGTAGTCTTTTGTATGGGAAATTGGATGAAAAGAAAAATTATATTGTTAATTTTAAGAAAAAACCGTTAGTAGAAGCATTGTAATTTTTAAAAGTGATTATTATGGGTGTCATAATGTTCTTGACGTTGATGTTTTTATAATGTGAAAACAAAGAAAGAAAGATTGTAAACTTTGGATGTGGCGGTATCTTTGGAAGTGGTGGTTTCTTCGGATGTCCCGAATTTGTGTGTGGCGGAGTCTGCTCACTTTTTTCTTTTCCCTTTCCATACACACGTAAATTCAAACCAAGTCTAAAACTTGAGGGGAAAAAAACAGGGTGGTTCGGGTAAAATGTCAAAACAAAACAAAAAAAACGGGCCAGGAAACTGGTCGAGTGTATCAAATAAGATTACAAAAAATTATATAATTCAAATAAGAAGGTTTTAATTACTTAATAACTTGATTTAGGATATTTTGCCTTAAAATACACACTTTTTGTGACTTTGAACCTCTTTGATCCATTTGACCCGTTTTCATGGGCGGTTTTGGGCCGGCGCATCATTAGCAACCGAGCCGGGCCCAACCCACTAAGGGGCACTAAAATTTTTTATACCCATTATATGTACTAGGCCCAACCCACTAAAAGGCACTAAAAATAAACCATATTAATCATTTAATCCAAAAAGTCAAAATTGATTGTGAACGGACAAAAGGGTGAAGGGCTGAAGGCGTGAAGCACCAAAGCTTTGCTTTCAATAATCCATCTCTATCTTCAAATCATAACTAAGGTTACAACTTAGAACTCTCAACTAGTTATCAATTTTAATTTTTTTTTAGTTATCAATTCTGCCTAGTTATGAATTTTAATTTTTTTTTTTTTATTTTTTTTTATTTTTTTTTTTTTGCATAATTGTATACATATACTGATATACAGTATATACTCAAATTGAGTAATTGAAATTTGACAAATGACAAATTGTTAAATAATGTTAATTTTTTTTTCATATGTTGTTGCTATAGAGAGCGATATGTTGGAGAACACGAATTATGAATCGTTGATCGAAGACTTTGTCTCAAAAAACGCGAGAAGAACCGCACGGTTTACTTAAATATATTTTATTTTGTAGAAGTAATATTTTTGTTGCAAGAATGATTTTTGTTCGTATTTTTGGTTTTTCGTACTTGATTATGGTCTATGGATATTATAATATAGGGGCACTTTTTTATTTTCGTGCCGGGCCTAATTTTATTTTATTTTATTTTGACGTTCTCAGCACCGCCCCTGGCCGTTTTCTATCATTTTTACCCGTTTGACGTGCTACAATACAACTGAACCTAATTTGACCCATTCTTAGGTAAATTGGTTGAAAATGACACATCTAGCTATAACGAAATTAGTCACTCACGCACCTGCAACGAAATCACTTTCTAGCATTCATGCAAGCTCTAACTTTCCATACTTGGTGTAACCTGGTATTTTGCTTTCTTTTGCAATATCCCTTAATTAGCTCACTTAGTGTATAGTTTTTCATATGAATATTCCCCTGTTGGAAATTATAATGGATGAACAGAAAGATGAGGTTAAAGATTAAGATGATATACTCAAATACCTATATAGCAAACTGAATAATTCATCAATCAATTCACTCTACTACTTCCAAAAAAGACTTTAGCAACTATATATTCGATAACCGATTGAAAATTTTACAGTGAAACAAACAGTTTAGTGATTGCGTAATTATTCGCACAAATTTAACCTAAACAAGTCACTTAATTAGTTGTTCAATAGTTTCAGTATGAACTATGCTCCTACTTAATTAACATTGTGGAAAACTAGAAGGGGGGGTTGAATAGTTTTACGTCAATTTATATTTTTAAAAACTTTGTTTGATAAAAGCTTTGATTCTTATTTATGTGAATTTCAACACTTGCACAACTCAAACAATATAATCTAACTACCTAAACAATAATAACGTAAATATGAAAGTAATGAAAAGATAGAGATAGAGAGATCAAACCACAACACACGATATTTATAGTGGTTCGGCTACGAAGCACCTCTTCGCCCTACTCCACTCCTTGAGTCACCTACTCAAGAGTTTTCTTCACTATGTCAACAAACTCCCTTTTTGGCGGAGAAACCTTACACAACTTTTGCTTACACCGATTAACGACACTAAGCTAGATGTCGAGTTCTAATAGTAGCTAGAACCAATCTCACACCACAACACACCTTCTTCACAACTTGTACACAACACTACTACTACACTACTTCTCACACCTTCACTACTTCTTCTTCACAACACAACTATTTCTTCACTACTTCTATTCACCACTACTAACCTACCTAAATCTATTAATTACAATCACTACACAACTATACAATAAATACAAGCAACACAACTAATCTTCAATACTTCTTGGTTTGAGATGAAAGGAGTATTCTTCTCTTGCACTTTGAATGAGGATGGATAGAATCACTTGAAAACAAGAACTATATGTTTATGATCAAAGGTTTAGGAAGATGATTTGAGAGAATTAAAACAGAAAGACTTAGTGCAAAAGGTGAGAAAAAAATTCAGATTTGAACCAGTATTTATAGGCAAAGAAATCTGACACATGAGCGTATGCCGGCCCCCTTAATTGTGTGCCGGCCCCCTTAAAATTAAGGGGGCCGCCCATTGAAACGGCCAGATTTTTTGTCTTTTCTGGGGAAAGTTTATTTGGTGAAAATTTAACTGAATTTGGTTAAAAATTTGAATTCATTTAATTATTATGAAATAAACATTTTCCTTTAATTACCAAAAATGTTTTTCTTAAATATATAAAATGTTTATACCATTTTATATAATTTGTAATTAGTAAATAAACCTTCCTTTGATCATAAAATGTATTAGGCACTTGTTTATTCATACCTTAAGTGAATTAGTTGGATGAAATGATATTTTGTCACTAAATACTTATTTACGTAATGATTTTACGTTTAATGATTTTATATTTTGTGATTGTCAAAACATAGGGATATCGAAAAATATTAATAACGTTTTTACGCATTATTTATATCAACAAACATGTCCCCATGGTTTGCTTTACAAAGCGTAACCATATACCAAGCCTAGAGAAACTTCACAGATTTATGAAATGTTGTTTCTATACAATGGTCATTTTTGCACCCATCACACTTACAAATTAACAGAAAACATTAGCTCCTTCTTAAGCTATACCATTAGTTTCATACTTTCATCATATTCAAAAACACAAAAATAAATCAACATTAGACGAACATACAAAATTATTAGATATCTATATTATGTTAGTTGGCCCAAGCCCGGTTATGGTGGTTGGGCCGGTGGTTTTAGAATAGGAGTTGGGCCGGTTGTATTTGGGTTAGGGGTTGGCTGTTAGAGAATATGACGAGTGATAAAGTTCGGATCGGTGTCAAGAAAGGTGTATAAAGGGGCATCATTTAGGGGTGTTTATCGGTTCAGTTATTGGGTTATTCGGTTTATTTGGTTCGGTTTACTCACGTGCTCATGTAATTTCAAAGATTCAAAAGATTTTGCACATGAAGGAATGAGTATGGACATTTGAAATTAGTGATAGATCCTAAACAAACAAGACTTTGAGGGACATGATTATGTGGCTGTTTAAAGGGACCCATTATCATGTTTTAAGTGACAACTAGCCCTCTATACCAAATTAAAGTTATTACCCGTCTAAGTTCAAGTCTATCAAGAATTATCACATTGAGTCGAGCCTTTTTGTGTTAAAATAGCTTTTGATCACATTTTTTTGGCTTTAGAAAGAGCTCTCGGCAAAAGAAAATTTCTCGATATAGGAAAAGTTCTTGGCATTTTCTTGGAAAAAGAAAATTTCTCGATATAGGAAAAGTTCTCGGTGTTGACTTGTTGGCCTAAAATTTCTCGTAGGTTAATTTTAAAAGTTCTCGGTGCTTTGTTTTTGAAATTGTTTAGTCCTTGGTTAATTCATGTGTAAATTTCTTGGTTTTCCACAAAGTTCTCATAGAAAAGTTCTTAGCTCTTTCACAATTAGAATTTGTTGTAGAAATTAAAAGTTCTCGGTTGTTCAAATTTCAAGTTGTTAGATTCCTTTTCTTCAAAACTTCATATTACTTGGTGTTTTTCTACTTTTCTCAGTGTCTAATTTCTCGGTTTCAAACTTGTACAAAAGTCCTCGGTGATGGTAAAGTTCTCTAATTTGACTAAAATTAGTCAGTGTTGACTTTTTCTAGGTGTTAGGTTTCTAGCCTAAAAAAATTCTAAAATTACTCGGTGATTCCCAAAAAGTTATCGCTGAAAATTACTAGGTGCCATGTCATTAACTTAAAAGTTATCGTAGGACCTAAAGTTCTCTTAGAAAAGTTCTAGGTGCCATGTCACGAGTTAATGGAATACCCTCTTCACCGACTAAATTACTAGGTGCCAGGTCACTACCGATTAATTTTGAAGTTACCAAGTAAAATTGAATTCACCCATTAATTTTGAAGTTGCCGAGTAAGTTCCCAACGTCATTTTTCTAATTAAAATCACTAAAAACTCCTATTTTTGCGTTTTTTTTAGTTTTTCTTTGATAGATCGCTACGTTAACACTTAAACTAACTTCAAATTAAAAACTTTAACAAATTTAATGGCTAAATCTATGAAATGATTCTAAGAGAGTACTCTGTGAAACTCGGTTTTGTTTTTCATGTATATTCCTACCCAAACACTATCTAAACTATCAATCTAATCCAATTCATCATAAGACTCCGATGCCAATTGCAGGTACCCATTTCTATCATGTAACACACATCAACAGTACTTCTACTCTAGAGAGATAGCGGTGAACGAGTGACTAAGAGAGAGAAAGAGTGGTGCAGAGTAAAAACTAGTAAACATATATATTATGTGTATTTCTCATAAATAAATGAACTCCCACACCTCTCCTAACACATTAGGAAAGGCTTATATAAGGTAGACATGGGCTTGGTAGGCCAGACATGCTACCAAGTGAGAGGATCACTTGATTTGATCACACACTATAGGTGTTGGACCTTTTAATGTGTAAATATGATACTTTGAGTGAATATGATTAAGTATGCGGAATCTACTTAACCACACTTAGAATGTTTATTGGAAATGGAACTGTGATGCTTGTGTTTATTTAACAAAGAACATTGAAAGTATTTCACCAAACGATTCAATATTATTCAGAATAATACGAGTGATCTTCACTATCACTAGGGTTACAAAGACCTTGAATCTTGTGTTTTGTTCTAATGTTTTTCTGTATGTATATATCTATATCTATCACTCTCGTCACATGCATATATATACACATATCTAAGATCTTCCTTTTATAGTCCAAGGAAAGATCTTTTACAATCTATATGACTCATCTAATTTACTAGCTTATGACTAATCTTCATTCTAGCTAGATGATGACTTATCATGTCAGTCATTAAGATACAACATGTATCTAGGATTACAACTCACTTGGAGTGTTCAATTTGATGACTACAACAAAGACATTTTTCTTGTATATGAGTCAGTAGAATAAGTTGTACTTATCTACACAGCTTTTGTATGAGTCATAGTAGCATCAGCAGAATCCATCAGCAGAAACACCTTCAGTAGAAAACGTTCTTCAGCAGAATCCATCAGTGGAAACATGCTTTGTGCTTTATCAGCAGAAACATACTTGATGTATTTCCTTAAGCCTTTATATTGATTCTGATTATTTAATTCCCAACAATCCTCCCCTAAACATGTGAATTACATTCAAACATGTTTTTCTGAATTAAATGAGGACTTTGTGAAGATCTTTCAAACACTTCATTGTCAGACTGTGATCTGAAAATTCTTTTCTTTTATTCTTTCATCAGCAGTTGTAGGGATAGTTTGAACAACTGAAATTTCCCTACCTTCAACTGCTGATAAAGTGGTTGTGGGTTTGAAAGAGTTGCCATCTTCAATGATTTCCCAGAGAGTGTAATCCTGCACCTAGAAAAACTGTTCTATTCTTAACCTCCACAATTCAAACTCATTCTGTTTGAGAACTGACAACTTTGGAGCAACATTTGTTTGAATAGATTCTGTATCCATTTCTTCTTCTTCTAAATCAAAGATATCGACCTGGAAGTTCTGATACCAAGTGAGAGGATCACTTGATTTGATCACACACTATAGGTGTTGGACCTTTTAATGTGTAAATATGATACTTTGAGTGAATATGATTAAGTATGCGGAATCTACTTAACCACACTTAGAATGTTTATTGGAAATGGAACTGTGATGCTTGTGTTTATTTAACAAAGAACATTGAAAGTATTTCACCAAACGATTCAATATTATTCAGAATAATACAAGTGGTCTTCACTATCACTAGGGTTACAAAGACCTTGAATCTTGTGTTTTGTTCTAATGTTTTTCTGTATGTATATATCTATATCTATCACTCTCGTCACATGCATATATATACACATATCTAAGATCTTCCTTTTATAGTCCAAGGAAAGATCTTTTACAATCTATATGACTCATCTAATTTACTAGCTTATGACTAATCTTCATTCTAGCTAGATGATGACTTATCATGTCAGTCATTAAGATACAACATGTATCTAGGATTACAACTCACTTGGAGTGTTCAATTTGATGACTACAACAAAGACATTTTTCTTGTATATGAGTCAGTAGAATAAGTTGTACTTATCTACACAGCTGTTGTATGAGTCATAGTAGCATCAGCAGAATCCATCAGCAGAAACACCTTCAGTAGAAAACGTTCTTCAGCAGAATCCATCAGTGGAAACATGCTTTGTGCTTTATCAGCAGAAACATACTTGATGTATTTCCTTAAGCCTTTATACTGATTCTGATTATTTAATTCCCAACAATCCTCCCCTAAACATGTGAATTACATTCAAACATGTTTTTCTGAATTAAATGAGGACTTTGTGAAGATCTTTCAAACACTTCATTGTCAGACTGTGATCTGAACTTTCTTTTCTTTTATTCCTTCATCAGCAGTTGTAGGGATAGTTTGAACAACTGAAATTTCCCTACCTTCAACTGTTGATAAAGTGGTTGTGGGTTTGAAAGAGTTGCCATCTTCAATGATTTCCCAGAGAGTGTAATCCTGCACCTGGAAAAACTGTTCTATTCTTAACCTCCACAATTCAAACTCATTCTGTTTGAGAACTGACAACTTTGGAGCAACATTTGTTTGAATAGATTCTGTATCCATTTCTTCTTCTTCTAAATCAAAGATATCGACCTGGAAGTTCTGATACCAAGTGAGAGGATCACTTGATTTGATCACACACTATAGGTGTTGGACCTTTTAATGTGTAAATATGATACTTTGAGTGAATATGATTAAGTATGCGGAATCTACTTAACCACACTTAGAATGTTTATTGGAAATGGAACTGTGATGCTTGTGTTTATTTAACAAAGAACATTGAAAGTATTTCACCAAACGATTCAATATTATTCAGAATAATACAAGTGGTCTTCACTATCACTAGGGTTACAAAGACCTTGAATCTTGTGTTTTGTTCTAATGTTTTTCTGTATGTATATATCTATATCTATCACTCTCGTCACATGCATATATATACACATATCTAAGATCTTCCTTTTATAGTCCAAGGAAAGATCTTTTACAATCTATATGACTCATCTAATTTACTAGCTTATGACTAATCTTCATTCTAGCTAGATGATGACTTATCATGTCAGTCATTAAGATACAACATGTATCTAGGATTACAACTCACTTGGAGTGTTCAATTTGATGACTACAACAAAGACATTTTTCTTGTATATGAGTCAGTAGAATAAGTTGTACTTATCTACACAGCTGTTGTATGAGTCATAGTAGCATCAGCAGAATCCATCAGCAGAAACACCTTCAGTAGAAAACGTTCTTCAGCAGAATCCATCAGTGGAAACATGCTTTGTGCTTTATCAGCAGAAACATACTTGATGTATTTCCTTAAGCCTTTATACTGATTCTGATTATTTAATTCCCAACAATCCTCCCCTAAACATGTGAATTACATTCAAACATGTTTTTCTGAATTAAATGAGGACTTTGTGAAGATCTTTCAAACACTTCATTGTCAGACTGTGATCTGAACTTTCTTTTCTTTTATTCTTTCATCAGCAGTTGTAGGGATAGTTTGAACAACTGAAATTTCCCTACCTTCAACTGTTGATAAAGTGGTTGTGGGTTTGAAAGAGTTGCCATCTTCAATGATTTCCCAGAGAGTGTAATCCTGCACCTGGAAAAACTGTTCTATTCTTAACCTCCACAATTCAAACTCATTCTGTTTGAGAACTGACAACTTTGGAGCAACATTTGTTTGAATAGATTCTGTATCCATTTCTTCTTCTTCTAAATCAAAGATATCGACCTGGAAGTTCTGATACCAAGTGAGAGGATCACTTGATTTGATCACACACTATAGGTGTTGGACCTTTTAATGTGTAAATATGATACTTTGAGTGAATATGATTAAGTATGCGGAATCTACTTAACCACACTTAGAATGTTTATTGGAAATGGAACTGTGATGCTTGTGTTTATTTAACAAAGAACATTGAAAGTATTTCACCAAACGATTCAATATTATTCAGAATAATACAAGTGGTCTTCACTATCACTAGGGTTACAAAGACCTTGAATCTTGTGTTTTGTTCTAATGTTTTTCTGTATGTATATATCTATATCTATCACTCTCGTCACATGCATATATATACACATATCTAAGATCTTCCTTTTATAGTCCAAGGAAAGATCTTTTACAATCTATATGACTCATCTAATTTACTAGCTTATGACTAATCTTCATTCTAGCTAGATGATGACTTATCATGTCAGTCATTAAGATACAACATGTATCTAGGATTACAACTCACTTGGAGTGTTCAATTTGATGACTACAACAAAGATATTTTTCTTGTATATGAGTCAGTAGAATAAGTTGTACTTATCTACACAGCTGTTGTATGAGTCATAGTAGCATCAGCAGAATCCATCAGCAGAAACACCTTCAGTAGAAAATGTTCTTCTGCAGAATCTATCAGTGGAAACATGCTTTGTGCTTTATCAGCAGAAACATCCTTGATGTATTTCCTTAAGCCTTTATACTGATTCTGATTATTTAATTCCCAACAATCCTCCCCTAAACATGTGAATTACATTCAAACATGTTTTTCTGAATTAAATGAGGACTTTGTGAAGATCTTTCAAACACTTCATTGTCAGACTGTGATCTGAACTTTCTTCTCTTTTAGTCTTTCATCAGCAGTTGTAGGGATAGTTTAAACAACTGAAATTTCCCTACCTTCAATTGTTGATAAAGTGGTTGTGGGTTTGAAAGAGTTGCCATCTTCAATGATTTCCCAGAGAGTGTAATCCTGCACCTGGAAAAACTGTTCTATTCTTAACCTCCACAATTCAAACTCATTCTGTTTGAGAACTGGCAACTTTGGAGCAACATTTGTTTGAATAGATTCTGTATCCATTTCTTCTTCTTCTAAATCAAAGATATCGACCTGGAAGCTCTGATACCAACTGAGAGGATCACTTGATTTGATCACACACTATAGGTGTTGGACCTTTTAATGTGTAAATATGATACTTTGAGTGAATATGATTAAGTAAGCGGAATCTACTTAACCACACTTAGAATGTTTATTGGAAATGGAACTGTGATGCTTGTGTTTATTTAACAAAGAACGTTGAAAGTATTTCACCAATCGATTCAATATTATTCAGAATAATACGAGTGATCTTCACTATCACTAGGGTTACAAAGACCTTGAATCTTGTGTTTTGTTCTAATGTTTTTCTGTATGTATATATCTATATCTATCACTCTCGTCACATGCATATATATACACATATCTAAGATCTTCCTTTTATAGTCCAAGGAAAGATCTTTTACAATCTATATGACTCATCTAATTTAATAGCTTATGACTAATCTTCATTCTAGCTAGATGATGACTTATCATGTCAGTCATTAAGATACAACATGTATCTAGGATTACAACTCACTTGGAGTGTTCAATTTGATGACAACAACAAAGATATTTTTCTTGTATATGAGTCAGTAGAATAAGTTGTACTTATCTACACAGGTGTTGTATGAGTCATAGTAGCATCAGCAGAATCCATCAGCAGAAACACCTTCAGTAGAAAACGTTCTTCAGCAGAATCCATCAGTGGAAACATGCTTTGTGTTTTATCAGCAGAAACATACTTGATGTATTTCCTTAAGCCTTTATACCGATTCTGATTATTTAATTCCCAACAATCCTCACCTAAACATGTGAATTACATTCAAACATGTTTTTCTGAATTAAATGAGGACTTTGTGAAGATCTTTCAAACACTTCATTGTCAGACTGTGATCTGAACTTTCTTCTCTTTTATTCTTTCATCGGCAGTTGTAGGGATAGTTTGAACAACTGAAATTTCCCTACCTTCAAATGTTGATAAAGTGATTGTGGGTTTGAAAGAGTTGCCATCTTCAATGATTTCCCGGAGAGTGTAATCCTGCACCTGGAAAAACTGTTCTATTCTTAACCTCCACAATTCAAACTCATTCTGTTTGAGAACTGGCAACTTTGCAGCAACATTTGTTTGAATAGATTCTGTATCCATTTCTTCTTCTTCTAAATCAAAGATATCAACCTGGAAGCTCTGCTACCAACTGAGAGGATCACTTGATTTGATCACACACTATAGGTGTTGGACCTTTTAATGTGTAAATATGATACTTTGAGTGAATATGATTAAGTATGCGGAATCTACTTAACCACACTTAGAATGTTTATTGGAAATGGAACTGTGATGCTTGTGTTTATTTAACAAAGAACATTGAAAGTACTTCACCAAACGATTCAATATTATTCAGAATAATACAAGTGGTCTTCACTATCACTAGGGTTACAAAGACCTTGAATCTTGTGTTTTGTTCTAATGTTTTTCTGTATGTATATATCTATATCTATCACTCTCGTCACATGCATATATATACACATATCTAAGATCTTCCTTTTATAGTCCAAGGAAAGATCTTTTACAATCTATATGACTCATCTAATTTAATAGCTTATGACTAATCTTCATTCTAGCTAGATGATGACTTATCATGTCAGTCATTAAGATACAACATGTATCTAGGATTACAACTCACTTGGAGTGTTCAATTTGATGACTACAACAAAGATATTTTTCTTGTATATGAGTCAGTAGAATAAGTTGTACTTATCTACACAGGTGTTGTATGAGTCATAGTAGCATCAGCAGAATCCATCAGCAGAAACACCTTCAGTAGAAAACGTTCTTCAGCAGAATCCATCAGTGGAAACATGCTTTGTGTTTTATCAGCAGAAACATACTTGATGTATTTCCTTAAGCCTTTATATTGATTCTGATTATTTAATTCCCAACAATCCTCACCTAAACATGTGAATTACATTCAAACATGTTTTTCTGAATTAAATGAGGACTTTGTGAAGATCTTTCAAACACTTCATTGTCAGACTGTGATCTGAACTTTCTTCTCTTTTATTCTTTCATCGGCAGTTGTAGGGATAGTTTGAACAACTGAAATTTCCTTACCTTCAAATGTTGATAAAGTGATTGTGGGTTTGAAAGAGTTTCCATCTTCAATGATTTCCCAGAGAGTGTAATCCTGCACCTGGAAAAACTGTTCTATTCTTAACCTCCACAATTCAAACTCATTCTGTTTGAGAACTGGCAACTTTGCAGCAACATTTGTTTGAATAGATTCTGTATCCATTTCTTCTTCTTCTAAATCAAAGATATCAACCTGGTAGCTCTGCTACCAACTGAGAGGATCACTTGATTTGATCACACACTATAGGTGTTGGACCTTTTAATGTGTAAATATGATACTTTGAGTGAATATGATTAAGTAAGCGGAATCTACTTAACCACACTTAGAATGTTTATTGGAAATGGAACTGTGATGCTTGTGTTTATTTAACAAAGAACGTTGAAAGTATTTCACCAATCGATTCAATATTATTCAGAATAATACGAGTGATCTTCACTATCACTAGGGTTACAAAGACCTTGAATCTTGTGTTTTGTTCTAATGTTTTTCTGTATGTATATATCTATATCTATCACTCTCGTCACATGCATATATATACACATATCTAAGATCTTCCTTTTATAGTCCAAGGAAAGATCTTTTACAATCTATATGACTCATCTAATTTAATAGCTTATGACTAATCTTCATTCTAGCTAGATGATGACTTATCATGTCAGTCATTAAGATACAACATGTATCTAGGATTACAACTCACTTGGAGTGTTCAATTTGATGACAACAACAAAGATATTTTTCTTGTATATGAGTCAGTAGAATAAGTTGTACTTATCTACACAGGTGTTGTATGAGTCATAGTAGCATCAGCAGAATCCATCAGCAGAAACACCTTCAGTAGAAAACGTTCTTCAGCAGAATCCATCAGTGGAAACATGCTTTGTGTTTTATCAGCAGAGACATACTTGATGTATTTCCTTAAGCCTTTATACCGATTCTGATTATTTAATTCCCAACAATCCTCACCTAAACATGTGAATTACATTCAAACATGTTTTTCTGAATTAAATGAGGACTTTGTGAAGATCTTTCAAACACTTCATTGTCAGACTGTGATCTGAACTTTCTTCTCTTTTATTCTTTCATCGGCAGTTGTAGGGATAGTTTGAACAACTGAAATTTCCCTACCTTCAAATGTTGATAAAGTGATTGTGGGTTTGAAAGAGTTGCCATCTTCAATGATTTCCCAGAGAGTGTAATCCTGCACCTGGAAAAACTGTTCTATTCTTAACCTCCACAATTCAAACTCATTCTGTTTGAGAACTGGCAACTTTGCAGCAACATTTGTTTGAATAGATTCTGTATCCATTTCTTCTTCTTCTAAATCAAAGATATCAACCTGGAAGCTCTGCTACCAACTGAGAGGATCACTTGATTTGATCACACACTATAGGTGTTGGACCTTTTAATGTGTAAATATGATACTTTGAGTGAATATGATTAAGTATGCGGAATCTACTTAACCACACTTAGAATGTTTATTGGAAATGGAACTGTGATGCTTGTGTTTATTTAACAAAGAACATTGAAAGTACTTCACCAAACGATTCAATATTATTCAGAATAATACAAGTGGTCTTCACTATCACTAGGGTTACAAAGACCTTGAATCTTGTGTTTTGTTCTAATGTTTTTCTGTATGTATATATCTATATCTATCACTCTCGTCACATGCATATATATACACATATCTAAGATCTTCCTTTTATAGTCCAAGGAAAGATCTTTTACAATCTATATGACTCATCTAATTTAATAGCTTATGACTAATCTTCATTCTAGCTAGATGATGACTTATCATGTCAGTCATTAAGATACAACATGTATCTAGGATTATAACTCACTTGGAGTGTTCAATTTGATGACTACAACAAAGATATTTTTCTTGTATATGAGTCAGTAGAATAAGTTGTACTTATCTACACAGGTGTTGTATGAGTCATAGTAGCATCAGCAGAATCCATCAGCAGAAACACCTTCAGTAGAAAACGTTCTTCAGCAGAATCCATCAGTGGAAACATGCTTTGTGTTTTATCAGCAGAAACATACTTGATGTATTTCCTTAAGCCTTTATACTGATTCTGATTATTTAATTCCCAACAATCCTCACCTAAACATGTGAATTACATTCAAACATGTTTTTCTGAATTAAATGAGGACTTTGTGAAGATCTTTCAAACACTTCATTGTCAGACTGTGATCTGAACTTTCTTCTCTTTTATTCTTTCATCGGCAGTTGTAGGGATAGTTTGAACAACTGAAATTTCCCTACCTTCAAATGTTGATAAAGTGATTGTGGGTTTGAAAGAGTTGCCATCTTCAATGATTTCCCAGAGAGTGTAATCCTGCACCTGGAAACACTGTTCTATTCTTAACCTCCACAATTCAAACTCATTCTGTTTGAGAACTGGCAACTTTGCAGCAACATTTGTTTGAATAGATTCTGTATCCATTTCTTCTTCTTCTAAATCAAAGATATCAACCTGGAAGCTCCGCTACCAACTGAGAGGATCACTTGATTTGATCACACACTATAGGTGTTGGACCTTTTAATGTGTAAATATGATACTTTGAGTGAATATGATTAAGTATGCGGAATCTACTTAACCACACTTAGAATGTTTATTGGAAATGGAACTGTGATGCTCGTGTTTATTTAACAAAGAACATTGAAAGTACTTCACCAAACGATTCAATATTATTCAGAATAATACAAGTGGTCTTCACTATCACTAGGGTTACAAAGACCTTGAATCTTGTGTTTTGTTCTAATTTTTTCTGTATGTATATATCTATATCTATCACTCTCGTCACATGCATATATATACACATATCTAAGATCTTCCTTTTATAGTCCAAGGAAAGATCTTTTACAATCTATATGACTCATCTAATTTACTAGCTTATGACTAATCTTCATTCTAGCTAGATGATGACTTATCATGTCAGTCATTAAGATACAACATGTATCTAGGATTACAACTCACTTGGAGTGTTCAATTTGATGACTACAACAAAGATATTTTTCTTGTATATGAGTCAGTAGAATAAGTTGTACTTATCTATACAGCTGTTGTATGAGTCATAGTAGCATCAGCAGAATCCATCAGCAGAAACACCTTCAGTAGAAAATGTTCTTCAGCAGAATCTATCAGTGGAAACATGCTTTGTGCTTTATCAGCAGAAACATCCTTGATGTATTTCCTTAAGCCTTTATACTGATTCTGATTATTTAATTCCCAACAATCCTCCCCTAAACATGTGAATTACATTCAAACATGTTTTTCTGAATTAAATGAGGACTTTGTGAAGATCTTTCAAACACTTCATTGTCAGACTGTGATCTGAACTTTCTTCTCTTTTAGTCTTTCATCAGCAGTTGTAGGGATAGTTTGAACAACTGAAATTTCCCTACCTTCAATTGTTGATAAAGTGGTTGTGGGTTTGAAAGAGTTGCCATCTTCAATGATTTCCCAGAGAGTGTAATCCTGCACCTGGAAAAACTGTTCTATTCTTAACCTCCACAATTCAAACTCATTCTGTTTGAGAACTGGCAACTTTGGAGCAACATTTGTTTGAATAGATTCTGTATCCATTTCTTCTTCTTCTAAATCAAAGATATCGACCTGGAAGCTCTGATACCAACTGAGAGGATCACTTGATTTGATCACACACTATAGGTGTTGGACATTTTAATGTGTAAATATGATACTTTGAGTGAATATGATTAAGTATGCGGAATCTACTTAACCACACTTAGAATGTTTATTGGAAATGGAACTGTGATGCTTGTGTTTATTTAACAAAGAACGTTGAAAGTATTTCACTAATCGATTCAATATTATTCAGAATAATACGAGTGATCTTCACTATCACTAGGGTTACAAAGACCTTGAATCTTGTGTTTTGTTCTAATGTTTTTCTGTATGTATATATCTATATCTATCACTCTCGTCACATGCATATATATACACATATCTAAGATCTTCCTTTTATAGTCCAAGGAAAGATCTTTTACAATCTATATGACTCATCTAATTTAATAGCTTATGACTAATCTTCATTCTAGCTAGATGATGACTTATCATGTCAGTCATTAAGATACAACATGTATCTAGGATTACAACTCACTTGGAGTGTTCAATTTGATGACTACAACAAAGATATTTTTCTTGTATATGAGTCAGTAGAATAAGCTGTACTTATCTACACAGTTGTTGTATGAGTCATAGTAGCATCAGCAGAATCCATCAGCAGAAACACCTTCAGTAGAAAACGTTCTTTAGCAGAATCCATCAGTGGAAACATGCTTTGTGTTTTATCAGCAGAAACATACTTGATGTATTTCCTTAAGCCTTTATACTGATTCTGATTATTTAATTCCCAACAATCCTCACCTAAACATGTGAATTACATTCAAACATGTTTTTCTGAATTAAATGAGGACTTTGTGAAGATCTTTCAAACACTTCATTGTCAGACTGTGATCTGAACTTTCTTCTCTTTAATTCTTTCATCGGCAGTTGTAGGGATAGTTTGAACAACTGAAATTTCCCTACCTTCAAATGTTGATAAAGTGATTGTGGGTTTGAAAGAGTTGCCATCTTCAATGATTTCCCAGAGAGTGTAATCCTGCACCTGGAAAAACTGTTCTATTCTTAACCTCCATAATTCAAACTCATTCTGTTTGAGAACTGGCAACTTTGTAGCAACATTTGTTTGAATAGATTCTGTATCCATTTCTTCTTCTTCTAAATCAAAGATATCAACCTGGAAGCTCTGCTACCAACTGAGAGGATCACTTGATTTGATCACACACTATAGGTGTTGGACCTTTTAATGTGTAAATATGATACTTTGAGTGAATATGATTAAGTATGTGGAATCTACTTAACCACACTTAGAATGTTTATTGGAAATGGAACTGTGATGCTTGTGTTTATTTAACAAAGAACGTTGAAAGTATTTCACCAATCGATTCAATATTATTCAGAATAATACGAGTGATCTTCACTATCACTAGGGTTACAAAGACCTTGAATCTTGTGTTTTGTTCTAATGTTTTTCTGTATGTATATATCTATATCTATCACTCTCGTCACATGCATATATATACACATATCTAAGATCTTCATTTTATAGTCCAAGGAAAGATCTTTTACAATCTATATGACTCATCTAATTTAATAGCTTATGACCAATCTTCATTCTAGCTAGATGATGACTTATCATGTCAGTCATTAAGATACAACATGTATCTAGGATTACAACTCACTTGGAGTGTTCAATTTGATGACTACAACAAAGATATTTTTCTTGTATATGAGTCAGTAGAATAAGTTGTACTTATCTACACAGCTGTTGTATGAGTCATAGTAGCATCAGCAGAATCCATCAGCAGAAACACCTTCAGTAGAAAACGTTCTTCAGCAGAATCCATCAGTGGAAACATGCTTTGTGTTTTATCAGCAGAAACATACTTGATGTATTTCCTTAAGCCTTTATACTGATTCTGATTATTTAATTCCCAACAATCCTCACCTAAACATGTGAATTACATTCAAACATGTTTTTCTGAATTAAATGAGGACTTTGTGAAGATCTTTCAAACACTTCATTGTCAGACTGTGATCTGAACTTTCTTCTCTTTTATTCTTTCATCAGCAGTAGTAGGGATAGTTTGAACAACTGAAATTTCCCTACCTTCAAATGTTGATAAAGTGATTGTGGGTTTGAAAGAGTTGCCATCTTCAATGATTTCCCAGAGAGTGTAATCCTGCACCTGGAAAAACTGTTCTATTCTTAACCTCCATAATTCAAACTCATTCTGTTTGAGAACTGGCAACTTTGCAGCAACATTTGTTCGAATAGATTCTGTATCCATTTCTTCTTCTTCTAAATCAAAGATATCAACCTGGAAGCTCTGCTACCAACTGAGAGGATCACTTGATTTGATCACACACTATAGGTGTTGGACCTTTTAATGTGTAAATATGATACTTTGAGTGAATATGATTAAGTATGCGGAATCTACTTAACCACACTTAGAATGTTTATTGGAAATGGAACTGTGATGCTTGTGTTTATTTAACAAAGAACGTTGAAAGTATTTCACCAAACGATTCAATATTATTCAGAATAATACGAGTGATCTTCACTATCACTAGGGTTACAAAGACCTTGAATCTTGTGTTTTGTTCTAATGTTTTTCTGTATGTATATATCTATATCTATCACTCTCGTCACATGCATATATATACACATATCTAAGATCTTCCTTTTATAGTCCAAGGAAAGATCTTTTACAATCTATATGACTCATCTAATTTAATAGCTTATGACTAATCTTCATTCTAGCTAGATGATGACTTATCATGTCAGTCATTAAGATACAACATGTATCTAGGATTACAACTCACTTGGAGTGTTCAATTTGATGACTACAACAAAGATATTTTTCTTGTATATGAGTCAGTAGAATAAGTTGTACTTATCTACACAGCTGTTGTATGAGTCATAGTAGCATCAGCAGAATCCATCAGCAGAAACACCTTCAGTAGAAAACGTTCTTCAGCAGAATCCATCAGTGGAAACATGCTTTGTGTTTTATCAGCAGAAACATACTTGATGTATTTCCTTAAGCCTTTATACTGATTCTGATTATTTAATTCCCAACAATCCTCACCTAAACATGTGAATTACATTCAAACATGTTTTTCTGAATTAAATGAGGACTTTGTGAAGATCTTTCAAACACTTCATTGTCAGACTGTGATCTGAACTTTCTTCTCTTTTATTCTTTCATCAGCAGTAGTAGGGATAGTTTGAACAACTGAAATTTCCCTACCTTCAAATGTTGATAAAGTGATTGTGGGTTTGAAAGAGTTGCCATCTTCAATGATTTCCCAGAGAGTGTAATCCTGCACCTGGAAAAACTGTTCTATTCTTAACCTCCATAATTCAAACTCATTCTGTTTGAGAACTGGCAACTTTGCAGCAACATTTGTTCGAATAGATTCTGTATCCATTTCTTCTTCTTCTAAATCAAAGATATCAACCTGGAAGCTCTGCTACCAACTGAGAGGATCACTTGATTTGATCACACACTATAGGTGTTGGACCTTTTAATGTGTAAATATGATACTTTGAGTGAATATGATTAAGTATGCGGAATCTACTTAACCACACTTAGAATGTTTATTGGAAATGGAACTGTGATGCTTGTGTTTATTTAACAAAGAACGTTGAAAGTATTTCACCAAACGATTCAATATTATTCAGAATAATACGAGTGATCTTCACTATCACTAGGGTTACAAAGACCTTGAATCTTGTGTTTTGTTCTAATGTTTTTCTGTATGTATATATCTATATCTATCACTCTCGTCACATGCATATATATACACATATCTAAGATCTTCCTTTTATAGTCCAAGGAAAGATCTTTTACAATCTATATGACTCATCTAATTTAATAGCTTATGACTAATCTTCATTCTAGCTAGATGATGACTTATCATGTCAGTCATTAAGATACAACATGTATCTAGGATTACAACTCACTTGGAGTGTTCAATTTGATGACTACAACAAAGATATTTTTCTTGTATATGAGTCAGTAGAATAAGTTGTACTTATCTACATGTAACACCCCCAATTCATGGATGCAGCGGAATTCAAACTGGGTGTTACTCGACGGCACAATAGTCACAATAATAGAAAACGAACTCCAAGTGAGTCGTTTTAAATGATTTATCATTCAAATTGTATAAATATCAGAGATTACAAAAATGAGGTCCCAAATGGTTCCATGTTTACAGTTTACATTAAATGAGTTTTTGAATGATAATAAAATTTATAGCCCTCTTGAGTATCCGTGCCCTTCCGTGCCATCCTTGATCGTCATGAACCTGAAATACATGCTTGAGAGGTCAACACAAAGGTTGAGTGATATTCATAGAGTTTGTTTAATGTTTGAACACAATGTGTTGGTACTTAAATCGTTGAACACAATAATCGTAGTGTGAGCTATAGACTCACACTCATAGTTAGAAAACAAAGATGGGCTACGTTGTTATATGCCCGGAAAGGTTATTAATTCACTAAGCTTCTGACACCAAAACGTTAACGTGTACCAATATCGATCGGCAGATTTATCCCGGTAGGTACTTTGCCGTCATACCTAATGTCTCAAATATTAATGCATTTGTTTGAACTTAGTCAAAACAAATGGGATTCGTCAATCCCAATAGGCCTATTTACAATATTCGCGCTCACTATTACTAGTGATTAAATGGTTCATAATAAGGGATCTTGGTTTGGCAAGGATGTTACTTAGTGATAATAAAACATAGTCGAATAGCATACAGTAGAAAGCATTGTGTTCGAGTAGAAAAATAATAGCATGTATTCCCCCCAAGGGTTTCTAAAACAATTAAGTAATGGAAAGTGGGGCTATGAACTCAGCTTAAGTTTTGTAGTAAGTAGTGAATGTGATAGTCGAATCGCGAAGGTTTCTACGAGCAACCTATAATAGAATGTTGCGACTTAGGATTGAAATAATGTCTAAGAATATGAAGAATTGCCTATATATGTCTTGCATTTAGTCCATGATGTGGTACAATGTATAGTGTAAGTCTTTGAAAATAAATGATTCATGAAACATGTATAGTTTATATATCGTTTACTACCGTTCGGGCCGACATAATTCAGAAGTCATGTAGTAAACGTTCGAGGAGCCAGGATACTTTAATTCGTAAATCCACAACTCATCTCGACGGCTTACATAATGAACTCCTCACATGAGGCTCCCTACTATTGTAGTAGTTGATAAAGTATATATATATATATATATATATATATATATATATATATATATATATATATATATATATATATATATATATATATATATATATATATATAAGTTTTGATCCGAAAATTACATGTCCAATATTTGGATAAACTTAGGAAAGTTTATTATTACATGAAGATTGTTATTAGGGTAAGTTTCTTATAACTTTTATGACCATTTTTCTTTGTATTAACTCATGGTTCTTTTAAGTGAAGTAGATCCAAATTGTTTGTTCAAGTTATCGCCAATTCCTTGTTTCATGTTTTCGCCTAAGTAAGTTTGTATGGTCGTTAGCTCATGTTTTCGCCTTGGTATGTTTATATGGTCTTTAGTCATGGCCTTGCCATGACCTTTGGTCATTGTTCCATGGTCATGAGACTCAACCTTGGCTCTAGCCATGGTTGTGATCTTGATTCTAAGTCATAAGACCTCTTGTTCCTTTTAAAGTATAACCATAATATAGTGACTTATATAAATGTAAATAGCTGTTAAGAAACTGAGAAATATCTCATTCGTTATTGATTTTATGGTGACGTGCACCTGAGTTTTTGAAGAAAACGTGATTCCGGACAACTTTCGTGTTTTAACTTTTTCATGAAACGGACCAGAAGGGCCTCTTTTTGCGTGTTTTAGGTTCTGTCACAGAAACTATTTTGGCAGTTTTGCCGCAAAGTTTTTGTAACTTCAAATCGTCATAACTTTTGACTCGTATACTCGTTTTAGGTGGTTCAAGTTGCTATAGTTTCCTTGTTAGGTCCTCTACTACAATATGTAATTATCCAATATCATAATTTTACCATTTTGATCAGGTCTTACCAAGAAAGTCACTAGTTTACTTGTTTTAATAACTTATCTTAACAATCAATTACAACAACATGTTTTACTTGATTTCAGCTTTGATTAAAAGTATTGGACTGCGAAGTGATGGGCGTATAGATGACCAGTCCTTTTGGATCAACTATGTCTCCTCACTTTCCATGCAATTAACAATCCCGCTTGTGTATCCCAGAATGATAAGTGTTCCTGATATTGACTCAAAGGTTTAGAATAATCTCACTTAACAAAATGTTCAGATATTCAATTTCTACAACTTACACGTTTTTTTGCATGTTTCATCTGTGGCTACAGGATACCGATGGATCCGTTATTCCCCCTCCTATACCACTCTCTAGTGAACATGTGAGCGATGACGGGATCTATCTTCTTGAGAACGGAGAGGACTGCTTAATTTACGTTGGAGGCTCTGTAGATCCTGATATAACACAAAAAATGTTTGACGTTTCTTCTTTTAGCGAAATGGTGAGTCTAGTAATGGGTATAAACAGGCTTTGGTGGCTTGGATTGACCTGAAACATTATTTTTATTCTAAGCAATAACCGACGTGGTAAATCTGATTAGGAAAACTATATTATAACACAGTTCTGGAGGTTATATGCATTATATACCTGTCGGCAACTTTCGACCTGTTTCAATTTTGGCTGCTTTTAAAACTTAGCAAAACTGACTCATTTGTGATTAATACTACCGAAATTCCTTCTAATTGCAAATGGGTTGAAGTTGACATCTGCATATGCTCATTGTCTCATTGCATAGATTTTGTGGGTTATAAGTCTGATGTTTGCTAGAGTAACTCTTTCAGAAGGCCTATTTATTCATCAATCATCTGTTTAACTCAAACTTTTCGATACAGTTGGTACTGAAGCAATATGAAAACCCCTTGTCAAAGAAGCTAAATGAGGTTGTAAATGAGATACGAAGCCAAAGATGTAACTACCTACGGTATGTAATGTCTGTATATGAGAATGTTTGTGTTGACAAGTAATCCCTTTTTTAATCTCATTGTACTTATGGCAGGTTAAAATTATGCAAGAAAGGAGAACCATCGGGTGAGTTTTATAATATACGTATAGTAGTTCTGTCTTCGTATGAAAATTGCAAGATTCAAGTTGATTCTTTTTTAAGAAAAAATTCCTTTAATATACATAAAGGCTGTTTGGTAATTTTAAACCGGAACTTCCCAAGAAACATCGAGAATTAAAAACTTTCCTGAATATATGCTAAAAAAATGAAAAATCCCTCCAACAATTATAAAATAAAGAAAATCTTGTGAAACCCATAATGCCATATATCATAGGCAACTTTAGCTCAGGAACTTCCTTAGAAACGATAAAGATTGTGTCTTTTCTGAGTATTTGTAAAGTACCATTCTATAAAGACTAGATAAAGAAAATTAATTACAGTGAGGACGCATTTGTCAATCAAAGTTGCAGTTTTTACACGGTTATCGTTGCAATTTCTTTAGTTTCTGATATTAGTTTCAATTACAGGAATGACATTCTTCTCGTATGGTGGAAGACAAGTCTCCAAATAGTCCTTCATACGTTGAGTTTTTAGTACATGTCCATAGACAAATTCAAAACAAAATGGGTTGATGTTGTTTAACAAACACTACTACAGTTATGTTTATGGGTTTGTGGTTAGAATTTACATGGAGACACAGTTGAGTTCGAGCCTAAAGAAGTAAAAACGTGAGGATAGTCATCATTGGGTTTCACCTATTCCTGGTGAAAACTCGAGTAAAGTTTTGCTAGTATGAAAGTGTAGCATAAACTAAAAAAAAAAAAAAAAAAAAAAAAAAAAAAAAAAAAAAAAAAAAAAAAAAAAAAGAGCTGTTCTCTAGAGGGGCAAGTTTCAACTTATTTCTTATACTTATTGATATTACGTGTGAGTATGTTTGGTTCGAGTTGTATTTTATTGCTAACTAGACAAGTGCATCTAAAATGAAAGGGTTCAAATAGTTTTAAGTTGACTATGCAAACAATAGTAAAAAAAAAAAAAAAAAAAAAACTGTTCTTTAGAGGGGCAAGTTTCAACTTATTTCTTATACTTATTGATATTACGTGTGAGTATGTTTGGTTCGAGTTGTATTTTATTGCTAACTAGACAAGTGCATCTAAAATGAAAGGGTTCAAATAGTTTTAAGTTGACTATGCAAACAATAGTATTGCTTGATATACATAATAATGCAAGAATATAGTAGGTATAAACTAGATTTTTATGAAAGAAGATAGTATGTTTAAACAAAATCACTAGTTTTTGTATTAAGTTTCTAACCAACTTTGTATTTTACGCTAATATAATCAACAGGGCAAGTGAATTGTGTTTGTAATTGAGAACATCTAGGAAGTGATAAGTGATCACATCAATTTGTGGCTAGATTTTATTACAATTAGCCTAGCTAGATTAGAGTGGTAGACTATAACTTTTGAGATTAATGAAGGTAAATCAAGATTTACAAAGTGGTTAAGTGCAAACAAGTAATATAGAGATTAGTTGGCGGACTTAATGGATGGCCAATAACTAGATAGCATCGTCCACTAGCTTTGAGGTAGAAGGTTTTGGGTAAAAGGTCAAAACGACCCGGTAAATGTTTGAGGTAGAAGGTTATAAGCCATATTGATAGGTTTTAACGGCCATCACTAGATTTATCCTACATCCGAGTCATTAATTAAAGAACTAGTTAGACATTGCATGAGCAGATCATGTCGTTTGATTATTAGGGCAATGAGTTGGTGAACATTATTTCTCTCTTACATTTGAGTCATTTACTCGCTTATTTTATTGTCTTGTTTATTTATTTTTTCAAAATAATGATCTTTTGGATCTAAAACACTATCCCCTTTTTATTGTTTTATGTTATTTAGAATTATAGTTATTTACTTTACAAAGGAAATTTTTCGCTCTTGCGAACGACTTAGTCTAAGTATAAATATAAAACAAGATTTCACACATCAGTTATAACCCGAAAAACTTTTCTATGCGTTTTTTACTAATTATTTTAGCACCCATAAACACTAATAATATAGCTTATATCGTTTTCAGTCTAAATATAGAATATTGATATAGTTAATACATCAACCTCTCATTAAGTTTACTATAGGAATTGAAGTGCGAAACCAATATCATAGCCACATACGACCCTACACATCATTGACTAAAAGGACCATATATATAGATGCATATATCACATCCACATAATACTCTAGATAAGAGTCGTTTGCTAAGGACAGTGACTTTTGAAGTAAAATCCATTTCATATTAATCTATCACCTTTTTTATACATTATATCTTCTAGTCTTCGCATGACAAGGATGGATGTCAGTTATTGTTGACCTAGACTTTTCATAATAATAAATCTTTTATATAATAAAATAATTACATCAGTTCGGAGTATTTTTGCAAAACCTTTATCATCGAAAAAAAAATTAGGCCAATAGGAGAGCTCGATTTTGCCACGAAGGCAAAATCAAGCAACACGATTGGTCAATAAAAAGTCAAAATTGAATTGATTTTGGTCAAACATTAATAAATTTGCAAGATTCAAGTTGATTCTTTTTTAAGAAAAAAATTCCTTTCATATAGTCATATACATAAAGGCTGTTTGGTAATTTTAAACTGGGAGGTAATTTTAAACTGGGACTTCCCAAGAAACGTAGAGAATTAAAAACTTTCCTGATTATATGCTAAAAAAATGAAAAATCCCTCCAACAATTATAAAATAAAGAATAGTTAAAAAAAATTATAAAATAAAGAAAATCTTGTGAAACCCGTAATGCCATATATCATAGGCAACTTTAGCTCAGGAACTTCCTTAGAAACGATAAAGATTGTGTCTTTTCTGAGTATTTGTAAAGTACCATTCTATAAAGACTAGATAAAGAAAATTAATTACAGTGAGGACGCATTTGTCAATCAAAGTTGCAGTTTTTACACGGTAATCGTTGCAATTTCTATAGTTTCTGATATTAGTTGTTTCAATTCCAGGAATGACATTCTTCTCGTATATGGTGGAAGACAAGTCTCCAAATAGTCCTTCATACGTTGAGTTCTTAGTACATGTCCATAGACAAATTCAAAACAAAATGGGTTGAAGTTGTTTTAACAAACACTAGTTCAGTTATATTTATGGGTTTGTAGTTAGAATTTACATGGAGACACAGTTGAGTTCGAGCCTAAAGAAGCAAAGCTTGAATCTTACCAAAAACTTGGGGATGGTCATCAGTGGGTTTCACCTATTCCTGGTGAAATCGAGTAAAGTTTTGCTAGTATTATATACATATTTATATTTAGAAGAGTTTTTTGTTTCTTAATTTTATAAGGGTTTTTCTAACATGTGCTTTTAGGCACATTATAAGAGTGGGCCCGTATATCCTTTTTACTCAGGGATCCACAAAAAGTACACACAAAATATTTTTTTATTTGAGAAATGACAAAAATACACAAAAAAAGACGCAAGGCCCCACCTCTTAACATGTGTCTAAGGGCACAAGTTAGAAAATCCTATTTTATAATGAGATATAAGAGTTACATGTGATGTTGTTCTTTAGAGGGGCAAGTTTCAACTTATTTCTTATATTAAGACTTGTTTGGTTTGAAGGTATGGAAATGAAGGAATGTTTTCATTCTCAACATAGTTGTTCACTTGTTTGGTTTATGGGTTTAGTTTTTAAAAATGGGTATGAAACGCATAAAAATAAGTATTTTCTATACCCACCTATGATGGTGGGTTTAGAAACCCATTTCTATACCCATATTCATAACCATTCCCATGGTTCTAAAAGGCACGGCATGGCAATGCCAAGGCGCCACTAAGGCGTGAGGCGTGACCTCCATGTTGCAAAATAGACCAAGGCGCTAAATCTAGCGGTGAGGTGAAATGAGGCGGGAAAAGGCGCGGGGTTTTTTGATGTAACTATGACAACGTTTTTTTTTTTTTTTTTTTTTTTTTTTTTTTTTTTTTTTTTTAATGAAGAATATTACATGTAAGGATAGTTTATTAACCTTATTCATTATGTACGATGCTTTCTGTATACTCGATATATGTGAAATATGATAGAAATATAAAAATATTTTCGTATTTTGCATTTCAATAAAATGCGCTTAATGTAACGAACTTTTATTTTGTTCACTTGTTTACTGAGCAATTAGGAAGAATATTGTTCTATAATTTTAATGTTAATCGGAGTGACTTGAACGCATATTTTTTGATATGTAAAGTAACATAAATGTTGCGTTTTCAAGTTCGGTGATGCGTATGTATATTTTTGTAAGTTTAGTGACCCAAATATTTTGTTTCATAACTTCAGTAACCCAAGTGAATAAAATGAAATTTCATTAACTTGGACGCATTTTTTAGAAAGTTTAGTGACATTTTTCTCTATTAAGCCTTGTTGTATCTTATTAGCTTCTATCTTGGAAGCATATCGTGTTCTTTCCTTTTCCATTATAGTTGGGGTGTTTTTAATATAGCATTGACTTTTCAAAAAAAAAAGTATAAATTTCTCTATTCACAAATTTTGCTCTTTTCCCGGTTCCCTCATTCACACCTTCAAGCATATTACAACCACATATCGTTTGCTAAAGATATTGACACCTTCAAGCATACTACTAGGACATAGGACCCTACACATCATTAACTAAAAAGACCATGTATGCCTATTACAACCGTATATCATTTGTTAAAGATATTGACACCTGATGTAACTTATACTTAATGTTAGTCTATTATTTAATATTAGTCTTCACATAACAACGACGGATGTTAGTTATTGTTGACCCGGTTTTTTCATAATAATATATAAATTAGTGGCTATTTTCTCTATAGATAATTAACACGCTCGCATAGGGCTATGACATAAATCTTATAAAATGTGTTTTAACATATGTCATAATATATCTAAATTTAAATTATTTGTGCATAAAAAGTGTATATTATCTAATTTTAATAATACAATTCATTAAGAATGTAAATTTATTTAGTGATAAGATTCATCTTGCTAATTATCTAAAAAAAAATCGTAAGACCTTGCAAATTTGTTTAAAAAAAAAATCGCAAGGATGACCTTTCTAGTTTTCAACCTTGCAATCTTAAGAAAAAAAAAAAAAAAAAAAAAAAAAAAAAAAAAAAAAAAAAACTTACTAGTTTAATTGGTAGTTTGGGTTTTAGGATAAAAAATGGGTATTTGGTGAAATATGCCTACAAAATTAGTATTATTATTTTTTTTTTCATTTTCCTATTGAAAAGTTGTTTTTCCTGATATCCTTATTTAAACTTTAAAGATGAATTACATACGTCGTTGCTTATCAATAATCTCGTGTATTTATTTTAATCTCATAGTAACCCACTGGGCCGTGCCTTTAGTTAGATATTTATATCCATGTTTCTAATAATTCTAGCCATATTTAATTATTAAACCCGTGTACGCGGTTAAACTTATAAAGATGGTTTATATGACTTTATTGAACGTGAATAAAAAATAAATATATACGGACATCACCTAATCTCATAAAGAGTAATAAACTTAGTCGTGTGTACATGTACAATCTCGTGTATTTATTTACATATCACAATAACTCATGTTTTTATTTTAAAATTTATAAACAATATTTACAAATAACAACAACATATGTTGTTTTTAATAAAAATTATAAAGTCTATAGAGTACTTATTAATTTTAGAGTAAACTACATTGTTCGTCCTTGTGGTTTATGTTGACCAAAACATATGCGTCGTTCGTCCTTAAATGCAAAACGTTATCTACCCTTGGTCCTTCGCTGTAATGATGCATACTAACTCTCGTTATATGGCAACATGTGATGACCATGTGAGGGTTTTTTGTCTTTTCTCACAAGGACGAATGGTGTAACTTATTATAAAAACAAGAGTAAAATGCACCATTCATCCCTAAACCTGTACCCAAACCGCTAGCTGAGTCATTCAGAATATTTAATGTCATCCAAGGTCCCTACTGTTCACGTTTTGCATCACCCAATGTCCTTTTGACCGTTATCCGTCTGTCAACATCCGTTAAGTCCCCCATGTGCCTTGGACATAAGGGCAAAATGGTCTTTTCATTGCTTTTTTTTTATAATTATTTTGGTACAATTGGCGTTGACTGTCGTTGACTGGGATGAACTGGTTGACATGGCAAAATTGAAAATAATTAAAATTCCCTTGGCAAGGTTACCATTGTTTCTTTTATTCTTTTATCCAATTGTTTGGGTTGAAAATAATTAAAGTTCAATTGGCAAGGCTCCAACTCGGATAACAACGTTTAACAAACCAACACGTTACCACTGGACAAAGGCTCCAATGGTGCTAACCATTGTTTCTCTTATTCTTTTTTCCAAATATATGTCTCGTCATCTTAATCTTCATCTTTTCAAAAAAAAAAAAAAAAAAAAAAAAGAAATACCCACTTATATAATAAATACGCACACAGAAAATGAAGGAAAGCTTCTAATGATTGAGGGCCTAATAATACAAACGAGACAATGAATTCGCAGCACTCGAAAATGTCGAATACATCATCCGATCCACTTCGTTTAAACTACTTGCAATCGATTTCCTCCTATATTATTCTCTATAAACCCTAACCCTTCTCTGCTTAGAACAAAACCCTTGCCTTTTCCAAAAAAAAGAACAAAACCCTTGCACAAGGGTAGGAATACCAGATGACCCATTAGCTAACATGTTTAACAGATTTAACATATATATGATGTATATCATTGATAAATACATCATGATTTGATATATCTAATTACAGTAGATCATAATTCAAGCTGATCAACTAAGTAATGCAACAAGTGAACAAACAATAAATGTAAGTTAGTTAATTATTTGGTTGGAACTTCGAACTAAAGTGAGGATATAAAGTGGGGGTAGATCTGTCGTAGCTGCTTTTTCTTTCTTTGTCGAGTCATTTATTTGGCGAAATCAACAAAAAGTGAAACAAAAGGTTCAAATTTGTGTGTGTATTAATAAGTAGGTAAAAGTGGGTATTTATTTGAAAAGATGAAGATGACGAGATATATAATTGGATAAAAGAATAAAAGAAACAATGGTTAACACCATTGGAGCGTTGGTCCAGTGGTAATGTGTTTGTTTTGTAAACGTTGTGATCTGAGTTTGAGCCTTGTCAATGAAATTTTAATTATTTTCAGCCCAAATAATTGAATAAAAGAATAAAAGAAACAATTGTTAATTTCAACGGACGCTTAGTCCAGTGGTAAGGTGTTGGTTTTGTAAACGTAGTAACTCAAGTTCGAACCTTGCCAAGGGAATTTTAATTATTTTTAATTCTGCCACATCATGCGTCTACATCAGCCATCTCATCCCGTTAGTGACGGTCAACATCACGTAAGTCAGTCAACGCTAGTCGTACCAAAATAATTAAAAAAAAAAGTGATGAAAGACCATTTTGCTCTCATGTGCAAGGCACATGGGGAACTTAACGGATGTTGACTGAGAGATAGCGGTCAAAAGCACCTTGACGATGACTTTAAATTTTCCGAATGACTCAGCTAGTGGTTTGGGTACAAATTCAAGAATGAACGGTGTATTTTACTCTAAAAACAAATAAATAAAACTAAGGAAAAATGATATTTCTTCTTACAATATGTGCCTACAAATTTTCTTACTTGCATAATTTTGACAAACGTAAAGATCAAAGAACTAAACTTAGAGTGATAAATAATGCATGACACATGTTGTATAATTGTGTGGTAGGAAGAATAGTAGGAATATTATGTAGGAGGCCATAGCAATGGTTAAAACTAAGAGTATCTACAATGGCTCAAGTTGTGAAAAGCTTTTTACTATTCTAAGAAGTCTTTTTAAAGAGTTTTTACCATTGCAACCAAGGCTTTTTGAAAAGCTTTTCAACAAAGACTTGGTAAAGCTCAAATCTTTGCTCAAAGCTTTAGCCATTAAATGCTTTATGCATTAAATGCATTAAATGCATCAAGTTTTAAAGACTTTTACCATTGCTCATGCTCTAACTTTGTCAACTCTTTTCCACCACACATATATGTCTTTTCTCACTTTCTTATCCTCTCTCTACATCTTCTTCCCTTCTTTATCTCCATCATCTAATCACCTTTCCATCAAACTAACCAATCAAAAAACCACCTCTCACCATTAATGTCTATGTCTATAATATTTATTTAAAGAAAAAAAAATGAGAAGTTATGTAAATCATGAATTTTGAGAAGTCAACAGTTGGCGGTGTCATTACAGGTGGTGCCGGTGGCAAATTTGGGTTGTGGGTATATTTTTAGTATTGGTCATCATCATCAACATGTCAAACCCACAATGAATTAAAAATAAACAATTACAGTAATGACCACATTATCATCAACATCTTCTATTCACAAATCCACTCACCTTCTGCACCACACCCACCAAACTCCACGAAACTACCAAAGTACCAAATGTAATATTAGTTAGTGTTTACCAAAATAATATTTGAATTTTGTGAAGCTTATCATAAAATTTTCAAAAAGTAATCATGGAGATTCCATAAAATTAGCGTCTTAGTGTTAGAGGCCACTGTTTTTTAAATACCGAGTATGGTTCTAGAAACTTATGTTTTTTATTTCTTTAATGTACGAGTAATATTTATAATTTTTCTATGCGACATGATTATTTTATTAGTTAAGAGGCCTATACTTTAATTATCACACAAGGCTCTAAAATTACGAGGCATACCATGCTTATAATAAAGTTGAAAGATGATGGGTTGGTGTTTGTGGGTTTGATCTAATGAAAATGAGGTGGTGTCTATCAAATGAGATGGTGTTTATCAAATGAGTTGGGTGTTGATTGTGGTTATAAATGTTAATTTAGCGTTTTCGGGTGTTGCTTTTGGGGTTTGTGAAGGTGGCCAGTGGTGGATAATGGTGGTATATGAAGGTAAAGAAAAAGGATGGTAGTTTGATTGATGTAAGTGGGCCACTATTAATATTGAAGTTAGTTTAGTTGTTAGTGGTGAGTCATAATGGTGAAATGGCCGATTTATCCTCGTGTGCAAACTTGAAAGGACGAAAATAGCCTCAGGTGTGGTGACTTAACAAGAGTTGGTATGTGTCATTAGAGCGAAGGACCAACAATAGATAACATTTTGAATTTAAAGACAGACATATGTTTGTTCGGCCAAAAGATGAAACTCGTCGATCAATGCAAACCACAAGGTCGAACGATGTAGTTTACTCTTTTAATTTTATAAAGATTTAAGAAAACAAGAAAAGTGATAAGTTTATTTAAGCTAATATAATTTACTAGCTTCAAGACCCGCCCGATGGGCGGGCTAGCTCTAAAAATACTTTTAAGATAATAGATAGAGTAAAAAGCTTGATACAACCAACTGATGTTTTTAAAAAACCGCAAGAAAACTACTTGATTGCGGATAAGAGAATAACAAACAAAAACACACTTATAATCTATGAAGGACTTATTTCTAAACAACATTGGTTGTGGAGTTTTTGTAGATGACATCTTTGTAACATGATGTCCTTTTAGACCCTTCTAGCTTTATACTCATGAAAAACTACATCCTACATGTATTTGTCCATGTGAAAAAACTGATAGTTCCCGTACCCACTTTACCACTTGATATAATTTGTGACATCCTACATGTATTTGTCCATGTGAAAAATCAAAGTTTGTTGTAGCATTAGAAATAAACGATTACCTGATGTACAACATTCGAAATGCTAACTTGATTAACGCACACCGAATTTGAGTTGTTTTTTTCATATTGATAAAGCAAGTTAATCTCATAATACCAAAAAATAACAAAGAATATATCCAGCAAAAACTATTTCATTATGATGTCCAATGTTGCAAAAATCGTGAGTCGGTAGTGAGGCGGTTGAAGGCCTTGTAGCGATTAATAACCGATTACAAGGCCGATAACCTTGTAATCGCCGATTACAAGGCCGATTACCTTGTAAAAATCAACAAGGTGAAAGGCTGTGCACCTTGTAATCGTTGATTACAAGGTCGAGTTGACCGATTTTTGTAACATTGATGATGTCCTCAAATTACAAAGAATCCAAGTATCCAACATAAAATATGAGTTGTTTTTATTCAGACATGAGTCCCAACTCTCTTTTGCACAAAATAGTTTCCAGTAACAATCAAACTCAATGAAATTGAAACTTTATATAGCATAAGTACACAATTTAAGATAAGAATATCAAAATTAGATTATGCCGCATCATATATTTGTCCTTAATTGAGTTCGTGAATCATCAATTCTTCGCAGAACTTTAAATAAATCCTACAGCAGTTATGAATTATGATATTAAATCTGCGAACTGATGGCATTCCTCTTTAACTTGAATAGGCGATCAAATGGACCTTGAGGTTGGTAGTTATACCCATTTTCCATCACAAAATACCTCAGCACTGTTCTTGGTTCACCTAGCTTCCAGTCCTTTTTTTTCCATAGTAGTGCTTTAGGACGTACAATATATGGTATAACAACTAAACATTTGACGGGATTAAAACTTGATTCGTTAATATATCTGTTTATTTTGATAATCATATAATTATTTGTTGGTGCTAATATAAGTTTACTAAATTAGAACTATTCTTTAACTACACAAAAAATAATGTATTTTTCCATGAGTTGGTTACCTCATTCAATCAAGAGGTTTAGTCGCCTCAAATCCATGTCATTTACCCAGAGGGGCCCACAAACCTGCAAAACAATTTTAATTAAACATGTATGATGTTTCATTACATAACAGTCACTTGGGAGTAGTTGGCATTGCTTTTATGTTCAGGTAATCATAAACAAAGTATATGTGTCGAAAAATGTAGGCCGGCTAATGGGTCAAAACATATAAATACAATTACCTATTATTTTTTTCTATTCATATGTATGATGTTTCATTGTATAACAGTCACTTTGGGAGTGTTTGGCATTGCTTTTACGTACGTTCAGTTAATCATAAACAAAGAATTCGCGTCAAAAATTTTCGGTCGGCTAATGGGTCAAAGCGGAACAATAACCATTACCTATTTTTTTTCCTATTCACACTCAATAGTCAATATTGCTCCCGTAGCCTGTAATTACAACCACACAAAGCAAAAGAAATGGGACTTGGACTGTTGATTGCATATCCATAAATGGACGTAAATGACATACAGTTGCATATCTAGTGAAAGAAGTTGTAGAGTGCTTGCTTGCAGATCTTGAATAGCACCATGTACTGCAAAATTGTTGCTCTCTTTATGGCGCAGACCACTGGTTGAGGTAATCAAGCTGAGACAAACGCCGACTTAAGGATCATCAAAAACATATGTCACAATATTATCGTGTTATGCAATAAAACAGATGTACAATGCATCGTGAAGATAATATCAAATTAGTTGATATCGACACTTCATGACTACCTGCATATGGTACATGTATATACTCTAGAGAATGGTGCACTCCATTCATGTGTCATGTCGGCGCACCAAGGTTTCAAAAGTTTCCTATTCATGATGAGTAGTCGGTTGATAAATATTAATACAAAGTTTTCCTATTCAACACCAACCCCTAGACCAATGGGATTGGTTGTTGCAAATGTAAAACTTTCACCATTTGAAATAACATCAAGTTGCTCCAACATCAGAGGTGTCAATAACAAAGCTTACGTGTAATGATTGATCTATCTGATCCAAGCTCATCGACTGTCCTGAACATATAAATGAGCACCCAATCAGTATAGATTATAGTAAACAAACTTAGAAGCCATTTGAATTTAATGCTACCCATACCTGGGATTTCGAACGAGTCTTTTGTGTAGTTGAACAGATTAGGATACTCACGCAGCAGTTTCTTGTTGCACTTGAAGTGAACTGCATAAACCTGCACATAGATCCATCCCATAAATAATCTCTATCCAAACAATAAAAAACAAACAACTACATGTAGGTCGCGTAGCAACCACTTGATCTATATTTGCTTAGTTTAGCTGATAGTTTGTTAATGTTGTGATACGTTATGTTGTAGGTTGTTTTGGATATGAGTAGAATTGCAGAATTGCAGAGTTGTGGTAGAAGCAGAATCATAGAATTTGCATAATTGAGCAAAAAGGAGTTAGCTAATAGCTATTATCTGAAGTAATTGCATAATTGTGGTAGATGTTAGAGAAACAAAGGACCAAAGTAATTGAGGTCTTTTATCTGTTTGTTAAAACTCAAAAGTAATTGCAGAATGTTATGATGTTTAGTCTCAAGTTGAATCCGGTTTATACTATGTAATTGAGTCCTTGATATTGAAGATTTAAATTTGGAATTTTTTTAGTTTTATATAATTTTTAAAAATCTGGATATATAATTTGTTTTGGTCAATAGCACTATATAATTTGTCACACTTTCAAGTGTGAACTTTTCTAGTATACCCGCTTTTTTTAGTTTGCTTTGGTTGGTTTGTTCACACTTTCATGTGTGGAGTTTTTATAATTTTCCACATTATAAAGAGTTAGCTCCTTCTTTTTTGTTCACACTTTCAAGTGTGGACTTTTTAATTCCTGTTCTTCTATTTGTTCACTCTTCCAAATGTGGAATTTTCAATTCTTGTCCACAGTTTACAATGTGAAGCTTCTTTCCTCATGGTCACAACTAACTAGCTATGTGACAAAAAAAATAGTATTTCTCCAAAGTTTGTGTGAATAGTCTATTTATATATTCAAGAAAATAAGTGGCAATTCACAATAATTTTGTAACAACGAAAATCCCCACACAAGAGGAAAGTGTGGAGAATGGGATTATACACACTTTAATGTGTGAAGATGTATCAAATTAACTGTGTAAAATGACATGCTTTTTTGTAGTGATTGTTATGTGCAAATCTTAAGTAAACATGTGCAAATCTAAAGCATATGTGTATGTAAATCACCTCACACTAAACCAAACAAGTTCCATTTCCGAGACCCTTTAAATAACGCATGACTTGATAAAATCTTTTATATAATAAAAGAATTACATCATTTCGGAGTGATTTTGCAAAACTCTTCGTATTGAAAAAAAATAGACCAATAGGAGAGCTCGATTTTGCCACGCAGGTGAAATCAAGCAATATGATTGGTCAATAGAAAGTCAAAATTAAATTGATTTTTGTCAAACTTAATAAATTTGGTTAAAAAAATGCATAAAAATATAAGTGTCAAATTTATGAAAACAAAAACTTAAAAAAAGATGAAGTAATTAATAAAACTTTAGCTGTTGAATTTTAAATAAATTATGTAGAGCTAAGTGTAAAATTACAAGTTTCAATATTTTTTAATAACCTTAGAAAAAACACAAATAACCCCTTACACTTATACCTCTTATACTTTATAATATTAACTTTGTCGTTGGTGAAAGACCTGCATGGAGCCGAGCCCTTCTCACCTACCTGCTTTGGGGAGAGTTTGATCAGGACAAAACGAGTGCGTTGTCCAGCCAAGCCAACCCATAACAAAATGTTAGATCGTCTGACACAACCAAATTGATTGAGGAAAAGGAAAGCCCAGCGACCAAGCATTCCCGCCCCCAAAAGCGGACACAGAAGAACTGCCAGGTTGTCGAAGACATGTCAGAAGAGGAGGCCGACGGCCTCTTGGTTTACCACCCTATCCACTAATGGACTATGAGGGGGAAGGTGAACGGGAATCGACCGAAAAACCGAACCGCTTGACCCCTTCATACTCGATATAATATTAACTTTGTTTAAAATTACACGAGTATAAGTATTAGATTTTAGACTTTTATCCATTAAAATTACAAAATTTGGTAAATATGCAAATGTATAATTAAGTTGAGTTGCTGATTTAGATAATACATGAATGTATTTTAATATACCAAAGATGTATTTTAGTGCCTATATGGGAAATTTTATGGTAGGAATTCTAAGCATGTGTATTTGAATGAGTTAATGAAACTTAGCAGGTGTTTGATGTCATTGATAACACTACACACTTTGCGATGAGAAGATCGTGCGTGTTCCTTACGGCAAGGAGATTTTGAGTATTCAAGGAGATCGAAAAGGTTCGAGGAGCCCATCCAGATTAGCGGTCATTTCTTGCACTTAGCTACCGAAGCTAATGGAAAAAGGATGTTGCCTTTTCTTAGCTCAAATCTCTGAGAAAGGAGGGAAGGAGAAGAAAGAAATATGCATTGGAGATGTGTCTATAGTTCATGACTTTCCGGATGAATTTCCTGATGATTTTCCGGGAATCCCGCCTACTAGACAAGTGGAGTTTCAGATTGAGTTGATACCTGGTGCTGCACCCGTGGCACGGGCACCCTATCGACTTGCACCGACTGAACTGGAAGAGTTGTCGAAACAATTCGCAGAGTTAGCAGAAAAGGGATTTATACGACCAAGTTCTTCACCTTGGGGAGCCCCAGTTTTATTCGTGAAGAAGAAGGATGGATCGTTCCGTATGTGTATTGATTACCGAGAGCTGAATAAGTTGACCCTGAAGAATAGATACTCGTTACCGAGGATCGACGACTTGTTCGATCAGCTTCAAGGATTGAGTGTGTATTCGAAGATCGATATGAGATCAGGGTATCATCAACTTAGAGTTCGCGAGGAAGATATTCCAAAAACGGCTTTTAGAACCCGTTACGGGCATTAAAAGTTCCAAGTGATGCCGTTTGGGTTGACTAACGCACCGGCAGTATTCATGGATCTCATGAATCGGGTGTGTAAGCCTTACTTAGACAAATTTGTGATCGTGTTTATCGACGATATTCTGATCTATTCGAAGAGTAAGAAAGAGCATAAGGAACATCTAAGACTCATCTTAGAATTGCTCAGTCAGGAGAAGCTGTATGTCAAGTTCTCCAAATGTGAATTTTGGAATCCGACGGTACAATTTTTGGGTCATGTAATTGATAGTCAAGGAGTTCATGCAGATCCCGCTAAGATTGAAGCGATTAAAGATTGGGCTGCACCGACGACCCCAACTGAAGTTCGTCAATTTTTGGGTTTAGCCACTTACTATCGAAGATTCATTGAGGGATTTTCAAAAATAGCGAAGCCGTTGACCAAATTGACTCAAAAGAATGTTAAATACGAATGGGGAGATAAGGAAGAGGAAGCATTTCAATTACTTAAGGAGATGTTGTGTAGTGCCCCTATTTTGGCATTGCCAGAAGGTAGCGAAGACTTTGTCATTTACTGTGACGCTTCTCATAAAGGTTTGGGAGCTGTGTTAATGCAACGAGAGGATATGGAGACATTATTTGTATCGAACCAAGTGTGTTGTATACACTGATCAAAAGAGTCTACAACACATCTTGAATAAAAAAGAGCTCAACATGAGACAGCGACGTTGGATTGAGCTGCTAAGCGATTATGATTGCGAAATTCGCTATCATCCCGGTAAAGCAAACGTCGTTGCGGATGCTCTTAGTCGAAAGGAGAGAATACCACCGTTACGAGTTAGGTCATTAGGAATGACTATCGTATCGCCGTTACCATCTCGGATATTAGAAGCTCAAACGGAAGTGTTGAAAGTAGAAAACCGACCTGCTGAAAATATATTTGGGATGGCAGAAAATGAAAAGGGATTTGTTAAGCGTTCTGATGGAATATTGTGTTTTAGAGATCGAAGATGGGTACCACTGTATGGAGGAATTCGTGAGTTGATTATGCACGAGTCGCATAAGTCGAGATATTCTATTCATACTTGGTCTGACAAGATGTACCAGGATTTGAAGAAATTATATTGGTGGCCAAACATGAAAGCAGATATAGCGTTGTACGTTAGCAAGTGCTTGACATGTTCGAAGGTTAAGGCAGAACACCAAAGACCTTCAGGATTATTGACGCAGCCAGAACTCCCGGTTTGGAAGTGGGAGCGGATTACGATAGACTTTATTACCAAGTTACCGAAGACAGCTAGCGGTTGTGACGCTATCTAGGTAATTGTGGATCGATTGACTAAGTCTGCTCATTTCCTGGCGATTAGTGAGATGATAGTGTCGACAAACTTGCAAGGTTATATGTGAAGGAAGTTATTTCTCGTCATGGTGTTCCAATATCGATTATTTCAGATCGCGACAGTCGTTTCACGTCAGCTTTGTGGCGATCACTTTAAACCGCTTTGGGGACGAGACTTGATATGAGTACTGCATATCATCCCCAAACCGACGGTTAGAGTGAGAGAACTATTCAGACTTTAGAGGATATGCTTCGTGCAGGTATAATAGACTTTGGTAAAGGCAGGGAGAAGTATCTATCCCTTGCGGAATTCTCCTCTAACAACAGCTATCATACAAGTCTTAAAGCTGCACCATTTGAATTTTTATATGGTCGCAAATGTCGTTCGCCGATTGGTTGGGCTGAGGTTGGAAATAGCCAACTCACAGGCCCTGAGGTTATATTAGAGACTAATGAGAAAGTGACTCATATTCGTGATCGGTTACTGATGCGTGGGGTTTGCACCAGGCTTTACCTCTCGAGGGATCTCGAGAAGCTTACAACCCCCACCAGGCAGTGTACCTGATCGATGTAGTATAGTATAATGACAAGTGCCGGGGGATTGATCGTTCAGCTAGGAATAGTGTCGCTAGGATTAGAAAACCTAAAGACTAGGTCTAGAGATGAGGGATGATTCTTTTTATGTTTTTATCTTTTATGAAAAGCAAGTAAAAATCTTGGGTTTGAAGGAGTTTGGTGGAATTAGTTGCTAGTCAACTAACCCAATACTAAAGATGCAATCAAAATAAAATACTAAAAATGAAAATAAACTAATTATACTAGAGTTGTGAGCAATATGTTGGAGAATTGTGTTTACTTAGATTTCACTACTCCCTAGATATCTTTTACACGTTAATTACTTGTTATAGTTGCGTGGATGACGAATTGTATTCCTTAATACCATTCATGGGGTGGCGTACTTACTTCCCCAATCCTATGAGCGCCTACTTCACTCCTATGTCGAGCCGGCTAAGAAGCTCCTAACATGGGATCATTAGAATTTGCTCATGCATTAAATACAACCAATAAAACCTAGTACACATCGGTTCATGTTTCCTAAGACGTTCAAGCATGTTACACAATGGAGATCTACCAGTTTTCTTAAGCCTAACATTGAAATCATTCATCCAATACAACCATAAACAAGTAATCAACACATAATTAACATCTAGGTTTCATTAGATCTAAGCAAACACAAGATAGATCTAGCCTAGCATGTTAGAATCAAGACAAGCAAAAGATATATTCAAACAACACATAGACATATTGAATGAATTAAGAGAAGACTTATCTTAATGGAACATGAAAGGATTCAAGGGGTGAAAACCCTTGAAAACACTGTAAAATATGACCTAGGGTTTACAAAGTTCGGCCCTAGTTTTCTCCACACAAGTTCCTCTTTAATGAATGAAAAATAGAAAACTATATATAGATTTTGATAGGTGACGGCGTCAAGAACAAAAGTCTGACGCCGTCATCTCGCCGCCAAATAGTTTCTCGGACTGCCTAGATCTGGGTCTGACGCCGTCATGTATTCACCTTATGCAGGCCGTCACCAAAATTTGTCTTGACGCCCTTCTTGTGACGCCGTCAGGATTGCACTGGGTCGTCATGGATTTTACTCTTGACGTCGTCATGGTTTTCCTCTTGACGCCATCAGGTACTGTTCTCAGCATGGAAAATTAAGACTTTGCCGTTTTCTTCACTTTTATGCTCCAAAAACGTCCGAATTGCTTCCTTTTCCAGAATTCACACCCAAAGTACCTAAAATCACAAAAGGAACGATTTAGGGAAATATTTGATCAAATAAATTCAATTCCGGGCTTATATGACCCCCTAAAAGTGGTTCATTTTTTGCCTCATCATATACCCTTACACTTGAGATTTGCTTGTCATCAAGCAAATGCACTTTTTTTCTAGTCAAAATACAAGTTAGGGGTCATTTAACATTAATATAAAAGTAATTACAACAAATAATCGTTCCACTAAAGACCAAAGACAAGCACGGAGGTCATATACTAGCACCTCACAAATAGTGTTTAGATACTCACATCTCTCGGGTGTAATAAAGTAATATCACAATAAGGAAACAGAAAATATCTCTCACTACCTGTTGTGGAAAACTAGAAGGGGGGTTGAATAGTTTTACGTCTTTTTATTAGTTGTAAAAAGAGTTTTAGTGTTTACTTAATTTTTATAACTTAGATTCGATAATATGTGATCTCAAGTATTGCACAATACAAACAAATATCAATATGAAATATATAACAATGATAAGTAATGAAATAAGTAAGAGATGGAAAGATCGAACCGCGAGACAAGAGATTTATAGTGGTTCGGCTACAAGGACACCTTCCTTGCCCTACTCCACTCCCCGAGCACCTAACTCGAGAGTTTTCTTCACTATATCAACAAGCTCCCTTATGGCGGAGAAAACCTTACACACCAATTTACACACCAATATACACACCAATTTACACACCAATTTACACACCACAACACCTTCACACCTAAGTCACAACTTCTACACACCTTCTTCAAATCAATCTACTTCACAACTAACTACTTCAACTCTATCTTCTTCACACCAATAGATTTCCTAGCTTTTCTTCTTCACACCAAGCTATCAACTAATCACACAATCTATATCTAACACAACTATCTACAAGCAAATATTCACAACAATCTTCACAAAGAATATGTAAATAATCTTGATGATACACCAACAACTTGGATGTGGAGATCACAACAAGTTGTAATACTTCTTGTCTAGGAAGATAGAAGTATTCTTATCTTGCACTTGAGAGGATGGAAATTGGATCACTTTGAAACAAAGAATATATACACTTATGATCAAAGGATGAGAGAATAGAGAAATAGATCTGGATCAGAAAGTTTTGAAGTGCAAAAGGTGAGAAAAATCTGAGGGATGAATCAGTATTTAAAGGGGGGGAAAATACTGTTCTGGAGCGTGCCGGTCCCCTTAATTGTAGGCCGGTCCCCTTAATGATTAAGGGGGCCGCCTAGTAAAATTAAGGGGGCCGCCCTCCTGAATGTTTCAAAAGTTTTTCTGGATAAAATTTGCCCTTTTTGGTTGGAAATTTGAAATCATATTTTTGTGGTTTAATAAAGCTATACCAAAAATGATTTACAAATATATATAAAATGTTAAAATCATTTTATATAATGTTATGTATTAATATAAAATTTCCTTTGATCATGAAATGTAATAAACTGTTTGTTTATTCATACCTTAAGTGATATGGAAGCAAAGACAAGTATTAAGCACCAAAAACTTGTTTATGTCATAAGTTTTAGATTAATGAGTTTATGCTTTGTAAACATCAAAACATAGAGACATTGTTAATATGCCAACAATGTTTTAAGACATTATTTATGTCAACAATCTCCCCCTTTTTGATGATTACAAAACCTTAAACTCATGAGGTCTAAAACATAATTTTTAGACAAGAATTTAGAGTTTAACATTCTCTTCTCCCCCTTTTTGTAAAATCAAAAAGGTAAATGCTCCCCCTTGATGTAAACTCCCCCTCATTTGAGAGCATCAAAGGAATGAGCTATGGAAGTCTTGGCTACACAAAATATTAGAAAAGAACAAGGCACATATATATGCAAAGCAATAGTTATAAAAATAGATTCATTCAAGCATCATAGAAAACATTACAATATTTAATATGCTTAAGGCATATTAATCATAATAAAACAAAAGGAAGGACATAGTCCTATATAGCCTAAAGAAGCACTTGGACTTGCTTGCAACTCATAGTTGAGTGTGTTATTTGCTTGAATGGAAACATAAGCATAAAGCTTAGATGTTTGATTGAGAGGGATATGGGGTGGAGTATGGAGCGGAAGAGGTGGATCTCACGATGTTGTATCGTGTTAAGGGTGGTATTGGATGATTACGAGTGAGAAGATATTCAATCCAAGAAATATCTTCACTCAAGTAGAGGATTTGTTTTTGAAGGAATATGCAACAAGGGCAAAAGTGAGTGTGGTTGGTAACTTGATCCAAATTGAGAGAGTGGGGAAGGCAATTTGCATAGGGTGATGATGGAGGTTGCCCTTTGTTGTGTTGTGCAAGATGCATAGCAAGGAGATCACTAAGATCATGGATTTGGTTTATTTCATCACGGAACTTTTGCTTTTCCGTGGCAATGTGAAGAGGATCATAGGTTTGGTATGGATGTGTTGGATTTGTGTAGTTGGAATTGTAGGAAGATGGTTGGCCAATGTTATATGGTTTGCAAAGAGGATCAAATGAATGACCTTGTGGGTTTGAGGTAAAGTTTGGGAAGTAAGAAGTTGGAGGTGTTGAATGACTTCCAATCTCATTGGTTATGATGGATTTGTTTCGAGGGCTTTTTCTTCGCCAAACGGGTCTTTCCGTCATCCTTGCTAGCCTTGAGGCTTTTGATTTTGGTTTGTTTGGAGAGTTCATGATGGGATGAATGGATAGTTTTGAGGATTGGGGATATTTATAGTGTAAGATTTGTGTGTTTAAGGATGGATAAGGTTTGTTTGGAAGATTGGGACAAAGTGTGTTGGTTAAAATTGGGAAATGTAGGTTGAAATGGGCTAAAAAGCAGAAAAGATTCTGTAAACCCGACCATCAGATGGCCGGTTCCCTTAATTAGGGGGCGGTCCCCTTAATAATTAAGGGGGCCGCCTTACATAATTAAGGGGGCCGCCCATCTGGTGATTTCCAGGTTGCCAAAATTGGGTTTTTGGCAGAAAATTTTCAGAAAGGTTATGTGTTTGGATTAGAGTTCAAGCAAGTTCAATTCTCTTAGGCAACATAGAATCTAATCTAATTAAGATATGGCATGCATGCAAGAGGACACATAATCAACACATAATAAGCAATAGGAGGTAAGTAAAGGCAAGCACACTTAAGTTTCCTAAGGCACCTATCTTCGATAAAAGGCAAAGGCAATTAGTAAGTGAAAAGCTAGTGATGGATCAAGATGACATCATTATTAAGGAATTTGTCCTAGTGAGTGTCTATATGCAACAAATGTGGAGTTGTGATTGTTTCGACTCCTAGATGCACAACGAAATAACGATCCTAAGAAACAATCCAAATGATCTCCTTGATTCAATTTTTGCTCGATCATGAATGTCAAAGACATATATTAGATTATATACCTTGACAATTTATGTGTGAGTTTATGCATGATTTTGAAAGACAATATTTTTTGACACTTTGTCAACAATGCAAGGAAAATGATCTTCATGTGATTCCTAGATTGTGAGAATAGTTTTTAGAAAGAATTGATTGAGTTTTACAAAAAGGTTTATGCAAATAAAATGAATCTTCTCAATCTTTAATTTTGTGCGAAATAGATTCCTAGACTCAGAAAAGGTGAAATGAAAAAAAAAAAAAAAATTCATGCAAGTATAAATTTGAATTAATTCAATATAATTTAGTCAACTTGTTCCATCATTCCTAATCCTAAACGCAAGTGGTTGAATAATTCACGCTTAAGGGGTTTTGTGAATATATCCGCAATGTTGTCTTCCGATGCAACCTTTTCTATAGATATATTTCCTTTTTGTACATTATCCCTAAGAAAATGGTGACGTATTTCTATGTGTTTAGTCCTAGAGTGTTGCACCGGATTTTTACTTAAATCTATTGCACCTTTGTTATCGCACATAATGGGGACATTTTCTAACCGAATGCCATAGTCTACGAGAGCTTGTTTCATCCATAGTGCTTGTTTACATGCCTTTCCGGCGCTTACATATTCGGCTTCGGTTGTAGAAATAGCAAGAGCGGTTTGCTTCTTCGAAAACCAAGACGTTAGACAACATCCCATAAACGTACAAATACCGCTAGTGCTCTTTCTATCTACGTAGTCTCCCGCATGATCCGAATCCGCATAGACAATGGTTTCTATGCCGGATTCCTTAAGATACCATAATCCTAAGTGTATAGTGCCTTTAGCGTATCGAAAGATACGCTTAACCACTTCTAGGTGAGAGGTTTTGGGATCCTCTTGAAAACGGGCACAAAGGCAGACACTAAACATGATATCGGGTCTACTTGCCGTCAAGTATAGTAAACTACCTAACATTCCTCTATACTTGGTGTTATCTACGGACTCACCTTCATCGTCCTTTGTGAGCTTTACCTCCGTAGACATGGGTGTTTTCATCGGTTTTGAGTCTTCTAGGCCAAATTTCTTAAGCATTTCCTTAATGTACTTAGATTGGTTAAAGAACATTCCATCTTCTAATTGTTTTATTTGTAATCCTAGGAAGAAGTTAAGTTCACCCATCATACTCATCTCAAACTCATCATGCATGATTTTGGCAAATTCATCACACATGTCTTGACAAGTCAATCCAAATATAATGTCATCAACATATATTTGAACAATGATGAGATTAGGGTCTTTCCTTTTAGTGAAAAGAGTGTTATCTACCATTCCCATGGAATAATCAGGTTTAATAAGAAAAGCTTTTAATCGATCATACCAAGCTTTGGGAGCTTGTTTGAGTCCATACAAAGCTTTCTTTAACTTATAAACATAATCAGGTTTTGCGAAGTCAATGAATCCTGGAGGTTGTGCCACATATACCTCCTCATTGATAAAACCGTTAAGGAATGCACTTTTCACATCCATTTGGAATAACTTAAAATCTAGGGCGCAAGCATAGGCAAGTAATATCCTAATTGATTCTAGTCTAGCTACGGGGGCATAAGTTTCATCATAATCAATTCCTTCTTGTTGATTATAACCTTGGGCAACTAACCTAGCTTTATTCCTAGTAACTATTCCATTCTCGTCTAACTTGTTCCTATATACCCATTTGGTTCCTATGATAGTCATATCCTTTGGATTTGGGACTAGTTCCCAAACATCATTTGCCTTAAATTGATTTAATTCTTCTTGCATAGCTATAATCCAACTTTCTTCCTTTAAAGCCTCGCTAATATTCTTAGGTTCTATTGCTGAGAGGAAACAAAAGAAGTTGTTTTTATCTTGGGCTTGTGACCTAAGGGTTCTTTGGTTAAGATGTCCTATTATATTATCTAATGGATGTGATCTAGATTCTTTAATATTAACGGTTTCGTTATTTTCTAAGTGAATGTCTTCATTATCATTTCCTATGGGTTTTGTTTTATTAACCTCAATGGCTTCATCTTCGACTAAATCATCATCTTCTAAAGGTAGCGTTTTAGGAGGTGGTGGTGTTTCATCAAATGTTACATTTAGTGATTCCTCTACTTTCATGGAGTGTTTGTTAAGTATTATATATGCTTTACTATTTTGTGAGTATCCTAAAAATATTTCTTCATATGATTTTGGATCAAACTTAGTGAGGTAGTCCTTAGTGTTTAAGATATAGCATTTACTTCCAAATACCCTAAAGTAGCTTAAGTTTGGTTTTCTATTTCTTAATAACTCATAAGGAGTTTTTCCTAGAATTCTTCTAATTGATACCCTATTTAAAATATAAGTCGATGTATCTACGGCGTGACACCAAAATTTTTGTGGAATGGATTGTTCATTTAACATAGTTCTACTCATTTCTTGTAGTGACCTATTTTTTCTTTCTACTACCCCATTTGATTGAGGAGTACGAGGAGCGGAGAAATTGTGAGATATTCCATTTAACTCACAATATTTTCCGAATTGTACTTCGTTATCAAATTCCCTACCATGGTCCGTCCTAATGGCAACTATTGAGCATCCTAATTTATTTTGAATCATTTTACTAAATATTTCAAATTTTTCAAAGGCTTGGGTTTTGTCACTTAAAAACCTAGTCCACGTGTATCGTGAGTAGTCATCTACTATTACTAAGTTATATTTGTTTCCTCCATAGCTCCGCACAACGGATGGACCAAAAAGATCCATATGTAATAATTCTAGGCACCTAGTAGTGGATACTATATTCTTAGCTTTGTGACTAGCATGAGCTTGTTTTCCAATTTTACATGCATCACAAAAATGTTTGTCATATTTTAGATTAGGCAAGTTTCTAACTAATTCCTTAGAGGCCAAAGATTGTATTTGTTGCATGTTAGCATGTCCTAATCTCCTATGCTACAATGTGGAGTTTTCGTCTAGGGTCGTTAGGCATATCCTATCTTCAGGTTTGTTTCCTAGTTTCATAACATATACACCTCCTTTCCTAATACCTCTACCTATAATTTTTACATTCTTAACTATTTCGCTATATTCTTCGGAAAAGATAACTCTACATTTATTATCGCATATTTGGCCTACACTAAGTAAGTTATATGTTAAATTATTTACATGTTCAACATTTTCAATAGTAAGTGAGTCTTGAGAAATCGTACCTTTGCCAATAATTTTTCCACGCAAGTCACTACAAACAATAATGTTACCTCCGTTGTATGCCTTATATGTAGAGAATAGCTTTCGGTTCCCTGTCATGTGCCTCGAGCATCCACTATCCTTGATCCATTCGTCAGGCTCCAAGTCAATTCCAAGGCATATTTCGTCGGTTGCTTTTGCCATGAAACACTTTTCTTCTCTTGGTTTTTCCACTTCTTCTTTGTCACTATCACTCCATGTTCTACTAACAAATGCACCTTGATTATCATAACTCGGCGGCTTTAGACATTCACCAACGAGATGATTTGGACTTCCACATCTAAAGCATTTTCTTTTCATGTAATTGTCACTTCTATTTCTTTGGAACGATTTTCTATCGTCATGTGATGATCTAGTGAATCTTCCTCGTCTCTTGAAGAATTTCTTGAATTCTCTTATGGCCATTGCATATTCTTCATCTTCACTCTCGTCACTTGAGTCACTATCATCACAAAGTTCCTTTTTGGCTTTTAGAGCAACGGATTTGACTTGTTCTTTCTTGACTTTAACCATTTCCAAATCTTTTCTTATAATTTCTTCATGGACCTTCAAGTTGCCAATAAGCTCATCTAGTGACAATGTCATCAAATTCTTTGATTCTTCAATAGCCGTGACTTTAGCTCGCCATTTCGGATGCAATGCCCTAAGAAATTTCCTAACACAATTTTTACTAGAAAATGTCTCATCAAGTGCTTTTAAACTTGTGATAATGGTGTTAAATTTAGCAAAAGCATTATCAATTGATTCCTCTTCCGGAATCGTAAATTGTTCATATTGTTGTACAAGAAGATCTATTTTGTTATCTTTAACTTGACTATTACCTTGGTGAGTGATTATTAAAGAATTCCAAATTTCTTTTGCGGTTTTACACATAAAAATTCTTTCATATTCTTTGCGTGGTAACGCATTATAAATAACCATTTTAGCTTCATTATTTTTTGCTAGTTTCTTTTTCAAATCATCATTTTGTTTTTCAAAAGCTACAATTTCATCCATTTTAGTTTCAACATTATATTGAATAGGGGGAAAATCACCAAAGGTAATAATATGCCAAAGATCAAGATCTTTTGATTTCACATATGTTTCGAATCTATTTTTCCAATATAAAAATCCATCACTTTCAAATAGTGGTGGTCTTTGCATAGATTGCCCTTCTAAATATTTTTCAGATTCCATAGATCGTTACAAGTTTTAAAATACAATATATTTTAAAATTCTTGCTAGACGTGGCTCCTGATACCAATTGTGGAAAACTAGAAGGGGGGGTTGAATAGTTTTACGTCTTTTTTATTAGTTGTAAAAAGAGTTTTAGTGTTTACTTAATTTTTAAAACTTAGATTCGATAATATGTGATCTCAAGTATTGCACAATACAAACAAATATCAATATGAAATATATAACAATGATAAGTAATGAAATAAGTAAGAGATAGAAAGATCGAACCGCGAGACAAGAGATTTATAGTGGTTCGGCTACAAGGACACCTTCCTTGCCCTACTCCACTCCCCGAGCACCTAACTCGAGAGTTTTCTTCACTATATCAACAAGCTCCCTTATGGCGGAGAAAACCTTACACACCAATTTACACACCAATATACACACCAATTTACACACCAATAATCACACCACAACACCTTCACACCTAAGTCACAACTTCTACAAACCTTCTTCAAATCAATCTACTTCACAACTAACTACTTCAACTCTATCTTCTTCACACCAATAGATTTCCTAGCTTTTCTTCTTCACACCAAGCTATCAACTAATCACACAATCTATATCTAACACAACTATCTACAAGCAAATATTCACAACAATCTTCACAAAGAATATGTAAATAATCTTGATGATACACCAACAACTTGGATGTGGAGATCACAACAAGTTGTAATACTTCTTGTCTAGGAAGATAGAAGTATTCTTATCTTGCACTTGAGAGGATGGAAATTGGATCACTTTGAAACAAAGAATATATACACTTATGATCAAAGGATGAGAGAATAGAGAAATAGATCTGGATCAAAAAGTTTTGAAGTGCAAAAGGTGAGAAAAATCTGAGGGATGAATCAGTATTTAAAGGGGGGGAAAATACTGTTCTGGAGCGTGCCGGTCCCCTTAATTGTAGGCCGGTCCCCTTAATGATTAAGGGGGCCGCCTAGTAAAATTAAGGGGGCCGCCCTCCTGAACGTTTCAAAAGTTTTTCTGGATAAAATTTGCCCTTTTTGGTTGGAAATTTGAAATCATATTTTTGTGGTTTAATAAAGCTATACCAAAAATGATTTACAAATATATATAAAATGTTAAAATCATTTTATATAATGTTATGTATTAATATAAAATTTCCTTTGATCATGAAATGTAATAAACTGTTTGTTTATTCATACCTTAAGTGATATGGAAGCAAAGACAAGTATTAAGCACCAAAAACTTGTATATGTCATAAGTTTTAGATTAATGAGTTTATGCTTTGTAAACATCAAAACATAGAGACATTGTTAATATGCTAACAATGTTTTAAGACATTATTTATGTCAACACCTGTCATAGCAAAATAGATTACCATAGGCTTGGGAAAGGATCAAACCTCCACCACATGGCGTAAGCACCTATGATAAACTATCAAAGAGGTCTTTTAAAGGGTTGTAACGTTAGGTGTAGGGATATGGAATACACGGTTTTGTTGGATATAGGCAATCTTTACTGGTGGCGAGTTAATTATCTTGGTTAATTACATGTACAATATGGCGTTGCTAAGCCAAGACTAGACTCGACTTAAGCTAATAAATGAAAAATAACAAAAAACATAAAATGAACATAGAATGAAACGGGATGGTAGTCCGTATGTTTTAGTCTTTTTTTTTTTTTTTTTTTTTTTTTTTTTGCATACATTCTTACCCTACCATCCAAAATAATACATCATAGGGGATGAACATTCCCCTTACACTTGAATTTTTACATACTTTACAATTAACTAGTCTAGTGACTTGAATTAAGAAAATCAAAACACTTGGAGTACTTTTAAGATTAACGCACATATGTGGGTAATATATGATGTTCTTCCCCATTACTCCATAAAATAAGTACTTTACCCATGAGTCCCAATCGTCCCAAAACAATATGTACAAGGATATGACTCGACTTAGCAACCATGTAATCAATTAGATAATTAACTTAGGGTTTAACAAATAACAATAATGCACTAAAGATGAGTGCATACACGCAAGGCTAAGGCGATTTGGGTGTACATTTAAGTTGGGTGTAACAAATTCTTCCTTTAAGTAAGATGCTTAAAGTTAGAAACGAAAAGATAGGCTCGGAGGGGTGTACTAGGGGTTTCGTGTACTAAAAATGAGTACAACGCTAATGGTGTGGGAAAAATTAATTGACTTAACTAGCCAAGTAATATGACATAAATGGTCAAGTAATTATGATACGGGTTTAACACAAGGGTGATCCTAATGCCTCTTATCATGTAGTAAATCCTACTACACGAATGTAGTCTCACTAGCGGTCTCGGGATGTATCACTAACGCAAGTTCTAGAATCTAAATGCTACCGGTACACTCATAATCACTAATAGAAAATGCTTTTCCTATCAAATCTAAAGGCGAACCTCACATATTTGGGTGGAAAATTTTTCTGAATGGTACGGTTTTGTGCTAGTCATACGATCTCATATCCATGAGACACTTGCTATGGCTAAAGTGTTACTCCTAAATGTTGTAAACAATTTTAAATTTGGCGCTAAAATTACACTAACTAGTACTTCTCATAGTTTTATTACACATCTAATATCAAACAAACAAACTCAAGCGAAAGTGTATCTGTAAGGTATCATCATTTTACCCTCCCCTTACACATAGGATGAACATTGTCCCCAATGTTCAAGTAAAGAATGTAAAAGTGAAATAAGTAAAACAAATGAAATCAAATACTCCCCTGATTCGCTCGGTATGGATAATAAGGTGGCCAGGTTAGATCTTCCTCCAAGAAAATGAACAATCAAAGCTTCCCTTCCAGAATAATAAATCATCTTCTTGTCATACATAACCTGTAAATCCTGGGAAAACAGACAAGGCAACCTCGCATAAAATCGGCGGCAATCTACATATGCTAATAAATCCTAGAAAACAAGATAAGATATAATGCTTGTGGAATGATGTTTGCAGATTTCCTGGAGATTATAAAACTAATAATTCAACAAAAACATTAAGACTCCGCTAGAAAAACAAAACTGGTAAAATTTCCAGATTTTTACACGTGACGCCGTCAAGATAAACTCGTGACGCCGTCAGAAGTGATCTGCAGAAATCCTTATGTTAAGTTTCCGGAAAATTTCTGGAAAAACTTTGTCCTACTTCCTGGAAAATCCTGCAAAACATCATTATGACTCGATACAAGCATTTGACTCTAACAAATACGAATATACATGTTCACTTAATATTGTAGAGAATCATGATCGGTTTTGTTTCTTAAAAACATATTTAGGGTTTCCCCTTACACTTATTTTTTTGCGAAATACCTTTGGATGAAGTTAAGACTAAGCCAAACAACAAAATAAAGTATTTTCACTATTTGAGTATGAACATGATCTACCAACAATAAAAATAAAGCATGCATACGGAAGCAAATAACAAACACACAAAATAAAAATCCCACAAAGCATGGGTTGCCTCCCAAGAAGCGCTTTTCTTTATTTACGAGTCTTGTAGCTAGACTCAAGGTCATGGGTTACTACGTGACCTCATCGTTGGTTTCACTCTCTAGTTCGTCTCCTATATCGGTATCGATTTCATAGAGCAGGTATTTTGGGTCTTCGAACTCAAAGACATTTTTTCGATACTTAGACCCAAGGTTGCTAACACCCTTAAAGAACCCACATGATAAATCAGAAGTATCCTTACACCCTCTCCGAACATCTTCATCACACAAAATAAGTTGGGAACTTAGCCCATCAAGCCCATCACAATCGATCTCCTTGAGATCTTTTCTCTTGTACGGCGTTTGGTATGAAACCCTCTTAATTGCATCAGCGAAGGTCATGATTCCGTTCCGGTCATCAACTATTAAATTAGTGATTTCACAGAAGGGTGCTCCGAAAACAACTTGTGACAACCTTGGGTCGACATAGTCTTCGATGTTGTCCACGATTGTAAATTCCATAGCGAATGCCATATTTCCTACGAACACCTGGATTTCATGATCTATACCAACCACTTTCTCTCCATTATAAATCATTCCCCATCTACATATGTTGTTATAGTGGAATAGGGACATAAAATTCTTAGGTAGGAATACGTTAATGTAGACGTTATCGAAATACTTATGACCGATCATGCAAGGGATTTTGAGATTATTCGGGTCACGCCTCCTTATCTTCCCCGATTCTCCACCCCTTGATCCATACAGATTCCCTTCAAGGGAAGGACGGTACTCGTACACCTCCTCATTACCCCTACGAAAAATTACCTTCTTGACACCATTGGTGAACAATGCACTACCATCCCTCTCGTCAAGGATTACTCCCGATTCCTTGATAAATGGTTTCCCTAGAACAAGGGTGGTTAATGCTAGATTAGTGACAGGGCCTATGTCATCGATCATAGTGAGGTCAATGTTGTAAACGAGTTCTCCAATCATGATTGATAAATCTTTTATTACCCTTGCGTTATTGACTCTCTCATACACCATGCGTTCCGGGAAGGCTTCGTGGTATAGGAAAAGGGGAATTATGCTGACGGGGAGGCTAGGATCCAATGACTATCGGTTAAGAGCTTTTTCCTAATAGTGAAGGAAATATTGAAAACTTTAGAGTTGCTTTCCTCTGTCCTATCACTACTCCCACTAGTAACATCCTACATTTTTCTCTCTGGTTCCTCTATAATAGATTTACCCAAAATGGATGGATTTCTCATATGCATTTCCGATCTCTCTTTCCCCTCATCCGATTTGCTAGAATCTTGTGTGGCGGACTGTTCGAATGAGTTGGTAGGGCTTTTGGCCAATTCGTGGTCCAACCTTGAGGTTTCATCTTTAGCTGTATGACTCATATTTCTAGTTTGTTGTTGGTTCAGGTTAGGTATAGAGGCAGATATCGTGGTGATAGTATTTACGAAATGGATCGGTCCTAGGGGATTGACAGGGTCTTTCGCTTTTGGTGATAGATGTTTAAATAGCTTACCAGGACTTTTTATTTTCACAGGAGAAGTTGGCTGATTCATGATGGTAACAGATTTGACATCTTCAGCTTGAATCGGTGTATTAACAGCGTGCTCTTTGATAGCAGTTAACAGATTACAAATCTTGTTGTTCATATCGGCTTGCTGTTGTCTAAATTTAGTCTCGAGCGTAGAGAGCTGCAATTCTTGAGATAGAATGAATTTTCGCAAGGCATCTTCACAGCTTTGCCTAGGAGTGCTCTGTGATGGAAAATGCTCGGACCATTTGAGTGGGGAGGAGTCATTGAAGGATACGCTCCGCGTTTGGTACCCTCTGAAATTAGGTTTATCCTTCAATGCCTCATAGGCCTCGTCAGAGTTTCGAGGGCCTCGACCAACGTGTGACGATGTGAATTCGTTATAAGCGTATTTTGGAAGCTCCATGCAATTATGAGTTTCGTGAGGGCCATTACACAATTTACATGCAGAAGCGATTCTGCTCACTTAGCTTGAAGGATTTTGAGCTTCGTAAGATTTCATGAAAGACTTGACTCGACCTTCAAGTTCCATGATCCTATGGTCAGGAGTGCTAGAATTGTTCGAAGGCAAAGATATTGCCTTGATCGTTTTGTTCAAATCACGGGGATCATTCCAACTTTCGTTGTCATGGAGAGCAAGATCTTCTATGAGTTCCCATGATTGTTCCACACTTAGATCACGTAGCTTACCACCGGCCGATTGGTCAATGGCTCGCCTTGTGGAGAGATCGATATGGTCATAGAAGATTTGGACTTGGAGCCAAAGATCTATGCCATGATGAGGGACTTTTTGGAGTAAGTCCTTGAATCGAGTCCATGCTTCATAAAGAGTTTCATTTTGATGTTGTCGGAACATCAAGATGTCATTTCTAAGCTTAGTAGTTCTCCCCGGTGGGAAAAATTGAGCAAGGAAACGAGTGGTGAGATCATCCCATGAGGTGATGGATCCCGCGGGCAAACGTTCAAGCCATTGACTAGCTTGATCACGTAGAGAGAATTGGAATAGGCGTAATCGGGTTGACTCTCTAGTTGTAACATCAAGGTCTATAGAATCTACGATTTTAAGGAAGTCCTTGAGATGTTGATTTGGATCTTCGGAACGAAGTCCATGGAATGCACATCCGCTTTGCACCAACCGGATGGTGTCAGATCGCAAGGGGGTCACATTGGCTCCGGTGAGCTCAATGGTGTTTCGGTAGCCTTGGTGGCTAGGTCGGGAATACTCTCCTAGGGTTCGGGGCCTAAGAGGTTGGTTATCTAGTGGTGGGTTTTGTTGTGGTGGGATGATGGGTTCAAAGATGTTACCATCATCCATGATGTCGGATGGTGAAGAGTTACGAACAAAAACACGAAGAAATGAGATAGACTAAAGAAAACCTAAAAAGAGATTCTAACCTAGACAATAACTATTCCCCGGCAACGGCGCCAAAAACTTGATGCGTAGGGATTGCACCAGGCTTTACCTCTCGAGGGATCTCGAGAAGCTTACAACCCCCACCAGGCAGTGTACCTGATCGATGTAGTATAGTATAATGACAATTACCGGGGGATTGATCGTTCAGCTTGGAATAGTGTCGCTAGGATTAGAAAACCTAAAGACTAGGTCTAGAAATGAGGGATGATTCTTTTTATGTTTTTATATTTTATGAAAAGCAAGTAAAAATCTCGGGTTTGAAGGAGTTTGGCGGAATTAGTTGCTAGTCAACTAACCCAATACTAAAGATGCAATCAAAATAAAATACTAAAAATGAAAATAAACTAATTATACTATAGTTGTGAGCAATATGTGGGAGAATTGTTTTTACTTAGATTTCACTACTCCCTAGATATCTTTTACACGTTAATTACTTGTTATAGTTGCGTGGATGATGGATTGTATTCCTTAATACCATTCATGGGGTGGCGTACTTACTTCCCCAATCCTATGAGCGCCTACTTCACTCCTATGTCGAGCCGGCTAAGAAGCTCCTAACATGGGATCATTAGAATTTGCTCATGCATTAAATACAACCAATAAAACCTAGTACACATCGGTTCATGTTTCCTAAGACGTTCAAGCATGTTACACAATGGAGATCTGCCAGTTTTCTTAAGCCTAACATTGAAATCATTCATCCAATACAACCATAAACAAGTAATCAACACATAATTAACATCTAAGTTTCATTAGATCTAAGCAAACACAAGATAGATCTAGCCTAGCATGTTGGAATCAAGACAAGCAAAAGATATATTCAAACAACACATAGACATATTGAATGAATTAAGAGAAGACTTATCTTAATTGAACATGAAAGGATTCAAGGGGTGAAAACCCTTGAAAACACTGTAAAATATGACCTAGGGTTTACAAAGTTCGGCCCTAGTTTTCTCCACACAAGTTCCACTTTAATGAATGAAAAATAGAAAACTATATATAGATTTTGATAGGTGACGGCATCAAGAACAAAAGTCTGACGCCGTCATCTCACCGCCAAATAGTTTCTCGGGCTGCCTAGATCTGGGTCTGACGCCGTCATGTATTCACCTTATGTAGGCCGTCACCAAAATTTGTCTTAACGCCCTTCTTGTGACGCCGTCAGGATTGCACTGGGTCGTCATGGATTTTACTCTTGACGCCGTCATGGTTTTCCTCTTGACGCCGTCAGGTACTGTTCTCACCATGGAAAATTAAGTCTTTGCCGTTTTCTTCACTTTTATGCTCCAAAAACGTCCAAATTGCTACCTTTTCCAGAATTCACTCCCAAAGTACCTAAAATCACAAAAGGAACGATTTAGGGCAATATTTGATCAAATAAATTCAATTCCGGGCTTAAATGACCCCCTAAAAGTGGTTCATTTTTCACCTCATCAGTTACAAGCAGCTCGAGATAGGCAGAAAAGTTACGCCGATCAAAGACGTAAACCCTTAGAGTTCCAGGTTGGAGACAAAGTGATGATGAAAGTCTCGCCTTGGAAAGGAGTGATACGTTTCGGGAAACGTGGGAAACTCAACCCCCGCTACATTGGACCATTTCTAATTTTGGAAAGAATTGGGCCCGTTGCTTATCGGTTGGAGCTACCACCGGAGCTGAGTAAAGTGCACGATGTATTTCATATTAGTAATTTGAAGAAATGCCTTTCTGATGAAACACCGGTGATACCGATGAAAGATATTCGAGTTGATGAAAATTTGAACTTTGTGGAAGAACCGATTGGGATTTTGGATCGAGAAATTAAGCGACTCAAGCGAAGTCGTATTCCACTCATCATGGTCCGTTGGAATTTCCGTCACGGACCGGAATTTACGTGGGAACGTGAGGATGAGTTTCGGAAGAGATATCCTAAGCTTTTCACCTCGTAGATGGTTTGTTCCTGGGTTTCTTCTGAGGCTGGGAGGATGTGACAACTGGGAAAATCGGGAGCTATTTAAAAATCTGCATTACTTTAAGTTTACATAATTTTTGGAATATTTGAAATTTTATTCGCAAGAAGTTGTAAACTTTGAACCATGGCTTTGAATTATGAGTTATGTGGAATTAAATTGAATTATCATTTTGATTTGGAATTTATGTTGAGATTTATTGATCTAAATATTCGTGGCACTACGTTGACTCCGGCACTAGGAAAAACCTAACAAATTTAAATGTTTTGAATTCACGGTTTGGCTATATATTTATTTTTGAATGTATCATGAAATTTTAAATATTGGGAACGAGCTCGGTTCGAGAGAGTCGGAATATTTTGAAAAGTTTATGGATTTGGCCTTGCGTTTTATATCTTAGCCGCCCCCTATTATTAATATTACTATTATGATTTTTTTTGTTTTTATAAAAAGAGGATATACAAATTGGTCTTTGTGGTTCCTGGCTCACACACAAACACAACACAAACACACCTCACCAAAATCTCTCTCTCTCATCATCATCTTCTTCATTTTATCCACCAAACCCTAGCCACCATCGCCACCTAGTGGCTACTGCCGCTGCCTAACCACCCTCCACCGACACCTAAAAATACTTCCAAACAAACCCCCATCACTAGATCTACTAAATCTACTAATTCAAGCTCGAGTTTTCTTGATTTTTGAAGATTTTTCGTGACCCTTTTCTTGTAATATTGAAGGTAAGACGAGTCACAAGCATGGTGACTAGTATTTTTATTAAAAACGTGGCTAATGAGCCACGGGGTCGAATCTTTGGGTGAGTTTTTAAATAAAAACGAAAGATATATACAGGTTTTTGAATAAAACGTGAGTTTAAACAAGTTTGGTATCTGGGTTTTGATGTTTCTTGTTTTTCCTTGCGTGGTCGACATCATAGCCGAGGGTTTCACCCTTGACTTGTGGTATTCCGGGCTTATTTTTGATGCTCTTGATATATATTATTTGGGTTTCTTAATTTGGATCCTTTTTGGTACTAGTAACTAGTGTTTGGATGGTTGGATTTAATTTGGTAAAGTTTTAGTTGATGTTGTTGATTGTTGTGATGAGGCCGACGACCCAAGGGGTCCGTTTGGTTTGATTTGATGCTCGGTCGTGCAAGCCCGTGGACCTCGTGGTCACGGGGTTGGACCTTGTGGCTCGTGGAGCTTAGCCGAGACCCAAGTGGGTCTCCGGTTCATGTTGTTGTTATTATTTGTTGTTGAAACTTGGGCATTTTCTTGTTATTGTTTGTTGTTGTTGTTGTTGGCCGAAAGAAGAGAAGTGGCCGAAATATCGTGGTCTCGGTAAATGAATTAATTTTGGTATTGTAGAGTTGTGTTGACGAAAAGTGGAAATGAGGACCGATTGTGCGACGGTCAAACTAGAATGACGGAGATAGGATAGTTGAGTGCCGTAGTCGGACCCTATTGTTGTAGCATGTGATATAGGATGATTGACGGAGACTGATTTATTTGTGATTGAGATTTGATTACATTTGGACTTTCGGTTTTGCGAGTCGAGGTCACGTTGACTTTCTAGTCAATGATTGACTTCGGCAAAACGCCTTGGCACTTGGACTTGGACAATGAGCCGAGGGTAATGACTCGGACATGTGACCACCTTTTATAACTCGATATAAATTATAATCACAGTTACTAATAAAAACTCGTAATACTATTATTAATAATATAAACGCTTATATAAATATATAAACGTGAAAACATATATATATTTATACAAGTGCGTATATTAAAAATAAAACGATCACGAGTAATATGATAATAACGTAAAGATATATATTATGCTATGAAAATAGTATAATAAATGTCGGGAACGTCATTATGAATAAACAATTATAAATACTGATATAATTATAACGTTGGATATTATACAAAATGAAATGCTTTTTGAAAGGTAAAACGAGAAACTTACGAGTTATACGAGATCGTGGGCACTTGAGTCCAAGTGGGCCATATTATTCATTTTATGCCTTTTGTGCTTGTCACGGATATGTGACGTTAATACATTCATTTTCTATAACTACATAACTTATTTGATAGACGGATTAAATAGGACCTATTTGGTTCTATAAATGAGTATATTAATGGGTATTGTATCCTACGACGCCCATAGGTTGTGGTATGTTTAGGGAAAAAAATGAGTTACTAAATATTTCGCGAGGTTTATCAAATTGACGAATTTGGTAAGTTTGACGATATATTTAGCGAACTTATTAAACTTGGACACTTACCATATAGTATTCTACGTGCTATTTGACTTAGGTTTTGGGTATGATCTTGGAATAATATATTAAGTGAATAAGTTGTGGAAGAGTACCAAATCGACGGATTTGATAAACTTCGATGATTTATTTAAACGATATATTGGACTAATATTAGACCCGTAGGTTGTTATTATTATTTCTGTTGTTGGGATTTCTTGGTTTGAGTTGTGTCGACCCTCCACCCGTATAGATACCAAACTCCAAACTAATACGAGAATAATACGAGAAATGGATTTTTGGAAAGTAAAAAGGAATACGTTCGGGATTGGGAATACTTGATTTTGAGGAAATAATCCTGAAACGAGTTATATTGTTAGGAAGTGCCGAGTCCGTAGTTGCTGTCTTTGAGTTGTGATACATCTTACTTCTACCGATTTCTTTTTGCTGATATCTGATATCTGGACTTGAGGTGAGTCATAGCCCCAATTTTACTCTTGAACTTTGTTTTCAATACTTGGGATGAGAAACGTGCGAATTATTTTATGTGGACTTTTATCGCTTTTATTTAAAACTTGATATGCTTATAGAACTAGGTAGATTATATCGACCCTAGTCACACAATGAATGTTATCGCGTGGGGACTAGATATGGTCAGATAATATTGGAAGTTATATCAACCTTAGTCGCACAGCGAATCTGGTTATCGCGTGGGGACTAGATATGGTTAGATAATATGAATGGTTATTGTTCGAGGTTATGTGATTGGACTATAGTGTGCACCTATAGGATTGGTTTAGTGGATTGAGGCCTAGTCTAGCTAGCAAGCGTTTTACGTATATGTCCACTTGATTGAATTATGAATATAAACCTATGATCTCACCAGCGAAAGCTGACTTTTAGCGCATTTTCTCAGGTAATTAAGTAATGACTTTGGATGCTTGGATTGGAGGCTTGGCTTGGCGTTGCGGTTAAAGGATATATTTTCTCAAACTCTGATATGTATTTGTGGACCTACATTTATTTCTTTTGGGCCTTACTCTGGATAAATTTGGGATGAATGTAAACTTTAAAACCCCGTTTGGTTGTGTGATGAGGCGAAAAATGAACCGTTTTTAGGGGGTCATTTAAGCCGGAATTGGAATTTATTTAATCAAATATTGCCCTAAATCGTTCCTTTTGTGATTTTAGGTACTTTGGGAGTGAATTCTGGAAAAGGAAGCATTTTGGACGTTTTTGGAGCATAAAAGTGAAGAAAACGGCAAAGTCTTAATTTTCCTTGCTGGGAACAGTAGATGACGGCGTCAAGAAGGATTCGATGACGGCGTCAGGAGCAAAATGGATGACGGCCCAGAGAAAACGTGACAGCGTCAGAAGTAGGGCATTAAGAGTAAATTTAGTGATGGCCTGGAAAAAGATTACATGTGACGGCGTCAGATATAGATCTAGGCAGTCCGAGAACTTTATTGGCGGCGAGATGATGGCGTCAAAATTTTACTCTTGACGCCGTCACCTCACAAAATCTGTATATACTTTTCTATTTTTCATTCATTAGGCGAGGAACTTGTGTGGAGAATTCTAGGGCCGAACCTAATAAATCCTAGCTCGTTTGTAACAGTATTTTCAAGGGTTTTCACCCCTTGAAACCCTTGATGTTCAATTGAGATAATTTTTCTTTCAATTCATTCAATATGTCTATGTGTTATTTGAATATATCTTATGATTTTCTTGATTTTAACATGTTAGGCTAGATCTTTTGTGTGTTTGCTTAGATGTAATGAAACCTAGATGTTGATTATAGGTTGATTGCTTGTTTATAGTTGTAATGGATGAATGATTTCAATGTTAGGCTTAAGAAAACTGGCAGATCTCCATTGTGTAACTTTCTTGAATGTCTTAAGAAACATGAACCGATGTGTACTAGGTTTTTATGGTTGTATTTAATGCATGAGCGAATTCTAGTGATCCCATGTTAGGAGCTTCTTAGCCGGCTCGACATAAGAGTGAAGTAGGAGCTTATAGAATTGGGGAAGTAAGTATGCCACCTCATGATTGGTATTAAGGAATATAACCCGTCATCCACGCAACTGTAACAAGTAATTAACCTGTAAAAGATATCTAGGGAGTAGTGAAATCTAAGTAAACACAATTCTCCCATATATTGCTCATACCACTAGTTTAATTTAGCTTTATTTTAATTTTTGTTATTTTATTTTGATTGCATCTTAGTTATTGGGTTAGTTGATTAGCAACTAATTCCGCCCACTCTTCCAAAAACCCAAGATTCTAATTGCTTTCATAAAATATAAAAAATACAAAAAGAATCATCTCTCACCTCTAGACCTAGTTTTTAGGCTTTCTAATCCTAGCGACACTATTCCTGAGTTGAACGATCAATCCCCCGGTACTTGTCACTATACTATACTACAACGATCAGGTACACTGCCTGGTGGGGGTTGTAAGCTTCTCGAGATCCCTCGAGAGGTAAAGCCTGGTGCGATTCCCACGCATCATTGTGTTTTACTTATGTTTACTTTATCTCGTTCTTCTATGACTTGTGTTAGATACCGATCCCCGTAACACCCCGAAAGCTTGTTGAGTCTTCCGCTGTACCAAATTTGAGGGTGTTACAAGTAGTCGGTTGATAAATATTAATACAAAGTTTTCCTATTCAACACCAACCCCTAGACCAATGGGATTGGTTATTGCAAATGTAATACTTTCACCATTTGAAATAACATCAAGTTGCTCCAACATCAGAGGTGTCAGTAACGAAGCTTACGTGTAACGATTGATCTATCCGATCCAAGCTCATCGACTGTCCTGAACATATAAATGAGCACCCAATCAGTATAGATTATCGTAAACAAACTTAGAAGCCATTTGAATTTAGTGCTACCCATATCTGGGATTTGGAACGAATATTTTGTGTAGTTGAACAGATTAGGATACTCACGCATCAGTTTCTTGTTGCACTTGAAGTGAACTGCATAAACCTGCACATAGATCCATCCCATAAATAATCCCTATCCAAACAATAAAAAACAAACAGCCACATGTAGTTCGCGTAACAACCAATCAATCTATATTTGCTTAGTTTAGCTGATAGTTTGTTAATGTTGTGATACGTTATGTTGCAGGTGGTTTTGGATATGAGTAGAATTGCAAAATTGCAGAGTTGTGGTAGAAGCAGAATCGTAGAATTTGCATAATTGAGCAAAAAGGAGTTAGCTAATAGCTATTATCTGAAGTAATTACAGAATTGTGGTAGATGTTAGAGAAACAAAGGACCAAAGTAATTGAGGTCTTTTATCTGTTTGTTAAAACTCAAAAGTAATTGCAGAATGTTATGATGTTTATTCTCAAGTTGAATCCGGTTTATACTATGTAATTGAGTCCTTGATATTGAAGATTTAAATTTGGAATTTGTTTAGTTTTATATAATTTGTAAAAATCTGGATATATAATTTCTTTTGGTCAATAGTACTATATAATTTGTCACACTTTCAAGTGTGAACTTTTCTAGTATACCCCGCTTTTTTAGTTTGCTTTGGTTGGTTTGTTCACACTTTCAAGTGTGGAGTTTTTATAATTTTCCACATTATAAAGAGTTAGCTCCTTCTTTTTTGTTCACACTTTCAAGTGTGGACTTTTCAATTCTTGTTCTTCTTATTTGTTCACACTTCAAAATGTGGAATTTTCAATTCTTGTCCACAGTTTACAATGTGAAGCTTCTTTCATCATGTTCACAACTAACTATGTGACAAAAAAAAAAGTATTTCTCCAAACTTTGTGTGACTAGTTTATTTATATATTCAGCAAAATAAGTGGCAATTCACAATAATTTAGTAACAAAGAAAATCCCCACACAAGAGGAAAGTGTGGAGAATGGAATTGTACACACTTTAATGTGTGAAGATGTATCAAATTAACTGTGTAAAATGACATGCTTTTTTGTAGTGATTGTTATGTGCAAATCTTAAGTAAACATGTGCAAATCTAAAGCATATGTGTATGTAAATCACCTCACACTAAACCAAACAAGTTCCATTGCCGAGACCCTTTAAATAACGCATGACTTGATAAAATCTTTTATATATAAAAGAATTACATCATTTCGGAGTGATTTTGCAAAACCTTTCTTATTGAAAAAGAAATAGACCAATAGGAGAGCTCGATTTTGCCACGTAGGTGAAATCAAGCAATATGATTGGTCAATAGAAAGTCAAAATTAAATTGATTTTTGTCAAACTTAATAAATTTGGTGGAGAAATTTGGTTAAAAAAATGCATAAAAATATAAGTGCCAAATTTATGAAAACAAAAACTTAAAAAAAGATGAAGTAATTAATAAAACTTTAGTTGTTGAATTTTAAATAAATTATGTAGAGCTAAGTGTAAAATTACAAGTTTCCATATTTTTTAATAACCTTAGAAAAAACACAAATAACCCCTTACACTTATACCTCTTATACTTTATAATATTAACTTTGTCGTTGGTGAAAGACCTGCATGGAGCCGAGCCCTTCTCACCTACCTGCTTTGGGGAGAGTTTGATCTGGACAAAACGAGTGCGTTGTCCAGCCAAGCCAACCCATAACAAAATGTTAGATCGGCTGACACAACCGAATTGATTGAGGAAAAGGAAAGCCCACCGACCAAACACTCCCGCCGGCGCCCAAAAGCGGACACCGAAGAACTGCCAGGTTGTCGAAGACACGTCTGAAGAGGAGGCCGGCGGCCTCTTAGTTTACCACCCTACCCACTAATGGACTATGAGGGGGAAGGTGAACGGGAATCGACCGAAAAACCGAACCTCTTGACCCCTTCATACTCGATATAATAGTAACTTTGTTTAAAATTACAAGAGTATTAGTATTAGATTTTAGACTTTTATCCATTAAAATTACAAAATTTGGTAAATATGCGAATGTATAATTAAGTTGAGTTGATGATTTAGATAATACATGAATGTATTTTAATATACCAAAGATGTATTTTAGTGCCTATATGGGAAATTTTATGGTAGGAATTCTAAGCAGGTGTATTTGAATGAGTTAATGAAACTTAGCAGGTGTTTGATGTCATTGATAACACTATGGGTATCAACCAACGGTCTAAAATATCGGTGCCTTTTACCTTGATGATTTAGGCCAATTGTAAATAAAGTTGCACTAAAGTGAAAGGTCGGTAAGTATTTGAACAATCCTAAAGGACTTGCGAATGTACTCGTTCTCATTTTTTTCATGCATTTATAATTTACTTATACAAGTAATTATAATTTCCCCATCCCTTTTTGTTTCTCTTTATGTAACAAAGAAGATGTAGTTTAAGCATCTATGCTAATTTGGTAATTTTATTATCAAACATGAGAAGTAAATAGCACAAACTTATGAAAATACAATTTTTCAAACAAAAAGGTACATTAGTAAACATGGTATGATTGTTATTCATAATCAAGGAAATGAATCAATCTTCAAAGCTATCTAAGGGGTTGTTTGATTACTTCTTAATGAATTAGTTAAGTGACAAAAGTCTGAATCGGTCAAAGCTTTGCCATTTGATAGAATTTTATTTTTTTTTGCCACTTGATCATTCATTGGACTTCTGAGTGATTTTGAATAAGGTGGGTCTCTAAACCATCCAGTAGCATTTACTCTTCTTTTGGCATATTCTCATTAACTTTTTCATGTGTTCTTCTATTCGTAACTTTATAGTCTTTTTATATTATAAACTTTATAGTAGGCCTAATGACATTACAGTAATATATATATAGAATTCAATTATAAATTTAGATTGTTAATTTTTTTTATTATAGAAATTTAAATTGGTAGTGTTTTTTGTTATTGGAGCCACTCGTTCGGAATACTTGTCAAACACTTTTTTTTTTGTTCAGCACCGGTGTCATTCAGAGCCGTTGAATCATTCAGGCTTTTAAATCATTCATCACTAAATCGTTATGTTTTATTAAACAGCCCCTAAATATGCTACATAATTTAACGAAAATATAAGTAAAAGAAATACCACAACACATCGAAAATTGATCGCATGGGTTTGCAAAACTAAAAGCATAAATAACTAAAATCTCATGCAAGTCAAGTATCATCATGTGATTTTGCTTGAATAATAAAATATAATTTTTAATCCAAAAGCATTCTCCTAAAATAATAGGTAGATTATAACATATATACATATGATTTTGTATTTTTAGTCCACCAAGTAAAACCAATTATATTGAAACATGTTAAGTGATTCATTTCTTAATCGATAATAATATATAATCAAAATGAAATTTTAAAAACCTTGTGCGTGCACAAGTATTATAATTAGTTATAAAGTTATTCAAATACCTATGTTACATGTATAATAATATGCATTTTTCACAAGTAAAACAATATTTGTGGAATAATATGACATCACCTAAAATTTAATTTCTGAGAGTTGGAAATTAATTTATGAGAAAAGGGTAGCTCAAGTATAAATTAAGACATACGAGCCATCACTCATAGAAGAAAACATGCAAAAGCAAACAATGGCTTCTTCAAACTTCTTACTTTTATCTCTAGCTCTACTACTCAGTGCTCTCTCATTTACACTAAACTTTAGTTCTGCTTCTTTAGAGGAAGCAAATGCTCTTCTAAAATGGAAAGAAAGCCTTAGAATCCCAAACAACTCCCAGATTGTATCTTGGAAACCCCTTCCAACAAATACTAGTGCACCCACTTTGTGCCCTTCTTGGTTTGGAATTGCTTGCAACGCTGATGGGAACATTAACGTGTTGAACCTCTCGACGTCTGAGTTAAAAGGTACGCTTCACCAGTTCGCGTTCTCTATTCTAGGCAATCTTACCCATTTTGAGCTTAGTGTAAACAGCTTCTTTGGTCCCATCCCACCAGAAATCGGACAACTGTCCAAACTAGTCTATCTTAATTTTTCAACCAATCAGTTTTCTGGTGTAATTCCACCTACCATTGGTAAACTAAGCCACTTAACCATATTGCAACTTTTCGGAAACATACTCTCTGGACACATTCCTACTGAATTAGGGAATATGAAGTCTCTAACTGATTTAGATTTGAGTGAAAATCAACTCAATGGTTCAATTCCTTCATCGTTGGGTGATTTGAAGTCTTTGAATATCCTTTATCTGTTCAAAAATCAACTCTCTGGACCCATTCCTACTGAATTAGGGAATATGAAGTCTCTAACTGATTTAAAATTGAGCTATAATCAACTCAATGGTTCAATTCCTTCCTCGTTGGCTGACTTGACATCTTTGAATATCCTTTATCTGCAGAGAAATCAACTCTCTGGACCCATTCCAATTGAATTAGGGAATATGAAGTCTCTAACTGATTTACAATTGCACAAAAATCAACTCAATGGTTCAATCCCTTCATCGTTGGGTGATTTGAAGTCTTTGAATATCCTTTATCTGCGAAGAAATCAACTCTCTGGACCCATTCCAATTGAATTAGGGAATATGAAGTCTCTCACTGAATTAAATTTGAACTATAATCAACTCAATGGTTCAATTCCTTCCTCGTTAAAAAACCTGAGAAGCCTCCAGACTCTATCTATGGGTGCCAACAACTTATCTGGACCCATACCACAGGATATCGGAAGTCTACAATTGCTTACGCTACATCTGTTCACAAATCAGTTGTCTGGCCAATTGCCTGATGATTTGTGCCAAGGGGGAAAGCTTCAAAATTTAACTGTATTTCAAAATCAACTCTCTGGTCCTATACCAAGAGGGCTATGGAATTGCTCCACCTTAATAAGAGTAAGGTTTGAATTTAATCAATTTTGTGGAGATATATCGAATAGTTTCGGTGTCTACCCAAGCTTAAATTTCATTGATGTCAGTCATAATAAATTTCATGGGCAACTATCTCAAAACTGGGGTAAATGCAAAAATTTGACTACATTAATGATGGGATATAACAACATCAGCGGTAGCATACCACCGGAGTTTGGGAATTCAATTCAAGTTCTTGATCTTTCTTCTAATAATTTGGTTGGTCAGATTCCAAAGGAGTTTGGGGCGATGAAACGTTTGTTAAATTTAAACTTGAGTGATAACAACCTTTCAGGTGTTATACCTCAAGAGCTTGGATCACTGCATGGCCTCCTTACTCTTGACCTATCCAAAAATAGGTTAAACGGGTCATTACAAAGATATATTGGTGGTTGGGCACAAATCCATCACTTAGATATTAGTAATAACAAGCTCAGCGGAAATATCCCATCAGAGATCAGTATATTACGTCAACTCAACATTCTTGATTTATCTTGGAATTCACTCACAAATATGATACCATCAGAAATTGGAAGTTTAGAAAGTCTGGTAATGATGAATCTTTCTCACAATAAGCTATCCGGTTCAATTCCTAATGGTTTCAGTAACTTGCCAAGAGGGATTGATATCGACATGTCTTACAATGAGCTAACTGGTTCAGTTCCCCCTTATGATGTCTTTCTAAATGTGTCTGGAGAAGCATTACAAGGAAATGATGGTCTGTGTGGAAATGTTACAGGTTTGAAACTTTGTGAAAGTCAAATAGTAATGAAGAAAAATAATCATTTTTGTCATAAGCTCATCCTTGTAACCGTGATCCCACTTTTTGCGGCTTTTTTACTTGTTTTATTCATGTGTGGCCTCATTTCTTATCAACGTAGGAAGAGAGCTTCTCCACAGATACCATCAGGCGAAGAAGGTGGCAATTTTTTCTCAATAACAAGTTTTGATGGACAGGTGATGTATGATGAAATCATCAAGGCAACGAATGATTTTGATGATGCATATTGTATTGGGATGGGAGGATACGGTACTGTGTATAAAGCTGAGTTACAACCCAACAATATAGTAGCTGTCAAGAAACTTCATTCATCATCTGAGAATGACGATCAAGGCTTCCTAAATGAGGTACGAGCATTAACAAATACAAGGCATAGAAACATAGTTAAACTCTATGGATATTGCTTCAATGCTCGTCACTCATTTTTGATTTACGAATATCTTGAGAAGGGAAGTCTAAAATCGCTCTTAAGTAGCGATGTCACAGCAAAGGAAATGGATTGGCTGAAAAGGGTAAGAATTGTCAGGGCTGTAGCGAATGGTTTGGCTTATATGCACCATGATTGCACACCACCTATAATTCATAGAGACATTTCTACAGCTAATATCCTTCTCGATTCTGATTATGAGGCACGTATCTCGGATTTTGGAACAGCAAAGCTTCTAAAGTTGGATTCATCCAATTGGTCTGCGGTTGTAGGCACCTGTGGCTATGTTGCGCCAGGTAACTCCAATATTTTAATGCTATATATACATGTACTTATTCTCAAGTTTTAGATTGATCTATGTTACATTTAATCATGATCTGATATAACATTTTTTTTTTTTTTTGGTATTCTCTTGTTTCCTTCCATGTAGAACTTGCTTATACGATGGTGGCGACAGAGAAATGCGATGTGTATAGTTTTGGCGTTGTTGCACTAGAAGTGATTATGGGAAAGCATCCTGGAGAACTAATATCATGTCTACCAACGTTGTCTACTGATGATCTATTGCTAGCCAATGTAGGAGATAAACGGATTCCGCCACCATATTCTCTAGTTGAGAAACTAACTCATTCAATTTTGAAGGTCTCACGGGCATGTTTGAACTACAACCCAAAGGAAAGGCCAACAATGCGCCAAGTCAAAGATTTATTGTCAGTGGATGATCGAGTTTGGAATAAGATGCATGTGTCGGTAACTTAATGCTTGATCGATTTTGTATGATGTCTAGTCATAAGTCATAATATTTAAGAAACTTTTTATGTTTTTTTGTTGTCCTGAATTATGTTGTAGATTGTTATTAAATAAGAAAATAATTTATATCAATGGAGATTGCTACCTTTCTAGACTAATATAGTTACGTGTATTATGGATCTTTTTGGTAATTTCTTTAAATTATTCCAGTTTTACAATTAAAATTTGTATATCAGTTAGAATTTATTCTTACTCATATCAAGAAATATAGTTACCAGTGAGTGCACACAAAAGATATTTTTTTGTGACGCATACATACTCCACGCAACAGGAACCGTCGACTTTAAATTTTCACACACTTTTAACCGTGAGGATATCATGAAATAACTGTGTAAAACCAGGTGCTTTGTTGTAGTGCTACCATTGTTTCCATAACCATACGGTCTACCATTACTGTTGCGTGATGATGGCAGATGGAGGAAGACCTATTAACAACAAAATGATTATGATTATAAGCAAGAAAAAAATTCAGTTTGACTTTTGAGGTCAAACAAATTAATCCTAGAAGTACGGTAGAGGTGACAATTTCGACCCATTTACTTATTTGTCGGTCTTACTAGAAGGCCAGCTCAGATACTAATGGAAAGAAGGTATAAAGTGAAACACCAAGACCGAGCTCAACTTGCATTGGCAAAACAAACTTGCATGGTGTACCAGGTGGGGTGTTCGTTAACTGCTCTACACACATTATTGTACAATTTACAAATTATGTAAAATTCAAATTGTATGGATTGCCAAAAGTTAACCATCAGTTAAACAAAGGGGCTGCTAATGGAAAATCCACTATACGTTCACAACTTTTCGTGATTTATTCCCTTAACTTATTAAAGTTGATTAAGTTCCTTAACTCTTTTTTTGTTGTAGTGTAAAGATGCGGAATTTAAAGGTTAACCTCCATGGCTCCATATCATTGAAAGTTGTGGTTTTACCATTACTAAGCCATAAGCAGAATAGTGCCTGGATATTGTTACGTTGTTTGATGAGTTTATATTCCTTCATTGGGAGGTGGAGGTGGTAATGCTCCGGGAACTTTGGTGATGATCGAGAAGGAGAAACTTTAGGTGGTAAAACTGGCACTTGAAAACATAAGGATGGTCAAACTTTAAGAAGAAACTAACAATGAAAGAGAATTTTCAACTGGAGGCATGTTTGAACCTGTCAATCACTAGATATGCATAAGAGATAAGACTTGAGAAATTAAATAAGATAAAGTAAACAAATGCATTCCTTTGAAAGAAATTTGTAGTCTTTTGTATGGGAAATTGGAAGAAAAGAAAAATTATATTGTTAATTTTAAGAAAAAACCGTTACTAGAAGCATTGTAATTTTTAAAAGTGATTATTATGGGTGTCATAATGTTCTTGACGTTGATGGTTTTATAATGTGAAAACAAAGAAAGAAAGATTGTAAACTTTGGATGTGGCGGTATCTTTGGAAGTGGTCGTTTCTTCGGATGTTCCGAATTTGTGTGTGGCGGAGTCTGCTCACTTTTTTCTTTTCCCTTTCCATACACACGTAAATTCAAACCAAGTCTAAAACTTGAGGGGAAAAAAACAGGGTGGTTCGGGTAAAATGTCAAAACAAAACAAAAAAAATGGGCCAGGAAACTGGTCGAGTGAGGATGACCAGAAACACTTTTTGTCTATACATAATCAGTGTATCAAATAAGATTATAAAAAATTATATAATTCAAATATGAAGGTTTCAATTACTTAATAACTTGATTTAGGATATTTTACCTCTTTGATCCATTTGACCCGTTTTCATGTGCGGTTTTGGGCCGGCGCACCATCAGTGTAACACCCCCAAAAGTCGTTTTTAACAGCGGAAGACTTAACATGTCAGCGGGAGACTTTCGGGGTATTACTTCGAGGATCTTTGTCACAATCATAGTAGACAACACAAAGTGAAGTATTAAAGTTAAATTTATTTTAAAATACCAAATATCTGGGATACATAACATTATTAAGTCAAGAACGTGTTTTATTCTGAAGGAAAATAAGTAGTTTATTATGGTTCTTGTCATGCTTTTGCCCACTCCGTGCCATCCAGACCCATCTTGTTTAGTTACCTGAGATAAACATGCTAAAGTCAACATAAAGTTGAGTGATATTCATAGGTTTGAGTTTAAGAGTTTAATCACAAGTTACGAATGTATTGTAATCACATACAATCAATATGTTAAGAAAATTTAATGTTCCTGTTATTGCCTTAAGCTCATGATACTCAACGATTAACAGCCAATCATAAATATGAATTATGATGGTAAGTAATAGGCCCCCAAAGATAGGTATTTGTCAATAACCTATTTATAAGAACAATAAAGTGCGCCTGGTGTTTTCTCCAACAACCAAACGAGGATTGTTAATCACTAATAGTACTATTCACAATTATTTACGTTCACCCTTCAGGTGATTAAGGTTCATGATAGAGGGACTTCTGACAATAGTAACTTAAGCTAATAACATTTGCCTGACGGTATTTCAATACCCGGTATAAAAGACTTGTGATCGAGTTTTAAGCATGTATCTCCCCACGGGAAAATAGTTAAAGAGTGGGCTATGAAATCACCTTAGTAGTACAGTGGTATCGTAGTCTCAACAAAGCAAGGAAATGGCTTCACACAACACAACCTAAAAGATAATGCAAGTTTCAGTTAATAGTCTAAATCTGGTTTTATCGCGAATACTTGTTATTTAGTTACGAATAAATCTCGTGTTTGTTTAAGTGTTTTAAGTTTAAAAACAACGTTATATATAATTATATCTCGTAAGTAAAAATATCGATGATTGATATAAAGTTAGTTTTTGTAACAGAAATAAACGTATCGTTTTACAAGAATAATTACGTATTTATATCGTTTAAATTTGATTATCGTTATATATGTTTTATTCGTATTATATATATATATATATATAATAAGTTACGTTTTATTATTTATCGTTTTAACATATATTCAAATATATATATATAAGTAAAAATATATATAAAGTTTTTATTAAAATCAATATTACCATTCAATCCTTCATGTTTCTCAATTTTGCACTTTTTACCCTTAACGGAAAATATTTACGCCGTTAGTCCAAAAATTATATATATTTACATTTTTGGTCCAAATATCAAATATTTACATTTATTATCTCTAAGTTTCAGTATTTACAGTTTATACCCTTAAAAAAATAGTTTTTATACTTTTCACTAAAGTTTACCCATTTGGCGAATTTAGTCCTTATCTCTCGTATATTTGCAAAAATGGTCCAAACTTACCAAATTCAAAACTTAAAAATTTTATTATTTCATTAAGCTCAAAATATTTAGAAAAGCTTATTTTCACAGCTTATTAGCTTTTTATTAGCTTATTTCTTTTATTGGGCTTAACGAGCAAAAATAAGGGCCCGTTAAGGTTTAACGATTCACGAGGTTAGGGGGAACACTAGGTTAGTCGAAATCCATAATTTTAAGTTATAACATCATTTCAAAACAGCTTATTCTCATAACTTATTACAATAAGCTAAAAAGAGCTTTTTGGGCTTATAAGCCCACGTAAGGTTTAAAAGATTCTGAAAACAGTTTCTATAGCGGTTTACTTTGAGTCTCGTTAGGTGTTTAAATGAAGTTATTAGGTCGTAATATTTATCATTCTTGTTTCTATTTCAAGTAGGCAATTAGCTCGCATGAAAATAATAGGTGGTCATGTGTCGATTTTTAAAATGACGAGGCCAAAGTGTAGGGTTAAAACTCGATACGCAAAATTATAGAAGTTCAAAATAATTCTAAGTCTTTTAGTGAGTAACGTGCATGTCTTATACGCCTTAAGATCGTATGGTTTTTAGTATTTAAACCTTGATATACACTTGAAATAGTTATGTATGCTCGTTTGTGACTTAGTAAACGTGTAGAATAACAAATATTACACATGTGTTACGTTTTAATTTCTTGTTTTACTTAGACGAAGTGTTTGTGAAAAATGAATGATACGTGTACATATATATATAAGAAATAGAGATTTTGGAAGTCTCACCTCACCTCAAAGGTGGAGTAAAATGGTGAGAATGGTTCGTGTATGTGGTTCAATGCCTCGTGGTTCACTTCAAGCCTTCGATGGTTCACTTCAAGCCTTCGATGGTTCACTTCAAGTCTTCGATGGTTCACTTCAAGCCTTCGATGGTTCACTTCAAGCCTTCGATGGTTCCCTTGTGCACTCCGTAGGGTTCCAATGTAGCTTTTGTGTTTCTTGTTTGTGTGAGTTTTGGTACGTACAAGTGTGCTTCAAGTTGTGAGTGCATGTGCTTGTTATATATATTGCATTTTAAGGTACGTGAGATCATAGGAACGATTTGGTTTCATGTTAAGCAAATAGTGTTGCCTTATTATTTGTCCAATGACGTTCGTAAAGGCCAAGTATCCTTGTGATACATTCCTGACACAATCTCTATTCATATTCTCGTGATAGGGGAGAAGGGGAGGTGTGGAAGAGTCATCATGCCACGATTTGGCCTTATCTCCTTGGAGGGTTCATGTCTTAGCTTTGATTGTTTTAAGTGGTAGTAACGAAAGCATGTGAGTAAAACTTTGGTCTCGTATGATTCTTGGGCAGTAGATAATCCATAATGTGCAAAAATATAGGTTCGTTATGTGTAGGAATCGTTAGATATTAGGGTGCATTTGGGGGTGTCGAGGTGTGTTTGCAAAGAAAAAAAAAATAACTAAAAGGGTGCGTTTGGGCTTATGAGCCTTTTGGGCTTTGGCTTTGGTTTCGGTCCAGCAGAAAGAAGAGAAAAAAAAATGAAAGGGTCCGGTTGGTATAAATACTAGGAAGTGGGGCCCATTTAAGATGTGGGGTCCACATAGAAATTTTAGGGAGTCGGGATAAGTTCAAGTAATGATAGTGAGCAATCTCGGGAATTTTCGTAGGTTCCGGAATATATAAATATTGTACGGTATAGATAACGAAACGTATATTTATAAAATATAAATGTTTTTAGTATATGTATATTCGCGATAATTTAGACTATCTAGGTTTGTGTACAAGCAACGTTTCTAAGCAAAAGATAATTCACGATTTACTGTTGTGAATTATATAAAAAAAAAATTTTTGTCATACGTAAAAGTGGGTATTTAAATAACGTAACAACTAGTAAGTATTTACTAACCGTTGGGAAAATTACGAGAGGCTACAGTACATACATCTTACAGTGAATTCCGTCCCGGAATTCGAGTTTAGGAGGGTTGCCAAGGGTGTCTAAGAGAAGAGGTGTGGGTACTTGGTGCGAAACTGGTCCTCGCGTTCCCAAGTATACTCTGGTCCTCGTTTAGAGTCCCATCGAACTTTTATGATAGGGATACGGTTTTGTTTTAGTTTTTTGACTTCTCTATCCATGATTTCTACTGGTTCCTCGGTAAAAACGAGTTTTTCATCAAGTTGTAATTCTTTCAATGGAATGACCAAAGATTCATCGGATAAACACTTCTTGAGATTTGACACATGAAAAGTGTTGTGAATTCGGCTAAGTTCCTCGGGTAGTTCAAGTTTATATGCCATGGGTCCAATTCTTTCTAGGATTTTGAATGGACTGATGTATCTTGGGTTTAACTTTCCCCTCTTTCCGAATCGTATCATTCCTCTCCATGGTGATACTTTTAACATAACTTTATCTCCAATCTGAAATTCCATGGGTTTTCTTTTTAGGTCGGCGTAACTTTTCTGTCGGTCTCTAGCGGTTTGTAAACGTTGTTTGATTTTGATGATTTTCTCGGTTGTCTCATGAACTAGATCCGGTCCTGTGAGTTGTACTTCTCCGACTTCTGCCCAGCAAACGGGCGATCTACACTTTCTACCGTAAAGTGCTTCGAATGGTGCTGCCTTGATACTGGTATGATAACTGTTGTTGTATGAGAATTCTGCTAATGGTAAGTGTTTGTCCCAACCTTTTCCGAAGTCTATAACACAAGCGCGTAGCATATCTTCTAAGGTTTGTATTGTTCTCTCACTTTGACCATCAGTTTGTGGGTGATAGGCTGTGCTCATATCCAGCTTTGTTCCTAAAGCTTTTTGTAATGATTTCCAAAAATGAGACGTGAAACGACTGTCACGATCTGATATAATGGAAATCGGCACTCCATGTCGTGATACAATTTCCTTCAGATATACCTGAGCAAGCGTGTTCATTTCATCAGTTTCTTTGATTGGTAGGAAATGAGCTGACTTGGTGAGACGATCAACGATAACCCATATCGTATCGTAGCCGGTAGGAGTTTTGGGAAGTTTGGTGATGAAGTCCATTGTAATGCGTTCCCATTTCCACATGGGGAGTTCAGGTTGGGTGAGTAATCCGGAGGGTTTCTGGTATTCTGCTTTTATTCTTGAACATGTTAGACATTTACTGACGTACTCAGCGATGTCGGCTTTCATGTTCGGCCACCAATATAGTTTCTTAAGATCTTGGTACATCTTGTCGGAACCTGGGTGAATGGAGTATTTTGACTTGTGAGATTCATGCATGATAAGGTCACGAATACCTCCGAAGAGAGGAATCCAGCTTCTTTCCTTGAAACAAAGCATTCCATTTGATCTTTTCACAAATCCGTTTTCGTTTTCCGGCATACCAAAAATCTTTTCAATTGGTCGATTTTCTTTCTTGAGAGCCTCGCTCTGGGCGATAATGATTTGTGTTGGAAGGGGTGAACAAATAGTCATGCCTAACGATCTAACCCTGAGAGGTTTTGGTCTTTCTTTTCGGCTTAATGCATCTGCTACTACATTAGCCTTTCCTGGGTGATAACGGATTTCACAATCATAATCACTAAGCAATTCTAACCAACGGCGTTGTCTCATGTTTAGATCCTTTTGATCTAGGATGTGTTGAAGACTTTTGTGATCTGTAAACACGATACACTTGGTGCCGTATAGATAGTGTCTCCATAATTTAAGAGCGAATACTATTGCTCCTAGTTCTAGATCATGGGTTGTGTAATTTTCCTCATGTTTCTTCAGTTGACGTGAGGCATATGCTATTACCTTATCCCGTTGTATCAAAACTGCACCTAAACCATGGTACGAAGCGTCACAATATAGCACGAAATCTTTGCTTCCTTCTGGCAATGCTAGTATTGGAGCTTCACAAAGCTTTTGTTTTAATAGTTGGAAGGCTGATTCTGCTTCTTGTCCCCAAACGTACTTTTCGTTCTTTTGGGTCAACTTGGTCAATGGTTTTGAGATTTTAGAGAAACCTTCAATAAATCTCCGGTAGTAACCTGCAAGACCTAAAAATTGACGCACTTCTGTGGGAGTTGTAGGTGATGACCATTCTTTAACTGCCTCTATCTTTGCTGGATCCACGTGGATACCTTGACTACTGATTATGTGTCCCAAAAATTGCACCGTGGGAATCCAAAAGTCGCATTTTGAAAATTTTGCGTACAACTTTTCCTTCTTAAGTAACTCTAGGATTGTTCTCAAATGATTGGCATGTTCCTCTTTGTTACGAGAGTAGATCAGAATGTCGTCAATGAATACTATCACGAATTTGTCCAAATATGGCTTGCATACTCGGTTCATTAGGTCCATAAACACAGCGGGTGCGTTTGTTAGACCAAATGGCATTACCTGAAATTCATAGTGTCCATAACGGGTTCTGAAGGCTGTCTTGGGAATATCTTCTTCCCGAACTCTCAATTGATGGTATCCTGACCTTAGATCAATCTTCGAGTATACACTCGATCCTTGTAATTGATCAAACAAATCGTCTATTCTAGGTAAAGGATATCGGTTCTTTATAGTGAGTTTGTTTAATTCTCGGTAATCTATGCACATTCGGAATGATCCGTCTTTCTTTTTAACAAATAGAACTGGGGCTCCCCAAGGTGATGAACTTGGTCTAATGAAACCTTTATCGGATAATTCCTTTAGTTGTTCCGATAGTTCCTCCATTTCGGAAGGTGCCAACCTGTAAGGTGCTTTTGCTACTGGTGCCGCTCCAGGCACTAGTTCAATTTGGAACTCTACTTGGCGAGTCGGTGGAAGACCGGGTAGATCTTCAGGAAATACTTCGGGGAATTCCTTAACGATAGGTACCTCTTTAAGTTGTTTCTCGGTTAACTTACTTTCCGTCACCTGAACCATGAATACATGACATCCTTCGTTCATGTATTTTATCATTCTGAGGCATGAGATGATTCCGTATCGGTTTTTATTCTTGTCGCCATGGATAACGAGGGTTTCATTCTTAAAAGGAATGTGTATGGCTTTCTCGTCACAATGAATCTTAGCATGATGTTTGGATAACCAATCCATTCCGATGATAGCATCAAAACTACCGAGTTGGACAGGCATCAGGTCAATAGGAAAGGATTCTCCTACGAGGGTTATGGTACAATCTTTTAAAACCGAGTTGGTGCTAATTAAGTTCCCATTGGCCATTTCTATCTCGTATGTGGTTTTTAGCTTAGAAGGGTTAGAGTTAATGAAAGGGGCAAACGTATCTGACACGAAGCTCTTATCTGCTCCAGAATCAAATAATACTCTAGCATTATGATGATTTAATAAGAACGTACCCGTGACAACGTCGGGGTTTTGTGGTTCATTTTCATTTCCCATCACGTATGCTCTTGCTCGTGCAGTGTTCTGACCATTTCCCTTTGGACAGCGGTTCTTGAAGTGTCCGGTTTCTCCGCATGAGTAACATGTTGGTGCTATTGGTTGTAGGTTGCTGCCGGTAGCAGGGGTCCTACAATCTTTTGTGGCATGACCTATCCTTTGGCATTTATGGCATTTCACTGTACAAGCACCATTGTGATGAAGCTTGCATCGGTTGCACTGTGGCTTAATACCTTGATATCCATTGCCATTGGTTGCCGTAAATATCTTAGGAGGTTCTTGTCGTTGGTTCTGTTGTTGACGATGTGGGTTCTTGTTCTGGTGTTGTTGTTGGTTGATCCTGTTGTAGTTGTTGTTGTGGTGATGGTTGTTGTTGCGATGGCCGTTATGGTAGTGATTGTGGTTTTGGTGGTGGGTGGTTCTCCTGTCATCGAGCTTTCTTTTGAGTTCGTTGCACTTGATTTCGCGGTCTAGGAGTTTTTGTGCTAACTCCATTGCGACTTCTAGTGATGGTGGGTTGGATGCTGTGACGTTTCCTTCAATATTCCGGGGAAGACCTTCAATATACTTCTCCAGAGTTTTCTCTAAATCTGGTACGATAGAAGGACATAATGCCATCAGCTCGTGGAATCTCCTGTTGTAAGCCCTAAGATCGATTCCTTTGACTGCAAGGACATGGAATTCGTCTTCCAGTTTTCTTATTTCGGATCGAGGACAGTACTTCTTTAGGATCTTGGCTTTGAATTCCGTCCAGGAGAGTTGGTATGCTGCTTCTGTACCTAAAGTTTGAGTTGTAGCGGTCCACCATGACAAAGCGTCATCCATTAAGGTTCCGGTGGCAAATGTGACCCTGTTGTTTTCTGAGCATCCACTCCTTTGGAATACCGTTTCGCATCTCTCGAACCAATGGGCAAGTTTAGTTATCCCTTCAGTACCCATGAAGTAAGTTGGCTGACAAGCCATAAAGTCTTTATAGGTACATTGGCGAGGTGCGGGAGCAACATTTCTTGCCGGTTGTGCGTTAGCATTTGCTTGTTCGGCTAAGGCTGCATTGATTCCATTGGTGATTGCTTGTTGGATTTCTTCCGGGGTTATGGTTGCTGCTGAGGTAGTGGTCGTGGTTCTCTTAGGTGCCATATTCCTAAAAATGAGAATATATTTTCAGAATTTTCATAATAACCATCTTGTGTTAGACTATTTAGTAACATCAATAGGTTCAAAGTTATAATAGTGTCACATATATCACGATGCAATATACGATATCATAACACTTATGAAAATGAAGCAAACATAACATCATTGATTAGATTGTCGTTTTACATCACTTATTTATTCTTGTTGACATATCTCTAGGACATTCAAGTACAAGTTATTACTGTGATGTAGGTGAGGCTACGTCGACAATCTATGGCATTATAGGGTTTTCCTTGGTTATCATTAAGACGACGTTCTAGTTCCTGAATTTTGGCGGCCATGGTTTCTATGATTTGGTCTTGGTTTCTCTCCCTAGCTTGTGTTTCTTGTTGTGCATGTCGCAGAGACATGACTTGGGCTCTTGTGGTGTCGAGGGCTTGATCGATGTCACACATGATGTCTTTGTTTATGGTGTTAGCAGAGCAAAGTAATCCGATGAATTCCATAGCTTCACCGAACTGGGTACTTAGTTGTTCAATCATGGTTCCCATTTCTAAGTGTCCCATCACAAGTTGTTCTATCTCAGCTGACATGACTTCTATTAGTTCATTAGGGATGTTGTTCACCAAGGTGGCTATGGCGTCTAACCTGTCTTCATGTCTTACTAACCTAGCTGCCAAGAGTGGTATGGTATGGTGAATGGGTTCTCCAGTGACTGGAAGGACCTTGGATGCAGCAAATGATGATCTTTCACCAAGTTCTCTGTTGGTGGGAGTACCTTCTTGAGATCTCCAATACTTAAGGATTGGTAGTAGAAATGACCATTTGCGAGCATTGACCCGCTTACGAGCCTTATGGTTGGTTCTTGCATAATAGTAAGGATCTGAGGAGGTAGGACGAATCTGGTAATTCCTTGGTTGATAAGGTAGAGGAGCACTGGAAGTTTTCACAGGTGGTGGACTGTTGATTGTCACTGGTACAGTAGTAGTCTGCTGATAAAATATGCTAGGTAGTATCACTGGTTCTGCAGTTGGAGCAACTTCCTTTTTCCATTTAGTATCATCCCAGATGTCTTTTTCTTCAGCATATGAAAGAGCTTTTCCAGCTGTGGCTGGTTCATAAGGCTGGAATGGAGAAGTTTGCTTACTGCGTCTGATTGGACCAGATGATGCTTGAGGTGAAGTAGAGGATTGCTGACTTTCCTTATTCTTATCTGTTGTAGGTGACACAGTCATTGGAGCAAGAGTTGGTACAATAGGTGTAGAGCTCTCAGTTTCCGAATCCGATAACAAAACAATGAAGTTGGGTTTGGAAGACATGGTACTGTAATAATCCCGGTTAGTAAACATAGTTATTAGCATAATCATAACATGTAAGCATATATCAAGTTATATAAGTAAGAAATAATGAGAAGTAACTTTTCTACCAGATGTTGGATTGTAGGCACGGAGAGCATGAAGTGGTATTTTGTAAAAATGGTCCAGTTAAAGTGTAGTTATAGTCCAATGTTTAAAAACATCTGGTTCTCTATAACCGTGGCTCTCTGATACCAATCTGTAACACCCCCAAAAGTCGTTTTTAACAGCGGAAGACTTAACATGTCAGCGGGAGACTTTCGGGGTATTACTTCTAGGATCTTTGTCACAATCATAGTAGACAACACAAAGTGAAGTATTAAAGTTAAATTTATTTTAAAATACCAAATATCTGGGATACATAACATTATTAAGTCAAGAACTTGTTTTATTCTGAAGGAAAATAAGTAGTTTATTATGGTTCTTGTCATGCTTTTGCCCACTCCGTGCCATCCAGATCCATCTTGTTTAGTTACCTGAGATAAACATGCTAAAGTCAACATAAAGTTGAGTGATATTCATAGGTTTGAGTTTAAGAGTTTAATCACAAGTTACGAATGTATTGTAATCACATACAATCAATATGTTAAGAAAATTTAATGTTCCTGTTATTGCCTTAAGCTCATGATACTCAACGATTAACAGCCAATCATAAATATGAATTATGATGGTAAGTAATAGGCCCCCAAAGATAGGTATTTGTCAATAACCTATTTATAAGAACAATAAAGTGCGCCTGGTGTTTTCTCCAACAACCAAACGAGGATTGTTAATCACTAATAGTACTATTCACAATTATTTACGTTCACCCTTCAGGTGATTAAGGTTCATGATAGAGGGACTTCTGACAATAGTAACTTAAGCTAATAACATTTGCCTGACGGTATTTCAATACCCGGTATAAAAGACTTGTGATCGAGTTTTAAGCATGTATCTCCCCACGGGAAAATAGTTAAAGAGTGGGCTATGAAATCACCTTAGTAGTACAGTGGTATCGTAGTCTCAACAAAGCAAGGAAATGGCTTCACACAACACAACCTAAAAGATAATGCAAGTTTCAGTTAATAGTCTAAATCTGGTTTTATCGCGAATACTTGTTATTTAGTTACGAATAAATCTCGTGTTTGTTTAAGTGTTTTAAGTTTAAAAACAACGTTATATATAATTATATCTCGTAAGTAAAAATATCGATGATTGATATAAAGTTAGTTTTTGTAACAGAAATAAACGTATCGTTTTACAAGAATAATTACGTATTTATATCGTTTAAATTTGATTATCGTTATATATGTTTTATTCGTATTATATATATATATATATATAATAAGTTACGTTTTATTATTTATCGTTTTAACATATATTCAAATATATATATATAAGTAAAAATATATATAAAGTTTTTATTAAAATCAATATTACCATTCAATCCTTCATGTTTCTCAATTTTGCACTTTTTACCCTTAACGGAAAATATTTACGCCGTTAGTCCAAAAATTATATATATTTACATTTTTGGTCCAAATATCAAATATTTACATTTATTATCTCTAAGTTTCAGTATTTACAGTTTATACCCTTAAAAAAATAGTTTTTATACTTTTCACTAAAGTTTACCCATTTGGCGAATTTAGTCCTTATCTCTCGTATATTTGCAAAAATGGTCCAAACTTACCAAATTCAAAACTTAAAAATTTTATTATTTCATTAAGCTCAAAATATTTAGAAAAGCTTATTTTCACAGCTTATTAGCTTTTTATTAGCTTATTTCTTTTATTGGGCTTAACGAGCAAAAATAAGGGCCCGTTAAGGTTTAACGATTCACGAGGTTAGGGGGAACACTAGGTTAGTCGAAATCCATAATTTTAAGTTATAACATCATTTCAAAACAGCTTATTCTCATAACTTATTACAATAAGCTAAAAAGAGCTTTTTGGGCTTATAAGCCCACGTAAGGTTTAAAAGATTCTGAAAACAGTTTCTATAGCGGTTTACTTTGAGTCTCGTTAGGTGTTTAAATGAAGTTATTAGGTCGTAATATTTATCATTCTTGTTTCTATTTCAAGTAGGCAATTAGCTCGCATGAAAATAATAGGTGGTCATGTGTCGATTTTTAAAATGACGAGGCCAAAGTGTAGGGTTAAAACTCGATACGCAAAATTATAGAAGTTCAAAATAATTCTAAGTCTTTTAGTGAGTAACGTGCATGTCTTATACGCCTTAAGATCGTATGGTTTTTAGTATTTAAACCTTGATATACACTTGAAATAGTTATGTATGCTCGTTTGTGACTTAGTAAACGTGTAGAATAACAAATATTACACATGTGTTACGTTTTAATTTCTTGTTTTACTTAGACGAAGTGTTTGTGAAAAATGAATGATACGTGTACATATATATATAAGAAATAGAGATTTTGGAAGTCTCACCTCACCTCAAAGGTGGAGTAAAATGGTGAGAATGGTTCGTGTATGTGGTTCAATGCCTCGTGGTTCACTTCAAGCCTTCGATGGTTCACTTCAAGCCTTCGATGGTTCACTTCAAGTCTTCGATGGTTCACTTCAAGCCTTCGATGGTTCACTTCAAGCCTTCGATGGTTCCCTTGTGCACTCCGTAGGGTTCCAATGTAGCTTTTGTGTTTCTTGTTTGTGTGAGTTTTGGTACGTACAAGTGTGCTTCAAGTTGTGAGTGCATGTGCTTGTTATATATATTGCGTTTTAAGGTACGTGAGATCATAGGAACGATTTGGTTTCATGTTAAGCAAATAGTGTTGCCTTATTATTTGTCCAATGACGTTCGTAAAGGCCAAGTATCCTTGTGATACATTCCTGACACAATCTCTGTTCATATTCTCGTGATAGGGGAGAAGGGGAGGTGTGGAAGAGTCATCATGCCACGATTTGGCCTTATCTCCTTGGAGGGTTCATGTCTTAGCTTTGATTGTTTTAAGTGGTAGTAACGAAAGCATGTGAGTAAAACTTTGGTCTCGTATGATTCTTGGGCAGTAGATAATCCATAATGTGCAAAAATATAGGTTCGTTATGTGTAGGAATCGTTAGATATTAGGGTGCATTTGGGGGTGTCGAGGTGTGTTTGCAAAGAAAAAAAAAAATAACTAAAAGGGTGCGTTTGGGCTTATGAGCCTTTTGGGCTTTGGCTTTGGTTTCGGTCCAGCAGAAAGAAGAGAAAAAAAAAATGAAAGGGTCCGGTTGGTATAAATACTAGGAAGTGGGGCCCATTTAAGATGTGGGGTCCACATAGAAATTTTAGGGAGTCGGGATAAGTTCAAGTAACGATAGTGAGCAATCTCGGGAATTTTCGTAGGTTCCGGAATATATAAATATTGTACGGTATAGATAACGAAACGTATATTTATAAAATATAAATGTTTTTAGTATATGTATATTCGCGATAATTTAGACTATCTAGGTTTGTGTGCAAGCAACGTTTCTAAGCAAAAGATAATTCACGATTTACTGTTGTGAATTATATAAAAAAAAAATTTTGTCATACGTAAAAGTGGGTATTTAAATAACGTAACAACTAGTAAGTATTTACTAACCGTTGGGAAAATTACGAGAGGCTACAATCAGCAACCGAGCCGGGCCCAACCCACTAAGGGACACTAAAATTTTTTATACCCATTATATGTACTAGGCCCAACCCACTAAGGGGCACTAAAAAAAACCATATTAATCATTTAATCCAAAAAGTCAAAAACGATTGTGAAGGGACAAAAGGGTGAAGGGCTGAAGGCGTGAAGCACCAAAGCTTTGCTTTCAATAATCCATCTCTATCTTCAAATCATAACTAAGGTTACAACTTAGAACTCTCAACTAGTTATCAATTTTAATTTTTTTTTTAGTTATTAATTTTGCCTAGTTATCAATTTTTATTATTATTTTTTTTTTATTTTTTTTTTGCATAATTGTATACATATACTGATATACAGTATATACTCAAATTGAGTAATTGAAATTTGACAAATGACAAATTGTTAAATAATGTTTTTTTTTTTTTTTTTTTTTTTTTTTTCATATGTAGTTGCTATAGAGAGCGATATGTTGGAGAACACGAATTATGAATCGTTGATCGAAGACTTTGCCTCAAAAAACGCGAGAAGAACTGCATGGTTTACTTAAATATATTTTATTTTGTAGAAGTAATATTTTTGTTGCAAGAATGATTTTTGTTCGTATTTTTGGCTTTTCGTACTTGATTATGGTCTATGGATATTATAATATAGGGGCACTTTTTTTTTTTTTTTTTTTCGTGCCGGGCCTAATTTATTTTATTTTATTTTGACGTTCTCAGCACCGCCCCTGGCCGTTTTCTAACATTTTTACCCGTTTGACGTGCTACAATACAACTTAACCTAATTTGACCCATTCTTAGGTAAATTGGTTGAAAATGGCACATCTAGCTATAACGAAATTAGTCACTCACGCACCTGCAACGAAATCATTTTCTAGCATTCATGCAAGCTCTAACTTTCCATACTTGGTGTAACCTGGTATTTTTCTCTCTTTTGCAATATCCCTTAATTAGCTCACTTAGTGTGTAGTTTTTCATATGAATATTCCCCTGTTGGAAATTATAATGGATGAACAGAAAGATGAGGTTAAAGATTAAGATGATATACTCAAATACCTATATAGCAAACTGAATAATTCATCAATCGATTCACACTCTACTACTTCCAAAAAAGACTTTAGCAACTATATATTCGATAACCGATTGAAAATTTTACAGTGAAACAAACAGATTAGTGATTGCGTAATTATTCGCACAAATTTAACCTAAACAAGTCACTTAATTAGTTGTTCAATAGTTTCGGTATGAACTATGCTCCTACTTAATTAACATGTCCCCATGGTTTGCTTTACAAAGCGTAACCATATACCAAGCCTAGAGAAACTTCACAGATTTATGAAATGTTGTTGCTATACAATGTTCATTTTTACACCCATCACACTTACAAATTAACAGAAAACATTAGCTCCTTCTTAAGCCATACCATTAGTTTCATACTTTCATCATATTCAAAAACACAAAAATAAATCGACATTAGACGAACATACAAAATTCGAAGAAAGGTGTTGATGATGTGCTTGATAATGGTCCATGGTTGATCCGTAATGTTCCTATTATTCTTAAACCTTGGACTTTGAATACCAATTTGTTGAAAGAGGATTTAACTCACATTCCGGTGTGGGTTAAATTTCATGATGTTCCTTTAGCGATGTTTTCTGATGATGGGCTTAGTTTGCTTGCTACTTTGATTGGGACTCCCAAGAGATTGGATGCCTTTACTAGTCAGATGTGCAAAGAATCTTGGGGTAGGAGTAGTTTTGCTAGATGTATGATTGAAGTGAAGTCGGATGAGGTACTTAGGGACAGCCTTACTGTTGAGAAGATCCGTGTGGAATATGAGTGGAAACCGCCTCACTGTGATAAATGCAAGGTGTTTGGACATGTTTTGGTGGATTGTCCTAAGGGTGTGATACCGACTGCTCAACCTTCTACGAATGTTAAGGATGGTTTTCAGACTGTTAACAATAAGAAGAAGGGTAAGCAAGCTGCCTCGAATACGGGTCGAGGAGGTTTTACTAAACCTGTTGTGGGTAAGCATTTTGAATATCAGCCAAAGAAGACTCCTACTGTACCCAAGAAAGTTTATGATAGTAAGAAGAAGACTTCTGATGTGGCTAGTACGAGTGGAACAACGATCTCTACATCTAACCAATTTGATGCACTTAATATGGATGATACGGATACGTTTGGTATTCCTACTTATGACACCAGCATGGATGTGGATACTGGAAGTACAATGGAAGTTAATGTGGATATGTCGGTTAAGACTGGTGCTACATCACAAGAACCACTTGTGAGTGATTCAATGGGAACTAAGGAAGTTGGTTCTACTCCTTTAGTTGATAAAATTAGTAAGTTTAAAAAGCTTCTTATTGATGGGAAAGGTACTCTTGTGGATGATGATGGTCATCCTGTTCCGTCTGCCTCTGTCACTAAGAGGGCTAACCCATTTTCCAAGGTGGGTGAGGTTGTGGTTTCTGATAGTGAGGAGGAGGAGGTTCTTAACACGTTCGACGAATCTGTGAATCTTTTTGGTAGAAGTCAAGAGCGTGAAGATGAGTTTGATGACTATGATGATTACTCGAAGCAAATTCATGATCTTCCAGGGGAATTGGATGCTCTTAATGCCATTTATGGCTTTAATCTCCAAGGTCGTAGGAAGTAGTTATTTTTGACCGAGTTTTTTTTTCTATATGATGTGGTAGTGGTTTGTTTTCTTGTCTAGAAAATAGGAAGTATCTTGTTATGTAAGCTTTTCGCCTATGTAACGGGCTGAGATATGGGATTCACTCATATCCGTTGTTCTTAAATGTTTTTTGGAGTAATATATTTACCGGGTCTTTTGACCTTTTACCCAAAAAAATATATTATGTTAGTTGGCCCAAGCCCGGTTATGGTGGTTGGGCCGGTGGTTTTAGAATAGGAGTTGGGCTGGTTGTATTTGGGTTAGGGGTTGGCTGTTAGAGAATATGACGAGCGATAAAGTTTGGATCGGTGTCAAGAAAGGTGTATGAAGGGGCATCATTTAGGGGTGTTCATCGGTTCAGTTATTGGGTTATTCGGTTTATTTGGTTCGGTTTACTCACGTGCTCATGTAATTTCAAAGATTCAAAAGATTTTGCACATAAAGGAATGAGTATGGACATTTGAAATTAGTGATAGATCCTAAACAAACAAGACTTTGAGGGACATGATTACGTGGCTGTTTAAAGGGACCCATTATCATGTTTTAAATGACAACTAGCCTTCTATACCAAATTAAAGTTATTACCCGTCTAAGTTCAAGTCTATCAAGAATTATCTCATTGAGTCGAGCCTTTTTGTGATAAAATAGCTTTTGATCACATTTTAATCACATTTTTTTGGCTTTAGAAAAAGCTCTCGGCAAAAGAAAATTTCTCGATATAGGAAAAGTTCTTGGCATTTTCTTGGAAAAAGAAAATTTCTCGATATAGGAAAAGTTCTCGGTGTTGACTTGTTAACCTAAAATTTCTCGTAGGTTGATTTTAAAAGTTCTCGGTGCTTTGTTTTTCAAATTGTTTAGTCCTTGGTTAATTCATGTGTAAATTTCTCGGTTTTCCACAAAGTTCTCATAGAAAAGTTCTCGGCTCTTTCACAATTAGAATTTGTTGTAGAAATTAAAAGTTCTCGGTTGTTCAAATTTCAAGTTGTTAGATTCCATTTCTTCAAAACTTCATATTACTTGGTGTTTTTCTACTTTTCTCGGTGTCTAATTTCTCGGTTTCAAACTTGTACAAAAGTCCTCGGTGATGGTAAAGTTCTCGTATTTGACTAAAATTAGTCAGTGTTGACTTTTTCTAGGTGTTAGGTTTCTAGCTTAAAAAAATTCTAAAATTACTCGGTGATTCCCAAAAAGTTATCGCTGAAAATTACTAGGTGCGACGTCATTAACTTAAAAGTTATCGTAGGACCTAAAGTTCTCGTAGAAAAGTTCTAGGTGCCATGTCACGAGTTAATGGAATCCCCTCTTCACTGACTAAATTACTAGGTGCCAGGTCACTACCGATTAATTTTGAAGTTACCAAGTAAAATTGAATTCACCCATTAATTTTGAAGTTGCCGAGTAAATTCCCAATGTCATTTTTCTAATTGAAATCACTAAAAACTCCTATTTTTGTGTTTGTTTTTAGTTTTTCTTTGATAGATCGCTAACTTAACACTTAAACTAACTTCAAAATAAAAACTTTAACAAATTTAATGGCTAAATCTATGAAATAATTCTAAGAGAGTACTCTGTGAAACTCGGTTTTGTTTTTCATGAATATTCCTACCCAAACACTATCTAAACTATCAATCTAATCCAATTCATCATAAGACTCCGATGCCAATTGCAGGTACCCATTTCTATCATGTAGCACACATCAACAGTACTTCTACTCTAGAGAGATAGCGGTGAACGAGTGACTAAGAGAGAGAAAGAGTGGTGCAGAGTAAAAACTAGTAAACATACATATTATGTGTATTTCTCATAAATAAATGAACTCCCACACCTCTCCTAACACATTATGAAAGGCTTATATAAGGTAGACATGGGCTTGGTGGGCCAGACATGCTACCAAGTATTGGGTTCAACCCAATACTTAATTGTTTTGGATTTGGGTTAGTACACAGACTATTTGATATCCCTATTATATGTAGTATACTAACACAAGGTTCATATATTTATAATGACCAACTCTTTAATCCTTAACATAAGATTCTTTGAATTTGAATTTAAATGAGAAGATGCACCTGTATCCATATTCCAGCTCGCATCACCAAAATGTTTAGGAGCTAAGACGGGAGTGGACCTGAACTGTGGATATACTTGCTTTTGGGCCTATTGGGCTTGAGGCATTTGGTGTAAGTAACCATCTTGGGCTATTAGTGTTTGTTGAGCATGTGCAAGCGCTAAAAGTTGGGCTTGTCCCATTCTACTGAGATCCATGATAAGGAAAAAAATCTTTGATGTTGAAAGTTGTTGCTATAACAACTAACTTTGAAATAAATTAATGAAGACGTTCTTGTACCAAGAACTAGTATTTGCTGATCCAAAAATTAATAACAAAAAGTGAAATGTGATGTCACGTCCATGTTGCAAAGATTCTTAAGATCTGTCCACTTGAAGATTTGAGAATGAAAAGAAAATTATAATCACAATAAAACAATTGATGAAAGAATTGAGAAAAAAAGTGACGGTAATTATTTTGTAATTTTAGGGTTTGAAGAATCACAATAAAGGCTCTTAGATAGGTATATTATGTTAGTTGGCCAAGTCCGCGGACTTGTGCCAACTAACATAATAATATACCTATCTAATAAAAATAACAAAATGAAGTTGTAAAACTTATTAGCTAATCAAACCTATACAACATCATGAACTAATCCACAAATTCAAAGTCAAACTAAAATATTGTCACTATCTGAGTCTAACAGAGAGTTAAAGCAACATACTTGGTGGGAAGGTAAAATGAAAACGACATAGGTTGTGAAAATTAGTGGTGTCTGGTTACGAGTAAAATTTTGTAAATAGCGTTAATTCCCAATATAAACAAACCACTAACTACGTTATGTATATTCTTTTAAAGTATCATCAAAGTAAATAGCGTTAATAGACAATTATATCATTAAACTTAAAAAAAAAAAAAAAAAAAAAAAAAAAAAAAAAAAAAAAAAACGCGTCTAAGTTAGTGAACTTTCATTTCGTTCACTTGTGTTACCGAAGAATATTTTTGGATAAGTTAATTGTGGTGACTTGAACCCATATTTTTTATTAAGTAACATAAATGTTGCATTTTTCATGTTCAGTGATGTGTATATATACTTTTGTAAGTTTAGTGACTCAAATGTTATGTTTCATAACTTTAGTAACCCAAGTAAACAAAATAAAATTTCGTTACTTTAGTCGCATTTTTTTGAAAAGTTTAGTGATATATTTGTCTTGTATCTTTTTATGGTGTGTTTGGTTTGTGAGTGGGGTTACGATTTTGATTTGGGTTACGATTAGGATTTGGCTTTGCTATATGATTAAGGAGAGAAAAAATTAATTATTATTTTAAGTCTATATATATATATATATATATATATATATATATATATATATATATATAGGGGATAGCTTGGCTACAATTTTTGTAGTCAATTGGCTACAATCCTTTATAAAAAATACACTAGCATTGAATCAGGGACCCACATTTATAGCACAAAATTGTAGCCAATTGGCTACAATTAATTGTAGCTAATATTTTCTCATATATATATATATATATATATATATATATATATATATATATATATATATATATAATTCGAAACAAAGATTAGAGAATGAGTGGTTGACAATTAAATAGGGCCCACACTTTTATGGAAATGATTCAAATATGGATGGGTGACCTGGGTTTTGCTCATTCTTTATTATTTGGCATTATTGACAAAATCAAAACTCAATAACTCATAACAAACAAAGTTTTTTACTTTGGCTTTAATCCAAAGCCCCAAAACCCCCAAAACACATACACCCTTAGCTTCTATCTTGGAAGCAATTCGTGTTCTTTCCTTTCCCCCTTATAGTGGGGGGCGTTTTAATAAACCCTTGCCTTGTCGAAAAATAATAAATTTGTCTATTCATAATTTTTGCTCTCATTTGACTGTTCAAGCGGTGGCTATTAGGACATAGGACCCTACACATAATTAACTAAATGGACCATATGTGCATATCTACAACCACATATTGTTAGCTATTGTTGACCCCAAATTTTCATAATAAGAAATAGATTAGAGGCTGTGTTTCCTATAGATAATTAATTGGTTATATACTCCGTGCATGCATGGAACTTTGACATAAATCATACGTAATGTGTTTTTACATATGTCACAATATATCTAAACTTCAATTATTTATGCATAAAAACTATATATTATCTAATTTAATAATACAATTCGTTAAGAATCTAAATTTTTATCTTGGCATGCTAAAGTATGTCTGATGCATACACAGTGGTTTTGTCAAATCAAATTTATCTATAACATCATGAAAATTCTTTTATACTTATATTGTTATAATAGTCATGCACGTGCGGTTTTTCAAAAAATTTTCATTATGTATTAATATTGATTAATATTTTGTATTTATTTTTATTGAAAGAATAATTTAACTTTTGTTTAATTAGCATGGTGTTGCAGTTGATGTTGTTTGATTTAAATATTGATATCATGTTCTAGAAATTATGTATGTTTACTAGCTCGTAATGACCCTTGAAATATATATTTTTTCTAATATCCTTATTTAAACTTTGAAGATGAATTACACGATCTTTGTCATATTTACGGTCTTTGTTACACACATATAGAAGAGACACACAGATGCAAGTGAACATACACATAGTATGATCATCATCATATATTTATTGATATATTCTCAAATAAACACAGAACACGCTAAACACGCATATAAACATAAACGTTAAGATAAATATATTATAAATCTACCCACAAAATGAATATGAATTTATAAATTTGATTTATTTTGCTATTTATTCATATTATATTACTTATGCATTATTATATAATAAAATCAGTTCGGTCGGTTTTTTCGGTTTGAATCCGGTTCTTTTTTTGTTTTGTTTGCTCAACCCTAGTTATCTGTTAGGATGTGTCTTCATTTTGATATTTGTATACTAGTTAATAATAATTTTAGCAGTATTAAATTTTTAAACTTATGTATGCGTTGGTTAAACTTATAAAGAGAAATAACATAAGTCGTTGTGGAACGTGGATTAAAAAATAAAAAATAAAAAAAAATCCAGACATCCTTATTTAATCTTATAAAGAAGAATATTTTGAGTCATGTGTATATGTAAAGTCTCATGTATTCATTTACATATCACAGTAACACGTGTTTTTATTTTGAAACTCAAAAATAATATTTACAAATAACAAGATATATGGTTTTTTTTAAATATTTTATAAAGTTTTTAAAAACATAAAAAGTGATAAGTTTATTTAAGCCTATGTAATTTATTTAAAACTTAACAATTAAAGTGTACAATCTCGTATATTCATTTACATATCACAGTATAATGTGTTTTTCTACATTTTTTTTTTGATGTAATTTATATTGGTTTGACCAAATTGAAGTGAATTTTGACTTTTATTTGCCAATCAAAATGCTTGATTTTTAAATTGAACTCTCTCGTTAGTTAATAAAAAAAATCTATTTGTCCAATTTGTACTTCTCTTATTATACTAGTTTTAGAACCCATGCATGCACTAGATTTTGGTAGACATTATAACGGGTATTAATATTTTAATAAGTTTGTTTTGAGGTTAAATGTTGTAACAAATGAAAAATCTATGGTTTTGTAATGTTTATGATTTTTCTATAAAATTATATTAAATCCTTAAAACTTATATAGTTATAATACCTATGCACACGCTGGTTTTTACAAAACTTTTTGATTATGAATTAACATTGATTAATATTTGGTATAGATTTTGTAGCACGAAAGATTTAAATTCGTTTAACTAGCATTGTGTTTAGTTTGACCTTGTTTAAATTAACAATTGATATCATGTTCTAGGCATTTTTCGTGTTTAATGGTATATAAATGAGCTTTGAAAGAATATTTGTCATTGCTATATGTACGATTTTACTATATAATATTCATTGAAGTGGTTTGCAGAGCAATCACTTTTCCAAAGCCGCCACCTTGGAGGTGGGCTTGAGGAAGTGAGGCAGCTTGGGTGCATTGTGGAGCCGCGACTTAAGGCAACACTATTCATGTGACAATCGACAACATTTGGGAGTGCTCTAAATACTGAGTTACGTTTGATATGGTACTTGATATATGAGGATCGTTTTAGGAATTTATTTTGGAATATGATGACATCAAATAAGTACACTATATTGTCATCATTTGTCCAATATAATTGACTTATTTTATTATATTATATATGAGAATCGATACTTAATTATTTACTTGAGAAATTCTCTGGTAAAAAAACAAGCAATTGGAGAAACTTGACGATTGTAGACAAAATATAGAGCAAATGATCAAGATGGAAAATTCTACTAAAATCCAGAAGATACGCCGCATCATTCTAGACAGATGCGCTGTACTATAATACTTAGATGAATTCGAAGACGATTGCCTGACTTTGAAGAATGCGCCGCATCTTATTATATCATGCGCCACATATGAAACTTTGGTCAACGAAGAATATCCAACTTGTTCTACTCCAGATACGCCGCATCACATTATCAACATACGCCGTATCTATATCAAGACTTCACCAAATACGATTCAAGATACTGAAGGATATGCGCCGCCTAAAGATTCAGGTTATGCCACATCTGAAGATGGTGTACGAATATTCCAGAATATATTAATCTTGGACCCCACGCGAAGTTAGGTAGATGCGCCTGATGAGGCGAAAAGTGTACCACTTTTAAGGGGTCATTTAAGCCCGAATTCGTAATTATTTGTTCAATTATTGCCCTAAATCGTTCCTTTTATCATTTTAGGTACTTTTGAGAAAAAATTCAGAAAAGGAAGCATTTTGGACGTTTTTGGAGCAATTAAGTGAAGAAAACGGCAAAGTCTCAAAATCCTTGCTGGGAACAGAACCTGACGGCGTCAAGAGTTAATACATGACGGCGTCAAGCTTGGCAAAAGAGGTGGAAGTGGAGAATGAACGTGACGGCCCAGAACTCTTTTAGTGCAATGGACCTGACGGCGTCACCAAGGCCGTCAGGGTCCAAAAACACGTGACAGCCCAGAGCTCAATTCCTTCTTGACGGCGTCACATGTGGATCTAGGCAATACGATTTCTATCTTCGCGGCGAGTTGACGGCGTCACAATTTACAACATGACGTCGTCAGCCTGTAATATCTATATATATTTTTGCAATTTTTCATTGTAAAGGGTGGAACTTTAGAGGAACAAGTTGTTACAAACCCTAGGTTGAATTTTCTGCATATTGAAGGGGTTTCAAACCCTTATTTCTTCCATGTTTGAATAAAGATAAGTTCTTCAATAATCAATCAATATGTCTATGTATTGTTTGATTCTATCTTATGCTTGTCTTTCTTTTAACATGTTAGGCTAGGTTTTTATTGTGTTTGCTTAGATGTAGTGAAACCTAGATGTTGATTATTGGTTGATGGTTTGTTTATAATTGTTTTGGATGATTGTATTCAATGTTAGGCTTAAGAAAACTGGCAGACTTCCATTGGTAACTTGCTTGAACGTCTTAAGAAAAATGATCGGAGGTGTACTATGATTTTTGGTTGTATTTAATGCATAAGTGAATTCTAATGATCCCATGTTAGGAGCTTCTTAGCCGGCTCGACATAGGAGTGAAGTAGGAGCTTATAGAGTTAGGGAATATTGTACACGGCCCTACGACTAGTATTAAGGAATATAACCCGTCATCCATGCAATTGTAACAAGCTAATCAACCGGTAAAAGATATCTAGGGAGTAATGAAATCTAAGTAAACACAACTTTTCTCATTATTGTTTCCACCACATTAGTATATTAGTTTAATTTTCATTTATTTTATTTTATTTTGATTGCATCTTTAGTTAATTGGGTTAGTTGACTAGCAACTAATTCCGCCCACTCCTTCAAAACCCGAGATTTTACTTGCTTTTATATAATATAAAAATACAAAAAAGAATCTTCCCTCACCTCTAGACCTAGTTTAGTAGACTCTCTAATCCTAGCGAACACTACACTGCCTGGTGGGGGTTGCAAGCTTCTCAAGATCCCTTGAGAGGTAAAACCTGTTGCGAGGGCGCAATCCCATGTATCAAGTTTTTGGCGCCGCTGCTAGGAAATAGTTATTGTCTAGGTTAGAATTTCTTTTTATTAGGTCTACTCATTAAATTCCTATCGAGTGAGATTTTACTTTTCTTTTTATTATATTTCTCGTAGTCTATCTTTTCTTTGTGTCTTTGTTCGTAAAAACCTTTCCATTGACTCTTCCGTTCGCCATTATGGAGAACGTGAATCCATCAAGTCCGACACTAGAGTTTTACCAGAAAAAATATAATTACACCAGTTTGGATATACCAAGATGGAGGAATGAAATTAGGAGGACAGGATCTTATATTGATTTTATTGAGTACCTTGAGAAAAGAGGCCAAGTGCATAAGACTTTTAAAGAATTCACCTTAGGAGCTCCATCAACCCCTCAAAATGCCTCACTTAGTGAAAGCAATGAACCATATGAGCCTTCACCTAGGATAGTTTCGTATGAGCCACCTAGCTGCATGTCATGGTTAGGCACTACCTTAATACAGGATGAACACATAGGTGACCTTGATGTGATGGAGGATTTAGCCGAACATGATCACATTGATCAAAAAGACCTAGGTTTTATGATCGATGATGATGAATCTGAAGAAACACATGATGAATCTTTTGGGCAATTTGAATATAGCAGTCAGAATATTGAGGATGATCCTTATGATTTGGATATAGAAGTTGAGATGCCTAGAGAAGCACTTGAGATACTTGGGAAAATGTTAGGGTTAGATTATAATAAAACACATGTTGAGGATATAGGTGATCTTGACACAAGGAATGATGAAGTAGAAAATCTAAGCCCACCAAGTACCCCACAAGTCCTACCATCATTTGAGGCACACACACCGCCCGTGACTTACCCGGAAGAAGTAGAAGAAACTTTAGGAATCCCGATAGAGGTAGAACCCTTGTACCAAACACCACTAGAGGATATAGGTTTGAATACTTGTAGTGATAACCTTACTCCTAGTTCTAGGGAATTTCCTATTGTTGATGAACCGGAACCTCAATCTTCACATAACTTTCCATCCTTAGATATACATCTAGGAGACAAAAGAGGAGCCGACCCACCCATCAACCCATGTAGTCCGGGTAGTCTTAGGATAAAGGTGGTAGACTTTAAGCCATGTAGAGAGGAAGCCAATATAGGAGTGGAACATAATCTTACATACTTACATCACCCATTCATGATTGATCACAAGACACATTATGGGTTTAAACCGGGTTTATTAGGTCAAGATGGATTCCCAACTAGGAGTCTCTTGAAGTTGATAGAAAATGATCCCTTTCTAGGAGAAAATCTTAATCCACCCATTAACCCAATTGAAGTAGGTAAGGTTATGATGAAAGGAGCACACCCCTTTGAGCATATAATTCATCCACCACTCTTTCCTCACGAGGCATACTCCTACCAAGTTGGTGTGTATTGCTACTATCACCCACACTTAATCCTAAGTGTCGGGAAAACTTCCCCTTTATCCGTTAAATAAGGGTAGAGTCAGGCTCGTGACTCAAACAAAAACAAGCGCTTATTGGGAGGCAACCCAATCTTTATTTATTTGTTTGTTTGTTTGTTTATTTGATTTTATTTGTTTCCGTATGCATGTTTTTTTTTTTTTTTATTGTTTGTGGCTCATGTTTCAAAGTAAATTGGGAAAATGCTTTATTTTGTTTTTAACTTCGTCTTAATTGCATATAAAGGTATTTTGCAAAAGATAAGTGTAAGGGAGATCCAAATTTGTTTCTAAGAATGAAATTGAGCATGAACCGCAACAATATTAAATGAACATGCATATTAGTATTTGTTTGAGTCAAATACTTGTATCGAGTCATAATGATGTTTTGCAGGATTTTCCAGGAAGTAAGGCATGAGTTTTTCCAGAAATTTTCCGGAAACTTAACAAAAGATTTTTTCAGGAACATTCTGACGGCGTCAGGAGTTATAACCTGACGGCGTCAGGTACCAAAATTCTAAAAAATTTTGCGAGTTTCGTTTAAACCGGAGTCTTAAAATTTTTGTTGATTCTTTAGTTTTATAAACTCCAGGAAATCTGCAAACATTCATTCCGCAAGCATTATATCTTTATTTGTTTCCTAGGATTATTTTTAGTATATATAGATTACCACCGATTCTACGCGAGGTTTGCCTTGATTGTTTTCTCAGGTTTAACAGGTTATATGGGACAAGAAGATGATTTATATTTCTGGAAGTAAGCTTTCAAAGTTCATTTTCTTGGAGGAAGATCTAACCTTGTTGACACACTATCCACACCAAACGAATCAGGGGAGTATTTGTTTTCATTCTTTTACCTGCTTTACTTTTACATCCTTTAATTGAACATTGGGGACAATGTTCATCCTAAGTGTAAGGGGAGGGTAAATAATGACACCTTATAGGATACAATTGCACTTGAGTGTGTAATAAAACTAAGAGAAATACTTGCTAGGGCAATTTTAGCGCCAAATTTAAATTTTTTTACAACATTTAGGAGTGAAACTTTAGCCTTAACAAGCGTCTCATGGATAGGAGTCGTATGACTAGCACAAAAACGTACCACTTAAAAAAATTTCCACCCAAATATGTGAGGTTCGCCTTTAGATTAGATAGGAAAAGCATTCATTATTAGTGCTTATGTGTGTACCGGTAGTATTTAGATTCTAGAACTTGCGTTAGTGATGCATCCCGAGACCGCTAGTGAGACTACATTCGTATCGTAGGATTTACTACATGATAAGAGACATTAGGATCACCCTTGTGTTTAAACCCGTATCATAATTACTTGACCATTTAAGTCATATTACTTGACTAGCAAAGTCAATTAATTTTCCCACACCTTAGCGTTGTACTCATTTTTAGTACACGATACCCCTAGTACACCCCTCCGAGCCTATCTTTTCGTTTCTAACTTTAAGCATCTTACTTAAAGGAAGAATTTGTTTACAATCCACCCAAATGTGCAACCAAATCGCCTTAGCCTTCCTTGTATGCACTCATCTTTAGTGCATTATTGGTATTTGTTAAACCCTTAGTTAATTATCTAATTGATTACATAGTTGCTAAGTCGAGTCATATCTTGTACATATTGTTTTAGGATGATTGGGACTCATGGGTAAAGTACTAGTGATATGGAGTAATGGGGAAGACGTCATTTATTACCCCCATATGTGCGTTAATATTTAAAAGTACTCCAAGTGTTTTGATTATCTTGATTCGAGTCATTAGAGTAGTTTATTGTAAAGTATGTAAAAATTCAAGTGTAAGGGGAATGTAAATCCCCTATGATGTATTATTTTGGATGGTAAGGTAAAAGTGTATGCAAAAAAAAATAAAAAATAAAAAAAATCCAAAAAAAAAATCAAAAAAAAAATCAAAAATCAAAAAAATCAAGAAAAAAAAATAGAAAAAGAAAAAGAGAAAAACATACGGACTACCATCCCGTTTCATTTTATGTTTGTTTCATAGTTTTTGTTATTTTTGATTTATTAGCTTAAGTCGAGTCGAGTTTTGGCTTAGCAATGCCACTTTGTACATGTAATTAACCAAGATGATTAACTCGCCACCAGTAAATATTGCCTTTATCCAACAAAACCGTGTTTTCCATATCACTACACCTCACGTTATAACCCTTTGAAAGACCTTTATGATAGTTTATCTTAGGTGCTTATGCCAAGTGGTGGAAGTTTGATCCTTTCCCAAGCCTATGGTAATCTATTTGCTATGACAGGTAGTGAGAGATGTTTTCCATTTCCATATTGTGATATATACTTTATTACACCCGAGAGATGTGAGTATCTAAACACTATTTGTAAGGTGCTAGTGTATGACCTCCGTGCTTGTTTTGGGTTTTTAGTGGAACGATTATTATTGTAATTACTTTTATATTAGTGTTAAATGACCCCTAACTTGTATTTTGATTAGAATAAAAGCGCATTTGCTTGAGGACAAGCAAATCTCAAGTGTAAGGGTATTTGATGAGGCGAAAAGTGTACCGCTTTTAAGGGGTCATTTAAGCCCGAATTCGTAATTATTTGATCAATAATTGCCCTAAATCGTTCCTTTTGTCATTTTAGGTACTTTTGAGAAGAAATTCAGAAAAGGAAGCATTTTGGACGTTTTTGGAGCAATTAATTGAAGAAAACGGCAAAGTCTCAAAATCCTTGCTGGGAACAGTACCTGATGACGTCAAGAGTTAATACATGACGGCGTCAAGCTTGGCAAAAGAGGTGGAAGTGGAGAATGAATGTGACGGTCCAAATACACATGACGGCCCAGAGCTCAAGTCCTTCTTCACGGCGTTACATGTGGATCTAGGCAATACGATTTCTATCTTGGCGGCGACTTGACGGCGTCACAATTTACAACGTGATGCCGTCAGCCTGTAATATCTATATATATTGTAACACCCCCAATTCATGGTTGCAGCGGAATTCGAACTGGGTGTTACTTGACGGCACAATAGTCACAATAATAGAAAACGAACTCCAATTGAGTCGTTTTAAAAGATGTATCATTCAAATTATATAAATATCAGAGGTTACAAAATGAGGTCCCAATTGGTTCCATGTTTACAAATCACATTGAGTTTTTGAATGATAATAAAATTTATAGCCCTCTTGAACATCCGTGCCCTTCCGTGCCATCCTTGATCGTCATGAACCTGAAATACATGCTTGAGAGGTCAACACAAAGGTTGAGTGATATTCATAGAGTTTGTTAAATCGTTTGAACACAAAGTGTTGGTAGTAAATCGTTGAACACAATAATCGTAGTGTGAGCTATAGACTCACACCAATATTTGGAAAACAATGATGGGCTACGTTGTTATATGCCCGGAAAGGTTATTATACACTAAGCTTATGACACCATAACGTTAACGTGTACCAATATCGATCGGCAGATTTATCCCGGTAGGTATTTTGCTAACATACCTAAATCTCAAATATTAATGCATTTGTTTGAACTTAGTCAATACAAATGGGATTCGTCAATCCCAATAGGCCTATTCACAATATTTGCGCTCACTATTGCTAGTGATTAAATGGTTCATAATAAGGGATCTCGGTTTAGCAAGGTTGTTACTTAGTGATAATAAAACATAGTCGAATAGCATACAATAGAAAGCATTGTGTTCGAGTAGAAAAATAATAGCATGTATTCCCCCCAAGGGTTTGTAAAACATTGAAGTAATGTAAAGTGGGGCTATGAACTCACCTTAAGTTAAGATAGCAAGTAATGAATGTAACGGTTGAATCGTGTAGGTTTCTACGAGCAACCTATAATAGAATGTCGCGACTTAGGATCGGAGTAAAGACTATGAAGTAGTGCCTATATATATATCTTGCATTATAGTCCATGATGTGGTATGATGTATATTGTAAGTCTTTGAAAAGATAGATTCATGAAACATGTATGTTTTGTATATCGTTTACTACCGTTCGGGCCGACATAATTCAGAAGTCATGTTAGTAAGCGTTCGAGGAGCCAGGACACTTTAATTCGTAAATCCACAACTCAACTCGACGGCTTACATAATGAACTCCTCACATGAGGCTCCCTACTATTGTAGTAGTTGATGAAATATATAGATATAAGTTTTGATCCGAAAGGTTACATGTCCGATATTTGAATAAACTTAGGAAAGTTTATTTGTACATGAAGATTGTTATTAGGGATAGTTTCATAAGTCTTGAATGACCATTTTCTCTTGGTAATATCTCATGGTTTCCTTTTAGGTGAAGTATATCCAAATTGTATGTTCAAGTTCTTGCTAATTCCTTGTTTCATGTTTTCGCCTAAATAAGCTTATATGGTCGTTTCGTCATGGCCTAGCCATGACCTTTGGTCCTTGTTCCAAGGTCATGAGACCCAACCTTGGCTCTAGCCATGGTGGTGGTCTTGTTTATAGGTCATAATAACTCTTGTTCCTTTTAAAGTATAACCATAACTTAATGACTTATTATATGTAAATAGCTGTTAAGAAATTGTGAAATATCTTACTCAGAAAGTGTTTTCAAGGCTCGAGCTTCTTTGTTGCTGAACGAAAACGTCGTTCCGGACAACTTTCGTGTTTTAACTTTTTGATGAATCGGACCAGAAGTGGGACTTTCAAAAAGTCAGAATGCGATTCAGGAAGGTTTAGGCAGTTTTGCCGGAAATCTTTGGTAACTTCAAATGGGCGTAACTTTTGACTCGTATACTCGTTTTAGGTGGTTCAAATTGCTATGGTTTCCTTGTTAAGTCCTCTACTTTAATATGTAATGATCCAACATCATATTTTTACCATTTTGATCAGGTCTTACCAAGAAAGTCACTAGTTTGCTTGTTTTAGTAACTTGTTTTAACAATCAATAACAATAACTTGTTTTGGTCATTTTTATACATCATGGACATGATAACAAGACAATATATAGCACAAATAATATGTAAATAACATGAACATGATTATTTAACAAGAATCAAGTTAGGGTTTGGCTCACAACTTTTGGCTTTCAAAGATGAAAGGAAGTTAACATGTAAGGATAGGACTTTGATAGACTTGCTTCAACCCTTTTTCACTTCATGCAATCTTTCTACCCTTGGTATTCTTGAAAGATGGATGATGAAGGTTAAGGTGAATTGAGTGGATTTAAACTCAAGAGAAATCACCAATTATATTAGGGTTATGGAAGTGTTTGATGAATGATAACCTAACTAGAGTTTCTACCTTGAAGAATCACTTGAATCATGCATGAAACTAGAAGGAAATGAGCAAAGGATGGGGTGGTTATGGAGGTTGGAGGTGCACGGCACAAAGGGAGGAATGGGGGCTTTTATAGGGTCTTAAGGAGGTTAGAAATGTTGACTAGTCCAACCTTGGAGGCCAAGGTGAACACATGGATGAAATCTAAGGCCATTAAGCTTGAGATCAAGCCACCTAGTGTGAAACCCCCCCCCTTATGGCGGTTTGGAGGCTTGGGGAGAAAGGGTTGGACTTGTGATGATATTATCCAAGATATCTAGTGTGTTTTGACTCCGGGAAATGCCAATCGTAAATGATTAAGCCTCAAAACGTAAAACCGGGTGTCGTAAAATTATGGAATTTGAAAGTATTGTTAAACATGTCCATCTAGACCATAATAAAATATAAAATGAGTGGTAGGATCTATCGGGTGTCAAAACCCTGCTAAAAACTGGAAACACGGGTCTAAAACGCGTAATACGTAAAATGTACGAATTGTGCGTAAAATTGAGAAAAGTAAAATGTTACTTTTCTAATAGGATAAAAATGATTTAAAATGACTTATAATGTCTAGACTGGGCTCAGTCTAGTGTCGGTTGGTGTTAAATGTCTTTTAGACATCAAACCGTAAGCCTAAAAATCACGAAATGACTTATAAAATCAAGGGATGATTTTTGGTCAATGGGGGAGGGAAAGAATATGTTGACTTTTTCTAATTATTTTGAAAACTCAAAACGTCTTAGAAACTCGTTTTGTGGTCTAACGGTTAATCGCCCATTCGGTTAAGCGTGCTCATGTGAGATTAGTACCGACATGGGTGACCTGCTGGGAAGTCTTTGGTCATGTTTTTCTCAGTCACGATTAATTCTCAAATAAATCATGAGGGTGTCAAACATTTTTCTGATGCGGGGTCACTTAACGCGGTCGAGTTTCGTTGTACGTAGAATTTCTGAATGACGTTTTACCCTAAAACGTGTAATTCCTTAATAACTTTCACGAAAATGATCTGACGAATGTCAAACATTTAATTTGCCATGGAAATGATTTATCCCTCGAGAATATCAAATAAAAATCAACTTTCGGGAAAGTTTCGGGAAAAATGAATAGTAAAAGTGAATAGTGAAATTTTCCGGGAATGGTAATTAACCTGAAATTGCGAATTGTTACAGTCTCTACCCCTTACGGGGAACTTCGTCCCGAAGTTCTATGTGTGTCATATGTTGGAGTGGTGTCGATAAAGATGTGTGGTTACTTATGAGGACCAAAGTCTGGAATTACTAGTGATGTAGTTTGATTTGTCTCAGAATATGGTGTGTCAATAGAGATTGATAACATGGTTGAATATCAGTAGAGATCCATATAATAGTCGAATATCAAAGAAAATTGATATAGCAGTCGATCATTAATAGAAATTGATATAGTAGTTGTACAGAAATTGATATAGTTAAATATCAAAATGGAAATTGATGTAGTTGTCAAGTATCAATAGTAATTGATATAACAGTTGAACAACAATAGCAATTTACATAGGAATCCAATAAATGGAAATTGATATAGTAGTGGAATATCAATGGAAATTGGGATAGTAGTCGCAATCATAGTCTAGTAGGTAATCGGTTGTTGTACCTAGTGTTTATGTCATGGTTTGAAGCGATGTCGGTGAAAAGATAGGATTTCTTGTGGCGAATATAATGTAGGTATCATGCCATACCCGAGCAATGTAATGTAGGTATCATGCCATACCCGAGCAATGTAATGTAGGTATCAAGCCATACCCGAGCAATGTAATGTAGGTTGACTTCATACTTATGTTATTTCGGATACAAATAAGCCCACTTGTTTATAATTCTTTATTTACATAGAGAGGCATCCCAAACAATGTAACTAAAGGAATATAAACGTATGGTTCGATGATTTATAATTTCTTTATTTAAATAAAAAGGCATCCCAATCCATTCAAATAAGGACATTATAAATCATCCTACTCAAGAATTCCCGACACAACATTCATACTTAGCCGGTGAGTTACAAGGTAGTGTATTACGAGATGATACTGGTGTTCCAAAAGTACAAGATGAATATTCAATCTTGTAAAGCTGATAAGGGTGCTTGTGGTGTAACTAAGGATGATTTGAGCTTTAAAAGTGCATCAAGATCTGTTAATGAGCTTGTGGTTCCAACGGTTGTGAAGATAATGTTATGATATGTTGATGAACAAAAGTGTGTAGTGTATGCTTAACATTAATACTCTTAGGTATAGATGTTGAGTTTGTTTTGAAAATCTTAAGAGATTTTAAAAGTTTATGATGGAATGGTATCCTAAACAGGATGGTACTTCTACAGGATGAAGAGAATAATTGGTAACTATCCCAAGATAGTAGTTCGGATTATCTCATAAATGAAAACTTTCAAGAATGAAGTTAGGTAGTACAAATAAAATGTTAAGATTTCGCTGAGTGGTAAGACACTATCGTGTCTCTAGATTGTTTTAATGTATTCTGGTGGTTTATCGTGTTCATGTAGGAAATCAATCTAAACATAACCCTAGTACAACTATTCTCAGTATTTGAAAATTTTAAGTCGAATATAGTTAGTCAGACTATATTCCACTGTCCCTAGGTTAAATATAGGTGACTAGTCTATATTTAGCCAAGGTTCGATAAAATTTTCGAATACCTAAATTAGGTATACTTGTGATATGTCCGTTGGTTTTGGGAAACTGTTCATTAAACAAAGGCGATGTCAACCCTTAAGTTGCAAGTCCCGTCCATACAAGACTTGTAACGTATGTTTTCATATTCCATTGCATAGAAGGTAGTAAGGGTAGATACGTATGGAAAGGAAGTTTTAAGTAGTTCTAAAATAGAACATACTTGGCCAGGATCACGAACTTTTAATAATGAAGGTTTCATCAGAAAACCTTAATGAATGTAGAGAAAGTTCAGCTTTTGTCGACGATGGATTAGTTTGTCCTTTAGAAATCTCATATTTCTTGTTTGGAAATCGTTAGATTGTGATGGATTTTTGATATCATAAGAAATGATATTGATGAGGTCGTGAAATAATTCCAGAGACCATTGCACAAATCACAATGTCTCGGAAGTAGGTTAGACCATTGTGCAATTCACAATGTCTGGGAAGTGGGTTAGGCCATTGTGTGACTCAAAACATTTGAGAAATGATTAAGACCATTGTATCATACAATGTCTTGGAAAAATGAATGAGACCATTGTATCTCACAATGTCTTGGAAAATGAATGAGACCATTGCAATCAGTTACAATGTCTTGGACAATGAATGAGATCATTGTATCTCACAATGTCTTGGAAAATGAATGAGACCATTGTATCTCACAATGTCTTGGAAAATGAATGAGACCATTGCAATCAGTTACAATGTCTTGGACATATAATGTTGGAGTAGGAACATGATTGGGAGAGTGTGGCTGTGTCGAAATGCCTTAGAATAGGCATACACAGATATGTTTAGTCCATTGTTTAGATAAATGATTGAAAATAAACCGAGTTTATATATCAATATACTAATATGTTCATGTAGCATAAAATGCCTAGTGTGTATATATCAATATACTTATATGTGTTCATGTAGCATAAAATGCCTAGTGTGTATATATCAATATACTTATATGTGTTCATGTAGCATAAAATGCTTAGTGTGTATATATCAATATACTGATATGTGTTCATGTAGCATAAAATGCTTAGTGTGTATATATCAATATACTTATGCTTACGGGGAAATGCTCAAAATGGGTATATATGAATATACTAATATGTTTGTGAAGCATAACATGCTTACTAAGTCAATAATCGTCTGGAGGATGGAAGACACGGAGAGCGGAAGGCTATAAAAATGTTTTTGTTTGTAATTGTAGTTATAGTTTAGGTCTCACTTAGACCCGTTTCTCTATAACCATGGCTCTGGTACCAATCTGTAACACCCCCAATTCATGGTTGCAGCGGAATTCGAACTGGGTGTTACTTGACGGCACAATAGTCACAATAATAGAAAACGAACTCCAATTGAGTCGTTTTAAAAGATGTATCATTCAAATTATATAAATATCAGAGGTTACAAAATGAGGTCCCAATTGATTCCATGTTTACAAATCACATTGAGTTTTTGAATGATAATAAAATTTATAGCCCTCTTGAACATCCGTGCCCTTCCGTGCCATCCTTGATCGTCATGAACCTGAAATACATGCTTGAGAGGTCAACACAAAGGTTGAGTGATATTCATAGAGTTTGTTAAATCGTTTGAACACAAAGTGTTGGTAGTAAATCGTTGAACACAATAATCGTAGTGTGAGCTATAGACTCACACCAATATTTGGAAAACAATGATGGGCTACGTTGTTATATGCCCGGAAAGGTTATTATACACTAAGCTTATGACACCATAACGTTAACGTGTACCAATATCGATCGGCAGATTTATCCCGGTAGGTATTTTGCTAACATACCTAAATCTCAAATATTAATGCATTTGTTTGAACTTAGTCAATACAAATGGGATTCGTCAATCCCAATAGGCCTATTCACAATATTTGCGCTCACTATTGCTAGTGATTAAATGGTTCATAATAAGGGATCTCGGTTTAGCAAGGTTGTTACTTAGTGATAATAAAACATAGTCGAATAGCATACAATAGAAAGCATTGTGTTCGAGTAGAAAAATAATAGCATGTATTCCCCCCAAGGGTTTGTAAAACATTGAAGTAATGTAAAGTGGGGCTATGAACTCACCTTAAGTTAAGATAGCAAGTAATGAATGTAACGGTTGAATCGTGTAGGTTTCTACGAGCAACCTATAATAGAATGTCGCGACTTAGGATCGGAGTAAAGACTATGACGTAGTGCCTATATATATATCTTGCATTATAGTCCATGATGTGGTATGATGTATATTGTAAGTCTTTGAAAAGATAGATTCATGAAACATGTATGTTTTGTATATCGTTTACTACCGTTCGGGCCGACATAATTCAGAAGTCATGTTAGTAAGCGTTCGAGGAGCCAGGACACTTTAATTCGTAAATCCACAACTCAACTCGACGGCTTACATAATGAACTCCTCACATGAGGCTCCCTACTATTGTAGTAGTTGATGAAATATATAGATATAAGTTTTGATCCGAAAGGTTACATGTCCGATATTTGAATAAACTTAGGAAAGTTTATTTGTACATGAAGATTGTTATTAGGGAAAGTTTCATAAGTCTTGAATGACCATTTTCTCTTGGTAATATCTCATGGTTTCCTTTTAGGTGAAGTATATCCAAATTGTATGTTCAAGTTCTTGCTAATTCCTTGTTCCTTTTAAAGTATAACCATAACTTAATGACTTATTATATGTAAATAGCTGTTAAGAAATTGTGAAATATCTTACTCAGAAAGTGTTTTCAAGGCTCGAGCTTCTTTGTTGCTGAACGAAAACGTCGTTCCGGACAACTTTCGTGTTTTAACTTTTTGATGAATCGGACCAGAAGTGGGACTTTCAAAAAGTCAGAATGCGATTCAGGAAGGTTTAGGCAGTTTTGCCGGAAATCTTTGGTAACTTCAAATGGGCGTAACTTTTGACTCGTATACTCGTTTTAGGTGGTTCAAATTGCTATGGTTTCCTTGTTAAGTCCTCTACTTTAATATGTAATGATCCAACATCATATTTTTACCATTTTGATCAGGTCTTACCAAGAAAGTCACTAGTTTGCTTGTTTTAGTAACTTGTTTTAACAATCAATAACAATAACTTGTTTTGGTCATTTTTATACATCATGGACATGATAACAAGACAATATATAGCACAAATAATATGTAAATAACATGAACATGATTATTTAACAAGAATCAAGTTAGGGTTTGGCTCACAACTTTTGGCTTTCAAAGATGAAAGGAAGTTAACATGTAAGGATAGGACTTTGATAGACTTGCTTCAACCCTTTTTCACTTCATGCAATCTTTCTACCCTTGGTATTCTTGAAAGATGGATGATGAAGGTTAAGGTGAATTGAGTGGATTTAAACTCAAGAGAAATCACCAATTATATTAGGGTTATGGAAGTGTTTGATGAATGATAACCTAACTAGAGTTTCTACCTTGAAGAATCACTTGAATCATGCATGAAACTAGAAGGAAATGAGCAAAGGATGGGGTGGTTATGGAGGTTGGAGGTGCACGGCACAAAGGGAGGAATGGGGGCTTTTATAGGGTCTTAAGGAGGTTAGAAATGTTGACTAGTCCAACCTTGGAGGCCAAGGTGAACACATGGATGAAATCTAAGGCCATTAAGCTTGAGATCAAGCCACCTAGTGTGAAACCCCCCCCCCCCCTTATGGCGGTTTGGAGGCTTGGGGAGAAAGGGTTGGACTTGTGATGATATTATCCAAGATATCTAGTGTGTTTTGACTCCGGGAAATGCCAATCGTAAATGATTAAGCCTCAAAACGTAAAACCGGGTGTCGTAAAATTATGGAATTTGAAAGTATTGTTAAACATGTCCATCTAGACCATAATAAAATATAAAATGAGTGGTAGGATCTATCGGGTGTCAAAACCCTGCTAAAAACTGGAAACACGGGTCTAAAACGCGTAATACGTAAAATGTACGAATTGTGCGTAAAATTGAGAAAAGTAAAATGTTACTTTTCTAATAGGATAAAAATGATTTAAAATGACTTATAATGTCTAGACTGGGCTCAGTCTAGTGTCGGTTGGTGTTAAATGTCTTTTAGACATCAAACCGTAAGCCTAAAAATCACGAAATGACTTATAAAATCAAGGGATGATTTTTGGTCAATGGGGGAGGGAAAGAATATGTTGACTTTTTCTAATTATTTTGAAAACTCAAAACGTCTTAGAAACTCGTTTTGTGGTCTAACGGTTAATCGCCCATTCGGTTAAGCGTGCTCATGTGAGATTAGTACCGACATGGGTGACCTGCTGGGAAGTCTTTGGTCATGTTTTTCTCAGTCACGATTAATTCTCAAATAAATCATGAGGGTGTCAAACATTTTTCTGATGCGGGGTCACTTAACGCGGTCGAGTTTCGTTGTACGTAGAATTTCTGAATGACGTTTTACCCTAAAACGTGTAATTCCTTAATAACTTTCACGAAAATGATCTGACGAATGTCAAACATTTAATTTGCCATGGAAATGATTTATCACTCGAGAATATCAAATAAAAATCAACTTTCGGGAAAGTTTCGGGAAAAATGAATAGTAAAAGTGAATAGTGAAATTTTCCGGGAATGGTAATTAACCTGAAATTGCGAATTGTTACATATATTTTTGCAATTTTTCATTGTAAAAGGTGGAACTTTAGAGGAACAAGTTGTTACAAACCCTAGGTCGAATTTCCTGCTTATTAAAGGGGTTTCAAACCCTTCTTTCTTCCATGTTTGAATAAAGATAAGTTCTTCAATAATCAATCAATATGTCTATGTATTGTTTGATTCTATCTTATGCTTGTCTTTCTTTTAACATGTTAGGCTAGGTTTTTATTGTGTTTGCTTAGATGTAGTGAAACCTAGATGTTGATTATTGGTTGATGGTTTGTTTATAATTGTTTTGGCTGATTGTATTCAATGTTAGGCTTAAGAAAAACTGGCAGACTTCCATTGGTAACTTGCTTGAACGTCTTAAGAAACATGATCGGAGGTGTACTATGATTTTTGGTTGTATTTAATGCATAAGTGAATTCTAATGATCCCATGTTAGGAGCTTCTTAGCCGGCTCGACATAGGAGTGAAGTAGGAGCTTATAGAGTTAGGGAATATTGTACACGGCCCTACGACTAGTATTAAGGAATATAACCCATCATCCATGTAATTGTAACAAGCTAATCAACCGGTAAAAGATATCTAGGGAGTAATGAAATCTAAGTAAACACAACTTTTCTCATTATTGTTTCCACCACATTAGTATATTAGTTTAATTTTCATTTCTTTTATTTTATTTTGATTGCATCTTTAGTTAATTGGGTTAGTTGACTAGCAACTAATTCCGCCCACTCCTTCAAAACCCGAGATTTTACTTGCTTTCATATAATATAAAAATACAAAAAAGAATCTTCCCTCACCTCTAGACCTAGTTTAGTAGACTCTCTAATCCTAGCGAACGCTATTCCTGAGTTAAACAATCAATCCCCTGGTACTTGTCGCTATACTATACTACAACGATCAGGGACACTGCCTGGTGGGGGTTGCAAGCTTCTCAAGATCCCTTGAGATGTAAAACCTGTTGCGAGGGCGCAATCCCATGTATCAGTGCCGCATCTACCTACTCAATGTGCCACATCGAACCCTCAGACAGAATCTATAAATACCCCAAGAAGTCAGATGAATAAATATGCATAAAAACCCTAAGGAGACGAATTCAGACGACTTGGCAACACAAGACACACCACATAAGAAGATCTTAGAGTAGTAAGAAGGTCTTGCACGTATTTAATTTATTAAGTAGTTTTGTTCTATCTGTAATAGTAAGCTTTAATTCATCAGGATTGATAGGCTTGTGGCCACCATAGTGCTCCCCTTAAAACTGCTTTCCCATCAATTAATGTTTATATGTTGATGTTTTTGGTGACTTGTATATGTACATTGATAACCTCTGTGTCTAGCTGAGTTTTGCTTGGGCTGCCATACCCACTCCTCGCCTACTTATCTAGTGTCTAGAAAGTGGGATAGGCGTAAGTGATCATTAAGAGTTTACTCGTCTATATTTATGATCCAATGAGACAGATAAGATTACGATACATAACATACAAAACTAGCAATAAAACAAGTGACAAGCTACTTAACAATCAGGACAGGCCTTCTATCTATATCTATTATCTATTTGTGTATGTGTTTGCTATTCGCTGATTCATTTTCATTAGTTTAATTTACTGTTTAACTACCAAATCGTGCTAGTCTCTCAGACTAAACCCACCTTGCGTTAGATTAGATTCTAAAACTAACTTGGAATATTAAAATACTGATAGACTAACTAGGAATTACGTTCCACTCTTAGTGATTGACACTTTGCTTACCACTATATACATATTGATCGGATACACTGTCCGTTAGTGTGTGTGTTATAGGATAAGTCGGCTAAATATAAATGTAAAACTTGAAATAGGCAAATCACCCTATACTACACCGTGACACGCTGCACACATCAGAATATATGTAATTTTATTTGGAACATTGTTATGTGATATGAGAAGTTTCCTCGTAGGATATGAGACTGAGCACAACGCGAATTGGCACGAGTCTAAACCTAATAATATGTTAAATAATTGATTAATAACGTTTTGAGGAAAGATAGGCGTATAAATAGTCATTTTTTATGGAAAATGATTTAAGAATTATTGGCGCAAGTTAAAAAGTCTCACGGAAAGTCTAACTAGCTTCAATAGGCCCGAGAGTAATTTTATGAGAAGATTAGCCAAGTTACATGAATGGTCCCTACACTTAGAGTTTAGTTGCGCCCCTTTCCTTTCAAACTTTACACAAACGACCCTTTGGGTTAATAAAAACCCTACACCCTCATTTTAACCCTAAACCTAAAAAATTCCATCTCTCTTTTGCAGCGGCCGCACGCCCAAACACCACACTACCACCTCCGTTGCACACCGCCACCCCTACCACTAAAACACCACCACACCCATCTTATAATTGACCTTGTGAGATCATTTTGAGGTGCACGTACCCCTACACACCAATGCCACATGCCGCCACCTTTATCCGTGTAACAGCCTTAGTCTCGTATAGCAGCGGAACCTAAACAAGGGTATTACTTCATAACACAAAGTATAGAACACGAGGCGGCCCAGAAGATTTTATACGGGATGACGTCATATGGTCTCTTGGGCGATACGAAACTCTAAAAGCGGTGATCTGCCGGCATCAGGACTTATAACCCGACGCCGTCAGGGTTGTAAATTTATATATAGTTTTGTTTTTTTCATTCATTATGATGGTGGAACTTTGTGTACAAACCATAGTCTGACTTTTGCAGTAAATTTAGGGTTTCAAACCCTCTTTTCTTCCATGTTCAATTAAAGATAAGTTCTTCCTTTAATCATTCAATATGTCTATGTGTTGTTTGATTAATTGTTTATCTTTTCTTTACATTAACATGTTAGCTTAGATTTCCTAGTGTTTTCTTAGATCTAATGAAACCTAGTTATTAATTATTGATTTTTTATTGATTGTTTGGTTTATTGACTAGCGTTAGCCTTAAGAAAACTGGCTAACCTCCTATACGGTAACAAGCTTGAACGTCTTAAGAAACGTAATCAGATGTGTACTACGGTTTTATTGGTTGTATTTAATGCATGAGTAACTATTAATGAGGCTATGATAGGATACTAAATGTGTCGTCATAATAAGAGATAGAAGCTCATAGGGTTGAGGAAGGACGTATACGCCCCCACGAATGGTATTATAGAATACAATCCTTCATACACACAATTGTGACAAATCAATAAATCAATAGGAGATAACTAGGGAGTAGTGAAATCTAAGTAAACACGTTTTTCTCTTATAAGTAATCGATCCACCCCATTTATTTTTTTGTTATTTTATTTTATTTTGTTTATTATTAGTTTTTGGGTTAGTTGACTAGTGATGAGGCGAAAAATGATCCGTTTTTAGGGGGTCATTTAAGCCCGAATCCGACTTTATTTGATCAAATATTGCCCTAAATCGTTCCTTTTGTGATTTTAGGTGTTTGGAGAGTGAATTCTGGAAAAGAAGCCATTTTGGACGTTTTTGGAGCATAAAAGTGAAGAAAACGGCAAAGTACCAAATTTCCATGCTGAAGATACAAGGTGACGGCGTCAAGACCACCATCTTGACGGCGTCAGACATGAGGAATTAAACACCGTAGGTGGTGACGGCGTCAGAAGGCTTCATGACGGCGTCAAAGTGGCAAGAATAAAATACCATGGGTGGTGACGGCGTCACATAGGCCGTCATAAGTGGATCAAGGCCGTCCGAGGAAGTATATGGCGGCGAGGTGACGGCGTCACAAGTAACTCTTGACGCCGTCAGCCTGTTTTTCCTATATATAGTTTTCTAGTTTTTTCATTAAAAGAGAGAAGTTTTGGTGAAACCCTAAAGACGATTTTGGTGCCTCTTTTACAGGTTTTTCAAGGGTTCCAAACCCTTGAGACCTTGCATTGTAATTGAGATAAGTGTACTTTCAATTCAATCAATATGTCTATGTGTTGGTTGTTTATATCTTGTTCTTGTCTCAATTCCATTATGCTAGGCTAGATCTCTTTTGTGTTTGCTTAGATCTAATGAAACCTAGATGTTGATTATGTGTTGATTACTTGTCTATTCTTGTTTTGGATGAATGATATTATATGTTAGGCTTAAGAAAACTGGCAGATCTCCAAATGGTAACATGCTTGAACGTCTTAAGAAACATGAACCGAGGCGTACTAGGTCTTTATTGGTTGTATTTAATGCATGAGCCACTGTTTACAATCCCTATAGTTGTGCTGGGTCATGGTGTAGGAGGAGATAAGAGCTCATAGAGTTGGGGAGTTATGTATGCCACCCCACGAATGGTATTAAGGAATACAATCCGTCATTCATACAAGTGTAACAAGTAATTAACATGTAAAAGATATCTAGGGAGTAATGAAGTCTAAGTAAACACAATTTCTCCAACCACTGCTCACAACCTTAGTATAATTTAGTTTAATTTCATTTTCATTATTTTATTTTAATTATATAATAGCTTTGGGTTAGTTGAATAGCAACTAATTCCGCCCACTCTTCCAAAACCCGAGATTTTACTTGCTTTCATAAAATATAAAAATACAAAAATAATCATCCCTCACCTTTAGAACTATTAATTAGGTTTTCTAACCCTAGCGACACTATTCCTAAGCTGAACGATCAATCCCCCGGTACTTGTCACTATACTATACTACAACGATCAGGTACACTGCCTGGTGGGGGTTGTAAGCTTCTCGAGATCCCTCGAGAGGTAAAGCAAGGTGCGATTCCCACGCATCAACTTTTTGGCGCCGTAGCCCGGGGAATAGTTATTGTCTAGGTTAGGATTTCTTTTTATTAGGTCTACTTGCTAGATTCCTTTCTAGTAAGATTTTTATTTTTATTTTTAGGTCTTCTTTAGTCTATCTTATTTCTTTGTGCCTTTGTTTGTAACTCTTCACCATTCACCATCATGGCAACCAACGAATTCTCCAGCCTTAGGATCACTAGGAGTCATAGCACCACTAAAGACCTCGTCTTGCCTTATGCAGAACCCGAAAGAGAAATGTATAGGTTAAGACGAACTCACTCAACACCTGAACCATCCAGCATTGCTATCGACTTTGATGCACCTCTCTCTGAAGAAAATTCAGAAAATCACATCACAACCCCGAGCTCCCACAATGAGACGAATACTCCTATAATACCTCCTCCTAAGCGTCTCAAGGATTACTCTTCCCCAACTCCTCGTGGGTTTTCCAATGCCATTGTTTATCCAAACGAACATACCAACGAGGTCTTGCATGAAAATGATATTTGGCTTGTCAAAAGTGTGTGCAAGTTCCACGGACTTGATGAGGAAAATCCAATCCAACACATCAAGGACTTCCTAAAAATAGTGGACACCATCCATACGGGTGGGGCTACTAGAAACACATCCCGACTGCGATTCTTCCCTTTCACCCTATACGAAAAAGCCCAAGAATGGTATAACAAACTCCCTTCTGAATCTATTTTCACATGGGAGCAACTTATATCCAAGTTCTATGAGAAGTTCTTTCCACCTGGAAAAACCTCAGCATTTAGGGATAGGATCCTTCGTTTTCGAAAGGGGAAGGATGAACCCTTCCATAAAGCGTGGACTAGATTCAAAGATTTAATAAGACAAGTTCCACATCATGGCATTGAACTTTGGCTCTTGGTCCAAATCTTTTATGAAAATATCTCCTCTAATGACCGGAACGGAATCAACCAATCTAGGAAAGGAAGATTGGCCAATCTTAGTGCCGAGGAAGGATGGGACAGGATTGAAGAATATGCCCAAGACCAGGATGACACTTGGGATGAACCTGAGTCGACTATCGGCATTTCTGAAACCACCTCGGATCGATTAAGCAAAGTTCACAAAAGAATGGATTGCCTAGCTGGATCGCAACCACCTAAAATGCTGTCAAATCCTTACTTGATCTGCGATTACTGTGGAGGTCCGCATGAGGTGGAGGAATGCGGAGGAGCAGCCACAACTGAACATGCGTGCTTGTCAGGAGGAGACATTTATGCTGATCCCTCCCTTTTGCCTTTCTATCAAAATGATGATTATACCCTTTGGGGAAATCTGGTGAGGAAAAGAGAAGGGGAGGGAGGCCCTGAATTCAAGATCAGGAGCAATTTCGAAGATGACCTTGGTCATTTCACTCAAGAAAAAGACTTGCAAATGAAAGGGCTTAATGAGCTTTTCGACGAACAGTAGGAGGATGTCGGAGAATTTTTCAGCAAGCTTAACTCAGCCCTAGATAACCTCCAACCACCGTCAGAGAGAAGAAAAGATCCCATGCTCGCGATAACCACACGGGCCGGAACGACAACCAAGGACCCTCCTTACCCAAATTCGTCCCCCGTCACACTCGATTCAGACAAACCTGGGGAGGAGGAACAGGATGTCGGCATTGGCACCCCGGACCAACCACCCGTGACAACCCCCTCCCCATCAGCCCTTCCTAACCCACCTGTGAGAATTCCATACCCATCCCGACTAAGGAACCAGAAAACCGAGAATGATAACAAGAGGTTCTTGTCATACCTAAAAGACTCGGTTGTCACCATACCTCTCCTGGATGCTTGCTATCACATGCCAAAGTATAGCACATACTTCAAAAAGCTGCTCGCTAACAGGAAGAAGCTCGAGGGTCTTGTAACCCTAGGGGAAGAATGCTCAGTGGTGACCCATCGAGGGCTACCAAAGAAGGTAGACGATCCGGGCAGCTTCACCTTGTCGTGCTCTATAGGACCTCTATCAATCAAGAATGCTCTTGCCGATTTGGGAGCAAGTATCAATCTCATGCCTCTCTCTATGTTCCGTAAACTAGGATATTCCGGATTGAAGCCTACCCGTATGAACATCCAACTAGCCGATAGATCAGTCAAGTACCCCGAAGGGATATGTGAGAACGTGCTAGTCAAGGTTGGGAAATTCAAATTCCCGGTCGACTTCGTAATCCTGGATATGGAGGAAGACGACGTGGTACCTATCATTTTAGGTAGACCATTTCTTGCTACCGCTCGTGCAGTCATCGATGTCTACGATGGCAAATTGACCTTACGAGTAGGAGACGATAGCACAACCTTCGACATTAAGGATTCTATGGACCTCTCCCTCGAAGCATCCAACCGGCTCTACCTTATCGGGAAGTAGATGAGCTCATAGATGTCATTGATGATTGCATCGATGAACAAATCGATGAAGGCTGGCTACGGGACGAGAGTTTTCTGCCTTTGCTGGAGGTGGAAAAGACGGAGGAAGTTAATGCAGTCTCCTTCTACCCCAGACAAGAGGCAACGGAGCATCTCGAGCTCCGAAAGCCCGAGAACAAGCTCAAACCTTCTATTATCGAGCCCCCTGACGTTGATCTTAAAGAGCTCCCTAATCATTTGGAGTATGCCTTTCTTCAGGGAGAAAACCAACTCCCAGTAATCATAAACTCTTCCTTGGAAAAGGAACAAAAAGTTAAACTCTTAGAGGTCCTGAAGAAATACAAGGGGGTACTCGCATGGAGTGTGGCCGACATTAAGGGGATTGACTCCACTTTTTGCACACATAAGATTCTTATGGAGGAAGATTATAAACCCACTGTGCAACCCCAGAGGCGAGTGAACCCTAACATTAAGGAGGTAGTGAAGAAGGAAGTTATCAAACTTTTGGATGCAGGACTGATTTACCCGATCTCGGATAGCCCATGGGTCAGTCCTGTGCAGGTTGTACCTAAAAAGGGTGGAATGACTGTAGTAAAAAATGACAAGGGTGAGATGGTGCCCCAGAGAACTGTCACTGGATGGTGGGTATGCATTGACTATCGAAAGCTCAACGATGCCACGAGGAAAGATCACTTTCCCTTACCATTCATTGATCAGATGTTAGAAAGATTATCTGGACACGAGTACTATTGCTTCTTAGATGGATTCTCTGGATATCTTCAAATCCCCATAGCACCTGAGGACCAAGAAAAGACCACGTTTACTTGCCCCTATGGAACGTTTGCCTACAAAAGGATGCCTTTTGGGCTATGTAATGCCCCCGCCACTTTCCAACGTTGCATGACCGCAATCTTTCACGAACTCATGGAAGACAGCATGGAAGTATTCATGGATGACTTTTCAGTCTTCGGAAACTCCTTCGACCGCTGTCTTGCTAATTTAGAAAAGATGCTTAAACGTTGCGAGGAAACCAACTTGGTGTTGAACTGGGAAAAGTGTCATTTTATGGTAAAGGAAGGGATTGTGTTGGGGCATAAGATTTCAGGGAACGAGATAGAGGTGGACCAAGCTAAGGTTGAAGCTATATCTAAGTTACCATACCCCACGACTGTTAAGGCAATACGCAGCTTTTTGGGGCACGCCGGATTTTATCGGAGATTCATCAAAGACTTCTCCAAAATTGCCCGGCCAATGACTCAATTGCTTGTGAAGGATGCTCCATTCGATTTTTCCCAAGAATGCAAAGATGCTTTCGACCTCCTAAAAAGGGAACTCACTCAAGCTCCAATCATGATCACACCCAACTGGGAGTTACCATTTGAAATAATGTGTGACGCTAGCGACTTCGCTGTCGGGGCTGTATTAGGTCAGCGACATGACAAGCTTTTCCAACCTATTTACTACACTAGCAAAACCATGAATCCCGCCCAAGAGAACTACTCCACCACCGAAAAAGAATTATTAGCCGTAGTGTTTGCATTCGACAAATTCCGACAATATCTTGTCCTTTCAAAGACAGTCGTCTTCACTGACCACTCAGCTCTTAGGTATCTGTTTGCGAAACAGGACGCCAAGCCACGACTAATTCGGTGGATCTTGTTGCTACAAGAATTTGATGTTGAGATTCGCGATAAGAGGGGGGCAGAGAATCTAGCCGCCGATCATCTATCTCGTCGTGAAAACCCCCTGGATAAACACGATAGAAGTGAGATTAAGGATTCGTTTCCTGACGAACAACTAATGTCTATCCTTGATTCGGAACCATGGTACGCCGACTATGCCAATTACTTCGCAAGTAGATGTAGGCTTGTTCCTGAACACCTGACTAAATACGAGAGGAAGAGGTTCTTTTCCCAGCTAAAATATTACTTCTGGGATGAACCATTTTTATTCCGAAGGTGTCCTAACCACATTATAAGGCGTTGTGTTTCAGAGAATGAGGCAGTAAAAATCATGAGGGAATGTCACTCCGGTCCCTCTGGAGGGCATCATGGGATAAATGTTACTGCCCGAAAGATTCTCGATGCAGGATTCTATTGGCCCACAATTTTCCGTGATGTAAAAGATATGGTACAAGCGTGTGATGCATGTCAACGGGCTGGAAATATATCACATAGGGATGAGGCACCTCAGAACTTTATACAAGTTTGTGAGGTATTCGATGTTTGGGGGATTGACTTTATGGGACCCTTTCCGTCCTCAGGGGGAAACGAGTACATCTTAGTCGCCATTGACTATGTTTCAAAATGGGTTGAAGCACAAGCCCTTAGGACTAATGATGCTAGAGTGGTCATTCATTTCCTGAAAAAGCTTTTCGCAAGATTCGGGATTCCGAAAGCTCTCATCAGTGATAGGGGGGCACATTTTTGCAACGCACAAATGGAAAAGGTCATGAAGAGGTATGGAGTACCCCACCGATTCTCCACCGCCTATCATCCACAGACCAATGGCCAAGTCGAAAACACCAATAGAGCTATTAAAAGAATACTTGAAAAAACGGTTAGTCAAAACAGAAAGGACTGGTCATTCAAACTCGACGAAGCCTTATGGGCATTCCGAACTGCCTACAAAACACCTATTGGAACGACCCCGTTCCGCATGGTGTATGGTAAGGCATGTCACTTACCGGTAGAATTAGAACACAAGGCTTATTGGGCGCTTAAGGCATGCAACTTAGATTACACAACTGCGGGGAACAGTAGGTTTTTGCAATTACACAAGCTTGATGAGCTTAGATTAGAAGCCTACGAATCTTCCATCACATATAAAGAGAGAGCTAAAAGATGGCATGATCAAAGCATTAAGAAACCCAAAGAATTTTCAGAAGGAGACAAGGTCCTATTATACAATTCTCGGTTGAGATTATTTCCAGGAAAGCTTAAGTCTAGATGGTATGGGCCGTTCACGGTGAAGAATTCCTCTAAATTTGGAGCTGTAGTGTTAGTTGATGATGAGGGTAGGGAATTCACGGTTAACATACAACGTGTAAAACATTACCAAGAAAATAACAATGAAATGATTAATGAGGAGGATGTGATGTTTGATGATGAAGTCACGTAGTACCCCATGACTTTGAGTCTAGCTACAAGACTCGTAAATAAAGAAAAGCGCTTCTTGGGAGGCAACCCATGTTTTGTGTGATTTTTATTTGTTTGATTGTTATTTGCTTCCGTATGCATGTTTTATTTTTATTGTTGGTTGATCATGTTTCTCAATTAAAAATGTGGATACTTTATTATGTTGTTTGGCCTAGTCTTAACTTCAACCTAAAGGTATTTTTGCAAAAGATAAGTGTAAGGGGAAACCCCAAATATGTTTTTAAGAAACAAACCGATCATGATTCTCCACAATATTTAATGAACATGTGTATTCGTATTTGTTAGAGTCAAATGCTTGTATTGAGTCATAATGAAGTTTTGCAGGATTTTCCAGGAAGTAGGACAAAGTTTTTCCAGAAATTTTCCGGAAACTTAACATAAGAATTTCTGCAGGTCCATTCTGACGGCGTCAGGGTATTGCTCTTGACGGCGTCAGGAGTTAAAATCTGGAAATTTTACCGGTTTTGTTTTTTTTTAACGGAATCTTATGGTTTTTGTGAATTATTAAGTTTTATAATCTCCAGGAAATCTGCAAACTTCATTCCACAAGCATTATATCTTACTTTGTTTTCTAGCATTTAGTAACTTATATAGGATGCCGCCGATTTTACGCGAGGTTGCCTTGTCTATTGTTGTCAGGATTTACAGGTTATTTGTGACAAGAAGATGATTTATATTCTGGAAGGGAAGCTTTGATTGTTCGTTTTCTTGGAGGAAGATTTAACCTGGCCAACCTATAATCCATACCGAGCGAATCAGGGGAGTATTTGATTTCATTCTCTTTACTTTTTAACTTTTACATTCTTTACTTGAACATTGGGGACAATGTTCATCTTAAGTGTAAGGGGAGGGTAAAAAGATGATACCTTACATATGCACTTTCGCTTGAGTTTGTTTTGTTTGATAGTAGATGAGTAATAAAACTATGAGAAATACTTGTTAGTGTAATTTTAGCGCCAAATTTAAAATTTTTTACAACATTTAAGAGTGAAACTTTAGCCATAGCAAGCATCTCATGGATAGGAGGTTGTATGACTAGCACATAACCGTATATTCAGAAAAATTTTCCACCCAAAAATGTGAGGTTCGCCTTTATTATTGGTGCTTATGAGTGTACCGGTAGCATTTAGATTCTAGAACTTGCGTTAGTGATGCATCCCGAGACCGCTAGTGAGACTACATTCGTGTGGTAGGATTTACTACATGATAAGAGGCATTAGGATCACCCTTGTGTTAAACCCGTATTATAATTACTTGACCATTTAAGTCATATTACTTGGCTAGTTAAGTCAACTAATTTTTCCCACACCCTTAGCGTTGTACTCATTTTTAGTACACGATACCCCTAGTACACCCCTCCGAGCCTATCTTTTCGTTTCTAACTTTAAGCATTTTACTTAAAGGAAGAATTTGTTACACCCCACTTAAATGTACACCCAAATCGCCTTAGCCTTCCGTGTATGCGCTCATCTTTAGTGCATTATTGTTATTTGTTAAACCCTAAGTTAATTATCTAATTGATTACATGGTTGCTAAGTCGAGTCATATCCTTGTACATATTGTTTTGGGACGATTGGGACTCATGGGTAAGTACTTATTTTATGGAGTAATGGGGAAGAACATCATATTATTACCCCCCATACGTACGTTAATCTTAAAAGTGCTCCAAGTGTTTTGATTTTCTTAATTTGAGTCATTAGATTAGTTTAATGTAAAGTATGTAAAGATTCAAGTGTAAGGGGAATTCTCATCCCCTATGATGTATTATTTTGGATGGTAGGGTAAGAGTGTATGCACACAAAAAAAAAAAAAAAAAAAAAAAAAAAAAAAAAAAAAAAAAAATCGAAAAAAAAAAGTAAGAAAAAGAAAAAAAAAATAGAAAAGAAAAAGAGAAAAAACATACGGACTACCATCCCGTTTTCATTCTATGTTCATTTTATGTTTTTGTTATTTTTCATTTATTAGCTTAAGTCGAGTCTAGTCTTGGCTTAGCAACGCCATCTTGTACATGTAATTAACCAGGATTGTTAACTCGCCACCAGTAAAACTTCCTTTATCCAACAAAACCGTGTAATTCATATCCCTACACCTAACGTTATAACCCTTTAAAAGACCTCTTTGATAGTTTATCCTAGGTGCTTACGCCATGTGGTGGAGGTTTGATCCTGTCCCAAGCCTATGGTAATCTATTTTGCTATGACAGGTAGTGAGAGATATCTTCCATTTCCATAATGTTATATTACTTTATTACACCCGAGAGATGTGAGTATCTAAACACTATTTGTGAGGTGCTTGTGTATGACCTCCGTGCTTGTCTATTGGTCTTTAGTGGAACGATTATTTGTTGTAATTACTTTTATATTAGTGTTAAATGACCCCTAACTTGTCTTTTGAGTAGAATAAAAGCTCATTTGCTTGAGGACAAGCAAATCTCAAGTGTAAGGGTATATGATGAGGCGAAAAATGATCCGTTTTTAGGGGGTCATTTAAGCCCGAATCCGACTTTATTTGATCAAATATTGCCCTAAATCGTTCCTTTTGTGATTTTAGGTGTTTGGAGAGTGAATTCTGGAAAAGAAGCCATTTTGGACATTTTTGGAGCATAAAAGTGAAGAAAACGGCAAAGTACCAAATTTCCATGCTGAAGATACAAGGTGACGGCGTCAAGACCACCATCTTGACGGCGTCAGACATGAGGAATTAAACACCGTAGGTGGTGACGGCGTCAGAAGGCTTCATGACGGCGTCAAAGTGGCAAGAATAAAATACCGTGGGTGGTAACGGCGTCACATAGGCCGTCATAAGTGGATCAAGGCCGTCCGAAGAAGTATATGGCGGCGAGGTGACGGCGTCACAAGTAACTCTTGACGCCGTCAGCCTGTTTTTCCTATATATAGTTTTCTAGTTTTTTCATTAAAAGAGAGAAGTTTTGGTGAAACCCTAAAGACGATTTTGGTGCCTCTTTTACAGGTTTTCAAGGGTTCCAAACCCTTGAGACCTTGCATTGTAATTGAGATAAGTGTACTTTCAATTCAATCAATATGTCTATGTGTTGGTTGTTTATATCTTGTTCTTGTCTCAATTCCATTATGCTAGGCTAGATCTCTTTTGTGTTTGCTTAGATCTAATGAAACCTAGATGTTGATTATGTGTTGATTACTTGTCTATTCTTGTTTTGGATGAATGATATTATATGTTAGGCTTAAGAAAACTGGCAGATCTCCAAATGGTAACATGCTTGAACGTCTTAAGAAACATGAACCGAGGCGTACTAGGTCTTTATTGGTTGTATTTAATGCATGAGCCACTGTTTACAATCCCTATAGTTGTGCTGGGTCATGGTGTAGGAGGAGATAAGAGCTCATAGAGTTGGGGAGTTATGTATGCCACCCCACGAATGGTATTAAGGAATACAATCCGTCATTCATACAAGTGTAACAAGTAATTAACATGTAAAAGATATCTAGGGAGTAATGAAGTCTAAGTAAACACAATTTCTCCAACCACTGCTCACAACCTTAGTATAATTTAGTTTAATTTCATTTTCATTATTTTATTTTAATTATATAATAGCTTTGGGTTAGTTGAATAGCAACTAATTCCGCCCACTCTTCCAAAACCCGAGATTTTACTTACTTTCATAAAATATAAAAATACAAAAATAATCATCCCTCACCTTTAGAACTATTAATTAGGTTTTCTAACCCTAGCGACACTATTCCTAAGCTAAACGATCAATCCCCCGGTACTTGTCACTATACTATACTACAACGATCAGGTACACTGCCTGGTGGGGGTTGTAAGCTTCTCGAGATCCCTCGAGAGGTAAAGCAAGGTGTGATTCCCACGCTACAACTAGCAACTAATTCCGCCCACTCTTCCAATACCTGAGATTTTATTTGCTTTTATAAAAATATAAAAATAGAAAAAGAATCATCCCTCACCTTTAGACCTAGTTGACACAGTTTTCAATCCTAACGACACTATTCCCCTAGAGAATGATCAATCTCCCGGTACTTTCCACTCACTATACTACACCGGTCAGGTACACTACTTAGAGGATTGCAAGCTTCTCAAGATCCCTTGAGAAGTAAAACTTTTGAGAGTCCGTAATCTCGCATTAAAGTTTTTGGCGCCACTGCCTGGGGAATAGTTATTGCTTAGGTTGATTTTTATTTTAATTAGGTCTACTCGTTAGATTCCTATCTAGTGAGATTTTTATTTTTTTTATTAGGTTTTCTTTAGTATATCTTTTTCTTCGTATTTTTGTTCGTAATCCATATCACCCGCCATCATGGAAGGTGATAATATCCTTGAACCCGTCATTCAACCAAACCACCAAAACCCACCCGAACCACCTAGAGCCCGCACTTTAGGAGAATACTCCCGACCTAACCACCAAGGCTATCAAAACACGATTGAGCTCAACCAAGGAGCCAATGTGTCTCCCTTGCGAGCCGACACCATCCGGTTGGTGCAAAGCAGATGTGCATTCCATGGACTTCGTTCCAAAGATCCAAACCAACATCTCAAGGATTTCCTTAAAATCGTTGATTCCATTGACCTTGATATTGCCACTCGAGAGACGACCCAATTGTGTCTCTTCCAATTATCTCTACATGACCAAGCTAGTCAATGGCTTGAGCATTTACCCACGGGACCCATCACCTCTTGGGATGATCTCACCTCTCATTTCCTTGCTTAGTTTTTCCCACCGGGGAGAACTACCAAGTAAAGTAATGACATCTTGATGTTCCAACGACGTCATGGTGAAACTCTTTACGAAGCATGGACTCATTTCAAGGACTTACTCCAAAAAGTCCCTCATCATGGCATCGATCTTTGGCTTTAAGTCTAAATCTTTTATGATCATGTCAATCAATCCACAAGGCAAACCATTGACCAAGCGGCTGGTGGTAAGCTACGTGACAAGAATGCGGAAGAATCATGGGGAATCATATAAGATATTGCTCTCTATGACAACGAATGTTGGAATGATCCCCGTGAATTGAATAAAACGGTCAAGGCAATATCTTTGCCTTCGAATAATTCAAGCATTCCTGACCGTAGGATCATGGAACTTGAGGACCAAGTCAAGTTTCTTATGAAATCCTACGAGGCTCCTAAAACTTCAAATCAAGTGAACAAAATCACTTCTTCATGTGAATATTGTAGTGGTCCCCACGACACTCGTGATTTCATGAAACTCCCGAACAAGCTTTTGTGGACTACGCATCTTCGCGTATGGACGGAGCGGGTGACAAGTGGTTCACTTTCAAACCCGAGCCAAACACTTATGGTGATTCATACAAACCCTCTTGGAAAATCACCCAAACTTTAGGTGGAAACAAAGCCAAAACCCTTCTCAAACCAATTCTTACAATCCACCTAATCATTTCCAACCAAACGGTCCAACCCCAAACCGTACATTCAACAACAATCCTTCCAACAATTATGGCAATACCAATAATTGTGAAGGATTGATGTCCAATTTTATAGCATCTCAAGAAGCGCGTTTGACAAAGTTTGAAACCGATTTCAAAAAAAAGTAAAGCGAGATGACAAGTAAAATTGACACTTTGTTGAAAATTCCAAATGACCGAGACTTGGGAGCTATTCCGAGCGACACAGTCAAGAACCCAAAACTAAACATTAACTCCATTTCATCAATTTCGTCTCCTAGTTCTTGCCCACAATATTACTCGGTCAATGCTATGAGCACGTGTTTCAAGCAAACTCATGTTCTAAAAAAGGACCAACAAGATGAAACACCCAATAAAAAGTCGGTCAACAAAATAATTGAAACACCTCTTACTCCAGATGGAGAATTCAAGGAACTTCACCTTGAGCGTCCAGTAATTGATGTCTTAGCTCGTGGTCCTTACTATCACGCCCTTTTGGAAAATATGAGAAAAAGCTTAAGTTAGGTAAATGGTTTGGGTGTGATGAAGAACTTGAAGAAGCCTAGTCAGGCTTCTAAAGGTGTGCCGGTTGGTCTGAACGTTAGTTTTAAACCTGCAAAAGAGTATAGACATGTTTCAAAAAAGCCCACAGCTAACTCTAGTAAGAAGAAAGGTCTGGAGCATACTAAAGAGGTTAGTAACTCAAACCCATTTGATGTGCTTAAATCGGTTGAAAATGATTGAGAGTTGGGTACCAATTGAGGAATTCAAATTTGGTTAATAATGGGGCAAATCCTTGTGGCTCTTCATTCTGGACTGTTGAAACTAGTAGCACTAGTACTACTCCTATTGTTGAGAAAATTGGAAATCTTGAAAAACTAATTATTGATGGGAAAGTTACTCTTGTGGATGATGATGGTAAACCTCTTAAAAAGTTGATTATCCGGGTGATCATGATAGTGAAGACCAGCGTGTGAGTGATTTGAAAGAGAAGGAGCAGGATGCAGCTACTAAGCCTAGTATTTCTTCCTTTACTTGTACTTCTTCAACTAAGGTGGGTAACCCATTCTCTAAGATGGGTAATGTGGTTGTTTCTGATAGCGACGATGATGAAGTTCTGGAATATCCATACGAGACTAATTATTTTGGTAGTGGAGGGAACGAGAGGAGTCTTTTGAAGCAATGGAAAGATGGTACATTTGATTACAATGATTATAAAGATGATTACTTTGATGATTGTGGTCTATCTGCGGCTCAATTAATGGCTCCTGCCATCCATGACATTAGACTTGGATAGGTTGCCTTTCCCTTATTTAGCATAAATATTTATGTGTCTTTGTTTATGCTTGTTTTTTGTTTTGGTTTTCTAGTTGTGTGTAGCTAGTTGATCATTTATGGCTTGTCAGGAATGATTTAGTGGTTGTTCAAGCAGTTGCTTGAGGCTAATGTGGTACTTCAGCCACATTCAATTGTACTAAATTTTTTTTGGAGTCATATATTTTACCATGTGGAAGCCCTTTGCCCATATTTACTAAGAGACTTCCTGCTGTGTTATTTCTTGATTTCATATCCAGTTTGAACGTTCGAAGGAATCCCGCTCAAACTGCGGGGGTGTATTCGCCGACTATAGTTATTAGCCCAATTATATTTATATGTTTAATTTATTGGATTTTTGCCCATTAAGGGTTTTGCATGTAATCGGGTATATCAAACTTATATATACCGAATATAAAGTGTAAAAGAAAATATATATGCTTCTGGCGACGATACCGTCGTCGTTAAACATGTCACTCAAAAAGGTAACTTTTGTCGTTTAGTGAACTTTTAGTGACGAGACACGTCGTCGCCTGAAGTCCAGTTTTGTTGAACATTCCTATCAAAGTTGTATTCGTGTTAAGAAAAAGTAGTTCTACAGCAGAAGTGACATATGACTTTATTTATGGTCCGTGTTGTGACAAAAGCATTTAATTGATCTTATATATCTTAACAATTGATAAGCAAATGTTAAAGAGCTTTATTATGAAAACTTATTTACAGATTTGCAGCTAACAGAACTTAAAAAAAAAAAAAAAAAAAAAAAAAAAAAAAAAATATATATATATATATATATATATATATTACAACACATAAAGGACTATCTGATTATGTACTCCTTATACTTCTATTAGAATTTTAACATCAAAATTGACGAGTTTGTTTTAGGCCTTTTTCCTACTTTAGCACTAGGATCTGTATAAAGCACATAATTTCACAGTTCATCTCACATTCTGGATCATTTTGATCAAAGCTTTTACCGGAACAGATTGGAAAACAAACATAGAATACTTGTTTACAAAGCGATTGAATTTTTACTACACATTTAAAGCATTATCCAAAAGAGACATTAATTTCTCAATTAAAACAAGTTGTACTACACAGTTGGAAATTAATTTTTGAGAAAAGGGTAGCTCAAGTATAAATCAAGACATACGAGCCTCACTGTTAGTGGATAATTAGGCACAAGCCCGGATTGTGGGTTTTGGTTATTAGCGTTTCACTATTATATATAGTGGTTATTAATAAAATTATACCTACGGGTTTATCATTATCTTACATGGTATCAGTCAATGATCCTAAAATACCTTCCGCTCTTTAAAACCCAAAAACCCTACTTTTCTTTTTCCGGCCGCCGGCTTCGGCTAGCGGTCCGGAGCATGTATATCCCATCTTCGTCATCATCACTGTCAACAACCAAATACAACACTCTCAACCCCATCTCAGATCTTTAATCAAAAAAAAAGAGCCAAACACTCCACTCCAGTTGCGTACAATCCAATCCTTAGTGTTAAAGTCGATCATTGGTTTCTGTGATAGCCAGTCGACCAATCTCACTCGATTGTTGGTGCTTCTTGTTCACCAGTCGACTACTCGGTTTTTTCTTTTTCTTCTTTTACCTCCGGCTGTGTGGTTGTTGTGTGGTATTGGTGATGTTTGGACTGTTTTTGGTATCTTGGGTGGTTGCTTACCAGATGAACTCATACGCTGATCAGTTTATTTCTTCTTCAAACCACATAACTGATAATGGGATAAAAACTTCTTTTTGCCTGAAAAAGAAAAAAGGGGAATCTAGGAATGAGTGTTTCTTTTCGGTGGGTTTAAGACAAAGAGAAAGATGTTGTTGATATCCAAAAGCAAAAGCAAAAGTGGGTTGGCTTGCTTTGGTTTGCCATAGACTATGATATGTTCTTTTCGTCTTTGAATAAGTGGGTTTTGAAAAAAAAAAGTATTAGTTATTTAATTATTTGTTTTTGTTTTTTTTATGTCGAATCCAGGGTATAAATTCCCGAGACGACTTTTGTTGGTGTCGAATCCAGGGTATAAATTCCCGAGACGGCTTTTGTTGGTGTCGAATCCAGGGTATCAATTCCCGAGACGACTTTTGTTGGTGTCGAATCCAGGGTATCAATTCCCAAGACGACTTTTGTTGGTGTCGAATCCAAGGTATCAATTCCCAAGACGATTTTTTTGGTTTCATATTTGCTTTCTTAGTTTATTTTGGTTTATTGTTTTAATTTGCTTTCTTAGTTTACTACTCCAGTTCAAGCTTTCGTGATTTCGCCGCTCGAACTGCGGGGGAGTGTTAGTGGATAATTAGGCCCAAGCCCGGATTGTGGGTTTTGGGTATTAGGGTTTCACTATTATATATAGTGGTTATTAATAAAATTATATATCATTATCTTACACTCACTTCATAGAAAAAAACATGCAAAAGCAAGTAATGGCTTCTTCAAAGTTCTTACTTTTATCTCCAGCTCTACTACTCATTGCTCTCTCATTTATACAAAACTTTACATCTGCTTCTTTGGATGAAGCAAATGCTCTTCAAAAATGGAAAGCAAGCCTTAAAATCCCAAACAACTCCCAAATTGTATCTTCTTGGACACCCCTTCCGACGAATACTAGTGCACCTGCTTCGTGCCCTTCATGGTTTGGAATTTCTTGCAACGCTGATGGGAACATTAACATGTTGAACCTCTCGAGGTCTGAGCTAAAAGGTACGCTTCACCAGTTCCCGTTCTCTATTCTAGGCAATCTTACCCATTTTGAGCTTAGTGTAAATAGCTTCTTTGGTCCCATCCCACCAGAAATCAGACTCCTGTCCAAACTTGTCTATCTTGATTTTTCAACCAATCAGTTTTCTGGTGTAATTCCACCTACCATTGGTAAGCTAAGCCAGTTAACTGTTTTGCAACTTTTCAGAAACAATTTTACTGGTTTAATCCCTTCGTCGTTGGGTGAATTGACGTCTTTGAATATCCTTTATCTGCACACAAATCAACTCTCTGGACCCATTCCAATTGAATTAGGGAATATGAAGTCTCTAACTGATTTAAAATTGAGCGAAAATCAACTCAATGGTTCAATTCCTTCTTCGTTAAAAAACATGAGAAGCCTTCAGTTTCTGTCTCTCCGTGCAAACAAGTTATCCGGTCCTATACCACAAGGAATTGGAAGTCTACAATTGTTTAAATTTTATCTGAACACAAATCAGTTGTCTGGCCAATTGCCTGATGATTTGTGCCAAGGGGGAAAGCTTGAACGTTTAGCTGTAAGTGAAAATCAACTCTCTGGTCCTATACCAAGAGGGCTATGGAATTGCTCTACCTTAATAAGAGCATACTTTGAATTTAATCAATTTTGTGGTGATATATCGAATAGTTTTGGTGTTTACCCAAGTTTATATTTCTTTGATGTCAGTCATAATAAATTTCATGGGCAACTATCTCAAAACTGGGGTAAATGCAAAAATTTGACTACATTAATGATGGGATATAACAACATCAGCGGTAGCATACCACCGGAGTTTGGAAATTCAATTCAAGTGCTTGATCTTTCTTCTAATCATTTGGTTGGCCAAATTCCAAAGGAGTTTGGGGAGATGAAAGGTTTGTTAAATTTAAACTTGAGCAATAACAACCTTTCAGGTGTTATACCTAAAGAGCTTGGATCACTGCATGGTCTCCTTACTCTTGACCTATCCAAAAATTGGTTAAACGGGTCATTACAAAGATATATTGGTGATTGGGTACAAATCAACAGCATATATCTTAGTAATAACAAGCTCAGCGGAAAGATCCCATTGGAGATCGGTAAATTAAGTCAACTCAATGCTCTTGATTTATCTTGGAATTCACTCACAGAAGAGATACCATCAGAAATTGGAAGTTCAAAAAGTCTCGTGATGATGAATCTTTCTCACAATAAGCTATCTGGTGCTATTCCTAATAGTTTCAGTAACTTTCCAAGAGGGATTGATATCGACCTGTCTTACAATGAGCTCACAGGTCCGGTTCCCCCTTATGCTGTCTTTGTAAATGTGTCTGGAGAAGCATTACAAGGGAATGATGGTCTGTGTGGAAATGTTACAGGTTTGAAACTTTGTGAAAATCAGAAGATAATGAAAAAAAATCATCATTTTCATCATAAGCTCATCCTTGTAATCACGGTCCCACTTTTTGCGGCTCTTTTACTTGGTTTATTCATGTGTGGCCTCATTGTTTATCGACGTAGAAAGAGAACTTCTCCACAGGAACCAGCAGTCGAAGAAGGTGGCAAATTATTCTCGATAACAAGTTTTGATGGACAGGCGATGTATGATGAAATCATCAAGGCAACCAATGATTTTGATGATGCATATTGTATTGGGATTGGAGGATACGGTACTGTGTATAAAGCTGAGTTAAAACCCAACTATTTAGTAGCTGTCAAGAAACTTCATTCATTATCTGGGAACGACGATCATATAGGCTTCCTAAATGAGGTACGAGCATTAACAAACATAAAGCACAGAAACATAGTTAAACTCTATGGATACTGCTTCCATGCTCGTCACTCATTTTTGATTTACGAATATCTAGAGAAGGGAAGTCTAAAATCGCTCTTAAGTAGCGATATCACAGCAAAGGAAATGGATTGGCTGAAAAGGGTAAGAATTGTTAGGGCTGTAGCGAATGGTTTGGCTTATATGCACCATGATTGCACACCACCAATAATTCATAGAGACATTTCTGGAGCTAATATCCTTCTGAATTCTGATTATGAGGCACATATCTCGGATTTTGGAACAGCAAAGCTTCTAAAGCTGGATTCATCCAATTGGACTGCGGTTGTAGGCACCTATGGCTATATTGCGCCAGGTAACTGCCATATATTTTAAAGTTATCTATACGTACTTCTTCTCAAGTTTCAGATTTATCTATGTTACATATATTCTCATGTTTCCTTCCATGTAGAGCTTGCTTATACGATGGTGGCGACAGAGAAATGCGATGTGTATAGTTTTGGAGTTGTTGCACTAGAAGTGATTATGGGAAAGCATCCTGGAGAACTTATATCATGTCTACCAACAATGTCGACTGATGATCTATTGCTGGCCAATGTAGGAGATAGACGGATTCCGCGACCATCACCTCTAGTAGAGAAAGTAGCTCATATAATTTTGAATGTCACACGGGCATGTTTGAACGAGAACCCACAGGAAAGGCCAACAATGCGCCAAGTCAAAGATTTATTGTCTGTGGATGATCGGCTTTGGATGAAGATGCGCGTATCGGTAACTTGATGCTAGCTTGATCGATTTCGTATGATGTCTAGTCATAAGTCATAAAGTTTAAGAAACTTTTTATGTTTTTTTGTTGTTCTGAATTATGTTGTAGATTGTTACTTAAATAAGAAAATAATTTATACTTATCAATGAAGATTGCTACCTTTCTAGACTAATATAGTTACGTGTATTATGGATCTTTTTGGTAATTTCTTTAAATTATTCCAGTTTTACAATTAAAATTTACAAATGAGAAATTTGTATATCATTTAGAATTTATTCTTTCTCATATCAAGAAATATAGTTGACAGTGGTCAGTGACTTCACACAAATAGCAGAAGGGAAATGGCAGGGAAACTGGAATGCTGACTATAACTTCACACTGTGAGACATACAATTGGATGATTTAGTTGAAGTTTCCGATCCAAAAACGTACGAGTGTTGGTGTATCTAACTATTTATACAGTATCTAATTTCTCCTTGATGTGCTTAGTGAAAACGATAGAGGTGGCAACATGGGCAGGTTGATCGGGTTTAGTAACGGGTCAAAACGGTTAAATTCTTTTTACGGGTCCAATTGGTTTACCAGAAACACCTTTGGTCAAAAATTTCATTAAATCTTATTAGAAATAATCAGTGTGACACATATGATAACAAAATACATATTCCTATAAGTTATAACCAATGTTTTGACCCGTTTCCTTTAGCTAACCCTTTTTTTTTTTTTTACTCGTTTGACCCATCAGAGATGAAATATATCCACATTGACACATGCATACCTAAATGAGTTAACATATAAGCATAACTACCTTATGTGACCCACTACTTTTCTACTCTAGGAAATGAAATCATGCATGCATGGGACCATACTAAACTAAAAACATGGTATAAACTTGCTGATTAATTTCTCCAATACTAGTAATGGTCATATGACCACTTCTTCAGGAATAAAAGAAATGGTAGTAGTTCGCGCGGTTCTGTCTTTTGGAGACCTGGAACGTATCACACACTTATACAAAACTGAAAAATAAAATCCAACCTATGAAGTGATCTAGAAAAGCTTGTTACACATTCGCCATGATCGAGCATTCAAATGCACACACAAACAAATAAATATCTGAATACTTTTCAAACAAAAATAGAAGAAGATTGATCTGATAAATATACTAAATCGCAGGGGCACATGATTGTGCTTAAACAAACACTATCTAAACCGTTGAATTCGTTTTGTCTTTCTTTAAGAGGGCAATGCTATATAACCCGGGTTGAACTGGGAACATGGCCGGTTATGACTGTTGTTTGCTTGTTTATGAAACGGTTGTTCTTTTGTTGACCCAGGTCGACCCATTTTGGTAAATCCAGCTGGGTCATACCTTTCGTTTTTTTTAAGTTTTGGACCTATAGTTTTGTTATAAAGTATGGGTTTGGTAGTGAATTTCTAATGTTTAAGAGCTGTTTGGAGCTTTTTAGGGGCGTTTGGATATGTTTAGGGGTGTTTTTGTAGCTGTAGGAATTGAATTTCCATGTTTAGAAACTGTCCTTTTTTGCGTAAAACTGGTTCCACACGACGGTTCAACCGGCGACTCGGCTGGGTCGATAAAAAAACCGGTGCACGGAAATTCAAGAAAATTTACACAAAGATTTATACTTTTATAGACAACCCGAACCTCTTGTATTTGCTGGTACAATTTGTATTTACAACTATACCAAGGAATACATTACCAATACAATGCAACACTTCTTCTGTACATCTCATATAGCAATTTTCCTGCTAACCCGGCGGGTTGGGATGACCATGGTCAAAGTAAAGAAAAAAACAACTCAAAAAAGTCAACGTGATCGTGACAGTAACTTCAAAAAGTCTCTATAATCGCTCATACTACCACTCGAAAATCTCTTCATGTTTTCCCAAATCTGCAAACGTCTACTAGGCCTCAACGGGCCTGAACTTGAGGTTATCCTATACGAATGTACAAGTAGCCCAAGACCCGAAAAGGATCAGTAAGCAAGTTTAGACCTTCTGGTGCTTGAAGCAGGGGACAGGCCCACGCGACAAGGATTTCTTGTCCCAATAACATTGACATGCCAACGGGTTTTGTTCGTGTTAGGAGCTCAAGGAGTACCTCTCCGTAGCTATATACGTCACTCTTTACAAGAAACTTTACGAGTTAAGTCATGTTCTAGCAAAATGTTGCTAGACTTGAAGTCTCTGTGTATGACTCTTGGGCTTTAATCTTCATGCAAGTAAGTTAACCCTCTAGCCGCACCCAAAGCAATTTTCAATCCCCCCCCCCCCCAAAAAAAAAAAAAAAAACCCCTAACACCAATTATAGACCATCTCCATTAAAAGTTGAAGTAAAATCATTTGACTTTAAAAGTCAAAATTTCAATACCTAACTAGCCGATTTTTCACATGAAAGCAAGCCATGTTCATTAAAAAAAAATAATAAATAAAAATAAAAATAAATAAAAATAAAAATAATAATAAAATAAAATAAAAGAAAGAAGGAAGAAAGAAAGAAAAATTAGCTGACTTTTGCAAGTCAAACATTTGACTTCGGAAAGTCAAGCATTTCATACCATGAAGGTGAGATTCAACGCTTCCATTTGGGCTTAGCTCATAAACGAAACACCGGTTTCTTTCTTCTGTACAAATGCCAAGCAGCCGAACCAAATTTCTATGGTGCAAGCGGCTAAGCATCTCAACTTCAGCCAGGAATTCCCAACCCCCCTTGTTTATCATCACGTTTAAGTACCTTGACAGCAACTTTAGTCCCAATCTTCAAGGGTCCCACTATAAACACGCCCAAACCCACCCGCACCTACACGACCCAACTCGTTAAAATAATCAGTTGCTTTTTCCATATCACTTGAACTAAACGTCTTTGCAGATCCTTTATAAGCTATATTTGACCGGAAGGATAATGAAGCTGACTCGGGCCCAATTCCTATTGTTGATCAACCAACCCTTGATGATTTTGTGACGGGATTAAAGTAAAGTAGCTGATTGGGTGTGTCCTGATTGGGCCCCTTCCCTACATTTAATTAGCAGAACCCACACAGCAACAGAGACTAAAACCACGGCTACAACTGCTGATAAAACTATTATGGAAACTATGCAACCACGTAGCCTATTGCTAGACCTTTGCTTACTGATATCGACCCCGAGGGGCTTTATGTCCCTACCATTGTTTCCATGACCATACGGTCTACCATTACCGTTGCGTGATGATGGCAGATGGAGGAAGACCTATTAACAACAAAATGATTATGATTATAAGCAAGAAAAAAATTCAGTTTGACTTTTGAGGTCAAACAAATTAATCCTAGAAGTACGGTAGAGGTGACAATTTCGACCCATTTACTTATTTGTCGGTCTTACTAGAAGGCCAGCTCATATACTAATGGAAAGAAGGTGTAAAGTGAAACACCAAGACCGAGCTCAACTTGCATTGGCAAAACAAACTTGCATGGTGTACCAGGTGGGGTGTTCGTTAACGGCTTGACACACATTATTGTACAATTTTCAAATTATGTAAAATTCAAATTGTATGGATTGCCAAAAGTTAACCATCAGTTAAACAAAGGGGCTGCTAATGGAAATTCCACTAAACGTTCACAACTTTTCGTGGTTTATTCCTTAAATTATTAAAGTTGATTAAGTTCCTTTAATCCCTAACATGAGATTATTTGAATTTGAATTTAAATGAGAAGAAACTGTTGAGGAGTTAAGACGGGAGTGGACCTGAACTGTGCATATTCTTGTTGTTGGGCCTATTGGGCTTGAGACATTTGGTGTAAGTAACCATATTGGGTTATTAGTGTTTGTTGAGCATGTGCAAGCTCTAAAAGTTGGGCTTGTCCCATTCTCCTAAGATCCATGATAAGGAAAATAAATAAATAAATAAATAAATAAATCTTTGATATTGAAAGTGGCTGCTATAACAACTATATGTTCTTTGTCAAACAATTCTATTTATACTAATTATTTTACACAGTTGGTATTCATGAATTTAAAAAAAATTATAATAATAAAAAATTAATAAAAAAAGCAAAATTTTTATATTTAATAATTTTTTAAAATTAATCTAAATCTCTACTTTATAAATACCATAGTATTCCTTTTTATTTTGTGCTAATTCATAGTTAAGTAACTGAAACACGGTTTATTAATACTAGACTAGCAAATGTACATAACAACGAGAATTTAAAGTGGTATATAGTTATAATTATATTTTGTTTAAGTGTATTGTGTAACGTTTTGTTTAACCAACATATCACAATAACTATTTGCAATTACATTTTGATCTTTTCACGTTTTATTTTGAACGTTAACGAAACACTTACCACAATATCGCATATCGTTAATTGTACGCCGCTAGGAACCGTTGCCGCTAGGCGTGGGTACTCGCCTAGTGTGTGTGTGTGTGTCTATATATATATATATATATATATATATATATATATATATATATATATATATATATATATATAAAGTCGCTCAAAGTACAAATAAGTCGCTTAACGTAGGTTGCTCGAAAAGTACATGCCTTTATAGCTTACACATGCAGAATAAAAAAGGACATGGCGCGAACTTTTTTGTGCCACTTGACGACTTCTTATCAAAAGTAAAAAAGTCGCAAGTCACTCGGTCTAGTTTGTTGGTTTAGAAAAGTTATAAAAGTTAAGCGACTGGTCTAATCTCGGGATTTACTCTACTATTTATCTGGTATACAGATTACCTTCCTCCTTGTTAGACGATCGGTATTAAATCCCCATATAGGATTTGATCGTGTGACGCAAATATCCAAAACAAGAACACCGTGTTCCATTGTTTTATTGTGAAGCAAACATTAGCATCCTAACGTAATCCCTTGATGTGTAGTGTGAACAACTTGTAGAGCTGGTTATTTTAACCACTAACGGTTTCAAGAAAAGATTCAAGATCAAGAGGAATCAATCTTTATCGATTGATTAAAGGTTAGTACTTTACGTGTTTATTTATTTGTTAACCCATAAACATTGAACTAGATTCATCCGCTACGTAGTTGTAGTATTGATAGTTATATCAATATGAAATCCCAACAATATAAGTATGTGATAATGTTTAGTTGTCGAGTCTTATAGAGGTTTGATGTATGTGGCAACCACTATATTAGTAAGGATAAGAATTATTGGTGACGTCTTGGTCCACATTAATTTCATTTTTTGGTAAACACATAATTGGAGTTGAGATCCATGAAGAACCTATATATGCCAAAGAACCAATCAACAAATCATAACCATAAAATCCAATTTGATCCAATGGCTTAGATTAAATCTAATATTTAAACTTGAGGGGCAAAAAAGTCAATTACATAAACAAAAAAAATCAATTACTTCATTCTTACCAAAAAAAAATTACGGAAAAACACACACACACCCCGTTATCTTGTCGTCCATGGTTTCCTCCAGCTCCACGATTTCCATGATTGTACCCATTACCACCCGAGCCTTGATTTCCTCGGTTCCACGATTCTCTACACTCGTTCCTATAGTGTCCCTTCTTTCCACACCCATTACAAGTAACGTCTGCCTTATTTCTCATCTGAGGAGTAGCTTGAACCATAGCAAGAGGTCGAGCTCTACAATCCTTAGCTGTGTGTCCTTTCTTTGAGCAGTTCTGGCATCTCACACTACACCATCCAGTATGATGCTGGTGGCAACGACCACACTTAGGTGCATCACCATTCTGGTTCTTCTTATCTCCATTCCCAATAGCATAAGTCTTAGCTTGTCTCTTGTTTCGGTGATCATTACCCTTAGAGTGATGGTCTCTCTTTCTCTTTCCATTCTTATCCTTATCAGCTCCTTCCAATTCCAACGAATCCATAAGTTGTTGAGCAATTGTGATTGCCTCATGGATGTTTGCAGGCCTAGCAGAAATCACATCATTCCTTGTAGCTACAGGCAACCCATCAGTATACCTCTCGATCTTTTGAGTCTCAGTTTTTACCATATCTGGGCAAAGCAAGGCCAACTCCTGGTAACGACGATTGTAAGTCGTCATATCATTACCTTTCACTTTGTGATTCCAAAACTCAATCTCTAGCTTCTTAACCTCATTCCTTGGGCAATAAGTCTGAATCAGCAGAGACTTAAATTGCTCCCAAGTCATAGCATAAGCTACATCACTCCCAACCGAATTTCGATAATTGTTCCACCAAGTTAAAGCTTCATCCTTGAAAGTAAAAGAAGCAAACTTTACCTTCGCATTCTCCGCACAACCACTGACATTGAACACTGACTCAGTCTTCTCAATCCATCTGACCAAGTAAACCACTCCTTCAGTTCCACCAAACTCAATAGGTCCACAAATCTTGAACTCCTTGTATTGACATCCATTAGCACGAACGGGTGGAAAAGTCCCAGCAGAATTGTTGGAATGATTTGACTCAGCTAGTAGTTTAGCAATTCTTTGCTCGACAAGTTGATTGATCATTGCTTGATCCACAGTAGGTGCATTAAGTGGAACATGATCATTGTCTCCCTGAACATCAACATTTTGATTCCTGTTGTTGCGGTTAGTAGTGTCCAGGTTGTCAGGAGTAGGGGTTTCAACATTTCGAGTAGGTCGGCGTCCTCGGCGACCAGGGGTAGTCACTGCAGGACCAGTTCTGGTAGCTCTAACAGGGTTTCGTCGTGGGGCCATTGATCTGAAACATCATACAAGTTCATGAGTCTCCAATAGAACTTATCAATATGCTCAACAAAAGTAATTTCAACGAAGCCAAGTCATGGAAAGAATATCAACAATACACCACAAAACATCAATAAAGCGAATAGGGACTCAATTTCCATAATACCCAAAAATCACATAATACCATATACTAATAGTCATCAACCATACAATAGAGATCCAACATCGTTCCAACTACTGGAAAACACAAAACATGCTAATCGTTCCAAAAGAGACGAATACTGAACAAAATACATCAAAATATGATAACTAGCTTTTCTAACTGAACACTCCTCGGTGTAGAAAGCAACAGGACAACATAACCCAAGCATCTAGCCACGCTGCTGGCGGAGGCTCCTCAACTCCTGCCTCAATCCATCAAGATCTCTCCATAATGATCCTAGCTCCACGCTATGGGTGTCGCTGTCTCTCCTGAGGTCTGCCACCTCCTTCTCTAGCTCGGTGTTCCGCTGCCATAACTTGCGGTCGGCCTCTCGAGCTGTGACAAAACCTCGCTGTAAGCTCGCGATCTGCTCATGAACCTCCATCAAAACTCTCCTCATCTCCATCGACCTGCCCTCAACAACAGTCATGTCAACTCTCAAATCCGCTATAAACTCTCCAATAACTCTCTTAAGTCGATCAGATAATCGCGAGATCTTCTCGCCTTGGGCAGTAATCTGAGCCCACATCCTGCCACTCTCACCTAACTCTGCCTGCTCAGCAGAAACCTTAGATGACGCATCCGACGCCACTGGACTACCAGGTGGTGAATCAAAAAGAAACGGATAATCAGGTGAGACAGGCTCAATCGGGTGTATAGGTGAATCAGGCTCCTCAGCCTGAGTTGGTGGTACTAACACATCATCATCATCAGGCATCTCCTCCTCCTGAGGGTCATCCTCCTCCTCAGGGTCATCATCATCACCCTGCTCAGCCTCCTGAGGGTCATCTTCCTCCTCAGGGTCATCAGCCTCATCCTCACCCTCGTACTCCTCCTCCTCATCGGAAGAGTACATCATCAATCGTCGTCTCCTAACAGGTGAACCATGTGGAGATGTAGTAGGTGATTTAGGACGACGACGCAATGATGTGGGTGGCGCCTCTGACAGAAGAGAGTGAGCATCAATCTGTAAAGGTTCACCTAGTTCTCTATAACCTTGGCTCTGATACCAATCTGTAACACCCCCAAAATTTGATACAGCGGAAGACTCAACAAGCTTTCGGGGTGCTACGGGGATTGGTATCCAACACAAGACATAATAGAACGAGATAAAGTAAACATAATAAAAACGCACCCAAAACGGGGTTTTAAAGTTTACATTTATCCCAACATCATCCAGAGTTAGGCCCAAAAGAAATAAAAGTAGGTCCATAATTCAATATCAGAGTTTAGAAAAATAGATCCATAAACCAGGAGCCTTAGCCGAGCCTTCCAATCCATGCATCCGTATCATCACTTAATTACCTGAGAAAACATGCTAAAGGTCAGCTTTCGCTGGTGAGATCATAGGTTTAAATTCATCTAACAATATAGTGGACATATACGCAAAACGCTTGCTAGCTAGACTAAGGATTCACTAAAAGCCTGCGGATACCCTCCGCTCCAACATAACACACGGATACCCTCCGTTCTAACATAGATATTCGGGTAACCCCCGCAATACCAATAAATACTCAGATAACCTCCGAAGTATTAATAACCTATAGGTGCACACTACAGTATCTAAATAAGCCAACCTTGAATAGTACACACGAATCGTGTGACTAAAGCTGACAATCCACCAATAACCAAATAAGCCAAAATTGAATAGTACACACAAAATATGTGACTAAAGCTGACAATACATCCTAGTCTATACGCATAGCAAGTTTTAGAAAGAATATAGAAGCGATAATAGTCCACATAAATAATTTGCACGTTTCTCACCCCAAGTATTGAAAACATAGTTCAAGAGTAAAAAGTGAGGCTATGACTCACCTCAAGTCCAGAAATCAGCAAGAAGAAATCGGTAGAAGTAAGATGTATAATAACTCACAAGACGGCAACTACGGACTCGGCACGACCTAACAATATCAACTCGTTCAGAAATCATTTCCTCAAAACCAATATATATTCCCAAACCCGGACGTATTCCGTTTTATTTTCCGAAAATCCATTTCGTACTAGTTTGGCGTTTTTACGTTTGGTATCCATACGGGTGGTGGGTCGACACAAACAAACCAAAGAGGTCACACAAAAGAATAATAAAAAAATAAACTATAGATCTAATATTAGCCCAATATATTATTTAAATAAATCGCCGAAGTTTATCAAATCCGTCGATTTGATAATCCCCATATTTATTTACGTAACATACCGTTCCAAGATTACACCCAATCCTAAAGCACATAGCACATAAATACTATATGGTATATATCGTAGTTTAATAAACTTCTTATACACATCGTCAAATTGGCCAGATTTCCCGATATATATATATTCGCAATTTATTACCCTTTACATATACCACAACCTATGGGCGTCATAGGATACGATGCCCATTAATATACCCATTTCGTATAGCCAAATAACTCGGTTCAACCTTTCGGTTAAGTAAGTTATTTAGTTATAGAAAATGTTTATATTAATCGTCACATATCCGTGACAACACAAAAGTCACAAACAATAACTTACCTGTACTCGAGTGACCACGACTCCGCATAACTCGATAGGTTTACTCGTTATATATATATATAAAATAATATTTTATTTAATATTTAGTAATCGTCAAGAATTTCTCGGTATTTATAATATTTAATTATAACAATACTTCCAATAATATTACGCTACTCTCGTAGCCTAATATATTTAGTCGTATTATTTATAATATGACTCGTGATCGTTGTTATTATTAATATACGCATTTATACGATTATATATACGTTATTCACGTCCATATATTCATATAAACGTTTATATTACCAATAATTATTATTACGAGTTTTATTATTTATGTTTTAAATTGTAAATAGTTATCGAGTCATACGAAATGATCACATGTCCAAGTCATGACTCTCGGCTCATTGTCCAAGTCCAAAATAATATGCAAATGTCATAAGAATCAATACATCTCCGTCCAAAACAATCCCAATCCACGTGCTACAACAATAGGGTCCGACTACGGCACCCGACTAACCTATCTCCGTCATTCTAAGTGACCGTCTCACAATCGGTCCCCAATCACACTTTTCGTCAACACTTCACAATACCAATATCCATTGTCGAGACCAAACGTGGTCTCGACCCACAAGTATTCGGCCAAAAATAATCAACCAAACCAAATCCAAAACCAAGTTAACAACAAAAAAATATAATAAGGAAATACATGTAACCAAAGTCACATTCGGGATAGTTTACCAAGCCAAACCCGAGTCTACTCGACTCAAATGAGTCTCGGTACACACCACGAGCACAAATGGCTCGAACCAAGCATCATAGGTTCACACATACGGCTCCAAGGAGCACTCCAAATGCCAAATCGACCACACGGGTCTCGGCAACAATAAGCTACATACGGCATCGAGCCGTGACTCCAATGAGTCGAACCAAATAATCCAACGCAAGCAAGAAACATGAGCCACAATCAAGACTCAAAGTGGCAAGCCAAATCGAGCACCATGGCTCGGATCAATACCCAAGCCGTGAGTCATAGACTCACGGTTCGAATCAACCAACAAGAACAACCAACCCGGATACCAAACCTTTTAAGAAAACGTGTTTTCATCAAAAACCCATAAATATATCATGTTTTTATATGAAGACCCAATCGGATCTCATCATGCCGTGACCCTTGGTCACGTTTTATCAAAAATACGAGTAAAACTCGTCTCACCTTCTATCTAAAAAGCTCAAACCGTGATAACCCTTTGAAAACAAGTGAATGGTGGTGAAAATGGTGGTGATTCGTGATGAAAAATGGAGTTATAGGGCGCGTGTAGGGGTGGATCTAAGAGATTAGATAATGGGGAATTAGAAAATGGTGGTGGTGTTGAGTGGTGGCCGGCGGTGTTAGTGGTGGTGGCCGGTTTTCCTTGGGCGGCTAGGGTTTGTCAAGAAGAGAGAAAAGAGAGAGATGTGGGAGTAAGGGTGTTGGTGTTGTGTGTGAACCGAACCAAACAAGGACCCTTTGTATTTACTCTTATTTTTTTTTTGTTATAAAAGTTTTAAATAATAATAATAATAATAATAATAGTAATAATAATATTACTAACAATTATGAGTGGGTAAAATTGGGTAAATGTAAAACATACGGCACAAAACCCGAACTCATTTCAAACTTTTAATATCCCACGAAAACATCCCTTAAATAATTAAATATAGCCGGACTCGTAAAACGAGTCATAAAATTTCTCGTTAGGTAAACCTAGTGCCGGAGTCAACGTAATACCGAGTGAGAATTTTAAAAATACATCATCAAGTAAATTCCATAACGAATCATTAAAATAAATCTCGAATCCCATAACGACATAAAATATAATTAACCATAAAATTGGTCTTACAAGTTCGTTACGAATAAAAATTTCAAATAAAGTTTATGAACGAACTTTAACGTAATGCGGGTTTTCAAAATGGCTCCCTAAATTGCCGGTTGTCACACTAACAGGTCCACCCAGTAATTTAACACCATGTAGTGGGCGAGCAATTTTAGGCGGGAAGACACCTGCAAGCATGCATCGGGGGTCTTCCTTTGGCCTGAAAACAGCATTCTTATCCACATTGAGGTGCAGGCCGCGTCGTGTCCTTCCACCATAATAAGCTCTAAAGCCTTCCCCATGACCAGTGTATCTTCGATAATAGTGCCATCATCTAGATACCTTGAAGGGACAGACTGAAAGAGTCTCTAATATTACACACCAAGGGATGCAACACCAAGGCAAAGAGAAGAGGTCCAAGTGGATCACCTTGCTGCACACCTTGGTGTGACCAAAGCGTGTGTTCCCCGTAATATAGTCTAGCTGGCCTGGAGTAACAAAATTCCACCCAACGTGAAATAGCGGGAAAACGCAAGCGAACCTCCTGTAACATAACCTCTCGGTCCACCAAATTGAAGTCATTTTTTAAATCTACCAATAACATCGAAAGACCCTCCTCGTCGCCTCGATCTTAAATAACCCTATTCACACCACGAAGGATAGCCTCTCCCCCTCCAGGTACCCCAACACCAAACTGAAGATCATTTAAATAACCGTCTAAGGAGTGGCCGATCATAGAAGCACCTACCTTGGAGACTAAACGCCTCCAGATCGTTCCCACAGCAATGGGACGGATGCTACCTCCAGGCTTGATCAGCGGTGTGAGAGGAGCACTAGCAATATACTCATCCAGTGCCCTCGGGCATTTGCCATCAAGAAAAAGATTTATCACGTGGGTGATTGAAGTGATTAACTCATCAGAAATAGCCACAGCAGCCCCACTTAGACAGTCTAAAAGGTGTTGTGCACGCAAACCATCACGACCACAAGATGTACCATGAGGGAAACTCTTAATCATATCAAGAACCACAGCAGGGGATGCATTGAGGTTAGGATGATCAATAGGTGTATCCGGTAAAGAAGGAGCAGACTTGAAGGGTAGCTTAGCCTTTAGGTCTTCAAGATTAGTGTCATTATAAGGAGCAACACCCGAAGAAGAAAGAACTCAGACCGCCGCAGTATAATGACCGTCACAAATCTTCCTCCTGCATTGCTTGACATTACACTCACCCAAGTCCAAATTTTCCTCGGCACTAGTAGACCATGCAGGGGGGATTCAGCTAAAATCTCCCTAACAAGTTGCAAACTTCCACCATACGTGCTCCAAGATCGGATGGCATTAGCAATATATTCTTCTTGGCGTTGGCGCTTATTGACGGACCTACACTCCATGTTACTCCTCGGAGCAAAGGCTTTAAGGAGACAAAGAGGCAAGACTAACATGCTAACCCAACAAGAAATGTCTTCAGGTGTGCAGATCACCTTATCAAGAGCTCCTTATTATTATTATTATTATTATTATTATTATTATTATTATTATTATTACTATTATTATTATTATTATTATTATTATTATTATTATTATTATTATTATTATTATTATTATATTTTTTAATAATAAATTATTATATTTATTGAAACATAATAATTTTACACAAAGTTGGATGGAAGTCTAGACACAAGCTGTTACTTATTAATTTTAATAATAAATTATTATATTTATTGAAATATAATAATAATAATAATAATAATAATAATAATAATAATAATAATAATAATAATAATAATAATAATAATAATAATAATAATAATAATAATAATAATAATAATAATAATAAGAAAATCATAGGATTTACAAGAAATTAGTTGGGAGCCGAGATACTAACTGGGCCCCCACTCCTCTGGCAATAGCAAAACCAATACTACTAAAAATGTGATCAGCGGCACGTGCTCCGATGTCCTGAGTAACTGAGAATCTTCGGATGCGCTTTAGTAAGGTCACCGCATCCTTCTCAAGTTCTCTCCCAAGGAAGAGAATGAGAAGGGGAGAAACCTATATCCAATGTCCGCACATCTAGCCTCGTACTTGACACGCTTGCGTTGTGCAGCTTCGACCACCGCACGACCAGACACAAAATCAACCATGTTGGTTTGCGTCAAGGGGGACGCCCCTGTCAAATCAACACATGCGTCCTGCCCACCGTCCCAAGAATAGAATAACACATTAGGTGGGCGTAAGGTTTTGTCCCTTTCTCCACATAGCTCAATGTCAACCTCTTTACGAGCCGAGATCCCCGACCGAGAACATATGATGATGATAATAATAATAATAATAATAATAATAATAATAATAATAATAATATTATTATTATTATTATTATTATTATTATTATTATCTTAAAAGTGTTAAGAGGGGCTGCTTATATTTTTAACCACGTTAAGTTGACTGCCAACATGTGCTCCTATTCATGAATCTTTTCCATGTTCCCTCATTCGCACGTTCAAGTGGTGGACATAGGACCACTACACATATTAACTAAATGGACCATATAGGCATATTAATTACAACCACATATCGTTAGTTGTTACTTGTTAGGTGACCCGGACTTTTCTAATAATACATAAATTAAAGGCTACTTTTCCAATAGATAATTAATTGTTTATATATTTTGTGTGCGCAAGGAGCTTTGATATAAATCTTACATGTGTTTTAACATATGTCACAATATATCTAATTTTTAGTTATTTGGGCATAAATTGTATAATTTTAATAATAAAATTCGTTAAATAAACTGTATAATTTTAATAATAAAATTCGTTAAGAATTTAAATTTCTATCTTGCCATGCTAAAGCATACACGATGGTTTTATTATATTAAATAAGATTTATCTATAACCTTAGGAGCACATGTGGTTTTTTTTACATAATAGTCGTGCACGTGTGGTTTTTTTTTACATAAAATTTTCATTATGCATTAATATTGATTACTATTTTGAATAGATATTTATTGAAAGAATAATTTGATTTTGTTTAATTAGCATGGTGTTGCGATTGATGATGTTTGATACAAATATTAATATCATCCTTTAGAAATTATGCATGTTTAATAGTATGTAATGACCCTTGAAACAATTTTTTTCCTGATATCAAATAGGAAGAAGTTCAACAAAGGAAATAGTTCAAAATTCACAATACATCCTTAGTCACTTATGTCGTCTTCTCGATCCTCTTTATCACCTAGAGTCTCATTGAAGAAATCTATGAACCGAGAATTTGTTGCCACGTCAATTTTATTCACGTGAGTTTGCGTATACAATCTTTGTTGGGATTTGGCACTTGAAGACTTGATGCATGCCCGGTAAGTTGCGGAGGAAAGCAAAACTCTTAAAGTTTTTTTAGACCGGCTTGTTAGTTGTTGGTGGTTCAGGTCTAGCAGTGACATCTAATTGGGCAGTATGCTGACCCTGAGACCCGCATGTTCCTCCTTTACCGCTTGAGGGGGTAAAAGTTCTGGATGGGACTCAACTTGAGACCTCCCATAGCCAAACATCCCCTCCCCAAGGCACCTTAAGGAAACCTTGTGGAATAACAGCCACCTAAAAATTAATTTCCTAGAATTGGAATATGATATCTGATAAAAGGGTAGCTCAATTATAAATAAAGACATATGGACCTTCACTTTATAGAAAGAAAAAAAGCTGCAAAAGCAAGTAATGGCTTCTTCAAAGTTCTTACTTTTAACTCTAGCTCTACTACTAGTTGCTCTCTCATTTATACCAAAGTTTACTTCTGCTTCTTTGGAGGAAGCAAATGCACTTCAAAAATGGAAAGCAAGCCTTAAAATCCCAAACAACTCCCAAATTGTATCTTCTTGGACACCCCTTCCAACGAATACAAGTGCACACGCTTTGTGCCCTTCTTGGTTTGGAATTGCTTGCAACGCTGATGGGAACATTAACTTGTTGAACTTCTCAATTTCTGAGTTAAAAGGTACGCTTCACCAGTTCCCGTTCTCTACTCTAGGCAGTCTTACCCATTTTGATCTTAGTTTAAATAGCTTCTTTGGTCCCATCCCACAAGAAATCGGACTCCTGATCAAACTTGTCTATCTTGATTTTTCAACCAATCAGTTCTCTGGTGTAATTCCACCTACAGTTAACCGGTTTGCAACTTTTCAGAAACAATTTAACTGGTTCAATCCCACAAGAAATAGGGAGTATGAAATCTCTCACTGGCTTAGCTCTGTCGCAAAATCAACTATCTGGTTCAATTCCTTCATCGTTGGGTGATTTGGAGTGTTTGAATCTCCTTTATTTGAGGCAAACTCAACTATCTGGACCCATTCCAATTGAATTAGGGAATATGAGGTCTCTCACTGAATTAGATTTGAGCTTTAATCAACTCAATGGTACAATTCCTTCATCGTTAAAAAACCTGATAAGCCTTCAGATTCTGTATCTTCGTGATAACAAGTTATCCGGTCCTATACCACAAGGAATTGGAAGTCTACAAATGTTTAGGCTACATCTTGACGCAAATCAGTTGTTTGGCCAATTGCCTGATGATTTGTGCCAAGGGGGAAAGCTTCAATATATATCTGTAAGTCAAAATCAACTCTCTGGTCCTATTCCAAGAGGGCTATGGAATTGCAACTTAATAAGAGCAAGCTTTCAATTTAATCAATTTCATGGAGATATATCGAATAGTTTTGGTGTCTATCCAAGCTTATATTCCTTTGATGTCAGTCATAATAAATTTCATGGGCAACTATCTCATAACTGGGGAAAATGCAAAAACTTGACTAGATTAAAGATGGGATATAACAACATCAGCGGTAGTATACCACCGAAGTTTGGGAATTCAATTCAAGTGCTAGATCTTTCTTCAAATCATTTGGTTGGTCAGATTCCAAAAGAGTTTGGTGAGATGATAGGTTTGTTAAATTTAAACTTGAGCGATAATAACCTTTCAGGTGTTATACCTCAAGAGCTTGGATCACTGCATGGCCTCCTTACTCTTGACCTATCAAAAAATAGGTTAAATGGGTCATTACAAAGATACATTGGTGAGTGGGTACAAATCAATTATATATATCTTAGTAATAACAAGCTCAGTGGAAAGATCCCATGGGAGATCGGTAAATTAAGTCAACTCAATGTTCTTGATTTATCTTGGAATTCACTCACAAAAGAGATACCATCGGCAATTGGAAATTTACAAAGTCTGGTAATGATGAATCTTTCTCACAATAAGCTATCTGGTTCTATTCCTAATGGTTTCATTAACTTACCAAGAAGGATTGATGTTGACTTGTCTTACAATGAGCTCACAGGTCTGGTTCTCCAATATGCTGTCTTTCTAAATGTGTCTGGAGAAACATTACAAGGAAATGATGGTCTGTGTGGAAATGTTACAGGTTTGAAACTTTGTGAAAGTCAAAATAATCATTTTCATCATAAGCTCATCCTTGTAACTGTGATCCCACTTTTTGCGGCTCTTTTACTTGGTGTATTCATGTGTGGCCTCATTGCTTATCAACGTAGAAAGAGAACTTCTCCACAGAAACCACCAGGTGAAGAAGGCAGCAATTTTTTCTCAATAACGAGTTTTGATGGACATGAGATGTATGATGAAATCATCAAGGCAACAAATGATTTTGATGATGTATATTGTATTGGGATGGGAGGATACGGTACTGTGTATAAAGCTGTGTTACAACCCAACAATTTAGTAGCGGTCAAAAAACTTCATTCATCATCTGAGAATGACGATCATATAGGCTTCCTAAATGAGGTACGAGCATTAACAAACATAAGGCACACAAACATAGTTAAACTCTATGGATATTGCTTCCATGCTCGTCACTCATTTTTAATTTACGAATATCTTGAGAAGGGAAGTATAAAGTCGCTCTTAAGTAGCGATATCAATGCAAAGGAAATGGATTGGCTAAAAAGGGTAAGAATTGTTAGGGCTATAGCGAATGGTTTGGCTTATATGCACCATGATTGTACACCTCCTATCATTCATAGAGACATTTCTGGAGCTAATATTCTTCTCGATTCTGATTATGAGGCACATATCTCGGATTTTGGAACAGCGAGGCTTCTAAAGCTGGATTCATCCAATTGGACTGCGGTTGTAGGCACGTATGGCTATATTGCGCCAGGTAACTACCATATATTTTAAAGTTATATATACTATACATACTTATTCTCAAGCTAGTTATATACGGAGTAACAACTTTTTTTGGATTCTCGTGCTTCCTTCAATGTAGAGCTTGCTTATACGATGGTGGCGACAGAGAAATGCGATGTGTATAGTTTTGGAGTTGTTGCACTAGAAGTGATTATGGGAAAGCATCCTGGAGAACTTATATCATGTCTACCAACATTGTCGACTGATGATCTATTGCTAGCCAATGTAGGAGATAGACGGATTCCGCGACCATCACCTCTAGTTGAGAAACTAGCTCATTTAATTTTGAATGTTACATGGGCATGTTTGAACAACAACCCACGGGAAAGGCCAACAATGCGCCAAGTCAAAGATTTATTGTCAGTGGATGATCGGCTTTGGATGAAGATGCGTTTATCGGTAACTTAATGCTTGATCGATTTTGTATGATGTCTGGTCATAAGTCGTAAAGTTTAAGGAACTTTTTATTTTATTTTTTTTCCTTGTCGTGAATTATGTTGTAGATTGTTACTTAATAATGAAATAATTTATATTAATGAAGATTGCTACCTTACTATAATAATACAGTTATTTATCACCTTCTGTAGACACACTAATATTGTAATTGGAATTAAATGATGCTCCTTCCGTCCTAAAAAGAGTGTCTACAAACAAAAATTGTAAAAATTATGATATGTGTAATTAATAGTAGTTTTGATTGATAAAATGTCATTTTTACTCTCATAGTTAATATACAAATAAAAAGTGAGTAGTTAATGCAAGTTTTGATTAGAAGGGTAAAGTAGGAAAACTGGTAATAACTCATAATGTCACACCCCCAATTTACCTGACTTGCAGCGGAATGGAATGCCTGGGGGTGTAACTGTCATAGCACCATAACAAGGATATATTGAACGACCTAAAGTGTCGTTTGGAAAAACACATCGTTTGATTTATTTAAAAACATCCAGTGTTACAAAACATAGGTCCCAAAGGTTGAAACGTTTACAGAAAACAAGTCCAGGAAATGTCAAACGATAATTTACACAAGTGCATGAAAATCCAAAATGTAGTGCGTCATCTCTAGCACACCCTAATGTGACTCCATGCATGTAATATGATAATGCCTTAGTTACCTGAAAATACATTGCGAAAACGGTCAACATAAAGTTGGTGAATAATCATAGGTTTATGAAATGTAATGTTGTACGGCCACCACAAGTATAAGTGCATGACAAAAGTCACGTAAAATAGTACAATAGGCCTTAAGCTCATGACACCGAAGCTAGACTGATGACATTTATGCCCCTCATGAATGTTCTGCCAAAACACTCAAATGTAACAGACATGAAATGCATCCGCTTACTGTTGGTAAATACTACCACGGATGGAGGCGTCACCCTCAATAGATCTATCCACACACTCTCGCTTAATAGGCAAATTAACGGTTCATGATGATAATAGGGGACTTATCACAAGGCAGACAAGCTACTTAAGCAATGTACATATGTTTGAATACTTGGGCTCGTACTAAAATGGTGCAATGTATTCTCCCCCGTGGGATTTGAAAACAATCATAAAATGTATACGGGGCTATAAAAACTCACCTTAACTGATGATACTGTGATGAAGTGAAATGAACAACAATGAACGGTTAGCTGCCTCAACCTAATATGAATGATGAACAATCTAATTTAGATCACCAAATGATGTTATGAATGTCCATGCACATGTTCCTATACCACTCTACTCTTTGGAAAATACTTGTTGTTATTAAAAATATATATTTTCCAAGACTTAGGAAAATATGGCTATTAAAAAAATAAAACTAGTTGCAATATATATATACATATATATATATATATATATATATATATATATATATATATATATATATATATATATATATCGTATGTATCAATGTTAGTGTTGAAATCCTCTGTTTGAAATCCTTGAAATAACGCCTTGTACTGATAAAAATATACTTGTAATCACTAATACTTCATTAGTTATGAATTTGGGCACTTGGTATTATTTCTAGAAATCTAGAGTTACTACATAGTTTTAGCGTTATTATTTCTAAAAGCTGTCAAACTAATATGAGTTTTGCCGATATTGAAACGTGAATATCTTTGTCGTTATAAGTCCGTTTTACTTGTTCTTTATATCCATGGTTACGTCTTAGTATGTAGTAATATATTTTGGAAAGCTTGGCTCCCTCGGGTTACGTCTAAAGCCTCTTTTTCTCCGACGAAAAACGTCCAACAGCATGCATTTTCAGAAAAATACTTTTCGTCAATAAACTTGCAAAAATCATAACTTCTTCGTTATAAACTCTTTTTAATCCGTTCTTTCGCCTACGGATTCGTTTTTGAAAGTATTTTCTAAAAATTTTGCCAAAGTTTCCTTTATGTTTACTGATTTTCCTGGATTTAATAAAATGGGACAGAATGTTTATATACTTGTTACAAATCCATTTCCAAGGTTCAAAACTAGTTTCTACTTCAACCAAAACTCTTGCAAACACCACAAAGCTATACTAATCCTACCATACACCTTCTTAGGGTGCCATGGGTTCCTAATGATCACTAAACAAGTTAATTTAACAAAGGAATACCTAAAACAAATTCTAGGGTTTGTATGTTCAAAAAGTCTACAAAAATAAAGTGGTATAACTAGTATGTGCATGACATTAAGCATGAAAACCATAAGATACAAGTGTTAATTAGATGAAAACATGAAAATAAATTTGATAACTCACTTTGAAATAATAGGTGATTAGATGATTAGAAACCTTGTGTTACTTGTGTTTTTGTTGTAAGATTCTTGATAAGGAAGGTAAAATGAACAACTTCTATGCTTTAACTCTTGGATTATGAGTTTGGTCGTGGGTTTTGAGATGGAAAAGATGAGATGAGAGCTTTTTGATTCTAAAGATTATGTATGTTTATGTTTAAGGTGTTTATTAAGTTATATAGTATAATACTTGTACATAAATGCTAGGGGTTAAGAAAAATGTAAAAATTAGCCTTGGTGAGGACTTTAGGGGCCGGATTAGGTGGATGAGGGGGGGGGGGGGGGGGGGGGTTGGGGTAGTTTTGATTTAATTAGGATTCTAGTGTAGGATTTGTGTTGATATGTGTTATTAGTTAAAATCGGGCACCGGGTTTGATAGAAATAAATGTTAACGAAGTTATTCGGGATAAAATAAAGTTGTAAAAATGTTAAAAATATGTTGGGTACAATTACTGAGTGTTCGGGTGATTATTGTTTAGTTTCCACGAAAACCGTCGTAATATTTATAAACTTACGTTATAAATAAAATAAATTTCCAAAATACTGGGTAAATGAATATTATAACTTTTATGATGATAAAATGGATATAAAAATATGTCGGGACCATTGTGGGAATATTTAGATATATTCGTCGTGTTTATAAACCGGGTGTTAACGTTTATTATAAATACTTATACGTAAAACGTTAAATGTATCAAATATATAAATTTGAAAATCCTTAGAGTGGTATAACATAAAAATGCTATTATGATGATATGCAGACTGTCTCTAGTCCGTATGCAGTGTCCTTAGTACTAATGAAATGAATTCGCACCTAAACCAATCCGGTTACGCGAATTTGAATACCCGTAAACTAAATTTACGATGAACTGAGTAATGCAAGTGAATAGTGAAAACTTTTCCGGCAATGAATAGTATTCAGTGAATAGTAAAATTCTTAAATGTTTCTCAGAATATCAAATTGACCTCGAAAATGATGAATAGTAAAATGATGAATAGTGTTTTGATGAATAGTGATTTATGAACAGTAAAATGTCGAAGTTTGGGAAATGACCTGAAATGGTGAGTTGTGACAGTCTCCAACCCAAAAAGGAATTCAGTCCCTGAATTCAGCTAGTGTTGGTCTCGGTAATAGGTTTGGTGAAAAGGTGTGGATACTTGCGTTGCATTTGATCTTCTCGTTCCCAAGTAAACTCAGGACCTCTTCGAGAATTCCAGCGAACCTTAACGATCGGAATTCGACTCTGCTTCAACTGTTTGACCTCTCGGTCCATGATTTCAACTGGTTCCTCCACAAAGTTAAGCTTGTCATCTAGCTGAATCTCTTCTAATGGTATAACGGATGACTAATCTGAAAGGCATTTCTTGAGGTTTGAGACATGAAATGTGTTATGTACGTTGCTGAGTTCTGATGGAAGTTCAAGCTTGTAAGCTACTGGACCAATCCTTTCCAGTATCTTAAATGGACCAATGTATCTCGGGTTCAACTTCCCACGCTTTCCGAATCGTATCACACCTTTCCAGGGCGAGACTTTCAACATGACCTTGTCTCCAACCTGGAATTCCAATGGTTTGCGTCTAACATCTGCATAACTCTTCTGTCGGCTTCTAGCTGTTTCAAGCCTATCTCGAATCTGTATTATCTTAACTGTTGTTTCCCTAACCATCTCTGGACCTGTGCATTGTACCTCTCCAACTTCTGCCCAACAAACTGGGGAACGACACTTACGACCATAAAGTGCCTCAAATGGTGCTGCTTTAATACTTGAATGGTAACTGTTATTATAAGAGAACTCGATTAATGGCAAATGGTTAGCCCAACCATTCCCAAAGTCAATCACACATGCTCGCAACATGTCCTCCAGTGTCTGAATAGTTCTCTCACTCTGACCATCGGTCTGTGGATGGTAAGCAGTGCTCATGTCTAACTTGGATCCAAAAGAATCTTGTAATGACTTCCAAAAGTTTGAAGTAAAGCGACTATCTCTGTCAGAAATAATGGAGATTGGTGCTCCATGTCTCGAGACTATTTCCTTGACATAAAGTCTGGCAAGCTGTTCCATTGAATAAGTCTCTCTAATAGGGATGAAATGGGCTGATTTGGTAAGACGATCAACAATTACCCAAATAGCATCGTAACCTCCTGACGTCTTAGGAAGTTTAGTGACAAAGTCCATTGTAATACGTTCCCACTTCCATTGTGGAATTTCTGGTTGTTGAAGTAGTCCTGACGGTTTCTGGTACTCGGCTTTCACTTTAGCACAAGTAAGGCATTTGCTGACGTACGTAGCTATTTCTGCTTTCATGTTCGGCCACCAATACAGCTTTTTGAGATCCTGATACATCTTGTCAGAACCTGGGTGAATAGAGTACTTCGACTTGTGTGATTCATGCAAAATCAATTCTCGTACTCCACCATAGAGTGGTATCCAACTTCGGTCCTTGAAGCATAACACTCCATCTGCTCTCTTTACAAAGCCATTTTTGTTCTCGGGCATACCATAAAGTTTCTCCTGTGGTCGATTTTCCTCCTTGAGAGCCTCAATCTGAGCTTCTAAAATTTTTGATGGTAATGGGGAAATAATAGTCATTCCCAACGATCTAACCCTCAAAGGTTTGAGTCATTCTTTTCGGCTAAGTGCATCTGCTACAACATTCGCTTTTCCTGGGTGATATCGGATTTCACAATCATAATCACTCAAGAATTCTAGCCAACGACGTTGTCTCATATTAAGTTCCTTCTGATCAAGTATATGCTGTAAGCTCTTGTGGTCGGTAAAAACTACACATTTAGTACCATAAAGGTAGTGTCTCCAAATCTTGAGTGCAAAAACAACAGCACCCAACTCCAAGTCGTGTGTAGTGTAATTCTTCTCGTGTGTCTTAAGCTGTCTAGATGCATAAGCTATCACCTTCTCGTTTTGCATTAGCACAGCTCCAAGTCCTTTATTCGAAGCATCACAATATACCACAAAGTTCTCAATACCTTCTGGTAGTGACAAAATTGGTGCACTACAAAGCTTCTACTTCAATAACTGAAATGCAGATTCTTGTTTCTCTCCCCACTTATACTTTTGATTCTTTTGTGTCAGCTTAGTCAGCGACTTCGCTATCTTAGAAAACCCTTCAATAAACCTTCTGTAATATCCTGCAAGTCCTAAGAATTGACGAATTTCTGTAGGAGACTTGGGCGTAGCCCAATCCTTTACTGCCTCAATCTTTGCTGGGTCGACTTGTAATCCTTGGCTATCAATGACATGGCCAAGAAATTGAACTCTTTGTATCCAAAAGTTACACTTTGAAAATTTGGCATACAATTGCTCCTTCTTGAGTAGTTCCAATATTGTTCTGAGGTGTGCTTCATGCTCTTTCTTACTCTTGGAACAAATCAGGATATCGTCAATGAATACAATCACATACTTATCAAGATATGGTTTGCACACTCTGTTCATGAGATCCATGAATACCGCAGGTGCATTCGTTAATCCAAAAGGCATCACTTGAAACTCATAATGACAATAACGTGTTCTGAATGCCGTCTTCGGGATATCTTCTTCCCGAACTCTGAGTTGTTGGTAGCCTGATCTTAAATCAATATTGGAATAAAAACAGGAACCTTGTAGCTGATCGAACAAGTCATCAATCCTAGGGAGTGGATAACGATTCTTCACCGTTAACTTGTTCAGCTCACGATAGTCTATGCACATTCTGAAAGATCCATCCTTCTTCTTCACAAACAAAACCGGTGCTCCCCAAGGCGAAGAACTCGGTCTAATGAATCCTTTGTCTAGAAGTTCTTGTAATTGGTTAGACAATTCTTGCATCTCAGAAGGTGCAACTCTATATGGTGCTCGTGCAATTGGTGCAGCTCCTGGCACCAACTCAATCTGAAACTCAACCTGACGTGTAGGTGGAAGTCCTGGTAATTCTTCCGGAAAAACTTCTGGAAATTCCTTAACAATAGGCACATCTTCAAGTCGTTTCTCATCCGACTTCTTCTCCGTGATGTGAGCCAAGAATGCATAACAACCCTTCTTTATGTACTTCTCGGTTTTAATGCATGATATGATACTGAGTCTAGTTCCACTTCGCTCTCCGCGAACAACTAAAGTTTCACCTCCATAAGAAAGATGAACAACTTTTTCATCACAAATGATTCTTGCACGATATCGAGACAAGCAATCCATACCGATAACAACGTCAAAACTTCCAAGTTCTACGGGCATAAGGTCTATATTGAATGGGTGATTTAGGAAATTAATGGTGCAACCACGGATAACGGTGTTGGTGTTAACTAAAGACCTATCAGCTAATTCAACAATATAGGGAATGTCTAAGGTAGTTGGTTCTATGTTAAGTAAAGGTGCAAATGCAATTGAAACAAAACTTCTATCCGCCCCTGAATCAAATAAAATGGATGCATAACGATTATTAACGAGGAACATACCCGCAACAACATTCGGGTCCTCACGGGCATCTTCTCCTCCCATAACATAAGCCCTTCCTCGAGCTACTCCTCCCTGATTTCCAGCTCCTTGATCCTTCCTCTTTGGGCAATTGTTCTTGAAATGACCCAACTCTCCACAACCATAACATGCTCCTGGTTGGTTCTGATTAATTAGCCCTCGTGGAGCTTTGCATGCCCTAGTCGAATGACCGACTTTTCCACAATTCTCACAAGCTCTAGGACAATTCCCAGGGTTGTGATGAGTTTGACATTTGTTACACTTGGGTAGTTTTCCAGTATATCCTTTTCCTTCTGTTGATCCTGCAGCATAGACCTTTGCCACTTCCTGTCTCTTAGGTGCTGGTTGGATAGCATTTCCACCTTGGTTATTATCAAACCTCCTTTTGTTTTTTTGGGTAAAAGGTCAACGACCCAGTAAATATATTACTCCAAAAAACGTTTAAGTACAACGGATATGGGTGAATCCCATATCTCAGCCCGTTACATAGGAGAATAGCTTACATAACAAGATACTTCCTATTTCAAAACAAGAAAACAAACCATTACTCACATGATGGTAGTGACTTTGACAAAAGATAAACTACTTCCTACGACCTTGGAGATTAAGACCATAAATGGCATTAAGAGCATCCAATTCCCCTGGAAGATCATAAATTTGCTTCGAATAATCATCATAGTCATACTCATCTTCACGCTCATGACCACCACCAAAAAGATTTGCTGATTCATCGAACGTGTTAAGAACCTCCTCCTCTTCACTATCCGAAACCACAACCTCACCCACCTTTGAAAATGGGTTAGCCCTCTTAGTGGCAGAGGTAGACGGAATAGGATGACCAGCATCATCCACAAGAGTCGCTTTCCCATCGATCAGTAGCTTTTCAAGCTTACTAATTTTCTCAACAATAGGAGTAGAACCAACTTCCATTGTTCCCATAGAATCACTCACAAGCGGTTCTTGCGTATCACTCATAAGAGGGACTTGTGAAGTAGTACCAGTCGTAACCGACTCATCCTTATTAACTTCCATTGTACTGCCAGCATCCACATCCTTGTTAGTAACAACCTTAGGAATACGAAAACCATCTGTATCATCCATATTAAGAGCATCAAACTGATTAGAAGTAGTGATCTTGGTTCCACTCGTACTGGCCACATCAGAAGCCTTCTTCTTACTGACATTAGCTTTCTTTGATTCAGGAAGAGTCTTTTTGGGCTGATATTCAAAATGCTTACCCACCACAGGTTTGGTAAAACCTCCTCGACCCGAATTCGAAGCAACATGCTTTCCCTTCTTCTTATTGTTAACAGGCTGGAAACCATCACTTGCATTCATAGTAGGTTGAGCATTCGGTATGACAACCTTAGGGCACTCAACCAAAGTATGTCCAAATACCTTACATTTATCACAGCGAGGCGGTTTCCACTCATATTCTACCCGGATCTTTTCAATAGTCGAACCCGTACCATCAAGTAGAGGAATCTCAACAGTGAGACTGTCCTTTAGTACCTCATCCGACTTTACTTCAATCATACACCTAGCAAAACTACTCCAGCCCCAAGACTCCTTGCACATTTGACTAGTAAAGGCATCTAACCTTTTAGGCGTCCCAATCACTGTAGCAAGAAGGCTAAGCCCGTCATCGGAGAACATAGCTAAAGGAACATCATGGAATTTAACCCACACCGGAATGTTAGTCAAATCCTCTTTAAGCAAGTTGGTGTTTAATGTCCATAGTTTAAGTATAATAGGGACATTACGAATCAACCAAGGACCATTATCAAGGACATCATCGACACCTTTCTTCGAAGTAAACTTGAAGAAAAAGAAACCCTTAGCATTCATCATAACCTTTTGTAAACCATACTTAGCCCACGCATTGCGAACATAATAATCAACAACAGGAAAAGCAAGGCGTTGACCAAGGAAGTATCCGTAGAGAGTATTCTCGAACCTCATGTTAACCTCTTGCACTACATTCATTGGGACTGATAAATCAACATCAGCCTTCTTCTTGCTACATTCCAACCTACGAAAGTTTGAAACATGTTTCTGAGGTTCATTAGAAGTAGCACCCGCGTAAGAAACCAACTTCACTCCCGTACCATTAGTAGTATCATCCTTGTGAGAATTAGGACCAGAAGTAAAAGGAGGAGTACTAGTAATATTAACTTCATTAGCTCCAATCTCACTTTGGATTTTATTCATGGCATCCTCAAAATTCTGATGCGCATTATCAATCAAGTGTTTCACAGATTCAGCACAAGTAACCCACTCCAAGTCGTCACCATGTGATGTATCGTTCGTAAGTGGAATCGGCTCCACTTTCTGAGTACCATTCATAGAACACTCAGGAGCATCAACCACATTCAAACTAACACTACTAGGGTTCATCATTGAGGATGAACTCAACTCACCAAAACTAGTAGTGGCCGATTGAATATTACCAAGTGAAACCGGCTCCACCAGGTCATGATCGCTTCCAACCAAGTTAGTATCAATCGTACCAGATACAGGACTAAGGTTCTCCAAACATACCTGTTGCACACCCATGTTACCCTCGTGTCCCTTAAGCCTACTCAAACGAGCAGCCAATTCATCATTAGTACCCATGTTCGCATCGTTAGAACCAGATACATTATTACCCTTACTCGCAGTCTTACTAATCAAGAACCCCTTTTCCATCTCTCAAAAACCCACTTCCAAAATCAGCACACTAATAGCCACACTAAGTACCCAGCAAGAATGCAAAACCAGTAACAAAGGAAAACCCTAATCGCAAGATTAGGGTTTAAAACATTAAAGCGCAAAAAGCCTAACCTGCTCCCATCATCAACGAATCACCAAACTTGAGAAAAATAGCAGCAGTAAAGATCGAGTTGAAACAGTGGAGCACTCACCGACCCACGTTAGATGAACATAACAATATAGATCGTAGGGATGGAACCACACAGCGAATGGAATAATAGAACAATCAAACACCAATTAAAAACAATCACCGACCCACGATGGAGAGGGATTAATCAAACCTCCTCTTGTTGTTATTGTTTTGGTTATTGGGGTAGTTGCGGTTTCGGTTATTGTTATAGTTGTTGTTGTTGTTTGGAGTGTTGTTGTAGTTGGTGTTGTTTGAACGGTTATTGTTGTTGTTTGCAACAGACTTTCCTTTTAACACTTGGACCATAAGTTTCTGAGTTATACGAATGGCCTCTTCCATTGATTGTGGGTCGAAAGACATCACATCCCCTCGGATGCTTTCGGGTAGTCCTCCAGTAAAATTCTCCATCTTTTTCTCATCGTCCGGAACCATAGTTGGACATATTGCAGCCAATTCCCGAAACTTCCTGATATAAGTCTCAATGTCATCACCTTTTGTTACCAGCTCATAGAATTCGGTTTCCAACTTTTGCACCTCCGTACGAGGGCAAAACTTCTTAGTCATCAGCTTCTTGAATTGAACCCAAGTGAGCTTGTAGGCATTCTCCATACCAATAGGCTGAGCATAAGAATTCCACCAAGACATAGCTTCATCAAGCAGCATTCCAGTAGCAAATTTTACCTTGTTAACCTCCTGGCAACCGCACATGAGAAATACATTCTCAGTCTTCTCAAACCAGCGGATCAAAGCAACCGCTCCCTCAGTGCCTTTATACTTGACGGGATCACTAATCTTGAAATCCTTCCAAGTACATTCACCCCTAGTAGTGGGTTGAACCACTTCAGTATTAGTTGGAATCTCAGCAGCCCTAGCAGCAACCTCAGCTCTCTCAGTCTCCAGAGCTTCTGCTATACTATCCCTGACCAACTTGCGGATAGCGGCTTGAGTCATAGCGGGTGTTTCTGATGTAGCCTTTGCTTTCTTTGGCGCCATACTTCTGATAAATAAAAATCGACAACAACCATGAGAAAACTATAATAGAAATAGTCATTGTACAAAAAGTATACGCCCACAACATGTATATATACAACCACAACAAGTATAAATACGTTAACAATAAAGAGTAACCACGAAACATCATAAATATAATCACAACACATGAATATAATACATGAAAATTTCGGCCTACATGGACCGATATATATATAGCACAACATTTCCAACATAGTAGAGTCGCACTTGATATATTTGTTTGTACAACAACCAAAAGACTACAAGTTCTTGAACTATGTCCCACACCTCAGGACTAGGAAAATAGTAAAAGCTAATACAATACTAGTCTATGTCTAGGCTCCTCCAGGTGCTCTAGATTATCCAGGAGCTCCAGATGCTCCAGGTGCACTCCTCAGACGACGAATCTCCCTGTCCATCATAACTGCAATCTCCTCTAGATGCTGAACTCGAAGCTGAAGAGCAGCATCTCTACCCTCCATCATAGCCAACCTCTCCTGTGCTACTGCCAACTGGTGTGTCTGCTCTCCCTGAGCCTCCTGTGTAGTCTGAGCTCTATCCCGTATCTCCGGTAGCTCATCCCTAAGCTGGTTAATCAGCTCCCGATGTCCCTCCTGCCGTGCCTCAAGTCCATGATACGACACGTCAATACTAACTCTGCCTAAAATCAATCCCTCGACCTGCTCCTCAACCGCCTCAAGTCGAGTAGTGATATCCTCATCAACCCTATAACCCAAACTATCAACCTGCTCCTGCTGAGCCCCTAACCGATCCTCTAAAGTAACATCTGTAGGCTCCCAAGCAGCAGCTGCTCTCGAACACTCACCTACATGGTATACTGGTGGTGATTCTGATTCTGACTCTATAGTAGGTGAAGGTGGTGTAGTAAACCTCGCACGCTTCCTAAGCGGCAATAGTGACGTAGATATGGATGTAGTAGCGGGTATGGCTGGTGGTGGTGTGGGTAACATAGGAATAGCAGGGATCTTAAAGGTAGATGTAGCAGGGCAAACTTTCTTACTAGGACCTATAGTCGTCTTCCTACGGGGAAACATGAGTCTAGGTTCTGATGGAATAGTGGTAGCAGAGGATGATGTGTCAGTGGGTGCACGGGTAACCTCAGGTGGTGCAATAGGGGAAACATGAGGAGTAGGAGCAGTCTCATCCTCCTCAAAAGGCTCGGTTTCCTCACCTGATGCCAAGAGTGGCAACACAGGTACAAGAGGAATGGGTGGTGGTGAAAAGGCAGTGGAAGACATAGAACCTTCAACATCGGAGTATGTGATAGAGTACAGTATGACAACGTTTGGGTCTGAAGACATGGTTCTGTGATAATCAAGGTGAAATAAAATAAATAACTCGTATAATGAAATCACCTAAAACAGTGAACATGCACTTATGATGAAATGATGAGATGCTATAATAATGTGGTTATAGTCTAGGGATCGTATACATCATAAACCCTATCATGATGCATCCTAATTCGCTATAACCTTGGCTCTGGTACCAATATGTCACACCCCTAATTTACCTGACTTGCAGCGGAATGGAATGCTTGGGGGTGTAACTGTCATAGCACCATAACAAGGATATATTGAACGACCTAAAGTGTCGTTTGAAAAAACACGTCGTTTGATTTATTTAAAAACATCCAGTGTTACAAAACATAGGTCCCAAAGGTTGAAACGTTTACAGAAAACAAGTCCAGGAAATGTCAAACGATAATTTACACAAGTGCATGAAAATCCAAAATGTAGTGCGTCATCCCTGGCACACCCTAATGTGACTCCATGCATGTAATATGATAATGCCTTAGTTACCTGAAAATACATTGCGAAAACGGTCAACATAAAGTTGGTGAATAATCGTAGGTTTATGAAATGTAATGTTGTACGGCCACCACAAATATAAGTGCATGACAAAAGTCACGTAAAATAGTACAATAGGCCTTAAGCTCATGACACCGAAGCTAGACTGATGAAATTTATGCCCCTCCTGAATGTTCTGCCAAAACACTCAAATGTAACAGACATGAAATGCATCCGCTTACTGTTGGTAAATACTACCACGGATGGAGGTGTCACCCTCAATAGATCTATCCACACACTCTCGCTTAATAGGCAAATTAACGGTTCACGATGATAATAGGGGACTTATCACAAGGCAGACAAAATACTTAAGCAATGTACATATGTTTGAATACTTGGGCTCGTACTAAAATGGTGCAATGTATTCTCCCCCGTGGGATTTGAAACAATCATAAAATGTATACGGGGCTATGAAAACTCACCTTAACTGATGATACTGTGATGAAGTGAAATGAACAACAATGAACGGTTAGCTGCCTTAACCTAATATTAATGATGAACGATCTAATTTAGATCACCAAATGATGTTATGAATATCTATGCACATGTTCCTATACCACTCTACTCTTTGGAAGATACTTGTTGTTATTAAAAATATATATTTTCCAAGACTTAGGAAAATATGGCTATTAGAAAAATAAAACTAGTTGCAATATATATATATATATATATATATATATATATATATATATATATATATATATATATATATATATATATATATATATATATATATATATATATATATATATATATATATATCGTATGTATCAATGTTAGTGTTGAAATCCTCGGTCTGAAATCCTTGAAATAACGCCTTGTAGTGATAAAAATATACTTGTAATCACTAATACTTCATTACTTATGAATTTGGGTACTTGGTATTATTTCTAGAAATCTAGAGTTACTACGTAGTTTTAGCGTTATTATTTCTAAAAGCTGTCAAACTAATATGAGTTTTGCCGATATTGAAACGTGAATATCTTTGTCGTTATAAGTCCGTTTTACTTGTTCTTTATATCCACGGTTACGTCTTAGTATGTAGTAATATATTTTGGAAAGCTTGGCTCCTCCGGGTTACGTCTAAAGCCTCTTTTTGTCCGACGAAAAACGTCCAACAGCATGCATTTTCAGAAAAATACTTTTCGTCAATAAACTTGCAAAAATCATAACTTCTTCGTTATAAACTCTTTTTAATCCGTTCTTTCGCCTACGGATTCGTTTTTGAAAGTATTTTCTAAAAATTTTGCCAAAGTTTCCTTTATGTTTACTGATTTTCCTGGATTTAAAAAAATTGGACAGAATGTTTATATACTTGTTACAAATCCATTTCCAAGGTTCAAAACTAGTTTCTGCTTAAACCAAAACTCTTGCAAACACCACAAAGCTATACTAATCCTACCATACACCTTCTTAGGGTGCCATGGGTTCCTAATGATCACTAAACAAGTTAATTTAACAAAGGAATACCTAAAACAAATTCTAGGGTTTGTATGTTCAAAAAGTCTACAAAAATAAAGTGGTATAACTAGTATGTGCATGAAATTAAGCATGAAAACCATAAGATACAAGTGTTAATTAGATGAAAACATGAAAATAAATTTGATAACTCACTTTGAAATAATAGGTGATTAGATGATTAGAAACCTTGTGTTACTTGTGTTTTTGTTGTAAGATTCTTGATAAGGAAGGTAAAATGAACAACTTCTATGCTTTAACTCTTGGAAAATTATCACTTGATCTTGGATTATGAGTTTGGTCGTGGGTTTTGAGATGGAAAAGATGAGATGAGTGCTTTTTGATTCTAAAGTTTATGTATGTTTATGTTTAAGGTGTTTATCTAGATATACATGATAAGTTATATAGTATAATACTTGTACATAAATGCTAGGGGTTAAGAAAAATGTAAAAATTAGCCTTGGTGAGGACTTTAGGGGCCGGCTTAGGTGGATGAGCGGGGGGGGGGGGGGGGGGGTAGTTTTGATTTAATTAGGATTCTAGTGTAGGATTTGTGTTGATATGTGTTATTAGTTAAAATCGGATACTGGGTTTGATAGAAATAAATGTTAACGAAGTTATTAGGGATAAAATAAAGTTGTAAAAATGTTAAAAATATGTTGGGTACAATTACTGAGTGTTCGGGTGATTATTGTTTAGTTTCCACGAAAACCGTCGTAATATTTATAAACTTACGTTATAAATAAAATAAATTTCCAAAATACTGGGTAAATGAATATTATAACTTTTATGATGATAAAATGGATATAAAAATATGTCGGGACCATTGTGGGAATATTTAGATATATTCGTCGTGTTTATAAACCGGGTGTTAACGTTTATTATAAATACTTATACGTAAAACGTTAAATGTATCAAATATATAAATTTAAAAATCCTTAGAGTGGTATAACATAAAAATGTTGTTATGATGATATGCAGACTGTCTCTAGTCCGTATGCAGTGTCCTTAGTACTAATGAAATGAATTCGCACCTAAACCAATCCGGTTACGCGAATTTGAATACCCGTAAACTAAATTTACGATGAAATGAGTAATGCAAGTGAATAGTGAAAACTTTAGCGGCAATGAATAGTGTTCAGTGAATAGTAAAATTCTCAAATGTTTATCAGAATATCAAATTGACCTCGAAAATGATGAGTAGTAAAATGATGAATAGTGTTTTGATGAATAGTGATTTATGAATAGTAAAATGTCGAAGTTTGGGAAATGACCTGAAATAGTGAGTTGTGACACATAACACTTATTTTGGTACAAACATAAATAGTAAGATGGACACCTTTTTTGGGACGGAGGGAGTATATATTAGGAAATTTGTATGCCAGTTAGAATTTATTCTTACTAATAACAATAAATTAACTAGAAGTCTATTAATTTGTCGAAATAGATGGCATAGTAGATTGGAGAAGAAGAAATCTAACAAAAGAAAATTCCCTTTAGAGTGATAGAAAATTTTCCGTCGCTAATACATAAAAGTTTTGGAAGGTTAATGATTTCCGTAGCTGTGAGCAGTAGTAGTGAGCAGTAGCAGTGAGCTGTGAGAAGTAGCTGTGAGCAGTAGCTAAAAAAGCTCACAGCTTCATAAAGAAGCATTGGGAAAATGAGCTTTCCTAAAAAATAGCAAAGCCCACAGCTCTCATGCCAAACGAACACTATAAATCAAAAAGCTCAGTGTTCACCGCTCATTGCCCAAAAAAGCTCCAAAAAGCTTTGTGCCAAACATAGCCATATTGTTTTACAGGATAACTAGGTATAATGCCCGTGCATGTACTAAGTTTTTTCTAAATTTGTTGATAATAGCTGAATTATATTCACTTCAAACTTTTGATTTACATAGAGGTTGAAATCTTAAACTTTTAATACTGTATTTTTATATGTTAAATAACAAATAGTTTTTTTTTTTTTTTTTTTTTTTTTTTTTTTTGCTATAATCATTGTTTATAATAAGCTTGATAATCTTAAACTTAGGTTATACCCATGTGGAAGGCTCGAAGCGGAAACTACAACACAATTGATCTCCCTCGCCGATGATGAAATTCTTCAAGTGTGAAATTGATCTTACTTGTGATGTAGAAGCACAACAGAGACTCTATCTTAATCTTTACCACTCTTAATGAAAAAGGAAGATGCAAAAAAAGCAACTAACATTGTCGATAAGTTCATATATGTATAAGTTCGTTAAACGCGATTAAAGGCTCATTGACGTGGTCTCCCGTAAAGTGGGACACTTTGTCTCTTTGTGAAAATTAAAATAATTCTTCCCTTCGACAGCTTGACATTGTAACTAAGATTTATAGCCAATTTAGTAACTAATAATGATTTTAACTTTAATTTTGCACATGATAATCCTCAACCAAAGTTATAGCAAGTCTAAAATGAATTACGAAAACATTAAATAGAGTAAATCACCAATTACATTAAATGACTTCAAAAAACAATCGTAAAGTAAACCGGTGACCAGCGGTAAGAATATCGGCCTTCTAAAGAGGAGGTCAAGCATTCGAATCCAACAGGGAGAAAATTAATCCACTTGTGGCCAACATCTTCCTGTTCATCTTCACGTGTATGCAAATTGGGATAACAAATCTTCCTTGCATCTTCAGCATCGTGATCATCTATCTCATTCACTATGAAACCTGTGCGAAAAAAAAATAAAAAAAAATAAAAAAAAGATAAAAGCCTTATCAACAAAATTAAAAGAAATTCAAAGTTTTATAAGATATGATGAATACATTACAGCTTGCAATAGTTCAAAGGTCAAGTGAAGAGTGCCAATATATATTATCACATTAGCAAATTAAGAAACAGAAACTTCACCATGAAGCATTCACAAAGAAAGCAAAAATATGACAATGCAGTATTTCATGCACATAATAGAATCACTGGCTGAACTTAAACTAATCCTTTGCAGTATATACACGATGCTAAATATAAATCTAAGTGTGATCAAATTATAAAGTAACCATGATAAGTTAAATATAGAGTAACTACTAAATTATAAAGTAACTACTAAATATAAAGTAATCATGATAAGTTAAATATAACTGGGCAAGTTTGACACGAGAGATTATGAAAGATTATTAAGGCTTAAGATTATTTTTTTGAAAAATATGTTTTAGTCAAAAAAACAATATTGTTTGGTAAACTAAGATTGTGAATTATTTTTGAAAAATAAGTTCTCAAACACAGATTTTAAAAGATTATCGAGATTATTTTTCACAAATTAACTGATTTTAATATTTTTCATCAACAACACCAGCACGACTAAAAAACTACAATTTTAATCTTTTTCTGGCACCAGCACCAGCACCATCATCACCAACCGCACAAGTACAAACATCAGCATCAGCAACAGCTATTTTTGTCAAACATACCGTAACTGTGATCAAATTATAAAGTAACCATGCTAAATATGAACTTTCGTTGTAATTAACCTAGTGTTATTAAGAGCCAGAGGAAAAAAAATATTAAACATCGACACCGGTTTATGATTTAATATTCTATTGTTTCCCATAATGCATAAACCCGGCTCAGAGAAAAAGCTAGCGTGACAGATAAAATGAGGGGGATTGACCCTCATTATTGTGTTTAGCCTTATCCTGCTTGTAACACCATAGAAAATTTTTGTCGGAAACAATCGTGTTAAATGGGTCAAGCGGGACAAACAGTTGTACCCAAAAGCTTCCCACATGGTATTTGTAATGCTCACAGCCTCCTAATTTACTTTGTGCAAATGATTAGCTTATTATTTAAGAACAATATTTAATTTTTGGAAACTATGTATTCAAGTTAATCCAGCCCATTTCAAACCTTATGGAAAACCTTTTTAGTCATATAAAACTTTTAAAGATACAGAAATGCATAAAATTTAAGAAGATTGGTACGTTCTCAACTATTGACTTGAGCGGTACCAAAGTGACTTGAGCGGGTAAGAATGCACGGTGTTATAGTAGCCCATACTCGTCCAGAATCAGCATTTGACCCTATAATATTGAAAGTTCCTGTCAGAATTTACTAAAAGCATGTCTGAAAACTCAAACTTTACATAACATGGTTGGATTTTTATTAAGGTTGGTTACTAAAAGATAAGCATGCTATAAAAGATTTGTCAATTTAAACAAGTGTGATGATTGATACCATACTTGGAAAATACATGTGACAAAAAAGACTGAAAGAGTATGCTACTTAAAAATGATTGTGTTGAATATTATATAACCGATGTCAAATAAAAATGGATGTATGGAATGTTTGGATGTGCTTGTGTCGTTGTAACTTTGAAGCTGCAATAATCCAGATGATCAAGTCTTTGTGTATTTGTAGAATTTTAATTTGAGAATTTGATAGGCTTATTCTCTTAATAACAACTAACCATATTAGAACTTGAATGGGTATTGCTGGCTTTGATGGACCAAATTCACTCTGCCAATCATAATTATCAAATGACATAACCGGGAAAACAAAAAAATAAAATAAAAATAAAGGCAGCTTAACTTTATGAAGCAATTAAGCAAAAGTAATAAGATATTTGATAAAAAAAATTCAAGACTTATTATGTTAATAGTTCACTTAAAAAACGCTTATTCTCTTTTTTGGGTAAAAGGTCAACGACCCGGTAAATATATTACTCCAAAAAGCGTTTAGTACAACGGATATGGGTGAATCCCATATCTCAGCCCGTTACAGAGGCGAAAAGCTTACATAACAAGATGCTTCCTATTTTCAAAACAAGAAAACAAACCATAAATCACATGATAGTAGTGACTCTGACCAAAGATAACCTACTTCCTACGACCTTGGAGATTAAAACCATAAATGGCATTAAGAGCATCCAATTCCCCTGGAAGATCATAAATTTGCTTCGAATAATCATCATAGTCATACTCATCTTCACGCTCATGACCACCACCAAAAAGATTTGCTGATTCGTCGAACGTGTTAAGAACCTCATCCTCATCACTATCAGAAACCACAACCTCACCCACCTTAGAAAATGGGTTGGCCCTCTTAGTGACAGAGGTAGACGGAATAGGATGACCAGCATCATCCACAAGAGTAGCTTTCCCATCAATCAGTAGCTTTTCAAGCTTACTAATTTTCTCAACAATAGGAGTAGAACCAACTTCCATTGTTCCCATTGAATCACTCACAAGCGGTTCTTGTAAATCACTCATAAGAGGGACTTGTGATGTAGTACCAGTCTTAACCGACTCATCCTTATTAACTTCCATTGTACTGCCAACATCTACATCCTTGTTAGTAACAACCTTAGGAATACCAAAACCATCTGTATCATCCATATTAAGAGCATCAAACTGATTATAAGTAGTGATCTTGGTTCCACTCGTACTAGCTACATCAGAAACCTTCTTCTTACTGACATTAGTTTTCTTAGGTTCAGGAAGAGTCTTTTTGGGCTGATATTCAAAATGCTTACCCACCACAGGTTTGGTAAAACCTCCTCGACCCGGATTCGAACCAACTTGCTTACCCTTCTTCTAATTGTTAACAGGCTGGAACCCATCACTTGCGTTCTTAGTAGGTTGAGCATTCGTTATCACAACCTTAGGGCACTCAACCAAAGTATGACCAAATACCTTACATTGATCACAGCGAGGCGGCTTCCACTCATATTCAACCTGGATCTTCTCAATAGTCGAACCCGTACCATCAAGTAGAGGAATCTCAACAGTGAGACTGTCCTTTAGTACCTCATCCGACTTAACTTCAATCATACACCTAGCAAAGCTACTCCGGCCCCAAGATTCCTTGCACATTCAGCTAGTTAATTTATTCCCCACATTCAGAAAAAAGAAGTTTTACACTCTTCTCCAGGAGCATAGCAGCCTATTAGATTATTAGGTACCTGAAAGGTCAGGCCAATGCATTCTCCCTAATCTTTTAAAGTTAGGGATCACTATTACTACAAAGTGGCTGGTATAAACAATGGTTATAACATGAAATACTAAGTCTGGTACTGCATTTACATGATGATTCGGGGGATCATCGTCTATTTCGCTTTGAACATCTAGCTTGTGATATATAGCATTATGCCCAATCAGTTGCTGACATAATGAGCACGTGCAATGAGAAGTCTAAAACAATGACTTTTTAGCTGCATAAATAATCTAAGGACTAAACTATTTTATTTACAAAATGTATCAAAATGAATACAGGAAAAAATAAATAAATAGCACTCAACCTCATCTCTTGGAGAATAAATAGTGAAGACCGCTTGTAATGTACTCTGCTTTGCCCCAGTACTAACAGAAATGTAGTCGGTTGCGTAAGAAATATCATTCTCCTCTACATTAGGAAATGAGCAAAAACATATTTAGAGTTAATAAAACATTATTCTTTGACCTTTTAAATATTCCATAATTTTAAGGTTTTATTTTTTTTCCTTTATTATTATTTTTTTTTTAGTTATTGACTTATAAGCAATTTTTTTACCAGTTGACTTTTCTTTATAAAGATATGTTGTTGCAAATCTGCCACTACTGAATCCTTTAACTTTTATGTAGTCATCTTCAATTTGTTTTTCTTCTATGTCCAATATTGAAACTTTTCTTATAGAACTTTTTTTCAGTTATAAGCAACATGCTACCTTCATTGACTTTGTTTTCATACGCTAATCTACACTTACTTGTGGTTCCATGGCTATGTTAATTTCATAACTCAATTCTGGAGGAGCTGAAGTCCTCCACTGCCGCCTTTTTGCCGTTCGACTCTTCCTTCCTCACCTTCCATTACTTTTGCCACCATTTCCTCCACTCTTTGAGACATCACAGCCTCCCAAATTTCATTTGATTTAGGGAACTGCATATCCAAACACCCCTTGATGCTGCATATTTGTAGCTGATCCAACAATTTAGTTTAATAATAAATTTCAGTAGAATATACTGTAAACAAATAACTTAATCAATAGATACAACCATAGGCAGAAGATAACCAAAACAACATAAAGCATATTTACATAACCCAACTAAATCAATAAAATCATATTATGGCATATATAACCCAAACAGCATAAAGCATGCTAAATAATCTATTATAACAACGACTCAACAAAAGAAACCCTAAAGTCGACTCTCCCTCTGGCGACTTTTTACCCTCCTTTTTCCTAATCGTTTCTCCCCTACCGATTCCATTCGTGTGTATCTGATGGATTACACATCTGCTGTTGGTTCTTGTGGATTAATACTAAGAGTTTCTAATCGCTGGTACTTACTCCTAACCTTCTTTAATCGATTATGTCCATCTTCTAAGAGGTTAGGGTTTATTCTTGGGTATCTTTTGTTTTCGATTAATCTATTACTCGTTATTACATCAACATCGACTATGGTTGGAGGTTGAAGGATTGGTGCGTTTGTGTGTAAACCCTAACTGTTATAGTTAGGGTTTGTTCCTGTTTGCTTGATTCTGCTGGTTGGTGTGTGGGGTTACGGGAGAGATGAATAAAGCGTTTCTTAGCAAGAAGAGTGTATCTGCTAGGGTTTTGGAGAACCTTAGTCCTGAATCTGGTATGATTGAAACTAAATTGGTTGGGAGCGAACATGACCTGGTGGAGCCGGTTTCACTTGGTAATATTCAATCGGTCACTACTAGTTTTGGTGAGTTGAGTACACCCTCAACGATGAACCCTAGTAGTGTTAGTTTGAATGTAGATGATGCTCCTAATTGCTCTATGAATGCTACTCAGAAAGTGGAGCCGATTCAACTTACGAATGATACATCACATGGTGACGACTTGGAGCCGGTTACAAGTGCTGATGTGAAGCACTTGCTATCTAATGCGCATAAGAATTTTTATGAAGCCATGACTAATATTCAACGGGAGATTGTTGCTAATAAGGCTTCCTCTTCAAGTGGTATTGGGCTTAATTCGAAAGTTTCTGGTCCAAATGCTTCTAAGGATGATACTACTAGTGGAGTGAAGTCGGTTTCTTACGCGGGTGCTACTTCTAATGAACCTCAGAAACATGTGTCTAATTTTCAGAGGTTGGAATGTAGCAAAAAGAAGGATGATGTTGACCTTTCAGTTCCATTGAAAGTAGTGGAAGAGGTAAACACGAGGTTTGAGAATACTCTCTACGGTTATTTCCTTGGCCAACGCCTTGCTTTTCCTGTTGTTGATTACTATGTACGCAATGCATGGGCTAAGTTTGGTGTGCAAAAGGTTATGATGAATGCAAAGGGATTCTTCTTCTTTAAGTTCAATTCGAAGAAAGGTGTTGATGATGTGCTTGAAAACGGTCCTTGGTTGATCATAAATGTTCCTATTATTCTTAAACCATGGACTTTGAACACTAATCTACTTAAAGAGGATTTGACTAACATCCCGGTGTGGGTTAAATTCCATGATGTTCCCCTTGCAATGTTTTTTGATGATGGCCTCAGTCTTCTTGCCACACTGATTGGCACGCCCAAAAGGTTAGATGCTTTTACAAGCCAAATGTGCAAGGAATCGTGGGGCCGTAGTAGTTTTGCAAGATGCATGATAGAAGTGAGATCGGATGAGGTGCTTCGGGACAGCCTCACTGTTGAGATACCATTACTTGATGGTACGGGTTCGACTATTGAGAAGATACGGGTTGAATACGAGTGGCAACCACCTCGTTGTGACAAGTGTAAGATATTTGGTCATACTTTGACTGATTGTCCTACATTTGTTAATCCTCCTGTTTAGCCTACTAAGCCTGTTAATGATAGTTTCAAGACTGTCAATCACAAGAAGAAAGGAAAGCAAGGTGGTCCTACAATTCCGGGTCAAGGGGGTTTACTAAACCTGTTGTGGGTGAGCAGTTTCAGTATCAACCCAAAAAGACTCCTCCTGAACCTAAGAAAGCTGGTGGCACTAAGAAGAAGACTTCTGATGTGGCTAGTTCTAGTGGTACTAATATTTCTACATCTAACCAATTTGATGCTCTTAATATGGATGATACGAATACGTTTGGTGTTCCTACTTATGACACCAACAAGGATGTGGATGCTGGCCGTACAATGGAAATTAATGAGGATGAGTCGGTTAAGACTGGTACTACATCACAAGAACCACTTGTGAGTGATTCAATGGGAACTAAGGAAGTTTGTTCTACTCCTATAGTTGAGAAAATTAGTAAGCTTGAAAAGCTTCTTATCGATGGGAAAGCTACTCTTGTGGATGATGAAGGTCATCCTATTCCGTCCGCCTCTGTCACTAAGAGGGTTAACCCATTTTCCAAGGTGGGTGAGGTTGTGGCTTCTGATAGTGAGGAGGAGGAGGTTCTTAACACGTTTGACGAATCAGCAAATCTTTTTGGTGGAGGCCATAAGCGTGAAGATGAGCTTGATGACTATGATGATTACTCGAAGCAAATTTACGATCTTCCAGGAGAATTGGATGCTCTTAATGCCATTTATGGCTTTAATCTCCAAGGTCGTAGGAAGTAGTTTATATGCTTGTTCGAGTCTTTCAATTTTTTGTGGTAGTTGTTTTGTTTTTTCTTGTCTAGAAAATAGGAAGTATCTTGTTATGTAAGCTTTTCGCGTATGTAACGGGCTGAGATATGGGACTCACTCGTATCCATTGTACTTAAATGTTTTTTGGAGTAATATATTTACCGGGTCGTTGACCTTTTACCCAGTAATATTCTTAATGGATATAGAACACAGTAAGCTATTATTGGCTATACAAACTACTTGTATGGGCACCTACATATTTATAGGGCTTGAATGCTAATATGATTTTTTAGTCGTCGTCTGTTTTTTGGTATAGTATTGGGTCCCCTAAAACCCTAAAAATTTTTTTTGGGTAAAAGGTCAACGACCCGGTAAATATATTACTCCAAAAAACTTTTAAGTACAACGGATATGGGTGAATCCCATATCTCAGCCCGTTACATAGGCGAAAGCTTACATAACAAGATACTACCTATTTTCAAAACAAGAAAACAAACCATTACTCACATGATAGTAGTGACTCTGACAAAAGATAAACTACTTCCTACGAACATGGAGATTAAGACCATAAATGGCATTAAGAGCATCCAATTCCCCAGGAAGATCATAAATTTGCTTCGAATAATCATCATAGTCATACTCATATTCACGCTCATGACCACCACCAAAAAGATTTGCTGATTCGTCAAACGTGTGAAGAACCTCTTCCTCCTCACTATCAGAAACCACAACCTCACCCACCTTTGAAAATGGGTTAGACCTCTTAGTGGTAGAGGTAGACGGAATAGGATGACCAGCATCATCCACAAGAGTAGCTTTCCCATCGATTATTAGCTTTTCAAGCTTAATAATTTTCTCAACAATAGGAGTAGAACCAGCTTCCCTTGTTCCCATAGAATCACTCACAAACGGTTGTTGCATATCACTCACAAAAGGGACTTGTGATGTAGTACCAGTCTTAATCGACTCATCCTTATTAACTTCCATTATACTGCCAGTATCCACATCCATGTTAGTAACAACCTGAGGAATCCCAAAACCATCAGCATCATCCATATTAAGAGCGTCAAACTGATTAGAAGTAGTGATCTTGGTTCCACTCGTACTAGCCACATCAGAAGCCTTATTCTTAGTTCCATCCACCTTCTTTGGTTCAGGAGGGTTATTTTTTGGTTTGTACTGAAATTGCTTACCCACAACAGGTTTAGTAAAGACACCTTTACCCTGATAAGTAGAGCCACCTTGTTTACCCTTCTTTTTGTTATTGACAGCCGTGAAACCATCATTAACCGGTTTACTAGGTTGAACTGGAGGAACAACAACTTTCGGACAATCAATAATAGTATGACCAAAAACCTTACACTTATCACAACGCGGAGGTTTCCACTCATATTCAACCCGAATCTTCTCAATAGTCGAACCCGTACCATCAAGAAAAGGTATCTCAACAGTAATGCTATCCCTAAGCATCTCATCCGACTTTACTTCAATCATGCATCTAGCAAAACTACTACGGCCCCACGATTCCTTGCACATTTGGTTGGTAAAAGCATCTAACCTTTTGGGCGTCCCAATCAAAGTAGCAAGAAGACTAAGCCCGTCATCCGAAAACATAGCTAAAGGAACATCATGGAATTTAACCCACACAGGAATGTTAGTTAAATCCTCTTTAAGCAAGTTAGTGTTCAATGTCCATGGTTTAAGAATAATAGGAACATTACAAATCAACCAAGGACCATTATCAAGAACATCATCGACACCTTTCTTCGAGCTAAACTTGAAGAAAAAGAACCCCTTAGCATTCATCATAACCTTTTGTAAACCATACTTAGACCACGCATTGCGAACATAATAATCAACAACAGGAAAAGCAAGTCGTTGACCAAGGAAGTAACCGTATAGAGTATTCTCAAACCTCATATTCACCTCTTCCACTACTTTCAACGGGATTGAAAGATCAACATCATCCTTCTTTTTGCTGCATTCTAACCTCCGAAAATTAGACATGTGTTTTTGGGATTCATTAGAAGCAACACCCATGTAAGAAATCGACTTAACGTCATTACCACTAGTAGTATCAACCTTGGGTGCAGTAGGATCAGAAGTAACACTCTGATTCATAATCTCATCAGTCCCATACGAATTAGACCTAAGCCCAAGACCACTCGAATTGTTCAACTCAGAAGATGAAGCCATATTAGCAATATCACTGTTAATTTTATTCATTGCTTCATCAAACTTGTAATGCGCATTAGCAATTAATTGCTCCACATTAGGCTGTTTTGAACCATGAGAATCATCCAAAACAACCTGATCATTACCCTCGTTCACGTTAACAGCCACATCATCAACATCAACCATTGGAACACAAACATCCTTCTTACTAAGCTTCGGACTCAAAAAACCCCTCTCCATCACCCACCACCACGTACACAACGCAACAAATAATCAACCAGCAGCAATCATGCAATATGAAAAAATAGAAGAAAACCCTAATCTTAGCGATTAGGGTTTAAAGCAATAGAAACCAAATCACTAACCTCCCACCATATGAAGATCGATCAGTAAAGGATTAGAGTTAAAAGATATCGATCGATCAAAAATTAAACCAAAACAGACCCTATCAAAACCCTAAAGAACCCTAAGTAGTGATCCAAGCAATCGATGTAGATTGGATGGTGTAATAAGAACGATTAAGGGTTGTTAAACCGATCGACTATAAACCTAACCAGATAAGGAGAGGCTTAGGATCGATCAGAAATCAATAGGAACGATTTAGGGTTGTTTAGGAATCGTGAATCGCCAAAGGGTTTTTTGGTGGTTGATAATTTGATATCAGTGTAAAAATAACACCCTAACATTCAGCATCATGTATACTAAAATCGATTTAAATAAGATCGTATGTAAAAGGTTAAGAATTTCCTACAATTATCTTGGGGAGCATGACCTCTAGTGGCTACTATTATACCTTATTCAAATTAGAGTCAATTTATATTTCCTGTTGAATTTATGAACTTCTTATACAGCCAAGCAAACATTAGGACATAAAACGTAAGTATACATACTATCAAGCAAAGTCTAGCCTATTACAGGCTCTCCATACAATATAACTAAAAAAATATTTGATCCCAATGTGTTAGCCTCGCTTTTTTATAAATATAACGTCACACATGTGAATTGGACTAGATTAGTAATATGTAGTACCCGCAGGGACTACTAACGTACACTAGGCAAAGTAATGTTGCATAGAGCCTATAAATACCCCTCATGACTCTCCATGAGGGGTGTGGGAAATTGTGTATTCATTCATTTATCTTAATATATTCCATTTTCTTCACCCTCTCTCTACTTTCTCTCTCTAAAACCAAACATGGAGTTCATATACTTTGATCAACCTCGACCTCCCGAATCACATAAAAATCATTACTTTTCGGTCCTACAATTGGCATCAGAGCTACGGTGTTGATTTTTGTGGTTCGTATACTGTTTTAGATACTGATTTTTACCCATTATTTTCGGACCTGAAATTTTTTTCTTGTCTTTGGGTAACAGTTTTTCTAAAACTGTTTTATGTATCAAATGGTCAAAAATAGCCAAAAAGTCTCAACCTTGTATCTGTTTCATACATCTGTTTCTAGTCCTGTTCATTACAAACAGATTTTCAAGACTTTTTGTACCAATCCGTGAAAGTGGTCAATGTAAAGGCGTAACTGGTCATATCTTGTGGTCAAAAATGTCATCGGTAAAGGCTGGTCGGATACTCATCGGAATAATCGCCGGAATCTGGTCGGAATTTCTTGTATAAGAAATTCTCGATGTGTACTTGTTTTCGAGAACACATATAGTTTTCGAGAACAGAATCCCTATACATTATCGAAAACATGTTCTCGATAACCAGGTTCTCGATAAACAAGATCTCGATAAGCCACGTTCTCGATAAAAAAAAAAAAAAAAAAAAAAAAAAAAAAAAAAAAAAAATTCTCGATAAGTGTCAAAAGTTTCGAAAATATTTCAAGATGCAAAGTTTCGAAGATTCAAAATTACAAAGTTTCGAAAACTGAAAATTTCGAGAATATGTTGATGAAGACCAACGACCACTAAATCAAATACCAACTCATTTGGACTTCAGTTACTATACCATTATCAGTCCATGCCTATAAAGAAAAGAAAAGTCCAGTTCCATAACAACAATCAAATCATTACTATCCTTATCCCAACTCTCACCTACATCTACACCAAGACTCGTAAACAACTAAACATGATCTCAGATCGATTCCAATTTTTTAAATCTTTTAAAGATTTTTTCAATTGAATCATCCTCATCATCGATCCATATGTTGAAGATTAACTTCTTTAATATCCGAAATCTTTTATGAAAGAATAAAACAACTTGTGTTTTACTCTTACTTTTCATTCGGTTCATGAATAAATGAATCAACTCGTGTAGAACCCTACCTTAGACCCTTCAAAGGATCTTGAAGCCCTCAAAGAAGCCCTTTTGAATCGGACTATGCTGAATCTGAAATGTTGTAGGTTGGGTAGTAATTGTGACTGTGTTTGTGTCACTCGGATATGATGATGATGGTGAATACTGAGATGAGATGAGCTTGTTGATTGAGAAATAGGTTGAAATGAGATGGATTAATTAGTTGTAGCTGCGTTTTCTTTTCACAAAAGTGAGATGGGGGCGGATGTCAAATGATTGTGTGAGATTAGGTTTTGGTTAATATGTGTGATATCTGGGATTGTGAAGGTTTAGAACTGTGGTTTATGGATCGGGCTTTATCATTTGCACTACAACAGATTTGGGCTGAATTGAAATGATTTTGGACTGGATCCAAATATTAGGCTGGAACAAGAATTATAACTTGGAACGGGCTGATATGAATTTGATAATATAAATTGTATTCCGAAAGTTTTGTTTCAAAAAGGATCGGGTACAATTTTTATTATTTGGATAAGAGTGGTATTTTGGTATAAAAATTCACGGGGATACATATATTCACGGCTAGAATTGTTATGGTTTGACAAGAAAATGACTACGGAGTTTTTGTACGATATTATTGATTTAATTTTGAAGTGGCATTTCAAAATGTGCACTTATTTATCTCAAAGTCTAGGGGTGGTTGGATGCACGATTTTTGAAGATAACTTGTCTGCGCAAATTAAAAAAATTCAGTCTTGACAATCTAGTTATTACTGATGTAAGGAGTTACGTTGTAGTGCTCACAGTATAGCTATCACTTAAAGGAGTTACGTTGTAGTACTCAGTGTCACACGAAGTAGTGGATTGTTCAAGTGGCGAATATTTCGTGCAACCTCATACTTAAAGGAGTTACATTGTAGTGCTCAGTATAGGTATTAAGTCACATCTATCGTACAAGCATTAAGTCACAAGATGTGATGATTACTTCATTTTCAAGTTGGTCATATCGGGCTGTCTCCAAATGTGGTCATTACTATTAGCCAGTGAATTCAAAGGAGGTTTGATTAAAGGTTGATTGGAGAGAATAGTATTGAGAGTATGGGTAATTTTGGCATGAACACACAATAGTATGATGATTTCGATACATCGCAACCATCAGGAGGGAGAAGAACATGCCAAAAGAAGTAGTGTTTCATCTCTAGTACGTTGGTTGTTCAAGGGAATTGTGCTTACACTGGAATCGAAGAAGTACTAATGATGTGTACATCGGAGCGTATTACCAACCTTCTGTGCAATGTTATGTGAGTTATATTGTCATGATGCTCCCTGAACGACAACCATGTGCCTACACTTTTGAATCTACTTTTATCCGCTGCGTGATGAAAAGAGAGTTGTCAGTTCAGGAGGGAGCAGGAAAAAGAATAAAGGCTCACTAGTTAGGAGGGAGTAATAACCTAACTAGACCATTACAGTTGAAGTTCAGAGCTACAAAAGAGCTACAAAGACCTTTGCAGTCACTACGCCGAGATCGTCGGAAGAGAGAACTTCAAGTCTGCCTCAGTATCTAGACTACAGAGACTCTGCGCTTCAACAACGTCAACATAGTTTACTATTGTTGTAATTTTACATTGTTAATGTATTTATAGGTCTCATTGTAACCATTCACGTGTGATGATATCTTGGAGGGAGATTGTTAGCCTCGCTTTTTTATAAAGATAACGTCACACATGTGAATTGGACTAGATTAGTAATATGTAGTACCCGCAGGGACTACTAACGTACACTAGGCAAAGTAATGTTGCATAGAGCCTATAAATACCCCTCATGACTCTCCATGAGGGGTGTGGGAAATTGTGTATTCATTCATTTATCTTAATATATTCTATTTTCTTCACCCTCTCTCTACTTTCTCTCTCTAAAACCAAACACGGAGTTCATATACTTTGATCAACCTCGACCACCCGAATCACATAAAAATCATTACTTTTCGGTCCTACACAATGTCCTCGTATGAAGTACATTATTATTATAGTGAAAAAAAAGGTAATAGGCCACATACCTCTTACCAAAGTTGTACTGTGATATCAACAAGATGACGAACTTCCTTTGCCTATAACAATTCCAAGTTATGGAAGTGAAATATGTAATAGCATATTGACTTATAAAAAAAATTACGCTAGATCTCAAATCTCACAAACATGTCACATGCAAAAAAACCTAAATATCTGTTCCTTTGACGGCGTCATATCTGGATCTAGGCAATCCGATTTTATTATTGGCGGCGGGTTGACGGCGTCAGAAGTTTCTTCTTGACGCCGTCACCTTAGAAAATCTATATATAGTCTTTGTAATTTTCATTCAAAAGAGAGGACAATTTTAGGGACGACTTGAATAAACCCTAGCTCGACTTTTACAGTATTTTCAAGGGTTTTCACCCTTTGAAACCCTTCATGTTCAATTAAGATAAGTATCCTTTCAATTCATTCAATATGTCTATGTGTTGTTTGAATATATCTTACGCTTGTCTTGATTTTAACATGCTAGGCTAGAGCTCTTGTGTGTTTGCTTAGATGTAATGAAACCTAGATGTTGATTATAGGTTGATTGCTTGTTTATAGTTGTAATGGATGAATGATTTCGATTTTAGGCTTAAGAAAACTGGCAGACTTCCATAGTGTAACTTGCTTGAACATCTTAAGAAACATGAACCAATGCGTACTAAGGTTTTTATGGTTGTATTTAATGCATGAGCGAATTCTAGTGATCCCATGTTAGGAGCTTCTTGCAGGCTCGACATAGGAGTGAAGTAGGAGCTTATAGAGTTAGGGAAGTACGTATGCCACCCCACGAATGGTATTAAGGAATATAACCCGTCATCCACGCAACTGTAACAAACTATCAACCTATAAAAGATATCTAGGGAGTAATGAAATCTAAGTAAACACATTTTTCCCATTTATTGTTCACTCCACATTAGTAATTAGCTTTATTTACATTTTTGTTATTTTATTTTGGTTGCATCTTAGTTATTGGGTTAGTTGACTAGCAACTAATTCCGCCCACTCCTCTAAAACCCGAGATTTTTAATTGCTTTTCATAAAATATAAAAATACAAAAAGAATCATCCCTCACCTCTAGACCTAGTTTTTAGGTTTTCTAATCCTCGCGACTCTATTCCTGAGTTGAATGATCAATCCCCCGGTACTTGTCACTATCCTATACTACAACGATCAGGTACACTGCCTGGTGGGGGTTGTAAGCTTCTCAAGATCCCTCGAGAGGTTAAACCTGGTGCAATTCCCACGCATCAGCTGCTAATGGAAAATCCACTAAACGTTCCCAACTTTTCGTGATTTATTCCCGTAACTTATTAAAGTTGATTAAGTTCCTTTAATCCCTAACATAAGATTATTTGAATTTGAATTTAAATGAGAAGATGCACCTGTATCCATATTCCAGCTCGCATCACCAAAATGTTGAGGAGCTAAGACGGGAGTGGACCTGAACTGTGCATATACTTTTTATTGGCCCTATTAGGCTTGAGACATTTGGTGTAAGTAAACATATTGGGCAATTAGTGTTTTTTGAGCATGTGCAAGATCTAAAAGTTGGGCTTGTCCCATTCTCCTAATATCCATGATAAGGGGGAAAAAATCTTTGATGTTGAAAGTGGCTGCTATAACAACTAAGTTTGAAATAAATTAATGCAGATGTTCTTGTGCCAAGAACTGGTATTTGCTTATCCAAAAATTAATAACAGAAAGTGAAATGTGATGTCACGTCCATGTTGCAAAGATTCTTAAGATCTGTCCACGTGAAGATTTGAGAATGAAAAGAAAATTATAATCACGAGAAAACAATTGATGAAAGAATTGAGAAAAAAAAAGTGACAGTAATTATTTTGTAATTTTAGGGTTTAAAAAAAAGTGACAGTAATTATTTTGCAAAGATAGGTATATTATGGACTTGGGCCATCTAACATAATAACATACCTAATTACCTATCTAATAAAAATAACAAAACGAAAGTTGTAAAACTTATTAGCTAATCAAACCTATACAACATCATGAACTAATCCACTAATTCGAAGTCAAACAAAAATATTGTCACTATCTGAGTCTAACAGAGAGTTAAAGCAACATATTTGGCGGGAAGGTGAAATGAAAATGACATAGATTGTGAAAATTAGTGGTGTTTTTTTATGAGTAAAATTTTGTAAATAGCGTTAATTCCCAATATAAAAAAACCACTAATTGCATTATGTATATTCTTTTAAAGTATCATCGAAGTAAATAGCGTTAATAGACAAATATATCATTAAACTTAAAAAAAAATGTGTCTAAGTTAGTGAACTTTCATTTTGTTCACTTCGGTTACCGAATAATATTTTTGGATAAGTTAATTGTGGGGGCTTGAACCCATATTTTTGATTAAGTTAAGTAACATAAATGTCGCGTTTTTCAAGTTCAGTGATGTGTATATATATTTTTGTAAGTTTAGCGACTCAATTGTTATGTTTCATAACTTTAGTAACCCAAGTAAATAAAATAAAATTTCGTTACTTTAGGCACATTTTTTTGAAAAGTTTAGTGATATATTTGTCATGTATCTTTTTAGGGTGTCTTTGGTTTATGGGTGGGGTTACGATTTTAATTTAGATTAGGATTATGATTTGTTTTTGGTATATTGTTAAGGAGAGAGAAAATCAATTATTATTTTAAATATATATATGTTTATTTTATTTTATAACTAAGAATATTATTTTATATATATATATATATATATATATATATATATATATATATATATAGAGAGAGAGAGAGAGAGAGTTAGGATCAAATAGGAAGAATAATTAAAATAGGAATGATAAGAAGTAACCACAACCACACATTTCAGATGCACCTACAAAAGTGGATGCATCTTCCTTCAAAATTTCCCATCTAATTTGAAATGTGTGGCTAGAATTACTTCTTACCCTTCTTATTTTAATTATTCTTCTTACTTGATCCCTTCCCTATATATATATATATATATATATATATATATATATATATATATATATATATATATATATATATATATATGTAATGCGAAACAAAGATAAGAGAATGAGTGGTTCACAATTAAATAAGACCCACACTTTTATGAAAATGATTCAAATCTGGATAGGTGACCTGGGTTTTGCTCATCCCTTATTATTTGGTATTATTGACAAAATCAAAACTCAATACCTCATAACAAACAAAGTTTTTTACTTTGGCTTTAATCCAAAGTCCCAAAACCCCCCAAAGCAAACACACCCTTAGCTTCTATCTTGGAAGCATTTCGTGTTCTTTCCTTTCCCCCTTATAGTGGGGGGTGTTTTAATAAACCCTTGACTTTTACAAAAATAATAAATTTGTCTATTCATGATTTTAGGGGGATGTTTTAATAAACCCTTGACTTTTAGAAAAATAATAAATTTGTCTATTCATGATTTTTGCTCTCATTCGACTGTTCAAGCGGTGGCTATTAGGACATTGGACCCTATACATCATTAACTAAATGGACCATATGTGCATATTTACAACCACATATCGTTAGCTATTGTTGACCCCGAATTTACATAATAAAAATAGATTAGAGGTTGTATTTCCTATAGATAATTAATTGGTCATATACTCCGTGCATGCATGGAACTTTGACATAAATCATACATAATGTGTTTTTACATATATAACAATATATCTAAATTTAAATTATTTATACATAAAAACTATATATTATCTAATTTAATAATACAATTCGTTAAGAATCTAAATATTTATCTTGGCATGCTAAATTATGTCTGGTGCATACATGGTGGTTTTGTCAAATCAAATTTATCTATAACATTATGCAAAATCTTTTAATACTTATATTGTTATAATAGTCGTCCACATGCGGTTTTTTGCATAATTTTTTTATTATGTATTAATATCGATTAATATTTTGTATTTATTTTTATTGAAAGAATAATTTAATTTTTGTTTAATTAGCATGGTGTTGTAGTTGATGTTGTTTGATTTAAATATTGATATCATGTTCTAGAAATTATGTATGTTTACTAGCTCGCAATGACCCTTGAAATATTTTTTTTCTTCCTAATAGCCTTATTTAAACTTTGAAGATGAATTACACGGTCTTTGTCGTATTTAGAGTCTTTGTTACACACATATAGATGAGACACATACATGCAAGTGAACATACACATAGTATGATCATCGTCATATATTTATTGATATATTCTCAAGTAAACACACAACACGCCAAACACACATATAAACATAAACGTTAAGATAAATATATTATAAATCTACCCACAAAATTTATATGAATTTATAAATTTGATTTAGTTTTTTATTTATTCATATTATATTAAGTATATATTATTATATAATAAAATCGGTTCGGTGTGTTTTTTCGGTTTGGTTTCGGTTTTTTCGGTTTTGTTTGCTCACCCCTCGTTACCTGTTAGGATGTGCCTTCATTTTGATATTTGTATTCTAGTTAATAATAATTTTAGCCGTATTTAATTTTTGAACTTGTATGTGTACGTGTTGGTTAAACTTATAAAGAGAAATAACATCAATCATTGTGGAACGTGGATAAAAAAGATAAATAAAAAAAATCCGGACATCCTTAGTTAATCTTATAAAGAAGAATAATTTGAGTCACGTGTATATGTACAATCTCATATATTCATTTACATATCACAGTAACACATGTTTTTATTTTGAAACTTAAAAATAATATTTAAAAATAACAACATATATGTTTTTTTTATGAAGTTTTTAAAAACATAAAAAGTGATAAGTTTATTTTAGCCTATGTAATTTATTTAAAACTTAACAATTAAAGTGTACAATCTCGTATATTCATTTAAATATCACAGTAACATGTGTTTTTATACATATATCTTTTTATGTAATTTATATTGGTTTGACCAAATTGAAGTGAATTTTGACTTTTATTTGCCAATCAAAATATTTGATTTTGAAATTGAACTCTCTCATTAGTTAATATAACAATCTATTTGTCCAATTTGTACTTTTCTTATTATACTAGTTTTAGAACCCGTGCATGCACTGGGTTTTGGTAGACATTATAATGTGTATTAATATTTCAATAAGTTTGTTTTGAGGTTAAATATTGTAACAAATGAAAAATCTATGGTTTTGTAATGTTTAAGATTTTTCTATAAAATTATATTAAATCCTTAAAACTTATATAGTTATAATACCCATGCATGCGCTGGTTTTTACAAAACTTTTTGATTATGGATTAATATTGATTAATATTTGGTATAGACTTTTGTTGCACGAAAGATTTGAATTTGTTTAACTAGAATTGTGTTTAGTTTGACCTTGTTTAAATTAACAATTGATATCATGTTTTAGGCATTTTGCGTGTTTAATGGTATATAAATGAGATTTGAAAAAATATGTGTCATTGCTATATGTACAATTATACTATATAATATTCATTGAAGTGGTTTGCGGAGCTGTCACTTTTCCGAAGATGCCACCTTGGAGGTGGGCTTGAGGGAGTGGGGCAGCTTGGGTGCTCTGTGGAGCCACCACTTAAGGCAGCACTGTTCATGTGACAACTGGTAAAATTTTGGAGTGCTCTAAATACTGTGTTACGTTTGGTATGGACACTTGATATATGAGGATCGTTTTAGGAATTTATTTTGGAATATATGGAATTTTATTTGGAATATTATTATGTGATATGAGAAGTTTCCCCGTAGGATATGAGATTGAGCACAACGCAAATTGGCACGAGTCTAAACCTAATAATACGTTAAATAATTGATTAATAACGTTTTGAGGAAAGATAGGCATATAAATAGTCATTTCTAATGGAAAAATGATTTAAGAATTAATGGCGCAAGTTAAAAAGTCTCACGGAAAGTTTAACTAGCTTAAATAGGCCCAAAAGTAGTTTTATGAGAAGATTAGCCAAGTTACATGAATGGTCCTTACACTTAGAGTTTAGCCGCGCCCCTTTCCTTTCAAACTTGACACAAACGACCCTTTGGGTTAATAAAAACTCTACACCCTCATTTTAACCCTAAACCTAAAAAATTCCATCTCTCTTTTGCAGCTGTCGCATGCCCAAATACCACACCACCACCTCCGCCGCTCACCGCCACAAAAGGGTGCTCCAAAGACGACTTGTGATAACCTAGGGTCGACATAGTCCTCTATGTTGTCCACAATCGTGAATTCCATAGAGAATGCCATATTTCCTACGAACACCTGGATTTCATGATCCTTACCAACCACTTTCTCTCCCTTGTAAATCATTCCCCATCTGCAGATATTGTTATAATGAAACAATGACATAAAATTCTTTGGCAGGAATACATTAATGTATATGTTATTGAAGTACTTATGACCGATCATGCAGGGGATTTTGAGATTATTCGGATCACGTCGTCTTATCTTCCCCAACTCTCCATCCTTTGACCCATATAGATTCCCCTCAAGAGAGGGACGATACTCGTACACCTCTTCACTATCCCTATGAAAAATTACCTTCCTAACACCATTGGTGAGTACAACACTACCATCTTTCTCATCAAGGATTGCTCCCGATTCATTGATAAATGGTATCCCAAGGACAAGGTTGGTTAACGTTTGATTGGTGAGAGGGTCCATGTCATCAACCACGGTGAGGTCAGTATTGTAAACAAGCTCTCCAATCCTAATTGATAAGTTTTCTATTACTCTGTCGCACGCAATGTGCTCAGGGAAGGTTTTGTGGTATAGGGAAAGGGGGATCATGTTGACTGGGAAGCTAGGATCTATATGACTATCGGTTAAGAACTTTTCCTTAATGGTAAAGGGGATCTTGAAAACTTTAGAGTTACTTTCCTTAGTCTTATTGCTACTCCCACTAATAACATCCTTCATTTTTCTCTCGGGTTCTCCCATAGTAGATTTACCCAAAATGGTTGGATCCCTCTCTTGCTCTTCCGATTTCTCTTTCCCTTCATCCGGTTCGCCTGATTCTTGCGCGGTGTATTGCTCGGGTGAGTCGGTAGGTTTCCTTGCCGAAGCATGGTCAACCCTTTAGGTCTCATCTTTAGCTATCCGACTGAATTTGTTAGTTTGTTGTTGGGTTGGGTTGGATGTTGGAGCAGATATTGTGGTGATGGTGTTTACGAAGTGGATTGGTCCTGGGGGGTTGACAGGTTCTTTTCCGTTAGGAGATAGATATTTGAATAACTTGCTAGGACTTTTTATTTTTACAGGGGAGGCTGGTGGGCTCATGACGGTAGCAGATTTAACCTCATCAACGTGAATGGGCTTATTATCAATATGCTCTTTGATAGCAGTCAACAGATTACAAATCTTGTTGTTTACATCAGCCTGCTGTTGTTTAAATTTGGCCTCGAGCGTAGCGAGCTGTAGTTCTTGAGATAGAATGAATTTTTTTAAAGTATCTTCACAGCTTTGCCTAGGAATGCCTTGTGATGGAAAATGCTCGGACCAAGTGAGTGGTGAGGAGTCATTGAAGGATACGCTTCGCGTTTGGTACCCTCTAAAATTAGGTTTATCCTTCCATGCCTCATAGGCTTCGGCAGAAGTTCGAGGACCCTGACCTACGTGTGATGATGTGAATTCGTTATAAGCACGTTTTGGAAGTTCCATGCAGTTATGGGTCTCATGAGGGCCATTGCATAGTTTGCATGTAGAAGCGATTCTGCTTACTTGGCTTTCGTAAGATTTCATGAGAGACTTGACTCGACCTTCAAGTTCCATGATCCTACGGTCGGGAGTGCTAGAATTGTTCGAAGGCAAAGATATTGCCTTGACCATTTTGTTCAAATCACGGGGATCATTCCAACTTTCGTTGTCATAGAGAGCAAGATCTTCTATGAGTTCCCATGATTGTTCCGCACTAAGATCACGTAGCTTACCACCGGCCGATTGGTCAATGGCTCGCCTCGTGGAGATATCGATATGGTCATAAAAAATTTGGACTTGAGCCAAAGATCTATGCCATGATGAGGGACTTTTTGGAGTAAGTCCTTGAAACGAGTCCATGCTTCATAAAGAGATTCATTTTGACGTTGTTGGAACATCAAGATGTCATTTCTAAGCTTAGTAGTTCTCCCCGGTGGGAAAAATTGAGCAAGGAAACGAGTGGTGAGATCATCCCATGTGGTGATGGATCACGCGGGTAAACGCTCAAGCCATTGACTAGCTTGATCCCGTAGAGAAAATTGGAATAGGCGTAAACGGGTCATCTCTCTAGTTTCAACACCTAGGTCTATGGAATCTACGATTTTGAGAAAGTCCTTAAGATGTTGGTTTGGATCTTCGGAACGAAGTCCATGGAATGCACATCCGCTTTGCACCAACCGGATGGTGTCGGATCGCAAGGGGGTCACATTGGCTCCGGTGAGCTCAATGGTGTTTCGGTAGCCTTGGTGGCTAGGTCGGGAATATTCTCCTAAGGTTCAGGGCCTAAGGGGTTCTAATGGTTGGTTTTGTTGTGGTGGGATGATGGGTTCAAAGATGTTACCACCTTCCATGATGTCGGATGGTAAAGAGTTACGAACAAAAGCACAAAGAAATAGATAGACTAAAGAAAACCTAAAAATAAAAATAAAATCTTACTAGAAAGGAATCTAGCAAGTAGACCTAATAAAAAGAAATTCTAACCTAGACAATAACTATTCCCCGGCAGCGGCACCAAAAACTTGATGCGTGGGAATCGCGACAGGTTTTACCTCTCGAGGGATCTCGAGAAGCTTACAACCCCCACCAGGCAGTGTACCTGATCGTTGTAGTATAGTATAGTGACAAGTACCGGGGGATTGATCGTTCAGCTTAGGAATAGTGTCGCTAGGATTAGAAAGCCTAAATACTACTACCTCCGTCCCAAATTTATTGTCCCCTATTGACTTTTTCGGTCTTTACTTATAAACTTTGACCTTAAATATTTTTGTTTATATTACATAATACTTGATATAAAATATATGAACGGATTGAGTTTAAAATGTTTTTTCATTTGGTATAATTTTTATCAAAAATTGTATAACACAAACAAAAATATTTATAGTCAAAGTTGAGAAAGAAAGACTGAAAAAGTAAATAGGGGACAATAAATTTGGGACGGAGGGAGTAGTTCTAAAGGTGAGGGACGATTATTTTTGTATTTTTATATTTTTTTAGAAAGCAATTAAAATCTCGGGGTTTTGGAAGAGTGGGCGGAATTAGTTGCTATTCAACTAACCCAAAACTAAGATGCAATCAAAATAAAATACTAAAAATGAAATTAAACTAATTTATACTAAGGTTGTGAGCAGTAATTGGAGAAAATGTGTTTACTTAGATTTCACTACTCCCTGGATATCTTTTACACGTTAATTACTTGTTATAACTGCATGGATGACGGATTGTATTCCTTAATACCATTCATGGGGTGGCATACATAACTCCCCAATTCTATGAGCTCTTATCTCCTCCTACACCATGCCCAGCACAACTATAGGGATTGTAAACAGTGGCTCATGCATTAAATACAACCAATAAAGACCTAGTACGCCTCGGTTCATGTTTCTTAAGACGTTCAAGCATGTTACCATTTGGAGATCTGCCAGTTTTCTTAAGCCTAACATATAAATCATTCATCCAAGACAAGAATAAACAAGTAATCAACACATAATCAATATCTAGGTTTCATTAGATCTAAGCAAACACAAAAGAGATCTAGCCTAGCATAATGGAATTGAGACAAGAACAAGATATAGACAACCAACACATAGACATATTGATTGAATTAGAAGAACACTTATCTCAATTACAATGCAAGGTATCAAGGGTTTGGAACCCTTGAAAAACCTGTAAAAGTTGCACCAAAATCGTACTTAGGGTTTCTCCAAAACTTCTCTCTTTAAATGTGAAAAATTAGAAAACTATATATAGAAAAACAGGTCTGACGGCGTCAAGAGTAATCTTGTGACGCCGTCACCTCGCCGCCAAAACTCTCCTCGGACTGCCTAGATCTACTTCTGACGCCGTCAAGACTTAGACACTTCCAGGCCGTCATGACTCTTTTACTCTTGACGCCCTTCTCACGTGACGCCGTCAAAACTCTACTGGACCATCATGGAATTTCATGAAATTTGCTCTTGACACCGTCAAGGATTTGCTCTTGACGCCGTCACCTACTGTTCCCAGCTTGGAAAATTAATACTTTGGCGTTTTCTTCACTTTTATGCTCCAAAAAATGTCCGAATTGCTTCCTTTTCCAGATTTCACTCCCAAAGTACCTAAAATCACAAAAGGAACGATTTAGGGCAATATTTGATCAAATAAATTCGGATTCGGGCTTAAATGACCCCCTAAAAACGGATCATTTTTCGCCTCATCATATACCCTTACACTTGAGATTTGCTTGTCCTCATGCAAATGCGCTTTTATTCTAATCAAAATACAAGTTAGGGGTCATTTAACACTAATATAAAAGTAATTACAACAAATAATGGTTCCACTAAAGACCAATAGACAAGCACGGAGGTCATACACAAGCACCTCACAAATAGTGTTTAGATACTCACATCTCTCGGGTGTAATAAAGTGTAAATTACAATATGGAAACGGAAGATATCTCTCACTACCTGTCATAGAAAAATAGATTACCATAGGCTTGGGAAAGGATCAAACCTCCACCACATGGCGTAAGCACCTAGGATAAACTATCAAAGAGGTCTTTTAAAGGGTTGTAACGTTGGGTGTAGGGATATGAAATACACGGTTTTGTTGGATAAAGGAAGTTTTACTGGTGGCGAGTTAACAATCTTGGTTAATTACATGTACAATATGGCGTTGCTAAGCCAAGACTAGACTCGACTTATGCTAATAAATGAAAAATAATAAAAACATAAAATAAACATAGAATGAAACGGGATGGTAGTCCGTATGTTTTTTCTCTTTTTCCTTTTTTTTTTTTTTTTTTTTTTTTTTTTGCATACACTCTTACCCTACCATCCAAAATAATACATCATAGGGAATGAACATTTCCCTTACACTTGAATCTTTACATACTTTACATTTAACTAATCTAATGACTCGAATTAAGAAAATCAAAACACTTGGAGCACTTTTAAGATTAACGTATATATGGGGGTAATAAATGATGTTCTTCCCCATTACTCCATAAATAAGTACTTACCCATGAGTCCCATGAGTCCCAAAACAATATGTACAAGGATATGACTCGACTTAGCAACCATGTAATCAATTAGAAAGTTAACTTAGGGTTTAACAAATAACAATAATGCACTAAAAATGAGCGCATACACGGAAGGCTAAGGCGATTTGGTTGTACATTTAAGTGGGGTGTAACAAATTCTTCCTTTAAGTAAAATGCTTAAAGTTAGAAACGAAAAGATAGGCTCGGAGGGGTGTACTAGGGGTTTCGTGTACTAAAAATGAGTACAACGCTAAGGGTGTGGGAAAATTAGTTGACTTAACTAGCCAAGCAATATGACTTAAATGGTCAAGTAATTATGATACGGGTTTAACACAAGGGTGATCCTAATGCCTCTTATCATGTAATAAATCCTACCACACGAATGTAGTCTCACTAGCGGTCTCGGGATGCATCACTAACGCAAGTTCTAGAATCTAAATGCTACCGGTACACTCATAATCACTAATAATGAATGTTTTTCCTATCAAATCTAAAGGCGAACCTCACATATTTGGGTGGAAAATTTTTCTGAATATACGGTTATGTGCTAGTTATACAATCTCCTATCCATGAGACGCTTGCTATGGCTAAAGTTTCACTCCTAAATGTTGTAAAAAAATTTAAATTTGGCGATAAAATTACACTAACAAGTATTTCTCATAGTTTTATTACACATCTACTATTAAACAAAACAAACTCAAGCGAGAGTGCATATGTAAGGTATCATCTTTTTACCCTCCCCTTACACTTAAGATGAACATTGTCCCCAATGTTCAAGTAAAGAATGTAAAAGTGAAAAAGTAAAGAGAATGAAATCAAATACTCCCCTGATTCGCTCGGTATGGATTATAGGTGGCCAGGTTAAATCTTCCTCCAAGAAAATGAACGATCAAAGCTTCCCTTCCAGAATATAAATCATCTCCTTGTCATACATAACCTGTAAAACCTGACAAAATAGACAAGACAACCTTGCGTAAAATCGGCGGCATCCTATATAAGTTTCTAAATCCTAGAAAACAAGATAAGATATAATGCTTATGGAATGAAGTTTGCAGACCTCCTGGAGATTATAAAACTTAATAATTCACAAAAACCATAAGACTCCGTTAGAAAAACAAAACCGGTAAAATTTCCAGATTTTAACTCCTGACGCCGTCAAGAGTAAAACTCTGACACCGTCAGAATGGACCTGCAGAAATTCTTATGTTAAGTTTCCGGAAAATTTCTGGAAAAACTTGGTCCTACTTCCTGGAAAATCCTGCAAAACTTCATTATGACTCAATACAAGCATTTGACTCTAACAAATACGAATATACATGCTCATTTAATATCGTGGAGAATCATGACCGGCTTGTTTCTTAAAAACATATTTGGGGTTTCCCCTTACACTTATCTTTTGCAAAAATACTTCTAGGTGGAGTTAAGACTAGGCCAAACAATAAAGTAAAGTATTTCCACACTTTAATTGAGAAACATGATCAACCAACAATAAAAATAAAACATGCATACGGAAGCAAATAACAAACAAACAAATAAAATCACACAAAACATGGGTTACCTCCCAAGAAGCGCTTTTCTTTATTTACGAGTCTTGTAGCTAGACTCAAGGTCATGGGTTACTACGTGACTTCATCATTGGTTCCATTCTCTAGGTTGTATTCTAAACCAGTATCGCTTTCGTAGTGTAAGTACTTCGGGTCTTCGAACTCGAAAACATCTTGGCGATATTTAGAACCAAGCTTACTAACATCCTTAAAGAATCCACATGATAAATCAGAAATGTTTTTACACCCCCTCCTAACATCTTCATCACACAAGATAATTTGGGAGCTCATCATATCAAGCCCGTCACAATCTATTTCCTTAAGGTCTTTTCTCTTGTATGGCATTTGGTATGAAATCCTCCTAATCCCATTGGTGAAGGTCATGATTCCGTTCAAGTCATCCACTATCAAAGTAGTGATTTCACAAAAGGGTGCTCCAAAGACGACTTGTGATAACCTAGGGTCGACATAGTCCTCTATGTTGTCCACAATCGTGAATTCCATAGAGAATGCCATATTTCCTACGAACACCTGGATTTCATGATCCTTACCAACCACTTTCTCTCCCTTGTAAATCATTCCCCATCTGCAGATATTGTTATAATGAAACAATGACATAAAATTCTTTGGCAGGAATACATTAATGTATATGTTATCGAAGTACTTATGACCGATCATGCAGGGGATTTTGAGATTATTCGGATCACGTCGTCTTATCTTCCCCAACTCTCCATCCTTTGACCCATATAGATTCCCCTCAAGAGAGGGACGATACTCGTATACCTCTTCACTATCCCTACGAAAAATTACCTTCCTAACACCATTGGTGAGTACAACACTACCATCTTTCTCATCAAGGATTGCTCCCGATTCATTGATAAATGGTATCCCAATGACAAGGTTGGTTAACGTTTGATTGGTGAGAGGGTCCACGTCATCAACCACGGTGAGGTCAGTATTGTAAACAAGCTCTCCAATCCTAATTGATAAGTTTTCTATTACTCTCTCGCACGCAATGTGCTTAGGGAAGGTTTTGTGGTATAGGGAAAGGGGGATCATGTTGACTGGGAAGCTAGGATCTATATGACTATCGGTTAAGAACTTTTCCTTAATGGTACAGGGGATCTTGAAAACTTTAGGGTTACTTTCCTTAGTCTTATTGCTACTCCCACTAATAACATCCTTCATTTTTCTCTCGGGTTCTCCCATAGTAGATTTACCCAAAATGGTTGGATCCCTCTCTTGCTCTTCCGATTTCTCTTTCCCTTCATCCGGTTCGCCTGATTCTTGCGCGGTGTATTGCTCGGGTGAGTCGGTAGGTTTCCTTGCCGAAGCATGGTCAACCCTTGAGGTCTCATCTTTAGCTATCCGACTGAATTTGTTAGTTTGTTGTTGGGTTGGGTTGGATGTTGGAGCAGATATTGTGGTGATGGTGTTTACGAAGTGGATTGGTCCTGGGGGGTTGACAGGTTCTTTTCCGTTAGGAGATAGATATTTGAATAACTTGCTAGGACTTTTTATTTTTACAGGGGAGGCTGGTGGGCTCATGACGGTAGCAGATTTAACCTCATCAACGTGAATGGGCTTATTATCAATATGCTCTTTGATAGCAGTCAACAGATTACAAATCTTGTTGTTTACATCAGCCTGCTGTTGTTTAAATTTGGCCTCGAGCATAGCGAGTTGTAGTTCTTGAGATAGAATGAATTTTTTTAAAGTATCTTCACAGCTTTGCCTAGGAATGCCTTGTGATGGAAAATGCTCGGACCAAGTGAGTGGTGAGGAGTCATTGAAGGATACGCTTCGCGTTTGGTACCCTCTAAAATTAGGTTTATCCTTCCATGCCTCATAGGCTTCGGCAGAAGTTCGAGGACCCTGACCTACGTATGATGATGTGAATTCGTTATAAGCATGTTTTGGAAGTTCCATGCAGTTATGGGTCTCATGAGGGCCATTTCATAGTTTGCATGTAGAAGCGATTCTGCTTACTTGGCTTTCGTAAGATTTCATGAGAGACTTGACTCGACCTTCAAGTTCCATGATCCTACGGTCGGGAGTGCTAGAATTGTTCGAAGGCAAAGATATTGCCTTGACCGTTTTGTTCAAATCACGGGGATCATTCCAACTTTCATTGTCATAGAGAGCAAGATCTTCTATGAGTTCCCATGATTGTTCCGCACTAAGATCACGTAGCTTACCACCGGCCGATTGGTCAATGGCTCGCCTCGTAGAGATATCGATATGGTCATAAAAAATTTGGACTTGAGCCAAAGATCTATGCCATGATGAGGGACTTTTTGGAGTAAGTCCTTGAAACGAGTCCATGCTTCATAAAGAGATTCATTTTGACGTTGTTGGAACATCAAGATGTCATTTCTAAGCTTAGTAGTTCTCCCCGGTGGGAAGAATTGAGCAAGGAAACGAGTGGTGAGATCATCCCATGTGGTGATGGATCCCTCGGGTAAACGCTCAAGCCATTGACTAACTTGATCCCGTAGAGAGAATTGGAATAGGCGTAAACGGGTCGTCTCTCTAGTTTCAACACCTAGGTCTATGGAATCTACGATTTTGAGAAAGTCCTTAAGATGTTGGTATGGATCTTCGGAACAAAGTCCATGGAATGCACATCCGCTTTGCACCAACCGGATGGTGTCGGATCGCAAGGGGGTCACATTGGCTCCGGTGAGCTCAATGGTGTTTCGGTAGCCTTGGTGGCTAGGTCAGGAATATTCTCCTAAGGTTCGGGGCCTAAGGGGTTCTAATGGTGGGTTTTGTTGTGGTGGGATGATGGGTTCAAAGATGTTACCACCTTCCATGATGTCGGATGGTAAAGAGTTACGAACAAAAGCACAAAGAAATAGATAGACTAAAGAAAACCTAAAAATAAAAATAAAATCTTACGAGAAAGGAATCTAGCAAGTAGACCTAATAAAAAGAAATTCTAACCTAGACAATAACTATTCCCCGCAGCGGCGCCAAAAACTTGATGCGTGGGAATCGCGACAGGTTTTACCTCTCGAGGGATCTCGAGAAGCTTACAACCCCCACCAGGCAGTGTACCTGATCGTTGTAGTATAGTATAGTGACAAGTACCGGGGGATTGATCGTTCAGCTTAGGAATAGTGTCGCTAGGATTAGAAAGCCTAAATACTAGTTCTAAAGGTGAGGGATGATTATTTTTGTAATTTTATATTTTTTTAGAAAGCAATTAAAATCTCGGGGTTTTGGAAGAGTGGGCGGAATTAGTTGCTATTCAACTAACCCAAAACTAAGATGCAATCAAAATAAAATACTAAAAATAAAATTAAACTAATTTATACTAAGGTTGTGAGCAGTAATTGGAGAAAATGTGTTTACTTAGATTTCACTACTCACTAGATATCTTTTACACGTTAATTACTTGTTATAACTGCATGGATGACGGATTGTATTCCTTAATACCATTCATGGGGTGGCATACATAACTCCCCAATTCTATGAGCTCTTATCTCCTCCTACACCATGCCCAGCACAACTATAGGGATTGTAAACAGTGGCTCATGCATTAAATACAACCAATAAAGACCTAGTACGCCTCAGTTCATGTTTCTTAAGACGTTCAAGCATGTTACCATTTGGAGATCTGCCAGTTTTCTTAAGCCTAACATATAAATCATTCATCCAAGACAAGAATAAACAAGTAATCAGCACATAATCAATATCTAGGTTTCATTAGATCTAAGCAAACACAAAAGAGATCTAGCCTAGCATAATGGAATTGAGACAAGAACAAAATATAGACAACCAACACATAGACATATTGATTGAATTAGAAGAACACTTATCTCAATTACAATGCAAGGTATCAAGGGTTTGGAACCCTTGAAAAACCTGTAAAAGTTGCACCAAAATCGTACTTAGGGTTTCTCCAAAACTTCTCTCTTTAAATGTGAAAAATTAGAAAACTATATATAGAAAAACAGGTCTGACGGCGTCAAGAGTAATCTTCTGACGCCGTCACCTCGCCGCCAAAACTCTCCTCGGACTGCCTAGATCTACTTCTGACGCCGTCAAGACTTAGACACTTCCAGGCCGTCATGACTCTTTTACTCTTGACGCCCTTCTCACGTGACGCCGTCAAAACTCTACTGGACCGTCATGGAATTTCAAGAAATTTGCTCTTGACGCCGTCAAGGATTTGCTCTTGACGCCGTCACCTACTGTTCCCAGCTTGGAAAATTAAGACTTTGGCGTTTTCTTCACTTTTATGCTCCAAAAAATGTCCGAATTGCTTCCTTTTCCAGATTTCACTCCCAAAGTACCTAAAATCACAAAAGGAACGATTTAGGGCAATATTTGATCAAATAAATTCGGATTCGGGCTTAAATGACCCCCTAAAAACGGATCATTTTTCGCCTCATCAGTGATATAATTTCTGAGGTGCACACGCCCCCACACACCATTTCCATGAGCCGCCACCTTCATCCGTGTAACACCCCTAGTCTCGTATAGCAGCGGAAGCTAAACAAGGGTATTACTTCATAACATAAAGTACAGAAAACCACTCTAAAATGAGACATTTTTAAAATACATTAATATTCGAATTTATTCATAATATCATAGTAGAATACAGGTCCCATAATGTACATAATAAGTTTAAAACGTTATCGAATGATAATATGCATATTCTTCAAAATGTCCATTCCGTTTGCCTCCATTTATGTGCCAGACATACCTTAAGGACCTAAGATAAAACATGCCAAAAAAGTCAATACAATTGTTTACTGAATTCATAGGTTTAAATAATGGACAATTAGTTTTCAGAGTTAAAGTGGTAATTGAAATGAATACAATCATATGGTAAGTATATATATTATTGCATCTATGCTCATGGCACTCAAACTAACGGTATATATCACCAATGATATATAGAATAATAATGATCCCGTGTAGGTACTCGCAAGTGATTAATTGTCCATGAAGTGGGGACTTGTGGCATAGGGAACTTAGATCCAAGCAATAATATATATTTAGAAAAGCATACAATTTAGCAATAATTGTCCGTATAGCATGTATCTCCCAAAAAGAGTTTATAAAACTGTTTAAGTAAAAGTTGCGGCTATGAACTCACTGCAGTATTTAGTAGTGGATTATAGCAACAGATAGTGTATGGCGAGACCACAATCTTTAACGATAACCTATTAGAGTATAGTGATCGTTTCTTAGTATAGTGTACGATAGTAGTGTACAAGTATATGTAAAGTTATTGACTTGATTAAGATGTTGTATATTATTCTAGTGATTTGGGAAAAGGAGTGAAGTATCCTTAAGGTATGGTTTGGATATTAGCCTTTTATAAATGACATTATACTACCATTCAAGCTATCAAAATCTAGATGTCATATAGTGAATGTATGAGGAGCCACGACACTTTAATTTGTAAATCCACAGCTCGTCAATATGACACTTCGAAAAGGCCTCTTATGATAATGAAACTCCCTACTATTGTAATACTTATCATTTATAAATAAAAGTATTTGACGAGACAAATGTTGTATAAAAACATTTGTTGTGTTTCGTTAAAGACTATTGGTTGAACTAGTGTGGTGACGTGAAGATATAAGTTGTGTGTCGTGAAAAAGTTTAGCATAACGTTAGTCAAGTGTGAATGTTACCAATTTAATGGTCAAGTGTGTTGTGATGAAATCACTAATAGCGTTTCATAACTTTGTCGTGCAAATGTTCAAAACGATTTTTATATATCATACTAGTTAATATACTTTCGCGGATCAAGTGAAAGTTATGACTTTGTGGAAAAATGATATTCACATAGCTAATATGTAATATGGTCATTTTTATAAGTTGTCGAGGTAGGGAAAATGAGTCAAATAAATGATCGAGTCTCAATAACAAGTTTCGGGTCATCAAATCCCAAACTAGCCATGCGGCTAGACACACAACCTTGAGAAAAAACCAAGACCATATCCGTGGCTATGTCTCAGCTTAGAAGGCCTTGAGACAATAACCTTGGCTGTGTCTCGACCTCAAGAGGTCAAAATGCCATAAAGACTCTTGAGTCATGGCTACTTTTTGGTCTAAAACAGGTCCAGTTAGTTTCTGCAGTTTACAACCTTCGTTTTTCACTTTCAGGCTAAAATTCTCGCAAGGTTTTTTGTAAAACATCTTTCTAAACAATTTTCGTGTTTGACACTTTCCATGATTCGGACCAGAAAGGGGTCTAAATCGTGATTTAAGATCAGAAGACTTTTTGTTCCAGCACCTAATTTCCATCTAGTAATCTTCATTTAGCCATAACTTTTTAACTACAAGTCCTTTTTAAGTTTTTCAAAAGCTCAAGTTCTAGTTTTTACTTCCTCTAACAGCTTATTAAAGTCATTTAAGTCCATGGCTCATGAATTTGTGTCAAAACTCATCACAAATCACTAGTTACACACTAGTTGTTTTAAAGGGGTTTCTACACAAGTTCTATCCATCTTTTTCCTATATGTACAACATCAATCATATCATATTACATATACACCTCATACATCATGAAAATACATCAAAAGATTCTAAGTTTATTACAACCATATTGAATAACTTGAAAAATAAATAAATTCTTACAAGGATTAGGTTGAGTAGTTACAAGAACAATCAAGCCTAAACCCCTTTTAATCTCCAACTTTGTCTTCAAACTTGCTATAGCCTTAGAGAACCCTTGTACTAAGCCTTCTAACTCAGCCTTTGGTCTTGTGTAGGTCTTGTTGTGAGCTTGGAATCACCAAAGTAACTCTTGTACTAGGTAGAATACATCATGGCCTTTATCTTCTTAATATGTATTGTTTCTAGATTCAAAATAGATGTTGGTGAAATACGGTGTACGTATGGAAGAGTAGACAACAGATATTATTTGTGACTTACTTCACTATGAAGATAGATATTTTGAGTGATTTTATATGGAGGTGCAAGGATTATGTGTGTAGATCGTTTATAGCTCATCTAGGGTTAACAATAGTAAAGACAACAATCATGCACAGTGGAATAAGTAAAACATCTTTATTATTGAACAAGGTTTTTACTTCACCATCTCTAACAACTAAACTACTTAACATGTTCTACCTTGATCAAGTAGAACATGTTATCTAAACTAAAACACTAAACCCTAGGCGTTTATCTTCTACGCCTAGGTTACACACACACACCTTTACTAGACGTCTACATTGTGGAAGACTTGAATGATTTAATTTGATGACCTATGTCCTCGTTATATACTAGAGGATTAGGGTTTACAAAATACTACTAAGGACTAATAAATAAAACTTCTTTTGCAAGCAAGTCCTTCCCATCTTTCGTAGAATTCCTTCTTGTCACTTCAAGCCCTTCATGTTTCATTCTTCTTGTTTCGTATCATCAAATCAATAAATATAATTCCCAACAATCTTCCCCTATTTGATGATGACAAAACAAACACCTTCTGTACGAACTTCCCTAGACGAAGTAGAAAAGTTGAGATAATTAAATCTCGCCATGAATGAAACAATCTTGTCTTCCCCTTAAGCCATACCATGCCACTCCAAATCTCTTCTAACATCTCTTTCCCTTTTTGTTATCAACAAATAGGGAACATATAAGCAATAGAAACTTCCCCTTGAGTGGTGCATGTACATCAAATGATTAAACACATAATAAGATACTTCCCCTGAAACTAATGTGTTAATCATCTTCATGAATCTTCAATTCTGTAAGCTCCTTGTAATGATCACTGATGAAGAAAATCAAGTATAACGAATTTGATGAAGAAGTAGAATAACCCAAACTTGTGTCTTATATCTTGTACTAATCATGTGACTCCAAACTCATACCAAGAACGAAAAATATGAGTAGACCGCAAACTCTTGACAAAATCCTCAACTAATATGAGACACTGAGCACTACAATCCTTAAAGTGATGGCAAATGTGACATTAAGCACCTTCAGTTTGTAGATAATACACCAATTTGCTAGATTCATCAAGTCTTTGTCACAACTTTAACGCACAAACAAGTTACCTCCTACTATAAGGTATAATAAGAACACTCATCCAAGAAACTCCACTTCACCTTCAAATAAGTGATAAACAATCTTCTTCGTAATCAATTAATCCATAAGAACCAATACGAGCCTGTTAAAACCTTTAAGAACATAAACCAACTAACCATCTTGTGTGTGTGAAACTAATAACCTGTGTGTGTAATCTAACAAACTGCTCATAATTAACCAAGAACCAAAGTAGAACCAATCTCATAAAAACCCATCTCGGCTTCCCCTCACTGCTCGTAAATCATGCATATATATTGAACCATAAAATTCTTTACATGTCTCGCAGCAGTACTTTGAACAATAAACATAGCAGTACGTTGAAGCATAGCAATACTTTGAATGTGCAAGCAGTACTTTCAAGTATACGAGCAGTACTTTACTTCAAGAGAGCAGTACTTTGAAAAACAATGGGGCAGTACTTTTATGTGAATGAGTAGCAGAACAAATACAAACGAGTAGTAGTAAAGTTGTGGCACTAGAAACATGTTATCCTTTGTTCTTGCTCTCAAAACCCATTGATAAAAATAGAATCACAGCAGCATTACTGAACATCTCACATGCGCTAGATGACAAATTTTCTTCAAATCCACCGACCCATTGATACTTGAAAAGATGATAGACTTTGAAGACCAATCAGTACGAGGATAAAACCACTCTCACCGACCCATGATCACAACAACTGATAACGAATAATTCATACCGACCCATGATCAGCAGCAGTACCTCGTTAAAACTCACAATTAAATTAATAAATCAAATCCATGATCTATCACAATTGATATGAGATAAACCAATCTGCCCTACAAATTCACTTGATGTTTTTCTTCTTTGTCGCTAAGTGAGGGATTTTAATATCATAGTCACCAATCAGTGATGTTTAAATCGAAAGTACCTCGTATTTATCTTTCTCAACAATTCACGTGATCAATTAAGAACTCCATGCACCTCACGACAAATCGATTAATCAATATCACCAACCCATTATTGACCAATCATTAATAGATCTTGAATACTAATTGTTACCATGTGATATTATGTCGCCGTACATAAACTGTCGATACCTTAAAATTTAAACACTAATTCGTACCTTATTCAAAACTGCTTCTTTTCAATGACAGTAAAAACACCTTGTAATCCCTAGGTCACGAGCTAACCTAGCTCTGATACTAATTGTGTAGATCGTTTATAGCTCATCTAGGGTTAACAATAGTAAAGACAACAATCATGCACAGCGGAATAAGTAAAACATCTTTATTATTGAACAAGGTTTTTACTTCACCATCTCTAACAACTAAACTACTTAACATGTTCTACCTTGATCAAGTAGAACACGTTATCTAAACTAAAACACTAAACCCTAGGCGTTTATCTTCTACGCCTAGGTTACATACACACACCTTTACTAGACGTCTACATTGTGGAAGACTTGAATGATTTAATTTGATGACTTATGTCCTCTTTATATACTAGAGGATTAGGGTTTACAAAATACTACTAAGGACTAATAAATAAAACTTCTTTTGCAAGCAAGTCCTTCCCATCTTTCTTAGAATTCCTTCTTGTCACTTCAAGCCCTTCATGTTTCATTCTTCTTGTTTTGTATCATCAAATCAATAAATATAATTCCCAACATTATGTGTCTTAACATAAGACCTTGTAACCTAAACAAGGCCATGTATACTAGTGACTAGCACAACTTTTGCCCACCTCTTGCTTGAGGTGGTGTGAAGGTTGGTTGCTAGCGTATAAAGTAACCTCATGATGAAACAATGCTTCTATGGGGTATAGTTTGGTCCTGGTAATTACTAATGTTAAGCCGTTAAGTCACGAAACATAAAAGAATGGCAACGTAAAAATGTAATACTTACAAAAATGTTAAAAATTATCAATATACTCCAACTAGGTATACTAAAAGTGTGATAAGCCTAACGGAGTGTGTTTATGATGGTAAAACCTAATAACGTAGGTTTGAGCACACGTATACGTAAGAAATAAAATGCTCGCGTAAAAATGACAATTGAAATTGGTTATAAGAAGTTACTTGTTAAAGATAGGGAATTGCAATATAAGTTTGACACTCTTGAAATTAGTTCAACAAAAACCATTAACTCTTTAAAACAAGAAATTTCTGATTTAAAAAAACCAGCTTTCAAAACAAAAATCAGCTTTATACCAATCTTGAAAAAGAACGGGATGAGTTGAAAAAGGACTTTGCAAAGAAAGAAGATAAACTTTTGGATGAAATCATAGAGTCAGAACCTATGATAAAAAAAATTATAAAACTTGTTCGTTAAGACGGGTCATTCGAGTCAAACAATTCATATGATTACAAATCAAACTAATCCGATTTACCATACAAAACAAAAAATGGCTCTTGGTGACAAAACTCCTTGTAATCTCAAGAAAGCTCATGAAGAACAAAATGCTTTGTATAATGGAAATATTATATATGCTAAACATGATCCTCCCATCATTCGGGATTTTGTACAAACGATAGAACTTGTTGAAGAGAGCATAACTAAAATGCAACAAAAGAATCCAGATTTGAAACCAATTGATTACATGAAACTGAACAAACTGTCTAGAATTACTTTTGTTCCACAGAAACAAAAATCTAAGTTTTCCAAAAACCGAGGCATCTCAAAACTAGTTTCTAAACCATTAGTTGCTTCCAAATCTCTTTCAAAACTGTAACAGATGTCTTCAAACAACACTTTTAACACAAGTGATTCCAGAAGATTTCTTGATGATCTTAAAACCAGAATTGGGCAACTTCAAACGCTTTTAGAATCTAAAATGAGATTGACGGAAAACAATTGGAACTCAACTGTTCATTTACAACTAAAAAAGATACTTGAACGTGACTTTGCTCATCCAATTAATATGATTAATGCTCGGGTAATTCATTTTGAGCAAGCATTTTTGAAAGAAACGGTTGACTTTGTCAAGGACCACAAATCCTTGGTAAAGCAAGCAAATGAACGTTGTGAAAACATCAAACTTTTGGAAATTTTAAATGATTCTCTCTTCGAAGCAGTTCTGTCTATTGATATTATATCCATCATTTTACAATCATATTCTGTTGAAGACGATGAAAGACTGCGAGCTAAGACCTCCGCAATTGTTTCCAAATATGAAAATGCTCTTATCAAAATTGAAAAGGAAAATGTGTCATATTTTAAACAACTTGATCGGAAAAGCGAATAATACAACTATGACAAACTGTCGTATGAGCGTGCCTTCAAGAACATGAAAGAGCAAAATGATCTTTTGAGGGCTCAGCTTGAAAGTATAAAAGGGAAGGGTGTGGACACTAAGTTTGAAAAACCATCAACTTTGGAGAAACCAAATGTTTCAAAAATAGTTGAAAAACCAAAAATTTCAATTTTCCGGTTTGCTCCAAAAGTCGATGAGAAAAAGGATTTGACAAAACCAGTCACTCCACAACCCTTGCCCAAGCAAAAAGATATTGAAAAGATTGTTGAAAATGCAAATGTTGTTGAACGAAACACGAATGTGCTTAATTCTAGCCCTTTTAAGAATACTACACCAAATGTGACCAGAAAAACTGTTAAAGAATCTGTTGGTTCTAACGACTTCGTCCACAATCACCATTTAAAAGAAGTTAGGAAAAAGGCACATATTCGAAAAGACGGAAATTTAGGTGCAAAACCTAGTGTGATGAATTCTACAAGATTCCAAAGCACTGTCAGTAGTAGTAAACCATTGCCTAGGAACCATCAATAAAAGACTAGGGATTGGCCTGCATCTAAGAGTAGTTGCGAAAAAGAAAATGCTATGCACGTAGAAAACAACACTAGAAATGTTGAGTCTCTTTCGAACATAAAGAAATTTCCAAAAGACTGTAGTGATAAAGTTAAAGTTGTTGTTTTAAACATGGATTCTGCATTTGTCTGTCCTACATGTCAAAAATGTGTTTTTCAGCTAATCACGATGCATGTATTGCACAATTTATCATGAAAAGAAAGTCAAGTGTCAGGACACAATCCACTAAGACACCAAATCAAAACAAACCTGTTGATAAGAAGCAAGAGGTTAAGAAACCTAATAGGTGGATATCTACAGGATGTAGTTTTTCCAAGACTGAGACTTCCGCTGCATCTGATAAGAATACTACGTTTAGATCTTACCTTAGGTGGATTCCTACGGGAAAAGTTTTTAAAACAGTTGGTCTTAGATGGATTCCCACAGGGAAGATTTTTGATAGTTGCACAAATACTAATAATAGTGTAAATCGTCAGGATAAGGAAGTAGAAACCACTACAACCGTTGATAGCGAACACCCTCAATGTGAGGAAACATGTACTTCTAACACTGTTATTTGTGAAAATTCTTCTTCTGTAGATGCAGGCACTTGTGAAAGTGATCCAGGTTCATACACTCGATGTGGAAAAGAAGAATCTTATGCCAACATCGCATACGGAAATCCTTATCATATTCCACTTTTACTTGTCCAAACTTAATTCTTCTTTCTTCAATTCTTCTTTGTAAATATTTTTGAAAAACAAAAATACAAAAAATATAAAATTTTCAAAAATCCAAAAACAATATAAAATCAAAAAATTCAAAAATATTCTTCTCACGACATGTCTCTCATATAATCGATATTCTGTACGTATCTAGAAATGTCATTCAACAATGATACGGACATGTATAGATGCTTGAGTGGGAGTTCATTTAAATGTTTACTAAAACATGTCGTTTCTATATTTTTTTCTCAAAAATATGGCTTTCGTATACTTTAGTACGAAACCCGGACCTAAATGATGACTTCTGATTATTTTCATATCAGGACTCGTTCGTTCAAAGATGAAATCATTTTCAAAAAGTTAGAGTATAATCAAACGAAAAAGATTTCAAACAAAAACTCGTTATCCAAACAGAATTCTTGAGAACTTTTTCAAGATTGTTCAAAAGATTTTTCAAAATCTCTCAAAATTAGTGCTCAAGATAACTCCCTCCAAACCCTTAATTGATTTTAAAATGAGCTATCATTAAGGGGGAGTATAAAATCAAAAATGTTCCGATTTCATGCAAAAACAAATATGTCTATCTCTCCAAATGCTTTTTTCTTAATCATTTGATACAAAAAATATCACGCTATGCTATTTTTGAGGGGGAGAAGACATGATTAAAATGTGATCAAAATGTTTAAAGATTGTGACTGAATCTTAAAAGAGCTCGACTCAGAAAGTACCAATGAATTGACGAAGCTTAAAATGTCAGTAATCGAAAAGACTTGTCCTGGACGGGTAATAATTTCAAGCTATTCTAACTAGTGATGTAAGCGTGTCTCAAATAGGACTTGTCTGAGTAGAATGTACCGTATCAAGAGACTTTCATTGGACTTGACCAGGATGGGTAATAATTTCAAGCTAGGCTAACTAGTGATGAAAGCGTGTCACAAATCGGTCATGTTTCGCTGAAAGTGGATCAATTCAAAAGTGCAAACTCCTCCCGCATGTGCAAATTTCTTAAAAATTACATGAGCACATGTGAAGGGTGAGTCCTTCAAAAGAAACTAAAACTCTCAAAGTGTTAACAAATATGTTTCATAATCATAAACACTTTGAGAGATTTTCAAATGAATGGTTTTATGGCAACAATAGGATAGTCATGAAAATATAAGGTGATTATTGTTAGGTTTATGTCCAATGATCCGCCAGAGCCGGAGGGATCTACCCAAGGACAATTCAAATATATAAGAATTAGAAGTCCTTAGGCATGATTGAAAAAAGGAATAAAGAAATGAAAGGAGAAAGAAGGGGTTGAAGAATTAAAAAGAAAAGTTAATGAAAGGGTGAAAAGAAATAGCCCTCCAACTGATCAACCATAGGGCAGAAACCGGGTTCAATTCATATGCTACTAGTTGTTACTAAGGTGACACCAGTATTGAAGACAAAGACGTCATGGACCCAGTGACGCACTGCACTAAACCTTCTAGCCAATCGGGTATCTCTTAAAATGTACCTGTTTCATTCTCACGAAGAACCTTGCATAATCTATCGACCTCTCACTCTGAGATGTGTTGATATTAAAAAGGTGGTACTCTGCTCCAAGCCACCGATGACTTAAATATGCACTTTTTGAGTCTAGAGCCTCAAGATAACATCAAAAGATCTCTTAGGAACACATGATACTTCTACAATGGTGATCCAGCATTATGGACACCAGATGTACACTTAAGAGTCCTACGCAGATCTTAGCAATCTGCCAGAACATTTATGAGAGGACTCACTTTTGTAATTCTCAGTGATTGAATGAAAACTCTTGCCAGGGTCAACATCAAACAGCCTTGACAGCAGGTCACTTCGGTAACTCATTGTGGGTTACGCTTAGTTTTAGCGGTGGTTCCAAAATGTTCTACAATCGTGGGTGATCTCCAGCGACTCACCCAATCATTGATTTACTTAGGTAAATCTTGTAATTCCTCTCGAGGGTATCCGATTTAGGAACGACCTTGTGATAAAGCGAAATTTGTTACGCTTTTAAGGGGTCATTTAAGCCTTAAGTCGTGATAATAGGATTAATTATTACCCTAAATCGTTTCTTTTGTCATTTTAGGTACTTTGGAGAAAAATTTGGGAAAACATAACATTTTGGACGTTTTTGGAGCATAAAATGAAGAAAACGATGTTGGATCGATATACTCTGATCAAACTACTTTGTAGCTTGTAAGGGTTTAACAATATTGAGTAAACTCAATACTATTAATATTGAAACACTGTTTGACCTTGTAAAGTATGCGGAATCTACTAACACAAAGCTTAAGAAAAACTTTTATATTAACCAAACTTAGAACCTGCTTTGATACACAGATTCACTAACAATCCCTAACTATTAACTTTGATCGACTTCTTATCTAAGACTTGTAAAACTTCTAAAAAAACATCTATCGACCAATACCTCTTAAGGCTCTTTATATAGATAACCTTAAGTCGGTTTACAACATGTAATCCTTGAACGACAAGTTATAATCCCTAACTAATTCTAGAATATTCTCTTAATATTACACAATAATCCTTGTTTAATATTGCACATCAGTCCTTGCATTCTTCGAAGTACTTTAAGCATTCTTCATATCAGCAGTACTTTGACTTTTGTTCTTCATGTAGCAGTACTTTGACATCCAGAAACACTTTGATATTTCATATCCCAACAATCCTCCCCTAACTTGAACTTTACTTGCTTAATTTCAAGTTTCTTTGTTATCTTAAATCTTCATATCTTTAATTATTCATTGAGGTTGTTTCTTTATTCCTTTTCTTCTATTTGTCATCTGTCAAAGTACTCTTTATCAGCATCATATCTTCCATAGCATCTTTTCAGCAACTCAGCAACATTTAGGTACAAAAATCATCAAATCTTAAAAGTTTCATACTATTCTCATCACTTCCAGGTGTGTTAACTCCTGTGAGAGGTGAATCATTGAAAATTATGATTTTTAGCAAATCATCAGCTATTAACGGATTTGATATGTCTTTACCATTAGCCGTTTGCTATGGACTAGCCAACTCTTGATCACTTAGATGTATGGTGAGTTGATAACCTAGTTTTTGGTAAACTATCAACCATCAACGGATTTGATAAGTCTTTACCAGTAGCCGTTTGCTCTGGACTAGTTGATTCTTATGTGGATTAGACATGGTGAATCAATAACCATTTGTTGTGTAGTATAAATACTAACACCATGTGTTTCTTTTCAAATCCTTTTTCCTTCTTATCAAAAACATTTATTTTCATTTTAAAGAACTTATACTGGTTTATATCAGCAAGCAGTACTTTGATAAAGTACTGTTTGTTTTTGCAGTACTTAGAAAAATACTTTAACTTTACAAAACAAATCATACCAGTATTATGCAATATTACTCTTCAGACTTAACCCATCTGATAAATAGCTTGATAACATCCAAAGCTACTTCAGATTCTTCTTCAAGTTCCATTCCATGATCCAGCATTCTGAGCATTATTTCTCTGATCAATGGATATCTCCTCTCAGCCAACATATGAATCATGGTACCATCTTCCATCTCTAATGTATGAACTCCTGATGACTCAAAGAATCTCCATCTTGTTATTTCCCAATTCTCTTGATCATTCCAGAGAGTATCAACACTTGTTTCTTCAGTATCCCAGATGGTAAATAAATCTCCAAGCAAAACTAATCCCACTTCTGAAGCTTCATTCTTTGTATAGTAAGTCTGCACTTGCACATATAAATCATACAGATCTTCCCTTGTAATACAGTGCAACAAATCCCATAACATATAGAATGTTGTGAAGCTTTCATCTTCTCTGTGTATCATAAAATAATTTCCCTCTTTAGATTCAACCACAGAAAATGAGATTATCTTGGACTTAGTTCCAGACTCTTCACTTCTTTTGTTCTCAAAATCAACAACTCTTAAATAATTTCTGAGTTCATCAACAGTATCTTCATGAACTAGCTTCAGCCTTTTTGTCAGTTGATCATTTTCAGCTGATTTCTTTCTCTTCAATTTCCTTTGCTCAGCTTCTTCCTTTCTGACATCTTCCAATCTTTTCTTTCTATCAACTTCCATGGGTACAAAACTTTCTACCTCTCTTCTGATATCTTCTTGTACTTTGTCCCATAAAGCTTTTATTTCTGGATACCTTTGTTTATGCAAGTTCTTGTATCCCTTCCTTCTTAAGAATTGCATCATCCAATTCCTTTCCTGAGCTTTAGTCATTGGCTTCTTTGTAATTGGCCTTCTGACTTCCTCCAAATACTCAGCATAAAATTCAGCTTGTTGCTTTTTAGCAAGCTCTAAATCACCAGCAGTTTCTAATTCTCTAATCTGAGCAATAGAAAATTTCTTCTTCTTCTTAGATTCTTTCTGAACCATTATACCTTTCCCTTTATCTTTTGGATCTGGTTTTTCTGATTCAGAAGTACTTTTATCATCCTTTTGTGCAGGTTCAGATATATGTATTCCTCCAGTAGGTCTTCTCAAATTCATCATAACCTGAGCAATTGTTTCATCATCACTAACATTATGTTCTCTTTCTTCTTCAGGTACAAAAGTGGAAGGACCAGCTTCATGTTCATAATTAATTGTAGAAGGTCCAACAGAAGTTCCAATAGCAGCAGAACCTTGTTCAGCAGTACCTTGCACATCTGTATCAACAAAAGTACTTCGAACATTATTACCTTCTAAATCAATTTCTTCTGTATCTCCACTTTTCACATCCTCATTCTCAACTTCAAGATTAATTTGCTCTGTCTCATCACTTTGTCTTTCAATACTGTCTTGAGCAACATTTTCAACTTGATCATTCTTTTCCTCTGAAAATTGAATCATATCATCATCTCTATCCAAATTATCATCCTTATCATCATCTCTATCCAAATTATCATCCTGATTCCTCCCCAATTTGATAGATGATGACTTTCTAAGCTTCCTTTTAGACTTAGACTTCTTCTGTTTAGATTGTTGCTTCTGAGACTGTTGCTTTTCTTTCACAAAAAGCCTAAAATGCTTAATAAGAGGCCAAACAAATTTCTTCAATCTGATGAACTTCTTTCTAAGACGTTTAAACTTTGCATCTTGAGCAGTAACAGTAGACTTGAGCTTCTCCAATTCCTTAGCCAAATCAGAAGTACCTTCAGTACCTTTCATTCCCTCATCTCCTCCAGATGTTTGAAACCCATCTGTGGAAGTATAATCATTGGGAGTAGGTACTGGTGAATCCTCTGAAGCAGTACCTTGAGGATCAGTACTTTGAGGAGAAGTTCCTTGAGTAGAAACAGATTGATCCAAAGAAGCTGTAACTGAGGGAATCTTTGCATCTGAAACATCATGGTGAGGAGAAACAATAGGTGGTGTGGGAGTATGCACTGAAGCAGAATGCTCAGCAGATGAATCATCATGATCAGTGTGTGCAGAACCACTATTGGCTTCTTCATCCCTAACAGCTTGAGCTACCTCTAACATATAAGCATTAAGAGGTGTATTCCTACCCGAAAAATTAATCCCCTTGTGTGACATAAAAGTGAAAACTTTAGGTGGCATTGTAATGGTAGGTACATAATCCTGAGGTTTGGGTATACCATCTAGTGGATTTTCTAAAAGCAATTGAACAAACCTAGGATACATAAGAAAAGGTTTGCCAGCCTTAATATGAGTAAGCATGCCCTCAAGAATCATGTAAGAAAAGTTAAAAGGCTGATTAGTAATCAGACCCACAAAAGCAGAAGCTATAGAATGACTGAATTGATCCCAAGCAGTACTCTTTGGACTTAGACAATGTAACAAAACATGAATAAGAAATTTCCAATGAGGACCAACCATAGCTTTCTGAAAAGTAAGCTTAGTCAAAGCACCTTCATACCCAATATCTCTGAGTGTATTCCAAATTTCTTGTTTCCCAAATAAAACAGAGCCTCCTTCATCATCAAATAACAAAACCTCTCTAATTAAAGCTTCTGTTACACGAACAACTCTCCCAGCAACTGTAGCAATAATAATATCTTCTCCATCCTCAACCTGCGACTGAGCTGTATCCCAAAAAGCTTGAATCCATGGTCCAATAACCTCAGGGTTAACAAGAATGGAGTAACAGATGTTGGTACCATTGAGAAAATCAATAATGCCATGAAAATCAATGTTTGCTTGGGTTTTCTCAAGGTTTGCAATCATGTTGTGTTTGGTGTTGGTTTGTCGATTAGCCATGATGATTAGGGTTTGAGTGAGAAAAGTAATGATTGATGTAAGGTAGGTATGAGTTTAAATAACAAGAACGGTAAATAAGGTGAATAAAAGGAAAAGATATGAGGGTTTATATAAGGATAAGATACAAAAAATCACGGTTAATTAATGATTTTACCGTTATTTTTGGAAGTAAATATCCCCAAATCTTTCGAAAGTTTGTTAGCCGCAATTCTGACCGTTGGAACAGTGTCAGACACGTCAGCGTACCCTTTAATAACACCAAGCAGTACGTTCCACATAATATGGAGCAGTACCTTCCGTTATAAGCTCACACAAAATGTTGACCAAAGTACTTTTCCAAAAGAAAATCTGGAATGTTGACTATTTAACCAAAATATTCTAGAAAGTCAACCAAGATTAATGACTATCTCCCCATATTAAATCCCAAAGCTACCATGGTAAGTGAACATCAATACACTTCAATAAATGCCCATTAACCTTTACTTGACTTATAAAAGCAACTTCATCACCAACTTGCAATCACCATAACTTTCTTTAACACAAAAACTAGTAAACATAATGAGTCACATTCCAATTGTGAACATCTCTTCAGACTCGGATGGCACCACAGATGCAGAGATAAGTTACTACTCTGATTCTGAGTTTGAAGATCCTGGATGGTCAGACTATTTTCCTCCTCATGTCCAATGGATGGGTCTCCAAGAATCTTCATCAGCAGTAAGTGCTGCCAACTCTACCATAACAGATGCATGTAGGACTACCAACAAAAAACCGAAGAAGAAGAAAATTGTCCCTGGTTCATCTTTGACTAATGAGCTTCCACATGCTTTGACTCAAGCCCTGGAATCAGCAATACAGAACATGAAGTGGCCTGCTCCAAGAAAAGAGAGACCTCCCAAACAGATTCTTGGCTTAGCTTGCCCAAGAAAGCAGACTTCTTTTGATGACAAGAGAAAAACTGCTCAAAAAGGAAAGCATAGCTATGAGGGCAAGGGTAAAAGGCCTATGGAGTAGGGATATGGATCTTGGTGGTAATCTGTGATAGTCTTTTGTGTGACTTGTCTTGGCTGTCTTGTGTCTGAGTCTGTAACTTGATAACAATGATGATGTATGAATCTTCTGAATAATGAATAAAAAAAAACTTTTCCTTTGTATGATACATGTAGCCTCCCCTTAAATAATGACTAACTAAGAACTACGTATGCCTCCCCTCAAAAATAGCTTACATATTAATCATGCCAATACTCACAACTAAGAAAGTAAATCTTGAAACATCAAAGCCTTTTGTGAGTAGATCTGCTACATTATCATCAGTATGAACTTTAACCACATTAATAAGCCTTTGTTCATAGCAATCTCTTATGAAGTGATGTCTAATCTGAATGTGTTTGGTTTTAGAATGATAGACTGGATTCTTAACAATGCAGATGGTACTCTCATTATCAATGTTGATTGGAGTATTCTTGAAATTGAACCCATAATCCAAAAGCTGATTTTGCAACCAAAGTACTTGTGCACAACAACTTGCAGCAGCTACATACTCTGCTTCTGTAGAAGAAGTTGCTGCAATTGTTTGCTTCTTACATTGCCATGAGACTAATCTGCTTCCAAGGTACTGGCATCCTCCAGTTGTGGACCTTCTATCATAGTTATCTCCAGCATAGTCACTATCTGAGAAGGCATGGAGATGGAAAGGTGAATCCCTAGGATACCATAATCCCAACTTAGGTTGTTGCCTGAGATACCTGAAAATCCTCTTGACAGCATTCAAATGAGATACTTTAGGATTAACCTGATGTCTTGCACATAAGCTCACAGCAAAAGTAATATCAGGTCTTGATGCAGTTAAATACATAAGACATCCAATCATAGACCTGTATAGTGTGACATCAACATCTTCTCCATCTTCATCTTTTCCCAAAGGTTTGTTAGTATCCACTGGTGTAGATGTAGGCCTAACAGCTGTAAAAGTGAATCTTTTGAGAATATCTGCAACATACTTATCTTGACAAATATAAATCCCACTACTTGACTGTTGTACTTGAAGGCCTAAGAAGAATGTTAATTCTCCCATGGAACTCATCTGAAATTCTTTCTGCATAAGATCTTCAAATTCCTTCACCATAGATTGCTTGGTAGCACCAAAAATAATATCATCTACATATACTTGAACAAGCATAATATCCTTCTTATCTCTCTTGATAAACAAAGTTTTGTCAATAGCTCCTCTTCTGTAACCATGTTGTAGTAAAAAGTTGGAAAGCCTTTCATACCAAGCCCTTGGAGCTTGATGAAGACCATAAAGAGCTTTTATTACCTTGTAAACTTTGTTTGGATGTGCAGGATCTTCAAAACCAGGAGGCTGTTTGACATAAACTTCTTCTGTGATTTTGCCATATAGAAAAGCACTTTTAACATCCATCTGATATACAGGGAATCCCATATAAGATGCAAAAGCCAAAAATAGCCTAATGGATTCAAGTCTTGCCACAGGAGCAAAAACTTCATCATAGTCTACTCCTTCTTCTTGTCTATATCCTTGAGCCACTAATCTTGCCTTGTTCTTGATCACATTTCCTCTTTCATCTCTTTTTACTCTAAAAACCCATTTAGTTCCAATAAGTTTCTTTCCATCAGGTAGATCACATAATACCCAAACTTCTTGAAGTTTAAACTGTAGAAGTTCTTCTTGCATAGCTTCCACCCAGCTTTCTTTGGCTAGTGCTTGTTTAATATTCTTAGGTTCTTCCTGAGATAGAAAACAAGCAAATAGACACACCTTCTGATCCTTGTGATTCACCCTGTTTTGCTTGTAGATAAAACTAAGTAAAGAAGTATGTTGTTGAGACATATTCTTAGCCTTAGTCCTTGTGAGCACCCCTGATGATGAGGGTCCAATTATATTGGTAGCAGGATGAGTTTTATGAATTCTGAGTGTTGGAGTTGGTGGAACTTCAAGATTATCTTCCAAATTAGTGATATCTGGATCTTCATTAGAATCTGAGAAAATGCATTCTTGATCCAATTCATCATCAGTATCTTCTAAAGTAATGGTGTTTGGATCAGCAGTATCTTCTAAGTCAGGCATATTAGGATCATGAACAACATCAGTATTTTTCCAATTTGAAGTATCCACAGGTTGAAAGGTACTTTCAAATGGATTAGAAGTGCTGGCTGTTTCCTTTGCTTTCTTCTTTTCTGCTTCATAGGCTCTCCTTTGTTCATCATCATATGACTTAGCCATTGTTTCTTGAAAAAGCATTCTAGAAAGTTCATCTTGAATGGCTTGATCTTCTGCAGATACTGGTATGTGTGGTGAAACAGTACTTTGAGGATCAACAGTACTGTTAGGTACAGCAGTACCCTGAGGCTCAGAAGTACTTTTCTTCTTACCATTGACATTGTCTTTTGGCTCATCTTCAGATCTTAAATTAACATCATGAACAATGTACTGTGCTTCATCATCAGTGGGAGTAGCTTGATTTTCTTCCCTTACAGGTACATAATTCATTGATGAAGACATTAAATCAAGATCAAACATCCAATCAGGACCTTTACCTTTAGAGTTTTCTTGTTCTTCCAAAAAATCAATATGAAGACATTCTTGAACCTTCTTGGTGACCTTATTGTACACTCTGAATCCTTTGCTATTTGTACAATATCCCAATAAATATCCTTCATCTGACTTCCCATCAAATTTGCCCAAATTATCAACAGTATTTAAAATGGTTAGGGGACATCCAAAAGGTTTCATAAACTTGATACTTGGCTTCTTTCCCATGAGTAACTCATAAGGTGTCTTCATTTGAGGTTTAGTCACTGATACTCTATTCAACACATAGCAAGCAGTACTTACAGCTTCAGCCCAAAATGGAACTGGTAGTTGAGAGTCTGCAAGCATTGTTCTTGCTGCTTCTATAAGAGTTCTATTCTTTCTTTCTGCAACTCCATTTTGTTGAGGAGTTCTAGCAATACTGAACTCTCTTTTAATTCCTTTCTTAGCACAAAATTCATCCATAAGCTGATTCTTGAACTCAGTCCCATTATCACATCTAATGCCTCTAACCTTGAGCCTTAACTGATTTTCTAATGCTATAATTAGATCATGAATAGCATCAAAAGTTTCATCTTTAAAACATAAGAAAAAGACCCAGCTAAATCTACTGCAGTCATCTGTTACAACCAAACAATACTTCTTCTTGTTCAGACTGACAACTGAAACAGGTCCAAACAAGTCCATATGCAGCAATTCCAAAGGCTCTCTAATAGTCTTCTCTTCAATCTTTTTACAAGAGGCCTTGTGTTGTTTACCCTTCTTACAAGCAAGACATGTGTGATCATTCTTAAATGTCTTAGAAGGTAAACCTCTAACTAAATTTCCTCTGACCAGCTTATTGATGTTCTTGAAATTCACATGTCCCAGTCTTCTGTGCCATTGATGTGCTTCCTCCAAAGATGCTCTTGCAATCAAACATGTTGCTTTTTCAGCAGAATTCACATTCTTCAAATCTATGCTGTACACATCATTAGTTCTTGGTGCTCTTAGTAACACCAAATTTCTGTCTTCTAACTTGAAATCAGGAGAAAGTATGAGACATTCTGTGTCAAAGAATAACACAGGATACTTCTTATCACAAATCTGAGAGACTGACAAAAGATTGAATTTGAGCTCCTTCACAAATCTAACATCTTCAAAATCAATGTTTCCTGCCTTGATTGTTCCTTTGCCAGTAATTCTTCCTCCATCAGGATCATTCCCAAATGCAACTTTTCCTCCATAATAAGCTTTAAAATCTGACAAGAGCTCCTTTTCTCCTGTCATACTGCCAGAGCAACCACTATCTACAATAAGATGATCTTTAAGCTCCTCCTCTGGGTTGCCCTGCATTAACATGAAAAAGGTTAGTTATTTTTAGGAACCCAAGCCATTACTGACTTGTGTTCCCCTTGTGGAGTGACATACTCAAAGTTTTTGAGTATGTAATCACCACTGTCTTTGAAAGCATGATCAAGAATTAAGGTTTTTGTTTCTAAAACAGTTTGTTTTTCATGATCAATTTTCCCTTTTTCACCCTTAACCTCTGAAAGTACTGGTTCTACCCCAGCAGTACTTTCTTTCTTAACCCATTTTGTTGTGACTTTAGGAGTTGGGTTCTGTGTCCTAGCATCTTTTCTTGTGTAGGAAGTCTTTCTAGGGTTGTAATGACTGTAACTCCTAGGTCTTACACTTGAGTGTTTGCTAGAAACATTAGGGACTTTTCTATCAGTACTGTGTGAAGGTACTGATGGTTTGGAGTATGACCTTTTCTGATAAGGGTACCTAAAGTCTTTTGAGAAATTACTGTGGTTAACCCTATGTGAATAATTCCAAACTGGTTTGTTACCTTTTGGCCTATTCTCCCTATAACTTGGTTGTGCAGTTCTGGTCTTAGGATATTTACTAAGGTATTCTGAATGATAATTGCAATCTTTAATCAGATGATTAGGACTATAACAAACATAACAGACCTTTGGACCAATATCCCCAAATCCCCTTCCATAAGTGTTTCTAAAATTAGCAGTATTTTGAAAGAATTTTCTTTGAGGTACTGCTGAGTGATCAGCAGTTCTTTGAAAAGTGTTTGAAGGTACTGCTTGTTTTGGAAACTTGATCTCTTCAACCTTAGGTGCTTCAACAGACTTTTCTAAAGTTTCAGGACTAAGTTTACTTATAAGCTTTTTCCTAAACTCTAGATTATCTACACCATAACAATCAACATCTTTTCTAGGTGGTTGAAAGCTACCTGGGGGGTGAGGAACTGCATTATAACCCTTTTCTTTCTGAAATACAGGAGGTTTTTGACTAGGGGATTCCTCATCACTAGAAGTGTTTTCATCAAGACTTAAGAACTCTTCATCACTAGTGGAGGTTTCAACAGTTAGATCTAGTTCCTTGCTCTTAAATGGAATTCCTTCATTACTATCATAACCTAGGCCTGTCTTAATATTAGATGTTCTTTGCTTTTCAACAAATTGAACATGTGACACTCCTGCCTCTTTCCAAACAGCAAGTTTTTCTAACAACTTATCCCTTTCAGCAGTCACTTTCTCTAGTTCAGACACCTTGCAACCTAGTTTCCATTCATTCAACTTAACTAGGTAATCCTGTTGTTTATATGTTTCAAGCCATGCTACTTCATTGTTTTCATGTGTAAGGATTTTGGCCTCCATTGACTCTAAAGTTAATTGATAACCTGTTATCTCAGCCCTAGCTTTTTGAAATTTATCTCTTTCAGCTACATACTCAGTAAGTAACTTTTGATACATATCATTACACTTAGAGCATACCTCAGATTTGGTGGATGGACTTGGTGAAGCAGCTACCATAGCAAGCTGAACTGTTTCTTCTTCAAACTCCATGCTCCAATCAAAGCTTCCTAACTCTTCTCTTGACTCCAAAGCAGCATATCCAGGCTCTTCATCAAATGTTGTGCTCCAATCTTCCAAGGCAACCATTGAATAAGTTATAGGTTCTTCATCAAACTCATTGGACCAATCAATCTCTGACAGATTCTCTTGAGCAACCAAAGCTTTTGGTTTTGGTTCAGTAATTGGAATCTCCTTTCTTTCAGGCTTGGGTGGTTCAATCATCTTGTTTGCTTGATACTTTGCAAATTTGCACTCCCTTGCAAAGTGACCAGTCCTTAGACAGTTGAAACATTCAATCTTGGATTTGTCAAATGTTATGCCTTGTTTAGCTCTGAAGTTGATTCCTTTACCAGTCTTGTTCACATACTTCTTGATCCTTGCAGTGAGCATAGCAACTTGCCATCTGATATCAATTTCTTCCAAAGCATCATCATCTATTTGCAATACATCTTCTTGATATGTGACAGGCATAGATGCTTGTTGAGCAAAGAATGAACATAGAACTTCATCTGAGGTGGGGGTTAGTGATTGTGATGAATTGGTGGTGACCATTGTTGTGCAAGGAACCTGTGTTTCATTCACAGTACTTTGAGTAGGATAAGCAGTACCTTTGTTAGAAGTACTGCTTCTCTTTTCAGAAGAGACAAAAGCAATGTTCTGCTGAGTACTTGAACCTGTAGTACCATTCATCTCATGCTCATACACCTTCAGATTATTGTAAAGATCATCAAAGTCCATAGTATCCAGCCCTGATTGTCCTCTGATCATAGTAGCAACTACATGCCAGGCTGATGGCAAACTTCTTAAGAACTTCAAATTTGCATCTTCAACAGATACCTCAGCATCATATAGTTCTAACATGCTTAAGAGATGTTGAAATCTTTCATATGCAGAATCAAGACCTTCTCTTTCACCAACGGTGAAAGTTTCAAATTGTTGCTTCAGCAAATTCCTATGCATCTTTTTGGAAGCATCATTACCACCAAACTTCTTCTTTATTGCAGCCCACAGTTGTTTGGCATCTTTGGCATCATGAAACTTTAGTAGGTGACCATCAGGAATAGCAGAAAGCAGTATGTTGAGAGCTTTGTCTTGATTTCTTTTGGTAGCAGCAGGTACAGGTATTTTTGGAGGTGTTGGTTGTCCAGGTACTTCAATTGGTTCTTCAACTTGCATGTTACCATTGACAATCACATCCCATAAGGCATGGTCTGTGATGGCAATGTACTGCCTCATCTTCATAGCCCATAGATTGTACTCTCCCTTCTTAACAATAGGAATTCTAACAGCTGTAATTGAGGGAGCAGGTGCAGCATCAGTCGACATCTTAAAAGGGTTTGTAGTGAAATCGGTTTAAAGGTTTTAAAGGTTTGTCTTCTTAATTCAGAGTTTCCAACACAAGCTCTGATACCACTTGTTGGATCGATATACTTTGATCAAACTACTTTGTAGCTTGTAAGGGTTTAACAATATTGAGTAAACTCAATACTATTAATATTGAAACACTGTTTGACCTTGTAAAGTATGCGGAATCTACTAACACAAAGCTTAAGAAAAACTTTTATATTAACCAAACTTAGAACCTGCTTTGATACACAGATTCACTAACAATCCCTAACTATTAACTTTGATCGACTTCTTATCTAAGACTTGTAAAACTTCTAAAAAAACATCTATCGACCAATACCTCTTAAGGCTCTTTATATAGATAACCTTAAGTCGGTTTACAACATGTAATCCTTGAACGACAAGTTATAATCCCTAACTAATTCTAGAATATTCTCTTAATATTACACAATAATCCTTGTTTAATATTGCACATCAGTCCTTGCATTCTTCGAAGTACTTTAAGCATTCTTCATATCAGCAGTACTTTGACTTTTGTTCTTCATGTAGCAGTACTTTGACATCCAGAAGCACTTTGATATTTCATATCCCAACAAACGACAAGGTCAAGAATCCAATCTAGAAATTACACCTGACGGCGTCACCTGTTCCTAAGGGAAGGCATCAGCCTTTGTGTCAAGGGGTGCAAATTACTTTTACACTTGACGCTCCAGAAGACTTTTTGGGCATTACACGTGACGGCGTCACCCTTTACCAGAAGAAGGCCGTCACGTATAACTGTAAAGTGTGACGGCCCAGAACCCATATAACGAGACGGCATCAAGAAGTTGGATTGGACGACAAGAAACCCTAGCCGTGGCGAGATGACGGCGTCAACCATTAAAAGATGATGTCGTCACCCTTGTAAATCTATATATAGTTTTGTATTTTTCATTCATTAGTGTGCAACTTTGGAGAGGAACTTTGTCACACAAACCCTAGGTCGAATTTCAGAAGTTTTTAAGGGTTTCATACCCTTGTCTCTTCCATGTTTAATTGAAGATAAGTAATCTATCAATCATTCAATATGTCTATGTGTTGTTTGATTCTATTTTACGCTTATCTTTCTTTTAACATGCTAGGCTAGGTTTATTTGTGTTTGCTTAGATGTAGTGAAACCTAGTTATTGATTTTTGATTGATGGTTGGTTATTAATTGTTGTTGGGTGGTTGTTAATCGATGTTAGGCTTAAGAAAACTGGCTAATCTCCTATTCGGTAACTTGCTTGAACGTCTTAAGAAACATGAATCAGATGTGTACTATGATTTTAATGGTTGTATTTAATGCATAAGTGACTATTAAGGAGGTCATGGTATGGATACTTAATGTTTCGCCATAGGAAGAGATAGAAGCTTATAGAGTTGGGGAAGATCATACACGGCCCCACAAATGGTATTAAAGAATCCAACTCGTCACCACACAATTGTAACAAGCTTATCAATCAATAAAAGATAACTATGGAGTAATGAAATCTAAGTAAACACGTTTTCTCCATATATAGTTTCACATTTTATTTTATTGTCATTTTATTTTTATTGCATTAGTAGTTAATTAGGTTAGTTGACTAGCAACTAATTCCTCCCACTCTTCCAAAACCCGAGATTTTACTTGCTTTCCATAAAATATAAAAATACAAAAAGAATCATCCCTCACCTCTAGACCTAGTTAGATCAATTTCAATCCTAACGAACACTATTCCCTGTGGAGAACGATCAATCCCCCGGTACTTGCCACTTCATTATACTACATCGGTTAGGTACACTGCATGGTGGGGATTGCAAGCCTCTCAAGATCAGTTGAGAAGTAAAACTTTCGTGTAGACCATAATCCGCACATCAAAGTTTGTGGCGTTGTTGCAGGGGAATAGTTATTGTTTAGGTTGAAATTTATTTTTATTAGGTCTACTCACTAGATTCCTTTCTAGTAAGATTTTTATTTTTATTTTATAGCCTTTCTTTAGTCTATCTCATTTCTTCGTTTCTTTGTTTGTAACCATTACCATCCGCCATCATGGAAGGTGGTAATATCTTTGATCCCATCAACCCACCACAACCAAACCAACCTCCTAGAGCCCGCACTTTAGGAGAGTGTTGATATAAATAAATGACTAAAAACGTTATTCATATCTTTCGATATCTCTATGTTTTGATAATCACAAAACGAAAACTCATCAAACCAAAGATTATGACATAAACAAGTATTTGGTAGTAAATACTCATCTTTACCATTTAATCACTTAAGGTATGAATAAACAAAGTGTCTAATGTATTACAAGATCAAAGGAACACTTTTGTTAATCACTAGATATTTATAAAATGTCACAAAACATTTTATATCTTTTGTAAAACATTTTTGGAATTAAAAGAATATGTTTAATTCATTACAAATTTGTGAATTCAAATTTTCAACCAAAAATGGCAAATCTAATCCAGAAAAAATTCCCTCACAAAAGGACAAGAAAATCCAACGTTCAGGAGGGCGGCCCCCTTAATTTTACTAGGCGGCCCCCTTAATCATTAAGGGGACCGCCCCCTAATTAAGGGGACCGGCACGCTCCAGAACAGTATTTTCTGGCCCTATAAATATTGGATCATTCCACATATTTTTCTCACCTTTTTGCACTATAAACTTTCTGATCTAAACATCCTTCTCCATCCTCTAAAAATCCTTTGATCTTATATACTTTGATCTTTGTTTCAAAGTGATTCAAGCCTCAACACTCAAGTGCAAAGAGAAGAATACTTCTATTAGAAGTATTACAACTTAGTATCATGTTGCTATCTAAGTTGTTTGTTTGTTTCATCTTGTTGATCTTTCATATTTTGGTGAATAAGGTGTATGTATTAGTTAGCTAGATTTAGTTGTAGAATCTAGAATTGTTGTAAGTGTGAAGTGGAACTTGAAGCGAAGAAGTAGTGTTGGATAGTAGTGAAGATAGGAGAGAGTAGCAATAGTGACTAGCAGTGAAGTAATTGAAGCTTCCAAGTGGAGAAGATTAGAAGACATTAGTAGATTAAAGTTGTGAAGACACTAGTGGCTTGAAGGTGCAAAGACATTATTGGTTTGAAGTTGTGAAGACATTGGTGCTTTGAAGTTGTGAAGTTGCAAGACATAGAAGTCATGAAGTATTTTGTGAAGGCGTGAAGATACTTGTGGTGTGAAGAAGCATAGAAGAAGTAAAAGGTGTGAAGAAGTTGTGGTGTGATATTTGGTGTGAGATTGGTTCTAGCTACGATTAGAACTCGACATTTTGCTTTGTGTCGTTAATTGGGGTAAGCTTTTGGTGTGTACAGTTTTCTCCGCCATAAGGGAGGTTATTGACTTAGTGAAGAAAACTCTCGAGTTCGGTGCTCGGGGAGTGGAGTAGGGCAAGGAAGGTGTCCTTGTAGCCGAACCACTATAAATCCTTTGTCTCTCGGTTTGATCTTTCCATCTCTCATTCTCTACTTGTTTACTTACTTGCTTCTTGTACATTATTATTATTGTGTGTTGTGCATATATTGATTTCACATAAAGATCAAACTAAGTTCCATTTAAAACATTAATTATACATTAGTAAAATATAAGTATATACAATTATTAAAACACATATACATATATAAATACTTACTTATAATTAAGTGAGATATATGAAATTATAATTTCTATTCAACACTTTAAATAAGTAGTATCTATGTGATATAAGTGAATAAATTTGTATCTATACTTTAGCTTCAAAGGTTTTTACGATTACCATTAATTCTTTGAAAGCGAACTTTTATTAAACGAAAAAGACGCAAAACTATTCAACCCCCCCCCCTTCTAGTTTTCCACAATTGGTATCAAGAGCCACGTCTAGCAAGATTTTTAAAATAGATTGTATTTTAAAACATGTAACGATCTATGGAATTTGAAAAATATTTAGAAGGGGAATTTACACAACAACCACCATTATTTGAAAATGATCATTTTCTTGAATGGAAAAAAATTTTGAAAATTATGTGAAATCAATAGATCTTGATCTTTGGCATATCATTTCAATTGGTGATCTTAAACCAACCAAAATGGATTTTGAGAATCAATATAATAATCTTCAAACAAAAATTGATAAAAACACTAAAGCCAAATTACTTATTTTCATAACTCTACCAAGAGTTAAATATGAAAGATTATTTCGTTGTAAAACGGCAAATGATATTTGGAAATGTCTTTTAAAGTTTCACCAAGAGAAATGTAAAACCAAAGATGATAAACTTGATATTGCACAAGAAATAGTTAATCTAGAAAAGTTAGTAAATAAACATTTAGTTGAAACAAACACATGTACTACTAGTTCAAATGTGATCATTGAAGGTATCTATAACGAAGAATACATGAGCCAAATCCGAAGAAAGAGCGTTAATAAATCATGGTGCAACAAGTGCAAAGAAGACGATGATAATACGGCTTATGAGAATATTCAAACAAATGTGAACACAAGTATTGATGGCAAGGACTACATGCTTCTAGATCCAAGCGAAACTACAAACAAAACATGGTGCGACATGGACATTGGAATTGATCACCATCTAGCATGTGAAGAATGTACAACTACAAATAAGGTACAATCCAAAACCAAACATTTTTGCTATGATAAATTTATATTAGAATTTTCAAAAATGGAAAACAACTTCAAACATTTTTGCAACATTGACTCAAAAATTATTTTTAAAAATGAATCTTCAACATCCGCTGAAAATAACTTTGAAAAAGAAATAATTTTAGAAGATAAAATGTCTAGACTTGAAAGTAATATTGAAATTGATCTTGAATGTAAAAAATGTCAAGACTACAAACATGAAATTAAAATGGAAAATAAAAAAGCAAAAACATTGGCAAAATTCGAAAATAGTTCTAAATCTTTAAAATATCTTCTCAACATTCAAAAGTCACTTTATGATAAAACCGGCTTAGGATTTATCGTAAATGATCCTTCAACAAATGTATCAAAACAAATAAAATTTGTTAAACCTAGTGAATAAATTTAGAACTAATACTATTAACACTTATTATTTATTACTCGAGTCAAGAAAGTCATTGTTTGTTAATTAAAACAAACTATTGATGAATTCTTGTACTTATCGACGACATCCTCATCATGTGCATTCAAATGCAATGGATGTTCTCATCTAACCAACTAGGACCCATGAGAATCTGGGTACCAAGCTTTTTATCATGTTTAGGTAATTAACGAACGAAGAGTCTATTACGTGTTGATTTACTCATCTCGCTCTATTACCTTTGACGGCTATTGGTTTCTATCACTTTGTTTCACATTCTGCAAATGTTTCGCCTATGACGTCGTTGCGGCAATTTTTTGTCTCGGCATTTTGTTCTTCACTCTTGGAGTATTGGTATCATGGTGTGTCCGTTACTATTTCAAGAAGAAGCCTCCAAAGCACAATTTTTATTAGCCTTCACGACTTGTGATGATTGGTGTGATCGATTATGCATCTCGGATCTAGATCCCTTGATTTCTATTGCGTTGGAATGTTACTTGGCTACTTCGACATGTTTTGGACAAACTTTTAAGATTTCTTCCATTTCCCTCATGCCCACTCTTAAAGAAAAGCTGGACCTGAGATAAGTTTTCTTTCCAAAAACTTACCAATATTACATTATATTTTAGAATGCTTTAATTAGTATGTGAATATGATTTAACTTATAAGTTGCCATGCTTTTAGATCATTAATACTAATATACGCATATATGATATTAGCATTATTAACCTTCTTGTTGTTTAGTCTATTATCATTTTTCTTAATCTTCTATGATCTATAGTAGAATACTTTCCACTTAAGCTATATGATCTTACTAGTTGCATAAATAGATGTATTATAATTGAGACTTGTTAGTAACTTGTTATTATGATGTTCTTTGTATACATATATATATATATATATATATATATATATATATATATATATATATATATATATATATATATATATACATGTCTATCTTGTATCCATGAATAATTTACTTTGCTTCTTTCTATCTTATTGCATTTAGATCATAAATATCTATCATCTCTCTTTCATATCTTTAGGTGTCAGTAGAGATGATTATGTGTGACAATGGGCTTAATTGATTCTCTTGAGCATGATAAGTTTCCATTTCAAATCCTTCACTTGCAATTTCTTGTTATCATGATCAAAACATCATGTTTAAAACTTCTCTCTTTTTGAATGAAAATCTTTTAAATATCTATATTATTTTTCTTGAAACAATTTGCTTAACTAAAAAAATTTTTTCATAACCCTATTTTAATCAAAAACAAGATTGAAATTTTTTATAACATGTTATGAAACAAAATTCAATTTGTTTTATTGTAATGCACACTTGAATTTACTTCAAAACATTGTTGAATAAAACTAAAACCGTTTTGCTTAAAACACATTTGATTTTCTCACATGTGTCATACACTTCTATTGGAAATGACATTCACAATTTAATCAAATCATTTCATGAGAATCATGGCTTGCCCATATGGATCTTGTTTGTAACAAGACTTGAAGTCCATATAATCATATCCACCTATTTGTTACGTGTTAACAATCATCAATATGTTTGCTCTAGACTAAATGTTATCATCTTCATATAGTTACACATTTAACTTATTTGCCTTATTGCCTCCTTAGTTGCATATCTTAATTGATAAATTAATAGATAGCATGATTATTAGAAATTAATTGCCTAATTTAATTATTTCTATATCACTCTCTACATTCATGAATAGTATGCCCTATATTGCCTCAAAGAGTTGAACTTACTTGAATCCAAATCCAAAAACACAACCTTTTTGAAAATTTTCTGCCAAAAACCCATTTCTGGCATTCTGGGAATCACCAGATGGGCGGCCCCCTTAATTATATAAGGCAGCCCCCTTAATGATTAAGGGGACCGGCCCCTAATTAAGGGGACCGGCCATCTGATGGTCGAGAATACTGTTTTCTTTATCACTTTTTGACCCATTTCAGCCTATACTTCCCAAAATTCACAAACATATTTTGTCCCATGCTATCCCTCAAAATTTACCTTCCTAAACCACATTTCTCATACACTATAAATACCCTCTTCCCATCATTAATGCCATCACACCCAAACATGTCATCTCCCAACAACCAAAAACCTAAGATTTCAAGAACCGCAAGGATCTCCGTCAAACCCGTTTGGAGGAGGAAACTTGATTCTTGTCATAACTCAAGTGATGTTGTTCCAAGTCAACCAACTACTAAACCTCAAACCCACAATAATGACTCATCTCACAACCTATCACCCACTCATTCCCTCATTCATGCTTCTTCTTATGATGAGCATGCTCAATCCCAAAACAACAATTCCAATCTCTCAATCAATACTTCACATGTTGCTCATTCAACAAAAACACCACTCACTCATGGAGAACCTCTTCCACCCATTTCATGTTTTCATGACTACCCAAGCTCAACCATGTCTCCACCACCAAGAGTACCACCACCACATCCTACAACTTCACATGCCATTACTATGTTGCATGTTCAAACCTTCACCCAAGACAACCATCATGTTCCACCATCATCACCTTCCTACGAATACCTGAAGTTCGTTGAGGAGCTAAAAGAGGCTCATGAGCTTAGTGCTCTTTTAGCATTACATCTTGCTCAACGCAATTTGGATCCACCCCAATCAAGCTCACCATCATCACCACACAACATCAACCAAGTTGAGAAGCATGTCAACAATTGCCCTTGTTGCATCTTCCTTCAACAACAAACCATTGTTTTGAATGAGCACTTCACTTGGATTGAGTATCTTCTTACAAGATCTCAACAAACACCATCACTTGAACAACATCAAAACCCTCAATCAACAAATTCTACTTCTAATCCACCACCTACAAGTTCCACATCTCCAAACTCACCAACATCCATGCAACCAAAAGTTTATCTCCACTAAACCACCAAGCACTTTATATGCTTATGTTTCTCATTTTCAAATAACACTCTTCAACCATTTTGGGATTCAAGAAAGTTTGGTGACACTCCTTGATTGGCACAATAGGATGCTCTACTTAGTTTAGTATTCTATATTTATGGCTTTTATAACAATGATTATGGGTTGACATAATCATTTTCTATCAATGAATGACTTAATATGTGTTCCTAATTATCTTTTGCCATGCTTATTATTTGTTGGTATTATGATATATGTGTTTGCTTGTGCCATGCTTGTGCTTCTAATATTTTTCTTGCAAGAATTCCAATTCTCGAACCCTTGGTGCCCTCAAACGAGGGGGAGCATACATCAAGGGGGAGCTTTCCTTCTATTGGCCTAAACCTTTTTGATTTTACAAAAAGGGGGAGAAGTGAATATAAACTCACTAAATACTTGTCTAAAAATTAATTTTTGGATTTAATGAGTTTAGGTTTTGTAATCATCAAAAAGGGGGAGATTGTTGATATAAATAAATGACTAAAAACGTTATTCATATCTTTCGATATCTCTATGTTTTGATAATCACAAAACGAACACTCATCAAACCAAAGATTATGACATAAACAAGTATTTAGTAGTAAATACTCATCTTTACCATTTAATCACTTAAGGTATGAATAAACAAAGTGTCTAATGTATTACAAGATCAAAGGAACACTTTTGTTAATCACTAGATATTTATTTATATCTTTTGTAAAACTTTTTTGGAATTAAAAGAATATGTTTAATTCATTACAAATTTGTGAATTCAAATTTTCAACCAAAAATGGCAAATCTAATCCAGAAAAATTTCCCTCACAAAAGGACAAGAAAATCCAACGTTCAGGAGGGCGGCCCCCTAAATTTTACTAGGCGGCCCCCTTAATCATTAAGGGGACCGCCCCCTAATTAAGAGGACCGGAACGCTCCAGAACAGTATTTTCTGGCCCTATAAATATTGGATCATTCCACATATTTTTCTCACCTTTTTGCACTATAAACTTTCTGATCTAAACATCCTTCTCCATCCTCTAAAAATCCTTTGATCTTATATACTTTGATCTTTGTTTCAAAGTGATTCAAGCCTCAACACTCAAGTGCAAAGAGAAGAATACTTCTATTAGAAGTATTACAACTTAGTATCATCTTGCTATCTAAGTTGTTTGTTTGTTTCATCTTGTTGATCTTTCATATTTTGGTGAATAAGGTGTATGTATTAGTTAGCTAGATTTAGTTATAGAATCTAGAATTGTTGTAAGTGTGAAGTGGAACTTGAAGTGAAGAAGTAGTGTTGGATAGTAGTGAAGATAGGAGAGAGTAGCAATAGTGACTAGTAGTGAAGTAATTGAAGCTTCTAAGTGGAGAAGACTAGAAGACATTAGTAGATTAAAGTTGTGAAGACACTAGTGGCTTGAAGGTGCAAAGACATTATTGGTTTGAAGTTGTGAAGACATTGGTGCTTTGAAGTTGTGAAGTTGCAAGACATAGAAGTCGTGAAGTATTTTGTGACGGCGTGAAGATACTTGTGGTGTGAAGAAGCATAGAAGAAGTAAAAGGTGTGAAGAAGTTGTGGTGTGATATTTGGTGTGAGATTGGTTCTAGCTACGATTAGAACTCGACATTTTGCTTTGTGTCATTAATTGGTGTAAGCTTTTGGTGTGTACGGTTTTCTCCGCCATAAGGTAGGTTATTGACTTAGTGAAGAAAACTCTCGAGTTCGGTGCTCGGGGAGTGGAGTAGGGCAAGGAAGGTGTCCTTGTATCCGAACCACTATAAATCCTTTGTCTCTCGGTTTGATCTTTCCATCTCTCATTCTCTACTTGTTTACTTACTTGCTTCTCATACATTATTATTATTGTGTGTTGTGCATATATTGATTTCACATAAAGATCAAACTAGGTTCCATTTAAAACATTAATTATACATTAGTAAAATATAAGTATATACAATTATTAAAACACATATACATATATAAATACTTACTTATAATTAAGTGAGATATATGAAATTATAATTTCTATTCAACACTTTAAATAAGTAGTATCTATGTGATATAAGTGAATAAATTTGTATCTATACTTTAGCTTCAAAGGTTTTTACGATTACCATTAATTCTTTGAAAGCGAACTTTTATTAAACAAAAAAGACGCAAAACTATTCAACCCCCCCCCTTCTAGTTTTCCACAGAGAGTACTCCCGACCTAGCCATCAAGGCTATCGAAACACCATTGAGCTCACCCAAGGAGCCAATGTGTCTCCCTTGCAATCCGACACCATCCGGTTGGTGCAAAGCGGATGTGCATTCCATGGACTTTGTTTCGAAGATCCAAACCAATATCTCAAGGATTTCTTTAAAATCGTTGATTCCATAGATCTTCGTGTTGGCACTCGAAAGACGACCCGATTGCGTATTTTCCAATTCTCTCTACATGACCAAGCTAGTCAATGGCTTGAGCGTTTACCTGCGGGATCCATCACATCTTGGGATGATCTCACTTCTCGTTTCCTTGCTCAATTTTTCCCACCGGGAAGAACCACCAAGTTAAGGAATGACATCTTGATATTCCAGCAACGTCAAGATGAAACTCTTTACGAAGCATGAACTCGTTTCAAGGACTTACTTCAAAAAGTCCCTCATCACGGCATAGATCTTTGGCTCTATGTCCAAATCTTCTATGACCATATCAATCTACCCACAAGGTGAACCATTGACCAATCATCTGGTGGTAAGCTACGTGATCTAAGTGTGGAAGAATCATGGGAACTCATAGAAGATCTTGCTCTCTATGACAACGAAACTTGGAATGATCCCCGTGATTTGAACAAAACGGTCAAGGCAACATCTTTGCCTTCGAATAATTCAAGCACTCCCGACCGTAGGATCATGGAACTTAAAGACCAAGTCAAGTTTCTCATGAAATCCTACAAAGCTCCTAAACCTTCAAGCCAAGTGAACAAAATCACTTCTTCATGTGAATATTGTAGTGGTCCTCACAACACTCGTAATTGCATGGAACTCCCCGAACAAGCTTTTGCAGACTACGCATCCTCGCGTACTGACGAAGCGGGAGACAAGTGGTACACTTTCATACCCGAGCCAAACTCTTACGGTGATTCATACAACACCTCTTGGAAAAATCACCCAAACTTTAGGTGGAAACAAAATCAAAACACCCCTTAAAACAATTCATCCAATCCACCTACTCGTTTCCAATCAAACGGTTCATTCTCAAACCGTACTTTCAACAACAATCCTTCCAATAACAATGGTAGTACCAATAATTTTGAAGGATTGATGTCCAAATTCATGGCATCTCAAGAAGCTCGTTTATCTAAGTTTTAGTCCAAATTCAAACAAAAACAAAGTGAGATGACACATAGGATTGACACCTTGTTGAAAGCTCTCAATGACGGAGAAATGGGAGCACTCCCAAGTGACACAGTCAAGAACCCGAAACTAAACGTTAACGCCATCTCTTCATTTATGTCTCCTAGTTCTTGCCCACAATACTATCCAGTCAAAGCTATGAGCACATGTTTCAAGCAAACCCAAGCTGTTAAAAACGACAAACAAAATGAAACCACCAATAAAAAGTTGGTCAAAAAAGTAATTGAAACACCTCCGATTCAAAACCTTGACGATGAATTCAAGGAGCTCTACCTTGAACGTCCGGTTATTGATGTCTTAGCTTAAGCCCCCTACTACAATGCCCTTTTTGAAAAATATGAGGAGAAACTTAAGTTGGGTAAGAATGGGACCGCCTTAGTTCAAAACAAGCTACCTAAGAAATTAGATGATCCAGGCATATTTATTCTACCTTGCAAGATCAGAAATTCTGAAGCTTTTGACACATTAGGTCAAGCCTAAATCTGCTTTCGTTATCCCTTTACACAACTCTTAAGCCTGGAAAGTTAGATGAAACGGAAGTGATCATAGGTCTTGCGGATGGAAGTGTAGCATATCCAACTGGGGTAGTGAAGGACATATTAGTGCACATAGGAAGATTAACAATTTTAGCCGATTTCCACGTCCTTGATATGGTTAGTGACACTACATGCCCTTTGTTGATAGGAAGAGGATTTTTAGCTACCGCAAGTGCGATAATTGATTGTAAGGAATCTAGAATAGTGGTAGGAGAATGGGAAACTGGGTCAGTATATTATGTTAAGAAACATGCCTACGATACTAATGAGGAACCAACACCTCATTGGGTAGACTTGAATAGGAGACCATCTAGATACAGTCCTTGGGTTAATAGAGACTTCATAGGACTCCAACGCCCATTTTACCTAGAAGAGGAATTCGTGAACCGGACACACACGGTAGAACAACTCTTGGCTAGGGATATAGAATTAAACCCATTTGAAGATCCTCTAGTTTTTAGAAAGATGATTGAATTCCTAGGAGTCTTACTCATTAACCTAGGAATGAATAGGTGGAAAATTGAAGGTGACAAATGCAAATGGAATTGGAATATACCACCTAAGGAAGGAGATGGATCATGGCGCCTAAGGATGACACTATATGATCCGAATGGAGAGAAATTAAAACCTAAATTTGATCCTAAAGACATCCTCGATGAGGATCTCGCTCACATAACGTAGGGCATGACTTTGAGTCTAGCGACAAGACTCGTTAATAAAGAAAAGCGCTTCTTGGGAGGCAACCCAAGCTTTAATTGTTTGTTTGTTTGTCTTTTTGATTTTATTTGCTTCCGTATGTTTGTTTTATTTTCATTGTTTATTGTTCATGTTCAAACATTTTGTGAAAATGCTTTATTTTGTTTTTAACTTCGAATTGATTACATATAAAGGTATTTTGCAAAAGATAAGTGTAAGGGAAATCCAAATTTGTTTTTAAGAACGGATTGAGCATGAACGATAACAATGAGATATAAACATACATATTAGTACTTGTTTTAGTGAAATGCTTGTATCGAGTCATAATGATTGTTTTGCAGGATTCCAGGAATTCAAACATGGGTTTTTCCAGAAATTTTCCGGAAACAAAATAAAGAATTTCGTCAGGTCATATCTAACGGCGTCAGGCATCACCTGACGACATCAGGTACAATTTTCTGGAATTTTGCAGGTTTTATTTTTCTGCCGGAATTGTAAAGCTTTATAAAATCTGTATTTTATAACCTCCAGGAATCTAAAAACAATCATTCCACAAACATTATATCTTTACTTGTTTTCTAGGATTTAATTTTATGTAGTTTTACCGCCGATTTTACGCGAGGTTTTCTTGTTTGTTTTCTCAGCTAATTAACAGGTTATATTGGACAAGAAGATGTACATAGATAATCAAGCTTTTGGCGCTGCTTTAATCTCGAAGTTTTCACATTTTCTTGGAGGAAGATTTAACCATGTTACTACAGCATCCACCCCAAACGAATCAGGGGAGTATTTCTTTCATTCTTTCATTTTCCTTTACTTTTACTTTCTTTCAATTGAACATTGGGGACAATGTTCAGCTTAAGTGTAAGGAGAGGGTAAATGAAGATTCCTTAGAGATTACAATTGCACTTGATTTTTGTCTTGTCCAATAGTAGATGTGTAATAAAACTGAGATAAACACTTGTTAGGGTAATTTTAGCACCAAATTTAAAATTTTTTGCGACATATAGGAGTGAAACTTTAGTCCTAATAAGTGTTTCATGGATAGGAGTTATATGACTAGCACAAATAAACTGTACCACTCAAAAATTTCCACCCCAAATATGTGAGGTTCGCCCCTAGATTTGATAGGAAAAACCTTAGTGCTTATATGTGTACCGATAGCATTTAGATTCGAGAACTTGCATTAGAGATTCATTCCGAGACCTCATGTAAGACTACATTCGTGTAGTTGGAATTACTACATGATAAGAGGCATAGGATAACCATGTTTTTAAGCATGTTTCTTTTTGTAATTACATTGACTTCATTGGTCAAGTAATTTTCCCACACCCTTGTGATGTACTCATTTTTAGTACACGATACCCCTAGTACACCCCTCAGAGCCTATCTTTTTCGTTTCTAACTTTAAGCATTTTACTTAAAGGAAGAATTTATTTAAAATCCACCCCTAAATGTACACCCAAATCGCCTTAGCCTTCCTTGTATCCACTCATCTTTAGTGTATTATTGTTACAACATTTGTTTAAACCCTTAGTTAATTGTCTAATTGATTACATGGTTGCTAAGTCAGGTCATATCTTGTACATATTGTTTTGGGACGATTGGGACTCATGGGTAAAGTACTATTGTTATGGAGTAATGGGGAAGAATATCATTTATTACCCCCATATGTGCGTTAATATTTTAAAGTACTTCAAGTGTTTTGATTATCTTGATTTGAGTCATTAGATTAGTTACATGTAAAGTATGTTAAAGTTCAAGTGTAAGGGGAGAACCGAGCCCCCTTGATGTATTATTTTGGATGGTAGGTCAAGAATGTATGCAAAAAAAAAAAAAAAAAAAAAAAAAAAAAAAAAAAAAAACATACGGACTACCATCCCGTTTCCTTTTGTTTTCATTTTGAGTTTATGTTATTTATTTATTAGCCTAAGTTGAGTCAAGTCTTGGCTTAGCAACGCCACTTTGTACATGTAATTGTCACAACTCACCATTTCAGGTCATTTCCTGAACTTTGGAAAAACACTATTCATCAAAACACTATTCATCAGTTTACTATTCATCATTTTTTGTGTCAGTTTGACATTCCGAGAAGCATTCAGAAATTTTATTATTCACTGAACACTATTCATTTCCGGAAAAGATTTCATCATTCACTTGCATTACACGTTTCATAGTAAATTTAGTTTACGGGTATTCAAATTCGCGTAACCGGATTGGTTTAGGTGCGAATTCATTTCATTAGTGCTAAGGACACTGCATACGGACTAGAGATAGTCTGCATATCATCATAACAGCATTTTCATGTTATACCACTCTTAGGATTTTCAAATTTATATATTTGATACATTTAACGTTTTCCTTATAATTATTTATAAATAAACGTTAACACCCGGTTTATAAACACGACGAATATATCTAAATATTCCCACGATGGTCCCGACATATTTTTATATCCATTTTATCATCATAAAAGTTATAACATTCATTTACCCAGTATTTTGGAAATTTATTTTATTTATAACGTAAGCTTATGAATATTACGACGGTTTTCGTGAAAACTAAACAATAATCAACCGAACACTCAGTAATTGTACCCAACATATTTTTATCATTCTTATGACTTTATTAAGTCCCGGTTAACTTCGTTAATATTTATTTCTAGCAAACCCGGTACCCGATTATAACTAACTACGATTACTTAAATTTAACACTTAAAAACCTATACTTATACTACAAATCATTCACTAACTATCCTAAGTAAATCAAAGTCCATATTATGGCTTATGAACCCTTTGAAAATCAGCCATGAACCCCCCTTTTGACCTCATGCATATATGAAATCTTATTATACTATAAACCTTACATAAATATCTTTACAAACCCCTAAAACATAACTCATATAATTTCTTGGAATCAAAACACCAAAACCTCATCTCTTCCACTCTAAACCACGACCCAAATCCATAATCAATGATCAAGAGGTTATTTTTCAAAGATCAAAGCATCAAAGTTGTTCATTTCATCATCCTAATCAAGAATCATAACACAAAAACACAAGTAATCCAAGGTTTCTCATCATCTCACCACCTATTATTTCAAAGTGAGTTATCAAATTTATTTTCATGTTTTCATCTAATTAACATATGTATCTCATGGTATTCATGCTTAATTTCATGCACAAACTAGCTATACCACTTTATTTTTGTATACTTTTTGATCATACAAACCCTAGAATTGGTTTTAGGTGTTCCTTTGTTAAATTAACTTGACTACTAGTCATTAGGAACCCATGGCACCATAAGAAGGTGTATGGTAGGATTAGATTAGTTTTGTGAAGTTTGCAAGAGTTTTGGTTGAGGTTGGAACTAGTTTTGAACCTTGGAAATGGATTTCTAACAAGTATATAAACATTCTGTTCCATTTTGGTAAATTCTGGAAAATCAGTAAATACAAAGTAAACTTTGGCAAAATTTTTAGAAAATACTTTCAAAAACGAATCCGTAGGCGAAAGAACGGATTAAAAAGACTTTATAACGAAGAAGTTATGATTTTTGCAAGTATATTGACGAAAACTATTTTCCGGAAAAATACATGTTGTTGGACGTTTTTCGTCGGACAAAAAGAGGCTTTAGACGTAACCCGGAGGAGCCAAGCTTTCCAAAATATATTACTACATACTAAGACGTAACCGTGGATATAAAGAACAAGTAAAATGGACTTATAACGACAAAGATATTCACGTTTCAATATCGGCAAAAATCCTCTATAATTGGCAGCTTTTAGAAATAATAATATTAACACTACGTAGTACTAAATTCTAGATTTTCTAGAAATATTAACCAAGTACCCAATTTTATAACTAATGAAGTATTAGTTATTACAAGTATATTTTATCACTACAAGGCGTTATTTCAAGGATTTCAACCCGAGGATTTCAACACTAACATGGAAACATACGATATATATATATAAGTATATATATTGCAACTAGCTTATTTTTCTAATAGCCATATTTTTCCTAAGTCTTGGAAATGTATATTTTTGATAACAACAAGTATTTTTCAAAGAGTAGAGTGGTATAGGAAACATGTGCATGGACATTCATAACATCATTTCATGATCTAAAGTAGATCGTACATCATTCATATTATGTTGCGGCTAGTGTGCGCGCCTTGTTTTTCAGCTCATTACATGTTCATGGTACCATCATTGCATCATTACTCCAGGTGAGTCATAGCCCCACTTTTACTGGTTTAATTACTTTATAAACTCTTTGGGGGAGATACATGCTTAAATACTCGTGTTACACTTTTATACGATTTGAATCCCACGGGGGAGAATACATTGCTTCAATTACTTTCGTACAATGCCAAAGTATTACAAATTCCATACATTGCTTAAGTTTCCTTATTATCACGTCAGGACAAGTCCCCTTTATTATTTCATGGACCGTTAATTAAGTTCCAAGCGAGAGTGAGTGAATAGATCTATTGAGGGTGACTCCTCCATCTGTGTTTGGGTTACTCCAACAGAATTACAGATGCATTTCATGTCTTTATTGTTAGAGTGCCTGATAAACACTCATTGGGGCCAAGTATCGTCTAGCTTCGGGGTCATGAGCTTAAGAGACAATGTAGCACTTTTGACATTTATGTCGGTTCACTTTATACTTGTGGCTATTGTACATACGAAAATTACTTATGGAATTACGATACTTTTCCACTACTATTACTACGGAATTACGATGCCTTTGCATCAGTCTTACTACTGATTTACGATGCTTTTGCATCAGTCTTACTACTGATTACGATGCTTTTGCATCAGCCTTATTACTGAATTACGATGCTTTTGCATCAATCTTATTACTTTTGTTTACACAAACCAAACTTATTACTTTTGGCAGTGGGTTGTAAACACACAGGTTACAAGTCTCTTATGGCGGGACTTGCAACTGAGTGGATTTACGATGCCTTTGCTGGGAAATCTTTATTTCAATGCATTACATTCTTTTTCATAAGACTCTATGAACTCACCAACCTCGTGTTGACACTTTAGCATGTATTTTCAGGTTTTAAGCTATGGCACGCTACAGGAGGTTTTGGCAGGGCATGGCATGGTCATAGAAGACTCTGATTATTCATTTGGGGACCGTTTTAAACTATGTTAAGGGTCTATTTCCGCACTACTTTTAACAATGTAAATTCAACATTTTTGGTTAAAAGATTTTATTCTAAACGATTGAAATGAATACCATTTTACACTTGTTTTGTAATACCAATTGAGTTACACCCCAGCTACATGTATGCTTCCGCTGGACCCGATTTTGGGGTTGAACATTCCTATAAAAGTTGTATTCGCGTTAAGAAAAAGTAGTTCTACAGCAGATGTGACATATGACTTTATTTATGGTCAGTGTTGTGACAAAAGCATTTAATAGATCTTATATATCTTAACAATTGATAAGCAAATGTTAAAGAGCTTTATTTTGAAAACTTATTTACAGATTTGCAGCTAACAGAACTAAAAAAAATAAAAAATATTTAAAAAAATAAAAAATAAATAAATAACACATAAAGAACTATCTGATTATGTACTCGTTATACTTCTATTAGAATTTTAACATCAAAATTGAGGAGTTCGTTTTAGGCCTTTTTCCTACTTTCGCACCAGGATCTGTACAAAGCACATAATTTCACAGTTCATCTCACATTCTGGATCATTTTGATCAAAGCTTTTACCGGAACAGATTGGAAAACAAACATAGAATACTTGTTTACAAAGCGATTGAAGTTGTACTACACATTTAAAGCATTATCCAAAAGGGACATTAATTTCTCAATTAAAACAAGTTGTACTACACAGTTGGAAATTAATTTTTGAGAAAAGGGTAGCTCAAGTATAAATAAAGACATACGAGCCTCACTTTATAGAAAAAAACATGCAAAAGCAAGTAATGGCTTCTTCAAAGTTCTTACTTTTATCTCCAGCTCTACTACTCATTGCTCTCTCATTTATACAAAACTTTACTTCTGCTTCTTTGGATGAAGCAAATGCTCTTCAAAAATGGAAAGCAAGCCTTGAAATCCAAAACAACTCCCAAATTGTATCTTCTTGGACACCCCTTCCAACGAATACTACTGCACCCGCTTCGTGCCCTTCTTGGTTTGGAATTGCTTGCAACGCTGATGGGAACATTAACATGTTGAACCTCTCGAGGTCTCAGTTAAAAGGTACGCTTCACCGGTTCCCTTTCTCTATTCTAGGCAATCTTACCCATTTTGAGCTTAGCATAAACAGCCTCTTTGGTCCCATCCCACCAGAAATCGGACTCCTGTCCAAACTTGTCTATCTTAATTTTTCAACCAATCAGTTTTCTGGTGAAATTCCACCTACCATTGGTAAACTAAGCCAGTTAACCATTTTGGAACTTTCCGGAAACAATTTTACTGGTTCAATCCCTTCATCGTTGGGTGACTTGACGTCTTTGAATATCCTTTATCTGCACACAAATCAACTCTCTGGACCCATTCCAATTGAATTAGTGAACATGAAGTCTCTAACTGATTTAGAATTGGGCAAAAATCAACTCAATGGTTCAATCCCTTCATCGTTGGGTGATTTGGTATCTTTGAATCTCCTTATTTTGCGGCAAAATCAACTATCCGGGCCCATTCCAATTGAATTAGGGAATATGAAGTCTCTCACTGGATTAGATTTGAGCGAAAATCAACTCAATGGTTCAATTCCTTCTTCGTTTGGTGATTTGAAGTCTTTGAATATGCTTACTATGTTCAAAAATCAACTCTCTGGACCCATTCCAATTGAATTAGGGAATATGAAGTCACTCACTCAATTAAGTTTGAGCGAAAATCAGCTCAATGGTTCAATCCCTTCGTCATTAAAAAACCTGCGAAGCCTTCAGTTTCTGTCTCTCCGTGTGAACAAGTTGTCCGGTCCTATACCACAAGGAATCGGAAGTCTACAATTGCTTAAGCTATATCTGAACACAAATCAGTTGTCTGGCGAATTGCCTCACGATTTGTGCCAAGGGGGAAAGCTTCAAAATTTATCTGTAAGTCATAATCAACTCTCTGGTCCTATACCAAGAGGGCTATGGAATTGCCACACCTTAATAAGAGCAACCTTTCAATTTAATCAATTTTGTGGAGATATATCGAATAGTTTTGGTGTCTACCCAAACTTATATACCTTTGATGTTAGTCATAATAAATTTCATGGGCAACCATCTCATAACTGGGGTAAATGCAAAAATTTGACTAGATTAAAGATGGGATATAACAACATCAGCGGTAGCATACCACCGGAGATTGGAAATTCAATTCAAGAGCTTGATCTTTCTTCTAATAATTTGGTTGGTCAAATTCCAAAGGAGTTTGGGGCGATGAAAGGTTTGTTAAATTTAAACTTGAGTGATAATAACCTTTCAGGTGTTATACCTCAGGAGCTTGGATCACTGCATGACCTCCTTACTCTTGACATTTCTAAAAATAGGTTAAACGGGTCATTACAAAGATATATTGGTGATTGGGTACAAATCAATCACATATATCTTAGTAATAACAATCTCAGAGGAAATATTCCATCAGAGATAGGTAAATTACGTCAACTCAACGTTCTTGATTTATCTTGGAATTCACTCACAAAGGAGATACCATCGGAAGTTGGAAGTTTAGAAAGTCTGGTGATGATGAATCTTTCTCACAATAAGCTATCTGGTCCTATTCCTAATAGTTTCAGTAACTTGCCCAGAATGATTGATATAGACCTGTCTTACAATGAGCTCACTGGTCCGGTTCCCCCTTATGCTGTCTTTCTAAATGTGTCCGGAGAAGCATTACAAGAAAATCGTCGTCTGTGTGGAAATATTACAGGTTTGAAACTTTGTGAAAGTCAAAAGATAATGAAGAAAATTAATCATTTTCATCATACGCTCATCCTTGTAACTATGGTCCCACTTTTTGCGGCCCTTTTACTTGGTTTATTTATGTGTGGCCTCATTGCTTGTCGACGTAGAAAGAGAACTTCTCCACAGAAACCATCAGGCGAAGAAGGTGGCAAATTTTTCTCAATAACAAGTTTTGATGGACAGGCGATGTATGATGAAATCATCAAGGTAACAAATGGTTTTGATGATGCATATTGTATTGGGATGGGAGGATACGGTACTGTGTATAAAGCTGAGTTACAACCCAACAATATAGTAGCTGTCAAGAAACTTCATTCATCATCTGAGAATGACGATCATATAGGCTTCCTAAATGAGGTAGGAACATTAACAAACATAAGGCACAGAAACATAGTTAAACTCTATGGATATTGCTTCCATGCTCGCCACTCATTTTTGATTTACGAATATCTTGAGAAGGGAAGTTTAAAATCTCTCTTAAGTAGCGATATCTCAGCAAAGGAAATGGATTGGCTGAAAAGGGTAAGAATTGTTAGGGCTGTAGCGAATGGTTTGGCTTATATGCACCATGATTGCACACCACCTATAATTCATAGAGACATTTCTGCAGCTAATATCCTTCTCGATTCTGATTGTGAGGCACATATCTCGGATTTTGGAACAGCGAAGCTTCTAAAGCTGGATTCATCCAATTGGACTGCGGTTGTAGGCACCTATGGCTATGTTGCGCCAGGTAACTACCATATATTTTAAAGTTATATATACGTACTTATTCTCAAGTTTCAGATTTATCTATGTTACATTTAATCATGATCTGATATAATTTTTTTTTAATTATTTTTTTTAATTTTTATTATTATTATTATTATTATTATTATTATTATTATTATTATTATTATTATTATTATTATTATTATTATTATTATTATTATTATTATTTTTAATTCTCATGTTTCCTTCCATTAGAGTTTGCTTATACGATGGTGGCGACAGAGAAATGCGATGTGTATAGTTTTGGAGTTGTTGCACTAGAAGTGATTATGGGAAAGCATCCTGGAGAACTTATATCATCTCTACAAACATTGTCTGCTGATGATCTATTGCTAGCCAATGTAGGAGATAGACGGATTCCGCCACCATATTCTCTAGTTGAGAAACTAGCTCATTCAATTTTGAATGTCTCACGGGCATGTTTGAACTACAACCCACAGGAAAGGCCAACAATGCGCCAAGTCAAAGATTTATTGTCAGTGGATGATCGACTTTGGATGAAGATGCGTGTATCGGTAACTTGATGCTAGCTTGATCGATATCGTATGATGTCTAGTCATAAGTCATTTCCTTGTCCTGCATTACGTTGTAGCTAGATTATTATAAAGTAATGTATGTGTAACTTAATACAGTTATGTGTTTGGATCTTTTTGGTAATTTCTTTAAGTTATTCCAGTTTTACAATTAAAAAATTACCAATGGGCACAAGTTTATAAAATTGTAAGAGTATGATATGAAATATACGAAATAGTGAATTGATAATGATTGTGTTCTTATTGATCGTGATGTACATTACAAAGAGGTCCATATATATGAAATACAAAGGGGCTTAATTAAGGTAAATTGATAAAGCCCATCAATCTTGCTAATCACATTAAAGTGCCAGACTAATCTATAACTCAAAAGAGGAAACACAATATTCGGTCTAACACTCCCCCGCAGTCCGAGCGGCGAAATCGCGAAAGCGCGGACTGGAGTAGTAAACTAGAAAAGAAAAAAAATATTAACATAATAAAAACATACCTTTAGTCGACTCGTAACAAAACCGTACCAACGGTCGACTTTAGTCAACTGGTACCAAGGGTCGGCTAAGTCGACTGGTAACACAACCGTACCAACGGTTGACTTTAGAGACTGATACCAACAGTCAACTTTAGTCGACTGGTAATAAAGCCGTACGAACAATCAACTAATTGACAAACAATAAACTCGTGCATTAACATCAAAAGAAAAGATGATAAAACGAAAGTTGGTTCTAAAATTTGAACCCCCAAAGAATTTTCTAAACAAACGGGGCTTAATTAAGGTAAATTGATAAAGCCCATCAATCTTGCTAATCACATTAAAGTGTCACACTAATCTATAACTCAAAAGAGGAAACACAATATTCGGTCTAACAAAAATAATATACACCGGGAAATTTTTATATCAAGAAATTAACTAAACACTGAGTGCAAAGGTAGAGCAAAGAAGCCCGTGGAAGTATGTACATTCTTTGAATAATTGCAGTATTATGATTATAAAAATTACTAATGAGAATAAGTTTATTAAATAATATACACTCGAAAAGAAGATCGTGGAAATTATATTTTTTGAATAATACAGTTACGTGTATTGTGGTTCTTTTCGTATATTCTTTGAATCAATTATTGCAGTATTATGATTAAAAAACTACCATTGATCGTGATGAACCACTATTTAGCGGATAATGCTAATTCACTCAAGGGAGACGTATTAGCGTCTCGGCAGGATATGTTTGAGCTAGGATGCAGGGGCTATGACCTGCTAAGAATAAACCAGTGTTAGTCTCACCGTGGAGGAGGCCTCCACGGTCAACCTCGGGTGTAAGGATAAGTATCTGTGGGAATGTAAATGAGTAAGAAAGTAGTATTGAGAGAGTGTATCTAGGTCTACCTTTGTCCAAATACCTTTGGTATTTATAGGCCAAATAATCTTGGCGTTACTTGTGGCTCAAGGGTTGACCTTGTACTAAGCTGTCGTCATGATGTCAGCGTATCTCTGTCGGGGACAGCGACAGAAGGGTATGGCCCTTTGTCTTCTGGTTTGGCTGACATCATTCAGTGTACCCACTCTGCTACGTGTTCCCTAAGTGTTATCCATTTAGAACAAGATTCGTCTGAGGCTTGCTTTCTACTGAGGATTCCCTGCTTCTGGGACAGTCACAGGTTTGGTGACTTGTAACCCACTTGCACCTAGGGCTTCTGTCATTAGTTTAGACTTATTTTAGGTTTTGGCCGTGGATAAACCCTGGACCATCTGTTTGCAGAGAACTGGTATTTATCATGCACATGATCAAGTCCCCCTATTCTAGCATGATGTGTGCGGAGAAGCATTATGCTAGAATATGCCAGCTGTCGTTCATAGTCTTTGATTTCATTACTATGCGCCGTATTCTTTGAGCAGTGTGTATATTTACCATGATCTTATTCTAGTTGGTATGTGAAATTATATTCATAGGTAAAGACGAGTTAAGGTAAGCATCAAAGCTCCTATATACAATCGTATAAGGGAATTGCATGTTAAAGAGGCTGTCTTTTTCAATTTTAGTCCTAGGATCAACATGCTTAAGAGGGTTCATAATTTCCTCCATCCTATCCTCATTAATTACATCACCATCGTCTAGGTCCTCATCGGAGTCCGAATAGTAAAAAGGGCTAATTCTATGGTCGTTATCATGGTCAGATTCCTCCATCCCAGAATTATTGCCAAAGTGATGATCAGGTGAGAGGTTAAGAGGGTTCTCATTTTCCACTACAGGGATTGGGATGAGTAGTTGGAAAATTCTTCGACGAAAAACACGAATAACAGGAATCAAACGATCAATGCTATTGTTATCCATCGAGAAGGTTTACAAACAAAGGAAACAAAGAAGAAAGATAGACTAAAGAAGACCTATAAAATAAAAATAAAATCTCACTAGAAAGGAATCTAGTGAGTAGACCTAATAAAAATAAATTTCAACCTAAACAATAACTATTCCCTGGCAGTGGCGCCAAAAACTTTGATGTGCGGATTGTGGTCCACACGAAAGTTTTACTTCTCAAGAGATCTTGAATAGCTTATAATCCCCACCAGGCAGTGTACCTGACCGATATAGTATAGTGAAGTGGCAAGTACCGGAGGATAGATCGTTCTCCACAGGGAATAGTGTTCGTTAGGATTGAAATTAATCTAAATAGGTCTAGAGGTGAGGGATGATTCTTTTTGTGATTTTATATTTTAAATGAAAGCAAGTAAAATCTCGGGTTTGGAAGACTAAGCGGAATTAGTTGCTAGTCAACTAACCCAAATAACTACTAATGCAATAAAAATAAAATGACAATAAAATAAAATGTGTAACTATATATGGAGAAAATGTGTTTACTTTGATTTCATTACTCCCTAGTTATCTTTTATTGATTGACAAGCTTATTACAATTGTGTGGGTAACGGGTTGCATTCCTTAATACCATTTGTGGGGCCATGTATGATCTTCCCCAACTCTATAAGCTTTTATCTCTTCCTATGGCGACACGTTAAGTATTCTTACCATGGCCTCCTAAATAGTCACTTATGCATTAAATACAACAATTAAAATCATAGTACACATCCGATTCATGTTTCTTAAGACGTTCAAGAAAGTTACCGAATAGGAGATTAGCCAGTTTTCTTAAGCCTAACATCGATTAACAATCACCCAACAACAATTAATAACCAACCATCAATCAATAATCAAAAACTAGATTTCACTACATCTAAACAAACACAAATAAACCTAGCCTACCATGTTAAAAAAAAAAGACAAGTGTAAGATAGAATCAAACAACACATAGACATATTGAATGATTAATGGATTATTTATCTTTAATCAAACATGGAAGAGACAAGGGTATGAAACCCTTAAAAACTTCTGAAATTTGACCTAAGGTTTGTGTGACAAAGTTCCTCTCTAAAGTTGCACACTAATGAATGAAAAATCAAAAACTATATATAGATTGTCGTCACCCTTTTGATGGTTGACACCGTCATCTCGCTGCGGCTAGGGTTTCTTGTCGCCCAATCCAACTTCTTGACGCCATCACTTTATAAGGGTTCTGGGCCGTCACCCTTTAGAGTTACACGTGACGGCCTTCTTCTGGTAAAGGGTGACGCCATCATGTGTTAATGCCCAAATTGTCTTCTAGCGCGTCAAGTGTAAAAGTAATTTCCACCTCTTGTCACAAAGGCTGACGCTGTCCCTTAGGAATGGGTGACGCCGTCAGGTGTAATTTCCAGCTTGGATTCTTGACTTTGTCGTTTTCTTCACTTTATGCTCCAAAAACGTCCAAAATGCTATGTTTTCCAGAATTCTTCTCCAAAGTACCTAAAATGACAAAAGTAACGATTTAGGGTAATAATTGTTCATATTATCATGACTTAAGGCTTAAATGACCCCTTAAAAGTGTAACAAATTTCGCCTCATCAATAAAAGACAAGATATTTTTCGACGTTTAATTCTTATTAGAAATCAATCAAAGAATTATACCCAAGTGTTTGTGGATAACACTTGGTATTGAATGACAAGTATGGTGTATTACTCCTCACTAGACTTAAGCTAAGCTTAAGTAGCAACTAATGACCAACTGAGCTATCTCAGGGACTATTGCTATTTAGAGAGAGTAAAGATTTGGTTTGAGAATGTCTAAGCATTTAGTGCACAAACTTAATCTTTACATCTCTCTTATGACTCCTATTTATACACAAGTATAATTCAACAGTTACCTAAAAGACAAAGATGACATAAGCCTACATTGGACAAAATGCCTATGCATTTTGTCACTGTTACATTTGGCTATAAGTAGTAAAAGACAAAATTACTTTCCAATCTTTAGTGTTGACACACTTCTTGGTTTTATACCCATTCAGGGTAAGTTGACCTTTACATGATAAGGACCCTTCATTATCAATTCAAACTTATCCCTCCTAATCCCGCCTTTACTTCAGTCTTCATATCTTCAGTCTTTGAACACTCAGTCTTTATAGTTGGTAAGGAGCTTTGGGGATTCAGTGAGCTATTTTCATCACTCACTGAATCCATCATCTTCCTCTTTGGCTCAGATGTCATTCACTGAGTTCCTCCTCACTGAATGGAGAACCCTTCTTCATAGGCTCGTCCTGAGCTTCTTAAAGATGACTCACTGAATGACTGTTCATTCAGTGACTTGAGTATGTTTAAGGTTATCAAATACTTAGGATATTTTATGTTCAAATCCTAGTTTAAAGGAGTTTAGGTATTCACAGACCCAACTCATGCTATATTTGAAGAAGAGCGATTTATGTCTATACCTAGACCAAGAGGTATGATTCAGCCATCTTTAAGTAAGATAGCTAAAGATGAGGTTGAAGGTACTGATGATGTACCTAGTCCATCTGTTCCTAGAAAAAGCACTGGAACAAGAAAAACTAAGTCTTTTGGGTCTGATTTTCAACTTTATTTAGTTGAAGGAACAAGAGATAAGACTTTATCTCAACGTGAATATTGTTTCATTATTGAGGAGGATCCAAGGACCTTGAGTAAAGCAATGGCTTTTAAGGGATGTTGCCTTTTGGAAAGAAGTAGTTCAAAGTGAGATTGATTCCATCATGCATAATGATACTTGGGAATTAACTGATTTGCCTCCTGGATGCAAAGCATTAGGATGTAAATGGATCCTTAAAAGGAAAATAAAAGTAGATGGAAGCATAGATAAATATAAAGCCAGATTGGTTATCGAAGGATTTAGACAAAATGAGGGAATTGACTTCTTTGATACTTATGCTCCTATTGCTAGGATTTCCACTATTAGATTGTTGTTAGCTCTTGCAGCTATACATGATCTAGTTATTCACCAAATTGATGTGAAAATTGCATTCTTAAATGGTGATTTGGATGAGGAAATTTACATGAAACAACCTGAAGGGTTTATGATGCTTGGACATGAAAGCAAGGTATGTAAATTGAAGAAATCATTGTATGGTCTGAAACAAGCACCAAAACAATGGCATCAAAAGTTTGATGATGTGGTCTTGTCTAATGGTTTTTCTTTAAACCAAGCTGACAAGTGTGTGTATAGCAAATTTGATGCTTCTGGTAAAGGAGTAATAATTTGCTTATATGTGGATTACATGTTGATCTTTGGTACTGACCAAGATCAAGTTAATAAGACAAAGGAATTCTTGTCATCTAATTTTGAAATGAAAGATCTCGGGGTGGCTGAGGTGATTCTTGGTATTAGAATCAAACGAGGAAACAATGGTATTTCTATTTCTCAATCTCATTATATTGAGAAGATACTGACAAAGTTTAACTTTGCTAATTGTTCTCCTGTTTATACTCCTGTAGATCCTACTGTAAAGTTTCGACCTAATACAGGAACTCCAGTGTCTCAACTAGAATACTCTAGAGCTATTGGATGTCTTATGTATGCCATGATTAGCACTAGACCAGATATAGCTTTTGTTGTAGGAAAGCTTAGTAGGTACACTAGCAATCCTAGTGCTCTACATTGGCAAGCTTTGGGTCGAGTATTTCAATATTTGAAAGGAACCATGGATTATGGTTTGACTTATAGTGGTTATGAAGGTTATTCTGATACTAGTTAGATTAATAATATGGAAGATCACTCATCTACGAGTGGTTGGGTATTCCTTCTTGGAGGATGTGCTATTTCTTGGGCATCAAAGAAACATACTTGTATTACAAGCTCAACCGTGGAGTCTGAATTTGTTGCTTTAGCTGCAGCTGGTAATGAAGCTGATTGACTGAGGAATTTGGTTTATGAAATTCCTTTGTAGCCTAAACCAATATCTACCATTTCTATCACGTGTGATAGTGCTGCTACCTTGGTTAAGGCTTATAGTCAAGTGTACAATGGCAAATCTAGACACTTAAGAAAGTATAGATTATAGAATGCCCGAAAGTTACCAACTTATCGATCATCAGATAGTCCTTAAGGGGTGTTTAAACCCGTATTCTGTTGTTTCACCTGTTTTATATTAATCCGTAACACTTCATCAACAATCTTACATAAAAGTTTGCATTATTTATTTTGCATTTTACCAAAATATTTGTGGGGGCTAATCCAACAGAAGATGTGATTTGAAACGAACCTCAGTTCAAAATAAACAAACATTTCGTAGCAATTTTAAGATAACACTCTATATGAATAAGAGCTACTTCCTTTTACAAAGAACCTCTCTAGAGTCCTCATATGTTTCCATCTTGCTTTGGTTCTTAAAGTCGGTTTCAAGAAAATTTACACAAAGATTTCTACTTTTATAGACAACCCGAGCCTCTTGTATTTGCTGCTGCAGTGTGTATTTACAACTATACCAAGGAAATACATTCCTAATACAATGCAACACTTTTTCTGTACATCTCATTCAGCAATTTTCCTGCAAACCCGACGGGTTGGGATGACCATGGTCAAAGTAAAGAAAAAAAAAATAACTCAAAAAAGTCAACGTGACCTTGACAATAACTTCAAAAAGTCTCCATAATCGCTAATACTACCACTCGAAAATCTCTTCATCTTTTCCCAAATCTGCAAACGTCTCCTAGGCCTCAATGGGCCTGAACTTGAGGTTATCCTATACGAATGTACATCTATCCCAAGACCCGAAAACCCGCTCTCCACATCAAGTGGAGATTCATAGCTTGGATAGGTGGAATGTGATGGATCTGGGTCTTGGCCAGGGCCGTGGGCCGAGTTTGTACTGGCCCGTGGATCAAAGTCCATGGAAGTTAAATCCTCTTGGCTACATGTCCTTGAGCCCAAGTCTCGTGTTTCTTCACACTCATTGCAGACCAATTTCAAGGCCTGAACCACCTCACCCATAAAGGGCCGGTGTGATACTTCAGGCTGCACACACATTGATGCTATTGCTGCTACTTTAGCAATACTGTCGAATGGAACTTCAGGGGATAGTGATGGATCAATAAGCAAGTTTAGACCTTCTGGTGTTGGGAGGAGGGGACGGGCCCAGGCGACAAGGTTTTCTTGGCCCGATGGCATTGACATGTCAACGGGTTTTCTTCCTGTTAGGAGCTCAAGGAGTACCACTCCGTAGCTATATACGTCACTCTTTACAAGAAGATGGCCTGTCATTGCATACTCGGGAGCCACATACCTGAATTCAAATGAAAAGAAGTTTAAGAAAATTTGGACGCGGCAGGTTCCCTAACGGGCCAAGGCATATAATCTGACTCATTTACAGAGAAAGAAAAGCGTACCCAAAAGTGCCCATGACACGTGTCGAAATATGTTGGTTTTCTTCATCTAAAGCGGAACGAGCCAGACCAAAATCAGAAACTTTAGGAGTAAAGTCATGTTCCAGCAGAATGTTGCTAGACTTGAAGTCTCTATGTATGACTCTTGGGCTTGAATCTTCATGCAAGTAAGCTAACCCCCGAGCCGCACCCAAAGCTATCTTCAAGCGGGCCCCCCAATCCAGTGGTGCGACTTCCTTATCAATCCCTAATCAACCAAAATTTCACTCCAATTATAAACCATCTTCACTAAAAAAAATTTAAAGTCAAATATTTGACTTTTGAAAGTCAAACATTTCAATCCCTAACCATCCAAATTGTCACATGAAATAAAACCATCTTCATAAACAAAAAAGTAAAGCACAAAAAAGCCAAACATTTGACTTTTGCAAGTCAAACATTTGACTTTGGAAAGTCAAGCATTTCATACCGTGAAGGTGAGATTCAACGCTTCCATTTGGGATTAGCTCATAAACCAAACACCGGTTTCTTTCTTCTGTACAAATGCCAAGCAGCCGAACCAAATTTCTATGGTGCAAGCGGCTAAGCATCTCAACTTCAGCCAGGAATTCCCGACCCCCTTGTTTATCATCACGTTTAAGTACCTTGACAGCAACTTTAGTCCCATCTTCAAGGGTACCGCTATAAACCCGCCCAAACCCACCCTCACCTAAAACACCCAACTCATTAAAGTTATCAGTTGCTTTTTCCATATCACTTGAACTAAACGTCTTTGCAGATCCTTTATAAGCTATATTAGACCGGAATGATAATGAAGCTGACTCGGGCCCACTTCCTATCGTTGATCCACCAACCCCTGATGATTTTGTGACGGATAGTAAAGTAGCTGGTGGGGTGTGTCCTGATTGGGCCCCTTCCCTACGTTTAACCAATAGAACCCAAGCAGCAACGGAGACTAGAACCACGGCTACCACTGCTGATAAAACTATTATGGAAATTATGCCACCACTTAGCCTATTGCTAGACCTTTGTTTACTGATATCGACACCGAGGGGCTTTATGTCCCTACCGTTGTTTCCATGACCATAAGGTCCACCATTACCGTTGCGTGATGATGGCATAGGTGGCGATGGAGGAAGACCTATTAAAATCAAATGATTATGATTATATGTAAAAAGATCTTCAGTTTGACTTTCGAGTTGGTAGAGGTGACTTAAAAAGCCCGTTTCAACCAATCCAACCCGTAAATAATTGTTGAAAGGGCCGGTTTCAACCCAAACCTGTTACCATCTTAGTTTCGACCCATTTAACTATTAATGAGTTGACTTGGGTAGTTGGGTTGTATTTTACACATTCTGGCAAAAGGATGGGGGAAAAAATTAAATTAATAACAGAAACGGGTTAAATGGATAATGAAGTGTGGTAGAGTCAACCCGTTTCTACTGGTACTGAAAAAAGGCCCATTTTGAACTGTTGCCCAAACCCTCCCGACCTGTTCATATCTCGATCTCTTAGTATAGAGGTACCTGGATACTTCACAAACAAAACTTCATAATCGCCAAAAAGAGAGGACTTAATAGGCACTTGTTTCAGCCATAATCTTTGAGCAGTTACATAGGCGGTGAAGTTGTCAAATTTTTCACCAAGGGGTACCAAGTTGATCATAACAACTGTCTTTTCTGAATCTTCGTTGTCTTCATTTGCTCCCATGATTCGAACTTGGCTTGATTTCATTGAAAGTCCGGCAGCCATTTCAAAAGCAAGCTCAGATACTAATGGAAAGAAAATGTAAAGTGAAACACCAAGACCGAGCTCAACTTGCATTGGTAAAACACACTTGCATGGTGTACCAGGTGGGGTGTTCGTTAACGGCTCCACACACATTATTGTACAATCTACAAATTATGCAAAAGTCAAATTGTAAGGATTGCTGAAAGTTAATCATCAGTTAAATAAAAGGCTACTAATAGAAAAAAAAAAAAAAAAAAAAAAAAAAAAAAAAAAAAAAAAAAAAAAAAAAAAAAAAACACTAAATTTAAAGGTAGCCTCCATAACGTCGAAAGTTTAGTGGTTTTTCCATTGCTAACCCATAAATAGAATAGTGACTGGATATGGCTACGTTATTTGATAAGTTTATATACCTTCATTGGGAGGTGGAGGTGGTAATGCTTGAAGCGGCTTTGGGATCCTTGGTGAAGATCGAGAAGGAGATACTTTAGGCGGACGAACCGGCACTTGTAAACATAAGGATGATAAAATATTAGCTTTACGACCGAACTAACAAAAATAAACTGAAAAACAATTCAAAAGTGGTTCTTACTTGTAGTTTCTACAGATGGAGACATTGTAGGCGGAGAAATTGTAGTAGGCGGAGAAATTGTAGGCGAAATAGAATTTTCAGCTGGAGGAACTTTTGAACCTGCCGATAGTCAATATGCATAAGAGACGAAACTTGAGAACATAAAGAATAGAAACACATAAGTTTTTCAATGAGCATATGCATACCTCGACTTGGTGTTGGGGGATCAGGGTGCCTTGGACTGCTCTCTGGACCTGATGGCGGTGGAGGGTTATGGTGTATTGGCTTACTCTTCGGTCCTGGTGGTGGTTGCGGATACACTGGAGGTAAAGATGGAGGTGGACGAGACTTTGTAGGCGGAGGCTCGTGACTTGAATGTGGAGGAGGAGCGTTGTGCACAACTGGAGCTACATTAAAGAAAGAGCAAACTCTAAACTGTTACTGTATTACTTTTTCGCTTATGCTTTATATAATTAGAAAGAATAAAGGGTGTTTAAAAAAACCTTTGACTGGAGGAGGTTGAGTTGGAGCGATGTAATTGGTTGTCCGATTTGGAGGTGAAGGAGGAATAGGAGTTGATACGGGTGCAATATGAGGCTCTGCACAAACAAATTTAGTAAAACATGTTTTCATTTATTTATGGACAAACCACATAGGCAAGTGGTTTCTAAATAAATTAAAAAACGAATACTGACCTGGTAAGTTCGGAGGAGGTATGGATGAGTTATGACGTATTGGCGAGTTGTTTGGTGGCAATACAACAGGAACTGCATCAGTAAAATGACAAACATCAGCATGATCTATACTTTTTTTATTTTTGAAAATAAAATAACAATATAAAGTCGAATCTTTAGTCCACCTGGTAAACTAGTTGGAGGTACCGCTAATGTAGGTTGAGGCGGTGGTATGTTTATATCAGATGCATGTGATGGTGATGCAACCGGCACTGCGATAGCAAATTATAAACAGAAGTAAGATTCGTGAAGCAAAAAAAAATAACAGCCTATGTATGTATGAAAATGAATAATAAAAACAATAAAGATTTTATCTCACCTGGCGAATTTGGTGGAGGCATGGGCAATGTAGGGGGGCTTGGAGGTGAATCTATAGGCAACGTGCTTGGGGATGACGCCACAGGCGCTGATTAGTAAAATGTATGAAAACTTGTTAGAGAAATGTTAATGAGAATTTACATCCAAACACCCCCTTATTCAGAAAAAGGTCGAATCATATTAAAAGAGCGTAAGCTATAAGCTTAAAGAAACAGATTCAAACCCACCTGGCAAATTTGGCGGAGGTACAGACAATATAGGCGGACTTGGAGGAGGATTTATTGGTAATGTGCTAGGAGGCGACGCTGCAGGGGCTGAATAGTAAATTTGATGAGAACACCTTAGCGAAAATTATAATGCTACTGAAGAATATATAACAAAAAGAAATCTTACGCGGTGTAGGTAAACTTGGGGGAGGAACAGTCACTATAGGCGGACTTGGACGTGGATTGATTGGTAACGTGCTAGGAGGCGATGCTGCAGGGGCTGATTAGTAAATCATATGAGAACACATTAGCGAAATATCATAATGCTACTGAAGAATATATAGCAAAAAAAACGTACGGGGTGTAGGTAAATTTGGGGGAGGAACAGTCACTATAGTCGGACTTGGGGGTGGATTTATTGGTAATGTGCTTGGAGGTGACGCTGCAGGGGCTGAATAGCAAATTTTATCAGAACCCGTTAGGGAGAAATCAAAATGCTATTAAAAAGTAAATAACAAATACGAATCTTACGGGGTGTAGGTAAATTTGGCGGAGGTACAGTCAATATAGGCGGACTTGGAGGTGGATTTATTGGTAATGTGCTTGGAGGTGACGCCACAGGGGCTGCTTGAAATAAATAATGAAAATATCAAAATACGTAATATCAAAATATTACTCATGATGTGCAACATATCACTCTATTTTACAACCTCCATCCCGAAGTGAATCCAGAACTTGACTAGGCATACTAATGGTAACGAGGTACTTAGCTGTAACAGATAAAAACTATGTTTTTTGTGTAGTCACCTGTCATGTTAGAAGGAGGTACGGGCATTGTAGGTGGCATAGGTGGCGGTGAACTTGGCAATGTGCTTGGTGGTATCTCAGCAGGAACTGCGTAAAAAACCAGCTTGATTTACATACTAAAACACGAATTATAAGAATGTCGAAACATAAAGTAACAGCTACATCATTACGTGGCAAGTTCAAAGGTGGTGGTGCCATTGGCAATGTGGTTGGGGGCGATGCAACAGGCTCTGCATATTATGAAAAAATATCAGACTTAAAAATTTTCATTGGACAAAAAAATTTTAACCAGGAAGTATAAATGTTGGCACACCAGGCAAAATGGACGGTGGTGGTGACTGAGGCATAGAAGGTGGCACTTGAGATATAGACGGTGGTGGCACTTGAGTTATAGACGGTGGTGGCACTTGAGTTATAGATGGTGGTGGCGCTTGAGCAACCGGTGGCGGATTTTGAACCACTTCTACTGGCGGTGGTGTTATTTGTACTGCATTCAAGTCAAACACAAGTTAATAGAGGTGCTAAAAGTATTTAGTATGAAAACATAAATCTATTTTTCCACCCGCCTCGTTAAAAGACTATAATCAGTATGCAAATTACCCGGAGTTGTTGGCGGGTAGGCAGGGGACTTGGTAGCAGGTCCCGGTTGAGGAATTGGTGGCACGATTACAGGGATAGTTGGCTGGATGAGTGGTGGACTTGGTGGTGACCCTTCTGGGATTGATGTAACCGGTGCTGCAAAAAGTTATCACATTTAATACAGATAGTCTAATATAATTGTCGCAACAGCTTATAACATCAAGTTTAGAATATATGTTGTCGTAACATGTTTGACTTTCTAAAATATTATATTTGACCTCAGAAGTCAAAGCATACCTGCAGCATCTGATGGTACTACATTAGGAGCATTCGGAGTCGATGAAGGTCCAAGATGTATACTTCCTTCTGGTCCTAATGCCGACTCAAAATGTACAGAAGCTGAAATGATATCAGCAAACTTAGGTTACATAAATAATTAAATATGTCAACAAAAAAGTCTAATGCATAACATTTTTTAATTACATAGTCATCTAAATAGATCTTAATACAATTAAAGAATGATGAATCAACTATTGTAGATTACTCAAGTTTACAATTTTCTTTTCTGGAAAATTACTAGGGTTACAACTCTAATGATTAAATGCAAACACAAATTTCTCAAATTGCAACATTGTGACCAAACAATGATTCCAAAAAGACCCCCGGGCCAGTGTATGTGTGCGCAACAACATACCCAATCCCGCCGGGGCGGGGTATGGGGGAGGTAGAACGTAGACAGATCCTACCCCTACCCCAAGATAAACCCGAGAGTAGGGAGACTGCTTCCAAGAAGACCTCCGGCAAGTGAGAATAACATATAAATCAATCCAGTTACAACATACTATTTCCATCTTTCTATAATTAGCAAGTTTCAAGCCTTATCAGTAATGCAGCTCAAACACAGCCACAACAATCAAGAAAACCAAATCCCACATAACAAATTCACAAAACACAAAATTTCCATCTTGGGTCATCAAGAAACTAGCTAAAATCAAATCATAACACATCAAAATTCAAAATTTCCACAAGGGCAAAAAGGGAAATTAAGTTACCTGAAGACACTTCAAGAACCACAAAACTAAGAACAATGGCATAAACCAACACCATATACTTCACCATCAAATCCATCATCCCATCAATAACAACTAAAACAATAAATGATCCACAAAACTTAAGGAACCAAACCAAAGTTCACAAAATTATTGGAAACTATATAACTCATGGCACTTATTATAATACTAATAAGTACTACTTCTGAACATGTAAAAACTTGAAGCAACAATAAAAGATGAGAGAGAGAAATGAGTTTAAAGTTTAGATCAAAGAAGACCCACAAAACAAACAGTGAGTAACAAGCAATGAATAAAAAGTTACAGTTTTTTTTTTTTTTTTTTTTTCTTTCTATTTTTATATATGTATGGTTATGAAAGCATAATGAAATGCTCTGTAATATGCAGAGTAGATACTTTAATATTTTAACAGAAACATGTTATATTCTTACAGTTATGACTTACAAACAACTGTTCTCTTCTGTTTTCAATATTTATTTATTAAAAATAGATTATATATTATACTATTTGGTAAGGGTTAATAACTTTATATATCATAAAATAGCATTGTATTTTTGCTATTGTCCATTAGTAATTAAACTTATATTTGTAACATTTTGGTAATTACACGTACTTTCTGTGATTTAAAATAGTAATCCCTTTGTCCCACAATTATTGTCTTCTTTTTTTTTTTTGAACAGAGTCAATTATTGTCTCACTTTTACTTTTTTGGTCTTTTTTTCACAACTTTGACTATAAATATTTTTATTTGTCTTATACAATACTTGATAAAAATTTTACCAATAAAAATACATTTAAAACTCAATCCGTTCATTTATTTTGCATCAAGTATCATGTAATATAAATAAAATTAAAGTCAAAATTAAAAAATAAAGATCGAAAAGTTAAAAGGGGAAAATAATTTTAGGATGGTATTTTCCTTATTTTTTCACATGTAATTCACATAACTAGTCTAGCTGTTTAAAGTAACAGAAATTACAGTAAAATATGGACATGGTTTTCTAACATGCTAAAGAAAAGGGAAAAATCTATGGATTTTATTTTTATTTTTTATTTTTTCTTTATTTTTTTATTATATTTATTTATTATTATTTTTTTCCTCGTTTCCTTAACTAATCAGCTAAAAAGTTAAAACACATCTATTTGACGATAACTTATGAAACATTAAACACCTTTACTGATTATGTGAATAACGGGTTGAAAAAATTGAAAAATAATTACTGTTTTAAGCCATTGAAAGTACAATAATAACTAAAACAATATAGAAAAAGTTTAATTACTAAAATGATACAATGACAAAAGTAAAATGTTATTTTGTGACATTAACCCATTTAGTAAACCAAACTATAGATGTTGGCAATAGTGAATTCAAAAATATGTTAACAACATTTGTATATTCTTTTGAAAAATATACATTATGTGCATTAGTGTGAAATTTTAAAAAAATATATATATATAATAATAATAATAATAATAATAATAATAATAAAGTGATGTTGATAAAAAATAATAATAATAATAATAATAATAATAATAATAATAATAATAATAATAATAATAATAATAATAAATAAGAATTATTTTCTGCTACAATTGGTAGCTAAAAGTATATGCACGTGTTTATTTTATATGTCAAATATGTTCGTCACTCGTAGCAGTTGCATTTCTGCAAACAATAGTTAATGGTAGCAGTTAATAATATCTTTAATCTTATAAAAGTATCTTCTAAAATGTCTGTAATTGTAAACTTTTAATAATAAAGTTTAGAAAAAGGTTTAACAATAAACATTTTTTTATTATCGCTTCAGATATAAACATTCTAATAAAATTATAAATATAACCTAAAAAAAAAAAAGAACATATTCTTGTATATCACAAATCTTTATACTAACCCAAGTTGAAAAAACAACACTTGAGACAATCAAGATTGATTCTTTATAATATCAAGTCTCACAAATTTAACATATTTCAAGTCTCAATGAAAAAAAGTACTAGACACATATTATAAAAAGAAGTGTTTTCTCTATTTATTTTAGTTATTCCAGGAGAATTTCCTTGATATATTAAAGTATAAAAAGTCTTAATATTTGTGACAAAAGAATTAGGCCCAAAACTTTGTCAGAAAGAAATATTAAAAAAAGGTTTAATGGGTTTTGATTAAAAGTAAAAAGGGTTGCTTTGACTTTATTTAATTCCTGGTTTTCAGTTTCTATGAAGTTGGGTATGCAAGAAATAAAGAGGTGGCATGTGTCAATTTGCATTTGACAACTAACCTTCTTTTTGTGTGAATATCAATCCAAAAATAATCATTTTTAAGGATATATTTTTTTATTTTATTTTTTACACAATTTTATTTGTGTAACTTTTTTATGTGTCCTTTTTACGCTAAGAGGTTATGAAATCGACATATTTGTTAGAAAAAGAATCCAGGTAATAGCTTTTTTAAAGGTCGGTGTTGGGTGGACTTGAAGTGAATCAAGTAATATTCGAGTTAGAACTTGACTTTAGATCTTTAAGAAACATGTTATACATATCCTCCGAAATATCTTTACTATCTATAAAGGAAAAATGTCAAAGGTGAAAGTGGAAAAGTCAAAAAAGTGAAATGTGAAATGTTGAAAAATGTATATAAGGAAATATTGAAACGCATTTAATACTCTTATTAAAATACCTCATTACTTAAAAGTACAATTATTTATTCACATTGTACAACTAACTAAAAACATATCTACCAAATTAAATACAACCAATTAAAACACAAACCGGGTTGACCCAGGACGCTTCAAATACGGCGGGTTGTCCCGATTTAATTTGACCCATTTTCGACCCAACCTAGCAAGTTGACCCAGTTTAAATCGACCCATTTTTTACAGGAACGGTTTAACCGGTTGAACCACCCGGGTCGAACCGGGTTTCAAAACATTATCCATTACTTAAAAGTACAACGATTTATTCACATTGTACAATTAATTAAAAACATATCTATCAAATTAAATACAACCAATTAAAACAAAACTGAGTTGACCCGGGACGCTTCAAATCCGGACGGGTTGACCCAGTTTAATTTGCCCCGTTTTCGACCCAACCTAGCAAGTTGACCTGGTTTAAATCGACTCATTTTTCGACCGGAACGGTTCAACCGGGTCGAACCGGGTTTCAAAACATTATGTTAAATTCTCAAATATTCAAACTTTTATTATTTTTCGTTTATAATCTATAAACTTTTTTTTATCAATAAACTATATGTCGCTATAAAATCCCGTTGCTATGCACGGGTACTCGTCTAGTAAAGTTTAATAAGTGAAAAGCTTAAAACTTACAGAAAATACGAAACAGAAATTGATATTAAAAAAAAATGTTGTACTGTAAACAGAGAGAACGAGGAGGTGGGAGGACAAAACATCACATCGGGAGTATGTCTAACATAACCCGGTCTTTAATCTTTAAGTTAGAAACTTAGAACTTTGTAGGATAAGAATTTGCTCGAGTTTATAAATACTCGGTTTCAAATAATTTCATGGTTTTCTTCATTTCGAGCTCTATGTAATATGTACTTAGTGCTAAATGTCGTTGGGTGGCACAAACTCGAAATTTAGTTGAGCGTGCTAGAACTTACCTGTTGAGTTTTCGTAATGTATTTAGTTTCTTATGAATGTAATCTAGCTCTTAAAGTGAGTTCGAGCTAAATGTAACTCGGTTGCCAATTTGAGAGTGAGCAAGTTTCAACTTGGTTTTACATTTAGGTGTTTGTTCTTTAAAATTAATCTTTTAACTGACTTTTAATATGATTTATTTAGACGAGTTCACACATTTGGTCTAATAAGCCCCTTTTTTTTTCCCTCTCTTGTTTAAACACCATCAGGGGCTCAAACCTCTTAACTAACTAATATCTCCTCAATCTTTACTTTTTTTTATGTATTTGTTTTTTTTGGCTTTTACTTTTTTTTTTTATGTATTTGTTTTCTTGCGCTTTAGTTTTTTTTTTAATATTTTTTTTTCATTTTGCGTGATATTTTTTCTCAACTTTTTCTTTAATATTGATACACGTTAAAGAGACTACTCTACTCTTTTTTCTAAACAAATAATGTTGACAATACTAAACAAGTAATGTTGAGAATAATAAGATGATAATCCAAAACACTTGAGAGTTTTTCAAACAATAGTGATATATAACTAGTTTGTGAAATTAAATTTGTAACATGTGAGTTTGAACACGAGTTTAAATTATTCATTATTAACAAAATTTTAATCGAAAATATTAAGTATATTGTGAATCTTTTTTTTTTTCCCTTTGTAATCATGATTGTAAAGTAAATGATAGTGACAATTTCTATAATAATGAAGATTTTCAACCACATTAGAGTACAACACGTCAACAATATACGACTATTTTACGAGATTAAATTGCGACACAATGTACTTGAATGTTTTGTTTAAGATATTCTATTCACACGTTAATAAACTATGTTAAACTCAAATGCTTCATACAATGTTTAAACATGTTTATGTTCCGTAAGAATAAAATTGATTTGTAGTTATATCATTCAAACATTTAAAACGTAAAAAAACAAGCACTACCAATTGATTCAGATTCAGACATTTATGCTTTATATTCATATTTAGATGTGTGAATCAGATTCAGATTCATATTCAGAGCCCTTTAATAAACAAAGAGCACCTTAATTCCTTATGTTTGACAAAATTAGTTAAAAACTGTAGTTGTGAGATGTAACTTTTAGAGTAAACTACACCATTCGTCCTTGTGGTTTGCGTTGACCGCAGTCTTTGGTTCTTTGACTAAAAAAATTGCACCACTAGGCCTTAAGTCAGAAACATTATGCACCGTTTGTCCCTCCATCCAACTGGACCCACTAACTCCCACTAACGCTCGTTAAGTAAGATTTTTAAAAGGGTATTTTCGTCTTTTTACTTTTTCTTTCTCTATTTCATCTTCCTCTACTTATCCATCGGTATATATGGTATTGCCAAATCCCATAAACTTATTCTTAACAACACACCAACCCCACATCATCTTCATCATCTCCTTATCTCTAATCTATCATTTATCACTTTAACAACAAACCTAAGAAACTCAAATTTATATCTCCTCATCTTAAATTCATGGATCTCTTATTCATACAATAAAATCCACTTCTTAAATTAATCTTGACTTGAACAACAACCCTTACATTCACCACCACCACCATACGGCCGCCACCTTAATCCGGTCAACATCATCCGGTCTTTCTCTCTCCGTTCAACATAATCCGGTCACTGTAGAACCCTGTAAAAATTTCTTGTAATCAAATCGTTAATAAATAAATAATCTTTCATTACCGTTTCTAATTCCCATTTTCTCGGAAAAATTTAAAATTTTTCTTATTATATTATTTTGGCGATTTTCACAAAATAATATAATTCACGAAATGACGGAATTAATCCTCGACACGTTACACGAAACTTAAAATCTTTATTTAATCCTAAACCTAAATCCTAATACTAATTATAATTATTAATTATAATTAAAATTCCTAATTACCTAATTAACTCAAACCGGACCCTTAATTATTTTCGGCCCACACCTATTCTACTATTCCTAAGCCCATGAAACCAAGGCCCAACTTTCCATTTAGTTATTTCATCCGATCGACATAGCTAAACCATCTCCAAAACGCCTCGTTTATTTCTAATTGTTACACACGACGTACTAATTTTATTCTCTCATCTCATTAACCTACTAGCCAACTATTAGTGTATCAATTCTCACGTCCATACGTTAAGTTTTGATACGTTTTTAAAAGGCAAAGTAATCGACTCGTACAAACCCAAATCGATTTGTAATATATTCAAAACTTAACCGTTTTGAATCTAGTTTGTTTCTAAACGTTCCTAATATTATTCCTAAGATGATTCAAAGCTCAAATGTTAAAGATGATCATGAATATTCAAGTTGTACACGATTTTGTAAATCGTATACATATTAATATGTATGTCGACATGTAGCATGAATCATCCAACACCATCCTTATTTTATGCACTCACATACCATCCTAAAACAATAAAGAAATCCCATCTAAGTACTAGCTACTGACATGCAATAGTGTGGGAAGAAGTTTACTTTGAATTTCCTTCTAAACGTTTATATATTGTATATATAGTACGTACTTTGCATGCATCTTTCATATCGTCTTTCACACCTTTGTTCACTGAAATAATTGACCTCCATTTCCTTCTTACAAAGCTCAAGGGTCGTATAGTTTAGTATTGGAAGCAAGGGAAATAATTCGGGTTCAAAGAAATAAATATAACGATCGGGTTATATTGTTTGAAGTGAACTCTTGTGTTCTTTTCTTCCTAGCTCGACCCTAGTTCACCTTAGAAGTGTTTGTAAGTCTTTTGCGTTTGTTTTTAATTCATTTTATACGACTTCATGTTTTCATGCAATTCGTATACTTTGTTTTACAAGTCTACACTTTGCACACTAAACACACGTATATAATTATTGTTAGTACACGAAACGTGGTTTGCCTCTATCTTGGATGGCTTAGGAATCACGAAGCGCACACCATTCATATTAGTTGTAACGTATTAATCATGTCATGCATTCATTTTAAATCTACATCCATCGATATAAATATTGAATAACACTTAGTAATATTTGTTAGTTTTCAAGTTTATATACCGACCCAACCAAGCCACTAAACCCACGTATAACTTAAAATTTAGTTTAACGATGGTACCATCTCTTTTCACGACGTCATAGACCACCTAGCAAACTAAAGTTTTCATGTAGACAACATGTAAAAATAATCACGTTTTGACATCTTAAACGACCCCTTTTGAATGTACATAAACCGAATATCAAAACTAAAAATCTTTATAAAAAATTTCATTATTGTCGAGTGGGCTTAACTAAAGCCCACTAAGCGTTTAAAATCCGTAAGCCCACTGGGCCTGTAAGATATGTTTTTAGAATCCTAAAAATGGTCCAAAGCCAAGCCCAAAACTTTTTCCATGCCCTCGCCTCCAAAAATCTTAACGGGCCTTTAATTGAAACGTTAATCGGCCCATAAGCTAAAAATTAAGCTTTTAAATGAATACGCAATTAAAATAAGCTTGTAACTTAATAAATAAGCTTCGGAAAATTTTTGGAAAGTTTCATAATCATTTTTGCAAAATTGGACTAAAAATGTAACGCGACGACACCTAGAGGGACTAAATGTGTAAATATTGAAAATCAAGGACTAAACCTGTAAATACAGAAATCTAAGGATAAAATGTAATAAAAATAAATATTAGAAGGTTTGTATGGACTTTTGGACAAAGTAGAGGACTATAGTTGAAATATATATATAAAGGACTAACGGTGTAACACAAGTATCGTTAAGTGTAAAAATGGTAAAAAATTAGAAAAGGAGACAAAGACTAAATTTATTTATCATTCTTATTTATTTTATTTCATTATTTCATATCATGTTTAAATATTGTTATATTTATATATATATATATATATATATATATATATATATATATATATATATATATATATATATATATATATATATATATATATATATATTATTAACTTAACGTTAATAATATATAACGATATTTTAAAAGGTAAAGATTTTAGTTATATTTAAAACTTCGATGGATAATTTTTAAAAATCATATTTTGTCATATCATGCATATCACAATATTTTCACTGCACATCACTTAATCGTCATAACGAATATCTAATATTCGTTATTTTCTTTATAATCACCGAATAGTTTTTGGTCAATTTCTTAGATAAATTTATTTATCAGGTTGTGTTTCGAAGCCGTTTTCATAAAAATTCATCCGACTTTATTTTCTTCATTTTCAGTATCAATCCAGGTGAGTCATAGCCTCACATTTAATTATTTTCAAAACTCCGTGAGGGGGATACATGCTATAAATAGATTCACAAGTATTTTCTGTATGTTTTCCTGACTGATATATGCCTAAGTTAGCTATTGCCAAAAGACCCTTATTCATGAACCATTAATCACTGCGGTGAACGCGAATATAATGAATAGATCTATTTAAGGTTTGACAGCCTGTCCCACTAATGCTTGACGGAATGCCATATGCATGTGGTTAGCCGCATTAGTCGTGATAATTATATTTGAGTAAAAATAGGAATTGGCAAATCACCTATTACACGAGGGCAAAAATGTATCATTGATTTGATATACACCCGCCGTTAAGGTATTTGTTAACGTTTGCGTGTCATGAGACTTAGTGCAATATATGAACTGCAATATCAATGTTTTCAAACTGATTGTATTTTCCAATACAATCTTGCTTGTGTATCAAAATGATTATTAAATTCAAACTCTATGATTTCACTCAACAATTTTGTTGACTTTTAAGCATGTATTTCAGGTATTTGACAGGGGAAGCAAGCATGGAACGGGCGGCAAAAATCTTCAAATTATGTTTAATTATTATCAAATATGATGTAAAATAAATGATGATTGATTTAGTTCAAAACATCAAGTTTTTATAATACTCTGATAAGGACCTATTGTATTTCAAATATTCATAAATGAAATTATGTTTTTAAAACGTCTCTTCGAGTCGTTTTCTATCATTATGACTTCGATCCTCACCGTAACACCCTAATTTCTATTCCGCTGCCGCATTTTAAATTAGGGGGTGTTACAGTCACCATAACCCAAGTTTGGTCAAAAAAATTGCACCATATAGAGTGAAGTTCAAAATGATAATACTTCCATATAGAGTTGTCTTATGGAAAACAAAAATTGAATTTCGTCATCAATTATCACAAATAAAACACTGCTTTATCAAGCAATAAAATGAATTTCCTATTTCTGAAAAAAAAAAAGTAATAAATATCAAACAAAAATTAATATTTGTTTTTCATCTCTAAGATCTTAAAGAACAAGCGATTATCAACAACCTTATATTGATCAAGACCCATGAAGAATTTACCAAAATAGAGGCCAAAAGAGTGATTACAATATCACTCATGAAGTAGATTTTTTGTCGGCAGATAATTTGAGGTTAAGATTGAACCATCTCTTTTTTTCTGAAGACTTCTCTTTACCATCTTCTTCACCTGGGCTACTTTCTTCACGGCTATGGCTTCCATTACTCACTTTACTCCATAAAGTCACCGATCTACTAGAGGTGAAAGATGATTGGAGGTTGTCTCGTTGTTTTTAGATCTTTTGGATATGTGAATGATAAAGTTGAAATGTAGAAATCTATATGCTTATGTTTTATATGTTAATGTTTGGATCTAGTAGTTCTAGATGTATTTGAAGGAGGTGAGATGATCGGATTTGTGGCGGTGGCGTTGGGGGGGGTTTTGTTGATTTTTACAGGTAGGGTGGAGGATGCTATGATGGAGGTGGTTGTTAATTGGTGAAATAATTTTTGATGATAGAGAGAATAGGATGGGAGATAAGTGTTGGGAAGTGACGAATATACCCCTTTAAAACTCTTACTTAACAAGCGTTAGTGGGATTGGTGGGCCCAATTGGATGGAGGGACAAACGGTGCATAACATTTCTGACTTAAGGCCTAGTGGTGCAATTTTTTTAGTCAAAGGACCAAAGGCTGCGGTCAACGCAAACCACAAGGACGAATGGTGTAGTTTACTCTAACTTTTTATTTAGAGTTCAGTCTCGAAACTTTTATGTGTATAGAAATGTCTAGCAAAGTATTTTGAAAGTGTAACTTGAAAATGCAAAATAACAAGTATCATAGAACAAATAAAAAACGATTGATACGCACACCAATTTTTTTATAAATACACCAATTTGTATAACACTGTAATGCACAAAGTGTACACAGTACAACACTGTAATGCATAAAGTGTAGTGCAAGAATAAAAAAAATTTTGTGTGCAAATCACATCCCCTAATAAAAACCTTAATGATAAACAAAATTGATCGAGAGGTCTTCATGTAAATTGTTTATTAGAAGTTCAACCTTTGTTGGGGGGGGGGGGGGGGGGGGGGTATGTAAAACCACATTGTACATATCTTTTTGACTTGTTATGCTCTTGTAAACTTAGCAAATAAAATGTTTCAAAATGCTCTAAATAAGGACCACGAACATAACTATCAATGCATTTCTATCCTGTAGTATTTTGTTTAACCACAAAGTGATATTCCAAATTTGTTAACATATAAGCTTATTTCATCCAATCATATGTTAACAAATTTGGAATATCACTTTGTGGTTAAACAAAATACTACAGGATAAAAATGCATTGATAGTTATGTTCGTGGTCCTTATTTAGAGCATTTTGAAACATTTTATTTGCTAAGTTTACAAGAGCATAACAAGTCAAAAAGATATGTACAATGTGGTTTTACATATCTAATGGTTCGGCCTAGGTCAAATTAGGTAAACATGAAAACAATTAGGGGCAGACTTAGGGGGTTTTCGGGATTTACAGGAACTCGATAGATGTTTGTCATCTAGTGATTTTTTCGAAAGTTTGTGTATACATGGATTTTTTTTTTTTTTTTTTTTTTGTCGGCCCACTAATATATCAAAAGAAATACATTCATTCTTAATTTGTTTACTAGTTATAATGAAATCGTACATTGTAGTTCATTTTTATTTCTTTTATACTCGTAAAATATAAATTATTTTACATCCGCGACTTGAACCATATTTTTAAACTGTGATATATTGTCTGTACATGCTAAACGAGTCTCGTGATGAATCTGGCTGTAATACATGAATTATTCTTTCCAAAAGAGAGATTAAAGACAAAAACTCAGTGTTAAATTATGATCAAATAGTTGGAAACTATAAAAAGGATGCTTGAAGTGAGCCCCCAAAGATTTGTGTGCCAAATTAAAAGTTGAATCATACATGAAGACAACAAAAATCTGTCCTACGTTTTGGTTTCATTTCAAGTGACAAACTTATTATGGGACACATAAATTTAAATAAAAAATATATATAGATTTCTTGTCTTCATATTTTGATTACATGCATGTTTCTATATATATTCTTGGCGTAATTTGTATGTTAAAATGAAAGCTTGCATACACCGACAACAAAGTCTCATAAAAATAAGCTTTACATAAGCTTTTGAAGTATGATGCATGATACAAATATGCTATCTAAGCTGAAAGACACTACGAAACGACTACTTAAAACCCGAGTCATTAAAACCAAGACTTCGTCTTTGTAGAAACCAAAGACACAATGCAAAGTCTTATTGAACCTGACAAACAAATGAGTGTATAAAAAATGAGTATATATATAATACAGACAAAGAGTGAAACCCTAAAAGCTAAATGAGTTCGTAAGCCACTTATGGGTTAATATGTTAACAGTCTTATTAGTTAAAGTACCAAACTCGAAGTAACTTGATACAATAGTTGCCGAAATCATGAACACCACATCATTACCACACCAAATACGTGAAATACGTAAATTCGCTGTTCGATATCACATATAGCAGACCATCATATCGATATTGTTGTGTAAGAAGAGAAACTGTATCGATTAGATTAGAAAAAGTTAACATGTTACAAAAAAAGATTAGAAAAAGTTATTGTTGATTGTTAATGATGAATCAATTAGTTAAACCATTGCTTGCTAATTAAGTAATAGATAAATTGAGTAAAGTTGCATAATGGGTATGAGATGATTTGCATAAGGTGATTGGGTTAGTAGAATAAATACCATTATCATAAAATGGATTTTTTTTTTTTTTTTTTTTTTTTTTAAAGATTATCTGGGAAGGATAATTCTTTTTACTCAGAATATAGGCGGTTTTTTCTGTTAGTGAAGGAATTAGATTTATAAAACATAATTTAATATTTTTTTTTGCAGTGGAGCCTACTCATTTTCACTAATTCGTCTATATCAGGTGGTGTAAAATATGAGCTCCTCTTCATTAAAAGGAAGCAACAGACGTAGGACTCATATATCTGTTAGTGAAGGAAAAAAAGTAACACTGGTCCCGAGTCTTTTTACTCAGATATACGCGGTTTTATCAGTTTAACCTCGAAACCGTTTTCGATATTTCTTTAGTCACCATCAAATATACACACATGACGAAGTTTGAACCATTTAATTCTTATTTAAACATAATATTAGGTAGTAAGTGGTATTAATTTCATCAAAGTGCTAGTAATGACTAATGAGTAGTGCCAAAGACCATGAGACATTATTAGCATGTCATTGTTGTCGCCTTTCACGTGTCAAAAACACCATCATCAATCAAAGTTATACAACAAGAGATTAGATTCCCTTTTTGTAAGGTCATCTTGATTAGCATGTGAATTTTAGTATCGACACCCGATATTTGGTGGGCCTCATTTTATCAATATGTTTGAAAGCTATATATTTCATTGCATACCTTAACTTTTTGAGGAGATCTCAAAAGAAAAATATATTACATTTTAAGTTAATTTAAATGTTAATTATATAACTTTATTTCTCTTAATGTAAAGTATCAAAGTTGATAATTTGTATAATACAAGGTTATTAGTCATTTTTTCAGCTGAAATGGTTAACTATGTGATGCATCAATATAATTGAGCAATTAAAAATTATTTATTTGAGCTAAAATTATAACCGGTAATCGCTTTTAAAAAGTCGAAAAAGCGTTATATTTCTTAAAAAAAATAATAATAATAATAAAAAAATCAAACTGATGTAGATTTGCCCAAAACGTGTTTAATATTATATTTGTATGGATCAAATGTTGAATAGTCATTTTATGTTTGTTAAAATCCCACCTCATCTTTCTTGTCCCACGCCCAAAAGTAGAAATTGATGACTAAATATAAGCAATTTTCCAAGACGGTTTTAAAATCAAGTGAATTTTTACCAAAACATCGTGTTTGTCTTCTTCGACCATGACTTATTATCAAACATTTCAATAAAAATTATGAAATCGATTTTCGTTGATTATCTCAAAGATGTTTATCTAGCTAGCAAAGTTCGAACACTAGACTTTATGTGAAGACATTAGATTTGTTATGTCATATGTGCATATATTCTTACTTTACTTTACTCATATCAACATCCAATCAACATAAGATATAATCCTAGTAAATTCTGAGTATAAAGATTGAATATGACAAAAGTAGTTGAAACGAATAACAAACATGAAAACGAGTGATCAAGAGCAACAAATACTAATTGTTTTGTACGTGAATAACTAGACATACAAATGGTATGCAAACACCAAACCAATGTATACTTAGCATGCTAGCATGCACATCTTATGGAAGAGTAGTTTTCGGGTCATCCAACTCGTCTGACGTGCTCATTTCGCGAAAATCATAAATCGTACATACATATACTACAACACAATTGCGATGCTTACTTCTAATGATGTTAGACAACATCATACATTATGCAGTAAAACTTTAGTCTTTTAAGCAATAAAAGAACCATGAGGTATGTAAAGTTTAAAAAGAGAACATGTTCTCTGAAACATTGCACACATGGGTTGGTTGGCTTCTTCCAAACCTAACCATCAAGAAAACTTTTTATCATGTGATAGATATTAAGGACTTGCAGATTCTGTACTTCGTACCATAACACCATTTATGAAATCATTATGCAATCACCATATCATGTACTATTGGTCAATTGTGCTACTAACCCATCAAGTTACCAGCTCAATTTCAGACCAAGTATTAGTAACTTTAATTTGTTGAGATCACAAAGTGTAAAAATTGCCTTTCAAAATTTGGCAAAGCTTCTAATTAGGTTAGGTATAAATTTAGGTTTTGACTTTATTTACGTACCACGAAAACGCTGCATGATAAAAGAATAATCATAGCCACTCATTTTTAAACCAGTTAAGAAATACACTTCCACCTCTTTCCAATAACAATAATATCACCTAAATCGTAAATCGTTAAAGCAAAAAAATGCAACATTATGACGAACATTTAAGTATATTTTAACAAAGAAATAACTTAATATACTTCAAACACATATTTTTTTTTCTTATTTCCTTTTTATTGTTTAAACGTGCATTTTATATATCGATTTAATATTAACTTCAAGTTTAAACATTTAACAACTATAGTAATCAACATCAACCCTTTTTACAAAATTACAAATTCATTGTTTTTTTACTAAAAACTAGACATTTGTAACTTTTTCGACAATAATTTCGACCACACAACGATGTTGTAAAAAATGAATATTAAATGTTATCGTCAGACTAAGGGTATGTTTGTCACAACTAGGAGCTGGAGCGGATCGCTGGAGCGGGTTGATGGAGCATGTAGCTGGAGCTTTTTTTTACATGCTAGTACAACTAGCATTTCATTTAGTAGCTTATTTTTTTAACAAGCTCCTTTAAGTCGTGTCAGTCAAACGAGACTTATTTTAAATGGTAGCTTATTTTTCTAAAAAAAATAAGTTCATGCTACGATAAGCTCTGATAAGCTTGTGCACCAAACATAGCCTAAGAAGGGATCTACAATGGTCGAGAGGGGACATAACACTAGATAGGCCGCCTCTTGACCATTTCTAGCATACAAGGCCAAAGTTACCCCTAGGGCCAAAGCTTCTTAGCAGCTCTATATAACCTTAATGCCGGCAGTTGTATCACAGGCTCGCGTCACCAAGTCCGGCAAACATACCTGGTGTAAATGGGTCTTAATATTATAACTTAGCTATCGTTCTCGGCGATGTTGATAAAAAAAAAAAAAAAAAAAAAAAAAAAAAAAAAAAAAAAAAAAAAAAAACCGGAGTTACCATTTGCATTGATTTGCTTTTCTTCCACAATATGACAATTCACAAATAAAGTTGGAGAAGTCACTGGGGTGATTGGCCCAAACCAAGAAAAAAGAGTGTTATATGGGCTTTATATTGGCCCAAGTTGTTTTACTATGGGTTGGTGAATTGATGTTGGACTAAGTTTTAAGAGTTACAAGGCTTTCCATTTAAGTTTTATTTGGACATATAAAGTGAAAATTTTATGATTATTGTCCTTGTTTAAATGATTGTCTCAATGTACAAATAACTAACTAGTTTAATTTATGGCATGCAATGATAAAATTATTCTGAGACTAAGAATCTAGTTTTTTTCTTAATAAGATGATGTATAAGGCAGCAAAATATGAGATGTCATACATACATATGAAATTAGTTTTGGGTCAAAATTGATCTTGACATGCACTCAGAAATGAGTTGAGTCGGGTTTGATGGCTCATCAATTACACTTGTGTTTATAGGAAAAAAGACATGAGTCATGTGTCGTTTTACGGTGATCACTAGTTCACTCTACATGATTAGAAAAGATCACATTCATAAGTACCCATTAAACCACGCCAATCAAACATGTGTCGTTTGTCTCTTGAAAGAATCACAAATTCAAAAAAAATGATATAAAAATTAATGGACTTATGTTATATAAAAAAAGTCTTAAAGTTTATAGATATTTTTCAAACACAATTTTGTTAACCCGCTAATAACATTTATTTAGCGTAATAACAAAGTGTGCTTGAAAACATACCTACTAACTCAAGATACTACTTTGGAACACCATAAGGTATATAAGCTACTAATATTTCCTTTCTTCAACCTATGTGGGATTCAAGTGTAAAAATGGTATTTTTATATCAAGAAGAACAATAAGGTGCCAAAATTTACTATTGACTCATGCACCGTGCTAATATGAGCATATGACATATATCATTTGCATGCTATTTAAATAACTCATACAAAACTCGATTATGATTGTCATGAAAAGAGTGACGCAATTTGTTTGTTGTAAATGGTAATATTTCATGACGGCATCTCTTTGTTTAAATATTCGTAGATGATGTGAGCTAAATAAATTTGTGTGATGCCAATCATTTTCACTTTTTCTCATCAACCTATGTGGAATAGATGTAACGCACAAATTATTATAGAGCCTACAAGTATCAATAGGAAAAAGACACGTCTCATGGGTCGTATAATAGCGATCTCTAGTTCACTCTACATAACTAGTACGATCACGTACATTAGTTTCCATAATCAAACAACGCCAGTCAAACATTTATCGTTTATTTCATAAAAAAAAAATATATGAAATGAAATAAAAGGTAATGGAATTATGTTAGACGAAAAGAGCTAACCGCTAAAAAAACATCCATAATCAAACAACGTCAATAAAACATGTGTCGTTTATCTCTTAAAAATAAAATTTATATGGAATTCTATTGTATAAAAGAGTTATAGGGTTTTTTTGGTAAAAGTAGTTGTGAGCAGTAGCAGTGAGCTGTGAGCAATAGCGAAAGTTCACCGCTCACCGATCACTGCTTCTTAAAAAAGCATTGGAAAAACGAGTTTTCCTAAAAAGTAACAAAGCTCACAGCTCTTTTACCAAACAAACACTAAAGATCAAAAAGCTCATTTCTCACCGCTCATCGGTCTAAAAAGCTCCACACCAAACATAGCAAGCTAAAAAAAGAATAAAACATGTGTCGTTTATCTCTTAAAAATAAAATTTATATGGAATTCTATTGTATAAAAGAGTTATAGGGTTTTTTTGGTAAAAATAGTTGTGAGCAGTAGCAGTGAGCTGTGAGCAATAGCGAAAGTTCACCGCTCACCGATCACTGCTTCTTAAAGAAGCATTGGAAAAACGAGTTTTCCTAAAAAGTAGCAAAGCTCACAGCTCTTTTACCAAACGAACACTAAAGATCAAAAAGCTCATTTCTCACCGCTCATCGGTCTAAAAAGCTCCGCACCAAACATAGCAAGCTAAAAAAAGAGAGATAAGATAAAAAAAAAATATTTTATAAATATTTTCGATATTGTCGCACGCTATCAGCTAATACCCATTAGAGCACATACTACAAGTCTAAAGTTACATGTTCCGTACATTATATGGTATATAAGCTATCAATATTACCTTTATTAAACCTATGTGGGATTTATTGTGAATATGATTTGTTTTCCATATCTTATACAAAAACACCATGTTTGTTATTTTCAATTTTTTGGGTTAACATTTTAAAGTGCATTTTGATATAGCTAAGCCAGAGATCATTTGTTTGATTATATTTACAGTTTACTTTGACGTATTGACAACAACCAATATAAGATTCATTTCTAATATAAATTCGAGTGAGTATTAAAAATCAAATTTGACAAAAGTAGTTCGAACGAATAACAAACTTGAAAAAGAGTGATCAAATGACTAAGTTTGAGGACACAGACCGATGTACACGAAATGACTTGATACTCACAACTCATACTCATAACTCATGAAAATTACTACCGGTAATTTTAGTGTTATCAGTTATTTAGATGATTGTGTTTTACTTGAGACCAACGGCTTCATAGAAGTTTAGCTCAAGACGATTATGACAAAGATGCGAGAGTCAAGGGGGTTGCGCCCACTTGCAGGGTCTAAGAGGCAACCACAAATCATCCAACTTGTCTGACGTGCTCACTTTGCGACAATCATAAATCGTACATACACATACTATAACACAATTGCAATGCTTACTTCTAACACATGCAACCACATATGATTATTTTGCCTAATAACATTAAACAACATCATACATTATGGCACTATGCAGTCAAACTTTAGTCAATTTCAGAATAAAAAGAACCATGAGGTGTGTAAAGTTTAAAAAAAGAACATGTTCTCTGAAACTTTATCATGTGATAAAAATAAAGGGTGGTGATATCCACGCCCTCTCTATATTTGTTATTCAAGCCCTCCCTACCTTGTAGGTACTTTGTGTTTTTTTGTTTTTTTCCCTTTTTTGTCGTTTTTTTTTTTTTTTTTTTTTTTTTTTTTTTTTTTTTTTTTTTTTTAATAGAAAGGAGTATGCATGTATAGTAATGTATTGTATATGTATAATGTTTGGTATATTTGTGTTTAATAATATTTTGTATATGTATAATATTTTTTATAATAGCACGTTAAATATTACCACGTTAAATAACTGCAACAACGTATATGTATAATGTTTTGTATAATAGCACGTTAAATATTACCACTTTTACAAAATACTTGTTTTAACAAAATACTTTTTTACAACTTTTATTTTCATTTGTAAAAAAAAAATTATTTGTTACAACTTTTATTTTTTTTACAAAATACTATTTTACAACTTTTATTATTTTTTTAACATTTACAATTTTTTTTACAACTTTTATTATTTTTTTAACAAAATACCTTTTTAACATTAAACGTTACCACATTAGCACGTTAAGCGTTACCACATTAAACGACTATACAACTTTTACAAAATAATTTTTTTAACATAATACTTTTTTTTTAAACTTTTAAAAAAAAATTACAACTTTGGTATATAATATTTTGTATAATAACACGTTAAATATTACCACATTAAATAACTACAACAACGTATATGTATAATTACTTTTTTAACAAAATAATTTTTTAACATTATTTTTAAACAAAATACTTTTTTTTTAAAAAAAACTTTTACAACTTTTATTAAATAAAAAAAATAAAATAAAAAAAATAAAAAGATAAAAAAAAAATTGCAAAATGTCGGCCGCATATGTTGACAAAAAAAGTGGGGCAGTGGGGGCTAGGGGCTAGGGTGGCTTGCCCCACTGCCCCACTTTTTTGTCCTCCACTTTTTTGGTCAACATATGCGGCCGACTTTCTGCATTTTTTTTTTTTAAATAAAAGTTGTAAAAGTTTTTTTTTTAAAAAGTTTTTTGTTAAAAAAGTAATTATACATATACATTGTTAAAAAGTATTTTGTTAAAAAAATTATTTTGTAAAATTTGTATAGTCGTTTAATGTGGTAACGTTTAACGTGCTAATGTGTAACGTTTAATGTTAAAAAGGTATTTTGTTAAAAAACTAATAAAAGTTGTAAAAAAATTGTAAATGTTAAAAAAATAATCAAAGTTGTAAAATAGTATTTTGTAAAAAAAATAAAAGTTGTAACAAATAATTTTTTTTACAAATGAAAATAAAAGCTGTAAAAAGGTATTTTGTTAAAAAAAGTATTTTGTAAAAGTGGTAATATTTAACGTGCTATTATAAAAAATATTATACATATACGTTGTTGCAGTTATTTAATGTGGTAATAATTAACGTGCTATTATACAAAACATTATTAAACACAAATATACCAAACATTATACATATACAATACATTATTATACATGCATACTCCTTTCTTAAAAAAAAAAAAAAAAAAAAAAAAAAAAAAAAAAAAAAAAAAAAAACCGACAAAAAAGGGAAAAAAACAAAAAAAACACAAAGTACCTACAAGGTAGGGAGGGCTTGGATAACAAATATAGGGAGGGCGTGGATATCACATGCCCCCAAAATAAAGACTTGCATAACACTATTTATGAAATCTTTATGCAATCACTTAATCATGTTCTATCAGTCAATTGAGTCAAAAGGATGTAAAATTCAGGCCCTTGAATGAGGCTGTCAGGTGAAATTTCTCTAGCGTTACGAACCTCTCGAGTTACCAACCAATTAATATCTGATTGGAGTTTTTGTAAAAATAGTTGTGTTCAAAAGCGTAAAAAATTGTCCAAATTTTGATAAGAGCTTTGATTAAGTTCAGTATAAATTTATGTTTTATGATATCAACATGAGTTGCATTTTTTGTTATATTGAGCTAATAAAAGAACAATTTTGACCAAACGCGTTCTGACCCGTATTTGATTTTGGCAATTTAACACATTACCTATGTCGTTAAAAATTAAAATATAACAACTTATCGTCGGTAAACAATAAAATCTTACAGTTTAACTCATTAAAAAATATCCCTAGTAAAGAACAAAATTTTAATCAGACGCTTTTGTCCTACATTTGTTTTGACCAGGGGTGGCAATTTCTGACCGACACGAAACCCGACCTGAAACCGATACGAAAATTAACAGGTTCGGGTTGTGAATGAAATAAACGGGTCGACCCGCCAACCCGTTTAAGTTTTTTTCTTAATTAAAAATTATTTATATTTAATTATACGGGTTAAATGGGTTAAACGGGTCGACCCACTAACCCGTTTAACTTATTTAACTCGTGTAATGTGCTAACTTTTATATATATAACGGATTAAATTGGTCAACCCGAAACCCGTTTAACATATTCAACCCATGTAACCTATTTAACCTGTCAACCTAAGTATATATACGATTTAAATGGGTCAGGTTCGGGTTGGGGTTTTTTGACCCGCCAACCCGAACCCGACCCGGATTGCCACCCCTAGTTTTGACATCTTGATGCGTTACATATGTCGTACCTAATTCATTGAAATAACTCGAGTAAAGAACAATTTCAATTGTACTTATTTTGATACGTTTTCTACGTAAAAAGTTAAAAATCAAAAACTTTTCGTCAATTCAAAAAGGGGTCATCCATAGACTAGAACTATGGCCGGAGGAACATCTACTTACAAAAGCAGTACTAGATGTCGTCCCTAACCTATATAGTCTAGTTTCTAGACAACCAACTGGCCTCTTGCTCCTGGCTCTCCAAATAAACTTAATGCTCACACTTGTGTCACATGCATGGGTGGAGCTTAATGAGGACCAGGAAGAGTCCAGGCCCCCTGGGCCTAAGCCCGTTAGTGTATTTATTTGCGATTTTATGTGTTAAAAAAATGTTTTTTTTTTTTTTTTTTTTTTTTTTTTTTTTTTTCATCTCTACCCTCCCATCTAATATTTTTTCCGAGAAAAGTTTGTTTCAGCCTTTCCACAAAAATATTTCTAGCTCCGCCATTGGTCACAAGCTCACGTTACTCGGCCCAACGACTCAAATCGGTTTAAAAACTGCAACATGGTTCAAGCTTTTGGCGATGTGGGATGATTACAAAACCCCACTATCAAAATCACAAACCCTCAAACAACACAAAACAATTAACAAATAAATTGGTAATATATGGGAATTTTCAGCCTACATGGCTAAAATCCATACACCTACAATAGGCCCAAGACAAGCCCTCAAAGGCTAATGTCCGTCATAACTGGCCTGGGATGCATGTTCCCAGGCCAGACAGGAACAAACCAACCCTGATATACACATCCAGGCAACGGTTAGACTGGAATCTTATCCAAGACCGTTATAATAGACTACACGTGTCAATACTTTATTCGAGTAGAGATCGTGCTGCGAATATCATGTTGATACGTGATATTGTGCATGAGACATTCCATGGCAAAAAAAATGTAAATCTTGGTTGATCCAGTTTTCACCTTAAACTTTCTCTTCAAGGTAATTGCGTCACTTTTATATATATATATATATATATATATATATATATATATATATATATATATATATATAAAGTTTGATACATTTTTTGTATTATTTTTTTATCTATTTGTTATCTTTTTTATTTTTAAATAGTTTATATATGCAAATGTGAAGGATGTTAATTATGTTTTCGGATACCCTTCTGGCTCAGTTGAAAAATATGTAGTAAGAAATTTCTATAAAGCTTCTTTAAAAATTTTGACCACATAACAACGTCGTAAAAAAAATATAAACTGTAGAAAGCTATCGTGAGGCTAATTAGAAGGGGGTTTTAACAATAGTCAGGGGGCATAATCTAGATTCTAGATAGGCCGTCACCCAGTGGCGGACCCAGGATTTTAAAAAGGCGGGGGGGAAAAAAAATTTCTAAAAATTCGTGATGCAATTTGATTTTTATATTTTTGGCTTCAAGGGAGGGGCGATTTAATTTTTTGTAAGGGACTAAGGGTGCACCGCCTCTCAAACTTAACACTTGGGTCCGCCCCTGCCGCCACCCCTTGTCCCTTGGCCCCTTCTAGTTTAGATGGCCAAAGTTGCTCCTAGAGCCCTAGCTTAGCCCTTCGTATAACTTTAACACCCACACTTGCGTCACAGACCTATGTCACCAAGCCCGACGATCATAACTGGTGTAATGGGTCTTGATACCAGAACTCGTTATTGCTCTCAGCGACTGTGGAAAAAAGAGTCACCATTTGCATTGATTAGCTTTTATTCCGCAATATCATAAATTCACAATTCAGAAATAAAGTCGTGGAGAGATCATTGGGGTGATTGGCCCAAACCAAGAAAGAAGAGTATTTGCTATGAGTTTGGTGAATTGATGTTGGGCTCAGTTTTAAGAGTTACTAGGCTTCCATTTAAGTTTTATTTGGACATATAAAGTGAAAATTTTATGATTATTGTCCTTGTTTAAATGATTGTCTCAATGTACAAATAACTAGTTTATTACATGCAATGATAAGATTATTCTGAGACTAAGAATCTGGTTTTTTCTTAATAAGATGATGTATAAGCCGGCAAAATATGAGACGTCATACATAAATATGAAATTAGTTTGGGGTCAAAATTGATATTGACATGCGGTTAGAAATGAGTTGAGTCGTGTTTGATGGCTCATCAATTACACTTGTGTTTATAGGAGAAAAGACATGAGTCACGTGTCGTTTAATGGTGATCACTAGTTCACTCTACATGATTAGAAAATATCACATTCATAAGTACCCATTAAACCACGCCAATCAAACATGTGTCGTTTGTCTCTTAAAAGAATCACAAATTCTAAAAAAATTATATAAAAAATGGAATTATGTTATATGTAAAAAGTTAACCGTTAAGGGAGAAAAAAAAAAAAAAAAAAAAAAAAAACTTTAAATTTTATAGATATTTTCAAACACAATCATGTTAACCCGCTAATAACATTTATATAGCAAGTCAATCTAACTAAGTTTGAGAACATACCTACTAACTCAAGATTAGGGGTGAGCAAAACCGCCCGCCGCCCGTTTTCCGGCCCGATTCCGACCAAACCGCCGGCCCGATTCCGATCGACTATCAAACGGTTCGGGAGTCGGTTTGCAATTCCGGCGAAATCGGGAGTCGGGTCGGGACGGGACGGGTCGGAACGGGAAGAAAACCGACAAAACAACAAAGAAATCCGATCCCGATCCCGATCCCGACCAAACCGCCGGCCCGATTCCGATCCCGACTATCAAACGGTTCGGGAGTCGGTTTGCAATTCCGGCGAAATCGGGGAGTCGGGCTTGTCGGGTCGGGACGGGTCGGAGTCGGTTTAGGCCCGATGCACACCCCTACTCAAGATACAAGTTTGGAACACCATAGGGTATATAAGCTACTAATATTTCCTTTCTTCGATCTATGTGGGATTGAATGTAAAAATGATTTTTATATCAAGAAGAACAATATGGTGCCTAAATTTACTATTGACTCATGCACTGTACTAATTAATATCACATATATCATTTGCATGCTCTTTTAAATAAGTCATACAAAGCTCGAATATTATTGTTATGAAGTGATTGATGACAGTTTACCTCGGATTGAAAATTAGTTTGCAGTTATTTCACAAAACCAACTTAAAACATGAGGGCATCTCTTTGTTTTAATCTTTGTAGATGATGTGAGCTAAATAAATTTGTGTGAGGAGAACCACTTTCACTTTTCTCATCAACCCATGTAGAATAGATGTAACACACAAATTGTTGATAGCCTACAAGTTCTAACAGGAAAAAGACATGTCTCATGGGTCGTATAATAGGGAGGTCCAATTCACTTTGCATACATTAGTTTCCATAAAAAAATTATATGAAATGATATAAAAAGTAATGCAATCATGTTATATGAAAAGAGTTAACCGCTAAGAAAACATCTATAATCTAACAACGTTATTCAAACAAGTGTCGTTCATCTTTAAAAAAATATAAAAAAAATTGTCAAAAATGATTAAAAAAAAAAGTAATGGAATTCTATTTGTATAAAAAAGTATCAGAGAAAAATAAAGAATAAAAACTTTAGTTTATAAATATTTTCGAACACAACAAATATTATCAACTAATTATTGTTAGCCGATAAACATCGTGTTTGAGAACATACTACTAATCTAAAGATGCATGTTTTGTACACCACATGGTATATAATCTATCAATATTTCCTTTCTTAAACCTATGTGGGATTTATTGTGAATATGATTTTTTTTTTTCATTAGAATTTATACAAAAACACCATGTTTGTTATAATTTCCCAACACACTTTTGGAACCAAGTGAATTTATACAAAAATACCATGTTTGTTATTTTCATTTTTTGGGTAACATTTTAAAGTATAGCTAAGCCAAATATCATTTGTTCAGAATTTCAAGACGTCTATAGTAAACGTGATTATATTCATAGTTTACTTTGACGTATTGACAACAACCAATATATGATTCATTTCTAGTAAGTTCGAGTGAGTATTAAAAATCAAATTTGACAAAAGTAGTTTGAACGAATAACAAACTTGAAAAAGAGTGGTCAAGTGAGTAAGTGAGGACACAAACCGATAAATGACTTGATACTCACAACTCATACTCATAAACTCATGAAAATGACGGTTGGTAATTTTAGTCGATTGTATTTTACTTGACACGAAGGGCTTTATACAAATTTAGCTCATGACGAGTTAGGAAGTGTGGAGTGCACACTCATTATACCGTCACGACAAAAATGCGAAGGTCTAGGGGGTCGGCCCCATGCAGGGTCAAGGGGCAACCACAAGTTATCCAAGTTGTCTGACGTGCTTACTTTGCAACAATCATAAATCGTACATAAATATACTATAACACAATTGTGATGCTTACTTCTAACATATGCAGCCACATATGCGCATTTTGCCTAATATCCTCGGTAAAGAACAAAATTGTAACCGGTTTTGACATCTTGGCGTGTTACATATGTTGTAAACAATTCATTGAAATAACGTACTCGAGTAAAGAAAATTTTCAGTTGTGCTTATTTGCCTACTTTTTATACGTTATCTGTAAACATTTACAGATAAAAAACTTATCGTCAATACAAGAAGGGATCAACTATGATCTGGAAAACATCTACTACTAAACAGCCATAGATGTCGTCTATAACTTCTCTAGAACTATATGGTAAAGGGAACACCTACTACTAAAGCAGTAGTAGACGTCGTCCCTAACCTGTAAGGTTTAGAACTATGGTCGGGGGAAAATCTACTAGTAGTAACAGATGTCTTATTTTGAAACTAAGAATGTAGTCTCTCTTTTTTTTTTTTTTTTTTTTTTTTTTTTTTTTTTTTTAATAAGACGATGTAAGAGGTGGCAAAACAAGAAACTTCATGCAGGCATATGGATTTAGTTTTGGGTGAAAAATTGATCTTAATGTGGTAAAAAATGAGCTGAGTTCAGGTTTGATGGTTCATAAATTACATTTGTGTTTATAGGAAAAGGACACTGTCGACAGTGTCGTTTAATGGTAATCCTTAATTCACTCTACATAACTAGATAAGATCATCGACATCAAACAACATCAATCAAACTCAAACAAGTGTCGTTTTGTCTCTTAGAAAATCAAAAGTTTAAATGGAATGATATAAAAAGTAATGGAATTATGTTCTATGAAAAAAAGCTAAACATAAGAAAACAAAAAACCTTAGAGCTTGTAGATATGTTCAAACACAATTGTGTTAACCCACTACTAATCTAAGGATGCATGTTTCAGACACCATAATGTATATAACATACTAATATTTCCTTTCATCAATCTATGTGGGGTTCGTGAAAATTATATGTTTGTACCAAGAAGAACAATAAGGTGCCTAGATTTACTATGGACACATGCACCGTACTAATATGCGTATGTGACATATATCATTTGCATGCTCCTAAAATAACTCATCCCTAGGGTGAGCATCGGTCCAGGACCAGACCGGACCGAGGACCGAAATAGCAAAAAACCAAGACCGAGGACCGGACCGAATGTGGTCGGTCCGGTCCGGTCTTGGTCGGTCCGTCGATCGGTCCGGTCTAACTAGGCAAAATAATCGGTTTGTGGTCTGGACCGGACCGGACCGAGGACCGAAATAGTAAAAAAACCAAGACCGAGGACCGGCCCGAATGTGGTCGGTTCGGTCCGGTCCGGTCTCGGTCGATCCGTCGGTCGGTCCGGTCCGTTCGGGTCATTTGCTCAGCCTTACTCATCCCAAGCTCGAATACTATTGTTATGAAGCGAATCGTGCAATTTTACCCTAGATAGAAACACATGTTAATGGAGATAATACGATTAGACGAACACATATTTAACTCTATTTTAATTGTTCTAAATGGTGATGGTATTTTTTCATGACGCAAGAACCACCTATTTGTTTTGCACATTTGATTATGTAAAAATTTCATTTGCATTTAATTCACAAAAACATATTATAAATTCAAGTAAGGTAAACCACGTAAACTTGAATTACTAAATTTTTTAGAGATCATTACACTTTACATAGGGAAATACTTTTTAGGAGAATATATATGTCCTTTCATCATTAGGTTTACTTGATTTTATGATATCATTTGTTGTCCTCGTACTTTTGTGTGTTTAGCTAATATCTTAACCATGACTATGAAGCTCCTATTATCAATTGCCTTGTATACATCTTAAACAATACTTGTTTAGTCAGCCTTCTGGTAAACTTGGGAGTCGTAACATAAATCCAAAGTTTAAAATCCCTAAAGTCAAAATTTGATCTTGAAATGTCGTTAGAAATTAGTCGAGTTGGGTTTGATGGTTCATAAATTACATTTGTGTTTATAGGAAAAAGGACTCGTCTCATGTGACGTTTAATGGTAATCTTTAGTTCAACGTACATAACTAGTTAAGATCACATACATGAGTATCATAATCAAACAACTTTAATCAATCTCAAACATGTGTCGTTTTGTTTCTGAAATGTTAGAAGTTACAATAAAATAATGTAAAAAGTAAAGAAATTATGCTATGTGAAAAAAGTTAACAGTTAAGAATGAAAAAAGAAAAAAAAAATTAGAGTTACAATAAAATGATGTAAAAAGTAAAGAAATTATGTTATGTGAAAAAAGTTAACAGTTAAGAAAGGAAAAAGAAAAAAAATTAGAGTTACAATAAAATGATGTAAAAAGTAAAGAAATTATGTTATGTGAAAAAAGTTAACAGTTAAGAAAGAAAAAAGAAAAAAATTTAGAGTTCATACGATATTTTCACTCACAATTGTGTTAATCCACTAATAACATTTAATTATTGGAACAACACAATTAGGATTGAGAATATGCTAGTAACTAAAGATACTTGCTTGGGACATCATAGGGTATATAAGCTACTAATGTTTTTTTTCCTTTGACCTATGTGGGATTGAAAGGCAATTTTTTTCCCCCTTAAGAAAAACAAAACAATAAGGCACCTAAATTTACTATTGACCCGTGCAATGTACTAATAATATATTACTTGTGAGCTCTTCAAATAACTTATACCAAGCTGAATATACATTGTTATGAAGCGAGTTATGCAACTTTACATGGATAGAAAAACGGAATTTTAAAAATCATACCACTAGACAAATGATTCTATTCTATTTTGTTTTCTGTTTAATTTGTTGTAGATGATAAGTAGTTATAATATTCGCGCACGAGCGGGTTTTTTTAAAATTTTTTGAAATAATTATTTAAAAATTTTAATTTTATTATTAATTGCATCTTATCTATATTTTTTGTATTTATTTGCTACTTATGTTGTGGATAAATATAAAATAAACAATCTTTTTTTTAAATATCTTATCTATATTTTTTGTATTTATCTTCTACTTGTATTATGGATAAATATAAAATATTACCTAATAAGAAAATAATTTTTTTAATAAAATTATTACTAAAGTTTAAAATATTACTCAATCAAACTCAAATACATGTCGCTTTGTCTCTTAGAAAATCAAAAGTTTAAATAAAATTATGTAAAAAATTAATGGAAATATGTTCTGTGAAAGAAGTTAACCGTTAAGAAAAGAAGAAAAGCAAATGATGTAAAATGTAAAGAAATTATATTCTATGAAAGAAGTTAACCGTTAAGAAAAAGAAAAAATTTTAGAGTTCATAGAATATTTTCACACACAATTATGTTAACCCACTAATAACATTTAATTATTGAGAAACACAATTTGGTGGAGAACATCCTAGTAACTAAAGATTTGCTTGCTTGGGACACAATAGGGTATATAAGCTACTAATGTTTTTTTTTTCATCAACCAATGTGGGATTCAAAGGCAATTTTTTTTTTTTTTTTTAAGGAACAATATAAGGCACCTAAATTTACTATTGACTCGTGCAATGGACTAATAATATATCACTTGTGCGCTCTTCAAATAACTTATACCAAGCTGAATATACATTGTTATGAAACGAGTCATGCAACTTTACATTGATAGAAAAATAGGATTTTAAAAATTATACCACTAGACAAATGATTCTATTTTGTTTTCTGTTTAATTTGTTGTAGATGGTAATGATTTTCATGACGCAAGGTCGCAATAACATGTTTGTTTACCCGTTAAGTATGTTGAAAATTCGTTGCCAGTTGTTGCACAGAACCAACATTAAAACATGATGGCATCTCTTTGTTTTAATATTTGTAGAAGATGCGAGCTAAATAAATTTGTGTGAGGTGAACCATATACTCGAATCATTCGATTCTAATAGACTTTGGATGTGTTGTCGTGTGTCAATGTTTTATCATCAGGTAGCTCTTGTGTTATAAATGCCTCTATACACATTAATTAAACAAAGCAGCTTTGTATTCACATAGTATCAAGCATTAATTAAACTCAGAATTATCTAGTTAAAGAATAACAACACTGCAATGCACAGTTGTGGTATTTGCATCAAAAAATATGGTGAGAGTATCAACTTCCTAAAGAATATTTTCACACATATGTTACTATTGAGATACAAGCCTATTTGTAGCTTCAGACGGAAAAAAGCTTTTATTGTGTCACTTAAGTTATATAGGAATTCCTGAGCCTAGCCAATTGAGAAATCCACCAATCCACATATGATGTGTGAACATCCATGTTGTTTGAAATATGTTGACCCCCTTATCCGAATAAGGGGTGTCAGTCGAGTCGGGTTGGTTGAGTTCGGGTCAAGTCGGGTCAAGACAAAAAATAATATACTTGAATCCGACCCTATTTAAACTCTGGTTAGTCAGGTTCGGGTCAATTTGGGTCAGGTTAACTCGGGTCGAGTCAATTCGGGTTCAAGTCAACCCGAATATGAGTAAAATAGTCATAAATTTGAGATTTGGTTCTCATTTATATAGATAATTTACAAAAAAGTATATTAAAAAAATAAAAAAAACCCTTATTCGGGTCAAAACGGGTTGTACAAGTATTGTACACACTGTAAGTATTGTACGAGTACTGTACACACTGTAAGTACTGTACAAGTATGTACAAACTGTTAAAACACACCGTAAGTACTGTACAAGTATGTAAAGCATATAGTAATATGTCTCAATTAAAAGTGTGAATGTACAAATCATTTAGTATTAAAAAAAATTGATAATATAACAGGAAAAAATTAAATCATATAAAAAAACTTTATTACATATTTACATAACACCCCCTAAAAAACCAAAACTTAACAATTCCCACTCATCACCATTATCGTTTGATCCCCTCTTCTTCTCCCACACACAAAAACCCTCAAAACTCAAAACCAAAATATCAAACCATCATTAATGGCAGAAAAACCCCAACCGGTTCAAGTACTATACTGTGGTGTATGCGGGTTACCCGCTGAGTACTGTGAATTTGGACCCGATTTTGAAAAATGTAAACCTTGGTTGATCCAGTATTCACCTCAAACTTACCCTGATCTTCAAGGTAATTATGTTTTTGGATACCCTTTTGGCTTAATTGCAAAACCCTTTAAGGAATTTTTATAAAGTTTGTTAATTTGTGATTTGGTTTTTTTTATATATATTTGTTATTTATTTTTTAAATGGTTTATATGCAAATGTAAAGGATGTTGATTATGTTTTTGGATACCCTTTTGGCTTAATTGTAAAACCCTTTAAGGAATTTTTATAAAGTTGGATAATTTGTGATTTGGTTTTTTTTATATATTTGTTATTTATTTTTTTTTTATAAAAATGGTTTATATGCAAATGTAAAGGATGTTGATTGTGTTTTTGGATACCCTTTTGGCTTAATTTCAAAACCCTTTAAGGAATTTTTATAAAGTTTGTTAATTTGTGATTTGGTTTTTTTATATATATTTGTTATTTATTTTTTAAATGGTTGATATGAAAATGTGAAGGATGGTGATTATGTTTTTGGATACCCTTTTGGCTTAATTGCAAAACCCTTTAATGAATTTTTATAAAGTTTGTTAATTTGTGATTTGGTTTTTTTATGTATTTGTTATTTATTTATTTTTTAAATGGTTTATATGCAAATGTGAAGGATGGTAATTGTGTTTTTGGATACCCTTTTGGCTTAATTACAAAACCCTTTAAGGAATTTTTATAAAGTTCGTTAATTTGTGATTTGGTTTTTTATTGTTATTTTTTGTAAAGTGGTTTATATGCAAATGTGAAGGATGGTGATTATGTTTTTGGATACCCTTTTGGCTGAATTACAAAACCCTTTTGTGTTTTTTGTTAGTTTTGTGATTTGGATTTTTTCTTTTTTGTGAAGGGGGTGTTTGTTTATGAGGTTATATATATGGTTTTGTCTTATGTTTCATAAGCCCGTGTTTTCGGCTTTTTTTGAAACTCATGGTTGATTTAAGGGAGTGTTTGTTAAAGCTTATTTTTGTCCTTGTGAGCTTACATGGTTTCGGCTTGTTTGAAACTTATGGGCCTATATACGCGTGTTATGTGATATTTAACGTATTTGAGCTTAAAAGTTTAAGATAAGCCGAAAAAATGAGCTTATGAAACATAAGCTGAAACAACATACGTTCATAAGCCCATAAATAAGTTTAAAAAAACACCCCCAAGATGCGAATGTGAATGATGTTAATTGTGTTTTCTTATACCCTTTTGGTTTAATTGCAAAGCCCTCTAAATGTTTTTTTTTTTTTTTTTTTTTTTTTTTTTTTTTTTTTTTTTTTTGATAAAGTTTGATTTTGTTTTTTGTGAAATGTTTATTAGGTGCTGATGTGAAGGATGTTGATGGTGTTACTAATCAACTTCAATCGGCTACGATCACAGATGGAGTTTCTGGTTCTGGTAATGCTGGTTTTGAATTGTTATTGCTTTAATTTGATTACAAATACACTGTGTTTGTGCTTATACAGTCATACTAGTGATGGCATATAGGTTATGCTTAGTACGTATGCTAGTTTATGTATCAATGTATTATAGCATGCTTTCTGTTGATGATAATGATGGCCGATTGATATGATTTAAGGGGTGTTTGGAATTGTTTGTTGAAGCCGTCTTTTTGCTTGTTTTGAAATGCTTATGAGTTATTCTAAGTGGCTTAGTTCAAATAGAAATTAGTAGATAAGCACTTTTAATAAGCAATTCCAAACATTAATTGGTCAATCCTCACAAACGAACTCAAAAGAATCCCACCATAGTTACTCTTAGTTTTTTCATAAGGAACAGAAAACCATCAATCTGCGTGTTTGGATGACATTATCCCCTTTCTTGAATATAATTAACTCCTGCATCATCCTTTGCATCAATAGCAATCTATATGGCATACATAGGTTCTCCTAAGACGTGTCATAGGCTAGGAGTATAGTATAAGTATGTGTTCCTCAACTTTGAGGCTTGTAGATGAGATTGAATTCTGAAGAAGGTAAATGGGAACCAGATCGATACTGCATAACGTTTCATAAATTACCGGCGGTCTAATTCCAAAGTTTATAGAAAACAGTAAGGATATTCAACAAATTAGGCTCTTACCTACACCTAACTTGTGAGTCAATGAACGGTATAAATATCCCGCCTCAATACGACAATAACACTCATGCCAATTTTTCCAATTGGGTATGGAGGTATGTATGGAAAAAACGATTGACATGAATACTGTAGAGGTTTGCTAATTCTTCTTAGACACGCGATCTATATGTACACCTTTTAGATTGTAGCAAATTCGTAACGTGTTGTGTAAATAAAAATAGGATGTCCAATAAGATGAGAGAATATGGGTCGTGGGTAACTTGGTTTCAGAAAATCCCAAAGGAGGGCATGCATTGCATTTAATTATTCAGCTAACGTAAGCATTGGTACATACAAGAAACACACATTTTTTCATAAGGTAGCATCATTGGGATTATGCTTTTTAAAAGGGGTGGACCACAAGCTAATAAACTAGCTGTTACCAATTTCGTAGAGACACTTAGATTCTAACTTATAGGTGTGGCTTTCTCTTGTCGAACTCGTATATTAAGTGCTTCAGGGGTGTTCTGATGGTCCAAGGTCCTGAGCTTAAGGCTCTCATGGTTGACTGCGAAAATCCAACGGTTCCAAATATCAATAAACTATTAGAATTAAAATGTATGAGTATAAATCAGTTTTGGAATTCTAATACTCTTCATTTTGATCACTTGGATTTATCTGAAAAGTGTGCGTCCAAGTGATCCTCAATAAGTTTTAAACCTAAACATGAAGGTTTCAGTAAGTTCCACGAGGTCAATTCCAAGCTTTAGATAATTATCATGAACTTCATTTTACATATATATGATCTATAGAAGTCATGAACTCCTAGAAGCAAGTTTGTTAGATATGAATGGGCAAGAAAAAGTGTAAAATTTGAACATGGAAAATTGCTATATTCTACATTTGTGCGGACATATGAACTATCAAGATTATAACAAAAGTAAAGTAAAGTAAAGTAACTCCCAATACCGTCTTCCACGGGTTATGGGTCCCAATACCGTCTTCCACGGTGTATGGGGGAGGTTGAGACATAGACAACCATACCCCTACCTAAGGTAGAGAGGCTGCTTCCGGTTCTACCAAAGGTAGAAAAGGACCTCCGGCCTTTTGTAGGGAGTAAGGATCGAACCCTTGACCTCTAGGTTAAGAGACGAGGGGTTTTCCAACTGATCCAACCCTACTTAACTATCAAGATTATAACAAGACTGTTATTTCCAACCGCAATGTGAATGCATGTTAAGTCACTTTCCTGCTACCTTTCGTTCCTTCTGTTTTAGTGATAAAAAATTAAAAATCTTAGCGTTTGAATGTTCTATGCAATTGTGTTTATGTGATGAAAATTTCTGAATTTGGACTTGTATTATAATTCTTAACTGCAGGCTCTTCAGCACCAAAGCAGGAACCAGTAAAGAGACTTCCAGGGGGGAAAGTTAAAAAGAAGGTATAAGTTGGTCAAGTTCTTTATTAAAAATTTATAGACTCGTGTTTGTGTAACATATATGCATTTTGATTGGATTTGTGGCTTTGTGCTAATGCTTTAGAAGGGTATTATATGGATATTGGACAAAAAGTATTGAATTTCTGCTTATTAGAAAAAAGAATCTTGTAGCCCTAAAATTCTCTATTCTTGCAACACGTAGTCTTAATTTTTTATATCCTGAAATGGGCAGCTCAGTAAATGAGTCATCTGCAATTGTGATGACTAGAAAGTAGAAACGGTCAAATATGTGTTAAGTGACGGTTTATATCCAACAATAGTTGTTTAAGTTCATGTAATCATTCTTTATTCTATTCATGCAAAATTTTAAATGATACTATACTTGTTTAACTATGCCAAAATGGAACGTATACTTAGGTTTAGAAAATTAGTCACGCATCGACGAGAGGCTAAAGGCTATGGACAACTTTGGTAATGGCCTGTTCGCGCCTTTTTAATTGCAACGACACTAGAGACGCAATCTGGACGAATGCATTTTTGTAGGGATAGTCTTAACGCTGAATGCTATTTTTTATTATCGTTACATTTATTATGAACTATGATACGGAGATACTTTGAGCGCGGTTCTAAGGTCTTGTGGATATTGCGTTACTATATATGAGACTAAATATTTCTGACCCTCCCAAGGTTTTCAAATGAGTATACAATTGCTGGTTTATCATCAATTATATAATCCATACTCTTGTTTTGTAGGAGAAACAAGAAGTTATAATTGAGAAGGTAACCCGTAACAAGCGAAAGTCTATCACCACCTTGAAAGGCCTTGATCTTTTTGGTAAGCATAATCTTGCATCATAAAGTTAAATTTATTTAGAATCTTTGTTGTTAATAATTTTGTATTCATTTTAATTTCAACCTCTTTGGTCTTTTGGCACATATTGATCCATCTACTTATGAATGTGTTAATCTTGCCAAGGGAATCAGTCAAACGGGTTGAAATTGGCACAATGTCTAGTTCTAACGCATACAACCTACTAAAACATGTTATTAAAAGATTAAGATAATTATTGACATGTAATAATAATTTCTATTGATGATCCGTACATTAATGTGTTTAGTTGAGCCTTCATGTCTCCTTGCTTGTAATATTCTTAAAATGCATCGTAGGTGTTAAACTGAGTGATGCATCAAAGAAGCTTGGAAAGAAGTTTGCTACTGGAGCTTCTGTAGTTAAGGTACAATTTCAGTGACTTCACACGTCATAAGCCTTGATACTTTTTTCAGAATCATCTGTGAATAACTAAAACTTTGTGTACAGGGGCCAACCGAGAAAGACCAAATTGATGTACAAGGAGACATAGCATATGACATCGTGGAGTTTATTACACATACATGGCCTGATGTAACAACTCTCTATTCTTGGGCCACCTTCATATATACTGTATCTACATTTCAAGGGCAAATATCATAATATGACAAACTTCTTTTGCAAAATGTCTAATACAATAATAAGGCGGGTTTAGAGGCTTATAGGGGCTTGAGCTTATAAAATAAGCTTTGTTTGTCACAGAGGCTTATGGAAGCTTTTATAAGTCATAAGCCTCCATAAGCCTAAGCCCATTGAAACGGGCTTACGGGGGCTTATAGTGGTCAAATTACGTAAATACCTTTCAAAATATAATTGATTAACACACAAAAGCTTGAAATATATTGATGTATTTTTATGCGATTTTACATTAATAAGCTTTAGCTCTAACTAATTTGCCAAATAGCTTTCTAAAATACCAGCTTATGATATAAGACCTAGCTCCGGCTCGCGCCCCAACTCCAGCCCATTTTGCCTAACATACCCTAAAATATACTTTTTTCAATTGCCTAGCTTGGTAATCAAAGTTACTACAGTGTATTTAAAGTGTTTCTTTGCTTCTCTTTGTTAATAATGTTCTAATAATCAAAGTTATTCGTCTGATCTTGCAATTACTTTTCTACACTGTAATTACCAAAATAGCTGCTTGGAAAACTTCAGCTACAAGATTAGTACATTGCTAGTTTATGAATTTTTCTTTTTTTAAAAAACGAGAGCTAAGTTATTTTCAAAAAGTTAGCACATGAAAATTGTCTTTAATTAGTAGAATGTACCTAAACATTGTTATATTGCAGGTTCCGGAAACAGCAATTTACTTTATTGAAGATGGGAAAAAGGTCCCGGCCGTCTGAAATTTGAAGCTTGGGTATGCTATTGTCCTTAGATTGTGGGATATCTATGATTTCCGACTGTGTTCTTGATAAAAAGAGCTGTTTTTGTTGTTTTTAGAGCAATCGCTAAATACCCGTTTCTTTTCTTTTTGGAAACTTCCTGTTACATGACAAGCAATGCATAAGATTTTACATTCGAGTTGTGGTTTATGTGTATACGGATGCGCATTTTGAAACTGATTGTCACGGCTTAAGATCATAAACACGTAACCAGTTTTACATTTATCGCCATGTTTTTCTCCGGATTTCTCAAAACTGATCTATCAGTTTAAAGCTCTCATCTTTTATATAATAAAGGAATTACATCATTTCAGAGTTTTTTTTTGACAAAACAATCTTATGAGAAAAAAATTGGACCAATAGGAAAGCTCGATTTTGACACATAGGCGAAATCAAGCAATATGATTGACCAATAAAAAGTCAAAATTGAATTGATTTTGATCAAACTTTAAAAAATTTGGTGGAGAATTTGATTGTGGAAAAAAACGCATGAAAATATAGGTGTCAAATTTAGGAAAATAAAAACTTAAAAACAGAGGAGGTAATTAATAAAACATTAATGGTTGAATTTTAAATATACTATATGGAGTTAAGTGTAAAATTATAAATCTCCATGTTTTTTAATAACTTTAGATAATAAACAAATAACCCCTTACACTTTATACCCCCTACACTTTATAATATAAACTTTATTTACAATTAAATGAGTATTAGTATTGGCTTGAGACTTCTATTCATTAAACTTACAAATTTTTTATAAATATACAAATTAGGTTTAATATAAGTTAAATATTTTTAAAATAAATATTAGTTTTAAACTTTCATCTATTAAAATATTTTTTTTAATAAGTCCTTATATAAAGACTCATGTTATCCTATTTAAAAGTTTAATCTATGCGTACATGGATTTGAATATTAAATACGGCTAAATTATTATTAACGGTAATATAAATATCAATGACTCATGTAATTATTATTTAAAGTTTATATAGGGATGTCCTGAAAACATTTTTAAAAACTTTACAGAGTATATTTTAACTTCATCAGATCATTATGTGCTACTAAACTCGCATATTTCGTACAACATGATACCAATTGTTAAAAGTTAAACAACAACATCGACCATAACATCTATGTCTGCTAAATAAAAGTTTATATACGTATATATTTTAACTTATAATAACGACAACGCTCGTGCTACTAGAATCACACATTTTGTATTACATGATATCAAATATACGTGATTGTACTTATTATTTAAAATTTATATACGGATATCCGGAAAAACATTTTTAAAAAACTTTACGGAAAATTAGATTATTAAGTGGGTAAAATCTAACTTAGGCTGATAATTTATAGGTTAAGATTTGATATTAATGATTTAAAGCAACAGTGAGCTTAATGAGACTATTGTTAGATTTCAGAACACAACTTTTTTAAATTTAAGATTTTGAATTTAAATTAAGCTGAACTGAATTTGGTGTATCATATATATGTGAATTGATGTTTGATGATTAATTTGAAAACCCTAATTTGTTGTTGGAGTAAATTTTGAATTTTGGATTTTAATTAATGTGTTTTACTGATCATTTCGATACTAATATTTGAGAAGCCAGAACAAATGGGCATTGAATAAGACACTAAATGTTGATGTAAGTTGTGGATATATAAACAAAAGGTTCGAATTTCTAAAGTCAAAATTATTGATCACATTTGATCTAATTCTTTGTTTAAATCTTGAATATTTATTAAGTTCTAAGTTTGATCGGGTTATGAAGATTGGATTGTCTTAATGGTTTTTTTTGGATGATAATTCATCTATTTTGAGGTCATTTGTAAAAGGGTGGGTTTTAATATTTTATTAATGTTCCTTACGTTAATTTTGGACTTTATATAGACCGGTAGTAAACGATGAGTTAAATGCAGGTTTTAACTTGGAATACTGATGTGTGGGCTATGGGACTGGAGCTACATCTTTGTACGGTTATACCAGTCACATCTTTCTTCCTAATGGAGAGGCATTTGGGAAAGGCACCAGAGCACGTGAAACGACATTCAACATCGAGCAAAATAAGTTTAAATGATCTATGTTATAATGCTAAACGTGTAAAACGAGAATCATATATTGCAATATCTAACAAATAGGGCTTGAAATTTATTTTTTTTGTGTTTTTTTTATCGATAGAGGCAGTCATTGCAAAATGATGGTTACGTTGGGATAAGTCGAAAGATGTTCCGCTAAAGGTACTTCTACAAAAGAACACATAAAGCCTTACATTTTACTTGAAGTTGCATTCTCGATGTATCTTAAGTGAAGTGTGAAGTTTAGTATAGTTTGTAAAACTAAATTTAATTTCAAGAGGTGTTATTAGTGAGTTTTTGAAAGTATAATTAATATTTTTCATAGACTGTATATTGATATTGTTAATTTTCAAAATTTTAACATCCACACTGTAGGCATACGTTAGATTTATTAGGTCCATTATAATATGGTCTAAAAAGTTGTACAAGTAAATACTGAATCGAGCATAATTTTTTATGTAAATATTTGTAAATGATAGTTCAACTTTCCCGACCTGTTTCATAATGGTCAACTTTATTGGTGCTATTGCTACACTTTCAACTTACAATAGCTCAACATATTATACAGGCGTGATATAATAGTCCACAATATAACTAACAACATAATATATTATTACCAAAAGCTTCACTATCTGCTTTTGTTTATGAAATTAAAATAGAGACTCAATTTATGGGTGGTGATTAACAAAATGGTAGCAAGACAATTTATACAAATCACCATTGGCGAATAAGACCTTATCACTTTATGTCACGAGTCATCAACACTCCCCTTCTATGCATTTAAGTAAAAAACTTATTTCTAAAACTATTAGTTATACAAGAACCCAAACATAACAACTTTAACAGACTAACAAATAATTGACAGAGAGATCATCAAATGGACCGCACGACTTTAAAAAAGTTACAATCAAATAATATGTACATTTTGTAATGGTATCATCAAAATGCAAATCGTGTTATGCTATTTGTTTACATCAATAAAAACAACTAACGTGTAAACAAAAAAAAAAAAAGATACAAGGGTGAAAATAGAAGATTCATAAGCAGTGGATCGTAATAATTTTGTATCAAGTATGCGTCATTGATATACATTATTTAAAAAAAAAAAAAAAAAAAAAAAAAAAACGGACAATAACATCTAAAGTAAATATGATCCATCTAAAAGTTTCATGTGTTATGCTAAATGAATACATGATAAAAGTTTTATATCAAAATCTCGTACATACACAAGTATTATAACTAGTATTGAACCAACATCAACAACATGCAAAAGCCCCCACCTTCTATTAATGTAGCCTTGTACAATCTTTCTGGCACGGCACTTATTGCATATCGTAACGTGTCAATTGGTTGTTGGTAGTTGCATCATAGAATCTGTGACCATATCTAGAACTAGATCAACTTGGTTGTTCTATTCGAGTCAAATGAAGCGATTGACACGCATATGGTCAAGTCTTGTGGGCTCCGAACAACATGATTGCGCTTGTAGAACATGATGTAATGAACATTTAGCATGAAATGAACAACACTTAGTAGTATTTGGACCACAATATATAGACACATAACATCAAGGGGGACAAAAAGAACCAAATGGAGTATAATGGTGGTGAACATGACCAATTTCTATAATGGAGTATAGTTCATTCTTTGTATGTTTAACTTTAGACTCAAGTAGTTTAAGGGGTATGTATCAATGTATGTGTCTATTTAGTGCCATTTAAAAGGAAATCTTAGAATTAATATTACATAGATATGGTTGAATTTCATGTTAGACATATGGTGTGTTTAGTGCGGAGATGGATAAACCTATCCACTGGGCAGTTTATCCGGATGAGATGTAATTCAGTTATTGGGAGAGAATGAACAAAACATTAATTGTGTTTTTATTCCTTTCAATGACATGTACATGTCACATATTACAAGCACATGGGTAGACAACTCACTGAGTAGATTAAGTTTTCTCCGTTTAGTGCCATTTAAAAGGAAATCTTAGAATTAATATTACATAGATATGGTTGAATTTCATGTTAGACATAGAATCTAACTTATGAATTGATCTATCATATTCAGATATATTGTGCTTGAATTTTGCTAAAACTATTGCATTCAATTTGAATTGACAATTTAACAATGGTGGAGACTAGTTGATCACATCTCCTAATATTTACTCAATGTAGGTTTACTCGTATCTAGACATGCCAAAATAGATCGATCGGAAACTAATGACAAGAATTAGTAATGTTTTAGTACGTGTCAAAATGTGCTACTTGACCCGTAAACAATGTTTGAGCATCTGTAGTTTTATTTATATGACCTATCGGATCAAATATGACATCTATAGATATCAAGTCAAACATATGTTTTTGCTTGTTTAATTCGTGTCAACTTATTAAGTATGGTTATTTGACAAATGAGTAGTTTAATAGTAGTAGTTTATTTGAAAAGGTCAATGAACTTAAGCTAGCATACATAGTTTCTAACAGTTTATTTGACATCCTAACAGTTGCATAATCTTTAGGCCTAATCTTTAAGAACTTATGATTATATTAAACATGCATACTAAATTTTAAGTGGATTGTATTTGTGTCCCTTAAGGCATCACAAAGACACAAACTCTACAAGCTTATCTTTCATTATTCTAAAAGGCTTATATGCTTATTTGTTGAAAAATTTCTTGGCTTCTTTAATATATGAATAACCATTTTCTTAATTATAAAAAATTAACCAAATGGGTGATCCAGCGTTAAGAACACTAGCTTTTCGGGTTTGAATTCAACGGGGAGAAAATTAATATCCTAATATATAGCCACGTAGGTTCACCTGCGCCAACTTCGAGATATCCAAAAAGGTAGTTGCTTTAGGATTAGTCGGCTCACAATATCGAGTCGAAAACCTAGGTGAATAAAAAAATATAATTACACAACACTTTTTTACTTAAATATTTACACACATCTTTTTGGAATGCTTTAATATTCATTGGAAGTTTCGAACCGTTGAGCATCTTCATTGGGAAACATTTTCTAGATGGGAGGTGATATTCTCACGGCTCCAACTTATAGATTCAAGGCAATTTGAGGTGAGATTACAATAATACCCTCAGATTTTATCTATCTATTCACCAGATACAACGAACATCCTCGTACGGTTATTTAGCCATCACTTCCGTTAATTCAGTACATCAATTATTTACGCCCATGGCCACTTCATAGTCTCTATTTAATAAAATCACGGCACATTTGAGTATAGTTTTTTGCTTGATAATTCAACAGAAAAATTAGTTGTTATATGTTGTTCTTAATTAAGATAAACAAACTACGTGAGAGAAAAGTCAGAAAACCATATATACATGCATGCAAATAATTATCCTTTGTAAATTACAACACACAAACATCATATACTCGATCGTGGTAATTAGTGAGTGGGTTTTGAATTCATTAAGCAAAGTTCAGAACCAACAATATTATCATGTGTGTTGATGAGGCGATGAAGCAAACCTCCTTTCACAGTTGCACATACTTATTACACGATCATTAGTAACCAACATATTTAACCTATTTTGATAGAAGTCATAGAGCTAAAAAAATATCATGATTACTATTGACAAATCTTGATCACGCAAATGAATCAACTACAGTATTTGTAACATCACAAATTAGTTTTGCAATTGTGAATGTTTTGTCAATATTATCATATATGACAACTATAATTCAATTATAATGTTACTGCTAGGATATAAGTGGCATAAGAAAGGCGTTGAAGCAACCACAGTGGTGTAGAAAATGGTGGTGACAAATTAAGTTGGAAGAGGTACGATTAAGGAAACATGAATATCTAAATGTGATTTTGATGAAAAATAGGTAAATAAATTGTGAGGGTATTGTTGTAATCATACACCTACCCACTGGGCAGTTTACCCGGATGAGATGTAATTCAGTCATTGGGAGAGAATGAACAAAGCATTAATTGTGTTTTTATTCCTTTCAATGACATGTACATGCCATATATTACAAACACATGGGTAAACTACCCACTGAGTAGATTAAGTTTTCTCCGTTTAGTGCCATTTAAAAGGAAATCTTAGAATTAATATTACATAGATATGGTTGAATTTCATGTTAGACATATGGTGGTGTGTTTAATGCCATTTAAAAGGAAATCTTAGAATTAATATTACATAGATATATGGTTGAATTTTATGTTAGAGGCATAGGGTGTGTTTACTGCCATTTAAAAGGAAATCTTAGAATCAATATTACATAGATTTGGTTGAATTTCAAGCTAGACATAAAATCTAACTTATGAATTCTATCATATTCTGATATATTGTGTTTGAATTTTGCTAAAACTATTGCATTCAATTTGAGTTGACAATTTAACAATGGTGGAGACTAGTTGATCACATCTCCTAATATTTACTCAATGTAGGTTTACACGTAGTATTTTCGTGAAAATTTAGTAGTTATATCTAGACATGCCAAAATAGATCGATCAGAAACTAATGTCAAAGATTAGTAATGTTTTAGTACGTGTCAAAACGTGCTACTTAACCCGTAAACAATGTTTAAGCATCTGTAGTTTTATTTATGTGACCTATTGGATATCACCTTAATTCTTTTGTTGAGGTTCTGGCACTTCTTCCTCCGGCCCTCTATTTACATAGCGAAGAAAGGCAAAGGCTCTTGCTCGAATGCGTGACTTATGTCTCTTTTTCCATTTATAAAAAGTAAGATGAATCTACGCTCCTCGGCCTTAAGTGAATGAGAGGGTATGGGGTTCCGGGTCTTTTTCCAGTCACAATTGACTAATAGGCAATCCCCTTTTTCCGTGATAATGTGAAAGGACTCAATTCCTTCTTTCTTCCCCAGCGAAATGTAGCAGGAACAGCCTTCCCGCAGTCGCATTAAGACACGTGCTACTTAACCCGTAAACAATGTTTAAGCATCTGTAGTTTTATTTATGTGACCTATTGGATCAAGTATGACATCTATAGATATCAAGTCAAACATATGTTTTTGATTGTTTAATTCATATTAACTTATTATGTATGGTTATTTGACAAATGAGTGAATGCTAGTTTAATAGTCTATTTGAAAAGGTCAATGAACTTAAGCTAGCATACATAGTTTCTAACAGTTGATTTGACATCCTAACAACAGTTGCATAATCTTTAGGCCTAATCTTTAAGAACTTATGATTACATTAAACATGCATACTAAATTATAAGTGGATTGTATTTGTGTCCCTTAAGGCATCACAAACTCTACAAGCTTATCTTTCATGATTCTACAAGGTTATATGCTTATTTATTTAAAATTTGCTTGGCTTCTTTAATCTATGAATAAGCATTTTCTTAATTATAAAATATTGATCACAAGGTGACCAAACGGTAATAATACCAGTCTTTTAAAGCGGGGGTCAAGGGTTCAAATCCAACGGGGAGAATTTTAATCTCTTTGTGGCTACAGAGGTTCATCTGCGCCGACTCCGGGCTATCCAAAAGGGTCGTCGACCTAGGATTAGTCGTCTCGTAATGTCAAGTCAGAAACCCAGGTAAATAAGAAATATATATATATATATATATATATATATATATACACAACACTTTTTTGAACTAAATATTTACACATATCTTTTTGGAATGAACATTGCTAAAGCCTCCAACAATATTCTCTTGCTAATACTTCTACACACAATAATATTATATATATTTTTTTTCACCATTCTTTTTCTGCATTTAAGCCGTCAATTCTGACATTTGTCAAGATTTGTGAGTAGAAGGATAAGTAGAAATAATTTGCAGAAGGAAATAGCATTTTCCTTTTGGAATCCTTTATATTCCTGTTAGAAGTTTTGAACCGTTGAGCATTAGGCTAGTGACAGTAAGGGTATGTGATCGAGTAAGTCGATCGGTTTCAGTCGATCCCTTTTAATGTGGGTATTCGGTCGAGGGAGGAAAGAAAAGGGAATAAGCCGCATGCACGATCGACTTTACATTTTCATTTGATTGTCATTTGATCCATGTGACCGTTGTTTATATATGTACATTTGAGGTAAAAACAAAAAACAAAGAAAAAAAAATTCATACCGTTAAGAAGTAGCCATTTGAAAAAAAAAAAAAATATATATATATATATATATATATATATATATATATATATATATATATATATATATATATATATATATATTTTAAAAAGCTTATAAATACATAACATAAAACACACTCAAATTCACAAACCTCAATTCAAACATTCTCTATATTCAATCACATCATTAATTCTTTCGAGATCTTTTTTGCCAAACTAGTTTGATCGTTTTAATGTAATTTGAATACGTGTTGTAATGTTTTTTTATTTTATTTGAATTAATATGTAACGTTTTAATTATTAATGAAATTTGAGTTTGTGTTAAAAATGTTTAAAAAAAAAAAAAAAAAAAAAAAAAAAAAAAAACCCACTGAACTTGGTCGCCCTTTCTGGGGCACTGAATCATCTGCAGGTCGCTGGAGAGAGAAAGCTGACGTGGCAGAAAAAAGTAAGGGGATTGAATCCCCTTCTGTGCCCAGCCTTATCTTCATTCGGAAACATTTTCTAGATACTTTGCATCTTGAAATTGTAAAGTAAATGAAACAAAGCTTTAAGTCAATGCAATTATTTTGTTCAGGACTAACAATTATATAAGCTTTAATATTGGAAAAATGAAGTCATTGTATAATGATGTAATCTAAATATTTCAAGTATGATTTAATGACGCCATTATTCAAGTGATCAAGTCATCCCTTTATGATTCCCTTTGATTTTTTTAGTTGTACGTTTTGCCTCATTAGAAAAACCCTAATCTGAAAATTACAAGTTTTGAAGAGTAAAATCTTTTTAAATTAATCTCCATTACATTTAAGACTTTCCCATTTAGTTTTCCTTGTTAAGATCGAATTATCTATAACTATGAAACTTTATGTCATACAATATCTAAATTTTAAGCTTTGTAGACAACCTTTTAACCATCATGAAGGTGATATAGTAGTTATACACCTTAATATCCTCATAAGTGATCTCGAGTTCAAACCTTTCTAGATACACATCGTGAAGTTTAGCACAGAAAGGATCAGAAATGGTCACGTGATCATACCCGGCCGGTTGGGCCACATACATTTGAGTCAAAACTCGATTTTCTCGAGTAACGAACATTGATAATAACTAGGTTACAATTTTTGTAGATAACCATTTGTTTGATACTATTAGGATTGTCAATGAAGTTACTATTGCATGCAATGCATTGAATATATTAAATTTCTAGAAGAGCAACACCAATCGTTTGAAAACATTGATATCTTGTAACAATGCATTGTCACTTTCATCACTTATTATTCAACATAAATTAGATGAGTTTGCATTCACATGAAATGTATACGATCTTTTAACCTTTGACACTGACAAGAAAGATCATATCCTTTATAGAATTCTTAGATTTCGTGTACTTTTAGCTAGAATTCAATGTGATTTAGTAAGCCAAATCTTTCAAGACGATTCGCATCGACATAATAATGTAAATTCAAATGTTTTCTTTCTTAATTTAGTAATGAAAGATTATATATTGATGTTAAGAAATTTCATATGATCTTCAAAAATCTTGAATGTTTGTATTTTCATATCATCAACTTGGTAAAATGGCCCACTTCCAACCCTACTCTCCATAACAATGGGTAAAAAAGAAAGACACTTCAAATCTTTCTTGGACCACTTTTTGGTCTTCTCTTTTTATTCATTCTTTCAATAGCTATGTCATGATAAACAATTTTTTTGAGGGAAAAAGAAAAAGCAAGCTCATATCCGAAGGTCCTTTTCTACCTTTGGTAAAACCGGAAGCAGCCTCTCTACCTTAAATAGGGGTAAGACTGTCTACGTCTCAACCTCCCCCATACACCGTGGAAGACGGTATTGGGAGTTACTTTATTTTACCTTTTTTTATATGTATAGTCTTTTTGGGTATACTAAAGTATGGATCTATAAGTCTATGACAATCTAAATGTTATACCATCTTTATATCCAAAAAGGGTTAGATTAGTTGAGAAAGCCTAACCACATGCACCATGTTTGGGTGTTTTTTTTAACGACTGGCATTTATTATTAAAGACCACGAATTTTACAATACATGTTTGGGTGTTGAGTGGTCATTTCTCGAAGAGACGAAGACCAAACCTCTATTCCAACGAACTTTAGGCAGGATTTGAGATTGAATGCATAACCTATTTTCTTAAAGCCTGTCAACTGGTCAAATATATGGGCGTTTGTAATGAGAGAGTATCGTTCATTAACTTGTAAAAGTTGATCTTATTCGCCATTCTTATAACTAAAACATGGTCTAACATGAAGTGAAACAATAATTATCACCACAATCAAATAGCATGTCACTATAAATCTAGAAACCTAATTACTAATTTATCTAGACTTTGGAGTTTAGTTCAAACATCAACAATCAGACATTATTAAACACTTTCATAATCAAAAGAAGGGATAAGTAGGTTTAAACATCAAAGTCAACACAATCATCATCTATTATCAAACATTTTTAGAGGAGCAGAATCAAACACGAAAAAAATCAAAACACTTCGATAATGCGACAAAGTTAGTTCATAGGTCAAACAAGCAAATATTATCGTAATCTAGTTTATATGATTAGTACTTTTTGAATCCAAGTATTTGCTTTGTAACTAACCTTTTAGAAATAAGCTTTAATTTTTAGCTTTCATTTATGCATCTACAACTTTATCTCCATTGCGCCATCAGTTTATTTTGTCAAATATATCTTACCTTCACGTAAATTATATAGGTAAAAAAAAAAAAAAAAAAAAAAAAAAAAAAAAAAAAAAGTGTTGACCTTGTTTATTATAGCACATGATCAAAACAATATAAATAAAAATGTTGAGTTATATTACATCATATACCACTCTATCTAAACAAATAACTCAAATAAATGGTATATATAACAATATTTGTTCATTGTGTAAATCTTGATTTAGTCCAAACAAAGATCATGAAAATCTTTGACATATCAAAATATAGACTGCCCAAATTGATTATTCATTGTGTAAATCTTTTGATGTGAAACATTAGCAACCAACATGGATTTATGACATGTAATATATACGTATGGGTTGATAAATCTAATGTTTGTTAGCTTAGGTCAAAATATATTTCCTAATCTTTTATAAGGCCATTATAAAAATCACAATTATCATCCACTATTTTAAGTACATATTGCTTAGTATAATACATGAATCAATTCAAGTTATTGTAAGGCCTGCAATTTGCTTCTTATCTCTAGTTAATCTAAAGCATCCACTATGATGAACCTATTAAAAGGTTTATAAAGTTGACACATCATGCAATTTCATTAATTTTCAAAGCTTTTCATGTTATAAACCTCATTTCACTATAGATAAAGCTTTTGGTGGTTTATAAATTTGAAAAAAAAAATGGTATTTGGCGGAACCATCTCAAGTCCGTGTACCTTTTTGGTACCGAGCCCCCCAAAAAGATTAGTTTATAAATTTGTCATCTAATGCAATGTCATTAATTCTTAAACCTCTTCAAAATACTAGACTTTTCATGCCACCTAGACTTGAAATACTTGCTCACTATGATGTAAATTTTTTTGGACATCTTCATAATTTCTTAGACCTATTCTTAAACCACCATAGTGGATGCTCTAAGGCCTAACAATTATTTTGTAACTTCAAATACTTTGATTAAGTTGTGCTCATATAAATTAATGATCCGTTTTCTCTAACTACTCGAGAAAAAACCTTTATCTCGTTTTTGTGGTTCTTAATAAAATATTGTCTTTCTTAAAAATAAAATAAAATAAAATAAAATGAAATGTAGTATCATTTAAGAATTAAGACGGTTAAGATCCTATATCTATTTGAATGTAGAAATGTTGAAAAATGTAATGGTGAAGGTCACCATCGTGTCGTAAGAACTAGGCAATTATTTAAACAATATTTTCTGACTAATGTTTACATTTTTTTTTTAAAACACTATAATTCTTTTCCTGGAAAAAGTTGAATGTACCAAGTTGTGCATGAAATTTATATATAAAGGGTCCACAAGATACACCATGTGTTCTATTGGTAATATATTTATTTCTTTTATGACTTAAAACTATATTATTTATTTTGTAAGAAATATATAACTTCATACTTCTTTTGTGCACATATATGTTAAAAAAATGTCAATTTTTGGGATCAATTATTTAGTATTTATTCTGTCTAATATTATTTCTTGAATGTTACGTGTACGCAATTCATGTTAGATATATAGTTAAATTAGTAGCCGTGTTTATTTCATCTTTTCCATTTTTGACATCATTTATCCTTTCTCCTTAATTTTTGGGTAAAAATATATTAAATCATGTCTTTAATGTGTTACTAGAAACACGGTAGTAGTAAATAATACTCCATCCGTCCCAAAATTATAGTCCCCTTTTGACTTTTTTGGTCTTTATTTTTCAACTTTGACCTTAAATATTTTTGTTTATATTACATAATACTTGATGCAAAATATATGAATGGATTGAGTTTTATATGTATTTTTCATTGGTATAATTTTCATCAACTATTGTATAACACAAACAAAAATATTTAAAGTCAAAGTTGAGAAAGAAAGACCGAAAAAAATAAAAGGGGACTATAATTTTGGGACGGAGGTAGTAGTTTTTATTGTTATCTAAATTAAGCAAAAGGGAAAAAAGTTTGTTGCAAAAGAGTATACCACAATTTTCGTGAGACAAAAAAGATTTTTCATTTTTATTGCATTCTTTAATAAGTTTTTCAATTTGTTTGATGGCAGGCAAAGAAAGATTTGTACTATATTTTATAGATCTTGATTTCCATATTGGGAAACTCATCCTTTTACTCATGACGTGTCAAACTTATTAACTTGGGTATGCATTATCATTGTAAAAAGTTTTTGAGCATATATAAAAGGGTTTTTCTAATGTGTGCCCTGGGGGCACACATTAAGAACACCAAAAGGACAATGGGCCCCACGAAAAATTACATCCGGATCCACACCTTTTATCTGAAAAGTGTACTTTTCTGTGGGTCCGGATGTACTTTTTCGTGGGGCCCATTGTCCTTTTGATGTTCTTAACGTGTGCCCCCAGGGCACATATTAGAAAAACCCTATATAAAATGTAAAAATACAAAATGAATTTTATTTTATATATATATATATATATATATATTTTCCATATAAGTTAAAAAGAGAATCTAAAGATATGTACGAGGTATACACTCTCTTTATTGTATTTGTCTTTGGTTTTAAATGGTGTGGGGACTTAGCACATTTCCATGTGTAATGTACAACTCCACATAATATTTTGACAGAATTTCGTGCATTCATGTGGAAAAAAAAGACACAATTTGCGACGAACTTCTAGGCCGGGTGTAGAGGTGACTAACATTATCATCGCTAAATTAGCGGCATGTAAAAATAACTACTTTTGTAACACATAATCCGTACTATATAACAAGTTTAGCTCACATACTAATCTCATAAATAATAAAAACGCGTTTGTACAAACAAGCTACAAACTCGGCCGGCCTCACTACAATGACGAAACATACTAGATACTATAACGGGTATGTAAAATATATTGAAGTTCATTGGTAGCTTCCAAGCAGTTGCAAAGCTTTCTGTGTGCATTTATAGGGACGAAATGATAGGATCCAAGCTAGACCTAATGAAATAAATACCAACGTTGGTTTTAACTTTGCATGCATTTGGAAGGTGTGAATGAAGCACATATATAAATACACATATAGTCAATAGTAGCTAGGTCCTATTTAAATGCAATAAACAAGAAAGGAACGTATGAACGAAAAGTAAATATAAGTTGTTAAAACTAATTTGATCCAATAATGTATACACACGTATGTTAAGTACAAGTGTATGTGTGTATAATTGTGTGTATTTATACGTACGTATCTTATATTTATTTTAATATATATTGCTAGCTCATAGTATGAGATTGGGTGAAAGTCAAGTACTTTTTGTTTGACCTTTAATGGTTCGGAAGACGATGCACCGTCCTAACTTGCCTTGACTCGAAAGATATATCTATCTAATAATAAAAAATTGAAATAAATCAACTACATATATACGAGTGACGACTATATAATATTGAGAGAATATCAACATAATATTACAAAATTTATGTCATTAAACATGTGATGTGATGACCTTTGACACATATGAAAATTAGTTGCAAAATTTATATAGTTTTCTATGACAAAATCTTATGTTGACCCCACCTACGTACCAATATCATAAAAACTATACTTGTGTGTAAGATATATAGACTTCTTCAAACTATAGAGATTTGTAACAAAAATTTTCTAAATACGTCCTAAGTTATATGTTTAAAATAATCTAACAAAGAGTTATATTTTTATTTACTCAAAGGTATATCTTTTTTTTACATTGAAGTCACATTTTGACTTTTTCTATTGCATGCAACTTCCCATTTCTATAAATATTGACATACTTCACCACCTTACTTTTCATCCAAGATAATCTCAAACCTTATATACATTCAATTCTCTCTTTGATCTTTATAGTCTCACATATTTAATCTTATCATGGCTTACCCTCATGTGCTTTATGCATATTTTGTTATACCTTTCATAATAAACATGTTAGTTTTCACAGCTCTAGTGTCATCATCTAGGCCATGGCCTCCAAACACTCTATTCTCAACATTCGAAAATGAAAGTGCCATAGAAAGCAATCTTTGTAAAGACACAATTTGCATGAAACGAGCCTCTTCTGACTACGGAAAACTCGTGCAAGAAATCCCTATTGGAGTTCTTCGTCCTTCGTCTGTTTCTGATATCGTCAAACTAGTGAAAACCTCTTACGAATCTCCTTCTCCTTTTACTATAGCCGCTCGTGGCAATGGGCATTCGGTTAGGGGGCAGGCTATGGCCAAGGATGGGGTGGTGGTGGATATGTCAACTTTGAATAGTAGTAGGGGTCTTTTTGGAAATACTGGGATTAGGGTTTCTGGTGATGCTTCTTTAGGGTTTTATGCAGATGTTGGAGGTGAGCAGCTATGGATCGATGTGTTGCGAACCACGCTTGCGCAAGGACTTGCACCAGTCTCATGGACTGATTATTTGTATCTTACCGTTGGCGGTACACTGTCTAACGCGGGAATTAGTGGACAGTCATCTTTCCATGGTCCTCAGATTAGCAATGTTCTTGAAATGGATGTCATTACTGGTATATTTTTATATAGACTTGATTAGTAATATTATTAATTATTTTTTATTTTTATCTTTTTGTATTTATGATGGTTTATTTATCAACTTATTTGTGTTTATGTTTATAGGAAAAGGGGTCTTGATTACTTGCTCAAAGGACAATAATTCTGATCTATTTTATGCTGTTCTTGGAGGTCTTGGCCAGTTCGGGATCATAACTAGAGCACGAATCGTTCTAGACAAGGCACCAAAGAGAGTAAGATCATCTTCATCATATATCGTCTTTGAGTTTTTTACACAACATTTTATATGAACATGTAAAAATTTCACATTTAATATTTGCATGTTGCATTTTGCATTTATTTTACCCGGGTAAATCCCCTTTACCCGATATTTGCATGTTGCATTTTAACATGTAAAACGTAACAAATTGTTATAACATGGACGCAATGGAAGAAAAATTATGTGATTATTAAGAAAAATCTTTGAAGTTACAAAGAATATCCCTTAGGCAGGGATATTTCCATTTTTGGAAGTTTGGAAAAAAGTCTTTCGAGTGCATGACTATTGGTAATATTTTTTTTAACGGCGATTTTATTAAACTATCACTAATGCTAGTAGTAAATACTTGCGTAAATAAACATGCACGCGGAAACAATAAAGTCGTAAACTGTTGACAGTTATCGTACAACCTAGTACTGAAAATCAGGAAAATATTCAAACGAAAAGATTCATGCAACTGTGAAACATTCAATAATCTTTTTACTAATCCTTTGCTCATGTCTCTAAAAATAGGTGAAATGGTTTAAAATAATCTATAACGATTTTGCGAAATTCACGAAAGATCAAGAATATTTGATCTCAGTTGATGGGTTCAATTATGTGGAAGGCTCTTTGATCATGGCAAGCAGTCCTGCAGACAGCTTTTTCTCCCCTTCTGATGAATCTATGATAAGTTCTTTAGCCTCAAAAAAAGGCATTTTATACTGCTTAGAAGCCGTTAAGTATTATGACGATTCAATCCTAAATACCATTGACGAGGTAACTAGCGTTATGATCTTATGATCAACATATTAGTTCTATGTTACATTGGAATCTATAAGCTTATAAGGTACTTGTATGTTTTGCAGGAACTTCAAAATATATTCAAAGCGCTGCATTTCGATCCTGGATTTATATTCAGTAAAGCTGCGTCTTTATTTGATTTTCTAAATCGAGTAAGAGCAGAAGAGGTACTACTTACAACCTTGGGGCTATGGGATGTCCCTCATCCATGGCTAAACCTCTTTGTGCCCAGATCACGAATAATGGATTTTAATCAAGGTGTTTTTGTCGATATTGTTAAAAATCAAAGCCAGAGTGCAGGGCCATTTCTTGTCTACCCAATTAACCGAAAAAAGTAAGTAGTTAACATCTAAAGAAATGCCTAATAATCTTTAGGGGGTGTTAGAGAAATAATAAGCAAAGCCTAAACACCCCCTTAATCTCCCAATTGTTTTGTGCTAGTTTTCTGACACATTGCGTCTTGAAAATATTCAGGTGGGATGATAGAATGTCGGTCGTTATACCAGAAGACAATGACGATATGTTCTACACCGTAGCATTACTGAACTCGGCTGGGGGAACCGTTGATCCGGTGGTCATCGACAAGCAAAATAACGATATTCTATACTACTGTAAAAAGAATGGGATCATGATCAAGGAATACTTTCCACATTACAAAAAGAAAGAAGAATGGATGAAACATTTTGGCAAGAAATGGAGTGTCTTTAAGGAGAGGAAAGAACAGTTTGATCCTAAAAAGATATTGTCTCCTGGACAAGGAATTTTTAATTCTGAATGAAGTTTTAAATTGTATAGCTAAGTATGCTATATAAATAATCTTTGTTGGATTTATGTATAAACGTAATCTTGTTAGGCACTTCACTTAATTCAATGGTTTTCTACCATTGTAGGCTAATCAAAAAATATAGGTTGCTGTCCATGGCCACCATATGTAAAATATAATTATGATGTTTAGTTGGATGTGATTTGTTAACATAATCCTTACTAATTTTTGCTTATCCTAAAATGAGGGAAACTCAATACACTAGACTTCTATAGTTCTATACATATATAATGGGCTTAGGCCCATTTTGCTACACCATCTGATCCAAGAATAGTCAAGACTTTGCAATCTATTTCAATGTTAACTCATCCAATGCTTAAAGCTGGCATGACTTTGAGAAAGTCAAATCCGCTTATAAATAATATATTTTGTTATATCCAAGAGTTGCACTTATAGCAGGATGTTCTGCTGTGAAGTGTCGGATCACCGCCTTAAAGTCATTGATCGATCTCCTTACTATACTCAAACATGTGGTATGAGCCTTAATTTTTCCCTGAAATACAGAAATTGGCTACTATATAGAGAAAAGAAAGTTACCTCTTTATGGTCATGAAGGACTCGGACAATGGCTGCATCATCCATAGCGTCTTGGTTAATTTTCTGTCCTAGCTAGAAGCCCTTGTCTCGTAAAGCAACGTCTCCTCCGTATCCAAAACCGTTTCCAAAAAAACCTTGATCAAAATTTTAACCACCCAAAGTTTGTCAAGTGTCATATTTGTTGTTTATCATTACCAAGGATACATCCATTGTAAACGGTGGTCATTCTTTAATAATAGCATCCCGCATGTTTGGTCCAATAGTTTGTGTTAAGTATTGTTATATATTTAGTAGTAAACTTAAATATAGATTAGGGACTTAAGTGTGCTTTTGTAATTAGATTAGATAGTAGATTAGAACTAGGATTAGGTAGCTTGGAGTGCAAGGCAAGCTAAGGTTTCTACCCCTCATCTCTATAAATAGAGATGAGGGGGATGCTAGTTTAAACATTCTTCTTCCTCAATTGTAAAAACTTTATTGGTTTTAATAAAGGGTTCGTTGAGGGTATATCGTGTGCATATTCTTGTCAATTCTTTGTGGTCTCTCGTGTTGTTACTTGTGCTCGATACAACTCTCGATCTAGCGTTCCGCGATCGAACTTCGGGTTTGTTGTCGAGGTATTGTCCAACAACTGGTATCAAGAGCCACGATTATTGTGGTCATCGAAGTTCGAGTGCTAGATCGAGGTTTCGAGTGAATCCGAGGTGCCGACTTAGTTCGAGGTTCGGGTTATTAGAAGTTGCAGGTTTTTTGAGAACGAAGAAGACGAAGTACGAGCGTTTTTTTTTTTTTTTTTTTTTTTTAAATATAAAAGAAAAACAACTTCACGTGAAGTGGTTAGTGATTGGTTTGCTTTTAATATAAAGGAAAAAAATGGTCAGTGATTGATTTGCAAGTCACATGAAGGTTATTATTTAAAAAGTGATAAGGTGTTTTTTGGTTTTGTTTAAAAATCCCCTTTTATCATTTATTTTAATAACAAAGTAACAAAGAAGATTTCTTGTTGCGTTTTCTTGTGGTTCAAGTTTCGATCGTGGTTCGCTTGGGTTTTAAGTGTACGATCGGGTTTGCTTGTTCGAAATCGAGGGTTTAGGGTTATTCTAATTAATTCAATTTGCAAGAAGGGTTTTTAGCAACAAGGGGGAATATTGCACACGGCTTGTGAGGCTTGTCGGTAAAGTTGGTTAAAAAACAACTTGACAAGGTTTTTAGCAAGGTATAAGAAGAATGGCTAGTTCAATAACTAGGTTTGACATCGAAAAATTCGATGGGAAGAATGACTTCGGGTTATGGCAAATAAAAATGCGTGCTTTAATGGTACAACTGGGATGTGATGCTGCATTAGAGACATTACCCGCGGACATGGAAGCAGGTGAAAAAGCTGCTTTGATGAAGAAGGCATATAGTACCTTGATTCTATGCTTGGGAGACCGGGTTTTACGGGAAGTTATCAAGGAAACATCTGCTGCAGGAATTTGGTCAAAGTTAACTAGTCTCTATATGACTAAGTCCTTAGCAAACAGACTGTATCTGAAGAAGAAGCTGTACACATACTATATGAGTCCAGGTACGAAACTGGGTGATCATATATATGAGTTTAATAAGTTGATACTTGATTTGGCGAATATTGATATCGAGATTGAGGATGAAGATCAGGCACTTATGTTACTTACATCGTTGCCATCGTCTTACGAAAACTTTGTGGAGACATTGTTGTATGGGAGGGAATCCTTGACAATGGAGGATGTTCTTGCAACTCTGAATTCAAGGGAGTTGAAGAAAAGAACTAAAGGCACAAAGGAAGAAACTGGTGATGGGTTATATGTAAGGGGAGGGTCAGATCATTCAAGGAAAGCTCATTCTGGTGGAAGTTCGTGGTTTAAGTCAAGGGGAGAAACTTTTAAACTCAAGTGCTTCATATGTCATTCAGAGAGTCATCTGAAGAGAGACTGTCCAAAGAAGAAGTCAAGTGGGTTCGTTAGGAAGGGAAAGCATGATCAGGATTCTGATTCTTCTGATGACGACGGTAACGCCTACTTTGGAGAAGCCTTGGCGGTGGTCGGGAATGATGAGATGACTGAATTGGTAATGGATTCAGATGGGTCTTATCATATGACACCTAGGAGGGATTTCTTGTATGACTTCAAGGATTTTGATGGTGGTTCGGTTCAGTTAGGTGATAACAGGACATGCACTATCAAAGGGACAGGAAAAGTGAAGATACAGTTGCATGATGGTTCAAGCTTTATACTGGAAGATGTCAGGTATGTTCCAGGGTTAAGAAAAAGCTTGATTTCATTGGGTACTCTTGAAAAAGAGGGTTATACTGTGAAGATGCAAATGGGTAGAGTCAAGGTGATCAAAGGTTGTCAGGTTATGATGACTGGGATCAAGAAAGAGAACTATGTGTATACTCATGAAGCAAAAGTGACGACTTTTGGTGTACAAAAGCATGGAGGTTCAAATCAAGTTGGGTTTAAGCAACTTGGTCATAAACAAGCTGGATTCAAAAAACTTGGTCATAAACAAGTTGGGTTCAAACAACTTGGTCATAAACAAGTTGGGTTCAAACAACTTGGTCCTGGTGTTAAAACAGGAGTCCATGGAGTACAGGTTGATGAACGTGTTTGGTTTGAGGTGGAACTGCAGGGAGCTCAAGGGAATCGTGAAGCTGAGGATGTTCAGGTTAGTAACGATGATGCTGCAGTGGCTCAAAGAAAGTTGGAGGACAAGCAACTTGAAGAAAAGACAAACACAGGCTGCTTGGTAAAGGAGCAGGAAAAGGTACACCTTGGTATAAAGGTGGGGGCAGACATTACGGTAACCGGAGTACCTGGTCAAGAGGGTGCAGAGGGTAATGTTGCTGAAAAGAAGAAAGTGACGGAGTCTACGGAAGCTAATCTTGAAAAATTACTAAAGTACAATGCCTAGTCGACATGGTGGTCCCCGGTCCGAGGTTCCAACATGAGGAAAAGGTGTTGAGTATCGGTTATGTTTAAGTGTTACTCCTAAGGTGGAAATTGTTATATATTTAGTAGTAAACTTAAATATAGATTAGGGACTTAAGTGTACTTTTGTAATTAGATTAGGTAGTAGATTAGAACTAGGATTAGGTAGCTTGGAGTGCAAGGCAAGCTAAGTTTTCTACCCTTCATCTCTATAAATAGAGATGAGGGGGATGCTAGTTTAAACATTCTTCTTCCTCAATTGTAAAAACTTCATTGGTTTTAATAAAGGGTTCGTTGAGGGTATATCGTGTGCATATTCTTGTCAATTCTTTGTGGTATCTCGTGTTGTTACTTGTGCTCGATACAACTCTCGATCTAGCGTTCCGCGATCGAACTTTGGGTTTGTTGTCGAGGTATTGTCCAACAAGTACCAATCGGTATACATGCTGTTTGATCATACACGGGGTGCTATTACTAAGAGAATGACCATTGTTGAAGGGATGGCTAGTTGTTATAGGCCATTGGATCATGCAGGCTTTTAACTTGGCATCATGCTATAAGCCTATAATAGTATAATACTATATTCCTAAAGACAATGGTTGATGGGTATACACTTAATTGTTTGAGTGAAGAATTTTATACAGTAATAAGTAATGAAAGGTTTTGTTAAACTGTGATAGTTGGGAGGCATGCAACACATGATCTTTTAGGGAGAAAGAGTGTGAACGAAAACCGGAATTGGTCTTGTTACTAGCTCAATCACTTATCGTTGCAAATTGCCATTTTAAAACCAAAATTGGTCTTGTTACTATAAACGAGCGCACCCTCTTTTCCAAGAATCCGAAGAAAGACCTAATCCTACACGACATAAGCTTAAAGCTTTTCTCCAGTTTTTTTTTTTAGATAAATGGTGCTTTTTTGACTTTTGTTTGCAAAAGTGGGGTCTTTTTTAGTTTTGTGGACCACTGGTCCTTTTATTTACTTTCTAAATTTTACAAATTTAGCCTTTAACTTATAAAAGATGTTATACTACGTATATATTTTCCTTTTCTTTTTCTTTGGTAAAGGTGTATTTTAGCTCGTTGCAATGGCACTATACTTTCTAATAAAAGCAAGACTTTCGGTAAAGGGGCGCAGCTACATAGGGGCGAGAGGGGGCGCCCGACCCCCCGAATTTTTTTTTTGCGATGTAGGGGTATTTAGTTTTCGTGTAGAAAAATTTCGGTATATTATGTTTCGACCCTCCAAAATTTCGGTATTACCCGAAAAATAGCGTTAGGAAAAAAAAAATTAGTTCCCGACCCCCCACTTAAAATTTTCTAGCTTCGCCACTGTAATTCGGTTAAAGGTAAGATCGATACAAGACTTGATTGGTAGTTGTCTATCTCCTCTTATTGCATTGTTAATACTCTCTAAAATATTTATTGTTAATATAAGCAATTGGCAATATATTATTGTTAGCATCTTTCGTTACAGCAACAAGTAGCTTCCCTATGTAAGAACCCTTCAAATGAGCACCATCAACAGAAACCATAGGTGGAAATAAATAAAATGCATTAATAGCAGGCCCAAATGCCCCAAAAAAATATATTTTAAATGTAAAAACATTTCATGAGCTGTGTGGATCATGAAACCACTTCACAATGTTAATGCTGTAAACAAACTAAATATCTGGTCTGAATATTTTATGAACTCTTTGATAAAAAGTTTGTTTATATTCAGTTATTTATTAAATGAATGAACATGAACTTTACGTTCATTTAGTTAAATGAGCGTAAATGGATAAAAGTTACGTCTGTTAATTTATGTTCATGAACGTCCGATTGTGTGTTTATTAACATCCAATTATGTTCATTTATTTTTTTATGTTTGTATATCATATTTTTTATTTGTATAATTTCAAATCTGGTTTGTTTTAAAAAAAGCTACACTTATAAAACAAAATATTGAGCATAATTTAAAAAAGATTATGTTTGTTTTCCTACGTTCATATGTTCGTTTAGTGTCTTAATTAATAATCATAAACGAACACGAACAACTTATTTTCTTAATAAACAAATACGAACAAGAAAATTCGTCTGTTTAAGCGTTCTTAATAAACCAATCAAGTTACGACGTATGAAATTAAGTATCAGTTTTTTTTTTTTTTTTTTTTTTTTTTTTTTCGATTCATATAATTATGTCAGGCTCTAACTAAAAAACTACGTCTATAATTATTAATGAATTTCTTTTGTGTGGATTAAAAAGGTTATTTGGACAAAACAAATCAAGAGTGTGTTGTATAATATGAACCAACATCAGCAACCGGGAATAGAGCAGCAAAACACAGTACCAAAAAAGCCCGGAAATGACCCGTAAACACTACAAGAATCAGGAGAACAGGCGACGAGCACAATGCCGACGACTCAATGTCGTCGGCACCATACGCTAAACGACAAAAAATTGGCTTGACCCTGACAAGGCTGCGTTGAATTTTTAATCTAGAATATTACCGACGTCATGTCGTCGGTATAATAACAACATGTTAGTAACTATATAATTGTTTAACTTTAATTGTTTGGTTTTCGGCTTATATTGTTTTGTTTTCGGCTTATATTTCATAATTGTTTATATTCTAATTGTTTAACTTAAAATATATACTATTGTTAGACTTTTGTGAATGTTTTAGGATTTTAGTGATTAATTTCGGAAAGTCCCCGTCCGAAGTTAATCATCCTATAGAAAACCCGTCCGGAATTAATTTATTAGAAATTAATTTCGGAAAGTCCCCTGTTTGGGACTGCTTTTGAATGTTTTGTCTCATTTAGGATATGGATGCGTATAACTGATTTACTATTTGAGATTATTTCGACAGTGTTTCTCCTTTACTTCTACGAATATGTCCATCTTAATGCACATATTTGGGGAGTTGAGGGGAAATGCTGCCGAAATTTTCTCAAATAGTAAATCAGTTATACATATTCATATATGGGACGAATCATTCAAAGAGTGGGTTAGGATTGCCTTCCATAGTTGCGCTAGGTGAACAAAACAACTCGTAATCATTAATTAAGTGCATATAATAACCGATTGCATCATAAAAATGCAGTTATGATAATTGATAAGAGTTGGACCCGTATAGATCATCGTGGTTCAAAAGAATTTCTTGATGGTCTTGCCGCCTTCCTCCATCATTGCAAACCGTTATTGAATAATTCCGGAAAAATAAAATGTCCGTGTCGTCGTTGTTGTAATGTTCCATGGGTATCTCTCGAAGGTCTTAAAAACCACATAGGTCAAAATGGGTGGGACCCAACTTATACACAATGGAAGGATCACGGTGAACCGGATCCTCCGAATAATGATCAAAATGCTATTCTTGATAACAAAACACAACGTGAGATGAGTGACATGGGTGCGTGCCTAAATGATATTCTTGATATTCCTCCGAATAATGATCAAAATGCTATTCTTGATATTCCTTCGAATAATGAGCCGACTCACGGAAATATTGGCGAGACAAGTAACGAGCCTACTCAAGCAGCGACACCTCCTCTGCGTAACGAGTATGAAGAGTTACTTGCAAGTTCCAACCAGCCTCTGTACCCGGGTTGTGACTTTATGACAACATTGGATTTTATGGCAAAGTTTACACATCTCAAGGTCAGCGGTAAATGGAGTGATACTTCATTTAACAAAACGCTAAAATTTCTCCAGGAGGTATTTCCGCCCAGGTTAGGTTACAATCTCCCACCGTCATACTATCATATAAAGAAGACATTTAAAAAGGTCGGGTTAGGGTACGAGTCGATACATGCTTGTGAAAATGATTGCTTTCTATATCGGGGGGTTGATGATGAAGATTTGGAGTATTGTCCGGTTTGCAAAACGAGTAGATGGAAAGACAATAAAACAACGGGGAAGAAAGTTCCTAACAAGGTGTTGCGTTACTTTCCTATCATTCCTAGACTACAACGTTTGTACAAGTCTATTCACACTGCAAAACATATGACTTGGCATGCTACTGGAAAGTCTACGGACGGTAAGATGCAACACCCGGTTGATGGTAAAGCATGGCAGAAGTTTGACAATAAATATTCAGATTTTGCTATAGAACCACGAAACGTTCGATTAGGGTTGGCTGCTGATGGTTTCAATCCGTTCGGAAACCTTAGTCAGACTTACAGCATGTGGCCGGTTATATTAACAACATACAACTTGCCTCCGTGGTTATGCATGAAAGAGACTTCTTTGATGTTGACGTTGTTGATTCCTGGCCCTAAATCACCGGCGAAGGACATCGATGTTTACTTGAAGCCCTTGATTGATGACCTTGTGGAATTATGGAAAAAACCAGGTATCTTGACTATGGACGTTGCTACAGGCACTCAATTCCACATGAGAGCGATGCTTTTATGGACCATCAATGATTTTCCTGCTCGAAGTAGTTTGTCTGGTTGGCAAGGGCAAGGTTACTACGCTTGCCCTACATGCAAAGTAGACACTCCGGCTACGCGTGTGATAAGCAAAACAACTTATGTTGGTCATAGAAGATTCCTAAAAAAAACCATAAATGGAGGAGGGACGATACTACATTCAGTGGTGAACCCGATCATAGAGAGCCTCCTAGAAAAGATACCAGGGCTGATATCTTGACTCAACTTGCGAAATTGCCCACACGTGTGCCGGGGAAACATCCGGATTATGGGGGTGGGAAGATAAAACGTAATCATGACGACGAGCTGAACTGGACTAAACGGTCTATCTTCTACGATCTTGAATATTGGTCTTTTCTTTCTCTACCACACAATTTAGATGTCATGCATATCGAAAAAAATGTGTTGGAGAGTATCTTGAACACCTTGTTAATGAATGACAAATCTAAAGACACCGCGAAGGCAAGACAAGATTTGCAAGCTCTGGGCATTCGATAGGAGTTGTGGCTCGGAAACAAACAAAACGGGAAGTGCTCGAAGCCTCATGCAAAGTACTCCTTCACACCCGATAAAAGAAAACTCTTCTGTCAATACATCAAAACAGTTAAGCTACCAGATGGGTTCGGATCCAAGTTCAAGTCAAAAGTGACCAAAGATGATAACAATATAACGGGCATGAAGTCTCATGACTGTCATATAATGATGCAACGGTCACTTCCTTATGGACTTCAGCAATACTTGGACGCACAGACTTATACACCATTGATCGAGCTTTGTTTCTTCTTTAAGCAAATTTGCGCCCGAACTTTGATGGTGAAAGACATGGTGAAAGCTAAAGACCAGTTGATCAGTATTTTGTGCAGTCTCGAGCAAATATATCCTCCTGCTTTTTTTGACATTATGATTCACTTGGTTATGCATTTACCTAAAGAGGCTATTCAAGGCGGTCCTGTTTCATTCCGGTGGATGTATCCATTTGAAAGATACATGAAGAAGCTTAAAAACTATGTCCGAAATAAAGCTAAGCCGGAGGGTTCAATAGCGGAGGGTTATGTTGCAGATGAAGCATTAACTTTCTGTTCTCGTTATTTTCGTGGTGTTGGGACAAAATTTAATCATCCCGCTGCATCTCATGACCGTCCTCGCCCAACCAGTGATTTCCAGGTGTTCCGATCACTATGTACCAATTCTGGTAAAGAGACATTGATTAAGTTAGGTCTCCCAGAAATGAAGAGAGTGATATGGTATGTACTTCACAACAGTCCTGAGATCGACAAGTACATGGACGAGTTCGAGAGGTATGCGTTTATATTTTGAAATTTCTGTTTCCCAAGTTATCTTTTCGATTTATTCTAATATCACGAACATTTTCAGCGAATTTCCTAATATCGACATGCAACAAGCATTTCCGAGCTGGTTTGAGACGAAGGTAAACTTATTGTATGTATTTCCATGTATAAATAACGACTATTACTCATCTCCATCTATTCTTATCTTTTTTCATAGATCCGTAAACTTTACATAGCCGATGACCCAAGCTGTACTCCCGACTTATTCGCTTTGGCTTGTGGACCATCACCGACCCCAATCTCAGTCAACTCTTGCGTAGTCAACGGTGTGAGGTTTGTCGTACACAGCCGCGATATAAAACGTACAACTCAGAACAGCGGAATTTGTTCACCTGGTGAGAAGGAGGGAGAAATGTATTATGGTCAACTAGAAGAAATTCTGGAGTTCGCATATTCCCAGTTCAAAGTTGTGTTGTTTCGAGTTAAGTGGTTCGACTTAAGCAACAAAAACCGTAGAGTCCAACGTTTTACCACTAGAAACAACATGACACAAATTTTGGCATGTAGCTATGCGTTCGAAGATCAACCTTACATTCTCGCAACACAAGTAAAACAAGTCTTCTACCTTGAAGATCCTGCCAGACGACCACTCCATTGGAAGGTCGTCCAAGAAGTAAATCACAACACAATCTGGGATGTCATCGTGGTAGAAGACGATGATGATGTGATACATGGCAACAACTCATCCGATCTCCAACTATCTGCTAATTTGAATGATTTGGAACCTGGAACCTTAAATATCGATGGTGAATCAACGTTAGTTGAGGCACCACCACCAATCATTCCTGTTGATGACGACGATGATTTTATTGATGATGAAGACGACGATCCTTATGATTTAGCATATTCTGATAATGAAGTCGCAAACAATTCTGATGATGAAGTTGAAGTTGCGACTAATGTTGTTTATGATAGTGATTTTGATTGTGCAGATTGATCTTAAAATGTAACTTGTTAAACGACACTTATTTTAATGAAATTGTTATGGATTGTTTAAAAGTGTATATTTCTTTTGAATGTGTATGAAATTGTTATGGATTGTTTAAAAGTGTATATATATATATGTATATATATACACATATTATGTATATATATAGATATATGTGTATATATATATATACATATATCTATATAAGTTACTTTATGACGTTTTCACTCACTCCAATTGCATGATCAGGGCGACCCCGCCGAGGAGGTCGGGCCAGGGGGGGAGGCAGGGGTAGGGGAGGTCAGAATGGCGGTAGGCAACGACCACGCGAAGAAAATAAGAATGTGAAGCTCAAGGCTGCCGTGAGACTTCGTGGCCTACAGTCTATTGACTTTGAGATTGGTGATAAGGGGACTTACACTCATGTGGGCACGAACCAAGCATGGTTTGGCAATTACGTCGGTGAGCTCATTCGACAGCTGCCGCTACACTATGACTCCTGGTACGATATAGAACCAGAGCTGACGGCTAACTTCCTTCCAAGCGTCGGGGTCAGTTATTTCATTTTCCTTTTATATATATTGTTATGTTACCGTGTTTATTTATTTAAATGTGCATATTTATTTAAATTTGTTTATTTATTTATATCTCTATATTTAATTATTTGAATGTGTACATTTATTAACATTTTTTTATTTATTTATATCTTTATATTAATTTTAACTATATTTGATTGCAGCGTATGTTCAATTTGGAGCGCCACAAGACCAGACCAGAGTGGGAGACCATTCGATCGGCGCTCACAGCATATTTCGCCACCCGATACCGTGACAATAAACATGATCTGAAACGCGATTACTTTACGAGAAAGGGTGGGGCTGCGAGAGTGGACGAGATCAGAAGAAATCCTCCTCCGAACTTGGAGCCGGCTGAGTGGAACAAGTATGTCGACCAGTACATGACGGAGAAGGCCCAGACACGATCGGCTGTGAACAAAGAGAATAGAAAGAAGAACAAGATTCTCAGCCGCCACGGTTCGAAATCATTTGCCGCATCTCGACACGAATATGTAAGACACATTTTATTTTTATAAGATTATTTAATTTTAATAATATATTAATTAAAAGTATTTATACTAAATAAAATATATATGGTGTTTGATTAGTCATTTTAATTTGTTTCATCCTATATGCATGTGTATATATTTATACAGTTCGAGAACAGCGAGGACCACCGGTATCCGTCCATGTTCGATACCTATCTTGACACCCACTTCAAGAATGGTGTTTGGTTGCAGGACGAGGCTCGTGCTCGGTTTGTAAGTATCGTTATTTATTTATTTATTTTTTCCAAACACGCACTTAGTGATTTATTGAAACATAATCTAGTAATTAACCCGACTAATATATTAATTTTCTCATTTTTTTCAACTACACAGGAAGAGATGGTCCGACTACGGGAGCCTAGATCCGATATGCCGGCAGACGAGCCGTGCCTCACGGAGGAGGAGATATTTGCTCGGGTAATCGGGGGCAAGCAGCGTGGCCATATACCCGGCGTCGGCAAGGTGGTACCGTTCTTGAAGAGGCCACGGGTAGACTTTCCACCTCCAGCTCCACCAGGTATTTAAAGTTGGATAATCTTATGTATTGAAATGACCGTTTTTAAATTTTGATTATTTCGTTTATAGGTATTTAAAGTTGGATAATATTATGTATTGAAATGACCGTTTTTAAATTTTGATTATTTCGTTTATAGGTACGTCCGAGCTTGACAGGAAGCTTGCTGAAGCTCAGGAGAAGATTGATGAATTTAAAACGATAGTGGATGAAACTAAGAAAGAGAAGGAGAAAGAAAGAAAGAAAGCAAAGAAAACTGAGAAGCAGCTTGAGTTGTTGACACGTTTTGTCTCGACAAACTCAACATGGGAGGCGTTTATTAGCCAGAGTGGTTCTCGTCATGCAGCTGGAGGCGGCGCAGGCGCTCCCGCGAAGGGCTCAGGCGGCGAGAGTGGCTCTGGCAGCGGGAGTGGCTCTCGCAGCGGGAGTTCTGATGATGATCAGGATGACGACGAGGGGCTGTATGACGACGATGGGCTGTAGAGGTATTATTTTGTGTTGTTTTATCTTTGGAACTATGTCCGGACGACCCCAATCTTATTATCTTTGAACACTTAGGATATTGCAACATTTGTAGATATAGTAGCTACGTTTAGCGATTATAACACCCGTTTTGTAAACTTTATGATGTATTTTGAGGGTGTTATAAAGTTTATGGTCGTTTTGTAAAGTTTATTAATTGTTTAGTGGTTATATATAACCGTTTTAGCCGTTATAAACTTTATAGTCGTTTTAGCCATTGTTTTGTGTTGGAATGTGTTGTTATGAGAGCAGGACATGACTGGAATTGGTAGATTTTTGCTGCACAATTTTGCGGCAAAAATCTGGGCAAGGCAGCTGCGCAGGCTGCTGTGCAGCTGCAGTATAACTTCTTGCCGACTACATGTCGTCGGAAATATAATACACATATTAACTATTTTTAAACGGTGCCGACTACAGGTCGTCGGCATAATAACGCACATGGTGACTAATTTTAAACGGTACCGACTATATGTCGTCGGAAATATAATACACATATTAACTATTTTCAAACAGTGCCGACTACCGGTCGTCGGCATAATAACGCACATGGTGACTAATTTCAAACGGTACCGACTATATGTCGTCGGCACCATTTACAAAAAAAATTGACTTTCGTTGACTAAATTAAGTTAATCTAATTAATGCGTTAAATAATTATTACATTACCAACGACCTGACGTCGGTAACAAAATGTCAGACACCCCCATTCGTTTGACCAAAAATCATGTGGGTCCCAGGGACGTTGCCGACGCGGCTCTGTCGACTAGTTTCTGCCGACGACATGACGTCGAGAAGGTATGTTGCCGACGTCATGACATCGGCACGATTAAAAAAAAGTCGACGCCGGAGGTTGTCTTTGTACTAGTGAAATAGCTTATAAGAACAGCAAACAAAACCCAAAAAGGACAGCAAACAGAAACTGCACAAGAAGAACTTCTTTGTCCTTTTAAGGTTTCCACAGAGCCCGTTTGATTGCTTCAAGCCTATGTACTGTACACCCCAAGATTGATGCAGTCTCGTACCGGTTTATTGTAAGCGAAAACAATAACTCATAATGCACAATCGGTTTAGTAAGAAAATATTCAAGATTATGTGGAGTAATAGAGTTTAACATCCCTATTTATAGATGAAGAAAGCCAGTTTGAACCCACATATTATCAAACGGAATGATATATTCGGAATGATAAAAAACACACTATATTCGGAATGATAAAAAACACACTAAATCCTGCATACACTATTTTGAGAAAGTTAAATCCGCTTAATGATATATTTTGTTGAGTTGCACTTATAGCAGGATGTTCTGCTGTGAAGTGTTGGATCACCGCCTTAAAGTCATTGATCGATCTCCTTACCATACTCAAACATGTGGTATGAGCCTTAAATTTTCCCTGAAATACAGAAATTGGCTACTATATAGAGAAAAGAAAGTTACCTCTTTATGCTCATGTAGGACTTGGACAATGGTTGCATCATCCATAGCATCTTGGTTAATTTTCTGTCCTAGCTAGAAGCCCTTGTCTCGTAAAGCAACGTCTCCTCCGTATCCAAAACCGTTTCCAAAAAAACCTTGATCAAAATTTTAACCACCCAAAGTTTGTCAAATGTCATATTTGTTGTTTATCATTACAAAGGATACATCCGTTGTAAACGGTGGTCATTCTTTAGTAACAGCATCCCGCATGTTTGGTCCAATGGTCCGTGTTAAGTATCAATTGGTATACATGCTGTTTGATCACACACGGGGGCTATTACTAAGAGAATGACCATTGTTGAAGGGATGGCTAGTTGTTATAGACTTATAGGCTATTGGATCATGCAGGCTTTTAAACTTGACGTCATACTATATATTCCTAGAGACAATTTGATGGGTATATACTTTATTGTTTGAGTGAAGAATCTTATAACAATTAATGAAAGGTTTTGTTTCTGAACTGTGATAGTTGGGAGGCATGCAACACATGATCTTTTAGTGGGGAAAGAGTGTGAACGTAAAACAGAATCGGTCTTGTTGCTAGCTCCATCACTTATCGTTGCAAATTGCCGTTTGAAAAAAATTGAAATATTTCTGTAACCACTGTCCTTTGGCGATACAGAAATGAATTCACTTTTACTCTAAAAAGACCAAAGATCGAGCTTCTCTTCAATGAAATGAAGCTTCATTCTTTTAATTGGAACACTAATAGGCACAAAAACTTTCACCTTAAATGGATTTAGTGGTTCGATAATCCTTGTAACGCACTTCCAATGTAATTGTATCTTGTTTCCCTAGCTCCTTGCTAGGGTGTTTATATAAAATCTCGTTGTTCTAATTTTTTTTCTCTAACCACTGAAACATACTACACCATTTTTGGTTTAACGATGACTTTGTGGTTCAAATCAAGTAAACTATCATAAATTAAGATCAAAGTGACTAGTTATTTTTCTACCCGTTCCACCGTGTTATGGCCAAATTCTATATCCTACAACCTTCAGTCTTCACATAAATAGACTATGACGGTTCTTTAACAGCTAAGTATGACTATTATTAGACTAACTCTAGAAACCTTACTATCAATTTTATATTTTTATTGACGGGTGAATGCAGTTCATGAATGTTTACGATACTTCAAATCAATGCAGAACACATTTCGGTATAAAGGACTCGTATTTTAACAAGTAAACTGTAACAGACTTACGCATGTTTATTGTATGATGTATCTACCTTGGTATTTTTACCTAAGGATTGGGTAGGGTTTAGGTGATACATAGAAATCGCATGTTATAATGGTGCCAAGAAAACTTCAAAAGATAATTGGCTCATTATAAAAAGGGATGCACCCCTCTCAACGAAATATAATTGAAACCAAACAGCTAGAAAATCATGAATATCTGTCAGCTCGAATCCTGTTTACATTACTGTTAATTATCAGCATGTGTATTTTTTTTTCATTATGTCTAGAGGGTTTATAAAGATGGTGAATTACGTGTTGCTGATGGTGGCAGCTCAAACTATGTCTGATAACGGCATGCTTCTTCCGGCCTATTCTTGTTTCATATCGGCTTCTCTTCTCTACTGCATTAGTTCTTGTAGGGACATGAAGATTGTTGATTCAGTAAGGTGAGCAACTTGCTGCATGCATTTCACAATCAACACTGTAATTCATCAACATTATCCCGAACTTTCTAGCCATATTACGACTCATTTCATGCCTTGTGAACCACTATGCGCCAATCAGAAATGTATTAATGGGTCATTCATCCTTTGTCATATAAGAGATTTTAACTTCATGTTAAAAATATACTTCATGACATTACTTGGTCATTTTATTTTCTTACAGTGAGCCAATTAAGTAGCCAACATGTTGTTTTTTAATCCATAAGGCAAAGAGAAACAGATATATATGCACCTAACTTCAAGAGAATTGACGAAACCCATGATGACATCTTGTATAAGAGTTATAAATTGGCCTCGAGAGTAAAGAGTATTGTGAATAACATTATGGATCAGATTGTACATGAGCAAATGTAGAAGGACGGTGATGGACTCGATGATCGCACATCACGGGCTCAAGACGGCGATTATGGGTTTTCTTAACTGTTATTTTCAATGTTTTTCAAACTTATATTTACAGTTTACTAGCAAAGGAAAATAAATAATATTATAAATTAAATACTTTCAAAAGTACTTACTTTGTTAAATTTATTTTAAAAACACAAGGGTCTACTAAAAAACTCCTTTTGTTCTCAAGAGATACCTCGTCTCATCACATCTCCAACAAAGGTGTCACGGCAGACATCAAGACCCAATATGTGTTTTAGTTTATCAAACGTGTTAATATTATAAATTAGGGAATGAAGAGACTAAAACTTGATAGAATGCTACTTACTTCTGTTGCTGGAATGAAGGACCGCTCCGGAACATAATTATGCTGCTTGCTAGGCCTTGATGGTGGAACTCTCATTTTTGGGGGGGAAGAAAGTGGCCCCTTTTTCGGCGGAGTGTGCTGTCATGTAGTCGTGATGCCATTTAGAAAGAAGAGACCAAGAAAAAGAAAAGTCTTTTGCTGATTTTTGCCATCACTGGAAAAGAAATTGAGTTGTAGGCATCAATGAGTGTAGTTGTTGCTCTCTTTTAGTTGATTACAAAGATATAACAACGTCAACCAATCAACTTCCATTTCTAAATAATGTAAGACTTTTAAGTTTAAAACTTAGAACAAGATATACAAGCGTATATGTAAATACAAAGATATTTTCAATGTTTAAATTCTTATTAAAAGTGAATCAAAAAATTTACCTAAGATTGTTTTGCAGAATAATAATCTAAGTTGAAGGACAATGTTTGGTGATCTCATCACTAAATTCAAAACAAAAAAGCAAAGTTATTGTTTAAGTAAGAACTATGTTTTACCAACGGATATTTATCAAGGACTTAGTTCTATTTTGAAGGAGTAAATGCTCTTGAATATGTTTCACATTAATTTGCAAGAGATGAAACATTTACTCCTTTACAACATTCCTTTTTATAGTCAAGATTCGAGATGGATACACGTGGGGTAATAGCATCGTGTCAAGCTTTAGCTAGCAAAAGTAAAATGGTACTTTTGTAGCATTAAATGCTCTTATTCATAAGACATGTCCAACCGTGCTTTAAGGAACAGTGTTGATAATTTTTTATTATTTATTTTTTAACCAATTCTAGTACTATCTTAGGGACTTGTGTTTACACTTATGGTATTTATTTCCTAGTCGAAGATCATTGGGCACTGAATTGGCCCCATTGTAGTGAGTAATTATATATCATTAGTAAGTAATTATATGCTTCTTTCCTTCTATATATACCCTTTATCACAGAACCTGGTTATTAAAGCAATTATATTGCATTCGCAGCCAAATTTGACACTAATCATCTATAAAGTTTTTAAAACTTCGTACAGAATTATCAGTAATACCATTTTGCCACCTCTAGTGAGCAAGAGACTAGTTCTCAATAAATGAGGGTTTTAATGATATTAGTTTAAGCTAGCAATGTATTAAAGTGAATTGGAATTTACATTATATCATTTTATTTTCTAAATATCACAAGTGAATGCATAACAAGACCAATTCTTGGTGTTGATGTTTTTCACATGATCAAACGGATGATACCTTTGCAAGCTTTGGGTTGTGACTTATTTCGCCGCCATTTCGGTATGTTCTAATGTTTATTTTAGTTATAAGGAAGGAATGAAAGTGTGATCTCACATTGCATAAACAAACTGTAAGCTGCCCAGGAATTTGGAATTGTACCTTTTTGGCCTCACACAATTAATGATTGATCATAAAGAAGACAACTACCATTGGCCGATATACCATATGTTGGAGCTAAAGAAGGAATAGGATACAATCCTGCAGAGTTAAACATATCTAAGATAGAACAAACTTGCTAGAGTCTTCTCACAAAGAAAACATTATCTGATCGGAATCCACACCGATGTTCCAGCGCGATAGGGAAACCGATTAATCAATTCAGTGTTCATGTGTTAACTTAAAGTTTATGGCCTACAAAATGACTCACGATGAGGTTTTATAACAGACAATAATAAAGCTGAAAAGAGATATAGACATATGCCTACTTGGTGTCAGCAAAGCTTCCAACAAAGGCTACATAAAAGGCATCTTGTTAGGGAGTAAGGTGTTTACATAGAAATTTTACACCAATTAACTTCTGCAAAATAATGATTAGTGGTACAAAAACTTAATTTTGCAATGGTTCGCTGGCTCAAAATTACCAAGGACCTTACAACTACTTCTACAGCCAATCTTAAACAAATTTGTAAAAATGTGTATTATAGAAAAACTTATAATCATTTGATTCGATTTGTTTCAATTTTTTATATCTCATCCTGACTTGAGTGACTTCAATGATTTCTTTAAATGCCGAGCTTGCATAAAAGTTTGTAGCCAAAATGACCACAACAAATATAACCATTCGATTCGTACGAGGGATTCATACTATGGTAATGTGAGCTTGAACGTAATTAACCCTTAGACTGATAACTAATTATCTATGTATTTAAGCTTAAAGGAGGGAAAAGCGATCAATAAAATACGTATAATATGGCATATACGTACTGCATCACTTGGCATTTGTTATACGAGTAATAAAAATTAAAAACACTATCATATTTGAAGAAGATTATTGAAAGATACAAGTGGAAAGAGACTTTCCTCGACTACAAGATCAGTTAATTAATAACTTTTTAGCCTTTGCAACTTCAAATCTACCAGATATTTTTTTACAATGTGTTTCACGACATGCATCATGAAATATTTCCACGAGATACAAGTACAAAATTCATGAAGCTTTGCAAGAAATACTTTACTAAGAAAGACACTTTTAAAATAAGGGACTTCTTTATAATTAGAAAAACAAATTACATGTACATTATATTGGAGAATCCATAAGAATCACTACATTTACACAACTCATAGAAATACTAGATGATAATTAAGTTGTTGATTCAGAAAACCAATTTATGTTTACTTCAGCTATGGGCGAGGCTCGATGGAGGGTCAACAAGTTTGTAGCAAACATTAACTTTCCATCTTCACCACCAAACATTTGGGTTGCGTTAGGATCTATATAAATCCCCTTTAGCAAAGGGGAACAAGCAAGTATACTCTTTATCAAAGATACTTCAGCCTCTGAACCCCTCAAATTGAAAAACTCCACCCACTCTAGCTTCAGGGTTTTGGATGTGTAGGAGTCTACCTCATCAGTTAAAAGTAAAGGTGTCGGGACATCATCGTTGTAAGTAGCCTACAAGATTGAAGAAGGATATCAGATATGATGGACGACTATGATAATTCATATAGATCAATATAATATGTATTCACTTACTCCAATGTAAAGCATCTGCAAATTCGGGAAACTCCAAATCATATCATAAGCACATGATAGCACATTAAAACTGCTGAAATCTACTTTCCATAATGCAAGATTCTTGAGACAAGGAAATGTGGCAGGGCTCGTCCGCCTACAAACAGCTTCTGCATTAAACTGTAACAAAAGGGGTACGTATAATAAAAATCAATAAATTGGGCTCGTTTCATAAAGCGTTGCTGCAATATGCTGTAAGTTGAAATTCAAGAACCAGCTGGTTAGTCTTACCTTGCAATTTTGAACATCCAAACTAAGCACTTCAAGTTCCGGACGAAAACTAACAAGCTCAAAGATATTATTTTCGAGGTAGTGTAAGCGTAAAAGTTTAAGTAAGGGACACTGAGTTATAAATCTCTCTATATTTCCAGTTTCGAATCCTACATCCACCAATTCTAACTTCCGTAGCTTTGGAAAACCACAAAAACTAAGTGGCATATATAAACAACAGTTATGAATCGCTAAATCTATAAGGCCTAGGCAAGAGAATATATATGTATGCAACATAAGTTCTGTTTGGTGATAATTTATGATTGACAACTCCTTAATTCCTTTCTCGGACAAAAACATAACCCAAAGACACACATCCTCATTATCCAACGTTTTGTATTCCGGTATTATAAGGACAAACTTAGTCACGGAGCCCTTGAGACAATGAAGAATTCTACTTATAATCTTTTCATTGGAGTTGATTTTGCCTTGTTGCCCTGGATCGAAGAAATTGTAATCAAATATGAGCTCAGTGCGCAAAGTCCACTTTAACCTAAAACTTTTTGACAAGATACTCGTCCTCACCGCATCATGTATTGGCAAAAGATCCATAATATGACTTATCACATTGTCGGGCATGTTGCTAATTGCATCATATGCTTCAACTTCTGATGATAAGTTATGTTTTTGGTCTGCCTGTTCCATTATTAATCTAGCAATGCAACATATAAAAGTCAAATAAGAATCGAGTATTATTGTAAAGCAACGTAATATCATATGCTTAGAACGCTTACATAGCATGCAACTATAGTTAACATAATATTAAACAGCAAATCAATACGTAAAGACAAAAAGCGAATACAAACATTGAAACAAACCCTAAAACATTGAAATCGTTTTATGCGAGTAAGGTTTTCTTATATTGAATAAAACGCAGGATTTATGAATTTATATATATAGTCGTACATACTTTCCATACATGGTAAAGTTTTGTGGATTGGATCTTCAATGAATTGACTATGATCCATTAAAAGCCCACTTAAATTATTGCATAAAAGCCCACTTTATGAATTACGGGCAGGATACCGTTGCTCTCACTTTGGAAAGTAAATTAACATAATGAGTACTTACAATAATATTTAATTTATAATAAATAGTTATAATTCCCGTACACGCACGACGTTTAGACATAAGTTATTCTTCACTTTTCACACTATATACGACATTCAAAATAATTTTTACCATATTTAACTTTTGAAAGTTTTTATACGGGACTTATTGTTTTATATCGCATATAAAAAAAAAATAAAAAAAAATGGAAACATACTTACTGCTAAACCGTGCATCACTTAAAACTATCAAGAACAAAAAAGAAATCATTCTGAAAAAATCATGCCATCTTTCAATCAAGATGATCACAACAACCCATCTTAATTAAGGGCAAATACCATAAAAAAACACTATACTTGTCAAGAAAGTCACTTTTGGGTATCGAACAAAATTTTTTCCTCTTTTGAGTACTAAACTTTCATTTTTTGGCCTCTTTGAGGCACTTTGTAACATTTTTGCCCCTGGATTTTTAATAATTTGAGGGGCAAAATCGTCACAAAGTGCCTTAAAGAGGCCAAAAAATGAAAGTTCAATACCCAAAAGAGGAAAAAAAATTGTTCGATACCCAAAAGTGTATTTTAGGACAAGTATGATACTTTTTTATGGTATTACCCCTTAATTAATGACATCTGAATAAGTGGTATTTTGAACATACTTGTAACACCCCCAAAATCGGGTCCAGCGGAAGCATACATGTTACTGGGGTGCTACTCAATCAGTATCATAAGACAAGTGCAAAGAACGGTTTTTATCTCAACCATTTAGAATAACTTTCATTATAAAAAGTATTCAAATTTACATCGTTCAAAAATAGTGCGGAAATAAAGGCCTATATAAGAGTTTAAGCGGTCCCAAATATATGTTAGAGTTCTCTATGACCATGCCATGCCATGCCAAAGCCTTTAATAGTTAGTTATCGCCTTAACCTGAAAATACATGCTAAAAAGTGTCAACACGAGGTTGGTGAGTTCATAGATTTGTACAAATACAATTTAGTATAAAAGAAATGTGAGTTCGATAAAAGTTTTGTGACCATTGCGTCGCTCGCAATGTCATGAAAATATAGTTTACTTTCAAGTAAATGTAGTATTGTGGACTACAAGGTTTTCGAGTGTGAATAACCATTCACATATAAATCAAGTTCAGTTTTAGTGACTACTGCTTTACTCACAGCGTCATGAAAAACATCAGTAAAGTAGACCATAAGTATTAAGCATAAAGTGGACCATAGGCAAAGTATGTGATCATTACAACGAATATAATGTCACACAATAGTAAAAGTCTATTACGCTAGCACTAAGTTCATGCAACCGAAGCTCGACAGTTCAGTGCGCTACATGTAGCACATAAATAATAATCAGGGGCCCATAGCGAGTGTTTAACCCAATACACTCGTAATCCGACTTGATATACGCCCGCATTGACCCGTCTGGCCAACCGAACGGGGGAGTCACCCCAATAGATCTATTAATATCAATCGCGCTTCCCAGCAGGAATTAACGGCTCATGAAGGTGGACATAACAGTGGGTTCAGGGGCTTAGGCTAACTGCGCAATAGTTTTAGGAAAATGGAGTATTGTTTGTGGTCCAGAAAATGTTTTGCATGATTCTCCCAAGGTTTGTAAAAAGACAAGTATAGGTAACATGGGGCTATAAACTCACATATATGATTTAAACACTTGTGTCCATAATAAGGTAATCCAGTATGCAATAAGTAAATAAGTCATGTTTCAAGTAAGAGCAAGTAACGAGTTTAAGTATAAACAAGCATTGAGTTTAGTTAAAAACGAGCATGTATTCTCCCCCAAAACATTTATAAAGTAGGTAAAAGTAGGGGTCATGAACTCACCTCAGCAAATAGCAGTCTGATGGTAAAAAGTCAAGTGGTATAAGTGTGCGGCACCGACACGCGACCTAGATTAGTATGACAAGTCTTAGTTTACAGTTTCAGTTTAAGGCTCGATGAAGTTTAAATAAGTTTAAAAGTTTCAAAGCGTTTGTGTTGTTGTTGCTTGTGTGGCAGCATTTAAGTTTGAAAATAGCTTTTAAGTGTTTAGAAGTATTGGCTCTTGAAAGTGCATAAGTACAAAAGTACAAATAATAAAGTATCAAAGACGAATAAGTCTTCGGCTTGCTGATAACCGAAAGACGATGTACGAAAAGTAATCGTATGTATATTAGATGAATTCGAGCTATACAATGTCATTTGAAAGTATATAAGATCGAACATTAGTTGATGGTAAAAGTATATAAAAAGATTATACTTTAAGTAATGGTTTTGCCAAAAGAGTTTATAATAAAAATACACTTATAAGCTATAAGTGTATGATTTTTAGAAAACCGGGCATGACCCATATGTATGTTTTAATTATATGTGGTGACTAAGTGTCATAATTAATAATAGACCGTTGTTATTAAAATAAGTTTCGTTGTGAATATATCATTACATGTTATATGGTTTGATGGTTTTGAAAACTTAAGTTTGGATTATAGTTACGGTTTATCATATGTCTAGTAAAATAGAGTATGTCGTGAAATAATATCGTGAACGAGTCGATAGGCCGACGAAAACAAGTAATTTGATTCGATTCGTATCCATCCGCGGATACATTGTACTATACTATTTGATTCACCCTTATTTGTACATGAAAGTAAAATGGTGAAAAGAAAATTCAGTTTTGGAAAACTTACACCACGCACCCTTTTTGTTTATTTTTCAAAAGCTTTATAACAATTTATTTACCATTCAAACGCACCCTATTTTGTTGCTTGAACTAAATGGGCTTCGGCCCATACACACCATGGCAAATCCAAACCCAAAACCAGTTACCTTAATAATCCAATTTAAAAAAAAACGAGACTGGCGCTGGTCGCCGCGTTGCGGGCGAGCGCGTTTACAGACAAAGTTTTTTAACGGCTAAAAAAATAGGATCTTTAAGTTCGTTTGACGTTTTGATAATATTTTTAATGGCTCCGGTCCGCCGCGTTGCGGCGGGCTACTATTTTTGCCCCTGAGGTTTCTGAATGACGAATGTAGTTTAGGTTTATGGAGAAGAATAGTGCCCCAGTTGAGTAGCTCTCAATATACATATATAAACAAAATATGGAAGGATTACTGAGACAACAAAACTCATAAACATGTTGTATTTTCATCAGGTTTGTGCAATGTATATTAAAAAATGAACAATTCTTGTAAGTTTCAAGTATTCGTTGGAGCTATTAAACACAGCAACTAAACCCTCTACTACAAATCTATGTCTATTATAGTATCTATTCATGGGTACCGGTTCCGTTTCGAAAGATCTTTATATATGATCCTCTGCTATGCCAAGCATTCGGTAGGCAAAAGAAAGTGACACACCTGCATTTATAAGGACATAAGACCATTGCCAGGGTGATCAAAATTATACTCGTGGAACTTCCATGTTCAAACCACGACAAAATTAATCCTGCATAACATACAATAGAGGCCTATTAGGAGCTTCAAGGACAATTAGCATCGAATTCAGAAAATTCCTGTTTGGGACTCAAAAAGGAACACATATGTAGCAATCGAAACGCTTCAGTTGACCCACTACAAACCTCCACAGGCCATGGTCTTGCTGCTAAATAGCTCATAATATAAGCTTCAAATATATTCGATAAATGACAAAGATAAGAAAGTACACACTCAGTAGTTTGTTAAAGTACTACAGAGCAAGATAGTTCAGTTTTTAACACACAAAAAACCAACACTGACTCATCGTAGTTCTTAGAAAAATATCAACTTTGTACTTTATTAAAAACTCACTCACAATGTCTTTGGCACTGAAAGATTGCATTTTTAAAGTGGTTATCTCATTACTGGTTTTCAAGTAATAGATACAGAGTAATTACTATCACTTGATTCAATAAAGCGACGGGAATGAGAAAAAAAAATAGTAAAGCTATTGAATATAATCACCATTCTTTGGTCAACTGCGCTATTATTAACTACAGCTACCAACAACAAAATTAACATTGAACATCATAAAAATGGCACATCAAGCAATCCAAAGTAACATCAAACGACATCTATAAATTTCAAATGAATCAACACAAACGGTGAAACACAAAATAAAAACACAAAGTGAATATAAATCGATAGAATGCCAGGTATAGTTTAAATCATGCAATAACATTAAATATTGAGATACGATATTAGAATCCATAGATATCAACAATTTAGCAAAAAAAAATGCACTTTAAAAAATGGATTTCACAAAAACTAAAATCAATCAGAAACAAAATACAGCTACATTTAACAACAAAAATTCAGAATTAACTCAAATAACTAATTACTCAATCAATTTATATAACAAAAACATAAAAAACAAAATTCAGGTGAGATGATGATACCTGATTAAATGAAAAAACATGATTGACTTTTGATTGACAGATGACTGTGTGATCAGAGAAGAAGAACACGGAGGAGGAGGAGGAGGAGGAGGAGGAGGAGGAGGAGGAGGAGGAGGAGGAGGAGGAGGAAGTGATTATGAGTGGACAGTGGACTCTATAACTGTGCGGCCAAAATAATCTGAAACCCTGTTAGGCTTGGTTTAAAACTGCCTGCACATTAATCTCGTAAATCTCACATCCGAACACGAATTTACGCGCTTAACATTTAGTAACATTCAAGACTTAACCACGAACACATCAATGCATACTAACCGCAATAACGGTTAATTCTATACAATCGCAATAACAACAAACAGTTAATAGTGACACCGAAAAAAAACTAAGCAGAACATCACAAATATATCTATTTGAAAGTGTATCATTATTTTAAAGGCAATAGTCCAACAAAAACCCACATAGGTATATGGTGAGTCGATTTAAAAGTCACGACACAGGAAAACCAAAGCAGTCTAAATTTGTCCTTATCAGCTTTTTAAAATAAAGAAAAAGCAAAACATCCAGTGGCCAAAACTTTACGTATTCATATATAAACCTCAAGTAATTTTTGATTTTATTAAAAAAACAGTGTTATCACATACAGAGAATAGGCTTGGGTTCAAATGACACGTCGTGCCTCCATGCCAGCCAACTTAAAGCAAGTCTAGGAAACAATACCATTTCCAAACTGCTTATTTAGCCGCTCTTGATACTTGCTGTTGTACTGAACCATTGAACCTGGCAACTAAACCCATCAACTGAACCAAGCCACTGAACCGAGACACTGAATCTACCCATTTAACCCACCCCGTGCATTCCCTGAAGCTATCAACTGAACCAACCAACTAAACAAAACATCATGAGACAACCCAGTGACCGAAGCCCCTGAGAACATAGGAAAAGATAGACAAAACACGGCTTCAAGAGTGGGACTTACAAAAGCTTTAAACACGGATGGAGCCTCGGAGGCCCGTCATTATAAACAAATATCGATTTAGGAAACTCAACCTTGCAAAATAAATTGATAGAAAACCACACAAAGCTATTGGACGCTATTGCATACAGTGTACCTGTACGTGTAGTATCTGTACTTGAGGTTGATGTCGTCCCTGTCTGAAAAGCTGCAATTTGCGGTTCAATTTGCCCTTCCGCAGCTGTTCCTCTAGAATGTGTGGCATACGGGTCTAATATGGCTGAAATGACGGTAAAAAATTAGTAAAACTGATTTAACTAACAAATTTGTAGCAACTATGCAAAACAGGCATTCAACAGGTGTGACGTAAAGGCTTTTACAACAATTGATTCGATAAGATTCTTTTACAACGGAAGTGACAGTGTAGAAAAATACCTTCGGACAACTGTGCGAGCCTCGTTTTTCTAGCACCATACTGAGGACGGTTCGGGACTGCATTTTCAAGTATATTTGGGGCTGAGGCTATATCAACCGTGGCTGGAATTGTAAGGAATAAGAGAAACAAATTCTGAGAAGTATGCGCAAACATTTACTAACATTTAAAACTGAGTAAAAATCTAAAAGGAGTTTTACCTTCGGTCACGTGTTTGACTGCTTGAGATGGTATCGTGAACATGGTCAGTGCGTGTGTAAAAGGGTACTCCTTCTTGAGGCTGCAAATTACCAGAGGGAGTGACCGCATGCTGTGTGTCATTGTTATTGACTCCAATCATGTCCATCTAATGATAGGAACATAAACATTAATAAAAAAAATGACTGAATCGTACGTAAACATTTACAATAGATGTGACAGTGAAAACAACCGCCGAGCACCTGGTTTTCTAGCACCATACGCAGACCAGTTCAGTAATAGAATGTCAAATACATCTGGCACAGAGGCTGCCTCAATCATGGCTGCAATTATAAGGAATAAGAGATACAAAATTTGAAAGGCGTAAGGCAACATATGCCAAGACTTGAAACCAAGTAAAAATCCAAAAAGAATTTCACCTTTGCTCAAAGGCACTCACTGTTCCACCATCCTTTGTTGTGCACATGATTCATGACCTTAAGTTGATACTACATGCTGCATGATGTTTACTGCAATTCTAGTTTTAAAGTTTTCATTCTCATCATGAGGTAGTTCTCGGTTACATAAATACGAAGCCGAAACTAATGGTACAGGAATAGAGACCATCTATGTAAGTAGGTGCTTGACATGTGATTACAACAATTGTTTACTCTTTACCAAGAGATTGGCCGTGTATTTGTTGTTAATAATTGCACTTACATCTCGTATGATTTAGGCCATACACGAATGATTTTGAAAAATTTAGGCCTTACACGAATGAAAACAAAGATTGCTATCTCTTACGGTAACTTAACTGGGGATTTTTTTTTTTTTTTTTTTTGGGCAACTAAGCTTTTGAATTATACCTTATTACATGGCGGAAGAGGGTTGATGATCATTGAGAAATGACTCCGCAATGGCAGTGTGTAATGCTGCTCCAATGGCATTGTGCAATGATGCTCTGATGTTCCACTTGACACCATTCCAGGGGATAATCAAAGTGCGACAATTATCAAATCCATGTTGCTGCCACCAAAAAAAAAAAAAAAAAAAAAAAAAAAAAAAAAAAGCGTCATGAGTAATCCCAAATTCCAAACCACTACAAGAAAATTGGCCTATAGTGACGAAAGCAGTTTCGTCACTAATAGTGTAAAACACACAAAGAGTGATAACGTGTAGTGTGGTATTTCTTTATTTTTGCGTGTCGGATTCATTCAACAAATAGCAGTAACAAGGAAAGCCAAGTGAAGGCAGTGGAACGTTTGGAATATAGACTCGTTGGCAAAATAAAAGCAGATTCGACAAGTGTAGGAGGGTTGTGCAGTTTTTTGTTTGATTCGAGAACAAGGACAGCGACAACAACAAAAGAAAACCGAGAAGTGTTGGTTAAGTTTGGAGTCGAATAGCACTTTGAAAAGACAACGAGGCACTGAAATTTTAAAAGGATTTTGGCGCGGGAAAAGGAACAAAGTTGGTGACCGATTATAACAAGTCAAAACATCAAATACATCTCGTATTCTATACGAAATTAACAAGGTCACAAGTTTCAATTTTCTGGATTTCATTCTTTTTAGTATAGATCATATTAGTTTATGCTATTAGGAAATCCCGAGAACTATTAATTGATCCCGTAGTATTAAGGAATTTCAAAACTATATTTCATATTAGAAGATACCATACAAAGGAAAATTATTCCCATACGGATTAGAAAGTGAAAATCATAAGAAATACATTTAACATGGCCGGGGATGACGCTAGTACATCTAACGCAACAAAAACCGTAATACCGATTGCACAATACCAATGTCCAAAATTGAAAAATACAAATTATACGGTATGGGCTATACAAATTAAGGCAATATTAGGTGCACAAGGTTTTTGGGAAACTATTGAATATAAGGATAGGGCAGACGTAGATGATAAGAAGGATAAAGCAACAATTGCTTTCATATACCAAGCGTTAACCGAAGATGTAATCTTACAAGTAGCGAGTTGTAAGACGGCTAAGGAATTATGGGAATCATTGAGAAAGAGACACGTTGGAGAAGAAAAGGTGCAGCAAGCACGACTACAATCATTGATAATTGGATTTAACTCACTTTATATGAAGGAAGATGAGACGGTGGATGCATTTGCGGAAAAGTTGAACGGTTATGTGACGAAGGCAAAAGAACTAGGGAAAACACTAGATAAATCACTTTTAGTTAGAAAACTATTAGACTCCACACCAGATAGATTCATACAAATAGTAGCTTCCATAGAACAAACAAATGATCTAGACGACATAACCCTAGATGAGATCATTGGAAAACTCAAAGCGTTTGAGGAAAGGATAAAATTACGAAAGGGAGGACAAGTTGAAAGCCAGGATAACTTACTTTTTGCACATGACGAACACTCAGATAAAAAGAAAAGTTTTAACAAGCGTGGAGGTAGATCGAACTATTCACGGAGAAACTGGCATAAAAATAAGAATAGGAATAACTCGAACCATAAAGATAACCAAAATAAGAATTCGAGTAAGTTTGATTATAGCAATGTAAGGTGTTATAATTGCAATAAACTTGGACATTTTCGAGATAAATGTAGATCAAAACCAACAACTCAAGAACAATCAAACCTTATCTTAGAAGACGATGAACCATCATTGTTAATGACTATGCACGAAACCAAACACGAGGGAGTGTTGTTGAATGAAGGCCAAATTCAACCGGGAAAATATGCTTCAAAGGATGCAAGCATATGGTATTTAGATAACGGTGCAAGTAACCATATGACGGGAACTAAAAGTCATTTTAAGGATATAGATGAAAGCGTAACAGGACGAGTACGTTTTGGAGATGGATCGTATGTACAGATAAAGGGAAAAGGCTCTATACTATTAGGTTGTAAAAACCAAGAGCATAAGGTAGTGACAGATGTATATTTTATACCAAACCTTAAGAGCAACATACTAAGTCTAGGACAACTTACGGAAATAGGTTGTAAAGTGTTAATGGACGGAGATAAATTGACTTTGTATGATAAGAGCATGAAGTTGTTGATGAAAGTAGAAAGATCTAAGAACAGACTTTACAGTATTAGATTACAAATAGATACACCTATTTGTCTCTTAGCAAATGTAGATAACCAGGATTGGTTATGGCATGCTAGATTAGGTCATCTAAACTTTGATGTTATGAACAAGATGACTAGGAAGGGTCTAGTGGATGGAGTACCTAGAATAAACCATGCAGGACAAATCTGTGATGCATGTTTATTAGGAAAACAAACTAGAACACCATTTCCAAACCAAGCTAAATTCAGATCTAAGAATCCGTTGGACTTGATATATGGAGATCTCTGTGGTCCTATAAGTCCAGCAACACACTCAGGCAAGAAACTAATATTCTTGTTAGTAGACGATTGTACACGTTTTATGTGGGCTTACTTTCTACAATCTAAGGATCAAGCATTTAGTACATTTAAGGAATTTAAACAGAAAATAGAAATGGAGTTAAGATTGAAAGTGAGGATGCTAAGAACAGATAGAGGAGGTGAATTTACTTCAAATGAATTTACACAGTACTGTAAGGATAATGGAATAGCACGACAGTTGACAGCACCATACTCACCACAACAGAATGGAGTAGTGGAGAGAAGAAATAGGACAGTGTTATCAATGACTAGGAGTATGATGAAAGCTATGAAACTACCCTTACTTTTTTGGGCGGAAGCAGTTAGACATGCTATTTACATATTGAATAGGGTACCTACAAGAGCCCTGATAGATAAAACTCCATATGAAGCACTCTACAGTAGAAAACCAAACTTAGAGAACCTAAGAATATTTGGATGCACAGCTTATGCAAAGATAACAATACCTCATTTGAAGAAGCTGGATGATAGAAGCATACCATTGGTTTATGTGGGAGTAGAGGAAGGATCAAAAGCATGTAGATTATATGATCCAATAGCCAAGAAGAAATATGTTAGTAGGGATGTAAAGTTTATGGAAACAAAGCCGTGGGATTGGAATAAGATTGGAGAAGATACAAGTACACAAGACACATTTTGGGCTAGTTTTGTGGAAGGCGAAATTGACAATGAAAAACCTATACAAATCAACATAGGAGATGCAGACGATACGTATCACCAAGAGGATCAAGTACTAGAATCAATACCAGATCCATTGTCAGAACCATATTCACCAGTCACACCACCAACACATACTTACGAACCTAACTCAGAAAGTGAAAGAGAAGCTACTATTATTAGTTCACTTAGAAGCTTGTTAGGAAGCTCAGGAAGATATGATCATACACCAGTTAGAGGTTTAAAGGACTTGAAAGAAGTTTATGAAACAGCAAGTGTAGTTGAAGCACCTAGTTTACTTTTCATAGAAGAAGAACCTCGTAACTATAAGGAAGCATCAGTAGATAAGAAGTGGATTGAGGCCATGGAGATTGAATTGGATTCAATCAACAAGAACAAAACATGGTTTCTTACTGAATTGCCAGAAAATCAAAAGGCAATAGGACTTAAGTGGGTTTTTAAAACCAAAAGAGATGCAGAAGAAAAGATCATTAAGTATAAGGCACGGTTAGTAGCAAAAGGATATGTACAAGAACAAGGAATAGACTTCGATGCAGTATTTGCCCCAGTTGCTAGGATAGAAACAGTACGGTTAATACTAGCGTTAGCAGCATATCATGGATGGCAAGTTCACCACTTAGATGTAAAATCAGCATTTTTACATGGAGATTTGAAAGAGGAAGTCTACGTTACACAACCTGAAGGTTTTGTACAACCAGAAAACTCAGGAAAAGTTTATAAGCTTATTAAAGCTTTATACGGATTAAGACAAGCACCGAGAGCTTGGAACATGAAGCTTGACCAAACATTAAAGTCATTAGATTTTAAGAAGTGTAATCTCGAGCAAGCAGTCTATACAAGGAGAAATAAAAATTCTACGATTATAGTTGGAGTTTATGTAGATGATTTGATAATCACGGGCACTCCAAAGAAAGAATTAGATTTATTTAAATCTCAAATGGAAGAAAAGTTTGAAATGAGCGATTTAGGATTGCTAGCTTATTACCTTGGGATAGAAGTTACACAGACAGGAGGAGAGATTACAATCAAGCAAACAGGATATATTAACAAGATCTTAAAGGAGACAAGTATGACGGATAGTAATGATACGAAGATACCCATGGATCCAGGTACTAAGTTGGTCAAGGCGGAAGATGGAAACTCAGTTGACGCAACTTACTACAGAAGCTTAATAGGAAGTATCAGATATTTACTACATACAAGACCAGATCTTAGTTATTCAGTCGGGTTACTCAGCATATTTATGCAAGATCCAAAAGATCACCACCTGAAGGCGGTTAAGCAAGTAATTCGATATATCAAAGGAACAAAGGAGCATGGCATAATTTACAAGAAAGAAGGCGGCTGCAAGATTACAGGTTACAGCGACAGTAGTTATGGAATCAACACTGATCAAGGAAAAGGAACTACTGGTATAGTATTTTACTTTGGAGAGTCACCCATTACATGGAGTACTCAGAAGCAACCGACAGTGGCACTATCATCATGTGAATCAGAATTCATGGCGGCTACTGCAGCAGCATGTCAAGCCTTATGGTTGAAAAGATTACTTAGTGAATTAACTGGAAGTGAAGAAAAGAAGATAATGCTGAAGGTAGACAACGTTTCAGCAATAGCACTTGTGAAGAACCCAGTTTTTCATGGAAGAAGTAAACACATCGACATTCGCTATCATTTTATTCGAGAATGCGTAGAGAATGGACACATCAATGTGGAACATGTCAGCGGAGAACTACAAAGAGCAGATATTCTAACAAAGGCTCTACCAAGATTGAAGTTCACAACAATGCGACAGATGCTCGGAGTTCAAGATTTAAAGAGAAGCAACGATCAAGATTAAGGAGGAGAATGAAGACCGAATAATCTTAATACATTGCTTCGTTTGTAAAAGTTAGAACATGAAGGACCAAACTTGTTAGTTAGAAACTTAATAACCGAAAAGTAGTTATGGTAGTTATTTCGGTTATGTGAATGGTTGTGTCGGTTTATTTTACACCGATTCAAAACATATATATATGTATATACATAGATCGATTAAAGGTTAATGAAACAATTTAGATTTTACTTATTCAATTGAATTGCAACTTATTAAAGATCTATTATTGGGACAACATGTTGAGCCACTATAAATGCTTGATTTAGGTGAAATTGGTCCAGCGAAATTATAATAATGTTATATATGGTGAAATATTATGCAAACATAACCTGTTTTGGATATCACGTGGAAGTCATAAAAGCTGATTCAGAAAACGTCCTACATCGTGCATATCTGAATCAATTATGTGGCTAGAGAACTTTCCAGAATCCTATATCAAATATTGCAAAAAGAAACTGGTTGAGATGATGTACAAGTAAAAGTCCACAAATATGACATGTCCAATCAAGCAGGCCAAATTAAAATTATACCAATGCCTCTTTCCCATACGAACTATCATAATTATAGGTGCTAAGAGGTGGTCCAGCCCTAAAGAGGAAAAGGGATAAGTTGAAAACCATCATAATTATGGGCTGCTAAAAAAATAAGTAAGAAAATTCAACAACAGTTACACATAGATGTATAAACTTACCGTTGATCTCCCTGTATTAAAGCTCCAAGTGACTCTAGTCACTTTGCAACAGTGGAAGCAAACCGGCGTTCACCTCCAAGATTGGCGAACAGTAACCTATAAAATAATGCGATGAGCTTAATATGCTCCTATAGAGTCAAAATAATAGAAAATCTAATAGTTTGTCTGATGCAAAGCTTCATCGAAATAGCCATTGTCGGCAGTTATTGCAATGAGTGAAGCGAACCATGTAAGGGTATCCCATGCAACCGCTTCACCTAAGCACTCCTACCATGTCACGACTCCAGTTATAAGGAGATCATAATCGAAAAGTATTGACCTTTTATGCCAACGAGTGTTAAATGAACCTGGAAGTGATCCAAAACAGGGGAATATGACACCGATTTTGGCAACAATACTACACTGTACTACTGTAGTAAGTAGTATGCATGTCTACAACTAGAACAAGGAAACATAAGGAGATAATTGTTCAATTAGTACTACAATACGATACGCAATCCTATTCCCTAATCCAGTACAAATAAAACCTCTAGCAAAAAGAAAGGTTAAAGCAATCAGCCAGGGTATAAGATCACAGAAAGCGAAAAAGCATAATATTATATAAGATCAAAGTTTTTGTCAAAACACACACGCCAAGGACCATCAATGCAACTGCGCCTAACGGCAACGGTTGCGTAATTATACCTACAATTGGAGCTAAAAAAAATTGATAGTAATTGCCATGCATTTTTGGTTACAGCGTTTGGTACTGTCATTAAACATAATATGACCCGGTCCAGCACTTTTAGACTGTAATAAACCAATATTTTGCTTATCTACTATCTACCAGTTGAAACTCAAGTTGGGTTGTGGGCAGTCTAAACATCTTGGATAGGCACCGCAATTGATTTCAAAACATACTCCTTGATTCTACGGTATCCATAACTCCATAAGTATGGGTGCACATTTCCTACTACATGCTTGTTTATGGCCAAAGAAATCATTACTCATTCCTAGATTCCACACTAACCGTCTTAAGAAATAACTTCATGCATATAGGTTAACACGGTTTAATTTGCTGAGAGCCTGAGAGTAATTAAGTTGTGGTTTGCCAACAGGAAAGTCTATTTTATCTGAAGAAAGGAACTTAGGAACAACTTACATGCACCCCACGTCAAGCCCTCCATTTGAACACTTCTGACAGCTTCCTCAAGCTTTTGCATGTCAGTCTCGTCATCCCAAGGCTTCACATCCAACAGGATTGAAGACTTGCCAGCTGATATAATATAAACAGTTAAGCACCATGGGTGTGAGTTCATGTAATTTTTGTATTTAGGAGGTGTTTCAACTTGCATTCGAAACTTAATTATTCGACAATCACAATTTTGAATTGCCAAAATCAGTTTCTAGTGTTTTGCTTACCTGTTTTTGCTAATGATAATCTGATTATTGTATAGAAAAATCACTTATATAGCCTTACAACAAAAAGATGAAAACGAGCTTACTTTTTTCTTTCCAGATGCCTTCAATGCAGCTACACGTTCTTCAGCAGCTTTCTTATCCTCCTCAGTCTCCTCACCAAAGAGATCCACATCGCTGTCATCATCTTCATCCGCTGCAGCCTGAATTTTATGTTTCATGACAAATATTTAGTTACACACAAAAAACGAACAACATAATTTTCAAAAGATTAATAAAATAAGACGATTCAGCACTCAACCAGGGGTATATTTATATATAAAAAAGTATAAAAGCAAGTTCATATAGCATGCCTTTGTCTCAGCAACAGGAGGAGTTGCAATAGCCTCTTCTAGAAAAGTAACAGATCCCTCGACTATGACACTGTTGCCTTCAGCAAAGACATCACTGGACGAAAAATAATTGATCATCAAGTTATAAGTAGAAACAAATACAGAAGTGAACCGAAACAGTGAATAAATGCTCTAAGTCAAGAAGTTAATAGCAACAAGTTATGAGCTATACTGAACAAATATTAGTATGTTCATGTATCATAAAATTACCTTTCCACGACATCTACGTATTGGTCCACGTATGTACCAATCTTATCTCCCACTTGTATCCTGATCATTTGCCCGGTCCTGAATCTGTCAACGGAGTTGCAGAAGATATTATTCAGATGGAATAAAATTGCACCCTTAACAGCTTCACTTCAGGTAAATAAATGTGAATTTATCTATATAACTCACGATATGAATAAGTATGGGTGTAGCAATTAGGAGCCATGTAAGTGCAATGATACCCACAAAATGTGACTTCTTCTTGTGGTCCAGGCCATTGGTGAACCACTAAGCTGTGTTAAAAACACCTTGTGGTTTAGTTTCCCTGCAGCCTGTTCAAATCCCAAATTCACCATGCACGGTTAGAGACGAAACCCTACAAGTGCTTAAATCTAGTGTGAGGTCGCGTACATACCTTAATCCCGAACAGCTTGAGGACTACGTAAAGAACAAAATAAGTGTACAGAGGTTCCAACGATGCTTTCTTTCGCTCAATGACTGCCTTAGCTTCTTTTACGTAGTCTAAGGGGTTGCTTTTGAGTCCGATTGTAAATGGGAGAAGCACGTACCCGATCTCGTTTGTAGTCTTTCTAGTATACATGCCGAACTAGAAAAAGAACACACAAACAGAAGACAAATGTATCTGCGATTCAGGTAGCACGATAAACTGCCTGAGTAACTCCAAGCATAACATCGTTCAAGGTCTGCAAGCATCAATGTCATAAATGATCAATCACACAAACTTAAGCTATCACAATTTGATCTCACATCCTATCTTAACTTGACTAAAGAATAAGGCCTTAACCAAAGAAACAGCACATTGAACACAAACATCATAACCTCATCAATGGCGTTTCAGTGTCTTTCAATGGCGTTTCAGTGTCTTTAAGAAACATCATATCTCGTAATAACTTAGAGCTGCAACTTATGCCACTTAATACTGTTATAGTGCAATACTTTCGCCACTTAACTAAATTCAGAAACAAAAATAGATCAAAACTACAGTCGAACACTACATATCCCGATATCTATTCAATAAAGTTGATAAAACATCAAGGCATCAGATATCTACATTTGTGACATTCTTCAAATAAAACAAGTAAATTTTTTGGAAATAAGCTATAAAATAAGCAGATAAAAGCTAACTTCAACATAAATAAGCACAGCTTTTGCCCTAAACCTCATCAAAATTAGGTGAAAACTGTATCCGCTAAACATAAGGTTCATTAACTCGAATAAGCAATCAAAATTAGGTCAAATAAGCTTCATTATTCAACGAATTTATAACAAATCTCGATAATTAGACAAAATTAGTGCGTGATAATTAGGGATTAGAGATAAGAGATAACCGTCAGAGATAACAGATACTAAACTTATAACGAAACCTAACTGATGAAGGAACTAATGAAGCCGCCGGTGTATGCGACGGTGAAGCCGCCGGTGTATGCGGCGGTTAGTGGTGGATGTTTCTGTGGTGGTTACGTCATTGTGTGGTTGAGTTATGAGAGATATGAGAGTATTTGAAGTTATATCCGGGTCGTATGTGCAGTAAAGTTAGTGGGGAATGGGGATTCAAGTTCTACTAATATCATTGAGACTGTGAAGGTTGGATCCGCGTTTTTTTATCCGGGTCGGGTCGAATAGGTCGGATCCTTTTTTCTTTAATAGATAAGAACTATTGGTATATTATGTTATGGGTGATGGGAATCATTTTAATTTCACTCAACTTTATAATACTAGTGCAAGTTATTTTTTTTACATGTTTGATATTCAAGTTACGTTTTAATACTCTTACATATTATAAAAAATAGTATTGTGTTTGAAAGTTTATGTTCAAATAATATGTTCAAGGGAGAATCTCATCGAAAAAAGTTAAAAATATTTGTAATTTTGCATATTTCTCTATAATTTTTTATCCATAACGTGTGATAGTGTTTACAATTTGTGGATTGTGTTACGAGTATGTAAGTTTAAGTAAGTACGTTATTTTTAATCATTTTATAGCGATGTTTGAAATAGTGACCAAAATTTCGTCACTAATGTTTAATGACCAAATTTCTCGTCACTATTCTAGATCAAAAATACCTAGTGTGTAATTTAGTGACTAGATAGTGACCACTTATAAGTTTCGTCACTGACTTTTTACCGATGACCATAAATTATATCGTCACTATTTTCTTCTAAATAGTGACAAAAAAAAATTCTCGTCACTAAAGCCACTTTTTCTTGTAGTGAACACGCCCAAATCCAAATATCCCACAACCAACTATCGAATCCGAATGGCATTGATTCCAGAGGTTAATAGACGTATCTACCTGACAACTCAAAGCTTACAGCCTTCGTCGGAGGTGGCCTATTTCCTTCGCTACACATAAAAGGAAAAAAAATTGAATATTAATACGGGTTACGACATTTTCATTTGTTTATATTGATTCAAACTTGCCAAAGAACATGCGCATACCTCCAAATATCAACCTTTAATGCCAAATGTAGAATTGGCAGAAAGAGCGTGAGACCTTGGCATGCTTCATTGACATGATTGCAAGGCAACCACCGACGAACTGCTGCAAAAGGGTAAAAAATTCATATTTTCATTCGGTTATCAACAAAAAACAGGGTATGTATCTAAAAACCTGAAATTACCCAAATTCCTTGTATTAGTTAAATGCGTATGGGGATGCAATAATTGATAAAACTCAGAATTGTAATCAGTATAGTGTTGTTCCTGTGCATCCTCTGTTGCATGCCACGCTCTTTTTTTTGGTGCGTTTGTGTATACAGGTGCGGCTGCATAACATTGTATATACAAAACTGATTCAAAAAATGACAACAGGTTTGAGGGGAATAAAAAAGACGTGTGCGCAAAATCCATATTGAATGTTACTTACCCAATGACATTGTAGCTCGTATTTGCAGACCATCACTAAAGAGCGGTTTTTGTTGTTGACGACTGCGAGTTGTAATTCTTGTGTTATGAACGCGTGAATTTGTCGACGACACAACACAACCGGATTTAGTTTTTTTTTACAATGGGATGCTGAACACTCGTCCCATTATTTTCAGACTCTTTTTTATTGTCTTGTTGGACAAAGATGAACCTGCAAAGAAATTGTGGTACCCAAAATGACTCACTAAATGTTGCATCTACTATAAAATTTCATGTATGCATTTCATTGAAAAAACTGGTGGTCATCAAAAAAATCCAAATGACTTTTGCAAATTCAATTGAGTATTTTATCGTATATCCAAAGACGTCGTTAGTTCAAAATTAGAAAAAATACTTGGTAAACAACATGTAGCAGTTGTTCATTACCAAAAAAACTTCCTTAACAACCTACTAACGACGTGATTTTACCTTGATGTGTATGGCATATTGGACGGCCAGTGCTCAGCCCAAAGGCTCATATTTAGGCCTGTCACAAATAATAGTCTCAATATATCATATCGACACTGGCTAATTTTTTATAACACAATTTAAAGTCGTTACCCAACATATGGAACTTAACCTTGCTCTCTAATACGCTGTACAAATTTATTCTTAGGTTCCTTCTTAAAAAATGATAATCTTGCCAAACGTGCTTGTTTTTCCATATCAACAAAAAACTAAACCTATTTGCTTACTATAAAAATCTTTTATTGAAAGTTAGGTGTTATCTTTAGAAGGCAATGAATTGCTTATTCTCAATTACACATTTGCTTTTGCCCCCTTGATTGCAAGGCAAACTTGCCAAAGAACATGCGCATACCTCCAAATATCAACCTTTAATGCCAAATGTAGAATTGGCAGAAAGAGCGTGAGACCTTGGCATGCTTCATTGACATGATTGCAAGGCAACCACCGACGAACTGCTGCAAAAGGGTAAAAAATTCATATTTTCATTCGGTTATCAACAAAAAACAGGGTATGTATCTAAAAACCTGAAATTACCCAAATTCCTTGTATTAGTTAAATGCGTATGGGGATGCAATAATTGATAAAACTCAGAATTGTAATCAGTATAGTGTTGTTCCTGTGCATCCTCTGTTGCATGCCACGCTCTTTTTTTTGGTGCGTTTGTGTATACAGGTGCGGCTGCATAACATTGTATATACAAAACTGATTCAAAAAATGACAACAGGTTTGAGGGGAATAAAAAAGACGTGTGCGCAAAATCCATATTGAATGTTACTTACCCAATGACATTGTAGCTCGTATTTGCAGACCATCACTAAAGAGCGGTTTTTGTTGTTGACGACTGCGAGTTGTAATTCTTGTGTTATGAACGCGTGAATTTGTCGACGACACAACACAACCGGATTTAGTTTTTTTTTACAATGGGATGCTGAACACTCGTCCCATTATTTTCAGACTCTTTTTTATTGTCTTGTTGGACAAAGATGAACCTGCAAAGAAATTGTGGTACCCAAAATGACTCACTAAATGTTGCATCTACTATAAAATTTCATGTATGCATTTCATTGAAAAAACTGGTGGTCATCAAAAAAATCCAAATGACTTTTGCAAATTCAATTGAGTATTTTATCGTATATCCAAAGACGTCGTTAGTTCAAAATTAGAAAAAATACTTGGTAAACAACATGTAGCAGTTGTTCATTACCAAAAAAACTTCCTTAACAACCTACTAACGACGTGATTTTACCTTGATGTGTATGGCATATTGGACGGCCAGTGCTCAGCCCAAAGGCTCATATTTAGGCCTGTCACAAATAATAGTCTCAATATATCATATCGACACTGGCTAATTTTTTATAACACAATTTAAAGTCGTTACCCAACATATGGAACTTAACCTTGCTCTCTAATACGCTGTACAAATTTATTCTTAGGTTCCTTCTTAAAAAATGATAATCTTGCCAAACGTGCTTGTTTTTCCATATCAACAAAAAACTAAACCTATTTGCTTACTATAAAAATCTTTTATTGAAAGTTAGGTGTTATCTTTAGAAGGCAATGAATTGCTTATTCTCAATTACACATTTGCTTTTGCCCCCTTGATATTCCCCCCCCCCCCCCCCCCCCCCCCCCCCCCCCCCCCCGCCGAACATGTTAACTAAGGGTATCTTTATATTGGGTTATTATAGAACCCATTAGGCTATTCAGTTCAGCCTATGTTTGTGGCTTATTTTCTGGCTTATGAGCATATTCTCTACGCTTAAGCATAATAATCCCAAAAAAACATACCTTAGTATCACCATCAACGGAACTAAACCGAAAGCTGAACATGGCAGGCGCCAAATCTTCTCAAGCAATTCATCAAACACATGGTAGGCACCAAATCTACCAAAGATATTAATAACATAAGTCAATCCCAAAATTATAACTAAACCCTTAGATTGATACTTTTTTTTCACAAATTATCGCAAACCCATAAACCATATCAATAATCATCACAAAAAAATAAAAAAACTCCAACAATAATCATAAACATAAAAACTATAAGCCCTAATTTTTCGCATACAGCTTTGACGATTACATATCAGATATGAAATTATCAAACAAATACTCATAAACACCTATTAATAAGTTTACCAAAAAGACTTGTATCATTGTCACCGCAAGCCCTAATTCTCAAATCCATCAAAATTAAATACAATTAAACCCAAAACCATAAAACTGTTACCTGGTACAATCGAGTTAACACACGATCGTCACACACCCAACACCATCAGTGCACACCCAACATCTCCCTTCCTTTGATTATCAGCTTTGATGTGTGATTTAGGATTGTGTGGTTCACCGGTATGTTATCCAACTTATCCTTATCTTTTTATCGGACCATCGCTGGGCCAAGGTGGGCTGGGAAACGGCTGGGAAACTTGGGCTTCGGGAGCCTGGAGGGTTTTGGCGGGAAAATGGACTGTAGATCAGCAGTGGTAAACGACGTAGTTTTCATCCGGTTTTAAATAAACTAGTAATGAGATTTAGCCATATGTTATATTATATGTTGTGTCTTGCTTGACAACAGTGAGCTAAAACGGTAGTACATGATTACAAAAACTGATCACCAATTCATTTGGGTGAGGTCTCGACAGCAGGGCAAAAGAGGAAGTGGATGAAACTGAGTTTCACTTATTAACACAAAAGCATACTCTATCGCAAACGAGACCGCGAGCAACGTAAGGTAGCAACAAGAAGAAACAAAATAACTACCCCAACTGTTGGAGTTGTTTGAACAGTGGGTTCAACCCAGACCACATGAACCAAATTCTAGTCCAAAACAAAGTCCAACATGTACCATTTTTAGTCTATTTAACCTTGGAAGTAGTTATTAAGAAAACAACATACCAAAACCAATCTCACTCACTATAGGAGCAGTGGGTCGACCACACAAGAAAGCCAACCTCAAACCAATTAACACGCAATCCATTTAACCATTTTAACTATCAAAAATCAAATTCGGTACACAAACGAATTCACCCACTGATTGGGTTGTGGTTCTCGGCAACAGGTAAAAGAGACGAGGAGGTTTAGGACTATCTCAACTTATCAAAACCAACAAAACATATATTTCATCTACTAGTTTTTCAAGAGATGTAAAAGAAGGAAAACCCACTGTTGGACAGTGGGTCTCGACAACACACACAGTTTATATCATAACAACCCATTAAGCGTGATGACAAGCAAAAACGTAAATAAGCACTTTCAAAGTATGAGCTAATCTTAGGTTTTAGTTGTGAGATTATCATTAACTTGCCACACATATACAACAATAACAAATTTTATTCCAAGAAAATATGAGTCGATCGATTCACTTAAATCAAAAACAAGGTTTATAACTTAGAATCCATAAAATTAACGAAGTGATAACAACAGAATACGAAAGGAAATCAAATCAAGAATAACCCTTACAGCGGTTTGAGAGTCGATTGACGGAGACCAAACAATGAGACCAGATTATAACTTAACTCCAAATCCGAATCCCAGCAAACCCACACACAGCCGATGCTACTTCTTGAATACTTAGATCTTGCAAGTGAGTCTTGAGTGTGTGTTTACTGGTCTTCGTTTAGACTTAAAAAAAGAAAACAAAAGGAAAGTTCCCGACAAGCTTTTGACATTGGGAGTTGAGGAGTATACGTTTGGAGCTAAGATCCTTATCCATCTTTATCACCTCGTGATTCTCTTTGGGAAGAAGAGAAAAGCAGAAACGATCTATCATCATCAAAATGTTCACGTGATGAATCTTGGGAAGGCGAGAAAGTAGGATGTGACATATCAAAATCTGTGTTTGGCTTTCAAAGTGACAAAGAGATAATGAACAAGGGAAAAAAATAATAAATGTATACTGAGTATAAAAGTATTGGGCGACAGGTGTTATTTAAAGAGATAAGTGTCATTTAATTTTTTTTTACCCCGTGTATTCCGCGTCCCGTTGAGCTAAAGTATAAACGCGGTATCTTAGTTTGGTGTAAACGCGACAATAAAATTTTGAAAACGTCTTCATAAAAATAATATAGAGACAAAGTTATTGACTCCGAAAAGTAGTTATAGAATTTAAGCCATTACTAATGCGGTGTCGTCATTCAGCAAAAACGAGATAACCTCTTATTTTCGATTCAAATAAGTTCAGAAAAGTCTAAAAGTGAAACGTAGGAAATGATAAATATAATTTATTATTAAAAATTAGTTTGGAAAATTCCGGTTTGTTACAATACTGCTCTAATACTGGACAATGAAGAACTTACGAAAACTATATCAGCAATTCTAAACAAAAATCATTATTCTATTAGTCAAACTTTTTGTTTCATTTAAATACTTAATTTTCATGTAATACAAAACTTTGCTTGAACTGATAAATAAATAAATAAATAAATAACTACTCAAGTTGCATATATGTATTATATATACCTAATGAACTCCTCTAGTTGTACATTATATCTCTCTGACAGAATAACATTATTTATCATCAATCTTTCAAGGCCCATTGAAGCCTCTTCTTCGTGTTTTTTCCTTCATGATCGTTAATTTAAGTGACCTTGTCAAGAAAAGAAAGATAAAAGGGTAAGCGGCGAGAGTGTTAGAGTAAACCAAAGTCATAATTAAAACTTAAACATGTCCTTATATAATAAATATCATGACTTCTAGTTTTCGTTGTTTAATTCTCCTCTTTTCCAACCATCCCTATCACTTTGAAGATTAATTTTCCGTTTAGAAAATGTAATCAGAACCCATGACACTTGAAGTTGTATAATGGCTATAAGTGTTAACACAAAATCACAATTAAACCCGAAACATGAGATGGAAATCTTTGAGGTATGAGTTTATATGTTATATGTCCATGTGTGTTGTATCCTATCAAATTGACAGGAGACACAAATGAAACACCTAAAGACCATTTCGTCTATAAATTCTATACATTGTTGCAAGTATTGGTAATGGTACCCTAGATTATCACTCGTAATAATAGAGCATGAAAAATCAAACCTCGATGAAAGAAAGATTATTTGGATACGGAAAGTAGTGTGAAACCAAGACCTTGTTGCTAAAACTCTCTCTCACTCACACACTAAAACACACATTTTCCCGTCATTTTCACCATTAAAAAAGCTTCAAATTCTCTATTTCCTTATCAATTTCTAATCCGTTTTCACTCTAGTTTTCATATTCTGATTCAGAATTTCATTCCGATCAGATTGGTACTTTCTATTTTCATTTTGCCCAAATTTTACTGAAACCCTAATTTTGCAATTCATCAATTTAGAGCTTAGTTGAATACGTATTTCTTTAATTGAGGTGTATTGTAGATTCATCATAATATTAGTATTGCAAAATGTCAAATATTAGACCTAAAAGGAAAACTAAGAGATGAACGAAATATGCGGATTTTATTAGTGACAGTATTACGGGTAAAACTAATAAGAATAGTAGTGATAATAGTGATGTAATTGGTGGGAATAAGGTGTCAGACAATGGTGATGTTCAGGAAAGTATGAGTAATGAGAGTATGGGGAATGGAGGAAGTGATTATGTTAGTAGTCAAGTTGAGAATATGGGGAATGGAGGCAGTGAGTGTGGTAGTGGTATAGCTGAGAATATTGACAGTAATGCTGATATTGAGAAACAGGTGAAGGTTAGTGATGAATGAGGTCTAGTGGTGTTAGTGAGAATGATGTGGTTGTAACAAAGGAGTGTGATCATGAGAAGAATGAAGGTGTAGAACAGAATAGTAGTGAACAGGACAAAGAGAAATGTGTGAATGAAAGTAATGAGAGTTTTGATAAGATCGTTGTAGCTCTTAGACGAGGTCTAATATTATATCTAGGAACACATAATAATGAAGGCGGAATATTCAAACATAGAATCAATCATTATTATGAACAAGATTTTTCATTATCATTATCTTCTCTAACGATTACAAACTAATTAACATGTTCTACCTTGATCAAGTAGAACATGCTATCTAAACTAAAACACTAATAAACCACTAACCCTAGGCGTTTATCTCCTACGCCTAGGTTACACACACACACCTTTACTAGACGTCTACATTGTGGAAGACTTGAATGATAAAATCCTACACCCTTGATCTCTTTATATAGAGAGATATTAGGGTTTACAAAATACTACGAAGGACTAATAAATAAAACTTCTTTTGCAAGCAAGTCCTTCCCATCTTTTGTAGAATTCATTCTTGTCACTTCAAGCCCTTCATGTTTCATTCTTCTTGTTTTGTATCATCAAATCAATAAATATAATTCCCAACAATCTTCCCCTATTTGATGATGACAAAACAAACACGTTCTTGTACGAACTTCCCTAGACGAAGTAGAAAAGTTGAGATAATTGAATCTCGCCATAAATGAAACAATCTTGTCTTCCCCTTAATTCATGCTTTCCATGCAACCACCACATCTCTTCCCCTTTTTGTTATCAACAAATAGGGAACATATAAGCAATAAAAACTTCCCCTTGAGTAGTGCATGTACATCAAATGATTAAAACACATAATAAGATACTTCCCCTGAAATTAATGTGTTTAACCATCTTCATGATTCTTCAAATCTGTAGGCTCTATGTAATGATCACCGATGAATAAAATCAAATATAACGAATTTGATGAAGAAGTAGAACAACCCAAACTTGTGTCTTATGTCTTGTACTATCCACGTGACTCCAAACTCATACCAAACCAAAAATATGAGTAGATCGCAACCTCTTGACGAAATCCTCAACTAATATGAGACACTGAGCACTACAATGTAACTCCTTAAAGTGATAGCAAATGTGACATTAAGCACATTAAGTTTGTAGATAATACACCAATTTGGTAGATTCATCAAGTCTTTGTCACAACTTTAACGCACAAACAAGTTACCTCCTACTATAAGGTATGATAAGAACACGTATCCAAGAAACTCCACTTCAACTTCAAATAAGTGATAAACAATCTTCTTCGTAATCAATTCTTCCAATACTAACAAATACGAGCTTGTTAAAACCTTTTAAGAACATAAACTAACTAACCATCTTGTGTGTGTATAACTAATAACATGTGTGTGTAATCAATCTCTAATCAATCACATGTACTTCCCCTCACTGTTCGTAAATCATGCATATATATTGAACCATAAACTCTTTACATGTCTCCATAAATCATCTAAACGCAGCAGTACTTTGAATGAACAGTACCTTGATCGAGCAGCAGTACTTTGAATGAACAGTACCTTGATCGAGCAACAGTACTTTGGACGAGCAGCGATACTTTAAACGAACAGTACCTTGGACAAAGCAGTACGTTGAACATTTACCAAGCAGTACGTTGAAAAATATGGAGCAGTACTTTAGTAGCAGCAGTTTGCGAGAGAGCAGTACTTTCAAACATACAGCACTTTAACTTGCAATTTCCCTATCTCTCCACGTGAAGTTCCAATCAGATAATAGAAATCAATAAGAACGAGAACCTTTGCTTTGCTCTAACCCTTTATCTTGAATCATCCATGCAGAAAATGACATACTTCCACCAAATCGAATCTCATACGTCACATGCTTCTCTTTATCAGTACACGACAAGTACGAGGTCATGAATAGAGTATCAATAAACCGTCCCATTTATTCCATGTACGAGGTTATATTAATTGTGAATTATCATGCGCTAATCGACAGCCTTGCTCCACCGATCACATTAAAGTACTACCGACACATGATCATAATATCTTATATCAACCAATTAGAAAAATCACGTACCAAGATATTAAATACACCGACCCATAATTGATGAATTAATGATGGATAGAAAAGTAATTACGAAAACGACAGATCTTCTTTAATAGCACTGATCCATGGTTTATGTTAGTCCGAGGTTTCTTGACAGCCAATAAAATCGAACCATTAAATCAGCAGCAGTATCATCATCATACGGTGTACATGTGTAGTACTTAGGTTATTCAGTAACGAATGAATATTGAATGTAACAATCACTGAACGATAAACAGAATACTTAATTCAAAAATCGATTTAATATTATGCCATGTACCTCTTTTTGTCACTAAACACTCAAACAGAATGATCCAATACCTTTAAAAAAAACTTACTACGAACATAAATAACCCTTTTTAGCACCGATCAAACCTTCTTTAACACTGCTTCATCTTCGACAGTAAAAAAAACACCTTGTAATCCCTAGATCTCACGAGCTAACCTAGCTCTGATGCCAATTGATAAGATCGTTGTAGCTCTTAGACGAGGTCTAATATTATATCTAGGAACACATAATAATGAAGGCGGAATATTCAAACATAGAATCAATCATTATTATGAACAAGATTTTTCATTATCATTATCTTCTCTAACGATTACAAACTAATTAACATGTTCTACCTTGATCAAGTAGAACATGCTATCTAAACTAAAACACTAATAAACCACTAACCCTAGGCGTTTATCTCCTACGCCTAGGTTACACACACACACCTTTACTAGACGTCTACATTGTGGAAGACTTGAATGATAAAATCCTACACCCTTGATCTCTTTATATAGAGAGATATTAGGGTTTACAAAATACTACGAAGGACTAAAAAATAAAACTTCTTTTGCAAGCAAGTCTTTCCCATCTTTTGTAGAATTCATTCTTGTCACTTCAAGCCCTTCATATTTCATTCTTCTTGTTTTGTATCATCAAATCAATAAATATAATTCCCAACAAGTTTGAATAAGGTGGGAACTAGTACTAAAAAGTCTTATGCTGATGTTACTGCTAAGAATAGATCTAGTAATGAAGCTAAACTTGTTACTATTCCTACTGAGTTAGATAACAATGGTATTGAAGTGGTTGTTTTTTATGAGATCCTAATTGCAGAAGGAAGTAAGAGATGGGATAAAACTTTGTGTGGGTATATTTTGTGGGAAAAGGAATGTCTGTTAATGAACGAAGATACAATTTGAGAAGGATGTGGAATAGATATGGGTTTAAAGACATTGTGAATACTAGTAATGGAATCTTCTTCATGAAATTTTATAATAATGAAGGTTTGGATTACATTGTTAATAATGGGCCATGGATGGTTAGTAACAAGCCATTCTTTGTGCAGAAGTGGGATGTTAATATGAGTATGGATAAAAATGAGCCTGAAGAGGTGCCATTATGGGTTAGAATATGTAATGTTCCATTAGAAGCATGGTCTGTTAAGGGAATTAGTGCTCTAGCTAGTAGAATTGGTAAGCCAATGATTATGAATAGTGTTACAACTGCTATGTGTAAAATGGGTACTGGTAGGGTGGGATTTGCAAGAGTGTTAGTTGAGGTATCTGCAAAGAAAGTTCTACCTGAGTTTATTGATGTTGTGTATAAGAATGGGGTTAATGATGTGGTGTGTAGGATGTCTATTAAAGTGTAATATGATTGGGTACCATCTAGATGTTCTGAATGTTGTGTGTATGGGCATACAGATCAACAGTGTAGTAAGAAGAAGGAGTGTGATAAGCCTGAATGCAGCTCAAAGAGTGGCAAAGTTGAGGAAAGTAAAGGTAAGAATAGAAACAAAAGTGGTGATGAGGAAGGGTTTATTGATGTAGGAAGCAATAATATTGGTGGACTAGGAAATAAGGTGAGAAATCAAAACTACAAGCCTAATACTCAGTTACCAAAACAAGCCAATCCAAAACAGGGTCCTAATAAACCTAAGCAGACTAATCAATTTGTTTATCAGCAAAAAAAGCATGTTGCTCAGAATATGCAGGGTGGAAATAATGTTGATGGAATTGATAAAGGTAAAAAGGAGAGTATGCCAAGTCATTCTAAGTCTTCTCCCAAGAAACCTTGGAGTGTGACTGGTGAGATTGTGGATGCTATTAAAAAGTCTGCTAACAAATACTCTGTTCTGGAAATGTATGATGTCAATGAACAAGGTGAGTTGAATGAATTAAGGAAAAAGGAAATCGTTGATGATTTTATTAGTCAGAATAAGAGATTAACAGATAATGAATTGCAGAAGTGGAATATAGATATGATTGCTTATTTTAAACAGAAGGTTAAATAAATGGAGGATAAAGGTAAGATGCAATCTAAAGGAAATGGTAATGAGGTTAATGATGTGTATGAGGATGAATCAGGTATAGCTCAGTGTATGGAAGGAGATGTTTTAAAAGGTTTGGATGGTGAAATTCTTCATGGATAAGAAAGATCTCAAAATTGGTTGCTAGAATATCAGAGGTCTGAGTACCTCTGATAAACAAAGAGAAGTAAAATTTTTTATTGAAGATGAAGTTCTTAATGTCTGTGCAGTTTTGGAAACTCATTTAAAAACCAAAAAAACTGAATAAAATTGCTGATAGTATTTTTGGAAGTTGGGAATTGTAACACCCCCAAAATTTGATATAGCGGAAGACTCAACAAGCTTTCGGGGTGCTACGGGGATTGGTATCCAACACAAGACAATATAGAACGAGATAAAGTAAACGTAATAAAAACACAACCAAAACGGGGTTTTAAGGTTTACATTTATCCCAACATCATTCAGAGTCAGGCCCAAAATAAAATAACAGTAGGTCCAAATTTAGTTATCAGAGTTTAGAAAAATAGATCCATAAACCATGAGCCTTGGCCGAGCCTTCCATTCCAAGCATGCATCTCGTCACTTAATTACCTGAGAAAACGTGCTAAAAGTCAGCTTTCGCTGGTGAGATCATAGGTTTAAATTCAACTAACAATATAGTGGACATATACGCAAAACGCTTGCTAGCTAGACTAAGGATTCGCTAAAAGCCTGCGGATACCCTCCGCTCCAACATAGCACACGGATACCCTCCGTACTAACATAGATATTCGGGTAACCCCCGCAATACCAAAAATACTCGGATAACCTCCGAAGTATTAATAACCTATAGGTGCACACTACAGTATCTAAATAAGCCAACCTTGAATAGTACACACGAACCGTGTGACTAAAGCTGACAATCCACCAATAACCAAATAAGCCAACCTTGAATAGTACGCACGACATGTGTGACTAAAGCTGACAATAGATCCTAGCCCATATGCATAGCAAGTTTAGAAAGAATATAAAAGCGATAATAGTCCACGTAAATAATTTGCACGTTTCTCACCCCAAGTATTGAAAACATAGTTCAAGAGTAAAAAGTGGGGCTATGACTCACCTCAAGTCCAGAAAATAGCAAGAAGAAGTCGGTAGAAATAAGATGTATAGTAACTCACGAAACAGCAACTACGGACTTGGCACGACCTAACAATATTAACTCGTTCAGAAAATCATTTCCTCAAATTTATAATATTCCCAAACCCGGACGAGAATCCGTTTTATTTCCGAAAATCCATTTCGTATTAGTTTGGTGTATTTGCGTTTGGTATCCATACGGGTGGTGGGTCGACTCAAAACAAACCAAAAAGATCACATAAAGAATAATAAAATAAACTATGGATCTAATATTAGCCCAATATATCATTTAAATAAATCGCCGAAGTTTATCAAATCCGTCGATTTGATAATCCTCATATTTATTTACGTAACATACCGTTCCAAGATTACACCCAACCTAAAGCACATAGCACATAAATACTATATAGTACATATCATAGTTTAATAAATTCCTCATATACATCGTCAAATTGGCCAGATTTCCCGATATATACACTCGCAATTTATTACACTTTACATATACTACAACCTATGGGCGTCATAGGATACGATGCCCATTAATATATTCATTTCATATTGCCAAATAACCCGGTTCAACCCTACGGTTAAGTGGTTATTTAGTTATATAAAACGTTTATATTAATCGTCATATATCCGTGACAACACGAAAGTCACAAATAATAACTTACCTGGACTCGAGTGGCAACGATTCCGCATAACTCGATAAGTTTACTTGTCATATATATAAAATAACATTTTATTTAATATTTAATAAATTGTTGAGAGTTCCTCGTTTTATATCCATTTCTTTATAATAATACGTTCAATAATATTACGCCACTTTCGTAGCCTAATATATATCTAATTGTATTATTTATAATACGACTCGTGATTATTATTATTATTAATATACGCGTCTATATAATTATATATCCGTTATTCACGTCTATATATTCATATAAACGTTTATATTATCAATAATTGTTATTACGAGTTTTATTATTTACATTTTAATTGTAATAGTTATCGAGTTACACGAAATGGTCACATGTCCGAGTCATGACTCTCGGCTCATTGTCCAAGTCCAAATAAATAACAAAAGTCATAATAACCAAAAGTATCTCCGTCCAACACAATCCCAATCCACGTGCTACAACAATAGGGTCTGACTACGGCACCCGACTAACCTATCTCCGTCAATCTAACGACCGACTCACAATCGGTCCCCAATCACACTTTTCGTCAACAACTCCTCAAAACCAATATCCATTGTCGAGACCAAAAGTGGTCTCGACCCACAAGTATTCGGCCAAAAATAAAATCAACCAATGCCAAATCAAACCAAGTTAACAACAATAAAAGTCATAAGGAACAATTATAACCAAAGCTTCACATTCGGGATGGTTTACCAAGCCAACCCGAGTCTACTCGACTCAAATGAGTCTCGGCTCTAAACCACGAGTCACACGGACTCGAGTCAAACATACAAATAATCAAATAAACTCCCATGAGCACAACAAATCTAGCCATTCGACCCATATGGTCATCGGCAACAACAATAATATTGCGGCTATGAGCCGCGACCCACAAGGGTCGAACCACAGAAAATACGAGCCCATGGCTCGAGTCACGACTAAACGAGAACCCCATATGGGTCTCGACTTCGTTATACGAGCAACCATAAGTAACCCCGAGACCTCATGGGTCTCGGTTAGGCTCGGATCGAAAATCAAGCCCTCGACATCAACCAAACTACCAAAACCAATGAACCAAACTCCTCCAAAAGCTCAAAATCAAAATAAGCCGAGAGCATAGGCTCTCGGTTTTGAGTCGACTACCACAAAATCCACAAACCCGGTTACCAAACATGATTTTTAATATCAAAACATAGATTTCCAACCATAATATTTCAATTCCCATCAAAATCATCCGTGTAGCCACGGATTTGTCACCGTATCGAGGTACCCAAGGTACCTACACGAGTTCACTCACCTTCTTGGACCTCCAAACGAATAGATCTTGTAAAAATGACAAGAACTCGAACGGATCTTTAAAGATTTGGTGATGTTAATGGTGGTTTTAGGGTGTGTATGATATACCAAATGAAAGAGGGTGAAATAAGGAGTAATATGGTGGTGTTTATTTTGTAGGGTGGTCGGTGTAGCGGCGGTGGTGGCCGGAACAGTGTTCGGCGGCTAGGGTTTATAAAAGGAAGAAAAGAGAGAGGTGAGAGTGAGAGAGATGAGGGTGTGTGTTGTGTTGTGTGAACCGAACCAAAGGGACCCTATGTAGTTAACTCTTTTAACTTTTTTTTTAAAGTTATTAATAATAATAATAATAATAATAATAATAATAATAATAATAATAATAATAATAATAATAATAATAATAATAATAATAATAATAATAGTAATAGTAATATTACTATGGTGTTGAGCGGGTAACGTGGGTAAATGTAAAAACATGTGGCCCGAACCCGAACTCATTTCAAACTTCAATATCTCTCGAAAGACATCTCGTAATAATTAAAATATAATCGGACTCGTAAGACGAATCATAAAATTTTCGTTAGGTAATCCTAGTGCCAGAGTCAACGTAGTACCAAGTGAGAATTTAAGAATACATCACCGAGCATTAAATCAAAAATGAATTATGAACATAATTCACGAATTCCATAACATCAATAATTATAAACATCCATAAAATAGGTCTTACAAGTTCGTTGTGAAATAAAATTTCAAATAAAAATTATGAACGAACTTTAATCGTAATGCGGGTTTTTAAAATAGCTCCCTAAACTGCCGGTTGTCACATCCTCCCAGTCTCAGAAGGAAACCCGTCCCGGGTTTCACTCGGAAAAATTCATCTACGAAGTGAAAAGCTTCGGATATCTCTTCCGGAACTCGTCCTCACGTTCCCACGTAAATTCTGGTCCATGTCGGGAATTCCAACGAACCTTGACTAGCGGAATGCGACTTCGCTTGAGTCGTTTAACTTCACGATCTAAAATCTCAATTGGCTCTTCCACGAAATTCAATTTCTCATCAACACGAATATCCTTCATTGGAATGACGGGCATTTCATCGGAAAGACATTTCTTCAAGTTACTAACATGGAATACGTCGTGAACTTTACTCAGTTCATGTGGTAATTCCAACCTATAAGCCACGGGCCCAATTCTTTCTAAGATCAAGAATGGTCCAATGTAGCGTGGGTTGAGTTTACCACGTTTCCCGAAACGTATCACACCCTTCCAAGGCGAGACTTTCAGCATTACTTTGTCTCCAACCTGGAACTCTAAAGGTTTACGTCTCTGATCGGCGTAGCTCTTCTGCCTATCTCTGGCTGCTTGCAATCGATCACGTATCTGAGCTACTTTCTCTGTAGTTTCTAAAATAAGCTCAGGGCCTGTGAGTTGGCTATGTCCAACTTCTGCCCAACCAATAGGCGAACGACACTTTCTGCCATACAAAGCTTTGAATGGTGCAGCCTTAAGACTTGTGTGGTAGCTATTATTATAGGAGAATTCCGCAAGGGGTAAATACTTCTCCCAGCCCTTACCAAAGTCTATGATGCATGCACGAAGCATATCTTCTAACGTCTGAATGGTCCTCTCACTTTGACCATCGGTTTGGGGATGATATGCAGTACTCATATCAAGCCTCGTCCCCAAAGCCGTTTGAAGTGATCGCCACAAAGCTGACGTAAAACGACTATCACGGTCTGAAATAATAGATATCGGGACTCCATGACGTGAAATAATTTCCTTCACATATAACCTCGCAAGTTTATCCACACTATCATCTTCACTAATAGCTAGGAAATGAGCAGACTTTGTCTGACGATCCACAATTACCCAGATAGCGTCACAACCGCTAGCTGTCCTCGGTAATTTGGTAATAAAGTCCATAGTAATCCACTCCCATTTCCAGACTGGAAGTTCTGGTTGCGTTAGTAATCCTGACGGTCTCTGGTGTTCAGCTTTAACCTTAGCACATGTCAAGCATTTACTAACGTATGATGCTATATCTGCCTTCATATTTGGCCACCAATAGAACTTCTTAAGATCCTGGTACATCTTATCGGATCCAGGATGAATAGAGTACCTTGACTTATGCGACTCATGCATAATTAACTCTCTAATTTCTCCATACAAAGGTACCCAAATCCGATCTCCAAAACATAACAATCCATCAGAACGCTTAACAAATCCTTTCTCATTATCAGCCATCCCAAATATATTCTCGGCAGATCTATTTTCTGCTTTCAACGCTTCCGTTTGAGCTTCAAGTATTTGAGACGGTAATGGCGATACGATAGTCATTCCTAATGACTTAACTCGTAACGGTGGTACTCTTTCCTTTCGACTAAGAGCATCAGCAACAACGTTTGCTTTACCAGGGTGGTAGCGAATTTCACAATCATAATCGCTTAGCAACTCGATCCAACGTCGCTGTCTCATATTGAGCTCTTTTTGATTCAAGATGTGTTGTAGACTTTTATGGTCAGTAAACACAACATACTTTGTTCCGTACAAGTAATGTCTCCATATTCTTAAAGCGAAAACCACAACACCTAGCTCCAAATCATGGGTAGTGTAGTTTTTCTCATGCTTCTTGAGCTGTCGGGAAGCATAAGCTATCACCTTCTCTCGTTGCATTAACACGGCTCCCAAACCTTTATGTGAGGCGTCACAATAGACGACGAAATCCTCGTTACCTTCCGGTAACGCTAAGATAGGAGCACTACACAACATTTTCTTAAGCAATTGAAACGCTTCCTCTTCTTTATCTCCCCATTCATACGTAACACTCTTTTGAGTCAATTTGGTCAATGGCTTAGCTATCTTCGAAAATCCCTCAATGAATCTTCGGTAATAACCAGCTAAACCCAAAAATTGATGAACTTCGGTTGGGGTTGTAGGTGCAGCCCAATATTTTATCGCCTCAATCTTAGCAGGATCCACATGGACTCCTTGTCTATCAATCACATGACCCAAAAATTGTACCGTCGGAATCCAAAATTCGCATTTCGAAAACTTGGCATAAAGTTTCTCCTTCCTGAGCAATTCCAAAATGAGTCTTAGATGCTCCTCATGCTCTTTCTCACTCTTTGAATAAATCAGAATGTCATCGATGAATACAATCACAAACTTGTCTAAGTAAGGCTTACACACACGATTCATGAGATCCATGAATATTGCTGGTGCGTTAGTCAACCCAAACGGCATCACCTGAAACTCGTAATGCCCGTAACGGGTTCTGAAAGCCGTTTTCGGAATATCTTCCTCGCGAACTCGAAGTTGATGATATCTCGATCTCAAATCGATCTTCGAATACACACTCGATCCTTGGAGTTGATCGAACAAGTCGTCGATCCTAGGTAACGGGTATCTATTCTTCACCGTTAACTTATTCAACTCTCTGTAATCAATACACATACAAAACGATCCATCCTTCTTCTTCACAAATAAGACTGGGGCTCCCCAAGGTGAAGAACTTGGTCTTATGAATCCTTTTTCAGCTAACTCCGCCAATTGTTTCGACAACTCTTCTAGCTCGGTAGGTGCAAGATGATAAGGCGCTCGTGCTACAGGTGCATCACCAGGTATCAACTCAATCTGAAACTCCACTTGTCTAGTCGGCGGGATTCCCGGCAATTCATCGGGAAACACATCAGGAAAATCACGAACTATAGGCACATCTCCAATGCACCTTTCCTTTTTCTTCGTCTCGCCCTTCTCAGCAATTTGGGCTAAGAAAAGGTAACTTCCCTTCTCCATTAGCTTTGGCAACTTAGTGCATGAAATCACTGCTAATCGGGATGGGCTCCTAGAATCCTTTTGGTCTCCTAATATATTTAGGGCTTCCTTTCCGTATGGTACACGCACGATCTTCTCGTCGCAAAGTATGTGAGCACGATACTTCGACAACCAATCCATACCAATGATAACATCAAAACTTCCTAACGTGACGGGTAGAAGATCTATGTTGAAAGGGTGGTTCAAGAAATTTAACGTACAACCGCGAATGATGGTATTAATCCGTTCTATATTCCCATTTGCTAACTCAATATCATATCCAATTCCTAAGGCCATCGGGGGTTTCTCTAGTAAGGGTGCAAATGTAGTGGACACAAAACTCCTATCGGCACCAGTATCAAATAGTATGGAAGCATAACGATTATTGAGAAGGAACGTACCAGTAACGACGTTCGGATCTTCTCCTCTCTCGTTCCCGAGTGCATACACTCTTCCCTGAGTAGCTCCAGCTTCCACACGTTGGTCCCCATTATCTTGTCGTCCACGGTTTCCTCCATCTCCACGATTTCCATGATTGTACCCATTTCCACCCGAGCCTTGATTTCCACGGTTCCACGATTCTCTACACTCATTCCTATAGTGTCCCTTCTTTCCACACCCATAACAAGTAACATCTGCCTTATTTCTCATCTCAGGAGCAGCTTGAACCATAGCAAGAGGTCGAGCTCTACAGTCCCTAGCTGTGTGTCCTTTCTTTGAGCAGTTCTGGCATTTCACACTACACCATCCAGTATGATGCTGGTGGCAACGATCACACTTGGGTGCATCACCGTTCTGATTCTTCTTATCTCCATTCCCAATAGCATAAGCCTTAGCTTGTCTCTTGCTTCAGTGATCATTACTCTTAGAGTGACGGTCTCTCTTTCTCTTTCCATTCTTCTCCTTATCAGCTTCTTCTAATTCCAACGAATCCATAAGTTGTTGAGCAATTGTGATTGCCTCATGGATGTTTGAAGGCCTAGCAGAAATTACATCATTTCTCGTAGCTACAGGCAACCCATCAGTATACCTCTCGATCTTTTGAGTCTCAGTTTTCACCATATCTGGGCAAAGCAAGGCCAATTCCTGGTAACGACGATTGTAAGTCACCATATCAGTACCTTTCACCTTGTGGTTCCAAAACTCAATCTCTAGCTTCTTGACCTCATTCCTTGGGCAATAAGTCTGAATCAGCAAAGACTTAAATTGCTCCCAAGTCATGGCATAAGCTACATCACTCCCAACTGCATTTCGGTAGTTGTTCCACCAAGTCAAAGCTTCATCTTTGAAAGTAAAAGAAGCAAACTTTACCTTCGCATTCTCCGCACAACCACTGACATTAAACACTGACTCAATCTTCTCAATCCACCTAACCAGGTAAACCACTCCTTCAGTTCCACCAAACTCAATAGGTCCACAAATCTTAAACTCCTTGTATTGACATCCATTAGCACGAACAGGTGGAAAAGTTCCAGCAGAATTGTTGGAATGATTTGACTCAGCTAGCAGTTCAGCAACTCTTTGCTCCACAAGTTGATTGATCATTGCTTGATCCACAGTAGGTGCATTAAGTGGAACATGATCATTGTCTCCCTGAACATCAACATTTTGATTCCTGTTGTTGCGGTTGGTAGTGTCCAGGTTGTCAGGAGTAGGGGTTTCAACATTTCGAGTAGGTCGGCGTCCTCGGCGACCAGGAGTAGTCACTGCAGGACCAGTTCTGGTAGCTCTAACAGGGTTTCGTCGTGTGGCCATTAATATAATACTAAAGCAATATCAACCACGCAAATAAGACACAATTCTCCATGTACGCCAAAAATCGTAAAATATCATACGAGCTCACCATCGTCCATAAGTAGCGATCAATACATCGTTCCATACTGACGGATAATACCAAACGTACTAATCGTTCCAAAAGAGATGAATACTGAACAAAATACATCAAAATACGATAACTAGCTTTTCTAACCGAACACTCCTCGGTTAAGAAAGCAACCATACAACATAATCCAAGCAACTAGCCATGTTGCTGGCGGAGTCTACCCAACTCCTGCCTCACGCCATCAAGATCCCTCCATAACGATCCTAGCTCCACGCTATGGGTGTCTCGGTCTCTCTTGAGGTCAGCCACCTCCTTCTCTAGCCCGGCATTCCTTTGCCATAGCTTGCGGTCAGCCTCACGAGCAGTAACAAATCCTCACTGCAAACTATCAATATGCTCGTAGACCTCCATCAAAACTCTCCTCATCTCAGTAGTCCTGCCCACAACGACAGTCAAGTCAACTCTCAAATCCGCTAAAAACTCTCCAACAACTCTCTCAAGTCGATCAGATACACGTGCAACTATCTCACTAAGCTCAGTAATCCGAGCCCACAACCTGCCAATCTCACCTAACTCTGCATGCTCAGCAGAAACCTCAGAAGATGCATCCGACACCATGGGACTACCAGGTGGCAACTCAAACAAGAACGGATGATCAGGTGAATCAGGCTCAATCGGAAGTACAGGTGAATCAGGCTCCTCAACCTGAGCTGGTGGTACTAACTCATCATCATCATCAGGTATCTTATCCTTTTGAGGGTCATCCTCCTCCTCAGGGTCATCATCATCACCCTGCTCAGCCTCCTGAGGGTCATCCTCCCGCTCAGGGTCATCAGCCTCATCCTCACCCTCGTACTCCTCCTCCTCCTCCTCATCGGAAGAGTACCTCATCACTCGTCGTCTCCTACTAGGTGAACCATGTGGAGATGTAGTAGGTGATCTAGGACGACGACGCAATGATGTGGGTGGCGCCTCAGACAGAAGAGAATGAGCATCAATCTGTAAAGGTGATGGAGTAGGGCGTACCGACATGCGTGTCGTAGCTCGGTGGGCAAAGCGTGGTGCCACACGAGCCAAAGCCTGATGAAGAGTAAGCTGCCTCGAGGTACCAGGGAGCCCTAGAGAAGATGAGGGTCCCTGCGTAGATGCAGCAGGTAGTGCTGAAGTAGAAGCTGCCTGTGATACAGTAGCTGAAGACATGGCCATCTGGTAAGGGTCATCAGATGCCATAGTGAACTGTGCAGGTAAAACCGGTGCAGTAAGAATATCCTCGACGACATCGGGCATATGGGAGGCCATGGTCTGTGACAACGGCGTAGGGTAGGTGTAAGTGTTTCAAAACAACTAAATCACAACTCATAATACCATTCCAAATATACTCATCAAATAGTTCAATCATATAATCTCAATAAAAGAATTTCAAACACCGCATTACTAAAATGTTTATAAAACATATAGACCATATAATTCCTCGAAAACGCCATCTTATTACTAAAATCCATAAACCTCAAATCATCTCAAATATCTCATAATACCTCAATTAATAGAAGATGCTTCGGCTTGGCGGCTGGCGGGCGGTAGTCAAGGATCATTTTCTATAAAAATACGGTTATAGTTTAGGTGTCTATTTACCTAGTTCTCTATAACCTTGGCTCTGATACCAATCTGTAACACCCCCAAAATTTGATACAGCGGAAGACTCAACAAGCTTTCGGGGTGCTACGGGGATTGGTATCCAACACAAGACAATATAGAACGAGATAAAGTAAACGTAATAAAAACACAACCAAAACGGGGTTTTAAGGTTTACATTTATCCCAACATCATTCAGAGTCAGGCCCAAAATAAAATAACAGTAGGTCCAAATTTAGTTATCAGAGTTTAGAAAAATAGATCCATAAACCATGAGCCTTGGCCGAGCCTTCCATTCCAAGCATGCATCTCGTCACTTAATTACCTGAGAAAACGTGCTAAAAGTCAGCTTTCGCTGGTGAGATCATAGGTTTAAATTCAACTAACAATATAGTGGACATATACGCAAAACGCTTGCTAGCTAGACTAAGGATTCGCTAAAAGCCTGCGGATACCCTCCGCTCCAACATAACACACGGATACCCTCCGTACTAACATAGATATTCGGGTAACCCCCGCAATACCAAAAATACTCGGATAACCTCCGAAGTATTAATAACCTATAGGTGCACACTACAGTATCTAAATAAGCCAACCTTGAATAGTACACACGAACCGTGTGACTAAAGCTGACAATCCACCAATAACCAAATAAGCCAACCTTGAATAGTACGCACGACATGTGTGACTAAAGCTGACAATAGATCCTAGCCCATACGCATAGCAAGTTTAGAAAGAATATAAAAGCGATAATAGTCCACGTAAATAATTTGCACGTTTCTCACCCCAAGTATTGAAAACATAGTTCAAGAGTAAAAAGTGGGGCTATGACTCACCTCAAGTCCAGAAAATAGCAAGAAGAAGTCGGTAGAAATAAGATGTATAGTAACTCACGAAACAGCAACTACGGACTTGGCACGACCTAACAATATTAACTCGTTCAGAAAATCATTTCCTCAAATTTATAATATTCCCAAACCCGGACGAGAATCCGTTTTATTTCCGAAAATCCATTTCGTATTAGTTTGGTGTATTTGCGTTTGGTATCCATACGGGTGGTGGGTCGACTCAAAACAAACCAAAAAGATCACATAAAGAATAATAAAATAAACTATGGATCTAATATTAGCCCAATATATCATTTAAATAAATCGCCGAAGTTTATCAAATCCGTCGATTTGATAATCCTCATATTTATTTACGTAACATACCGTTCCAAGATTACACCCAACCTAAAGCACATAGCACATAAATACTATATAGTACATATCCTAGTTTAATAAATTCCTCATATACATCGTCAAATTGGCCAGATTTCCCGATATATACACTCGCAATTTATTACACTTTACATATACTACAACCTATGGGCATCGTAGGATACGATGCCCATTAATATATTCATTTCATATAGCCAAATAACCCGGTTCAACCCTACGGTTAAGTGGTTATTTAGTTATATAAAACGTTTATATTAATCGTCATATATCCGTGACAACACGAAAGTCACAAATAATAACTTACCTGGACTCGAGTGGCAACGATTCCGCATAACTCGATAAGTTTACTCGTCATATATATAAAATAACATTTTATTTAATATTTAATAAATTGTCAAGAGTTCCTCGTTTTATATCCATTTCTTTATAATAATACGTTCAATAATATTACGCCACTTTCGTAGCCTAATATATATCTAATTGTATTATTTATAATACGACTCGTGATTATTATTATTATTAATATACGCGTCTATATAATTATATATCCGTTATTCACGTCTATATATTCATATAAACATTTATATTATCAATAATTGTTATTACGAGTTTTATTATTTACATTTTAATTGTAATAGTTATCGAGTTACACGAAATGGTCACATGTCCGAGTCATGACTCTCGGCTCATTGTCCAAGTCCAAATAAATAACAAAAGTCATAATAACCAAAAGTATCTCCGTCCAACACAATCCCAATCTACGTGCTACAACAATAGGGTCCGACTACGGCACCCGACTAACCTATCTCCGTCAATCTAACGACCGACTCACAATCGGTCCCCAATCACACTTTTCGTCAACAACTCCTCAAAACCAATATCCATTGTCGAGACCAAAAGTGGTCTCGACCCACAAGTATTCGGCCAAAAATAAAATCAACCAATGCCAAATCAAACCAAGTTAACAACAATAAAAGTCATAAGGAACAATTATAACCAAAGCTTCACATTCGGGATGGTTTACCAAGCCAACCCGAGTCTACTCGACTCAAATGAGTCTCGGCTCTAAACCACGAGTCACACGGACTCGAGTCAAACATACAAATAATCAAATAAACTCCCATGAGCACAACAAATCTAGCCATTCGACCCATATGGTCATCGGCAACAACAATAATATTGCGGCTATGAGCCGCGACCCACAAGGGTCGAACCACAGAAAATACGAGCCCATGGCTCGAGTCACGACCAAACGAGAACCCCATATGGGTCTCGACTTGGTTATACGAGCAACCATAAGTAACCCCTAGACCTCATGGGTCTCGGTTAGGCTCGGATCGAAAATCAAGCCCTCGACATCAACCAAACTACCAAAACCAATGAACCAAACTCCTCCAAAAGCTCAAAATCAAAATAAGCCGAGAGCATAGGCTCTCGGTTTTGAGTCGACTACCACAAAATCCACAAACCCGGTTACCAAACATGATTTTTAATATCAAAACATAGATTTCCAACCATAATATTTCAATTCCCATCAAAATCATCCGTGTAGCCACGGATTTGTCACCGTATCGAGGTACCCAAGGTACCTACACGAGTTCACTCACCTTCTTGGACCTCCAAATGAATAGATCTTGTAAAAATGACAAGAACTCGAACGGATCTTTAAAGATTTGGTGATGTTAATGGTGGTTTTAGGGTGTGTATGATATATAAATGAAAGAGGGTGAAATAAGGAGTAATATGGTGGTGTTTATTTTGTAGGGTGGTCGGTGTAGCGGCGGTGGTGGCCGGAACAGTGTTCGGCGGCTAGGGTTTATAAAAGGAAGAAAAGAGAGAGGTGAGAGTGAGAGAGATGAGGGTGTGTGTTGTGTTCTGTGAACCGAACCAAAGGGACCCTATGTAGTTAACTCTTTTAACTTTTTTTTTTAAAGTTATTAATAATAATAATAATAATAATAATAATAATAATAATAATAATAATAATAATAATAATAATAATAATAGTAATAGTAATATTACTATGGTGTTGAGCGGGTAATGTGGGTAAATGTAAAAACATGTGGCCCGAACCCGAACTCATTTCAAACTTCAATATCTCTCGAAAGACATCTCGTAATAATTAAAATATAATCGGACTCGTAAGACGAATCATAAAATTTTCGTTAGGTAATCCTAGTGCCAGAGTCAACGTAGTACCAAGTGAGAATTTAAGAATACATCACCGAGCATTAAATCAAAAATGAATTATGAACATAATTCACGAATTCCATAACATCAATAATTATAAACATCCATAAAATAGGTCTTACAAGTTCGTTGTGAAATAAAATTTCAAATAAAAATTATGAACGAACTTTAATCGTAACTCCCTAAACTGCCGGTTGTCACAGGAATGGATTTCAAATATGCATCATTGTGATAAAGGGTGCAAAATAGTTTTTGGGATGGAATAGTCAGAATATTAGATTGAATGTGGTACATTGTGTTAATCAGTCTTTACTATGTTGTGTGGAAACAATTGACTCTAAAATTAGATTGTTTTGCACAATTATATATGCTGCAAATGGTGGTAATGAAAGGAAGGAGTTATGGAGAGATTTGGAATTATATAAAAAAATTGTAGGAAAGGAGGCATGGGTTTTATTAGGTGATCTGAATGTTACTATGTTTCCTAATGAACACTCTCATGGAAGCTCCTATATGACTACTGATATGAATGAGTTCAGAGATTGTATTAATAAAGTGGAATTGGAGGATATAGCTTGTTCAGGGCTCTTTTACACTTGGACCAAGAATTTGCATAAGGTCAAAGTTGGTAATAGTAGTGGTATTCTTAAGAAGCTTGACAGAATCATGGGGAGTGAAGAATTCATTGATAAGTACCCTCAAGCTCATGAAATTTTCTTACCCTATCTTATTTTTGATCATTTTCCTAACATTCTTGTTATTCCTGAAGTTATCCAAGGTAGAAGAAAGAGTTTTAAATTTGCTAATTTTGTAGCAGATAAAAAAGAATTCATTCCTGTGATTGAAGAAAATTGGAAAGATGAAATTCAGGGATGTGAGATGTTTAAAATTGTGATGAAAATGAGAGGGCTTAAAAGACATATGAAGAAGATTGCTTGGAAAGATGGTAATATTTTTGATAGAGTTAAAAAGCTAAAGGAAAAACTAAAGATGATTCAAGTGCAAATTGATAAGGAGCCTGATAAGAAGTAATACGGAGTTGAAGAAAGTTTGATTCTCAAAGAATATACAGATGCAGTGAAGGATGAGGAAAAGCTTTTGTTCCAAAGGGCAAAGATTAAGTGGATTAGTGAAGGTGATAGAAACAATGCATTTTTTCACAAAATTCTTAAAAGCAGAAATCATAAGAGCAGAGTAAACAACATTTATGATGATTTGGGTAATTACTATATGGGTGAAGATGTTGCTAATCAGTTTGTGAGGCATTTTCAAAATTTTCTGGGTAATGAAGTTCTTGTTGCTGATCTAAGTCATATAGATGGTTTGATTCAGAATAAGCTAACTGCAGAGGAAGCAAGCTGTATGGTGAGAGGGGTCAGTGATGAAGAGATTAAGGCTGCTATGTTTGAAATTGATGGTAATAAGGCACCAGGACCAGATGGTTATTCCTCTGTGTTCTTTAAGAAGGCCTGAAACATTGTAGGTAAAGATGTTTGTAATGCTGTGAAGGAATTTTTTCGCACTGGGAAGATGCTTAGAGATATCAATACTACTATGATTGCTTTAATTCCTAAGAACCAAACTCCAAGCAAAGTAACAGATTACAGACCTATTGCTTGCTGCAATGTTCTATACAAATGCATAAGTAAGATTATCACAAAAAGAATGAAGAGCTCTTTGGGAAAACTTATGGGGTATAATCAATGTGCTTTTATTCCAAACAAACATATCCAAGACAATATTCTATTATCACAAGAGCTATTGAAAGGATATGAAAGGAAAGATGGACCTAAAAGAGTTGCTATGAAAATAGACATCCAAAAATCTTATGACACAGTTAATTGGAAATTCCTAGAGCAATTCTCAATGGTTTTGGATTTCATGAGATTATGGTCAACTGGATTCTAAAATGTGTAACTACAACATCATTCTCTATTTGTCTAAATGGTGAGAGCTGTGGTTTTTTCAAAGGTGGTAGAGGATTGAGGCAGGTAGATCCCATGTCTCCATATCTTTTTACCCTTGTCATGGAAATTCTGAATATCATAGTGCACAATAAAGTGGAGAGTAATGATGAGTTCAAATTTCATTTTGGATGCAGAAGACTCAAATTAACTCATGTTTGCTTTGCTGATGATCTGCTCATGTTTTGTCATAGAGATTGTGCTTCTGTTGGTGTTTTTAAAGATGCTATTACTGAATTTGGAGCTATTTCAGGTTTGCTTCCCAACTATCATTAAACCACTATTATTTTTGGGAATTTGAATGATGAGGAAAAACAACAGATATTAGAAGTTGTGCCTTTTAAAATTGAAAAACTCCCAGTAAAATATTTAGGAGTCCCATTATCTTCTAAGAGAATTGGTGTTAAAGAATGCAAAGTATTAATTGATAAAATCAAGAGCAGAGTTCTTAATTGCAAGAATAGAAGTCTTTCCTATGCTGGGAGATTGTTACTGATAGCTTCTATTTTAGAATCTATTCATGTCTACTGGGCTTCAGTATTTCTCCTACCTCACACAGTTATCAAAGACATTAACAAGATTTTAAAAAGCTTTTTATGGAGTCACAGTGAAGTGTATAAAGGTCAAGCTAAAGTAGCTTGGAAGAATATCTGTAAAGCTAAATGTCAAGGAGGCTTGGGGCTCAAAGATCTTAGTGTATGGAACAAAGCCATGATTATAAATCATTTATGGCATATAGCTATTGATAAGGAAACTTTATGGGTCAAATGGGTCAACACTGAAAAACTTAAAGGGAGGAGTATCTAGGCTGTCAATGAAGAGAATTCAGATAGTTGGGGATGGAAGACTATTCTTATACTCAGGAATGATGTCCGAGAGTTTATGATAAAGAAAATTGGTGATGGTGCTAGTACAAATGTGGTATATGTTAATACAAATATCGCCTAAAAACGTTATTTATATTTTGCGATCTTTGCTAAGTTTTGTTAATGACAAAGTATGAACTTTAACTAGGAGTAAATCATCACTTTAAGTGTTTAAACTAAGGTTTACATTTCCTTTTAAACAAAACATTGTTTTTATTTCTTAAATTAGAAAGTGTCTTGTCACATCACATTTATTTCTTAAAATAGTAATGTCACATCACATTTAGGGCAAGCTTTGTCAATATACATTTATGGTAAGAAATAGTGTTTGACTAACCATATGTTAGGGTAAAAGGTAAAAAGACCCGGTAAATATATTACTCCAAAAACAGTTAAGTACAAAGGATATAGGTGAGTCCCATATCTCAGCCCGTTACATAGGCGACAACTTACATAACAAGCTACTACCTATTTTCCAAAAGGAAAACAAACCACTACTCAAATGATGACAAAAGACAATGACAAAATTACTTCCTAAGACCTTGAAGCTTTGTGCCGTACATGGCATTAAAAGCATCCAAATTTCCCGGAAGATAGTGAACCTGCTGCGCATAGTCATCGTACTCATATCCATCATAGTCATATTCACGCTCATGACCCCCACCAAATAGATTAGTGGACTCATCAAACGTGTTAACAACCTCCTGCAAAACCATATGTTTGCTTGCAAGTTTTGTGTTTGACTAGGTGTAATGAGATGTGACCTTGTTTGGTTTGGAAGATTTATTGCAAAACCAACTGCAGCCCTGACGGAACCCTGGGGGTACACGGGCGGAACCCATTTGAGGGTTCCGCCTGATCCGCCAGACCTGCAGAATGGTTTGCTATAAATACCAAACCATTTGTTAGTTTTGAGTCACCCCTTTAGGACATATTTTCACATACTCTCTCAACTAACTCAGTAACATTTGGCTTGTGTGATTCTCTTATGTAGCAAGGGACTTCACAAGATCATTCAAGAAGTTACAAGCTTCAACTCTAAAGTTGCAAGTCTTGTTAGCTTAGTCATGTATAAGCTTTGGTAGTTTATACTTCAGTTGTGTCATGTATGTAGAAGTGATTGGTTAGTATTTTAGGCCTCAAAATACGTAGTGTGTCGGGAGTGGTTGTACCCTTGGAAAAGAACTCGACATCTAGCTTTGTGTCGGTAAAAGTGTAAGCGACGAATGGGAGTGGTTGTACCCTTGTAAAAGAACTCGACATCTAGCTTAGTGTCGGTAAAAGTGTAAGCGACGTTGTAAAGGTTTTCTCCGCCGGTGAAAGGAGCTTGTTGATTAGTGCTTATAACTCTCGAGTTGGAAACTCGGGGCGTGGATGTAGGGCAAGGAAAAAGAGTCCTTGTAGCCGAACCACGATAAACAATCGTGTTGTGGTTTGATCGTTTCTTTCTTTATATTTGCTTATTGCATGTTGTCTTTTAGTTAGAATCGCTAATCACATATAAAACTTTTCAAAGAATTAAAACAAGTAAAGTTGTGTTTATATCTTTAAACAAATGTAAAGCTTTTCAAAGAACTAAAACAAGCAAAGTTAGGATCATCACAAGTAAAGCTTTTCAAAGTATGAAACAAGTAAAGTTAGAATTGCTATTCACATGAAAAGCTTTTCAAAGAATCAAACATACAAAGTTGTGTTTATATCTTTAAGCAAACGTAAAGTTTTTTAAAGGATATTCAAGCTAAAAAGGATTTAAAAAGCGGTGAACTATTCAACCCCCTTCTAGTTTTCCACAGTATATGATCATTGGAGTACTATTGGAGTTTTACAGAACTTTATTACTAACAGAGATATTTACAATGCTAGGTTGAATGCCAATACAGTGGTTAGAGATATGATTGTTGGTGGTGTATTTCATTGGCCAGCAGAGTGGATTAATAAATATCCTATTCTGAATCAAATTCAAAGTATTGCTATCAATGATGGTATGAAGGATCAAATGATATGGAGATGTGGTGATGGGAAGGAAGATAAGTTTAGTGTAAAACAGACTTATGTTGATTTGCAAGGGGTAGTGGAGCAAGTTGAGTGGCACAAAATTGTATGGTTCTCTCAGAACATTCCCAAGCATTCATTTATTTTGTGGATGGCAATTCTGAACAAATTGACAACACAAGATAAAATTAGAAAGTGGGGATCATAAAATTAGAAAGTGACAACACAAGATAAAAATGAGAAAGGAAAAATGCTAGCTAAATTTGATGAAAGCTCAAAATCTCTTGAAAGATTGTTGAGGAGTCAAAGGTTGTTTGGAGATAAAACCGGATTAGGATTTAACTCAAAAGCACCATCAACTAGTAAAACAATACAAGTACAATTTGTCTAACCTAGAAGAGAGATTTAGAGATAATTCAATCTCTAATAGAAACTCATGATAAAAGGATTAAGATTATCATGCTCTATGCTTTTATATGATTATCTAACCTTCTTGGATACATGAGTAATTGAGTTTCAAAGCGTGTCGTCAAACCAAGATTTTACGGGTAGTGTTTATCCTCTTGATAGCATCTCTATGCAATTTAAAAGGTACGCAATACTTCAACATGACTTTGATTGTCTCTTGTTTCTAGCATTATGTGTTGGAATATGTGTTATTTGTAATACTCTAAAGTGTTTACCTGCTATTAGTAATAACTAAGATTAGATTCTATGCAACAAGGAATTTCGTCATTTGTACTAGTAGGAGATATAAGGTGTTTTGGTTCTTTAACCATCAAGAGATAAACACGAGAAACTCTTGAGTGAGTCTCACTCAACTCTTGCTTACAAGTGAGTTAACTAAGAATTTCTTAAGTGTTAAAGTGTCTAACACTTTTGTGATGCTTGCAAAACAAACCTTTGTTAAACAACATTCCCAAACACCATACTTTGAATCTTAAATTGTTTTTTCTTCAATCACTCCTTTATGATAATCTCACATAAAACACACAAGGTGAAATAAATCACATTATCATACATTAGGATGTGTGAAAGAAAATGAGTTTTCAACATCTAGGATTTACACATCAAATGTGACACTTAGTCTCATGATGTTGTACCTCTTGGACTTTTTCAAAACAAATAGAGTTCATAGTGTCTTAAGTAAGAAAACCCAAAGAGTCGAGGAGTCGTTAAATATAACATTTAACGAGTGATCTCCTCCTTCTAAGATATCATCTTTGGTAGATGATAACTTAGTCGAAAGTCCAATGATGGCCAGACAAGTATGTTGTGAAAAACATTAAGAATAAAAGTATAAAATAACATCTTCTCACCTTAAGTCAAACATTGAATCATGCAAAATTGACATAAGTTATAAAACTTGATTTATAGGTCATAGTTGTGTCTAAACAAATCCAACAAAAACAGTTTTTGGAATTTAGAGTAAAACAACTAGTGAAATAAAATAGATGTTTCGAAGTAATCATGTGATTATAAGTGTCAATATTTAAAAGACTTTTTGATAATAAAAGCAAGCTCCAAAAGCAAGGGATTTTAACTTAAAGACATTCCTAGTTACTCTCTTGTTCTCAATAGTTAAGATATTGATGACTTATCAAGAATGAGATTAGTAAATCCGTAGGTAAAACTAAACATAGAGAAATGTATGGAAGTATACTTGTTCTCACAACAAAGAAATCCAACATTATGTTTAGTGCTTGTCTATGTGCTCGTTTTTAGAGAAGATCCTAAGACAACTCTTCCGGAAGAGCTTGTTTGGAGTCATCAAAAGGTACTACACAACTAGGATTATGGTATCCCAAAAGAACGGGAATAGAAACCATAGTGTATGCCAAATGGAATTATGTCGGTAATAAGTTGATAAGAAAATCACAAGTGGTACTTGCACTTTTATACTTACTTACCCAATGATTCTCCAAAAAGCTTAAGGTTCTCTAAGTTGTATCAGATGGAGAAGCACGTCAACAAGCTCCACTTGAACAAGAAAATTCGTGTCAACAACGGAATTCATCTTATCAACATTGTTATCCCTTCAACAAAGGAAGCATCGACTTCAGCGACAATCCAATCCATTATGTTCTTAATTGACATATTGTGATCCGTCATCATCGCCTTGGTAAAAATGTTCATTGAGGAACATCTTAACTAAGAAAGTCTTATACGTTAACCATTCTGTCAACGTTTTCACGAAACCTCTTGAATGAGAAGCTTTCATCATCTCTAGACTTAGGTAAAGAATCATAAGACTTAAAACCTTAGTTTTGAACATTAGGATAAAACCACAAAAATCAATAGGAACAAGAACAAATGTCAATAGGGTTTCATCCTTAAACATTTAACACTTAAGTTCACTTGTTCTTTCACCGTCATCTCATCACATTCACCTTGTGATATATCTTAGCCCATAAGCTTCACAAAATGAGTAAAACTTCAAGCATCTTCCTCATAACCTTTCATCACTCAAACCTCAAACAATCATTGTGAAATGAGAAACCGAGTTATCCTTTGTCCTATCAATATCAAGTCATTCATCATTTCCATGCCCTCAAAGAAACCAAGAGTCAATATCATCTTCACCAATAACTCCACCTAGTCATCTTCACAAGAAGATTCCACAATGCAACCAAACAAGTGTGTCATCCCGACTATAACCTAACCTATTAAGATTAAACCACCTTTCATGATACATAAACCTATGTTCACCCTTGTGTCGCTCTTTGTAACAAAGGGCAATTGTCATATCCATACACTCATTAACATATTTGTCTATGTCATCAAAAGTCAAGTGAATTTCATTATGAAATGCGACTTTTCCACTTTCTAGCAAGTGAAGAACACAAAGAAGATATCCATGCTTCAAGTGTTGTCAAGCAATCACCACCTCATTTCACATATCCACTCTCGGTCGTTAACCATACTTTACCACTGTTCACCACATTGTTAAAACAAATGAAAAACGTCATTGAAACATCACTTGCATTATAAAATGTTTTTGAGCATCAAAATGAGTCAAGATAATCGCACCTCCACATTGTTTTCTTGTAGGCACACACTAGAACATACACATTACAATAGTCGTTTACTTAGACTAAAATGTGAAATTTTGATTTTCTAGGAATCATCATGCCTCCTCTAACCCACTACGACCACAAGGACACCATTAAGTACCTACCCTAATGTAACAATTCGCATTTTCAGGTTAATTACTATTCCCGGAAAATTTCACTATTCACTTTTACTATTCATTTTTCCCGAAAGTTTCCCGAAATTTGATTTTTATTTCATATTCTCGAGTGATAAATCATTTTGCATGGCAAAATAAATGTTTGACATTCGTCAGATCTTTTTCGTGAAAGTTATTAAGGAATTACACGTTTTAGGGTAAAACGTCATTCAGAAATTCTACGCACAACGAAATTTGACTCCGTCAGGTGACCCCACATCAGAAAAATGTTTGACACACTCATGATTTATTTGAGAATAAATCATGACTGAGAAAAATATGACCAGAATAAACCTCGGCCGTGAAAAACTGGAATTTTCAGTTTTAAGCGTTTTTACTCAGCCGTAACCTTAGCCTATACCTGCACCGCATTTCTAAGACGATTTAAGTTTTCAACTTATTAGAAAAAGTCAACATATTTTTCCCTCCTCCATTGACCAAAAATCATCCCTTGATGTTATAAGTCATTTCGTGATTTTTAGACTTACGGTTTGATGTCTAAAAGACATTTAATACCAACCGACACTAGACTGAGCCCAGTCTAGACATTATAAGTCATTTTAAATCATTTTTATCACATTAGAAAAGTAACATTTTACTTTTCTCAATTTTACGCAATATTCGTACATTTTACGTATTACGCGTTTTAGACCCGTATTTCCAGTTTTAGCAGGGTTTTACCACCCAAATGGAACCTACCACTCATTTTATATTTTATTATGGAACATATGGACATGTTTAACAATACTTTCAAGTTCCATAATTTTACGACACCCGGTTTTACGTTTTGAGACGTAACAACTTACGGTTGGCATTTCCCGGAGTCAAAACTCATCCAATAACTTGGATAATATCATCAAAAGTCCACCCTTGCTCCCCAAGGTTGGAAAACCGACTTAGGGGGGGGGGATTCAGCCCCTAGGTGGCTTAATCACATGCTTTAAGCCTTAAGATGTGAACATGTGTTCAACTTGGTGAGCAAGTGTTGACTAGTCAAGGTTCTAACCTCCTCAAGACCTTATTTAAGCCTTCTCTTCCCCTCCTTGGCCATTCCAACGACCCACACACATAAAAACACACCATCATCTCATCCTTAGCTCATTTACTTCAAGTTCCATCCAAGAAATCAAGTGCAATATCCATACATAAACCCTAGTTTAGTTTTGATTCATCAAAACTACTTCAAATCCTTAGAAACTTTGGTGATTTCTCTTGAGTTTGAATCCACTCAAGTCACCTCAACCTTCATCATCCATCTTTCAAGATTACAAGAGTAGAAAGATTGCATGAAGTGAAGTGGGTTGAAGCAAGTCTATCAAAGTCCTATCCTTACATGTTAACTTCCTTTCATCTTTGAAAGCCAAAAGTTGTAAGCCAAACCCTAACATGATTCTTGTTAATTAATCATATTCATGTTATTTACATATTATTTGTGCTATATTATGTCTTGTATTCATGTCCATGATGTATAAAAGTGAGTAAAACAAGTTATTGTACATGATTGATAAGACAAGTTACTATAACAAGCAAACTAGTGATTTTCTTGGAAAGACCTGATCAAAATGGTAAAAATATGATGTTGGATCATTACATATTACAGTAGAGGACTTAAAAAGGAAACCATAACAATTTGAACCACCTAAAACGAGTATACGAGTCAAAAGTTACGCCCATTTGAAGTTACCAAAGATTTCCGGCAAAACTGCCTAAACCACACTGTTTTGCATTCTGACTTTTTGAAAGTCATACTTCTGGTCCGATTCATCAAAAAGTTAAAACACGAAAGTTGTCCGGAACGCCGTTTTCGTTCAGGAACAAAGACTCTCGAGCCCTAAAAACGCTTTCCAAGTGATAAAATTCTTCAAATTCTAAACAGCCATTTTTAGGCGAAAGTCACTAGATTATGGTTATACTTTAAAAGGAACAAGAGGTCTTATGACCCATAATCAAGACCACCACCATGGTTAGAGCCAAGGTTGTGTCTCATGACCATGGAACAAGGACCAAAGGTCATGGCTAGGCCATGACGAAATGACCAAGTAAACTTACATAGGCATAAACATGAAACAAGGAATTGGCGATATATTGAACAAGCAATTTGGATCTATTTCACTTAAAAAGGAACCATGAGATATTACAAGGAAAAATGGTCATACAAGACTTATAAAACTACCCCTAATAACAATCTTCATGTACAAATAAACTTTCCTAAGTTTATTCAAATATCGGACAAGTAACTTTTCGGATCAAGACTTATATCTATATATTTTATCAACTACTACAATAGTAGGGAGCCTCATGTGAGGAGTTCATTATGTAAGCCGTCGAGATGAGTTGTGGATTTACGAGTTAAAGTGTCCTTGTCACAACTCACCATTTCAGATCATTTACCATTTCAGGTCATTTTCCCAAACTTCGACTTTTTACTATTCATAAATCACTATTCATCAAAACACTATTCATCGTTTTACTATTCATCATTTTCGAGGTCAGTTTGATATTCTGAGAAACTTTTGGGAAATTTACTATTCACTGAACACTATTCATTTCCGGAAAAGTTTTCACTATTCACTTGCATTACTCATTTCATCGTAAATTTAGTTTACGGGTATTCAAATTCGCGTAACCGGATTGGTTTAGGTGCGAATTCATTTCATTAGTGTCCTTAACACTGCATACGGACTGGAGATAGTCTGCATATCATCATAACAGCATTTTCATGTTATACCACTCTCAGGATTTTCAAATTTATATATTTGATACATTTAATGTTTTTACGTATAAGTATTTATAGTAAACGTTAACACCCGGTTTATACACGACGAATATATCTAAATATTCCCACAATGGTCCCGACATATTTTTATATCCATTTTAACATCATAAAAGTTATAACATTCAGTTACCCAGTATTTTGGAAATTTATTTTATTTATAACGTACGCTTATGAATATAACGACGGTTTTCGTGAAAACTAAACAATAATCACCCGATCACTCAGTAAATGTACCCAACATATTTTCAACATATTTTCAACATTATTATGACTTTATTTCATCCCGGATAACTTCGTGAACATTTATTTCTATTTAACCCGGTACCCGATTTTAACAAATAACACAAACTAACACTAAAACTACATAAGTTTTCTAATTAAATCACAAGCACCCTACCCCCCCCCCCCCTTGGCTCACCATAACCGGCCACATGAACACCCCTTAACCTCATGCATTAATTTCCTAAGTATAATACTAATAAACCTCTAAATTATATACTTTAACCAAAACCAAAAATCATAACATCAAATTTCAAGAACAAAAAGTTTTTCATCCTCTCCTTTCTCTCTTACACCCCACGACCAAACCCAAAATCAAAGATCAAGTGAAGGTTTTTCAAAAGCTAAAGCACCAAAGTTGTTCATTATACTTGCCTAATCAATAATCAAGCAACAAAAACACAAGAACAACAAGCATACTCGTCATCTAATCATCTCATTTTATCAAGTAAGTTATCAACTTTATTTTTACATGAATCATCTTATATTTACTTGTATTGCATGAGTTCCATGCTAAAAACCATGTACAACTAGCTATACCACCATTTATTTTGTCAAAAATGGAACATACAAACCCTAACTTTTTATTTATGAATTCCCTTGCTATAATAACTTGGTTAGGAGCCCATGGCACCCTAAGAAGGTGTATGGTAGGATTAGATTAGCTATGTGGTGATTACAAGAGGTTTGGTGATGTTAGAAATTAGTTATAAACCTTAAAAACTTGATTTGGAGCATGTTTTAGACATGCTGTCCCATTTTGTGAAAACCTGGAAAATCAGTAAACACCAAGGGAACTTTGGCAAAATTTTTAGAAAATACTTTCAAAAACGAATCCGTAGGCGAAAGAACGGATTAAAAAGAGTTTATAACGAAGAAGTTATGATTTTTGCAAGATTGTTGACGAAAAGTATTTTCTGGAAAATAGTTGCTGTTGGACGTTTTTCATTGGTCAAAAAGAGGCTTTAGACGTAACCCGGAGGAGCCGAGCTTTCCAAAATATATTACTACATACTAAGACGTAACCGTGGATATAAAGAACAAGTAAAACGGACATATAACGACAAAGATATATTCACGTTTGAATATCGGCTAAACCCATTTTTATTTTGACAGCTTTTAATAAAAATTGGCACTAAAACTACGTAGTACTTTTATAAGCTAGAAATAATACCAAGTACCAAGTTTTATAACTAATGAAGTATTAGTTATTACAAGTATATTTTCATCATTTCAAGGCGATATTTCAAGGATTACAACCCGAGGATTTCAACACTAACATGGAAACATACGATATATGTATAAGTATATATATATTGCAACTAGCTTATTATATTTTCTAATAGCAATATTTTTCCAAATTCTTGGATTATATATTTTGATAACACAAGTGTTTTTCCAAAGAGTAGAGTGGTATAGGAACATGAGCATGGACATTCATAACATCATTTGGTGATCTAATGAGATCATTCATCATTCATATTAGGTTGCGGCAGATAACCGATCATTGTTGTTCACTTCATATTATCATCAGTATCATCAGTTGAGGTGAGTATTCATAGCCCCGTATACATTTTTATTGTTTTCAAATCCCACGGGGGAGAATACATTGCACCATTTTAGTACGAGCCCAAGTATCAAACCTATGTACATAGCTTAAGTAGCTTGTCTGCCATGTGATAAGTCCCCTGTAACATCATGAACCGTTAATTTACCGCTAAGCGAGAGTGAGTGGATAGATCTATCGAGGGTGACGCCTCCATCCGTGGTAGTGATTACCAACAGTAAGCGGATGCATGTCATGTCTTTTACATTTGAGTGTTTGGCAGAACATTCGGGAGGGGCATAGAATTTAATCAGTCATAGCTTCGGTGTCATGAGCTTAAGGTCTATTGTACTATTTTACGTGACTTTTGTCATGCATTTATACTTGTGGTGGCCGTACAAACATTACATTTCATAAACCTATGATTATTCACCAACATTCGTGTTGACCGTTTTCGCAATGTATTTTCAGGTAACTAAGGCATCATCATATTTACATGCATGGAGTAACATTAGGGTGTGCCAGGGATGACGCACTACATTTTGGATTTTCATGCACTTGTGTAAATTATCGTTTGACATTTCCTGAACTTGTTTTCTGTAAACGTTTCAACCTTTGGGGACCTATGTTTTGTAGCACTGGATGCTTTTAAATAAAATCAAACGATATGTATTTTCCAAACGACACTTTAGGTCGTTCAATATTTCCTTGTTATGGTGCTATGACAGTTACACCCCCAGGCATTCCATTCCGCTGCAAGTAAGGTAAATTGGGGGTGTGACAGATTGGTACCAGAGCTAAGGTTATAGAGAACTAGGATGTATCATTGACCCTAGACTATAACCACATTATCATAGCATCTCATCATTTCATCATAAGTGCATGTTCATTGTTTATGGTGATTTCATTACGAGTTATTTTTTTTTATTTCACCTTGATTATCACAGAACCATGTCTGCATACCCAAATGTTGTTATACTGTACACCATCACAGACTCCGATATTGAAGACTCTATGTCTTCTACAGCCCGTTCACCACCACCTAGTCCACTTGTACCTGAGTTGCCACTTTTGGCATCAGATGATGACACCGAGCCTTTCGAGGAGGAGGAGACGGCTCCTACTCCTCATGTCCATCCTACTGTACCACTTGATGTCACCTGTGTACCCACATACATACCATCTCCTACTACTACTACTATCCATTCAGAGCCGAGACTTATGTTTCGTAGGGATAAGACTATCCAGGTTGCTAGTAAGAGAGTTCGTTATGCTACATCTACTTATAGGACCCTACCTAGCCCTACTGTGCCTACACCACCACCAGCCATACCCACTGCTACCCCTATATCCACCTCACTCTTGCCGCTCAGGAAGCGCGCAAGGTTTACCACTCCAGATTCACCTACCACTACAGAGTCAGAATCAGCAGAACCACCACCAGTATACCACATAGGTGAGAGCTCTAGAGCGGCTGCGGCTAGGAGCCCTACAGCCGTCACATTAGAGGATCAGATGGGTGCTCAGCAGGAGCAAGTCGATAGGTTAGGGTATAGAGTTGACGAGATCATTACTACTCGACTTGAGACTGTCGAGGAGCAGGTTGAGGATTTGGTTCAGGGCAGGGTTGGTATTGATGTGACATACCATGGACTTGAGGCACGACAGTTGAGGCACCAGGAGGAGATTGAGCTACTTAGGGATGAGTTACCTGAGATTCGAGATAGAGCTCAGGCGACACAGGAGACTCAGTGGGAGCAGGTAGATCAGTTGGCATTGCTTCGAGAGAGGTTGGTCATTTTGGAGCGCAGGGATGTTTCTTCTCAGTTACGAGTTCAGCATTTGGAGGAGATCGTCGTTGCGATGGATCGTGAGATTCGCCGTTTGAGGGGAGAGCCTGGACCATCTGGAGCACCTGGAGGAGCATAGACATAGACTAGTATTGTATTAGCTTTTACTATTTCCTAGTCCCGAGGTGTGGGACGTAGTTCAAGAACTTGTAGTCTTTTGTTGTTGTACAAACAAATATATCAAGTGCGACTCTACTATGTTGGAAATGTTGTGCTATATATATATATATCGGTCCATGTAGGCCGAAATTTTCATGTATTATATTCATGTGTTGTGATTATATTTATGATGTTTCATGGTTGCTCTTTATGGTTAACGTATTTATACTTGTTGTGGTTGTATCTATACGTGTCATGGTTGTATTATTACAGGTTGTGGTTGTACTCGTACATGTCGTGGTTGTATTTATACTTGTTGTAGTTGTATATATACATGTTGTGGGCGTATATTTTTGTACGATGACTATTTCTATTATTGTTTTCTCATGGTTGTTGTCGATTATTATTTATCAGAAGTATGGCGCCAAAGAAAGCAAAGGCTACATCAGAAACACCCGCTATGACACAAGCAGCTATCCGCAAGTTGGTCAGGGATAGTATAGCAGAAGCTCTAGAGACTGAGAGAGCTGAAGTTGCTGCTAGGACTGCTGAGGTTCCACCTACTGCTGAAGTGGTTCAACCCACTACTAGGCGTGATTGTACTTGGAAGGATTTCAAGATTAGTGATCCTATCAAGTATAAGGGCACTGAGGGAGCGGTTGCTTTAATCCGCTGGTTTGAGAAGACTGAGAACGTCTTTCTTATGTGTGGTTGTCAGGAGGTTAACAAGGTAAAGTTTGCTACAGGTATGCTGCTGGATGAAGCCATGTCTTGGTGGAATTCGTATGCTCAGCCCATTGGTATGGAGAATGCCTACAAACTCACGTGGGCTGAATTTAAAAAGCTAATGACTAAGAAGTTTTGCCCTCGTACTGAGGTGCAAAAGTTGGAAACAGAATTCTACCAGTTAGTAACTAAAGGAGATGATATTGAGACTTATATCAGGAAGTTTCAGGAGTTGGCTACACTATGTCCAACTATGGTTCCGGACGCTGAGAAAAAGATGGAGAACTTTACTGGGGGATTACCCGAAAGCATCCGAGGGGATGTGATGTCTTTCGACCCACAAACAATGGAAGAGGCCATTCGTATAACTCAGAAACTTATGGTCCAAGTGTTGAAAGGAAAGTCTGCTGCAAACAACAACAATAACCGTTCCAACAATACCAACTACAACAACACTCGAAACAACAACAACAACAACTATAACAATAACCGAAACCGCAACTACCCCAATAACCAAAACAACAATAACAACAAGAGGAAGTTTGATAATAACCAAGGTGGGAATGCTAACCAACCAGCACCTAAGAGGCAGGAAGCGGCAAAGGTCTATGCTGCAGGACCAACAGAAGGAAAAGGATATAATGGAAAACTACCCAAGTGTAACAAATGTCGAACTCATCATAACCCTGGGAATTGTCCTAGAGCTTGTCAGAACTGTGGAAAGGTCGGTCATTGGACTAAGGACTGCAAAGCACCACGAGGAATAATTAATCAGAACCAACCAGGAGCATGTTATGGTTGTGGAGAGTTGGGTCATTTCCAGTACAATTGCCCAAGGAGGAATGATCAAAGAACTGGGAATCAGGGCGGAGTAGCTCGAGGAAGGGCTTATGTTATGGGAGGAGAAGATGCCCGTGAGGACCCGAATGTTGTTACGGGTACGTTCCTCGTTAATAATCGTTATGCATCCATTTTATTCGATTCAGGAGCGGATAGAAGTTTTGTTTCTATTACATTTGCACCTTTACTTAACATAGAACCAACTACCTTAGACATTCCCTACATTGTTGAATTAGCCGATGGGTCTTTAGTTAACACAAACACCGTTATCCGTGGTTGCACCATCAATTTCCTAAATCACCCATTCAATATAGACCTTATGCCCGTAGAACTTGGAAGTTTTGACATCGTTATCGGTATGGATTGGTTGTCTCGACATCGTGCAAGGATCATTTGTGATGAGAAAGTTGTTCATCTTTCTTATGGAGGTGAAACTTTGGTTGTTCGCGGGGAGCGAAGTGGAACTAGACTCAGTATCATATCATGCATTAAAACCGAGAAGTACATAAAGAAGGGTTGTTATGCATTCTTGGCTCACATAACGGAAAAGAAGTCGGATGAGAAGCGACTTGAAGATGTGCCAATTGTTAAGGAATTTCCAGAAGTTTTTCCGGAAGAATTACCAGGACTTCCACCTACACGTCAGGTTGAGTTTCAGATTGAGTTGGTGCCAGGAGCTGCACCAATTGCACGAGCACCATATAGACTTGCACCTTCTGAGATGCAAGAATTGTCTAACCAGTTACAAGAGCTTTTAGACAAAGGATTCATTAGACCGAGTTCCTCGCCTTGGGGAGCACCGGTTTTGTTTGTGAAGAAGAAGGATGGATCTTTCAGAATGTGCATAGACTATCGTGAGCTGAACAAGTTAACGGTGAAGAATCGTTATCCACTACCTAGGATTGATGACTTGTTTGATCAGCTACAAGGTTCCTGTTTTTATTCCAAGATTGATTTAAGATCAGGTTACCATCAACTCAGAGTTCGGGAAGAAGATATCCCGAAGACAGCATTCAGAACACGTTATGGTCATTATGAGTTTCAAGTGATGCCTTTTGGATTAACGAATGCACCTACGGTATTCATGGATCTCATGAACAGAGTATGCAAACCATATCTTGATAAGTATGTGATTGTGTTCATTGACGATATCCTGATTTATTCCAAGAGTAAGAAAGAGCATGAAGCACACCTCAGAACAATATTGGAACTACTCAAGAAGGAGCAATTGTATGCCAAATTTTCAAAGTGTGACTTTTGGATACAAAGAGTTCAATTTCTTGGCCATGTCATTGATAGCCAAGGATTACAAGTCGACCCAGCAAAGATTGAGGCAGTAAAGGATTGGGCTACGCCCAAGTCTCCTACAGAAATTCGTCAATTCTTAGGACTTGCAGGATATTACAGAAGGTTTATCGAAGGGTTTTCTAAGATAGCGAAGTCGCTAACTAAGCTGACACAAAAGAATCAGAAGTATGAGTGGGGAGAGAAACAAGAATCTGCATTTCAGTTATTGAAGCAGAAGCTTTGTAGTGCACCGATTTTGTCACTACCAGAAGGTATTGAGAACTTTGTGGTATATTGCGATGCTTCGCATAAAGGACTTGGAGCTGTGCTAATGCAAAACGAGAAGGTGATAGCTTATGCATCTAGACAGCTTAAGACACACGAGAAGAATTACACTACACACGACTTGGAGTTGGGTGCTGTTGTTTTTGCACTCAAGATTTGGAGACACTACCTTTATGGTACTAAATGTGTAATTTTTACCGACCACAAGAGCTTACAGCATATACTTGATCAGAAGGAACTTAACATGAGACAACGTCGTTGGCTAGAATTGTTGAGTGATTACGATTGTGAAATCCGATATCACCCAGGAAAAGCAAATGTCGTAGCAGATGCACTTAGCAGAAAGGAACGACTCAAACCTTTGAGGGTCAGGTCATTAGGAATGACTATTATTTCACCATTACCATCAAAAATCTTAGAAGCTCAGATTGAGGCTCTCAAGGAGGAAAATCGGCCACAGGAGAAACTTTATGGTATGCCAGAAAACAAGAATGGCTTTGTTAAGAGAGCAGATGGAGTGTTATGCTTCAAGGATCGAAGTTGGATACCACTCTATGGTGGAGTACGAGATTTGATTATGCATGAATCACATAAGTCAAAGTACTCTATTCACCCAGGTTCTGACAAGATGTATCAGGATCTCAAAAAGCTGTATTGGTGGCCGAACATGAAAGCAGATATAGCTACGTACGTCAGCAAATGTCTTACTTGTGCTAAAGTGAAAGCCGAGTACCAGAAACCGTCAGGACTACTTCAACAACCAGAAATTCCACAATGGAAGTGGGAACGTATTACAATGGACTTTGTTACTAAACTACCCAAGACGTCAGGAGGTTTTGATGCTATTTGGGTAATTGTTGATCGTCTTACTAAATCAGCACATTTTATCCCCATTAGAGAGACTTATTCCATGGAACAGCTTGCCAGACTTTATGTCAAGGAAATAGTCTCGAGGCATGGGGCACCAGTTTCTATCATTTCAGACAGGGATAGTCGTTTTACTTCAAACTTTTGGAAGTCATTACAAGATTCCTTTGGATCCAAGTTAGACATGAGCACTGCTTACCATCCACAGACTGATGGTCAGAGTGAGAGAACTATTCAGACACTGGAGGACATGCTGAGGGCGTGTGTGATTGACTTTGGGAATGGTTGGGCTAACCATTTGCCATTAATCGAGTTCTCTTATAACAACAGTTACCATTCAAGTATTAAAGCAGCACCATTTGAGGCACTTTATGGTCGTAAGTGTCGTTCACCAGTTTGTTGGGCAGAAGTTGGAGAGGTACAATGCACAGGTCCAGAGATGGTTAGGGAAACAACAGAAAAGATAATACAGATTCGAGATAGGCTTGAAACAGCTAGAAGCCGACAGAAGAGCTACGCAGATGTTAGACGTAAACCATTGGAATTCCAGGTTGGAGACAAGGTCATGTTGAAAGTCTCGCCTTGGAAGGGCGTGATACGATTTGGAAAGCGTGGAAAGTTGAATCCGAGATACATTGGTCCATTTAAGATACTGGAAAGGATTGGTCCAGTAGCTTACAAGCTTGAACTACCATCAGAACTCAGCAACGTACATAATACATTTCATGTCTCAAACCTCAAGAAATGCCTTTCAGATGAGTCTTCAGTTATACCATTAGAAGAGATTCAGCTAGATGACAAGCTTAACTTTGTGGAGGAACCAGTTGAAATCATGGACCGAGAGGTCAAACAGTTAAAGCAGAGTAGAATTCCGATCGTTAAGGTTCGCTGGAATTCTCGAAGAGGTCCTGAGTTTACTTGGGAACGAGAAGACCAAATGCAACGCAAGTATCCACACCTTTTCACCAGACCTATTACCGAGACCAACACTAGCTGAATTCAGGGACTGAATTCCTATTTGGGTGGGCGGATGTCACAACTCACCATTTCAGATCATTTACCATTTCAGGTCATTTTCCCAAACTTCGACTTTTTACTATTCATAAATCACTATTCATCAAAACACTATTCATCGTTTTACTATTCATCATTTTCGAGGTCAGTTTGATATTCTGAGAAACTTTTGGGAAATTTACTATTCACTGAACACTATTCATTTCCGGAAGAGTTTTCACTATTCACTTGCATTACTCATTTCATCGTAAATTTAGTTTACGGGTATTCAAATTCGCGTAACCGGATTGGTTTAGGTGCGAATTCATTTATTAGTGTCCTTAACACTGCATACGGACTGGAGATAGTCTGCATATCATCATAACAGCATTTTCATGTTATACCACTCTCAGGATTTTCAAATTTATATATTTGATACATTTAACGTTTTTACGTATAAGTATTTATAGTAAACGTTAACACCCGGTTTATACACGACGAATATATCTAAATATTCCCACAATGGTCCCGACATATTTTTATATCCATTTTAACATCATAAAAGTTATAACATTCAGTTACCCAGTATTTTGGAAATTTATTTTATTTATAACGTACGCTTATGAATATAACGACGGTTTTCGTGAAAACTAAACAATAATCACCCGATCACTCAGTAAATGTACCCAACATATTTTCAACATATTTTCAACATTATTATGACTTTATTTCATCCCGGATAACTTCGTGAACATTTATTTCTATTTAACCCGGTACCCGATTTTAACAAATAACACAAACTAACACTAAAACTACATAAGTTTTCTAATTAAATCACAAGCACCCTACCCCCCCCCCCCCTTGGCTCACCATAACCGGCCACATGAACACCCCTTAACCTCATGCATTAATTTCCTAAGTATAATACTAATAAACCTCTAAATTATATACTTTAACCAAAACCAAAAATCATAACATCAAATTTCAAGAACAAAAAGTTTTTCATCCTCTCCTTTCTCTCTTACACCCCACGACCAAACCCAAAATCAAAGATCAAGTGAAGGTTTTTCAAAAGCTAAAGCACCAAAGTTGTTCATTATACTTGCCTAATCAATAATCAAGCAACAAAAACACAAGAACAACAAGCATACTCGTCATCTAATCATCTCATTTTATCAAGTAAGTTATCAACTTTATTTTTACATGAATCATCTTATATTTACTTGTATTGCATGAGTTCCATGCTAAAAACCATGTACAACTAGCTATACCACCATTTATTTTGTCAAAAATGGAACATACAAACCCTAACTTTTTATTTATGAATTCCCTTGCTATAATAACTTGGTTAGGAGCCCATGGCACCCTAAGAAGGTGTATGGTAGGATTAGATTAGCTATGTGGTGATTACAAGAGGTTTGGTGATGTTAGAAATTAGTTATAAACCTTAAAAACTTGATTTGGAGCATGTTTTAGACATGCTGTCCCATTTTGTGAAAACCTGGAAAATCAGTAAACATCAAGGGAACTTTGGCAAAATTTTTAGAAAATACTTTCAAAAACGAATCCGTAGGCGAAAGAACGGATTAAAAAGAGTTTATAACGAAGAAGTTATGATTTTTGCAAGATTGTTGACGAAAAGTATTTTCTGGAAAATAGTTGCTGTTGGACGTTTTTCATTGGTCAAAAAGAGGCTTTAGACGTAACCCGGAGGAGCCGAGCTTTCCAAAATATATTACTACATACTAAGACGTAACCGTGGATATAAAGAACAAGTAAAACGGACATATAACGACAAAGATATATTCACGTTTGAATATCGGCTAAACCCATTTTTATTTTGACAGCTTTTAATAAAAATTGGCACTAAAACTACGTAGTACTTTTATAAGCTAGAAATAATACCAAGTACCAAGTTTTATAACTAATGAAGTATTAGTTATTACAAGTATATTTTCATCATTTCAAGGCGATATTTCAAGGATTACAACCCGAGGATTTCAACACTAACATGGAAACATACGATATATGTATAAGTATATATATATTGCAACTAGCTTATTATATTTTCTAATAGCAATATTTTTCCAAATTCTTGGATTATATATTTTGATAACACAAGTGTTTTTCCAAAGAGTAGAGTGGTATAGGAACATGAGCATGGACATTCATAACATCATTTGGTGATCTAATGAGATCATTCATCATTCATATTAGGTTGCGGCAGATAACCGATCATTGTTGTTCACTTCATATTATCATCAGTATCATCAGTTGAGGTGAGTATTCATAGCCCCGTATACATTTTTATTGTTTTCAAATCCCACGGGGGAGAATACATTGCACCATTTTAGTACGAGCCCAAGTATCAAACCTATGTACATAGCTTAAGTAGCTTGTCTGCCATGTGATAAGTCCCCTGTAACATCATGAACCGTTAATTTACCGCTAAGCGAGAGTGAGTGGATAGATCTATCGAGGGTGACGCCTCCATCCGTGGTAGTGATTACCAACAGTAAGCGGATGCATGTCATGTCTTTTACATTTGAGTGTTTGGCAGAACATTCGGGAGGGGCATAGAATTTAATCAGTCATAGCTTCGGTGTCATGAGCTTAAAGTCTATTGTACTATTTTACGTGACTTTTGTCATGCATTTATACTTGTGGTGGCCGTACAAACATTACATTTCATAAACCTATGATTATTCACCAACATTCGTGTTGACCGTTTTCGCAATGTATTTTCAGGTAACTAAGGCATCATCATATTTACATGCATGGAGTAACATTAGGGTGTGCCAGGGATGACGCACTACATTTTGGATTTTCATGCACTTGTGTAAATTATCGTTTGACATTTCCTGAACTTGTTTTCTGTAAACGTTTCAACCTTTGGGGACCTATGTTTTGTAGCACTGGATGCTTTTAAATAAAATCAAACGATATGTATTTTCCAAACGACACTTTAGGTCGTTCAATATTTCCTTGTTATGGTGCTATGACAGTTACACCCCCAGGCATTCCATTCCGCTGCAAGTAAGGTAAATTGGGGGTGTGACAGTCCTGGCTCCTCGAACGCTTACTAACATGACTTCTGAATTATGTCGGCCCGAACGGTAGTAAACGATATACAAAACATACATGTTTCATGAATCATTTCTTTTCAAAGACTTACATTATACATCATACCACATCATGGACTAGATGCAAGATATATATATTGGCATGTTTATGTTTCCTTAGACATTATTCCAAACCTAAGTTACAACAATTATTCTAGGTTGCTCGTAGAAGTTCTTACGGCATATCCATCATTTTCATTATACATCATCCAACTTAAGGTGAGTTCATAGCCCCACTTTACATTACTTCAATGTTTTACAAACCCTTGGGGGGAATACATGCTATTATTTTTCTACTCGAACACAATGCTTTCTACTGTATGCTATTCGACTATGTTTTATTATCACTAAGTAACATCCTTGCCAAACCAAGATCCCTTATTATGAACCATTTAATCACTTGCGAGGGTTACTTGCAAGTGAGCGCGAATATTGTGAATAGGCCTATTGGGATTGACGAATCCCATTTGTTTTGACTAAGTTCAAACAAATGCATTAATATTTGAGACATTAGGTATGACAGCAAAGTACCTACCGGGATAAATCTGCCGATCGATATTGGTACACGTTAACGTTTTGGTGTCATAAGCTTAGTGAATTAATAACCTTTCCGGGCATATAACAATGTAGCCCATCTTTGTTTTCTAACTATGAGTGTGAGTCTATAGCTCACACTACGATTATTGTGTTCAAACGATTTAACTACAAACACTACGATTATTGTGTTCAAACAATTTAACTACAAACACTACGATTATTGTGTTCAAACGATTTAACTACAAACACTACGATTATTGTGTTCAACGATTTACTACCAACACATTGTGTTCAAACATTAAACAAACTCTATGAATATCACTCAACCTTTGTGTTGACCTCTCAAGCATGTATTTCAGGTTCATGACGATCAAGGATGGCACAGAAGGGCACGGATACTCAAGAGGGCTATAAATTTTATTATCATTCAAAAACTCATTTAATGTAAATTGTAAACATGGAACCATCTGGGACCTCATTTTGTGATCTCTGATATTTATATAATTTGAATGATAAACCTTTTAAAACGACTCAATTAGAGTTCGTTTTCTATTATTGTGACTATTGTGCCGTCGAGTAACACCCAATTCGAATTCCGCTGCAACCATGAATTGGGGGTGTTACAGATTGGTACCAGAGCCATGGTTATAGAGAAACGGGTCTAATTGAGACCTAAACTATAACCACAATTACAAGCAAAAACATTTTATAGCCTTCCACTCTCCGTGTCTTCCATTCTTCAGACGATTATATATGGACATGTTAGACATTTTATACTACACAAACATGTTAGCATATGGATATATACCCCTTTTTATAATTGAGCATTTCCCAGTAAGCATTTTTATGCTACACAAACATAATTGCATATTGATATATGTACCCTTAACATAATTGAGCATTTCCCCGTAAGCATTTTATGCTAAATGAACATATAAGTATATTGATATATACACATTAGGCATTTTACACTACACGAATATATATTAGTATATTGATATATAAACTCAGTTTATTTTCAATCATTTATCTAAACAATGGACTAAACATATCTGCGTATGCCTATTCTAGGGCATTTCGACACAATCACATTCTCCCAATCATGTTCCTACTCCAACATTTTATGTCCAAGACATTGTAAGTGATTGCAATGGTCTTTCCTATTTTTCCAAGACATTGTATTATACAATGGTCTTAACCATTTCTCAAATGTTTTGAGTTACACAATGGTCTAACCTACTTCCCAGACATTGTGAATTGCACAATGGTCTAACCTACTTCCGAGACATTGTGTTTTGTGCAAATGGTCTCTAGAATTATTCCATCACATCATCAATATCATTTCATATGATATCAAAAACCCGTCACAACCTATCGATTTCTAAATAGAAATATGAGATTTATAAAGGACAAACAAATCCATCACCCACAAAAGCTGAAGTTCAGCCCTACATTCATCAAAGTTTTCTTCTGAAACCTTCATTATTAAAAGTTCGTGATCCTGGCCAAGTATGTTCTATTTTAGAACTACTTAAAACTTCCTTTCCATACGTACCTAACCTTACTATCTTCTATGCAATGGAATATGAAAACATACGTTACAAGTCTTGTATGGACGGGACTTGCAACTTAAGGGTTTGACATCGCCTTTGTTTAGTGGACAGTTTCCCGAAAGCAACGGACATATCACAAGTATACCTAATTTAGGTATTTGAAAATTTTATCGAACCTTGGCTAAATATAGACTAGTCACCTATATTTAACCTAGGGACAGTGGAATATAGTCTGACTAACTATATTCGACTTAAAATTTTCAAATACTGAGAGTAGTTGTACTAGGGTTATGTTTAGGTTGATTTCCTACATGAACACGATAAACCACCAGAATACATTAAAACAATCTAGAGACACGATAGTGCCTTACCACTCAGCGAAATCTTAACACCTTATTTGTACTACCTAAATTCATTCTTGAAAATTTTCATTTATGAGATAACCCGAACTACTATCTTGGGATAGTTATCAATTATTCTCTTCATCCTGTAGAAGTACTATCCTGTTTAGGTCCTAAGGATACCATTCCATCATAAACTTTTAAAATCTCTTAAGATTTTTTAAAAGCAAACTCAACATCTATACCTAAGAGTATTAATGTTAAGCATACACTACACCCTTTTGTTCATCAACATATCACATCATTATCTTCACAACCGTGGCAAACACAAGCTCATTAACAGATCTTGATGCACTTTTAAAGCTCAAATCATCCTTTGTTACACCACAAGCACCCTTATCAGCTTTACAAGATTGAATATTCATCTCGTACTTTTGGACACACCAGTATCATCTCGTAATACTCTACCTTGTAACTCACCGGCAAATTGTGAATGTTGTGTTGGGAATTCTTAAGTAGGATGATTTGTAATTATTTGAATGGATTGGGATGCCTTTTCATTTAAATAAAGACATTGTAAATCACTGAAACATAAGTTTATATTTCCCTATTTACATTGTTTGGGATGCCTCTCTATGTAAATAAAGAATTATAAATAAGTGGACTTATTTGTATCCAAAATAACATAGGTATGAAGTCAATAAACACTAGGTACAACAACCGATTACCCACTAGGCTATGATTGCAACTACTATATCAATTCCTATTAATATTCGACAGCTATATCAATTTCCTTTGATATTCGACTATTACTATACCTTTCCTACATAAAAGTAAGCCTCATCCTACACCATACACTAAAATGACAAATCAAATTACATCACCGGTAATCCCAGACTTTAGTCCTCATAAGTAACCACACCTCTTCATCAGCACCACTCCAACATATGACACACAAATAACTTCGGGACGAAGTTCCCCGTAAGGGGTAGAGACTGTAACAATTCGCATTTTCAGGTTAATTACTATTCTCGGAAAATTTCACTATTCACTTTTACTATTCATTTTTCCCGAAAGTTTCCCGAAATTTGATTTTTATTTCATATTCTCGAGTGATAAATCATTTCCATGGCAAAATAAATGTTTGACATTCGTCAGATCTTTTTCGTGAAAGTTATTAAGGAATTACACGTTTTAGGGTAAAACGTCATTCAGAAATTCTACGCACAACGAAATTTGACTCCGTCAGGTGACCCCACATCAGAAAAATGTTTGACACACTCATGATTTATTTGAGAATAAATCATGACTGAGAAAAATATGACCAGAATAAACCTCGGCCGTGAAAAACTGGAATTTTCAGTTTTAAGCGTTTTTACTCAGCCGTAACCTTAGCCTATACCTGCACCGCATTTCTAAGACGATTTAAGTTTTCAACTTATTAGAAAAAGTCAACATATTTTTCCCTCCTCCATTGACCAAAAATCATCCCTTGATGTTATAAGTCATTTCGTGATTTTTAGACTTACGGTTTGATGTCTAAAAGACATTTAATACCAACCGACACTAGACTGAGCCCAGTCTAGACATTATAAGTCATTTTAAATCATTTTTATCACATTAGAAAAGTAACATTTTACTTTTCTCAATTTTACGCAATATTCGTACATTTTACGTATTACGCGTTTTAGACCCGTATTTCCAGTTTTAGCAGGGTTTTACCACCCAAATGGAACCTACCACTCATTTTATATTTTATTATGGAACATATGGACATGTTTAACAATACTTTCAAGTTCCATAATTTTACGACACCCGGTTTTACGTTTTGAGACGTAACAACTTACGGTTGGCATTTCCCGGAGTCAAAACTCATCCAATAACTTGGATAATATCATCAAAAGTCCACCCTTGCTCCCCAAGGTTGGCAAACTGACTTAGGGGGGGGGGATTCAGCCCCTAGGTGGCTTAATCCCATGCTTTAAGCCTTAAGATGTGAACATGTGTTCAACTTGGTGAGCAAGTGTTGACTAGTCAAGGTTCTAACCTCCTCAAGACCTTATTTAAGCCTTCTCTTCCCCTCCTTGGCCATTCCAACGACCCACACACATAAAAACACACCATCATCTCATCCTTAGCTCATTTACTTCAAGTTCCATCCAAGAAATCAAGTGCAATATCCATACATAAACCCTAGTTTAGTTTTGATTCATCAAAACTACTTCAAATCCTTAGAAACTTTGGTGATTTCTCTTGAGTTTGAATCCACTCAAGTCACCTCAACCTTCATCATCCATCTTTCAAGATTACAAGAGTAGAAAGATTGCATGAAGTGAAGTGGGTTGAAGCAAGTCTATCAAAGTCCTATCCTTACATGTTAACTTCCTTTCATCTTTGAAAGCCAAAAGTTGTAAGCCAAACCCTAACATGATTCTTGTTAATTAATCATATTCATGTTATTTACATATTATTTGTGCTATATTATGTCTTGTATTCATGTCCATGATGTATAAAAGTGAGTAAAACAAGTTATTGTACATGATTGATAAGACAAGTTACTATAACAAGCAAACTAGTGATTTTCTTGGAAAGACCTGATCAAAATGGTAAAAATATGATGTTGGATCATTACATATTACAGTAGAGGACTTAACAAGGAAACCATAGCAATTTGAACCACCTAAAACGAGTATACGAGTCAAAAGTTACGCCCATTTGAAGTTACCAAAGATTTCCGGCAAAACTGCCTAAACCACACTGTTTTGCATTCTGACTTTTTGAAAGTCATACTTCTGGTCCGATTCATCAAAAAGTTAAAACACGAAAGTTGTCCGGAACGCCGTTTTCGTTTAGGAAGAATGACTCTCGAGCCCTAAAAACGCTTTCCAAGTGATAAAATTCTTCAAATTCTAAACAGCCCATTTTTAGGCGAAAGTCACTAGATTATGGTTATACTTTAAAAGGAACAAGAGGTCTTATGACCCATAATCAAGACCACCACCATGGTTAGAGCCAAGGTTGTGTCTCATGACCATGGAACAAGGACCAAAGGTCATGGCTAGGCCATGACGAAATGACCAAGTAAACTTACATAGGCATAAACATGAAACAAGGAATTGGCGATATATTGAACAAGCAATTTGGATCTACTTCACTTAAAAAGGAACCATGAGATATTACAAGGAAAAATGGTCATACAAGACTTATAAAACTACCCCTAATAACAATCTTCATGTACAAATAAACTTTCCTAAGTTTATTCAAATATCGGACAAGTAACTTTTCGGATCAAGACTTATATCTATATATTTTATCAACTACTACAATAGTAGGGAGCCTCATGTGAGGAGTTCATTATGTAAGCCGTCGAGATGAGTTGTGGATTTACGAGTTAAAGTGTCCTGGCTCCTCGAACGCTTACTAACATGACTTCTGAATTATGTCTGCCCGAACGGTAGTAAACGATATACAAAACATACATGTTTCATGAATCATTTCTTTTCAAAGACTTACATTATACATCATACCACATCATGGACTAGATGCAAGATATATATATTGGCATGTTTATGTTTCCTTAGACATTATTCCAAACCTAAGTTACAACAATTATTCTAGGTTGCTCGTAGAAGTTCTTACGGCATATCCATCATTTTCATTATACATCATCCAACTTAAGGTGAGTTCATAGCCCCACTTTACATTACTTCAATGTTTTACAAACCCTTGGGGGGAATACATGCTATTATTTTTCTACTCGAACACAATGCTTTCTACTGTATGCTATTCGACTATGTTTTATTATCACTAAGTAACATCCTTGCCAAACCAAGATCCCTTATTATGAACCATTTAATCACTTGCGAGGGTTACTTGCAAGTGAGCGCGAATATTGTGAATAGGCCTATTGGGATTGACGAATCCCATTTGTTTTGACTAAGTTCAAACAAATGCATTAATATTTGAGACATTAGGTATGACAGCAAAGTACCTACCGGGATAAATCTGCCGATCGATATTGGTACACGTTAACGTTTTGGTGTCATAAGCTTAGTGAATTAATAACCTTTCCGGGCATATAACAATGTAGCCCATCTTTGTTTTCTAACTATGAGTGTGAGTCTATAGCTCACACTACGATTATTGTGTTCAAACGATTTAACTACAAACACTACGATTATTGTGTTCAAACAATTTAACTACAAACACTACGATTATTGTGTTCAAACGATTTAACTACAAACACTACGATTATTGTGTTCAAACGATTTAACTACAAACACTACGATTATTGTGTTCAACGATTTACTACCAACACATTGTGTTCAAACATTAAACAAACTCTATGAATATCACTCAACCTTTGTGTTGACCTCTCAAGCATGTATTTCAGGTTCATGACGATCAAGGATGGCACAGAAGGGCACGGATACTCAAGAGGGCTATAAATTTTATTATCATTCAAAAACTCATTTAATGTAAATTGTAAACATGGAACCATCTGGGACCTCATTTTGTGATCTCTGATATTTATATAATTTGAATGATAAACCTTTTAAAACGACTCAATTAGAGTTCGTTTTCTATTATTGTGACTATTGTGCCGTCGAGTAACACCCAATTCGAATTCCGCTGCAACCATGAATTGGGGGTGTTACAGATTGGTACCAGAGCCATGGTTATAGAGAAACGGGTCTAATTGAGACCTAAACTATAACCACAATTACAAGCAAAAACATTTTATAGCCTTCCACTCTCCGTGTCTTCCATTCTTCAGACGATTATATATGGACATGTTAGACATTTTATACTACACAAACATGTTAGCATATGGATATATACCCCTTTTTATAATTGAGCATTTCCCAGTAAGCATTTTTATGCTACACAAACATAATTGCATATTGATATATGTACCCTTAACATAATTGAGCATTTCCCCGTAAGCATTTTATGCTAAATGAACATATAAGTATATTGATATATACACATTAGGCATTTTACACTACACGAATATATATTAGTATATTGATATATAAACTCAGTTTATTTTCAATCATTTATCTAAACAATGGACTAAACATATCTGCGTATGCCTATTCTAGGGCATTTCGACACAATCACATTCTCCCAATCATGTTCCTACTCCAACATTTTATGTCCAAGACATTGTAAGTGATTGCAATGGTCTTTCCTATTTTTCCAAGACATTGTATTATACAATGGTCTTAACCATTTCTCAAATGTTTTGAGTTACACAATGGTCTAACCTACTTCCCAGACATTGTGAATTGCACAATGGTCTAACCTACTTCCGAGACATTGTGTTTTGTGCAAATGGTCTCTAGAATTATTCCATCACATCATCAATATCATTTCATATGATATCAAAAACCCGTCACAACCTATCGATTTCTAAATAGAAATATGAGATTTATAAAGGACAAACAAATCCATCACCCACAAAAGCTGAAGTTCAGCCCTACATTCATCAAAGTTTTCTTCTGAAACCTTCATTATTAAAAGTTCGTGATCCTGGCCAAGTATGTTCTATTTTAGAACTACTTAAAACTTCCTTTCCATACGTACCTAACCTTACTATCTTCTATGCAATGGAATATGAAAACATACGTTACAAGTCTTGTATGGACGGGACTTGCAACTTAAGGGTTTGACATCGCCTTTGTTTAGTGGACAGTTTCCCGAAAGCAACGGACATATCACAAGTATACCTAATTTAGGTATTTGAAAATTTTATCGAACCTTGGCTAAATATAGACTAGTCACCTATATTTAACCTAGGGACAGTGGAATATAGTCTGACTAACTATATTCGACTTAAAATTTTCAAATACTGAGAGTAGTTGTACTAGGGTTATGTTTAGGTTGATTTCCTACATGAACACGATAAACCACCAGAATACATTAAAACAATCTAGAGACACGATAGTGCCTTACCACTCAGCGAAATCTTAACACCTTATTTGTACTACCTAAATTCATTCTTGAAAATTTTCATTTATGAGATAACCCGAACTACTATCTTGGGATAGTTATCAATTATTCTCTTCATCCTGTAGAAGTACTATCCTGTTTAGGTCCTAAGGATACCATTCCATCATAAACTTTTAAAATCTCTTAAGATTTTTTAAAAGCAAACTCAACATCTATACCTAAGAGTATTAATGTTAAGCATACACTACACCCTTTTGTTCATCAACATATCACATCATTATCTTCACAACCGTGGCAAACACAAGCTCATTAACAGATCTTGATGCACTTTTAAAGCTCAAATCATCCTTTGTTACACCACAAGCACCCTTATCAGCTTTACAAGATTGAATATTCATCTCGTACTTTTGGACACACCAGTATCATCTCGTAATACTCTACCTTGTAACTCACCGGCAAATTGTGAATGTTGTGTTGGGAATTCTTAAGTAGGATGATTTGTAATTATTTGAATGGATTGGGATGCCTTTTCATTTAAATAAAGACATTGTAAATCACTGAAACATAAGTTTATATTTCCCTATTTACATTGTTTGGGATGCCTCTCTATGTAAATAAAGAATTATAAATAAGTGGACTTATTTGTATCCAAAATAACATAGGTATGAAGTCAATAAACACTAGGTACAACAACCGATTACCCACTAGGCTATGATTGCAACTACTATATCAATTCCTATTAATATTCGACAGCTATATCAATTTCCTTTGATATTCGACTATTACTATACCTTTCCTACATAAAAGTAAGCCTCATCCTACACCATACACTAAAATGACAAATCAAATTACATCACCGGTAATCCCAGACTTTAGTCCTCATAAGTAACCACACCTCTTCATCAGCACCACTCCAACATATGACACACAAATAACTTCGGGACGAAGTTCCCCGTAAGGGGTAGAGACTGTAACAATTCGCATTTTCAGGTTAATTACTATTCTCGGAAAATTTCACTATTCACTTTTACTATTCATTTTTCCCGAAAGTTTCCCGAAATTTGATTTTTATTTCATATTCTCGAGTGATAAATCATTTCCATGGCAAAATAAATGTTTGACATTCGTCAGATCTTTTTCGTGAAAGTTATTAAGGAATTACACGTTTTAGGGTAAAACGTCATTCAGAAATTCTACGCACAACGAAATTTGACTCCGTCAGGTGACCCCACATCAGAAAAATGTTTGACACACTCATGATTTATTTGAGAATAAATCATGACTGAGAAAAATATGACCAGAATAAACCTCGGCCGTGAAAAACTGGAATTTTCAGTTTTAAGCGTTTTTACTCAGCCGTAACCTTAGCCTATACCTGCACCGCATTTCTAAGACGATTTAAGTTTTCAACTTATTAGAAAAAGTCAACATATTTTTCCCTCCTCCATTGACCAAAAATCATCCCTTGATGTTATAAGTCATTTCGTGATTTTTAGACTTACGGTTTGATGTCTAAAAGACATTTAATACCAACCGACACTAGACTGAGCCCAGTCTAGACATTATAAGTCATTTTAAATCATTTTTATCACATTAGAAAAGTAACATTTTACTTTTCTCAATTTTACGCAATATTCGTACATTTTACGTATTACGCGTTTTAGACCCGTATTTCCAGTTTTAGCAGGGTTTTACCACCCAAATGGAACCTACCACTCATTTTATATTTTATTATGGAACATATGGACATGTTTAACAATACTTTCAAGTTCCATAATTTTACGACACCCGGTTTTACGTTTTGAGACGTAACAACTTACGGTTGGCATTTCCCGGAGTCAAAACTCATCCAATAACTTGGATAATATCATCAAAAGTCCACCCTTGCTCCCCAAGGTTGGCAAACTGACTTAGGGGGGGGGGGATTCAGCCCCTAGGTGGCTTAATCCCATGCTTTAAGCCTTAAGATGTGAACATGTGTTCAACTTGGTGAGCAAGTGTTGACTAGTCAAGGTTCTAACCTCCTCAAGACCTTATTTAAGCCTTCTCTTCCCCTCCTTGGCCATTCCAACGACCCACACACATAAAAACACACCATCATCTCATCCTTAGCTCATTTACTTCAAGTTCCATCCAAGAAATCAAGTGCAATATCCATACATAAACCCTAGTTTAGTTTTGATTCATCAAAACTACTTCAAATCCTTAGAAACTTTGGTGATTTCTCTTGAGTTTGAATCCACTCAAGTCACCTCAACCTTCATCATCCATCTTTCAAGATTACAAGAGTAGAAAGATTGCATGAAGTGAAGTGGGTTGAAGCAAGTCTATCAAAGTCCTATCCTTACATGTTAACTTCCTTTCATCTTTGAAAGCCAAAAGTTGTAAGCCAAACCCTAACATGATTCTTGTTAATTAATCATATTCATGTTATTTACATATTATTTGTGCTATATTATGTCTTGTATTCATGTCCATGATGTATAAAAGTGAGTAAAACAAGTTATTGTACATGATTGATAAGACAAGTTACTAT